>JAKELP010000017.1:0-1479807 GCA_029929735.1 Mimosa pudica | reverse complement strand
GATACATAATGATATATTAATATCATTTTCACTTCATAATACTTTGACGTCTCTCTCTCGTATGTATTCATATGTTACTACCCAAATCCCCATTCTTAATTCAACTGTTTATACAATCATTCAAAGTCCAAATTCGCTACTTTAAACATTAACAAGTCATTAACAAGTCATTCACAACTTAAAAATTCCACATAGAATAATCCATGTCTTTCCTTCAAGCTCAATTTCATATTATCACAAGCAACTTTAAACCATAACATATACCAATCATAAGCACTTCAAAGTTCGCAAAACACTTCTCAAGTCCATCTCATGATTACTTCCAACCTTTATCAAAACATTATGTATTCAAATCAAACATTCCTATCCTTAGGAAATTATTAAACATCAAGCATCAATTCCTTTAATATGAAATATCTATATTCTCATAGTATCTTGAAGTTCTAACAATACTAGTAAGGATATACATGTCTAAACACAACTTCAAATATTCTAACCTAGCCTAAACCTAAAACAAAGAACTTGTACTTAATATTAAATCCTGGAATTAATTTGGCTTAACAATCTACATAGTTCAATCCAAAAATACGTTAGTGTTTCCCTTTAAAATCCAATATTCCAAATACTTAATTACTTAAGTCTCCTTATTGACACAACTATAAACACAAACAAACCCCAAAATACATAATTTGTAGCTCAATTTATCACATCATCCAAACTTGCATTCAACCAACAATACAAATTATCCTAATTCCACTTTATAGTCAAGTAACTCATAAGCAATGAAGTAAACAGCTAATTCCTATTAACATCTTCGAGTCTTTTCCAAAGACTCATGCAAAGTTCTCATGTTTCCCTATAACAAAATACATTACACATACTCAAAAATCCCCTTTCTTTTCCAAATTTTCTTTCCATAGTTAACTTCCATGTTAATTTGAAAGTAATGGATGCACAAGAGGGGGGGGTGAATTGTGCTTCAAAAATAAATGCTCAAATATAAATAACACAAGAGTTATACTGGTTCGGTCTACCTAACCTACGTCCAGTCCTCAACCTCCCAGGCCGAGTTCCACTAAATCTCAGGTTTTAAATCGGGTTCACCTGAAACCTTACAACCGCAAGTTTTCACGGGATCACTTGCAACCTTACAACAAGTTTCACTCAGGCTCACTTGTAACCTAACAAACTCCCCCTCACACCAAGCAAGGGGTTAACCTTACACTTAAAGATTTCTGACTAAGTTCTCTCAAAGAACAGATGGTGTACACAGATGGTGTTACACAATTAAGTACATTAATGCTCTTATAACAAGAAGAGACTTAACTACAAGGAGTACAGAATAAGTAGGTGAAAAGAATCACTCGATGTGTTAAATGCTCTTCGCTTTTCTGGGCAGCTTTGAATGCTTGAAGATGTTCTTAGTTTTCTCGCTCTAACTTCTCTCAAGAATATTCAAAGATTATTGATTATCTCATAAATGAAGTTGAGCTCCCTTATATAGTCTTCAAGCATTTTGAACTCTGGTAGGTGGCTAGCCGTTTGAATATGTCCGTTTTTCCCTTGTTACCGTTTGCCCATTAAATGCTTCATCAATGTATAGCAGGGTTGACTTGCTTTATCTCTGAAAAGTAGTCCTGACGCCTCTGCTCTGACATAAGCATTCTGACACTGCATCTCTGAAACGTTCTGACATTCTGATTGCTTGCGGAAGCAACTTCTCATCCGGAAGCAACCTTACTTAGTGTGCTGCACTTGAACGTTAGTTTAGCAATATAAGCACATAGTCACATGCAGTGGGTGTTCCCTAAGTCTAAGGTGTATCCGGAAGCACTTCTACATCCGGAAGTGATTCCACTTGATGAAGGATCTAGCTCACCATCACTTACTCTCGCTCAGTGTATTTCATTCCAACACTCAGCGCTAGTCACTAAGCTATCGGAAGCACTTTTACTTGACGTGGTGAACTCACTGACGCTTAGGGTTATATCTCCTTTATCAGCCTGTGCCAGTCTAAGTCTAACTGGAAGCAATTTCACTTGACGTGGCTGATTCACTGACGCTTAGGATTATATCACCTCTATCAGTCTGTGCCAGTCTAAATCTATCAGGAAGTACTTTTACTTGACGAGGTAAACTCACTGACGCTTGGGATGATATCTATTCTATCAGTCTGCGCCAGTCTAAATCTAACAGGAAACAATTTCACTTCCGTTGAATCATAGCTTAGTCTTAAGGTTTAGTGTACCTACTGTTTATGGACTAAGTTATTTCTCTAGTGAGTTACTCGCTGCCGCTGGGGATAAAACATTCATCCGCGTGCGCGAGTCCTAGTCTATCCGGAAGTAAATCCACATCCGGTTGCACTCTTACTTGGGAACCTATGTTAACCTAATTGCTCTAAGTACTTGGTCTAATCTTTTATATTTAGTCTTCATCAAAACTTAAGATTCTAACATTCTCCCCCTTTTTGATGATGACAAAACTAGTTCTATCAATTGAGTTCATAAGAAAGGATTTAGCAAAAGATTAAAAGCAATAGATAAGGACAAGTAGCTTAGACAAATATTATTGATAAACATAAGTTACAAGTCAGAGTATACTATCAAATAACATATACAAGTAAAGAGCATATATTAGGCAAAATATGAAAGTATGCATGAAAAGGGATAAATTTCTAAAAATGTTTGGATTTGGGGGTTCAGGGTTGGTAATTCTTTTTCCTCTCCCTCTCCTTTTGTCTCTCCTCATTTCCCTTTGTAGTTTGGCTACCTCGGCCTCACGCACACTTTGGTCTCTTGGATTCCTCAAGTGCCCTCTTCATATTCTCCACTTTTTCATATCCAGGGAACCCTGTATACATGCGCACATGCAGAGTGAACATCACATCTCTCCCCCTTTTGGCATCATCAAAGAGAGTGAGGGCCTGTGGAGGAGTATTCTTGGTAGTTGGCAGATTTGATCACATCTCTCCCCCTTTTGGTACCATCACATCTCTACCATGTATTTCCGGCAGATTTGATCGCCGCAGCCTCCTCCTTAGGGATGGACTCCCTCTTCTTATCAAGCTTCTCTTGCTTAGAACCCACTAAACTGTTCTGCCACCCTAGCAGAAGTTTCAAGTTGACCCTGAATATTTTCATCCTGCCCTGGTGTATTTTGCCAGAAACTTCATGGTGTTCTTGATGTTCATTGCGATGTTCTTCACGAAGCCCAGATTTTCCAGAATGTTGATGACTTGATTTCCCAGATTTTGACTTGTGTTCCTTAGATGAGGAAGGTTTCCTTGAAACTGGATTTGTTTCATAAGATTCGGCCATTTTTGTGTGGGTTGGTGGTAAAATGCGAAAGGATGTATGAAGAGAATGAAGAACATAGATGAAGATGAAGAATGTATGCAGAGAATTTGTGAGTGAAGATGAAAAGTGAAAGTGAAAAATGATGTTCTTTTTATAGGTAAAGTTCCTAAGGGCAAAATAGTCATGTTTCTTCACATTTTCACACATTGGGTAGCGTAAACAACTTAAGTTGAAACGGCACACCTGATGACACGTGTCGCTTCATATTATCAGGGAAGACAAAACGTCTCATTTGGAAGTTGAAGCGTTTTCTGAAGTGACGTGTCTCTTGGACTTGTGCTTGCGCTCTTTTGGTTTGATCATCCAGTGTCAGTGAGTGATCATCCGGAAGTGGTTTTGCTTCCGGTTGCACTCACTTAAGATCTAACATTGAGCACCTGCAAAAACATATATTGGCACTCCGATGCCTAAGTTAGTATTGTTGTAAGTGATAAATAGTTAAGTATAATGAATAGAATTTACACTTCATTTGGGTTTACCATTCCCAAATCACCTCTAATGAAAATAAATTGGTCAACCCCCAGAGGCTTGGTGAAGATGTCAGCAAGCTGTTGTTGTGTGGGACAAACTGCATCTTGACATCCTTCTTTTGAACATGGTCTCTGATGAAGTGATGTCTGACGTCAATATGCTTTGTCCTTGTGTGCTGAACTGGATTCTTGGCGAGGCTAATTGTGCTTGTGTTGTCACAGAGAATGGGTGCCTCAGGGAACTCCAAGCCAAGATCTCTCAACTGGTTTTTCAGCCATAGCACTTGCGCACAACAGCTTGCAGCAGCAATGTATTCTGCCTCAGTGGATGACAACGACACGCAGGTTTGCTTTTGCTAGCCCAAGACACCAGACAACCACCAAGGAAGGCGCATTGTCCAGTAGTGCTCTTTCTATCTGTCTTATAACCTGCATGGTCAGAGTCAGAATAAGCCCACAAGAACTCTTGGTTACCTCTGGGATACCAAAGACCAAGTTCTTGTGTTCCCTCAAGGTATCTCAGAATACGTTTAACACATGTAAGTGTGATTCCTTGGGGTTGGCTTGAAACCTACCACACATGCCTACACTAAATTGAATATCAGGCCTGCTGGCTGTTAAGTATAAGAGGGAACCTATCATTCCCCTGTACATGGGCAGGCTGACACATTTACCTTTTGCGTCTGCGTCGAGTGCGGCAGTGGTGCTCATAGGAGTGTCATATTCCTTGCATTCATCCATCCCAAACTTTTTGAGTAGTTCTCTGTAGTACTTAGTTTGGGAGATGAAGATTCCATTCTTCTTCTGTTTAATTTGCAGGCCTAGGAAGAACGTTAGTTCTCCCATCATTGACATCTCAAATTCTCCCTGCATAGTCTTAGAGAAATCTTCACAATGTTAGAATCTTAAGTTTTGATGAAGACTAAAAATATAAAAGATTAGACCAAGTACTTAGAGCAATTAGGTTAACATAGGTTCCCAAGTAAGAGTGCAACCGGATGTTGATTTACTTCCGGATAGACTAGGACTCGCGCACGCGGATGAATGTTTTATCCCCCAGCGGCAGCGAGTAACTCACTAGAGAAATAACTTAGTCCATAAACAGTAGGTACACTAAATCTTAAGACTAAGCTATGATTCAACTGGAAGTGAAATTGCTCCTGTTAGATTTAGACTGGCGCAGACTGATAGAGTAGATATCACCCCAAGCGTCAGTGAGTTCACCACGTCAAGTAAAAGTGCTTCCGATAGCTTAGTGACTAGCGCTGAGTGTTGGAATGAAATACACTGAGCGAGAGTAAGTGATGGTGAGCTAGATCCTTCATCAAGTGAAGTCGCTTCATGTTAAACTTAGATTGACGCAGGCTGATAAAATAGAATAACCCCAAGAGTCAGTGAAAAAGCCACGTCAAGTGAAATAGCTTCCTGATGGATTTTGACTGGCGCAGCCGGATAGAATAGAAATAACCCTAAGCATCAGTGAGTTTACCTCGTCAAGTGAAAGTGCTTCCGATAGCTTAGTGACTAGCGCTGACTGTTGGATTGAGGACACTGAGCGAGAGTGAGTATTAGTAAACAAAATCCTTCATCCAGTAGTTTTACTTCCGGATGTAGAAGTGCTTCCGGATACACCTCAGACTTAGGGAACACCCACTGCATGTGACTATGTGAATATATTGCTATACTAACGTTCAAGTGCAGCACACTAAGTAAGGTTGCTTCCGGATGAGAAGTTGCTTCCGCAAGCAATCAGAATGTCAGAACGTTCAGAGATGCAGTGTCAGAATGCTTAAGAGGCGTCAGGACTACTTTTCAGAGATAAAGCAAGTCAACCCTGCTATACATTGATGAAGCATTTAATGGGCAAACGGTAACAAGGGAAAAACGGACATATTCAAACGGCTAGCCCACCTACCAAGAGTTCAAAATGTTTGAAGACTATATAAGGGAGCTCAACTTCATTTATGAGAAATTAATCATCTTTGAATATTCTTGAGAGAAGTTAGAGCGAGAAAACTAAGAACATCTTCAAGCATTCAAAGCTGCCCAGAAAAGCGAAGAGCATTTAACACATCGAGTGATTCTTTTCACCTACTTATTCTGTACTCCTTGTAGTTAAGTCTCTTCGTGTTATAAGAGCATTTATTGTACTTAAGTGTGTAACACCATCTGTTCTTTGAGAGAACTTAGTCAAAATCCTTTAGTGTAAAGGTTAACCCCTTGCTTGGTGTGAGGGGGAGCTAGTTAGAAAGGTTACAAGTGAGCCTGTGTAAAACTTGTTGTAAGGTTGCAAGTGATCCCGTGCAAAACTTGCGGTTGTAAGGTTTCAGGTGAACCGATTTAAAACCTGAGTTATAGTGGAACTCTCGGCCTGGTGGTTGAGGACTGGACGTAGGTCAGGTAGACCGAACCAGTATAAATCTTGTGTTGTTTTATTTGAGTATTTATTTTTGAAGCACAATTCACCCCCCCTCTTGTGCATCCATTACATTCATTTGGTATCAGAGCAAGGTCCTTCTCACTCGATTCCAACGAATCAGAAGGCAAAGATCCAGTGATGGACACAGACTATTCTCTACCAGATGTCTCCGTTCAACCCAACAAGCCCCCAGGCTTCGATGGGTACAACTATTCATTCTGGAAGTTCAAAATGGAGACTTATATCAAATCAACTGAAATCAGACTCTGGGACGTAATAGAACGAGGGGATCAAACTCCACTAGATGAGGATGGATTTGCAAAAGTACGAGCTAGATACACTCCTGAGGACTATGCCCTAGTCCAAATGAACCATCGGGCCATGCACTACATCCATTGTGCTCTCAGCCCCAAAGAGTATCACAGGATCAGCCACCACAAAAATGCAAAAGATATGTGGGAGGCTCTTGAGGCTGCACACTCTGGAACCAGGGGAGTAAAAGCGAGACGTGTAGAAATGCTGGTGGAAGAATTTCACAAATTCGCCATGCTGAGTCCCACAGAGCCTATCCGAGAGCTGGAGCTTCGGTTCACCCATCTCATCAACAATTTGGCCACGCTGGGTAAGGATATCCCTGAAAGAGAGCAAGTGAGAAAGATTCTAAAGATCTTGAAGGGTGACTGGATCACCAAAGTGACTATTTTGCAAGAAGTGCAAGGAGAATCAACCAGCTCCATCACCGCACTATTTGGCTCTCTTGCTGAATATGAACCTACCTTGCTGGCTTTGAGAGCTCCTCAACCCTCATCCAAGAACAAGAACCTTGCTCTCGTTGCTCCCAGCAAGGAGATCAATGACAATGATGAGGATGATGAGGAGGAGATGGACGATGAGGAGATGGCTATGATGGTGAGGAAATTTAGAAAATTCTTCAGAAAGAAGGGAAGCTATCTGAGAGGTGATTCCAGCCAGAGAAAGGGATACAAGAAAGAAAAGGTCCCTGTGTGTTTGAATGCAATAAGCCTGGTCACTTCAAGGCTGAGTGTCCCAGCCTGCAGAGGTCAAAAGGCAAGGACAAAAGAAAGGCTCTTGTTTCCTCCATTTGGGTAAATAGCTCAGATGAGGAAGCAAGTGATGAAGAAGAAGCTGCCAACTTCTGCCTGGTAGCCAGAGAAGAGGATGAAGAAGCATCTTCAGATCTTGACCTCACCAACGAAGATCATGAGGTAACTCTTCCTGAACTACAAGAGGCTTACAATGAGGTTCATGAAGAATTCTCTAGACTATGTAAAGCCTATAAGGTGTTGAAAACCAAAAAGGAATCACTTGAGTCCAAGGTGGACTCACTAAGTGAGGAACTAGCGGAAGCTAGAAGACTTCCGGTAGTGAATGGCCAGGGTTCTTCCCAAGTAGAACCCAATGCCCCAACACCTGAGAGCTGCCCTAATTGCAGCAAAATCTCAGAGAAAATAACAAGCTGCAAATTGCCCTGCAGAAGTTTACCAATGGTTCAGAAATGCTAAATATACTCTTAATGAACCAAAGGGCATATAGGGATAGAACTGGCTTGGGGTATACCCCTAAGGTAAAAAGGTGGGTAGAACCAAAAGTAAAGCCTTACTTGAAGTTCTTCCATAAAGCCACCAATCATAGCTCCTCACCCTTTAGCTTCTGTAATTACTGCAACAGGAAAGGACACTCCACGTCCACCTGTAATGCTAAGAAGCATGGAGCTAGTAGCTCTTACAGATGGGTCCCTAAAAGAACCAAGGCTACAAAGGATCCTCCACCTGCAAAGGAAACCAAGAGAGGACAAGGATCCCGAGCCTGGAATCATTCCACAGGGAAAACCCAAGAGCCTAGAGCCAGCACTAGGCCAGAGGCTCCAAATGATCATAAGCCCAAGGGTAAGACCAAAACTAGACCAAGGGCACTAAATACTAATGACAGAGGACCCAAGAGAGGTTGGGTACCTAAGTTTGCTTGATTATTTCAGGTGTGTCTCAAGGCATCCAAGAACAGAAAATGGTACATCGATAGCGGATGCTCGAGACATATGACTGGAGACAGAGACAAGTTCAAATCTCTGGTGATCAAAGATGGAGCCACAGTGACCTTTGGAGGAAATCAAAGTGGTAAGATCACTGGAGTCGGAGAAGTTGGACCAGTCAAAGATGTCTATCTAGTGGACGATCTCTGTCACAACCTGCTGAGCGTGAGCCAGAGCACGGACAGAGGAAACTGGGTAATATTTGATTCAAATGAGTGCTTAATAGTTGATAAGCAGGATCTGAATATAGATAAGGCCAACTTAAAATGCAAGATTAAGGCAAATAGGAATGGGAATCTATATACCTTAGACTTATGTCAACAGTTAGAAGAAAAATGTTTAATATCTAGTGACGAGAATAGCTGGCTTTGGCATAAGAGGTTAGCTCATGTCAATTTTACTCAATTGGATATGCTAATTAAAAATGAGCTAGCTATAGGTATTCCCTCTTTTAAAGTTAAGCATGATTTTATTTGTGAATCCTGCCAACGAGGGAAGCAAACAAAGTCCTCGTTTAAAACCAAGAAGAGAGTCTCCACCAGCAGGCCCTTGGAACTAATCCACATGGATTTGGTTGGGCCAGCGAGAGTAAAAAGCTTGGGTGGAAACCTATATGCTTTAGTGGTGGTGGATGACTATTCAAGGTTCACGTGGACTATGTTCCTTGCCTCTAAGCAAGATGCTTTTGATGCTTTTGTTGTCCTGGCTAAGAAAGTGCAGAATGAGAAGGAGCTCAAAATCACAGCCATAAGGACAGACCATGGAGGAGAGTTTGAGAACCATAGCTTCACTGAGCTATGTGAGCAAAACGGCATTGAACATAACTTCTCAGCTCCGAGGACTCCTCAACAAAATGGAGTAGTCGAAAGAAAGAACAGGGTTCTGACGGAGATGGCTAGAAGCATGCTCAACGAGAAAGAGGTTTCTCAAGTGTTCTGGGCGGACGCTATGAGCACTGCTTGCTATATCTCAAACAGAGCTTATGTTCGCAAGGGCTTGGATAAGACTCCATACGAGCTATACAAGGAAGGAAGCCCAACATCAGCCACCTCAGAATATTTGGATCAAAATGCTACGTGCATAATAATGGAAAGGTAAATTTGGGTAAGTTTGATCCAAAGGCTGATATAGGTATATTCATAGGATATTCCTTAGGAGTAAAGCATATAGGATATACAACATGAGAACTAAAACTGTAGAAGAATCCATGCATGTTGTATTTGATGAAACTCCTACATGGGGACAATCCACAGAAGATGATGAAGCACCTAATCTTCCAAAACTATCATCATCTTCCTCACCACACAAAAGAAACACCAATAAGCAATCCCAAGGAAGAAGGTGAACCCAGTGATGAACCTGGAGTGCAACCCATGCCTGAGGAGGCACAGTTGCCAATAGCTAGGAGACATCACAGGGATCATCCTCTTGATCAAGTGCTTGGTGATGTTTCTTCTGGTGTCAGAACTAGAAGACAAGTTCAAAATGAAGTTGAGTTTGGAGCATTCCTATCTCAAATCGAACCAACTTCAATTGAACAAGCTCTTGAGGACTGCGACTGGATTATTGCCATGCAGGAAGAGCTAAATCAATTTGAGAGAAGTCAAGTGTGGGAACTAGTCCCAAGGCCGTCTCATCAATCCATAGTGGGGACCAAGTGGGTCTTCAAAAACAAACTGGATGAGACAGGTCAAATCACCAGGAACAAAGCCAGACTAGTAGCCAAAGGATACAACCAAGAAGAAGGCATTGACTATGAAGAAACTTTTGCTCCAGTCGCTAGACTTGAAGCAATAAGGATTCTTCTAGCCTTTGCATCCATGAAAGGTTTTAGATTATATCAAATGGATGTAAAGAGTGCATTTCTTAATGGTTATATAAAGAAGAGGTATATGTAGAACAACCTCCTGGCTTTGAGAACCATATACACCCCAAACATGTGTATAGATTAAAGAAAGCCTTATATGGCCTGAAACAAGCTCCTCGAGCTTGGTATGAGAGACTCAGCAGCTTTTTGCTGGGCAAGGGTTTCTCAAGAGGCAAATTAGATAATACACTGTTTATCCTTCACAAAGATAGAGATATGTTAATTGTCCAAATTTATGTTGATGATATTATATTTGGGGCAACTAACGAGAAGCTTTGTGAAGATTTCTCTAAGACTATGCAGGGTGAATTTGAGATGTCAATGATGGGAGAACTAACATTCTTCCTAGGCCTGCAAATCAAACAGAAAAGGAATGGAATCTTCATCTCTCAAACTAAGTACTGCAGAGAACTACTCAAAAAGTTTGGGATGGATGAATGCAAGGAGTATGACACCCCTATGAGCACCACTGCCGCACTCGACGCTGACGCAAAGGGTAAATCTGTCAGCCTGCCCATGTATAGGGGAATGATAGGTTCCCTCTTATACTTAACCGCGAGTAGGCCTGACATTCAATTTAGTGTAGGCATGTGTGCTAGGTTTCAAGCCAACCCCAAGGAGTCACACTTAACATGTGTTAAACGTATCCTAAGATACCTTGAGGGAACACAAGAACTTGGTCTTTGGTATCCCAGAGGCAACCAAGAGTTCTTGTGGCTTACTCTGACTCCGACCATGCAGGTTATAAGACAGATAGAAAGAGCACCAGTGGACAATGCGCCTTCCTTGGTGGGTGTCTGGTGTCTTGGGCTAGCAAAAAGCAAACCTGTGTGTCTTTGTCATCCACTGAGGCAGAATACATTGCTGCAGCAAGTTGTTGTGCTCAAGTGCTGTGGCTAAAGAACCAGTTGAGAGATCTTGGCTTGGAATTCCCTGAGGCACCTATCCTCTGTGACAACACAAGCACTATCAGCCTCTCCAAGAATCCAGTTCAGCACACAAGGACAAAGCACATTGACGTCAGACATCACTTCATCAGAGACCATGTTCAAAAGAAGGATGTCAAGGTGCAGTTTGTCCCCACACAACAACAGCTTGCTGACATCTTCACTAAGCCTCTAGGGTTTGACCAATTTACTTTCATTAGAGGTGATTTGGGAATGGTAAACCCAAATGAACTGTAAATTCTATTCATTATACTTGACTGTTTATCACTTACAGCAATACTAACTTAGGCATCGGAGTGCCAACATATGTTTTTGCAGGTACTCAATGTTAAATCTTAAGCAAGTGCAACCGGAAACAAAACCACTTCCGAATGATCACTCACTGACACTGGATGATCAAGCCAAGAGAGCGCCAGCACTAGTCAAGAGACACGTCACTTCAGAAAACTCTTCAACTTCCCAAAAGAGACGTTATGTCTTCTCTGGCAATGTGAAGCAACACGTGTCATCAGGTGTGTCGTTCCAACTTAAGTTGTTTACGCTACCCAATGTGTGAAATTATGAAAAAGCATGACCATTTTACCCTTAGTAACTGTACTTATAAATAGGACATCATTTTCACTTTCACTTTTCACTTATACTTACAAATTCTCTGCATACAAAACTCTTCATCTTCTTCTATGTTCTTCATTTTCTTCGCATTTTACCACAAACCTACACAAAAATGGCCGGATCACATGAAACAAACCCAGTTTCAAAGAAACCTTCCTCATCTAAGAAACACAAGTCAAAATCTGGGAAATCAAGCCTTCAACATTCTGGGAAATCTGGGCATCGTGAAGAACATCGCAATGAACATCAAGAACACCATGGAGTTTATGGGCAGAATACACCGGAGCAGAATGAAAATATTCAAGGTCAGCCTGAAACTTCTGGTAGAATGGCAGAACAGTTAGTGGGTTCTTATCAAGAGAAGCTTGATAAGAAGAGGAAGTCCATCCCTAAGGAGGAGGCTGCAGCGATCAAATCTGCCGGAAATACAAAAGGAAGAGCTTCCTATTAGGCTGCCTGAGTCCTTGGTGAGTCCTCTCCATGCTGAGTATGACGCTGGGAACAAATCCAGCAACTTAAGGACAGAATGTACCAAGTCGAATCATCTTCCTCTTTGATGATGCCAAAAGGGGGAGAGATGTAATGTTCTCTCTATGTAACGGCTGAGCAAGGACCACATTGCTGAGGAAACCATGATGCAGTACGGGCTGGAAAGATAAAAGGAGAGGGAGAGGAAAAAGAAACATAGACCCTGAACCCCCAATCCAATTTTTTCTCTTTTCATGCATACCCTCATAATTGCTTGGTGTTACTTACTTGTAAATGCTCTTTGATAAACGTGGCTGTCACCCAAGAGGGGGGGGTGAATTGGGTGAGGGAATAAATTAAATCTTTTGAATCTTGTTTTCGAAAGACTACTTGTGCTTGGTGATAATATTTACGAAGTAGTGATATGCACAAGTCAGTAAGTTATGTGATGTCAAAATAGAATGTTTGAATGTAAATTTATGCACACATAAATTTATCCTGGTTCGGTCACCCAGACCTACATCCAGTCCCCAGGCTCCACCTGAGATTTTCAATCCACTATTCTTGTTTAAACCGGGCACAAGAGAAGCCTTTACACTTTAGGTTTTACGAGCACGGGTTCACCTAACAACCCACAGGTTTTACACCGGGTTCACCTGCAAACCTTACAAATGCAAGTTTTACGGGCTAACTTGCAACCTATGGAGATTTAGACAACCTCTAAATGCTCCCCCTTACAAATTGTAAGTTTACACTATGTTCACTCTATGAACTGATTGTGCTAAACACTTAAGCTCAAAGCTAACTCTCTCTAAGAGTGGATGATGTTACTCACTTAAGTACAATAAAGTTACTCTCTGAAAAATATCACAAATCTGGATCTGAGAGTAGTAGAAGATGTGTAGAATGAAGAGTATGATATATCAGATACTTTGTTCTGTTCTCTCTTTTTCTTCCATGTCTTCTCTTCTGAATGAATGTCTCTTTTATACTCGGCTTCATAGGCTTCTGTGGCAGGTTGAATATGAACGTTTGAATAAAGCCGTTAATCCTATGTTACCGTTGAGAAGTGCATCTTCATTAATGTTTAGCAGGGTTGACTTGCTTTATCTCTGAAAAGTAGTCCTGACACCTCTGCTCTGACAAAAGCATTCTGACACTGCATTTCTTTGAACGTTCAGACATTCTGATTGCTTGCGGAAGCAACTTCTCATCCGGAAGCAACCTTTCTGAGTGTGCTGCACTTGAACGTTAGTTTAGCAATATAATCATATAGTCTCATGCAGTGGGTGATCCCTAAATCTAAGAAGTATCCGGAAGCACTTCTACATCCGGAACTAAATTCACTTGATGAGGGATTTAGTTCACCATGACTTGCTCTCGCTTAGTCTATTTCATTCCACCACTCAGCGCTAGTCACTGAGCTATCGGAAGCACTTTTACTTGACGTGGTGAATTCACTGACGCTTAGGGTGAAATCTATTCTATCAGTCTGCGCCAGTCAAGATCTAACAGGAAGCAACTTCACTTGATGTTGCATTTCCGCTGACGCTCGAGGTTATATCTAGTCTATCAACCTGCGCCAGTCTAAATCTAATAGGAAGTGCTTTCACTTGGCGAAGTAGACTTACTGACGCTTGGGGTAATAACTATTCTATTGCTCTGCGCCAGTCTAAGTCTAACAGGAAGCGCTTTCACTTGGGGAAGTAGACTCACTGACGCTTGGGTAATATCTATTTTGTCGCTCTGCGCCAGTCTAATTCTAACAGGAAGCGCTTTCACTTGGGGAAGTAGACTCACTGTCGCTTGGAGTAATATCTATTCTATCGCTCTGCGCCAGTCTAAGTCTAACAGGAAGCAAACTCACTTCCGATTGAAACATAGCTTAGTCTTAAGGTTTTGTGTACCTAATTCTCATGGACTAAGTTATTTCCCAGTGATTTACTTGCTGATGCTGGGGGATGAAAACATTCATCCGCATGCGCAAGTCCTAATCTATCCGGAAGTAGATCTTCACCCGGAAGCACTCTTACTTGGGATCCTATGTTATCCTATTGCTTCCTAGGCACTTGGTTTAATCCTCTATATTTTAGTCTTCATCAAAACTTAAGATTCTAACATTCTCCCCCTTTTTGATGATGACAAACCTAGTTTTATCGATTAAGTTCCTAAGGAAGGATTATCAAGAGAATAAAAGCAATGGATAACAACAAGTAACTCAGACAAATATTATTGACAAGCAGAGGTTACAAGTCAGAGTTATGTAATCAAATAACATATACAAGTAAAGAATGTATACAAATAAATTTCACTAAGTATGAATGAAAATATGCATGAAAACAAAATCAACAAAAATATTGGATTGGGGGTTAGAGTTTGTGTCTCTTTTTCTTTTCCCTCTCTTTCTGCCTCTCTTCATTTTCCTCACGCTCACTCTGGTTTATCTGGGCAATGATCTCTTGAAGCTCTTTTTCCTCTTTTTCCCTCCTGAGCCTTTCTAATTCAATGGACTCCTCGTATGCCCTTTTCATGTTCTCCACTTCTTCATACCCAGGGAAACCTGTAGCATCGTCGAAGTAGCAGACTTCTCCATTGGGATAGTGTACAGCCCGGATTCTCACATTCCATGCAGAGAAGTTGGGATCCTCTTCAACTTCTTGGGCTTTCCTTTTCCCTTTCCCTTTGCTCTTCCCTTTGCTTTTGTTAATTGGAGGAGTGGGCATGGCACTTGCTCTTTCAGCATCGAGGCAAGCCATCTGACCAAAAGATAATTTGTCAGTGAATCCAAATCTCTCAAATTCATCAGGGGTCATGTCTTCAATTTCCAATTTGACCTCCTTCAGAATTGGAACCGCTTGGACCACTGGATTTTCTTGCACAACCTGAGCAGATGAAGTTCCTTGCTCAGGTAGGTCAGATGGAATCTCTTCCTCAGACTCATCAGATTCAGTGGTGGCAATTAACTTCCTGGCACGTTTCCTAGCAACGGCCTTCTTTCTGGGTGCACTGAATCTGGCTGCTGGCTCAGACGAGGGAGGAGGATCAGAAGATTGCTCAGATGAAGGGACCTCAGACTCTTGCCCAGAGGATGCAGGAACAGGCTTGGCTATCACAATGGGAGGATGGTTGGGTCTCTTCAGTCCCCACTTCATTATGATCTCCTCAACCATCTCTCTACTTGTTTTATTTGGAGGAGGCTCCGATGATGACTCAGATTGTGAGGATTGTTCATTCTGCCCATACACAACCACATCCCATTGTGGTCCTTGCTCAGCCGCTTTCTTCTGCTGCATGAACCGGACGGCCTCTCCTCTTATAAGGCTCTCTGCACCACTCAGCCTCTGAGACTCATATGCACGACGCAGGGCGGCCGTGACATCTTCATCAATCCAGAGTGATGGCTGGCTGAGGACATCCCTTGTGGCCATGCTTAGACGAAGAGTGGACATAACATTTCTCCCCCTTTTGTCATCATCAACAGGGGTGAGTGCCAGGGATGGAGAGGATGTGGAGGAGGATGGAGGTGGTTCAGGACCAAATTTCTTGGGAGGGGAGGGTGAGAGGGTAGAGGTGGAGGATGTGGGAGAAGATAGGTGTTCAGGAGTTTGAGGAGGGTCGGGGAAGCAGCTGGTGGTGACAAGGATATCCCCATAAGGATGAGTGGAGGGGTATTCTTTGTAGTTGGCGGAGTCAGGGGTAAAGGGTAAATGGTCATCGGAGAGTGGTTGAAGGCGGGGATATTCGCCGTATGGTTGGCTGAGAGGGGTGAAAGGCTGTTTCAGATCCTATGGGTCTAGGGCTTTGATGGGTTGGGTTGGAGAAGCGGAGTGGAGAGCGTGTAGGGGCACCTGGTCGTGTGGGAATGGGCGAGGATGAGGATGATGAAGGTGAGGATGAGAAGTTTCTAAGGGAAAGGCGTGGAGAGTTGTGAGGTGAGTCTTGGGTTTGGTGGTCATGGGTAGGTGAAGGTTGGGATTGTTGGTCATTTTGTGGTGGAGGCTGAGGTTGTTGAGTGTTAGGCGGAGGAGGAGGTGGTAGTTGAGGGTGATTAGGAGGAGGAGGAGGGTTTTGAGGAGGCGGAGGAGGAGGTGGCAAGTTACCTTGTGATGAAGGTTGGGGAATTTGTAGGTGCTGGAGGATGAGGTCTAATTTTGCATCCACCTGGTAAGGTGATTCTCAAGTTGTCCTATTCTGTCCTCGAGCCGCTGGATCCGCTCCCCTTGGTGCTGGAAACCAGCTTCACATTCAGCACGGAGAGGACCCACCAAGGAATCAGTCAGTCTCAACAGAAGCTCTTCCTTTATGTCCTCGGCAAAGGCCCTAACAGAAGCTGGAACCCTTGCACTACGGCTTGGCCCAGCATGTGAGTCAACTTCCTGATCTCCTGCTCCAGATGCAGAGGGAGCTGAAGTACCAGAAGCACTACTGGCTTGTGAGCGTGAGCGAGTGGGCTTAGGAGGCTTGAAATACTTGATCCCCATCCTTGCCACATTGGTTGCTCCCACAGGCCTACACTGGACATTCTCTCTTCCACAGCAGATGTAGCTTTGATCAGATGCTTCTCAAGAAGGAAGGCAATGATGGTGGGATAGGGAAGATAACCTGACTTGTCATTGCTTAACCAGCGCTGAAGCTCTAGGCATATCAACTGCCCAGGGTTGAAAGGCTTGAGCGAGAGGAGTCTAGGGAACCAAGGGTTGTCCAGCAGTGTGAACTCGTTGAAGTTGCCTCCCTTATGAGTCATTATCCGGGAGTAGATGTAGTACAAGAGCCTGTTAGAATCAGACATCTTGGACACCTTCTTGCTGTTGGTGCCATACAACTCCTCGAGTTCCTCCTTGCTGTACTTGTGAGACTCAGGGTAGATCCATTCATTCATATCCTCTTCTGTGATTCCCATCATCTCATTCAAGGTTCTCCAAGTGAACCTGAAGGTTCTTCCTCTTACAGTGGCAGTGAAGGAGAGTTTGTGGACTTGCTCTTTCCCATCCACCTTCCTGTACTTTGCTCTGCCTGAGAGGGATTGGCAAAAGACTCGCAGGACGTTGACGTTGTAGTCCTGGTTGATGCCCAGCCAAGGCATATACTTTTCCAAGTAAGGGCGCAGATGAGCAAACCCTAGTTCATCCAACTTGTCCAGATTGATGAACAGGCCATGATTGAAGATGGGAATGGATGTCTCAAATTTGGCGGATACACCCTCCAATGCCCCATCTCTATAGACTGTGGGATCATCTTCTTCCTCAACCCTCTGCCTCTTGGAGGAAGGCTCCTCAGAAAATTGAACCTTCTTTTTCTTTCCCTTTCTCTGAGCATCCCGCTCTTGTTCAGAACCCACTGCCTGTTCTATTCTACCAGAGGTTTCAGGCTGACCCTGAATGTCTTCACCCTGTCCTCGTGATTGCCCAGAACCTTCTTGGCGTTCATGAAGTTCTTCATGTTGTTCTTCATGGTGCCCAGATTTACCAGAATGCTTGTGAGTGGATTTCCCAGATTTCGATTTATGTTTCTTGGAAGAAGAGGTTTTCTGGATGACTGGGTTGGATTCATTCGTACCGGCCATTTTTGTATGAATGTTGTGTAAATAAAGATGAAATGCAAGAAGTGTGAAAAATAAAGAATACAATGGAGAAGATGAAAAGACTTTTCTGAGAAAATGATGCGAGTGAAAAAGATGTAGTAAAAAGTGAAAAGTGGAAAATGACTTCTATTTATAGGTAAAACTTCTGAGGATAGAATGGGCATACTCTTTCAAATTTTCACACATTGGTTAACGTAAGTTTTTAAGTTGGAACGACACACCTGATGACACGTGTTGCTTCAGAGAAGGCACAGCGTTTCATAGAGGAAGTTGAAACGTTTTCTGAAGTGATGTGTCCCTTGATCTGACACTGGCGCTCGTGATCATATTGAATTATCATCCAGCGCTAGCAAAAGAGTATTCGGAAGTGATTTTGCTTCCGGTTGGACAGACGCTCCTGGTTGCCTTGAGTAGTCATTCAGCGTCAGCACGAGAGCATCCGGAAGTAGTTTTGCTTCCGATGGTACTTACTTAAGATTTAACTTTGAGTGACTCGTTGATGTTCTCTCTTGTGCATCCACAGCGATCAAGCTTTCATAACTAAAGCCATATTTGCGTCAAGTAGAGTTTGTTTGATCTTCTTAATTTCAGGAGCAGTAGCTCTCGGAGCCCAGTATGAACAACAACTCATTCAGATTTGATACATTGCTCTGATCAGGTATGATCATGAAAATTGTTGTTCCTTCGTACCTTCTTTCCTACAAAATAGCAAATGATTTCTCTTTCCCATTTTTCAGTCTCCAAACTTGGATCTGACTGGTCAGTTTGTAGGAAGTATGTGATTCTTATGCACTTAAGAATTATTCACTATGAATATAGCATTGCGAATCAACTATGACTATATGCACATGGCTTCTGATAATGATAGTCATAGATAGCATGTAGAGTATGAACATTGTGTGAAATATCTTATAAGCCATATCATGTTCATGCTTATGATGCTTAATGTAAAATCTCAATAAGTCCATCTTACATTTGCATAGGAGATTTTACTGTTGCATGCTTCAACCTTAAATAATCCCTTGCTTACCCAAGGAGATCTTTTATACTTATCCTTGGCCTGAAGCACTTTCTTAGGAGAGACAGGATTCGCAGGTTTTCTCCATGTGAGTTGAGACATCCTCTCTCTTTTGTCCTTCTCAGGATAGTTGAATGGAACTCTGTGATAGCTTATCCCTGAGACAAGGTCTTTGTTCCTTGTGGTAGCGCACTGCTTCTTATGATTGAACCAGGTAGTTGCAGTAGTGACATCACCACGAGTTCTCTTCTTTGGGACAAGAGGAACTCTTGATCTTTCCTGCACAGGTAAGGCACTAGAAGGGAGTTTTGGTACCCATTTGTACTTGGGTCCTACATAGTTAGCGCTGGACCTTACTTGTCCTTTGGGGATCCATATATATTTATTTCTCACATTTAAATTTCTCTTAAAATTGCATGTGTGAGAAATATGACCAGTTCTACCACAATAATGACAGATAATGGGATGATGTTCAGAATCAGATTTCTTATCACTATTATGGTGGTCAGTTTTCTTTTCAAAGACTCTATGTTTATTAACTTTTGAAATCTCAGGGTCTTTCGAAAAATCTTCTTTTATGAGTGGGACTTTGGACTCCTTGGTTGTAGAAGAAGGAATAAGTTCCTCAAGTTCCCTATTCCTTTTTCTTAAGCCTAGAATTTCTTTTGCAAGTTTACAGAATTCAACATGTAGCTCATTATACATATCTTGCAATTCAGAAGTTTCAAGTTTAGGTACCTCATTTTCTTCAGCTTCTGAATCTTCTAGGCGGAGATCCACTCTCTCCTTGCTGATACTAGCTTCTACTACATCACCATCCAGTAGCTCATCAACGGTGGATTCACAGGGAGCACATAGTGAGCTTTGGACAGCCTTAACATCAAGAAATTGGCTAGAAGCATACATAGTATCAAGAGTGTTCCAAATATCTATAGCCCTAGAGCAATGTTTAATTTTCTGGTAATCATTGTCAGATAAACTTTTGTGCAAAATTTGCATTGCTCTAAGGTTTAAGTAAAATAAGCTTTTGTCCTCTTCTGTCCAATTTACTTTTGGTTTGAAATCAGAGTCCTTTTCAAAAACATCCCACATTTTGAAATCAGTGGATAGTATAAAACTTTTCATCCTTCCCTTCCATAAGTAAAAATCAGTATTTTCTAACACAGGTGGGATGGTATGATCAAAACCTTCAAAACACATTTTGTAACCCAAATCAGCCTAGGTCTTTGCACTTGAGATCGTTGGATCCTTTAAACAAGTGACCTTGCTCTGATACCAAATGATAAACGTGGCTGTCACCCAAGAGGGGGGGTGAATTGGGTGAGGGAATAAATTAAATCTTTTGAATCTTGTTTTCGAAAGACTACTTGTGCTTGGTGATAATATTTACGAAGTAGTGATATGCACAAGTCAGTAAGTTATGTGATGCAAAATAGAATGTTTGAATGTAAATTTATGCACACATAAATTTATCCTGGTTCGGTCACCCAGACCTACATCCAGTCCCCAGGCTCCACCTGAGATTTTCAATCCACTATTCTTGTTTAAACCGGGCACAAGAGAAGCCTTTACACTTTAGGTTTTACGAGCACGGGTTCACCTAACAACCCACAGGTTTTACACCGGGTTCACCTGCAAACCTTACAAATGCAAGTTTTACGGGCTAACTTGCAACCTATGGAGATTTAGACAACCTCTAAATGCTCCCCCTTACAAATTGTAAGTTTACACTATGTTCACTCTATGAACTGATTGTGCTAAACACTTAAGCTCAAAGCTAACTCTCTCTAAGAGTGGATGATGTTACTCACTTAAGTACAATAAAGTTACTCTCTGAAAAATATCACAAATCTGGATCTGAGAGTAGTAGAAGATGTGTAGAATGAAGAGTATGATATATCAGATACTTTGTTCTGTTCTCTCTTTTTCTTCCATGTCTTCTCTTCTGAATGAATGTCTCTTTTATACTCGGCTTCATAGGCTTCTGTGGCAGGTTGAATATGAACGTTTGAATAAAGCCGTTAATCCTATGTTACCGTTGAGAAGTGCATCTTCATTAATGTTTAGCAGGGTTGACTTGCTTTATCTCTGAAAAGTAGTCCTGACACCTCTGCTCTGACAAAAGCATTCTGACACTGCATTTCTTTGAACGTTCAGACATTCTGATTGCTTGCGGAAGCAACTTCTCATCCGGAAGCAACCTTTCTGAGTGTGCTGCACTTGAACGTTAGTTTAGCAATATAATCATATAGTCTCATGCAGTGGGTGATCCCTAAATCTAAGAAGTATCCGGAAGCACTTCTACATCCGGAACTAAATTCACTTGATGAGGGATTTAGTTCACCATGACTTGCTCTCGCTTAGTCTATTTCATTCCACCACTCAGCGCTAGTCACTGAGCTATCGGAAGCACTTTTACTTGACGTGGTGAATTCACTGACGCTTAGGGTGAAATCTATTCTATCAGTCTGCGCCAGTCAAGATCTAACAGGAAGCAACTTCACTTGATGTTGCATTTCCGCTGACGCTCGAGGTTATATCTAGTCTATCAACCTGCGCCAGTCTAAATCTAATAGGAAGTGCTTTCACTTGGCGAAGTAGACTTACTGACGCTTGGGGTAATAACTATTCTATTGCTCTGCGCCAGTCTAAGTCTAACAGGAAGCGCTTTCACTTGGGGAAGTAGACTCACTGACGCTTGGGGTAATATCTATTTTGTCGCTCTGCGCCAGTCTAATTCTAACAGGAAGCGCTTTCACTTGGGGAAGTAGACTCACTGTCGCTTGGAGTAATATCTATTCTATCGCTCTGCGCCAGTCTAAGTCTAACAGGAAGCAAACTCACTTCCGATTGAAACATAGCTTAGTCTTAAGGTTTTGTGTACCTAATTCTCATGGACTAAGTTATTTCCCAGTGATTTACTTGCTGATGCTGGGGGATGAAAACATTCATCCGCATGCGCAAGTCCTAATCTATCCGGAAGTAGATCTTCACCCGGAAGCACTCTTACTTGGGATCCTATGTTATCCTATTGCTTCCTAGGCACTTGGTTTAATCCTCTATATTTTAGTCTTCATCAAAACTTAAGATTCTAACACTCTTTACTTCGAAATGTTATTTGATAGTATACTCTGACTTGTAACTTATGTTTATCAATAATATTTGTCTAAGTTACTTGTCCTTATCTATTGCTTTTAATCTTTTGCCAAATCCTTTCTTATGAACTCAATTGATAGAACTAGGTTTGTCATCATCAAAAAGGGGGAGAATGTTAGAATCTTAAGTTTTGATGAAGACTAAAAATATAAAAGATTAGACCAAGTACTTAGAGCAATTAGGTTAACATAGGTTCCCAAGTAAGAGTGCAACCGGATGTTGATTTACTTCCGGATAGACTAGGACTCGCGCACGCGGATGAATGTTTTATCCCCCAGCGGCAGCGAGTAACTCACTAGAGAAATAACTTAGTCCATAAACAGTAGGTACACTAAATCTTAAGACTAAGCTATGATTCAACTGGAAGTGAAATTGCTTCCTGTTAGATTTAGACTGGCGCAGACTGATAGAGTAGATATCACCCCAAGCGTCAGTGAGTTCACCACGTCAAGTAAAAGTGCTTCCGATAGCTTAGTGACTAGCGCTGAGTGTTGGAATGAAATACACTGAGCGAGAGTAAGTGATGGTGAGCTAGATCCTTCATCAAGTGAAGTCGCTTCATGTTAAACTTAGATTGACGCAGGCTGATAAAATAGAATAACCCCAAGAGTCAGTGAAAAAGCCACATCAAGTGAAATAGCTTCCTGATGGATTTTGACTGGCGCAGCCGGATAGAATAGAAATAACCCTAAGCATCAGTGAGTTTACCTCGTCAAGTGAAAGTGCTTCCGATAGCTTAGTGACTAGCGCTGACTGTTGGATTGAGGGACACTGAGCGAGAGTGAGTATTAGTAAACAAAATCCTTCATCCAGTAGTTTTACTTCCGGATGTAGAAGTGCTTCCGGATACACCTCAGACTTAGGGAACACCCACTGCATGTGACTATGTGAATATATTGCTATACTAACGTTCAAGTGCAGCACACTAAGTAAGGTTGCTTCCGGATGAGAAGTTGCTTCCGCAAGCAATCAGAATGTCAGAACGTTCAGAGATGCAGTGTCAGAATGCTTATGTCAGAGCAGAGGCGTCAGGACTACTTTTCAGAGATAAAGCAAGTCAACCCTGCTATACATTGATGAAGCATTTAATGGGCAAACGGTAACAAGGGAAAAACGGACATATTCAAACGGCTAGCCCACCTACCAAGAGTTCAAAATGTTTGAAGACTATATAAGGGAGCTCAACTTCATTTATGAGAAATCAATAATCTTTGAATATTCTTGAGAGAAGTTAGAGCGAGAAAACTAAGAACATCTTCAAGCATTCAAAGCTGCCCAGAAAAGCGAAGAGCATTTAACACATCGAGTGATTCTTTTCACCTACTTATTCTGTACTCCTTGTAGTTAAGTCTCTTCGTGTTATAAGAGCATTTATTGTACTTAAGTGTGTAAGACCATCTGTTCTTTGAGAGAACTTAGTCAAAATCCTTTAAGTGTAAAGGTTAACCCCTTGCTTGGTGTGAGGGGGAGCTAGTTAGAAATGTTACAAGTGAGCCTGTGTAAAACTTGTTGTAAGGTTGCAAGTGATCCCGTGCAAAACTTGCGGTTGTAAGGTTTCAGGTGAACCCGATTTAAAACCTGAGTTATAGTGGAACTCTCGGCCTGGGTGGTTGAGGACTGGACGTAGGTCAGGTAGACCGAACTAGTATAAATCTTGTGTTGTTTTATTTGAGTATTTATTTTTGAAGCACAATTCACCCCCCCTCTTGTGCATCCATTACATTCACACAAAGCTTCTCGTTAGTTGCCCCAAATATAATATCATCAACATAAATTTGGACAATTAACATATCTCTATCTTTATGAAGGATAAACAGTGTATTATCTAATTTGCCCCTTGAGAAACCCTTGCCCAGCAAAAAGCTGCTGAGTCTCTCATACCAAGCTCGAGGAGCTTGTTTCAGGCCATATAAAGCTTTCTTTAATCTATACACATGTTTGGGGTGCTTATGGTCCTCAAAGCCAGGAGGTTGTTCTACATATACCTCTTCTTTAATATAACCATTAAGAAATGCGCTCTTTACATCCATTTGATATAACTTAAAGCCTTTCATGGATGCAAAGGCTAGAAGAATCCTTATTGCTTCAAGTCTAGCGACTGGAGCAAAAGTTTCTTCATAGTCAATGCCTTCTTCTTGGTTGTATCCTTTGGCTACTAGTCTGGCTTTGTTTCTGGTGATTTGACCTGTCTCATCCAGTTTGTTTTTGAAGACCCACTTGGTTCCCACTATGGATTGATGAGACGGCCTTGGGACTAGTTCCCACACTTGACTCCTCTCAAATTGATTTAGCTCTTCCTGCATGGCAATAATCCAGTCGCAGTCCTCAAGAGCTTGTTCAACTGAAGTTGGTTCGATTTGAGATAGGAATGCTCCAAACTCAACTTCATTTTGAACTTGTCTTCTAGTTCTGACACCAGAAGAAACATCACCAAGCACTTGATCAAGAGGGTGATCCCTGTGATGTCTCCTAGCTATTGGCAACTGTGCCTCCTCAGGCATGGGTTGCACTCCAGGTTCATCACTGGGTTCACCTTCTTCTTTGGGATTGCTTGTTGGTGTTTCTTTTGGTGGTGAGGAAGATGATGGTAGTTTTGGAAGATTAAGTGCTTCATCATCTTCTGTGGATATTGTCCCCATGTAGGAGTTTCATCAAATACAACATGCATGGATTCTTCTACAGTTTTGGTTCTCATGTTGTATATCCTATATGCTTTACTCCTAAGGGAATATCCTATGAACATACCTACATCAGCCTTTGGATCAAACTTACCCAAATTTACCTTTCCATTATTATGCACGTAGCATTTTGATCCAAATATTCTGAGGTGGCTGATGTTGGGCTTCCTCCCTTTGTATAGCTCGTATGGAGTCTTATCCAGGCCCTTGCGAACATAGGCTCAGTTGGAGATATAGCAAGCAGTGCTCATAGCGTCCGCCCAGAACACTTGAGAAACCTCTTTCTCGTTGAGCAAGCTTCTAGCCATCTCCGTCAGAACCCCGTTCTTCCTTTCGACTACTCCATTTTGTTGAGGAGTTCTCGGAGCTGAGAAGTTATGTTCAATGTCGTTTTGCTCGCATAGCTCAGAGAAGCTATGGTTCTCAAACTCTCCTCCATGGTCTGTCCTTATGGCTGTGATTTTGAGCTCCTTCTCATTCTGCACTTTCTTAGCCAGGACAACAAAAGCATCAAAAGCATCTTGCTTAGAGGCAAGGAACATAGTCCACGTGAACCTTGAATAGTCATCCACCACCACTAAAGCATATAGGTTTCCACCCAAGCTCTTTACTCTCGCTGGCCCAAATCCATGTGGATTAGTTCCAAGGGCCTGCTGGTGGAGACTCTCTTCTTGGTTTTAAACGAGGACTTTGTTTGCTTCCCTCGTTGGCAGGATTCACAAATGAAATCATGCTTAACTTTAAAAGAGGGAATACCTATAGCTAGCTCATTTTTAATTAGCATATCCAATTGAGTAAAATTGACATGAGCTAACCTCTTATGCCAAAGCCAGCTATTCTCGTCACTAGATATTAAACATTTTTCTTCTAGCTGTTGACATAAGTCTAAGGTATATAGATTCCCATTTCTATTTGCCTTAATCTTGCATTTTAAGTTGGCCTTATCTATGTTCAGATCCTGCTTATCAACTATTAAGCACTCATTTGAATCAAATATTACCCAGTTTCCTCTGTCCGTGCTCTGGCTCACGCTCAGCAGGTTGTGACAGAGACCGTCCACTAGATAGACATCTTTGACTGGTCCAACTTCTCCAACTCCAGTGATCTTGCCACGTTGATTTCCTCCAAAGGTCACTGTGGTCCATCTTTGATCACCAGAGATTTGAACTTGTCTCTGTCTCCAGTCATATGTCTCGAGCATCCGCTATCGATGTACCATTTTTTGTTCTTGGATGCCTTGAGACACACCTGAAATAATTAAGCAACTTTAGGTACCCAACCTCTCTTGGGTCCTCTGTCATTAGTGTTTAGTGCCCTTGGTCTAGTATTGGGCTTAACCTTGGGCTTAACCTTCTTAGCATTACAGGTGGACGTGGAGTGTCCTTTCCTGTTGCAGTAATTACAGAAGCTAAAGGGTGAGGAGCTATGACTGGTGGCTTTATGGAAGAACTTTAAGTAAGGCTTTACTTTTGGTTTTACCCACTTTTTCACTTTAGGGGTATATCCCAAGCCAGTTCTATCCCTATATGCCCTTTGGTTCATTAAGATTACGTTTAGCATTTCTGAACCAATGGTAAACTTCTCCAGGGCATTTTGCAGCTTGTTCTTTTCCTCTGAGATTTTGCTGCAATTAGGGCAGCTCTCAGGTGTTGGGGCGTTGGGTTCTACTTGGGGAGAGCCCTGGCCATCCACTAACGGAAGTCTTCTAGCTTCCGCTAGTTCCTCACTTAGTGAGTCCACCTTGGACTCAAGTGATTCCTTTTTGGTTTTCAACACTTTATAGGCTTTACATAGTCTAGAGAATTCTTCATGAACCTCATTGTAAGCCTCTTGTAGTTCAGAAAGAGTTACCTCATGTTCTTCGTTGGTGAGGTCAAGATCTGAAGATGCTTCTTCATCCTCTTCTCTAGCTACCAGGCAGAGGTTGGCAACTTCTTCTTCATCACTTGCTTCCTCATCTGAGCTATTTACCCAAATGGAGGAAACAAGAGCCTTTCTTTTGTCCTTGCCTTTTGACCTCTGCAGGCTGGGACACTCAGCCTTGAAGTGACCAGGTTTATTGCATTCAAAGCACACAGGGACCTTCTCTTTCTTGTATCCCTTCTTCTGGCTGGAATCACCTCTCTGATAGCCTCCCTTCTTTCTGAAGAATTTCCTAAATTTCCTCACCATCATAGCCATCTCCTCATCGTCCATCTCCTCCTCATCATCCTCATCATTGTCATTGATCTCCTTGCTGGGAGCAACGAGAGCAAGGTTCTTGTTCTTGGATGAGGTTTGAGGAGCTCTCATAGCCAGCAGGGTAGGTTCATATTCAGCAAGAGAGCCAAATAGTGCGGTGATGGAGCTGGTTGATTCTCCTTGCACTTCTTGCAAAATAGTTACTTTGGTGATCCAGTCACCCTTCAAGATCTTTAGAATCTTGCTCACTTGCTCTCTCTCAGGGATATCCTTACCCAGCGAGGCCAAATTGTTGATGAGATGAGTGAACCTGAGCTCCAGATCTCTGATAGGCTCGGTGGGACTCAGCATAGCGAATTTGTGAAATTCTTCCACCAGCATTTCAATACGTCTCGCTTTTACTCCCCTGGTTCCAGAGTGTGCAGCCTCAAGAGCCTCCCACATATCTTTTGCATTTTTGTGGTGGCTGATCCTGTGATACTCTTTGGGGCTGAGAGCACACTGGATGTAGTGCATGGCCCGATGGTTCATTTGGACTAGGGCATAGTCCTCAGGAGTGTATCTGGCTCGCACTTTTGCATATTCATCCTCATCTAGCGGAGTTTGATCCCCTCGTTCTATTATGTCCCAGAGTCTGATATCACTTGACTTGATATAAGTCTCCATTCTGAACTTCCAGAATGAGTAGTTGTACCCATCGAAGCCTGGGGGCTTGTTGGGTTGAACGGAGACATCTGGTAGAGAATAGTCTGTGTCCATTACTGGATCTTTGCCTTCTGATTCGTTGGAATCGAGTTAGAAGGACCTTGCTCTGATACCAAATGAAAGTAATGGATGCACAAGAGGGGGGGTGAATTGTGCTTCAAAAATAAATGCTCAAATATAAATAACACAAGAGTTATACTGGTTCGGTCTACCTGACCTACGTCCAGTCCTCAACCTCCCAGGCCGAGTTCCACTAAATCTCAGGTTTTAAATCGGGTTCACCTGAAACCTTACAACCGCAAGTTTTCACGGGATCACTTGCAACCTTACAACAAGTTTCACTCAGGCTCACTTGTAACCTAACAAACTCCCCCTCACACCAAGCAAGGGGTTAACCTTTACACTTAAAGATTTCTGACTAAGTTCTCTCAAAGAACAGATGGTGTTACACACTTAAATACAATTAAAGTAAATCCACATCCGGTTGCACTCTTACTTGGGAACCTATGTTAACCTAATTGCTCTAAGTACTTGGTCTAATCTTTTATATTTTAGTCCTTCACTGCATGTGACTATGTGCTTATATTGCTAAACTAACGTTCAAGTGCAGCACACTAAGTAAGGTTGCTTCCGGATGAGAAGTTGCTTCCGCAAGCAATCAGAATGTCAGAACGTTCAGAGATGCAGTGTCAGAATGCTTATGTCAGAGCAGAGGCGTCAGGACTACTTTTCAGAGATAAAGCAAGTCAACTCTGCTATACATTGATGAAGCATTTAATGGGCAAACGGTAACAAGGGAAAAACGGACATATTCAAACGGCTAGCCCACCTACCAAGAGTTCAAAATGCTTGAAGACTATATAAGGGAGCTCAACTTCATTTATGAGATAATCAATAATCTTTGAATATTCTTGAGAGAAGTTAGAGCGAGAAAACTAAGAACATCTTCAAGCATTCAAAGCTGCCCAGAAAAGCGAAGAGCATTTAACACATCGAGTGATTCTTTTCACCTACTTATTCTGTACTCCTTGTAGTTAAGTCTCTTCTTGTTCCCTAAGTCTAAGGTGTATCCGGAAGCACTTCTACATCCGGAAGTGATTCCACTTGATGAAGGATCTAGCTCACCATCACTTACTCTCGCTCAGTGTATTTCATTCCAACACTCAGCGCTAGTCACTAAGCTATCGGAAGCACTTTTACTTGACGTGGTGAACTCACTGACGCTTAGGGTTATATCTCTTTTATCAGCCTGTGCCAGTCTAAGTCTAACTGGAAGCAATTTCACTTGACGTGGCTGATTCACTGACGCTTAGGATTATATCACCTCTATCAGTCTGTGCCAGTCTAAATCTATCAGGAAGTACTTTTACTTGACGAGGTAAACTCACTGACGCTTGGGATGATATCTATTCTATCAGTCTGCGCCAGTCTAAATCTAACAGGAAGCAATTTCACTTCCGGTTGAATCATAGCTTAGTCTTAAGGTTTAGTGTACCTACTGTTTATGGACTAAGTTATTTCTCTAGTGAGTTACTCGCTGCCGCTGGGGGATAAAACATTCATCCGCGTGCGCGAGTCCTAGTCTATCCGGAAGTAAATCCACATCCGGTTGCACTCTTACTTGGGAACCTATGTTAACCTAATTGCTCTAAGTACTTGGTCTAATCTTTTATATTTTAGTCTTCATCAAAACTTAAGATTCTAACATAATTAACCATAACAGAATTTCCAACCCAGAGAATATGTACTACTATACTAAACAATGAAACTCACAATGTTTAAATGACCTTTAACTTTCATGTTTTCTGTGATAAACTAGCCCTCTATTCCAACTATTGATTTACAAAGAATTAAACTTCATAAAACAATAAAAGAGATCACTAGTTGGGTTTGAAATCCCCATATACTACTTCAAATCAGATTTAGAAGCAAGAAAGACAGCTCAATATATTTATTCATGCTTCTCTTTCCTATCTTATTCAGCCTTGACATCAAAATTGCACAAAACAATCGCCCAATCTCTTAGCATATGAGATATAAAACTTCTGAAAAAGAAAACATGAGTCGAGCACCAAGGGGAAACCATATATAGACAATTCTATCTCAACTTATCAGAACTGAATAATAGCAATAATCCTTAACATCTTTCTTTAGAAACATTAGAAACTAAACAACTCTACTCAAATAAAGCTTTTCAAGATTTTGAACTTCACTGCAAAAGAGAATAATGGATGAATAATAAATTAGTCATATCCAGAACCATGCTAATTTATTGCCAGGGAAAGTCGAAACAGACATGCGGTCAGTACAAAGCCAGTAAGCCAATTTATAAACATGCAATATAAAGCAATGACCAATAGACATAGACATGATGATATATAGCTGATAAGAAAACAGATATAAATTGAAGAAGAATAGGGAAACAGAGAGGGGGAAAAATAAGAGAAGAGAGGGATGAATAAATCTAGAGGGTTCAAAGAGGATAAGGGAGAGAAGAAATCAATAAGCCTCACATTATGTCTAACAAGTCTGAATCTGAAACCAGAGTAGGCATTATCCTATTTATAGACTCATAATCATAATCATAATCATAATCTGCCTTCTAATGAATTGCAAAGGCATAACCTGCAACTAACTCTGACAATTTTCTAACGCCTATTTGGCACCAACATAACTAACGTATGACTTTATAACAATCATAATTCCTCAGAAATTTGACTTACAAACATGATAAAAACTACATTCTTTTCCTTAAGTAACCTTAATCAGAAAATATAGCCTCCCAGGCTAGAAAATCAAATCGAATGGAAAGAAGAGAAGCAAATCACAAACAATCAAACTAGAGCTTTCCTTTGATGATTATAGAACCAAAAATCCCCAAAACCTAAATCAGTCTCTCTCAAACCTCACCCGAACACGTCCAGAAATTGAGCAAACAGAGAAAGAAAAGGAATCACCTTAGCTTAATCCATGATGGCATGGCTTGCCGGAGAACATCTTCGCCGGAAAACTCGTCAGACCCGTAATTGTAGGGGTGGGCCGAATGGAAATCAAGAGAGGAAAGGGAAAAACATGAGTCAACCTTAGAAGGAAGCATAGCACACAAAACGACATAAAAGTCGAAGCTTTTACCTCTTCCCAGCATCATCCGCCGCTGTAGCCACCGTTCGTCGCCATTTGAGCCCGCCGGTCGCCGGAGTTGAGGCAAGAAAAGGACGAATATTCAAAGGTGATTGGAAGAGGAAGGGAGTAAAGGAAAACAAGAATGGTTACATGATGATGGTGAGTAGTCGGCGACGCCGGTGGCTTGTCCGTGAGTCTTGCCGGAAGCCGTGAAGAAGCAGAGGAGGGGAGAAGGTGAGGGAGGCCGACGGATGATGATGATGAAGGAAAACACGAAGGGGAAGAAGGGTTTGAATGAAAAGGGTGGGAGGATTGGCCACAGTGGTCCGGCCAGCCTTGGCCGCCGCGCCGATCGAGCAAGGGGAGAGAAGAAACGAAGAAGAAGAAGACGGGAAAGAGGAGGGAGGCGGCGGGTTTATATATAAAAGGGGAGGGGCGCGTTTGGTTTTGCTGAAATTAGAGGGTTCTCTAATGATTTGTAGCCCAAACTTGCCATAATGTACTCTTTTAATTCTAAAACCATTTAAACCAGTCTCCAATCTCCTTAAACTTCAAAATATTTTTAGCTTTACCACTCCCTCATATTTCAAACTCTTCATTTCTTAATTAATTATATGCATATTAATTACTCAAAATTTCCAAAAATATCCCAAAAATTCCTAAAAATTCCAAAATTTCCCAAAACACTCTCTAATCCTGAATTAAATTTTTCAGGATGTTACAATTCTCCCCACCTTTTTAAAAATTTTGTCCCCAAAATTCAGTATGTCAAACTTCACTATGAACTGATACATAGTCTATCCCACTCAATACATCTCTAAGATCTTGAATTAGAGAAGAAAAACTACAATTTCTAACCAAACTATTCTACACCATTCCTTTAGCTTTTGAGTTTTCGAATCATATTAAACTTTGCTACACCTAAATTATCTAATTCCTTGACTACTTTGGTTACATTACGAAGGCCAAATGATATCCATGACCAAAATCCCCTATTTCATGTTCCATAAAGTCTATTTACTCTTCAATAACATTAAGAATCTCAACTCCCAATATCTCCCAACCTAGTTTTCATTTCATAATCAAAATATCACTCCAAGTCATCCAACCATAGCACAATCCCAATATTTCCCTAGCTTCCAGAATTCCTAGTCATATTCTAACCTTGTTACATCTAAATCATTTAATTTCCTTGACTTATAAGACAATGAGAATCATTCTTTAATCACCTACCAACAATATTTCTTTCCAAATACATATACTTTGCCAAATCCTCATACCACTTTCTATGAAGATGAGAGTAAGTCTTTAAGCTATGAAATGTCACTCCATAAACTATTGAAAATTTCCCTCATTCCTATAACAAGTAGTTTCTCTCAATTTACTATCAATAATAACCACACTTTAAGTATACTAATCATCCTTTACCTCTATCCAAACAAGCATTACTCATCCCAAAACTACTCTTAATTGGATCAATTCCTATTAACATCTTCTAACTTTAACCGTCTGCGTCAGTCCTATTTCAAGATTCTCACTTTTTAACTATCAAATGTCCCTTCCCTAGAATATTTAATTTTATTTCTCACCAAAAACTTATAACTCTGAATCAACACTTATCCAACCAGATCAATCTCATTAACAACATCACTCCTAACTGTATTCAATTCCAAGGGTCCTTTAAAATGTCTGCTAGAGCTTTAACATACATCATTAAACTTAACTAGTTTCTCAATCCATTTAACTTAACCATAATTAACAAGGTATATCCCTTACTATCACATTAAGAATCTTGAATTTAGCAAATAATTCTTCTTAGTCTTCTCTATATACCAAAATACTATTCTAAGTCATCATGATACAGTTTAAATTCCAACTATTTACCTTAATCAACTTTAATCTAAACCTAAACTTCTTTAATCAAACATCCTCTCTTTCAATTCATGTAATACAAAATATTGCTTCAATTTTTCAAATCAGAAACTATACCTTGTTATTATTCTCTTCTACAGAATTTTACAACTATTTGATCCTCCAATCAATAATATCTATTAGCAAGTTTACAATTCACACACAACCTCAACTAGGTAGTACACACTTAAGTAGTATTCAAAATATCAAAACTTCATTTAATCACTAATATTTCACATCCTTTTACCTCCTCTTTCCTTACTTACATCTAAAATCACATTGACATCACTTTAAAATGATTACAGTGGATCTCTTCAAAACAATAATGAACTAATCCATTTGCCAATACATTCCAACACTTAACACAAAAGAAGTCCTGTTACTGCGTTTCTAAGCACTCAATCATCTAAGCATTCAAATCAATCTTCCTTCAACACAATCTAATTGATTAAATCTACACAAACCCTCTATTACATATATTTTATCCCTGCTTAAATTTTTCTAGGCTTAACACGTAGAATCAATAACTCCCTTATTCAAAGATCATTACATGCACCAAAACAAAACACATCTACATATTATAGCATCCAACTCTAAGCTTAAAATAGTACACGGAATCAAATTCTTCATTTTAGCCTCATCATCATCACCTTAAGTATTTTAAACAAATTCATAACATAAATTTTTAGTTCAAAACAAAATCAATGCACATTTATATTCAAATCACATCACAATCAAAAATCACAACAACATGCATCATGGCGGCGTTTTTCTAAAGAAAATTTTTCAAGAAAGCCTTACAAAAACATCAAACTTATTTAGTTTACCAATGAGGTCCAACAAAAGACTATCAATCATTCTTCAATAAAATCTAACATTACTATAACACGTTTAACATAATATGTAACTTAGCTTATTAATCACATATATATGCAAGCATCCATATCCACTTGACAATCAAAATGTACACAACTTTATTTATATAGTTTTTAACAGTAGAGAGTATGATAACAAACAACAAATTCTGCTAATTGAAATCACAAAATCCAATTTAATTCACTCTTAAAACAAACACATAAGCAATATTTACTTTAACAACTATCGAATCACAATTAATCATCAACAATTTCTCAACTAATTAAAATCATAAACACACCTAAACAACAACAGCAAGGTCAACAATTCTTATCTCATCATTTTCATTTTTTTTTATCCATTATCAATTGTTATTTATTTTTTTTTTCAATTTCTTTAATCCCTTAACCCAATAAGGGATCTCATGATGCCTCGACTATGATTATGGCCGGCACATAACTATACTCGAGACCCCAGAGAAGCATCCTTATTTCGTCATTCTTCCTAAATTCTTATACATATCAACATTATTTCGTTATTCTTTCTATGTTCATCTCAATCTCTCCACAGTACCTATTCAATTTCTCTTATCACTCTCTCCCCACCACGGGATGAGCGATAATCCTCTCAAAAAGGTCAGATATTCATGCACAAAAGGAAGGGAATACTAAGAATGTATATTGCCAAGCTATATGCAATGCAGCACAGTCCAGGGTTATCGTATACCAAATACTGATAACCAAGTTGTAACATAATGTTACTAATTCCCTATTTAACCTACGATATCCTTTTTAAATTCAATTATCTCTTTACTAACTATGATAGCAAAAAGATTTCCATATATCAATGTCTATCATAGTTAGAAAAGGAATTTCCTAATAACTGAATACTATCCATGATAGAAAAGAATAAACTAATACAAACTAAATACTATCATGGATAATTAATAGCTAACCATGTTAGAAAAGAATCACCTAACATGGTTAGAAAAATAAACAACCCAATGTTCAATAATATCAAATACATATAAATATATGCGGAAACGAATGCAGGCCTATACAAATTGGCAATATACAATTTCAAATAGTCTATATAGCTTCTAATACCTAATTCCCTTTCCTGTTGTCTGCATCTGTACATGAATACCTGCAAAAATATCAGTAATCGTGGGATGAGACAATTTGTCCCAGTAATCACCGCTTAACTCACTATAACAGTGAGATGTGCGGTAGCGAGGGCGTCTAAAGGGTACCACATTTAAAACCAATACTATATATATATATGTCAAGTCTTTCATCCATCATTCAAGTCTCTCCTTCTAAATCAATTCAAATTCATCATCTCTATTTCCCACATATCACTCAAATCCCTCAGTCAGTTCCAAATCAACTCAACAGACGAAAAATAAACGTGATTGACACTGTGCCCAGTCTCAAATCTGAAAGCATAAAAAGGGAGCACTTTAAATAGTGAAAACGTCCCTGAAAAGGGAGCACCATAAAAAGTGTACACATCCCTGGTTCCTTACAATCCGAGGAACCTGTACAATTAACCTATCGATTGCGCAGATCGATAGATTACATCGGCAGACGGTACTAATAATCAGTGTCATGCAACACTCACAATCCCTATTCTATATTTCATCAACATAACTCTCAACTATCTCAACTCAACATATAATCCTCTTTTCTACCTTCATCACCTCTTAAACCACTATCCAAACTATCTCTATATACATTCCACGTCATTCCAGATCAATGGCCACCACCAGGCAGGATAATAGTATATATATAATGTGTAAAAATCTTTTATACAGAAATAATTGTGTTTAAAGGGCACCCGATAGCCTGTTTTGTATAAAAATAACATTTCAAAGATAAAATATATATATAGAGGGTGAGAAAGGATTTTACAAAAATCCTAGCTAACATCACCCTCAATGTTATAGTAAGGTTAAGTGTGATTACCTGTCGCCCTTTAGCACTTTACTGCCTTTCCTCACCGTTTCCTTCCCTTCAAGTATAATCACCATTATATGCTCCTATAACGATATGATAAATAATGATATATTAATATCATTTTCACTTCATAATACTTTGACGTCTCTCTCTCGTATGTATTCATATGTTACTATCCAAATCCCCATTCTTAATTCAACTGTTTATACAATCATTCAAAGTCCAAATTCGCTACTTTAAACATTAACAAGTCATTCACAACTTAAAAATTCCACATAGAATAATCCAATGTCTTTCCTTCAAGCTCAATTTCATATTATCACAAGCAACTTTAAACCATAACATATACCAATCATAAGCACTTCAAAGTTCGCAAAACACTTCTCAAGTCCATCTCATGATTACTTCCAACCTTTATCAAAACATTATGTATTCAAATCAAACATTCCTATCCTTAGGAAATTATTAAACATCAAGCATCAATTCCTTTATAATATGAAATATCTATATTCTCATAGTATCTTGAAGTTCTAACAATACTAGTAAGGATATACATGTCTAAACACAACTTCAAATATTCTAACCTAGCCTAAACCTAAAACAAAGAACTTGTACTTAATATTAAATCCTTGGAATTAATTTGGCTTAACAATCTACATAGTTCAATCCAAAAATACATTAGTGTTTCCCTTTAAAATCCAATATTCCAAATACTTAATTACTTAAGTCTCCTTATTTGACACAACTATAAACACAACAAACCCCAAAATACATAATTTGTAGCTCAATTTATCACATCATCCAAACTTGCATTCAACCAACAATACAAATTATCCTAATTCCACTTTATAGTCAAGTAACTCATAAGCAATGAAAGTAAACAGCTTAATTCCTATTAACATCTTCGAGTCTTTTCCAAAGACTCATGCAAAGTTCTCATGTTTCCCCATAACAAAATACATTACACATACTCAAAAATCCCCTTTCTTTTCCAAATTTTCTTTCCTTAGTTAACTTCCATGTTAATTAACCATAACAGAATTTCCAACCCAGAGAATATGTACTACTATACTAAACAATGAAACCCACAATGTTTAAATGACCTTTAACTTTCATGTTTTCTGTGATAAACTAGCCCTCTATTCCAACTATTGATTTACAAAGAATTAAACTTCATAAAACAATAAAAGAGATCACTAGTAGGGTTTGAAATCCCCATATACTACTTCAAATCAGATTTAGAAGCAAGAAAGACAGCTCAATATATTTATTCATGCTTCTCTTTCCTATCTTATTCAGCCTTGACATCAAAATTGCACAAAACAATCGCCCAATCTCTAAGCATATGAGATATAAAACTTCTGAAAAAGAAAACATGAGTCGAGCACCAAGGGGAAACCATATATAGACAATTCTATCTCAACTTATCAGAACTGAATAATAGCAATAATCCTTAACATCTTTCTTTAGAAACATTAGAAACTAAACAACTCTACTCAAATAAAGCTTTTCAAGATTTTGAACTTCACTGCAAAAGAGAATAATGGATGAATAATAAATTAGTCATATCCAGAACCATGCTAATTTATTGCCAGGGAAAGTCGAAACAGACATGCGGTCAGTACAAAGCCAGTAAGCCAATTTATAAACATGCAATATAAAGCAATGACCAATAGACATAGACATGATGATATATAGCTGATAAGAAAACAGATATAAATTGAAGAAGAATAGGGAAACAGAGAGGGGGAAAAATAAGAGAAGAGAGGGATGAATAAATCTAGAGGGTTCAAAGAGGATAAGGGAGAGAAGAAATCAATAAGCCTCACATTATGTCTAACAAGTCTGAATCTGAAACCAGAGTAGGCATTATCCTATTTATAGACTCATAATCATAATCATAATCATAATCTGCCTTCTAATGAATTGCAAAGGCATAACCTGCAACTAACTCTGACAATTTTCTAACGCCTATTTGGCACCAACATAACTAACGTATTGTTAGAATCTTAAGTTTTGATGGTGACTAAGGTATGATATGGTCTAGTACTTAAAAGAACATAATCAACACTTAGGAAGGATTAGATGACATGGTTAGAATCCTGAGTTAGATCACTTGCGAATGCAAGATCACTTCCGGAAGTATTAGCACTAGAGCTCGCGGATGGAGTACACATCCCATAGGGGACGCAAACGGAAGCAAGTGAGACACTTGGTTAGAACCCAGTCTAGATTGCTAACACTGAATCCTAAGTTAAGACACAACCGGATGCGGATTCACTTCCGGATGAATTAAGACTAGCGCTCACGGATGAAAGACTCATCCCACAGCGGAATCACAACCGGATGCGGAATCACTTCCGGATAGACTAGGACTTGCGCACGCGGATGAATGTTTCATCCCCCAGCGGCAGCAAGTAACTCACTAGGGAATTAGCTTAGTCCATGAAGCATTAGGTACACAGAACCTTAAGACTAAGCTATGATTCAACCGGAAGTTAAATTGCTTCCTGATAGATTTTGACTGGCGCAGGTTGATAAAATAGATATAACCCCAAGCGTCAGTGAAAATGCAACGTCAAGTGAAATTGCTTCCTGTTAGATTTTGACTGGCGCAGACTGATAAAATAGAATAACCCCAAGCGTCAGTGAATCAGCCTCGTCAAGTGAAATTGCTTCCTGTTAGATTTAGACTGGCACAGACTGATAAAAGAGATATAACCCTAAGCATCAGTGAGTTTACCTCGTCAAGTGGAAGTGCTTCCGATAGCTTAGTGACTAGCGCTGACTGTTGGATTGAAGGACACTGAGTGAGAGTGAGTAATAGTGAACAAAATCCTTCATCCAGTGGTTTTACTTCCGGATGTAAGAGTGCTTCCGGATACATCATAGACTAAGAGGACTAACGTTCAAAATATACAATACACTAAGTCAGAACATAGTCTAAGTAAGACTACTCCCCATAGCAAACTTCCCACAACATGTATAGTTCTTACTATATTTGATTATATATTGCTATGTTGGACTAACCAGTATGTGCAGAACTTAGTCACACTTCCGGATGCAAATGAGCTTCCGGATTCAAAGACTCTTGGAATTGGGATTCAGAGATTAACACTTGCAGAGCAAGATTGCCACTTCCGGATGAACGATGATCATCCGTCAGCAAGAGTACTGATTAGACCAAATTTCATACCTTTAAGCATGTGCATTTGAGCTTAATTAGTATGGTTTATTTGTTATATTTGATCATTATTGATACATTTTCATGCACATGCTTATGTATAAATATTTGAAGAATAATAGCCTTATTATTTGCATTTTATGGAACTAAGGGTATTTTGGTCATTTTGACTATGAGATGTGTTTTTCATGTAGGGGGGTCCCAAGTGGACCCCACACACCCTTGGTGGAGTTTCAATGGAGATAATTTGGCAAGAAGGAAGGCTAGATGGAGAGTACTCAAAGTCACATCCGGAAGCTGAGCTACTTGAAGAAGCGGACTTCCATCCGGAAGTGGATTTACATCCGGAAGTAAACGTGCTGGCGCTGGCGGACAGAGAGCTACATCCGGAAGTAAACGTGCTGGCGCTGGCGGACAAAGAGCTACATCCGGAAGTGGATTCTCATCCAGTGGATTCTCATCCGGAAGTAAATGTGCTTGCGCTTGCAACATGAAGTTTCACATCCGGAAGCTGAAGTCCATCAGCCAGCGAGTACATGAGCCAAACTGCACAATGATCAGAAATGTCAACTACTTTTCAGAAGTATTTGGTGCAGAGTTAATTTAAGGCAAAGTCAGCCCTGCAGCTTTCTAAATGAGGCAAAATTGGCGCCAAGGCCAAATTCAAGTCTGGAGACCTCATTAAGGGCAAAAAGGGAAGCACAATCACTTGGAGAAAAAGGAGGAACCTTTGGAATTGCATGGAGATGAGATCTAGTCCACATTCATCCTAACCTTTACCAAATACCAAAACTACCCTTTGGGCGATAATCCCAAAGTTACTCACCACTATAAAACCCCAAACATAACTAACATCTGAACATATCTCTTCTCACTTCACTTTCATTTTCTCTCTCCTCTAACAAACTCTCTCAACTTCATCTTCATCTTCTTCACCTCCGCCATGGCCATTTCATCTCGCAAATCCTCCGATCTTTCCATCTCCATGCGCGGCTAAGCGTTCTTCTCCTTCCTTCAAGTCCAGATTTGTGTTCGAGCTTAAATGTAATTGGCCTTATGTGAGAATTTTCCTTTTCTAGGTTTTCAAGCTTGTAATCACTTAGACCTTTCATGTCTGGAGATTTTTAGGTATGTTAGATCTAGGATTCTGCATAGAGATTTCTGTGTAGAGTTCATTTATTCTTTCAAGTTTGTAAACCTAACTTCTAGATCTTGAACTTTCATGTGTGTTAGGTATATACAATGTGTAGCTTCATGAGATTAAGCATATGTGAGTACATTTTGTTTGATTCTTGAAGTGAATGTTAAATAGAAGTTAGTTTTGATTTCTATCTCACCTATGGATATGCATCAAGTTCAAGGCTAGACTATCTTGATTAATCAGTTTAAACTAGCTAACACTTCTTAGTTTTAAGAGGTCTTGGCTGATTTAAGCTAGTTAATTAAGAGGAAATTGTCACATGAGGCCTAACAATTGAGATGCACAAATCGAGGCTTGAAGGAGGAGATTCCACCTATTGATTCTTTACACTCATACTTTCGGTACATTTTATATTTTAATCGTAGATATAAACACACACTCAAACTGTTTGTTAATTTGCGTGACTTATATACTTTCAATTAGCAAGATAACCTGAACTGTGGAAAGACCTGTACTCACCGCTATCTAAATAGTGGAGTAGAGTATTGAATTGTTTTGATCAATCTTTTTAGGCGACAAAAAGGATAAATCAAGTGGCGCCGTTGCCGGCTTAGGCTATTTCTTGCTAGTTTTAGGTGTTCGTAGTCACAATCTTAATTTGTGTAACTTGTGTGATATTTTAGTTAGTTTTAGTTTTAAGTTTTTAGGTTGAATTGCTTTATATATAGTTAAGCCTGTTTTAGCAGTGTTTTAGGAAGTATTTGGCTGCTCTAGTTAGCCTCTTCTTGCTGTTCTGTGTTGATTGAACTTGTATACACTTTTCTGGAATCTGCACTAATTTCTGCTGGTGTTTTGTCTGTGATTCTGCTGGATTTTGTTGGATTTTACTGCAAATAGTTGCACTAAGTAGCTTTGTATGAACCCTACCACATCATTAGTGCCATTGGATAGAGAGATTAATAAGACTCTGAGAGAACTTAAGAAAAAGAAAAAGCACGAGAAACAAGCTCGTAAGCAACCTGTAGGATCCACATCAAATCCACAAAATTCATCTGTAGCGTCCAATAACACATTCCTAGACCAGCATTTCATTATGGCAGAAAGACGAGAGGACCATAGAGAACATGAGAGAGAGGTGAGAGATCATGAACATGAGCGTGAGCGACATGACAGGCGAGAGCAAGAGGATGAACGTCATTTTGAGGGGGGTAGGCATTTACATGATGATGATAGACCAATGCGTGAGTTCACACAGTCATATGCATCGTTTGCACCTCAAGGTTTTTATGCTAACCCCGCTAACTTTGAGATCAAAGGATCTCTTCTTGCTCATCTGCCTAAGTTTACAGGTTTTCCCCATGAGGATGCTCACACGCACTTGCTTGGCCTCTACCACACTTGCTCCTCCATGAAGCCACCCAATGCAGACCTGGATGATGTTCTATTGAGAGTGTTTCAATTCTCCTTAGAAGGCAAAGCCAAGGAGTGGCTCTTGAACCTGCCTACTCATTATGCCACTCTTTCATGGGAGCAACTTAAGAAGGTGTTTTTAGACCGCTATTTTCCAGTCTCAAAGATATCAAAGTTGCGGAAAGACATCACAGGTGTTCAGCAATTCTCTCAGGAGACATTCTATGAATATTGGAGCCGGTTCAACACCTTGGTGAACTCGTGCCCCAACCATAACATCTCCAAGGGCAATCTGGTGCAATACTTTTATGATGGCCTGGTGCCACAACTCAAGATGAGTGTGGATGCTGCTTCTAATGGCTCACTTTTCAACTTATCAGCCAATGAAGGATGGAACTTATTTTCAACCATGGCCTCTAATCACCAGAATTTTTATGGTCGTGATGCTGTGTATGGTGCTGCGCAAAAGGTTGCCTCCCTGAGTGGGGATGACAAGCTGTACAACTCTATTGAGAGGCTGACCGAGAGCCTCAGTAGGATGGACGGACGCTTCGTTCAGCCTACTCCTAGTGTTGATGATTCTATGGCCTTGGTGGCCTCATCCTGTGATCACTGTGGCTCGCCCATGCACCTATCCTCAGACTGTCCATCCCAAGCGGGAGTGGCGGCCATGTATAACAATGCTAGGCCTCAGACCAAATATGATCCTTACTCTTCCACGTACAATCCGGGATGGAGGGACCATCCGAACTTCAAGTGGGGGGGAGGTTCAAACCAAGCCACAAATTCCAGCTCTTTCCAACCACAGCAACAGCCTAAGTGGGGGGGAGGTAACTACCAAGCTGCTAATGCCTATCCCTCACAACAAGGTTATGGTTCATATCAAGGGAGGCCTAACTCTAATGACCAAAGGTACAGGCCGAATCAACAAGCCAATGTTCCTCCTCCATTTATGAAGAATAATGATCCAACTCATGTTCCTCCATCTGGTTCTTCGACATCTCAACAAGATACTATGTACCAGATGATGTCAAGTTTAATGGAAAAGTTTGGAGAAAGTCTAAAGAAAGATGTAACTACCTTAGTTTCTCAAATGTTTAATGATAAAGCTGAGCAGGACGCAATGAAAGGGGGATTGCCGTCAAATGTGGTTGTTAATCCGCAAAATATGCATTCTATGCAATTGAGAAGTGGAAGGCAGTATGGCGATGCTTATGAATATGAGGAGGAAGAGGAGGAGACACAACTTCCGTGTGAGGCCGAACTGAATCCTCCTCTTGATGGTTTTCTTGATGAAGCTGAGATTCTTCCTATGAAAGGTGATGTAGCAGAGACTTCACAGGAGGAAAAGAAGAAGGAGATTGCAAAGGGAAAGCGGAAAGTTGGTGAATCTCCTTCGCAAGAACATCCTACTCAACAAGGGGATGAATCCCCCAAAGGTAAGTCTCTTGATCCTGAGCATTTACCATTTCCTAATTCATATGCTTTAGCTAAGAAGAAACATGAGGATGAATTGGAAAAGGAGATGCTTGACTTATTTTCTAAGTTGGAAATTAATGTGCCTATGCTTGTGCTTGTGAAACAAATGCCTAAGTATGCTAAGTTCCTTAAAGATCTTTGCACTAACAAGAGAGCTACTAATTCAAGTAACAAAGTCCAACTTGGGACTCATGTTTCATCTCTCTTAAAGGGGCACTTGCCCCAAAAGTGTGGAGATCCGGGCTCTTTCACTATCCCTTGTCAGATAGGGAAACTTAGCTTTGGGAAAGCACTTCTTGATTTAGGAGCCGCCATTAACGTCATGCCTAAGGCCACCTACCTTGCACTAGGGTTGAAGAATTTGAGTGAAACTAGTGTTGTGGTCCAATTGGCAGATAGGTCCATTAAGAAACCCTATGGATTTATTGAGGATATTCTTGTGAGGGTTAGGGAACTAGTATTTCCAGTGGATTTTTATGTGCTAGACATGACCAGTGAAACTAGGATGGATGACTCCTTGATTTTGGGAAGGCCATTTATGAAAACAGCCAAGATGATGATAAGCTTAGAAGAGGGCTATGTTACAATGCAAGTAGGAAATCAATTAATAAAGTTTGATGTGGGGAAAGCAATTAAACATCCTCACGAGGATTATTCTCTCCTTGGACTAAGTGTGATTGATTCTCTGATGCATATAGTTTGTGATGAGCATGTAAATACCTTCAAGTTGAACCTAATTGATAATGAAGATGCTCATATGTGTTATCATGACTCTTGTGCTAGATTAATTGAAAATACATGCTTGTATGATATGCCTAATGATTCATCTAGCATAGGAAGTTCAGTGACAGAATTCAGTGACTCACTGCATGTGCATTATAATTTTGATAATGATTGCACATCTATTTCCTCTTTGTCAAGCTACAACCCCTTGGAAGAGGGAAGTTTGTTTAATTTTGTAGGACAGGAGAAGGGAGGATGTGACTTCACCCAGGGAATTGAGAAATCCAGTGCACAAGAGTTTGACCATGAAAAGTATGAAGCCGTAAGAAGAAGCCGCTTACATAAGCTGAGGGAGAAGCTATATCTGAAAGAGTATGTGCTCACTGACGGTCCACATGTTTCTACCCTGAGCGGCAGTGGGGAAGCAGACTTGAATAAGAATGCTGAGGCCTCACAATCTAAGAGGCCGAATTGTCGTGATGAGCTGCCGCAGTTTGATGATGATTTCTATGAACATCAATTGCTAGAAGTTGAGATGCACACTCTGGTACCTTCTATTATTGAGCCACCTACGCTGGAGCTGAAACCTTTGCCACCCAATCTTAAGTATGCTTACTTGCTTGATGAGAAGAAGCTCCCAGTGATTGTTTCTAGTGCTCTGTCTTCTCTTGAGGAAGGGAAGTTGCTTGAGGTGCTCAGACGATACAAGGGGGCCATTGGGTGGACTCTGGCCGATCTTCCTGGCATGAGTCCTACCACGTGTATGCACCGGATCTTGCTGACTGATGATGCTAAGCCGGTGAGGCAACCACAAAGGAGACTCAATCCCTTGATACTTGATGTTGTGAAAAAGGAGGTAGAAAAGCTTTTAAGTGCTGGAATCATCTATCCAATTAGCGACAGCGAATGGGTGAGTCCCATTCATGTGGTGCCAAAGAAGAGTGGGCTGACTGTGGTGAAAAATGACAAAGATGAGCTAGTGCCTACACGGGTTCAGAACTCTTGGAGGGTTTGTATAGATTATCGGAAGCTGAATGACTCCACAAGAAAAGACCACTTTCCATTACCATTCATCGATCAGATGCTGGAAAGACTAGCTGGCAAGTCACACTATTGTTTTCTGGATGGTTTCTCTGGGTATTTCCAAGTTCCGATAGCACCTGAGGACCAAGAGAAAACAACCTTTACTTGTCCATTTGGAACCTTCGCATACAGGAGAATGCCTTTTGGTCTGTGCAATGCTCCAGGAACCTTTCAACGTTGTATGATGAGCATTTTTAATGACTTGCTGGAGGATGGCATAGAGGTGTTCATGGATGATTTCTCCCTCTATGGAGACAGTTTTGACACTTGCTTGGTCAATCTTGAGAAAGCTTTGGTTAGATGTGTGGAGAAGGGTTTGGTACTCAATTTTGAGAAGTGTCATTTCATGGTGGACAAGGGCATAGTGTTGGGACATTTAGTCTCAAAGGAGGGTATTCAAGTTGACAAAGCGAAGGTTGAGGTAATCTCCTCTCTACCATTTCCGACTTGCTTGAAGGAGTTGAGGTCTTTTCTTGGACATGTGGGTTTCTATAGGAGGTTCATCAAGGGTTTTAGCCAAATTGCTTCCCCACTGTCTCATCTACTACAAAAGGATACAGAGTTTGATTTCTCTTATGAGTGTAAGGAGGCCTTTGTTGAGTTGAAGACACGGCTTACTACTCCTCCTATCCTGGTTGCACCTAATTGGGAATTACCTTTTGAGTTGTCTTGTGATGCTTCTAATGAGGCTCTGGGAGTTATGCTTGGCCAAAGGCAAGAATCTTTGCCTAGAGTCATTGCTTACGCATCCAAAACATTGGATAGAGCTCAGAGGAACTATACAACAACTGAGAAGGAACTTTTCGCCATAGTCTTTGGTCTGGACAAGTTTAGACAATACTTACTACATTCTAAGGTAATCATATTTACGGATCATGCAGCCGTCCGTTATCTGTTATCTAAGCCACAAACAAAGCCTAGGCTCTTGAGATGGGTCTTGCTTTTACAAGAATTTGAGATAGAGATTAAGGACAGGGCTGGAAAAGAGAACTTGGTAGCAGATCATTTAAGCCGTCTGCCAGTGGATGTGGGAGGAATTGATGACTCTTCTCTTGTTTGTGATACTTTCCCAGATGCTTTATTGTGTGCTTTGAATGCTAAGAAGGATCCGTGGTATGCTCATCTGGTGAATTATATGGTGGCCGAGATGATTTCTCCTTCATTAAACAAACACCAAGCTCAAAAATTGAAGAGAGATGCAAACTATTATGTTTGGGATGAGCCACACTTGTGGAGGTTATGCAATGATCAAATCATCCGGAAGTGTGTGCATGATGATGAGATCTCTTCAATTTTGGAGTTCTGTCATTCTCTTGCTTGTGGTGGGCATTTCGGTGCCAGGAAAACCTCAAGGAAAATTCTGGAGGCTGGTTTCTATTGGCCTACTTTGTTCAAAGATGCCTATGATTATTGCAAGTCTTGTGATCGTTGTCAAAGGTTTGGAGGATTAACTAAGCGGCATGAAATGCGTCAAATTCCTGTGATCTTTTGTGATGTTTTTGATGTGTGGGGCATTGACTTCATGGGACCCTTTCCACCCTCTTGTGGCTATGTCTATATACTCTTGGCCGTGGATTACTTTTCAAGGTGGGTGGAGGCCGTGCCTACTAGGACAAATGATGCTCGGACTGTGTTGAAGTTCTTGAAATCTAACATCTTTTGTAGGTTTGGAGTGCCCAAGGCACTTGTGAGTGATCAGGGCTCACATTTTTGCAACAAGCTCATGACTTCTTTGCTCAATCAATTTGGAGTCAATCACAAGATCTCTACACCATATCACCCTCAAACCAACGGGGAGGCCGAGGTGTCTAATAGACAAATCAAAAATATCCTCGAGAGAATTGTGAAGCCAAGCAGGAAAGATTGGAGCTTGAGGCTTGAGGAAGCTCTCTGGGCTTATAGGACTTCATTTAAGACTCCAATTGGCATGTCCCCTTATAGGTTGATCTATGGCAAAGCTTGTCATCTTCCAGTTGAGCTCCAACATAAGTCTTATTGGGCGGTCAAATCTTGTATTGATGACATGGATGCTGCGGCGCAAGAGAGACAATTGACTTTAAGTGAGCTTGACGAGTTGAGGAATGAGGCATTTGAGAACTCCAGAATCTTTAAGGAAAGAACAAAGGCTATTCATGATAGTGGCATCCTGAGGAAAGAATTCAAGGCGGGTGACTTTGTGCTTTACTACCGTGCTAAATTCAAGTTCAGTGGAGGGGGCAAACTTAAAGACAAGTGGGAAGGCCCTTATGTGGTGACCAAATCTCATGATTTTGGCATGGTAGAGATTAAGCATAGCAAAGATGGCCGAATCTACAAGGTTAATGGCCATTTGCTAAAATTGTATAAGGAGAACTTCAAGCCGCCCTAAAGGTTGTTTCTATCCTTTCCTCACTTGCTTTGTTTAGTTAATATCTTAAGTGTGGGGGAAGATATTTGTTTAGAAAAAAAATTAGGAATGTGTTTAGGATTATGTTTTAGAGTGTTGTTGTAGGTTAGAAAAATTTCACTAGAGCTGGGGGATGGCTATTTGTTTCAGGAAGTGTCACTGGGAAATATAGGATTTGCATCCGGAAGTGTTTTTGCTTCCGGAAGCTCTCACTTAGATTTTTCTACTCAGGATCAGATTGTGTTCATTTTGCTTCCGCTAGGGGATGAGTTCATTGTGCATAAGCGTCAATGCATCCGGAAGCAATTTTGCTTCCGGTAGCAAGTTTGCTTCCGCTAGGGGTGAGATTAGAATCTGAACCTAGAGTGACTTCCTATAGCAGTTTTGCTTCCGGTAGCACTTTTGCTTCCGGAGGCATAGCAGCTTGAGATGACATCTAGTTAGGCTTCCTAAGCGTCAGTGAGTAAAAAATTATAAAATTTGTTTTGATAGGTTGTGTTTAGTGTTAGTTTGTGAATAATACATGCATTGGCCATTTGTTTGTTTGAACTGCCCTGCCTTTAATGTTGCTGCTTTGCCTTTAAAATGCATCTTCCTACTCGATTTGATTGGTCCATTGAGGACAATGCATGCTTTAAGTGTGGGGGAGGTGTATTATGTGCTTTAAAGTGGTCTGATTCGAAGCTTTCACACTTGATTTTTGGACTTATTTGGCATGATTTTTCTTGAAATTTGACTTGATTATGGCTTTTGAAAGCAAATGGAATTTTCATCTAGTGTGTAAGTAGAATTTTTGGAATGATTACTTAGGGCATTGCATGGGGCACTTTTAAGGTATAAAGAGGGTGTAAGTTTCTCATTTAACTTTTCTTAGGGAGGAAGTGACTGATTAGAGTAAGCTATAAATGTGAGAAGCCTTCAACCGAATTGAGTGGGCCAATAGTTACTTGACCTCCTAGAACTTGTCCTAGCTCTTGTTCGAGATCACAATGCATGGCATGATTGAAAATGAAAGGGGCGTTTCTTTCTAAACCCTCATGACCCAAACACTAAGCCAACCAAATATTATCCTTTGATTAACCCCTTTGGGCCATTCACTTTTCTTTTCTACCACCTTGACCGAAGTGTGAATAAGTGATTATAGCATATGCTTGCATTCATATTAGTATTGTATTGTTGTATCTTGTGGAAAGCAAGCTATATGAGTGAAAAATAAAAGATGGCCGAGAGCCACAATAGAGGAAAAGAAAAGAGGAAATGGCCAAAGGCCTAAGAAAAAAAAAAAAAAAAAAAAAAAAAAAAAAATAATAATAAGGCCAAAGGCCTATCAAAAGAAAAAAAAAAAGAAAGCACAAAGTGCTTTAGTATGCCAAAGGCATAAGATTGAAAAAGAAAAGAGAGATGTAGCGTGCTTTGCGAGGATTGATTTCATTGTATTGCATGCATATGTGGTGATTACTTGTTCATGTCATTGGTCATTGACTACTTTCCATCATTCACCATTCATTATTAGTCTTCCATCTAACCCCAAAGTCCCCTAGATTTGGTTGTGCTATGCATACTATGGGTGGAGAACTTAGAGCTATTACAAGCCTATGGTGATGGTCAAGTGCATTGAGCCAAAGAGTGATCACAAGTCCCTAGTTAGGCATTTTTCCTAACTTGAGCGAATGAGTTAAACACTTTATCCGGTGAGGAAAAATCTCAATTGGCACTCCTCCTAAATTTTAGTGGATTGTTAAACTTGGATTCGCTTTGTATTCTTAGATTTGGCCTATGCGAAGCTTTAGGGAAAGGTTCAAGAAGATCAACTTGAACACTATGATAATTCCAATTGCCTTCATTATGCTTAATGATTAAGTTAATCTTTTACATGACTTTGCCCGGAGTGCAAAGCTTAAGTGTGGGGGATTTGATTAGACCAAATTTCATACCTTTAAGCATGTGCATTTGAGCTTAATTAGTATGGTTTATTTGTTATATTTGATCATTATTGATACATTTTCATGCACATGCTTATGTATAAATATTTGAAGAATAATAGCCTTATTATTTGCATTTTATGGAACTAAGGGTATTTTGGTCATTTTGACTATGAGATGTGTTTTTCATGTAGGGGGGTCCCAAGTGGACCCCACACACCCTTGGTGGAGTTTCAATGGAGATAATTTGGCAAGAAGGAAGGCTAGATGGAGAGTACTCAAAGTCACATCCGGAAGCTGAGCTACTTGAAGAAGCGGACTTCCATCCGGAAGTGGATTTACATCCGGAAGTAAACGTGCTGGCGCTGGCGGACAGAGAGCTACATCCGGAAGTAAACGTGCTGGCGCTGGCGGACAAAGAGCTACATCCGGAAGTGGATTCTCATCCAGTGGATTCTCATCCGGAAGTAAATGTGCTTGCGCTTGCAACATGAAGTTTCACATCCGGAAGCTGAAGTCCATCAGCCAGCGAGTACATGAGCCAAACTGCACAATGATCAGAAATGTCAACTACTTTTCAGAAGTATTTGGTGCAGAGTTAATTTAAGGCAAAGTCAGCCCTGCAGCTTTCTAAATGAGGCAAAATTGGCGCCAAGGCCAAATTCAAGTCTGGAGACCTCATTAAGGGCAAAAAGGGAAGCACAATCACTTGGAGAAAAAGGAGGAACCTTTGGAATTGCATGGAGATGAGATCTAGTCCACATTCATCCTAACCTTTACCAAATACCAAAACTACCCTTTGGGCGATAATCCCAAAGTTACTCACCACTATAAAACCCCAAACATAACTAACATCTGAACATATCTCTTCTCACTTCACTTTCATTTTCTCTCTCCTCTAACAAACTCTCTCAACTTCATCTTCATCTTCTTCACCTCCGCCATGGCCATTTCATCTCGCAAATCCTCCGATCTTTCCATCTCCATGCGCGGCTAAGCGTTCTTCTCCTTCCTTCAAGTCCAGATTTGTGTTCGAGCTTAAATGTAATTGGCCTTATGTGAGAATTTTCCTTTTCTAGGTTTTCAAGCTTGTAATCACTTAGACCTTTCATGTCTGGAGATTTTTAGGTATGTTAGATCTAGGATTCTGCATAGAGATTTCTGTGTAGAGTTCATTTATTCTTTCAAGTTTGTAAACCTAACTTCTAGATCTTGAACTTTCATGTGTGTTAGGTATATACAATGTGTAGCTTCATGAGATTAAGCATATGTGAGTACATTTTGTTTGATTCTTGAAGTGAATGTTAAATAGAAGTTAGTTTTGATTTCTATCTCACCTATGGATATGCATCAAGTTCAAGGCTAGACTATCTTGATTAATCAGTTTAAACTAGCTAACACTTCTTAGTTTTAAGAGGTCTTGGCTGATTTAAGCTAGTTAATTAAGAGGAAATTGTCACATGAGGCCTAACAATTGAGATGCACAAATCGAGGCTTGAAGGAGGAGATTCCACCTATTGATTCTTTACACTCATACTTTCGGTACATTTTATATTTTAATCGTAGATATAAACACACACTCAAACTGTTTGTTAATTTGCGTGACTTATATACTTTCAATTAGCAAGATAACCTGAACTGTGGAAAGACCTGTACTCACCGCTATCTAAATAGTGGAGTAGAGTATTGAATTGTTTTGATCAATCTTTTTAGGCGACAAAAAGGATAAATCAAGTACAAGAGTAAACGTCACATACTCAGAAGTCAGAATGCTTTTGTCAGAGCAGAGGTGTCAGGACTACTTTTCAGAGATAAAGCAAGTCAACCCTGCTAAGCATTAATGAAGATGTACTTCACAACGGTAACTTGGGATTAACGGCTATATTCAAACGGTCATATTCAACCTGCCGCCCAAGCCTTTGAAGCCGAGTATAAAAGGAACATCTACATTCAAAGAAAAAAAAAAGAGAGAACAGAGCCCATTGTCTGAAACATTGTATTCTACATTCCTCTCATCTTCTACTCTCCAATCTTAGATATGTAACATTATTAGAGAGTGATTCTGTTGTACTTAAGTGAGTAACAACATCTACTCTTAGAGAGAGTCAATTTGTACTTAAGTGAGTAACAACATCTACTCTTAGAGAGAGTCAATTTGTACTTAAGTGAGTAACATCATCTACTCTTAGAGAGAGTCATTTGTACTTAAGTGTTTATCACAATCAGTTCATAGAGTGAACACATCATTAAATCCTCTAATTGATAGAGGCTGTTCTAGAGCTTGTGCTTGAAGAACAGTATTGTTATCTTACAAAAGTAAGGGGGAGCATTTAGAGGTTTTCTAAATCTCCATAGGTTGCAAGTTAGCCCGCAAAACTTGTGGTTGTAAGGTTGCAGGTGATCCCATTGTAAAACCTGTGGTTGTAAAGGTTTGCAGGTGAACCCGTTGTAAAACCTGTGGGTTGTTAGGTGAACCCGTGTTCGTAAAACCTAAAGTGTAAAGGCTTTCTTGTGCCTGGTTCAAACAAGAAGTTTAGTGGATTGAAAATCTCAGGTGGAGCCTGGGGACTGGATGTAGGTCTGGGAGTGACCGAACCAGGATAAACTCGTTTGTGCATATTTTGCTTATTTAAATCTCACACCAAGCACCACACCACTACATACTCACTTGTGCTTGGAATGATTCATCGTCACTCTCATCAAGCACAAGGAGTAAAGTTTTTAAAAAGGAAAAATCATAAGTTTTTTATTCTGCCACCCAATTCACCCCCCCCCTCTTGGGTGACAGCCACGCATTTCACGTATGACTTTATAACAATCATAATTCCTCAGAAATTTGACTTACAAACATGATAAAAACTACATTCTTTTCCTTAAGTAACCTTAATCAGAAAATAAAGCCTCCCAGGCTAGAAAATCAAATCGAATGGAAAGAAGAGAAGCAAATCACAAACAATCAAACTAGAGCTTTCCCTTGATGATTATAGAACCAAAAATCCCCAAAACCTAAATCAGTCTCTCTCAAACCTCACCCGAACACGTCCAGAAATTGAGCAAACAGAGAAAGAAAAGGAATCACCTTAGCTTAATCCATGATGGCATGGCTTGCCGGAGAACATCTTCGCCGGAAAACTCGTCAGACCCGTAATCGTAGGGGTGGGCCGAATGGAAATCAAGAGAGGAAAGGGAAAAACATGAGTCAACCTTAGAAGGAAGCATAGCACACAAAACGACATAAAAGTCGAAGCTTTTACCTCTTCCCAGCATCATCCGCCGCTGTAGCCACCGTTCGTCGCCATTTGAGCCCGCCGGTCGCCGGAGTTGAGGCAAGAAAAGGACGAATATTCAAAGGTGATTGGAAGAGGAAGGGAGTAAAGGAAAACAAGAATGGTTACATGATGATGGTGAGTAGTCGGCGACGCCGGTGGCTTGTCCGTGAGTCTCGCCGGAAGCCGTGAAGAAGCAGAGGAGGGGAGAAGGTGAGGGAGGCCGACGGATGATGATGATGAAGGAAAACACGTAGGGGAAGAAAGGTTTGAATGAAAAGGGTGGGAGGATTGGCCACGGTGGTCCGGCCAGCCTTGGCCGCCGCCGCGTCGATCGAGCAAGGGGAGAGAAGAAACGAAGAAGAAGAAGACGGGAAAGACGAGGGAGGCGGCGGGTTTATATATAAAAGGGGAGGGGCGCGTTTGGTTTTGCTGAAATTAGAGGGTTCTCTAATGATTTGTAGCCCAAACTTGCCATAATGTACTCTTTTAATTCTAAAACCATTTAAACCAGCCTCCAATCTCCTTAAACTTCAAAATATTTTTAGCTTTACCACTCCCTCATATTTCAAACTCTTCATTTCTTAATTAATTATATGCATATTAATTACTCAAAATTTCCAAAAATATCCCAAAAATTCCTAAAAATTCCAAAATTTCCCAAAACACTCTCTAATCCTGAATTAAATTTTTCAGGATGTTACAGATGAGAATGAATTGGAAAGATATTTTAAATAGAGAAAAAGAGAAGATAAGAAACTAGATCTGCCTCTCTGACGTTACCGGTTGTGAGAAGACCTTTTTGGTATCAAAGACAACAAGGATGGAGAGCGTTATCTCTGGCCAGACTGAATCTGCAGCTGACGAGCCGGACAACAACCGTTCAACGAAGAAAGTAAGGATGCGCAATGGGGTTGCTGAGTATGGAAGTGACAAGGATGAGACTGTGGAGGACATAGAGATGGTGATCCCTGAAAATCACATCACTAGTTCATACCGAGACAAACTCTTGAACCAAGGGAATAATGTTGGTAGCAATAAGGGGAAAGAGATTGTTATTGAAGGTGATGATTATACGACTGGTCATGAAGGGGATATACCTACAATTGACTTTTCATCAAGGGTGACAGACATGTTAATAAAAGGCATGGAACGAACCTTAGTAGTTAAACTGTTGGGTAAGAATATTTGATATCATGATCTAATGCAGCGTATCCAATCCTTATGGAAACCAAAAGGTGCTTTTCGTCCGGAGGAACACTTCTTCCTGGTGACTTTTGACTTGAAAGAAGATTATCTTAAAGCATTAACAGGAGGACCATGGATGATTTATGGCTCTTATCTCACCACACAACCATGAACCTTTGACTTTGATCCTAGAGTTACTACTGTTTCCAAAGTGGTTGCTTGGATAAGAATTCCAGGACTTGCCTTCCGGTATTATCGCAGGAGTACTCTCAATGCTATTGGAAAACTTATTGGAGAAGTGGTTAAGATTGATTACACAACAGAGGCAAGAGGAAGAGAAAAATATGCTCGGTGTAACATCCTAGATTTTTTTTTTTAAATATAAAATAAGTTAATAAATACCTGAAATTTAATCTTGCAAATAAATTTAGAAAGTTTAACATCTTTCTAGTGAATTTGTTAGAATTTTGGTTCCATTATAGGTGAAGGAAAATAGTTAGTATTTAATTTTTATTTAGTAATAATTATGAATGTTCATTATTTAGGAAATTTTGCTTAAAATGTTGTGAAATCCTTGAGTGTAAATCAAAATAAATTATGATAATAATAAATTTAAGGAAATAGAAACTAAGGAGAAATTTATATTAAATGAATTAAATTGGGAAATTATAAAGGTCTCATAATTATATTTGCTAATTAAGAAAATTCATCTAGAAATGAGAAGTTTAGAGTTTAAATTGAATGAGTGTAATTCAATGTCTAATTAAAGAAAAAAAATGATGTATACTCTTCCATAAAAGTAGAAAACTCTATAGAGCATTCTTGTAATTTTCTTATTGGGCCATTAACCCTAGATTTCCCCTCACTATATATTCACTTTGACTTCTTCTTCTTCTTCCCTGAATGCATTCAGCCGCCACCACTCACACTCATCTGCACATTCCTTCTTCTTCAACATCAAACTTCATCCTTTCTTCTTCTACAACAAAACTCTTCTTCCTCCATCCAAATCTCCTTCACCATTGAACTCTATCATCTTCCTTCATCTCCTTCAACTTAAACCCGACCTCCCTCAAAACTTTCGTCCGCCGTTTACGTACCAGCGAGCTCGTCCAACCACCGTCCGCCGCTCCGGTCGAACTTTCCGACGCCGGCGAAGGAGGCTTGGTTGACCGCCGTGGGTGTTCATCGGTGCAATTATGACCACCGAATCTTGCCGCCGCTTCTCAACGTGGTTCACCTTCGTGAATGCCGTGGGCCGCTGATTCTGCCTTCATTCAACTCCATTTGTTTAAATTAATCTAATTTCTATTCCAACTTCTATTTGGTGAGCATTTATCCTTCTTTACTCCCTTATATTATTTGATTTTTGTTTTCTCCGTTTGATGGTCAATGGGTTTGAGTTTCTCATAGTCTAAGCAATTCTAGACATATTGATTAGTTGATGTAATGATTTGTTAAGTTATGAATGGAGTTGATTAGGTGCTAGTGGTGATTCAAGGGAATTGTAGGGAATTGTTTCTTGGGGTTAATTGGTTCTAAACATGCAAATTTCAATGAAGGTGTTTTGTAAGATTTGGGTATGCGTGGGTATAGGAAATTGCTTCTCTGTATATAATTTCTAAGAGTTTAAGTAAAGAGTTTTAATTTTAAAAACAAATTGCAGTTTAGACTAGTATTGAGAAGTCTTGTATTTGCGGGATTGACGAATTGGTATAGCATATGATTAGCAAGAACAAGTGAGTACATGGGTGAATGGTAGGAGGTCAATAAATGGCTTGCAATCTTAAAGTATAAACTAAAATGAGTCTTAGTTAGTATTGAAAGATTAAGCTAACAATTTGTAGAGGCAAAGAACTACGAATGAGGATAAATCTTTAAGACTTGGATTTCTGTAATGGGACATGCTTTCCTTGCTGAACCGGACAGGTTTCCATTCCGGGTTCGGCCCTTCCGGCTTTGCCGGTGCCGGTTTAACCGGTCAGGCGGGGCAGGCCGCTTTCCTTAATAGTCGTGCGCCAAATTTCTCAAGGAGCCATATAGATTTCATGATTTTATGGGTAGAAGGAGGACCTTACTTAGGTCAAGTTACTTTCTCCAGGTTCTCAAGTTCTTTTAATATAGGAGTGACACGTGTCCTTCTATAACAACCAATTTGTTATAAAAGGACACATGTCACTCCTATATTAAAAGAACTTGAGAACTGTTAGAATCTTAGTATTTAATATTTTGATTAGGAGAAATTACTTTTCTGATTGTTGTTTCCTATTTCTGTTATTTCCTATTTTCATTGTTTCCTATTTTCATCTCCTCTCCTCCCCTATATAATGTACTCTTGTCATATTGCAAAATATCAATAATAATTCTCTTCATTTATCCCAATATGGTATCAGAGCTGTGAGAGAGAGAGAGAGAAAAAACTCAGGCGAACAGATCTGAGAAAGAGAGAGAGAGAGAGAGAAAGAAGGGTACGCACCTAGGGCTTCTGTTTTCCGGCGAGTGAGTGTACACCGCCACCCTAGGAGTGATCGGAAGCTTCCGATCGGCCAAACCCCGAAGCCGCCGTCCAAACGGAGCAGCGCGTGAGGCTCACGCGCCATCTGAAGGTCCCCACGCGCCGCTGCTTTCCGCCACGCGCCGCCGCTGCCCAGCCACGCGCCGCCGCCGGTGACCTCCAGAATTTCCAGAATCTCCTCTTCTGCCCAGAAAGATGAATCCACAGGATTTTCCGCCAGTTTTTGGGTCATATTCTTCTAATTCTGACGGCCAAAGTTCACAAACTAAGTCTTATAAGACTGAGAAACTTTCAAAAACGCCGGAAAATGTTCCGGATCCTCAGATGATGGTTATAAACCATAAACTCAATGGCAACAATTATCTCCAATGGTCCCAAAGTGTGTTAAGGTACATCAGGGGGCGAAGGAAAGAGAAGTATATCAATGGAGAAGCATCTCAACCAAAGGCAGAGGATTCTCAATTTGATACATGGTTTGCTGAAAATAATCAAGTAATGACTTGGTTATGTAATTCTATGACAGATGAGATTAGTGAAAGTTACCTACTTGCAGACACCGCTAAAGAGATTTGGGATGCAGCCAAACGAACTTATTCCTCAATAAATAATACAGCAGCGTTGCTTCAACTAAAGAGGCAACTTCGGGATCTTCAACAACGTGAGATGACTGTGACCCAATACTATAGTACTTTGCAAAGAATCTGGCAACAACTGGATTTATTTGAAGTACATCCATGGAAGGATGTTGAAGATGCACAGTACTACAAGCAATTGGTGGAGCAAGGAAGGATACATGATTTTCTTCTTGGGCTCAATGATGCTTATGAGGAGATACGAGGTAGAATAATGGGTATAAAACCCTTACCTTCTTTATTTGAAGTATTTAATCAAGTTCAATTTGAGGAAAGCAGGAAGCAGTTGACTCAGAGAAGTCAAGTCCCAACTAAAGGGTCTGCCCTAGTTACTAAAGGAGGAGGGCCTTCAGAGCACAAAGAGAAGAAATGGAACAAGCATTGTAACTACTGCAAAATGAAGGGTCACACCAAGGATGAGTGTTGGAAACTTCACGGAAAACCTCCACATGTCAAATCCAAATCTCAGCAAGAGGGGCGGAGCAATTTTACCGAGACTGAGCAGAATGATGATCAGTTGAGCAAGGAGGAAATGCAACTATTGAGGAAAATCCTCGAGAAACAGAATAAATCTCAGACCACTCCTAATGTGAATCTTGTTCAATCAGGTAATTCTATAGTTGCTCTTAATACTGTGATGACTGCTGATGACACATGGATTGTTGACTCTGGAGCTACAGATCACATGACTGGAAATAGAGGTTTATTCAAAACTCTTAGAATGTGCCATGAAAATCTTAGAGTTAAAGTTGCCAATGGAGTAGTGACTAATGTTGCAGGGATTGGATCTGTTGTGATAACAGAATGCTTAGAAATTCATAATGTTCTCTTTGTACATGATCTTACTTGTAATTTGATATCTGTAAGCAAACTGATTAAGAGCAAGCAATGTCGAGTATTGTTTAATGACATTGGGTGTGTTTTTCAGGATTTAAACTCGGGGAAGATGATTGGGAGTTCTAAGGAATGGGATGGACTCTACTATCTTGAAGGCTTACATCAGAAGAATTCCGGAGGAAAACGAGCACTTACTAGTTCTAATAATGAAGATGTATTTCTATGGCATCATAGGTTAGGCCATCCTAGTTTTGATTATATGAAGCATGTATTTCCAAAGTTATTCAATAAAGATTCAGTTCCTTTTTCCTGTGAAATTTGCCAATTAGCCAAACACAAAAGATCATCCTACCCGAAACAACCATATAAACCTACCACACCATTCACCTTAATCCATAGCGACATTTGGGGGCCTGCTAAGACAAAAAGTCTAACCAGTGCTAGGTGGTTTGTAACATTCATTGATGACCATACTAGAACCACGTGGGTGTACCTAATGAAAGAAAAATCTGAAGTAGACCAAATTTTCCAGAATTTCTACACCTTTATTAAAAATCAATTCCATGCCTCCATCAAAATCTTAGGGAGTGATAATGCTAAAGAATATCTGAGTGGTTCACTAAAACAATTTCTTACCCAGCAAGGTATCCATCACCAAACCTCTTGTGTTTATACCCCTCAACAGAATGGAGTAGCGGAAAGAAAAAACAGACACCTATTAGAAGTTACTAGAGCTATCCTAATGAGAAGGAATGTGCCTGATATATTTTGGGGGGAGGCCATTCTTACTGCCGCATACCTTATCAATCGCATGCCATCCAAAGTCCTTAACTTTTCCACACCTATCCAAAAGCTCCTCGAAACTTACCCCAACTCACCTCTCATTAATACTCTTCCTCAAAAGGTTTTTGGATGTGTTGTGTTTGTTCACAAGTATGGTATGGGAAAACTTAGTCCTAAAGCTGATAAATGCATATTTCTTGGCTATTCTCCAAGTCAAAAAGGTTATAAGTGTTATTGTCCAACAACCCGAAAGACCATTGTTTCTCAGGATACTACATTTTTTGAACATGAACCTTATTATCCCAAATTACCCATTCAGGGGGAGAATAGTACAGAATGGCTAATTATGAACCTTGAGAGTCCTACCCATCCTCAACTAGAAATAGCCAATCCCATTGATCCTCAACCAGAAATATCACCACAACCAGAAATAGCCAATCCCATTGATCCTCAACCAGAAATACCACCACACCAAGATACTACCATCACTGAATCGGATCCTCTTATGGTGGAAAGCAATGCTGAGATCAATACTGGGATGGCTACTGAAGATCAAAATGAGGAGTTACAACCAGGCAATGAAGCAAATGATAGTAGAGTCCCTTCTGCTCCAAGGAATAACCATGAATCTGACTCGGGATTAGATCCTGAAGTGATGGGCTGGCCTATAGCTCTGCGAAAGGGGGTAAGATCTTGTACTCAACATCCTATTCAGAGATTTTTTTCTTATGGTAATTTGTCTGCAAAGATGCAGAACTTTGTAATTAATACTGCTCAGGTGAAAATCCCTCACACCTTCCAGCAAGCTATGACTGATCCTAATTGGAAGTTAGCTGCAGAAGAAGAGTTAAGAGCTCTCAAAGAGAACAAAACTTGGGAGATTACAAATCTTCCAAGAGGGAAGAAGGTAGTTGGATGCCGGTGGATATTTACTCCAAAGTTTAACCCGGATGGAAGCATCGACAAATATAAGGCCAGACTAGTTGCAAAGGGGTACACTCAGACGTATGGAATTGATTATGAGGAGACTTTTGCTCCAGTTGCCAAATTCAGCACCATCAATATACTTCTTTCTATTGCAGCCAACCTGGATTGGTCATTACACCAATTAGACATTAAAAATGCCTTCTTGAATGGTGACTTAGAGGAAGAAGTGTATATGGAGGTTCCAGAGGGTGTCAACGCCCCTAATAACACTGTGTGCAGGTTAAATAAGTCGTTGTATGGAATGAAACAGTCTCCAAGAGCCTGGTTTGAAAGATTCTTTAAAGTGCTGAAGAAGATGTCCTTTGTTCAGGGACAAGCAGATCACACTTTGTTCACTAAACACGAGGGTCAGAAAGTGACAATTTTAATTGTTTATGTTGATGATATTGTTATTACAGGGAATGATGAAAGTTCCATAGCTCAGCTGAAACAAGCTTTAGCAACTGAATTCCAAGTGAAAGATCTTGGTCAGATGAGATACTTCCTTGGCATGGAGATAACCAGAAGCGGGAAAGGCATTAATGTGTCTCAACGCAAGTACACCCTAGACTTGCTACATGAGACCGGGATGTTAGGTGCAAAACCGGAGGAGACACCTATGGATGACAACTGCAAGCTGGAAATAAAGGAAAAGGGAGTTCCTGCTAACACTGAGAGATATCGGAGACTTGTAGGAAAATTGATATACTTGACTCACACACGTCCAGATATCAGTTTTGCAGTAGGAATGGTGAGCCAATTCATGCACCAACCACAAAAGGAGCATATGGATGCAGTTATGAGGATACTCGGCTACTTGAAGGGAAATCCAGGTCGTGGGTTATTCTTTAAGAAAGGCACAGCTAGGAATTTGGAAATTTATACTGATGCAAGTTTTGCAAGAGACTTAGAAACTGGAAGATCTATAACAGGTTATTGCTCATATTTCTGGGGTAACTTAGTTACTTGGAGAAGTAAGAAGCAGACCATTGTATCGAGAAGCAGTTGTGAAGCTGAGTTAAGAGCTGCATGTCTTGGTGTATGCGAAGGAATCTGGATTATCAGATTACTGCATGAGTTAAGAATTCCCTTTGATGGCCCATTACAAATATGGTGTGATAACAAGTCCAGCATTGAAATGACCAGAAATCCTGTTTATCATGATCGAACTAAACATGTCGAGATTGATAGACATTACATTAAAGAGAAAGTAGAGGCGGGGATCATGACATTGACGTATGTCCGTTCTTCTGAGCAGATTGGGGATATGATGACTAAACCACTTGCCAGACCTCTGTTTGAAAGATTCCGAAGCAAGCTGGGAATGATCGACATATATTCTCCAGCTTGAGGGGGAGTGTTAGAATCTTAGTATTTAATATTTTGATTAGGAGAAATTACTTTTCTGATTGTTGTTTCCTATTTCTGTTATTTCCTATTTTCATTGTTTCCTATTTTCATCTCCTCTCCTCCCCTATATAATGTACCCTTGTCATATTGCAAAATATCAATAATAATTCTCTTCATTTATCCCAATATGAACCTAGAGAAAATAACTTGATGTAAGTTTTTCCCGTAGAAGAACTCCTATTTTATAATTAAATGGCTATAAGGTATATAAATGTTTTTTTGGCCGAAAGAAGGTATATAAATTTAATTTTATAGCGAGAAACTTGTGTGAATTTAATTCTACTCAAACATAAGCAGGTGACTAGGTGAGCGTGTAAATATAAGTTAAACTATTATTCTTAAATAAAAAACAATTTCTGTTATTTTTTTTAAAAAAAATTCCCTTTTTCTTTCACAGTTTACCCTATCTCTCTCGCATTGTTTGCGTCGTCTGGGCAATTCCACGTTCAGGTGAGTGTGTGACCTTAATCTCTCTTTCTCTTTTATGCTTTTTCTTTCATAGTAGCACTATGCTTATATATATGCTGTTATCATATAGACCTTTGCTTTATGGGGTAGTATTTGTTTCATATTATAGGTAGGAAAGAAAAACAAAGGTCATATTTTTATATTTGAGTTGTTGAAAATCATTTGAATTATTGAGTTTATGGGTTTTCTGATTATGGGTTTGTACTTACAGTTCGTCTTAACTTTAGATTTTCTAAACAAAAGGAAGATGCTTTACCTCATCGACATTATAAAAGGAAAGAGAATCCAGCATGACATTGAACCAACTTCTACTCAAGTTTTTTGTTTTTTCTACTGCAGAAATAATCACTGAAATTGAAATGTTAAGCTGGATGGGATGTATCAATATTTGTGCTAGTAAAGCATAGAATATAATCAATATTGTAGAACATTAATGTATTATTTATTTTTACATACCACATGTTTCCAGGTACAAGGCATCAATACATAAGCGTACTCAACCAGTGTGTTATCAAAATGGACCAACAAGTTCTTGTGGATGAAAACTTTCCACTCTTCAAGCCCCATAAACCCTCGAAAAATCACTTACTGGCTGCCCCAACTGCTACAGCCTTGACTGCTGTTGCCACCAATGACGTTAAATTTGATAATGAATTCCTTGGAGAGTCTGATGACTCAGATAATGATTCCACCAATCCTAATACATTCGCGGAGCTTGGACTTTCCGAATGGGCTGTGAAGACTTGTAAAGAGCTCGCAATACGCAAGCCTCGACCGGTCCAATCTCATTGCATCCCAAAGATTCTAGATGGCCGTCATGTGCTTGGCATTGATGAGACAGGAAGTGGCAAGACTGCGGCTTTTGCTTTACCAATTCTTCACAGACTGGCTGAGCATCCTTTTGGGGTTTTTGCTCTGGTTTTGACACCGACGAGGGAGTTGGCATTTCAATTAAGAGACCAATTTAAGGCATTAGGTTCATGTTTGCATGTGCGGATAGCTGTGGTGGTTGGAAGGATGGATATGTTGCAACAAGCCCAGAATTTAACATCCAGGCCGCATGTTGTGATTGCCACACCAAGAAGGATTAAGGTTTTGCTCCAGGATAATCCTGATATTGCTCCAGTTTTTTCTAGAACTAAGGTGATCAAGATTCTTTTCCCTGTTATTGAGTTTAAAGCTTTGTTCTTGCTATGCCTTCGTGTTCATTGCATTGTCACTCTAATAAATATTGCTTGTTATTGATGGGTGAAGTGAAAAATGGTGAGGAATGAATAAGATGTTTGAGTGGGAACTGACCACCATGAGTCTGTTATTTGCAAAATACACCATGTTTGAATGAATAGCTACAAAATTATTCAACTTTTTACTTAAGTGTTCAACTTTTTCGCTGCTCCAGTTCCTTGTCTTGGACGAAGCAGATCGAGTTCTTGATGCCAACTTTCAGGAGGATTTGAAATTTATCTTTCAATGCTTACCAGAAAATCGGCAAAATCTATTTTTTACCGCAACTAGGTCAAGTGATTTACAAAAGCTGCGTGAGCGTTACCAAGACAAGCTCTACGTCTATGAGGCATATGAAGGCCTGAAAATAGTTGAGACTCTAAAGCAACAAATTATAATCGTCCCCAAGAAAGTGAAGGAGGTTTATTTAATGCATATATTGTCCAAAATGGAAGACATGGGCATTCGCTCTGCCATTGTTTTTTTCTCAACATGCAGGTATTGTTTCTAAATGAAATGTTACTTGAATTTCCTTTTTTCTGTTCATGATCATCTGAGAAAGGTTTGTACACTACTATCAGCTAAACTTTTTCATTTTTATTGTTAAACAATGGCAGAGATTGTCATCGTTTAAGTTTAATGCTAGAAGTACTCGACCAAGAACATGCATCTCTCTATTCATTCAAGTCACAGACTCAGAGACTCGAAGCACTTAATAAATTTAAATCAGGAAAGGTTTCTATACTGCTTGCGACAGATGTGGCCAGCCGAGGTTTGGACATTGATACCGTTGATCTAGTTATCAATTATGATGTCCCGAGGTAACCACTTGCTTGATTTCATTTTTTTGTTGGTTGCTTTCTTAACACTGAGTATCACTGATTTTAAGGATGCACTGCAGGTTTCCTGAGGATTATGTCCATCGTGTTGGTCGAACTGCAAGAGCAGGTAGAGGAGGACTGGCACTAAACATGGTTACCCAGGTAAAACAAAATCAGAAGCAAAAATGAAAATGTACAGTATATGGTTGCTTTCATGTTGCTGACAACAGTTCAAAATACACACCTGGAAAATATGGATTTCATGGAGCTTATTTCTGCAATTTATTTCGGTATAGAAAAGAAGGTTACAGTTTTGGTAGTCATAAAACATTATCTTCAGCCCTCAAGTTAGATATATTTCTTGGATCATCATATTATTAAGTCATAGATTAAAATAAATTCAGCCGTGGTGGTCCAGAAATGAATCAGGGGAACATATTTTTTCCCTTCTATAATCTTTTTAGATGAAGGCCCGACTTGGCTTAGCGGTAAGCTCGCTTGCCGTGGGGTCTGAGATCGTGGGTTCGAATCAGTCTTTGCAAAAAAGTAGAGGTAAGACTGCCTAATATATTTCCTTCCCCAACACTCCTCGCCATGTGGAGATCGAACTGGGTTGACCCTTTTTATAATGTTTTCAGATCCTTGTAGTCTTTTGCTGTGGCATGTGCTCTCAGTTAGTTTGCAAAGCTTCTGCACGTGTTAGATTTATTGATCTATTTCTTGCACTTTTAAAGAGAGCCTATACTGTAATACAAATTGTCTCGAGAATAAGTATGTTAGGGAATATATCATTTGAATTATATGTCAATCCCTATGATTAAGTGATATTATTGATATGTAATAAATACCGATGCCCCTCTCCTTGTATACATGTAATCTTCCAACACATTAATAGTAGAACCCTTTTGGTTATTTGGCCCTCTCTTTCTCTCTACACTAACACGAATTATATTTTACACTTGTTAGTGGATGAATTTTGTTTGTGTTATCTTTGCACCTGATTTGTTTCTTGGCATTTGCAGAATGATGTTGATCTCATTCATGGAGTAGAAGCTCATCTTGAAAGGGAACTTGAGTTGATTGAATACAAGGAGAATGAGGTCCTATCTTTGATGAGTAAGGTATGATGATTGAATATCCCATCGTTTCTGGAAAATTCCATTTTCATATTCAAGGTTGTCGCATTCCTTGATGAGCTAATATGTTACCTAAAAAAAGACCTTATATCTGATCATTTCTGGAAAGTTCCATTTTCATATTCAACTATTTGGTAATTTTTTTTTGGGTTGGCATGTTTTCTCTGAACTTTTTGCAGGTCTTCAGTGCTAAGAATGTTGCCGTAATGAAAATGTTGGATGATGGCTTTGACGAGAAAGAAAAGGAGCGGAAGAAGCAGAAACAGGAAATACTTGCTGAAAAAGGATTATTGAAGGAAAGGAGCAAAAAGAGAAATAGAAATAAAGGCACCAAGGAAGGTGAGGGAAAACATGAAGAGAAAGTGGAAACGTTACGAGGAAAAAAAGGTCACAAAATAAGAAGAGTAAGAAAAGGAAGTGATTAGACTCTTAGAGTTTCCAGTGACTTAAGTGTAAAGGCAGAGGCTAACAATGCTGCTAGAGTAAATATTTTATTGAAGAACCTCGGTAAAAGATTGGATGCTCTGGGGAAATAGACATAAGCAGAAACTTAGAATGCTGATGAGGAATTTATCGGTGAACACACATTGAGGAAATTACAGGGGTTTTATTGAATGACAATGTATTATTGGGTTTTAATTGTTGAGCTTTGTATATATCATAGGGTAAATCGTGCAAAGTTAGTTTTGCATGAAATTTTGTAGAATCATGTTTCCTGATTCGAGTTATATCAGAATTGTTTATTTATTGTTCCCTTTGGCATTAAAGGGAGGAATTTCTTTCCATGAAAATTGAGGTATCTTTCATTTATTTATTAATTGTTGTGAGCCAATTTTTGTATCAAGCCCGTTTGGTTGTAAGAAACAAAATTGGAGAAATGAAAAGTGAAATAGTGAAGATAGAAAGCAGAGGAAATGATGAAAATAAAATTTGTGGGACCCAGTAAAAGTGTGAAATAGATAGAGAAAGTTTGTAGACCTCGAAATATTTGTAAATTACAAAATAATACCTCACTTTCCTCACTTTCACAGTTTCACTTTTTTTGGCAACCAAATGGGCCCATATAAAAGTTATAGAGAATAGCTTTCTTTTTGCAACAGTAGTTCTGCAATTCTGTAATTCTCATTTTCATAAGAGAAAGTGGACCCATATTAAATGAGGACTCCTCCTCTGTAATTCTCATTTTTTTTTTCTAAATATAAGATCTATTTACCTAATTTAATTAGATTAATGATATTAATTAAACTAGTTAAAATCATGTGAATATTTTTTTTATCGAAAAAATCATGTGAATCACATATTTTGTTTCCCCACTCCCTCATCTTGTTTATTATTTTATTATTGAGGAATATTAATAGGGAGAATAGGAGGAAATGTTGAGAAAAATTAAAAAAGAAGTATTATATTTGAGAATAATTACACATCCTAAAATAGGTCATACATATTTAAGAAGGAAGAGAGAGAGAGAGAGTATAAGATTTGGAAAATCATATCTTTCATATGAATCATTTGAGATCGCACTAAGTGTTAGTGAACCATGTTGTATCAAAAAAAAAAAAACATTAGTGGTTTGAGAGATATAATCAAGTCAGTTAAAACAAAAGGAGGATATGATCAAGAGAAGAGAATGAGCAACTGATTAAACCACTTTGTAGCAACTGATTAAACCACATCACTTGCTACATTCAAAATTAACGATCAAACCCAATGACAGGGTTGCTAGTTGCTACATATGCACCACTTTGTAATTGATGAGTGCTAGATTTGAGACTCGAAATTGCTATTTATGTTCGGTGTACTTTTACTTATAGTTGGATATTAGATTTGAACTTTAGCCTTATAGTTTAATATTACACAAAATAAGTTTAATTGAGTTATATAAATTCCTTAATTCAAAAAAAAAAATTGAAAGGTCTTATATTTAGGGAAAAAAGTATTAAATTGTGTTTTAAATCTAGTTTCATACAACCATGGTTTTTTTAGGTTAAATACCTCTTGATATACCAGCTCAACAAACTACTCATTGGTACAAAACCATCTTTACAATTTTTGATGTATTGCGGACACATGCCAAGTTATTTGAAAATAGAACATGCCATAATCTGGATACTTTTTTTTGTTGCCAAAGGCCATAATCTGGATACTTGCTAGTCAATTTTTTTTGAACTGAATACATGCTAGTCAATTGAATTGTTGAATCATATTTCTTGTTAGCTTGCAGTTGTATTTCCATTTTTTGCTTTATATAGTATAAATTCATTCCTTTCATGAGTGGTTTGTTCAAATTTCACTATTATGTTTATTTAACATTTTCTATATAACTTTTTGATCATTTAATATTTGTCTAAATTAAATTTACTAAAATATTTTTAATTCATTTTTTATATCAACTAGTAATTGAAACCTTTTTTGTATCCTATTTGTAAGCATTAAAGTCCGAACAACCAACTTCTCAACTTTTGACTTTTGAGGTAACTCAATAAAGTATAAACTAACATATTTCATATAATTAAATTAATATATGTTTTAGTACATTCCTTTCCTTTTATGTAAAAATAGATTTATTTAGTAGAGCAACCCTAAGAATCCCTTTGGATGATGGAAAAGGAGGTAAATGAAGGGGATGTCGAGAATATAAATTTTCCCCGTAGCCTGGTAGGATAGTCAGAAACATGTCAATAATTTAATCAAAAAACAAAACATGTGAAGAACAAATCTTATCATATGAGCAACTTCATATATGATATTTTCATTGAAGCAAGGTAACATAATATCCCTGGCAAAAAAGTTTCAAGGCAACAAAATATGCATCTCTCTCTACTCATACAAATTTAACGGAACTTTCACCAGAAACAAACCAACTTCAAATGTTATTTTCGTTAATGTGCCACCAAGAAGCCCCTAATCTAATAGATCAGGCTCCTCGCCCAAGAAGTCTTCCCTTCTCTTGATATGAGTGAGGAAAGTCAACAAGTAACATCTTAAATTCTTCAATTTGAACATGAGCTTTGTTTATCTCATCATGAGATAATCCATCAACATTGAGCAGCTCAAGCAAATATCAGGTTTTATCCAAGAACACGATCATGTCCAACAAAAACTCAGTTTGCACCAACATTCATTTAATACCAAGCCAAAAGGACAAAGTGTACCAGAAATAGAACACAGGTGTCCAAGTTAAAAACACAAGTGAATGAATTTCTCAGCTTCATTAGTCGCAGGAAATCCCAACAGCAGAATATTGGCAAATACCAGGGATTAGAAATAATCTGAAATACGGTGATATTGCAACATAACGGTTTTGAAGACAATGAAAGTAAATTGAATTTTAAAATTTCAGTTACAATTTTGGGTTTTAAAAAAAAACATTTAATATTAAAAATTCTTAATTGACATTTGATATACAAATCTATTAACATAGTAGACTGAACAACTGATACAACATAACATACAAGGACCGCATTCTAAAATCCAACTCCTTTAATCTGAAGGCTTTGGTGACACATCTCTTGAATAGGAATCCCTGTAGAGGATGTCATCTCTATGAATGAGCGGTTCAGAGTCATATGAGACATGGGAATCATGAGGGATGACTAAGGGAGCTTGCTGTCTTTCTCTAGAAGATGCCCAAGTAACCATATAAAGTCCAGCAATAATCAAACATCCCCCTATGACACTTTCATATTAGGAGTGCAAATCAGTATAACCAGAATCCAAACGAGACATGGAAATATTTTTATTCAAAATGGCTAGCTCGATTATACAAAAATAAAGAAGGAAATCTGGTAAGTTCAACCAAAGAAGATATAAATGTAAACTAGATTTTGGGTCAGCAGTTTGGAAATGGACTTACTGCAGCCAACTCATTATAGATCAAAGAAAACTTAAAGCAAAAAATTAAAATTACGATAAATTTTTAGATGTACCTGATCTATAAAAGATGAGGCTTTCATGGTTTGCCATATCTGCCATCTCATCTATGGACCATATTTGCAATTGAGTTTCTGTTGCATGCTTAGGGTAACGGGGTTTGTTCCATTTACAAGATGAATACTACATCTATTTAACCCCTATTATACTAATAAGGATGTCCTGAACCAAATCACCTTAACTATTTTCCCTTAACTATCAATTCTCTAAACGCCATGTGACATATTAAAATTGATTCTTGATCTTGAGCATTATTACAAGTGCAAATATTAAAATTTGTCAGAAAAATATAGCCTTTTTGGACACAATTTTACTTCTGACACACTGTTGGCAGACTGCCATGGCTCAACGCTCCCCACCAATCCAAGAAGCCTTTGAAAAGCTCAATTGCATGAGATATTGTGATAAGATTAAAATTTATTGCTCAAATAAAATCCTAAGAATAATAATTATAATAATAAATCAAAGATTGTATTAGCTTGCAGATATGGTCCATAAATATAGTAGATAGCGCCTACTCAAGAAAATCAATCAACGATACGTAATCTTAGTAAGTTATTAAGAGATATGTGAAAATAAATTTGCCTAAGAATCTTTTGAAAACAAGTGCATCATATTATAATGAAGATAATAAGAGCTATACCTTCCCAAATAAATTGGACTCCCAAGAAAAATTTTTGACAAGAAGGAAGAAGCTACTGGTTGAACTGGATAATAAAGGGCAACCATAGTTGGCCCCAAGATCTTAGTGGACCATGTCAACAGTCCATAACAAAGGGCAGAAGTAACTGTTCCCTGAATAAAGAAGGAAATTATTGATAAATATCCACATAAAAAAAAGTAATTCAAGAAAGGGAACCAAAAAACTAATGATATAAAGACAAACTGTACGATCATAAATATAATAGGCTTGTAATCCTCGCTTGTTGAAATAAACACATCTCAAATAATTTTCCTCAGTATTTGTCAATCCTTTCTCAACCTAAATAAACTTTTGTAAACAAAGATGGTTACAGTCATCTTTGACACTCTTACTTGAACAGCCATATAAAACCAGTAAGCCAATATAAAAAGAAAACTCCATCTTATTCTCAATTATGAAATCTGGCTTAATGTCATATATCATGCTAGTTTGATAGCTGATACAATACTTGTAATATGCTATACAAGTGAAGGTCTATGGAAGAAGTGGGAGAAGGAAAAGGCACAATGCAGTTGTAATTCTTATCAATTGAGTGAATGTACATAGGATTAAATAGGACTTTAGGTTACAAAGTGTGCCCATGAATATTATAAAAAAACCCATAACTTTCGGTGCGGGTGGGGGCAACCAAAGGGAAAAACATTTTTTAAAATTTGGGTTACTAAGTGTCTTAGTGTCAATTTATATTCTTGAATCGCTATTAACCCAACTCAGCATTTTCTTCCATTCCCTTGCTGATCTTGATCTTTTTAGTGCAAGAATTTTTTTTTCTAAATTGTTTTGATTGAACATGTTTACAATCATTGAGCCATATGGGTTCCTCGTGTATTATGCAATTTAAACAAAAGACAGAAGCAAAAGTTAGAGCAGCTCACAGCATAAATAACAGCAACTATTTCTGACTCTCTCAATCTCCAACCGGTTGAGTCATTGGTCGTGAAGAGTGCTGTTATCATAACCATAACAGCTCCAAAGAAATAAGAATACGCTGTGACAGATAGGTTGGCAGGATACTTTACTAACACAGGAGCCTGAATGTTATTCAATAAAGCTAATAAATACCCAAAATATTACAAATGAGAATAAATTTTGCTCATCATGCTTAACATCCTAATGCAATTAAGTTAGAAGCATGCAATATTATGATCTTAACTTTATTTCCGTGCAAAACAATGATGCCATTATTCATCTTAAGTCATCAGAAAAAGTAGAGAAGACAATTCCTCAGCAGGTTATCATAAATCCATTGTTAGCCAAAATGTACCTGGATGGCTATAGCTAATAATTTTTTTCCATAATGTCATACTCAACTATAATCGTAGAATATATTAAATCAGGATTTACAAAACGTACCTGGATGGCTATATAAGCAGCCATGCACATGCAGTTTCCTATCAAACACACTAGTCCAATGTGAAATTGGTCTAACCCAAGGCCCACCAAGCCATCAAACAACCACCATCCAGATAGTTCAGGTCGACCTTTGGCATGTGTTTCATTTATTGCTATACCCATTTCCCCATGAACTATTAGTTCAGGACCACGATACAAAGCCATAAATATGGCACCAGAAACACAGACAAATGCTCCTCCAACCTTTGCTAGACCTTCATATCTAAGCAAGTTTACTCTTTCTGTACTGCATGAAAAAGTTGATTAAAAGTACACATGACTTAATATTCTGGTGTATCTAGATAAGTTCTTGTAGCACATTTCATATCTACAATCAAGAGTGTGCAATGTTTATGTTCTTTTCTTCTACAAAATTAGCTTTTATAATTAAGAAATCAAAACCAAACTAATCAAGCAGAAATTAGAAGTGTGGAACTGACCCGATCATCAAACTCAAAAGAAATGTAAAGACTGGAATGGCAGGTTGTGTGGCAGAAGCATATGTTGGATTAGTAAAGCTCAAACCAAGAAGAAACAAAATCTGATTGCCAAATACCCTGATTGTCATAAAAAGAATGCGAAAATGGCATAAGTTAGCTACATAATGCTTACTTGTTAGAGAAGTTAGCAAAGATGCGGCCATATTAAGCACTTTACCCTGTTAAGCCAAGAAAGAAGAACGACAAAAGGATGCGCCGAGTCAAGGGCGGTCGCACCTGTCTACTCTCAACACAATATGTCATGGTCAGAACATTTATGACCCAGAAATCAAATATCAATTTTTTCTATTAAAACGTAAGGAGTCGAAAAAGATATTTTCTAAAGAAGAAATACAAGACCATACTTTCATCAAGTTTGTCATATACCTTACATATGTTACATCATGATGTCTGATCATTCATGCAAGGCCGCGTATGCTATTTATTTAATGTGGATTTAAAGTTAAATTATCTTATTTAAAAAATAAGACAGATAGACATATATAATCATAAACCTTGATGGGATTTATAGCTCAAGACCATTCTCTTTTCCCCTCCAATCAAGTAAGAATTCTTGCAGAATGAGACAAGTTTATGATAGACAAACTTTATCCACAGTGTGAACCGGTGCCAATTTATCCCACTCAATAGTTCAATATTTTCCACGAACCAAACCCAAAAAGGAAAAAACAAAGTTCAATTATGATGCCAATAAGACTTATATCCACTGTTTTCAGCATCATGCAAGTGAATTACGAAAGAAAATTTCAAGGGTACATATCTATAACTAATTATTTGACACCTAATTTTTTCCATTAAACTAATTGTTTGACACTAATTGGTAATTTAAAATTTAAAAATATCAAATACTCCTATATCAAACCCCCTCCGGTCCTAAATATAAGACCTAATTAACTTTTTTACAAAATCCTATAAAAAAGCAAAATAAGTTAATTATAAATTGATTTACCTAATTTTTCCCTTAGATTAGTTTATTTTACCAATAAACTAATGTATAATCTAAAAATATATCAAATATGTCATCATTTAATAACTATTTCACAACATTAATCTCTCTAAAAACAAAGTCAATTAGGTCCTATATTTAGGACAGGAGGTAGTAATAATTAACCTATTTTGCTATCTCAATATCCAAAAACAGTCAATTAAATCTTGTTATCTAGGATATGAAGGAGCAGTATATACCTTTCACGAAAGAAAGCTATGGGAGCGAGAAAAAGGAGAGCAATAAGGTCACGGTAGACGCAGAACACTAACTGGTTGATGCCATCGTCGAGAGCTAATTTGGTGACAACATGGTACCCTCCATACAGAATCTGTGTTAACACCATAGCCGTGTGGGCCTTCCACGCGCCCCCACGCGCTCCCTCCATTAGCGCACACAGAAACAGACACACAGTCCCTCTCTTTCGGTCGTTTGCACTTTGGAGCAGAAGAGAGTCTAGTCACTCACTCAATCAAATAATCAAATAAGTATATAATAGTAATATATTAATATAGGAGTGCATATTATACACGCTACAATCGTTTGATATATTTTTTTGGTAAAAAAATCGTTTGATAACTTGGGTGTGTGGTTGAGTGGTAAGGATTCATTCACCCTTAATCAATTGTCTGGGGTTCGATCTTTGGCGTTGGGTATGGAGAAACATTAAATCTCTCAGGCCGGCTGTCTCACCCTTTGAGGTACCTACAAATCAGCGGGGGATTAGTCTCTCACTTGTCGAGTGAGGGGATACCTTGATCATGGATAAAAAAAAACATTTGATATATTTTTTATATCTTTTCTAACTAAGGAAGCCAAGTAAGGGCTCGTTTGCTTGGACGGAGAGTGAATAATGAAAATGGAAATGAAAATGAGTGTAGGGGGTAAAGATGGAAAATAGAGGTAAATTAGGTAAAGATGAGAAAGTAAAATATGTGAGACCCCAGAAAAGTGTGATATTGAGAGAAAAAGCTAGTGGACCCCGGTATATTGATGATTACCGAAAAAAGACTATCACTTTCTACCATTTACATTTCCCTCCTCACTTTCCATTGACAACCAAACAGTTTTAAGTCTTTTATTAGGCCAACAATAGCCAAGTAAGTCTTGAGTGATACTCCATTCCATGTTAAATACTAGTATAATAATAATTTGGCTTTTTTTATGGAAACGAGTTAGACAAATAACTTATGAAACATGTGACATGTAATTAGATTATAGTAGTACGTTAGTTTACAAATAAAATAAATTAGTTTTGAGAAAAAGAGATAATTATATATGTTTTTAATTTTACTTAAAAATGATAATGATTTTATAATGAGAGAAGTGAATTGTAGATATTGAGGGACACCATGTGGTTGTAGATAAGCTCATCTAATTGTTATGCCCTAATCAGAATGTTCAACGTTGAATCATCAATGATCCTTTACTTTTCAATTCTTATGTCTCTTTCTGTAGCTTATGAATTATGATTAATGGTCCGTTTGGTTGTAAGAAGGGAAAGTGGAAAAATGGAAAGTGAAAGGGTAAAGATGAAAAATAGAAATAATGATTAAAGTAAAGTTTGTGCCCCCCATGAAAAGTGTGAGACGGAGAGAAAAAAGCTTGTGGACCCCGGGATATATGTAAATTACAAAACAAACCCCTACTTTCTTCACTTCCTATTTCCCTCTCACTTTGCCTTGTCAATTACTTTCCCTTGCCAAAGATGCCCTTATGAATAGGTTGCTCGGTCTTGTCATGTGGGGTTTCATGTTTCAAATTCGTTTCAAATGGTGGTGACATTTTTCCTCCTCCTCCTCCTTCCCCGTGGACCTGTCTGAGTGTTTTCTTCTTTTTGTGGTAGCTGCTTATTTTAAGGGTTGGGATTTTGATGTTACAAAGCTTCATTTGTATTATGTTTGGTTGAGTTCTTTTGGGGTGAGGGGTTTCTATTGGATTTATTCTAGGTGGATTTTGATTCATGTGGAGTATGTTGCTCCTCCTTTGCAATTCTTAGCCAATGCTTGCATTGTGCTTTTCCTTATTCAGAGTTTGGATACATTGATTCTATGCTTGGGTTGCCTCTGAATTCAGTTTAAGAAAAGCATAGTGCCACTAATTAAAATCCACATTATGTTTTTCTTGCTCCCTGTTTGTTTTCTTGGGATGTGATAGAAATCACATTATTTTCTTTGTAGAAATCTAAATATGGGGATAGCGATGGAAGTTGGTTGTGGTGGTGTGGGCTGACTGCTTCTGGGGAGAGGTTGGGAGGTTGATGGTGGACAAAAGGTGAGAGAAGAAAGGGAGGGACAAGGGTTTGTAATTTTTCTCAAATAACCTAGTCTAATCAGCATAAACTTTTTTGCCAACTCATTGTTCTTTTCTGTTACATCACCTTTTAACGGTCAATGTTGGTCAAACTTAATGATGTTACCAAAATTGGACCAAATTTTATTCTTCATACCTAAAATTGAGACCAGAAACATTTTTTTCCACTGAGTGCTCCCAACATAATAGTTCGTACCTTTACCCTTTTAATTTTCCCTCAAAACTAAGTTATTCTACCCTTGAGAGTGACTTGTAAGCCCATATTAGGATAAAGAAAATCCTAAATCTAGTCCAAACCACCAGAGATTGAAACAATAAAAGACTTAAGAGGAAATACTTAAAGTTTCTGTGAAAAGACAGAAAATTGCATTACAAATTTAGAATATTTCATTTAGAAAATAGATAACCTCTAAGAAAGATTTAAAACAACATAGTGAAAACTTCAATCATGTCACTTAGGAAAATAAAATTCTTGTCACTGTTTTAAAAGTCTTGCTGAATATTGGTTATAGAGAACCTATTAAATTGGTTTTGGGGAGTATAGAGACTTCACTCTACTATTTTGATGATATATTTCACTATAATCAACTACATAAAACTTTTAAGTCACTCAAATAGGAAGTTAAAAAGACATTATATATTGTGAGGAGAGACATGGACAAGTAAATGAAAGTGGCAGAATGTACAAGAGGGGAGTGAATTTTGTTTTTTGAAAACTTAAACGAAATAAAAACTACGACATATTTTATACTGTTTCAACCCAACTCTTGGTCTACGTCAATTACTCCAACCTTAGTTGGGTTCCACTACCACAAGTTTTAAATCAGGTTCACTGGCCAACCTTTACAGCCACAGGTTTTAGAAACGGACTCACCCGCAAACCTTACAGAGTTTCAAATATATGGTTCACTCAATGAACACATTTTGATAATCACTTAAGTACAATAAAGTCTTACAATCTCAAATTATCACAAGAGTAGATGTGAGTGGGTAGAAACAGATAATGTGCCTGTTCAATAGAATTCAATTCTTTTTCTTTTCCTAAACTAGTCACGACTTCAGTATTTATAGCTCAGTTTAGCTTGTTTTGTAATTAATCCGTTGTGCAGCTCATTTGAATTTTGAACGTTAAGTTCTGGGAACTGTTGTTGGTGAGTATTAAATGCAGTTGCATCATCTTCTTCAGCTGACTTCATTTAATTCATAAATGCTTTGCAAATACAGCTAGGAAGAATCTTTAATGTGTCTAACAGTTTTATACAAAAAAATGATCCTATATTCCTAAAGGTAATGTTGTATGGCTTATCCCAACATCGGCTTATCTGTTGGCTCCTCTTACATTTTCCTGTTCAAGTTAGCCAGTACTGTTTTTTATATCTATTTTTCCTTTTTTATATCCCTTAATCGTATATTTCAAATTTTCATTTCGGGCCCACAGCCGCTTTGCCACAGAGGCGTACTTGGAGTAATAAAACAAAAAATTTTCCCCTCACCGTTTTTGCTTTTGTGAGTGAATGCTTCTATTTCTTTTCCTATTATTTTGCGTTAAACTGGATATGCACCTAGCGGCCACCATTTTTGAGGGTCAATATTACATAAATCAACCATTTGGTGGTGGGCCCTTTGCTTTGCGTGTCAGTTTGTTTACATGCACCTTGGTGGAGGTTCAGAGGGGAAAAAAGTGAAGCTCAAATTAAACAAATCCCCATTAAGGTAAATTTCCTTTTACTAAAAATTTTTTTGGCTAAATCCTTTTACTATAAATTGGGTAATAGGTAATTTTCACCAAACAAAATTAGGTAATAGGTAATTAGGTAATTTTTATTTGTTATATTTAATAGGTGTATGCTTGCAGCCTTAAATTTACTCAGTAATTGATTTCAAAAAAAATTACTCAGTAATTAGCGTTTAATAACTGTCATGGTAATTAAGATGCAATGTCGTTAGTGAGTGCAATTCTTCTTTTGAGGTGATGTGAGTGTACTTGCCTCTCCTCAAGAAAAGTTTGTAATTTTTTAGATTTATGGTTTTGAATCTTTAAACAGAATATATATACATATAAGTTTAAACAAAATAGTATGTGCAATATATAATGTAGCCTATATGTATACGTAATTCTATATCCTATCCTATATATATAAAGGGAATGGTGAGAATTACTATTCATGTAACAGTGTTTCACCATTCCCTTTAAATTCAAATTTTAACCAAAATTTACCAAAATATATAATGATTAACCAAAATAGGACTTGCTCATATTAGAAAGTATGTCATAGACTAACGAATCTATAGAAATTAACATAGACAACAAATTTTTCTTTTATTTCACTTAAACAACCACAAATGTTTTCTTGGTTCAACTTAATTGAATTCACCTATTCTTGTACTTGGTTGGGATTTTAGTTTAAATCCTCGTGGGAACGATACTTTTCTTATCACTTTATTACTTGACGCGACTCGTGCACTTTTTGTGCGAACACCGTGCAATGATATCATGGGTGTATCGTAGAGCTAAAAGGAGCAGAAAACATGAGAAGGAAAGAAGGTTGGAATATTCAGATTTGAAAGCATTGTGGCTGCCACAAACAATTTCTTTGATTCTAACAGGCTGGGAGAGGGTGGCTTTGGTCCTATATATAAGGTAATGTACGTGTGAATGTATGTGAGTGATAAAGAGAGAGGAAGTGATTGAGAGGAAGAGAATTGAACTTTGGCACTAAATGGATATGAACTTTGTACAATAATAATTTCAAGGGACACTCTGGACAAGAAATAGCAATAAAATGACTTTCTAGAAGTTCTAGACAAGGACTTATAGAATTCCAAAATGAGGTTAAACTCATGGCTAAACTACAACATATCAATCTTGCGAGGCTTTTTGGGTTCTACATTAAAAGAGATGAAAGAATATTGGTTCATGAGTACATGCCAAACAAAAGTTTAGATTTAATTTCTACCTATTTGGTAGGTGATCTATCATATTCAACAAAATTATGTATGTTTTAGTGTGCTATCAAGCTTTCTAATATGATAAGAATTTTTTCCTATCACAGATGCAACCAGAAGAAATGTACTAAATTGGGAAAAACGATTTAGTATCATTGAAGGAATTGCTCAAGGACTTTTGTATCTACACAAATATTCGAGACTAAAAGTTATTCATCGTGACTTGAAGGCAAGTAACAAATTACTTGATGAAGAGATGAATCCTAAAATATCGGATTTTGGCACCGCTCGAACATTTGGATTAAGAGAATGCAAAGAAAACACAATTAGAGTTTTTAATACACGGTAATTTTATAAACAAGATGATTTATTTAAAGCATTTATATATGACTCAACAATTTGTGATTCTAATACTAATTTGATTTGTTGTTACTTAAGCAGTTATATGGCTCCATATTATGCAATCAATGATGTTATTTCAATCAAAATTGACATCTTCAGTTTTTGGTGTGTTGTTAATAGTGATTCTTAGTGGCAAAAAGAGTAACAACCGCTTTGATTCAGACTCTCTTAATCTAATAGGATATGCAAGATTTTAAGAACAATTATTATTTCTCAAAATTCAACATAATAGATCATTTGTTAAACTTTTGGTGAATACTGAGATTTGGTTTAGGTATGGAAGCTTTGGAATGAAGGTAGAGTTCTAGAGCTAATAGACTTAACATCAGATGAGCCAAGTGTACAAAATAAAGTACAAAGAAGTATTCATATTGGGCTCTTGTATGTGTGTACAACAAGATCAAGCTAAAGATAGGCCTTCCATATTGGATGTAATTTCTTTTTTATCAAATGATTACATTCAACTTGCACAACCAAAGTAGCTAGCATACTCTACTTTATCGGTGACGATGAGGGTGAGTCAGATTTTCATAACACAAGACATGAACATAATTCCACAAATTATGTCACAATTTCCAATCTAGATGCTAGGTAAGTGGTCATTTATGTACACGTTACGATTAATGCATCTCTTTTATTTTAATAATTGACAAGGTTGTTCAATTTCTTTTAGAGTTGTTTGTTGTCTGATAACTTGTATCAGCTTAGTTGTGAGAATTTTCCGTTTGTTTCATAATTTAGTCCAGATTTTGAAGGGCGACAGAGTTTCTTGATATCTATTAATAAAGGCAGCAGTAGTATAATGTTTCATTGTTTCTTGCCACTATTGGTTGCTTAAATCTTCCCTTTAGTTTGGTATAAAAAATGAATTTTCTCTTTTTGATGGCCTTAGAGATCGTCCTCGTTTTGACAGTGGGTACTTGAGATTTTCGCTATTTCTATTGACACATCAATCACTTGCTTGATTATAGATTGTTCATGTATCGATCACAATATCAATTATTGCTTTGGATTATCGATCAATGACCTATTATCAAATACTGATTTCTTTCTATCAATTACTTGTTACTCAAGTCTTAGTACGCCTATCGATAGCTTATCAATTATCTATTTGTTCACTAACCAATTATCGATAGCTCAAAACATGTTATCAATCAGTGTTCAATTATCAATGTGTCATCCTATTTTCTCAATGTCTATAGAGAAAAGGCACTTAGTAGTCAATAAATGCTCTCTTCTATTGATCAGTCTACGGTACTTATGAATTTTCATTCCTCAAGGTACTCACATGTTTTTCTTAGCCATTTACTTGATATATAATCATGATCTCTCTTATTAAGTTCCTTATCGATTAGTCAAAACTTAAGTTTGTTACTTATGTCATACTAGGTTTGTTATATGACTAAGTCCTTTGTTACTTAGGTTATCCTCTGAGTTAATTTATCATCAAAACTAATAAATCTAATAGTAATTGTATACTCTGTGTGAGTGGGAACAAATAGTAAATTGTTCCATCTAAGTGGAAGTTCTGAGAAAGAAAGTCTTATAAGAAATTCGTGCACTAAGCCTAAGTGTGAGCTCTTAGAAAATATATTTTCTGAGTGATATATGTTCTTCCTAGGTGGGAACTCTTAGAAATAAGTCTTCTAGGAGTTTCATACACTAAATATAAATGAGAGCCAATGTCAAATTTCTTTTTATGTGAGAGCTAGTGACATTACTCTATCTAAGTGGGAGCTTTCAGAAACTAAGTTTTCTGATAAACCTAGTTGAACATATTTTGGAAAGTACTAGTATAAATTTCTTGATAGATAATAGTAATGTTATTGGAATGTATGTGATGTGGGTTTCGAATGTATTCTCCTGATCATGAACCCAATAAAGTTATTATTATCTAGTTGAGAATAATAAATAACATGACACTGTATTACTTGAGTGTGCTACAAATAGATGAGTTTTTGGTTCAAATCATATTGTGAATAATCAAATGATGAGTGACATGATTTGAAATAATTAAGTTGAGAAAGACTGCCAAGAACAAGAACACAAATCTAAACTTAAGGGTGGAACATGATATTTGTTATTGAAAGGTCTCATTAATTAGATAGATGTCATATCATGGTCCAAGGGTCATGCTAAAGTTGAAGTTGAGAAGTTATCTCAACTTAAACTACATGATAATATGAGACCTACATGGCTTCTTGAAAATGGAAACAATTAGTATAAGTTGTCCTATATAGTGCAAACATGAAAAAAATCAAACAACAAAGAGCCATGTCAAATTTCTAAAAGGAAATGTGTTTTTTGGGAAAATTTCCAGTACACATGCTGAAAAAAGGTTTAAAATTAGGTTTGACACATAATTTGAGGCTCAATTCCCTTGATAAGACAACATCTAGTTGAGAATGGAAGCCTATGACAATTCAAGGCTTTATAAAGAAAGAACCAAGCTTATTCATGACCAAGGTATCTTGAGAAACTAATTAAAAGAGGGAGATCAATGTTACACTTTAAGGCAAGATTTGTTTTTGGCAGTAGAAAGATGAGTGAGAAATGACACAGTCCCTATGTTATTGTGAAGACGCATGACTTTTGGATGATGGAGTTAAAAGATGAAAAGAGTGGCAAGATTTTCAAGACAAATGGCCACTTGTTGAAGCACGACCATGAGAATTTCAAGCCTCCTTAAAATCAAGTCGTTTCTTTTCCCTTCCTCTCTTATGATGAAATACATGTTGAATTTTACGTGCGGGGGAGGGGACATGTGTAGGTCAGAGTAATAATGATTTGTAGTTTTGTTTCTTTGAATAAATGATGGATACAACTTTTGGAAATCATTTGGATGATTTGTGCTTCCTCTTGTAATTGCCATGATTAAACCTTTGACCCATTGAGGCAATGATTCTTCTAAGTGTGTGGGAGTTTTTGTTATTGTTGGGATTCTTGTTAAACCTTTTAACCATTGAGGGCAATGCTTCCTGTACATGCCATGATTAAACATTTGAATAATTTGGATTGTTGAATCATGACATAAATTTGTTTTGCATTGAATTTGTAGCATGCAACAACTTGAGGTTTGTTAAATTTTGCAAGTATGGAAGTAGTCATAATTGCCAAAATATCTACGGCATGATGTTATGACATTGTGATTCTCATGTTTCTACTATCTCTTCATACAATCTTATCATTGATTGTTGTGAAGGGGTAATTAAGCTAAACGTGAGAATAAAGCCTACAACCGAACACTAAATCATGAGTGAGCTAACTACTTGTTCATAGAATTTCTTTCCTTGTTCAAGGCCACATTAGCACTAGACATGTGAAAAAGAGAAGGGCCTTCATTTCTAAACTTTTTTGACCCAAACACAAGTCTAAAGACTTATAGCCTTAGTTAAGCCCAAAGGACAAGGGCCTTCCTAAAAATGTTTAAGGCTTGACCTATTCCCAACCCTAGTTAAGGGGCATTCCAGTAGTAAAAGTAGTTTGTAGCTTTTCTTAGATTTAATAAATACCGATGCCTTTGAACATTGCATCATCCCACTAATCACATTTATTGATCCTATGATTTGCATTTTTACAACTCTTCCTTTTGTTTTTTTTTGCCAATAACTGAGTCCTTTTGTTGATTACACCATTCTTGTTGATCCTTTGAGTTTAGTTAATTGATATTTGGTAATTTCAAACATTGAGGACATTGTTTTGTTCAAGTGCGAGGGAGGGACTTTTGGTAGTTCTACTTGATTCAAAGAGTTTTGTTGTCATGCGCCACATTCGTGAAATATTTCTCAAAACCTCAGTATATGTTATACTTCTAAGCTATATGTTGTGATGAAGGGTCACAAGAAATGCAATATAAATATAGGACAAGGTTGCATTTTCACTTGTTTCCAAACGTTTTTTTGAAACATAACGTGCCAAAACTTTTTAAAAAATAATCATGCATTTTAGCCTTTCAATTTTTAAGAGTTGGTATTGAATCAATTTCAAGAATATGCATTTTGTTGATTGGCCTTGCAATTGGACTTTCTTTGGCACGAGACTAGTCCTTTTATGAGGGCTTTTGAGCCATTAATTCCTTTAAATAATGTCTTGCTTAATCACTCAATATATAGAATTTTTTTCCACTCTTTGTCAAAGCTTATGCATTTATGTTGGAGATGATTTACTCCTTCATTTCATCACTCTTATTCCTAAACACTGATCCACTAAATCTCATCAATCATTGCCAACCCCTTTAAGTCACTCTTTGGTTGCAATGCATTTTACAGGAATCTTATTTAGTACATTCAGTTGTGAGCCATGTCTATATTGTGTGAATGTCAAATACATAATAAGGATATGTAGAAATCTGTGAAAATGAAACGAATAAAAAAACGCAAAACTAAGATATACAAAAGTTAAAAAGTTGAAAAATAAAAGAAAAGATGTTGGAAAAATAAGGTATTCATTTATTGGCTCTGAGTTATATGAAAAATGCTCATGTGTTTTGCACTTTAAATGTGATATGTAATTGCATTGCAACCTTTCATTTCATCTTATATCATCTATCTATCATTTTCCATCATTACATCCCACAAAGTCCTTTTAATTTATCCATGAGTGCATCCAGAGTGGAGATATTAGAGTAGATACAAGTTTACGGTTCAATTGTTTATTGAACGAGTAGAATGTCAAATTTCATATTAGGTGACGAGTGTGAAACTCATTATCTTGAGATTCCCCCATTGCCTTAAGTCTTGACCAATTGCTTGACAATTCATACCTTGTATATTCTTGTTTATTGGTTTTTGTTAGTTTGATGATTAATGATTGGCTAAAATCATGTATTCATTGTATTATACCATTTGTCCAGAAGTACAAAAGTCTAAGTGTGGGGAAAATAATTAATTACACCATACTTTTACGTATCTATTCAACATCAAATTCATTGAGTTAAAACATGTTTTGATGATAATTGCAATCATTAACATAGATTCTAACTATTGAACAAGTTGAAACTTGTTCTAGTTAAACACAATTTTATCATATTTAGTTTGATTTATTGTCATTCATCTTTTGATGAACCTTGTGATGCTACTTCAAATCTTAATCTCTTGTAAATCAATGGGAAAACAAACTCAAAGAGAAGCCAAAGAGTTGATGGAAGCAGACCACAAGAAAGAGGAAACAAAGGAAGAAAGAAGAGAAAAGAAAATATAAAAAGAAGTTTCTGTTTTGGGGCCACCTTCGTGCCACGCTGTCTTCTAGTGGACAAAACAGAAGTAGCGCACCGCACCCGGGCCATGTGGCCAACTTGTAACATGTTTGTCGCTAACAACAAAAGTTAGCTAGTCTTTTAGGGTTTTTAGGCCCTGTTTAAGGTTCCTAACATCCCAAACACCTTTCTAAGTCCAATTTGCATGAAAATAGGGTGGCTCTCCTAGGGTTCACTGAAAATCTCTCAAATCTACTCATCCTTCTTCTATTTCCATCACATTTCACATTAATTCTTCCGTAATTTCTTCTTTATCTTCATTCCCTCTTTCATTTTCACCAACCTTCTTCTCCATTTCATCCTTCCTCAAGACAACAACTTCTTGGCTTGTCTTAGAAAAAAATTCCTCTTATTTTACCATGAGATGCTAAGCTTGTGGCGTGAATATGATCAGTTGCTTCAATGTGCTTCTTTGGGGAGTTTTTCTTGTTCCTATGCTCTAGACTGTGTACTTGAGAGTTGTGGTTTCACTTTCTCTTATGTATTTGTATAAGAGACAGATGATTGAATATTTCTAATTATGTTATATTGATATTCTTGTGTTGAACATTAAGTTTGACTATCAATGCATGTATGTTTTATTTCCTATGTTGATTCATGATACTATGCTTGCTTTAGTGATTACTTGGTTTGTGTAGTTAATATTTAATTGAGGTGTTGTGATTGCACATTCTCAAGAGGAAAGTAATTTTTAATGCACATCAAGTAGCCCTTAACTCTAACCCTTAGTGATGACTAGTTTCAAGCAAATGCTTGATTAACTAATGATTAGTGGTAGAGGGCCCTTAGTGGTTGCTTTGAGATTTTTCTAATAAATTTGATGAATGATATAACTCCGTAGATCATTTTTAAAGAACCAATGAACCATTGAATCACTTCCAAAACCCCTTCCCATTGCATTGAATTTGAACCTTCATACTTTTATTTGAAAAACACCAAAACCAATCACTTACATTTTCTCAATAGATTAATTAAATAATTTCTAAAATCAAACTAAGACCTCCTACACTTTCATTCATTCCAATTGCATTTAGATCATGTTATGGTCAATAGAAGGCTCCTTTCAAACAGTTTCTGGTTTTCATCACTATAGTACAATCCTTTGTCTATAAATAATCTTGCATTTAACTCCCTATGTGAGACTAGAAATCAATTAAATCACTTGGTCACTTGGATTAGTCAAAAGAACCGGGTAGTCTCTAAAAGCATTACTAAATCTAAACTAAGAGCCTAGGCTCAAGGACTTATGGAGGGCCTATGGCTAAAGTGAGTAATTGAGGAAGCACAAGTGGCAAGCACATCTCCACTTAAAGGCCTGTTTGGATTCAGCTTTTAGAGAATAGCTTACGGAAAAATAGCTTTTTGAGAATAACTTTTGAGTAGAATAACTTTTATGAAAAATAGCTTTTGATGAAATAAGAGTGTTTGGATTATGTTTTCTGATAATAGCTTTTTAAGAATAATATCCTTAGAGTAGAATAGTTTTTTTGAAAAATAGTTTTAATGAATAGCTTTTCATGCTTCTTTTATTTGAAATAAAAGTTTTCCCTAAAAGCTAGAAAAAGAGAAAAAATGTAGTTTTTTTTTAAAATAGCTTTTGGAACCCAACCTAACTTTTCTTCTCAAAATAGTTTATCCAAAAAAATTGAGTGTTTGGATGTCTTTGTGTGAAACCTAGGTTTTGGAGTCAAAATAGCTTTTGGAAATGTATCCAAACAGGCACTAAATTGTATTGTGACAATTTATCAGCATTGAGCATGTGAATCCTATATAGCATAGTAGGACTAAACATGTGGTAAGTTGACGATGGAATTCTTTGCCTATCCTATGTGTCTACACTTCATCAGCTAGTTGACATACTCACCAAGGGATTGCCTCAAGATTTATTTGGAGTTTTTTGTACGCAAGTTGAATATGTTTAGTATTCATGGTTCAACTTGAGTTGAGAGCGAGAATCTAATATCTTCTCTATTACTCCTGCCTAAACCCCCCCTTGCATTCACATTGGCATTTTCACAACAGGTTTCAACATATACAGGTCTGATTTATTTACTCTTTTGGCTGCTCCTTCTCAACTAACCAAATTAATTGTGCTCACATTTCCCCATTTGTATGTTTCCCATTTTATTTACTCATGCGTGTTGCCTTTAAACTAGTGATTCCTTCAGCCCACAATTAATGGTTTGCTCCAACTTGCGGCTTATAACCAATGAAGGCAAATCTTACACATCAGCCCACTTTTTTCTTATTCCTTTGGTTAATTCGTTTCACTTCTTGCTTTTCTTTCTATTTTATATTTTTCTTATGCCATGTGCCTTTTATTTATTTTTTAATGTGTGGACTTCAGTCCTATATATATGAAGGTTGCCCCACTTCACTTTACACCTAAGCAAGTTTGGCCCACTTCACTTTTGCCTTTTTCTCCTTCTTCTTCTCTGACTTACATCAATGGCAGACACACTTTCTTCTCCTTCTTCTCTTACTAACATCAGCTCACAGACACAAATCAGCAGCGTCCCTCATGAACCCACCTCAGTAATGGATATTCCAAGTGATATCTTGCTCATTATAATCAGGCGCCTTGGAAAGATATCGTTGGAAAGCTTCGTGAATGTGAAGGCAACCTGTACCACAATGAGGGACCTGGGCGAGCACCCATATGTAGTCAAGAGCTTGAGCATTAATCAGATTCCAATGCTTTTTGAAGAGGAGAGTCCAGCCATTGAGAAATTCATTGATATGGCGCTCATAGCTGGTAACTACCAGGCTCTTTTCCACCATGCATTTGTGCATTTGTTTTGTGCTGGTGGCGACTTCCATTATGGTTATCAAGTACTTAGTAAGGTTGCCAAGAAAGGGTTTCACAATGCTATTTATCTTCGGTCTTTGGTCCTAGTTTCTCATGTCGGGTGTCCTAATCATCACCATGAGTCCAGTGCCATTCGTTTGTGGGTTAGTATCTATGACCCAAGGAGGATGGAGAGGATAAGAGACAGGTTGCAACCTTGGTTTCAAGTTCTGAATCCTAGGTTGATTGGTGGAAACATATTCCGTGTTAGAGGGTTTGCTCAGTGCAATTTTCACCATCCCAACCACAAGCGCCCACGAATTTGCATCAGATGTCGTTTGGACTTGGAAGTGAGGTGGTTTGTTGAGGCCATGGGTAGGGAGTATTGTATGATTCTGTAGTGTGTTGAGAATGTTGATTTGTCAAAATATGTGTCAGCAAACTAGGCCTAGATCTCTGGATTAGTGATCTTTTCCTTTTGTTAGTCCTTTTTAGTTTAAGCTAGGAAGTAATGTTTTCCTTTTGTTTGTCCTCTGTAATTTAAGCAGTTGTACTCATGTATTAAAGGCAATATAGTTAAGGTTTGGCTTCAGTCGTTTGCAAGTTTCTGATTCATGTATTATTCCTCTTTATTTTTTGCTTATATGTAGCCTGAACTGAGTTGATTTGAAGAAAAACTCAGTTGCTTTCTCAGGAATAATAGGCTTATGTTGTGTGTCTTCAAAGTTTAAAAGATTATGAATACCCAATGTCATTATGAATTTGAAAAATAGGCATAGGTCACATCCAAAATACCACTGATTGCAGTATAGTCTGGATTATTTTTTCTAAACTATAATCAAACTAATATGATTGACAGTAAGTGTGGCTGCTATATCAAGTATGAATATGCCTTAAGTATGGCTTTTGTTCTCCAAGTATTTTTACACGTAGGGCAATTAAAAGTATATTTGATTTTAGTGTTTCATTGTGATCTCTAAATGACAGAACAATGTCATTTTCACACCATTAAGAGGCAAGTTATGTAAACCTTGTATCATTCCCACTTTAGTGTTTATATTTGCTGGTGTGACATATCTTACTGAGGCAAATTGAATTCTAAACCGTGTAATACCAGCACCTGAAACATTACATGTCATTTTTCTGGGTTGCCATAGGTTATTTTTTTTGGATGAACATCCAAATTATGGAAGTCATAGTTTCAGGTTGCTGCATTACTAATTATATGTTATAGTTTCAATGTATGCTTTCAGTTTTGTATTTCATGGTAGCCTCTGCTAATATACAACCAGTACATATATATGAATCATTTTCCATGTATATCTTTGTATTTTAAGTTTTATAAAGTTGTTGCATGGAAACCTCTACTAATGAGCCTCCCAAGTGATATACTGAATGCAATTAGTTGGTTGTATTTGTGAGTTTTTTAATTTTTTTCTTTCCATTTCATATGTTTAATCATTACCATGCTGCTGATACAGGATGATGCGGAATCATGGTCACACAAATGGAGAAAGATGCTAATGAGACCTGCCCTTCTGAGTTGACAAAGATGGTGTGCCCTGCATGATCCAATTTGTTTTTTAATCCTAACTTGCCTTTTTCAAAAATGGTGTGCCCTGCTTTTCTTTTACTTCTTCAACTTATTGTGACAGGTTTTCAAACTGCATTTGAACATAAAGTGTATTTAATAATTATAGATACTGACTATGTTAGGCTCAAATATCAGTTATAATCATATCTGATATCGAAGTAGCCTACCTTCATAAACAATATTCTTATTACTTAGTTCAGTATTATGGTTTAAAAAATTAGCCTTCCTGCTTTTTATGCTTTTTTCCATTCTGTTTGGTTTTGAGATGCCACTTGCATTACTATTTGGCTGTTTTAGTGTCGATTTTTTGTGTAGACTTAGTTGCCTAGAGCACACAACTATTAATTGTGGTTGATTTCCAATATAATAAGAAGAGTGCATGACATAGTTATATGTGTCATCTGGTGTGGCTGTTGTTATGGAATGTTCCCCTGCAAAACACAGTCATTAATCAAGTAGCCTTTCCCATCCAGAATCTGATTTCAACGCACACATTAATTTTTTTCCATTTTCAAATTGTTTGAAGTTATTATGCGCCTTACTATATATGACCAGTCATATAATATGGTTCATTTACTTACAGATTTGTTTTCCCACTGCAGGCAGCACACATAGATTAATTATACCTGTTTTGCAGTTTCAAACATAAATCTACATTGGTGGTCCATTCAATACATGAGTAAATAACTGCATATCTATACTATTTTCACTTATATTTAATCCTCTGCATTGGTAATTTGAATTGTTGTGGTTTCAAGTGTGCTTAAGTTCCAATAGATATTAGATTGAACATGCTGCACTAAGTGACATATTTGAAAATGTTGTTATTTATGTCAAATTAATAGTGTATATAGAATGACTACATAAGGACCAAATATCACATGTTATTATATCAGATATCATCTGATGCAAACTTCAGTGATCATATTCTTAGTGATAAATAAGTATTATGGTTTCACAAATGGTGTGTGATGCTTTCTCATATTGTTTTTTACTGATTGGTTTTAGGTCTGCCACTTGCATCAGTATGTGGCAGTTTAAATTTCGATTTTGGTGTCCACTTAGTTGCCTAGAGCACACAACTATTAATTGTGCTTCCGAATTTCAATATGATAAGAAGAGTTTTCTCTATTACTCCTGCCTAAACCCCCCCTTGCATTCACATTGGCATTTTCACAACAGGTTTCAACATATACAGGTCTGATTTATTTACTCTTTTGGCTGCTCCTTCTCAACTAACCAAATTAATTGTGCTCACATTTCCCCATTTGTATGTTTCCCATTTTATTTACTCATGCGTGTTGCCTTTGAACCAGTGATTCCTTCGGCCCACAATTAATGGTTTGCTCCAACTTGCGGCTTATAACCAATGAAGGCAAATATTACACATCAGCCCACTTTTTTCTTATTCCTTTGGTTAATTCGTTTCACTTCTTGCTTTTCTTTCTATTTTATATTTTTCTTATGCCATGTGCCTTTTATTTATTTTTTAATGTGTGGACTTCAGTCCTATATATATGAAGGTTGCCCCACTTCACTTTACACCTAAGCAAGCTTGGCCCACTTCACTTTTGCCTTTTTCTCCTTCTTCTTCTCTGACTTACATCAATGGCAGACACACTTTCTTCTCCTTCTTCTCTTACTAACATCAGCTCACAGACACAAATCAGCAGCGTCCCTCATGAACCCACCTCAATAATGGATATTCCAAGTGATATCTTGCTCATTATAATCAGGCGCCTTGGAAAGATATCGTTGGAAAGCTTCGTGAATGTGAAGGCAACCTGTACCACAATGAGTGACCTGGGCGAGCACCCATATGTAGTCAAGAGCTTGAGCATTAATCAGATTCCAATGCTTTTTGAAGAGGAGAGTCCAGCCATTGAGAAATTCATTGATATGGCGCTCATAGCTGGTAACTACCAGGCTCTTTTCCGCCATGCATTTGTGCATTTGTTTTGTGCTCGTGGCGACTTCCAGTATGGTTATCAAGTACTTAGTAAGGTTGCCAAGAAAGGGTTTCACAATGCTATTTATCTTCGGTCATTGGTCCTAGCTTCTCATGCCGGGTGTCCTAATCATCACCATGAGTCCAGTGCCATTCGTTTGTGGGTTAGTATCTATGACCCAAGGAGGATGGAGAGGATAAGAGACAGGTTGCAACCTTGGTTTCAAGTTTTGAATCCTAGGTTGATTGGTGGAAACATATTCCGTGTTAGAGGGTTTGCTCAGTGCAATTTTCACCATCCCAACCACAAGCGCCCACGAATTTGCATCAGATGTCGTTTGGACTTGGAAGTGAGGTGGTTTGTTGAGGCCATGGGTAGGGAGTATGTTATGATTCTGTAGTGTGTTGAGAATGTTGATTTGTCAAAATATGTGTCAGCAAACTAGGCCTAGATCTCTGGATTAGTGATCTTTTCCTTTTGTTAGTCCTTTTTAGTTTAAGCTAGGAAGTAATGTTTTCCTTTTGTTTGTCCTCTGTAATTTAAGCAGTTGTACTCATGTATTAAAGGCAATATAGTTAAGGTTTGGCTTCAGTCGTTTGCAAGTTTCTGATTCATGTATTATTCCTCTTTAGTTTTTGCTTATATGTAGCCTGAACTGAGTTGATTTGAAGAAAAACTCAGTTGCTTTCTCAAGAATAATAGGCTTATGTTGTGTGTCTTCAAAGTTTAAAAGATTATGGATACCCAATGTCATTATGAATTTGAAAAATAGGCATAGGTCACATCCAAAATACCACTGATTGCAGTATAGTCTGGATTATTTTTTCTAAACTATAATCAAACTAATATGATTGACAGTAAGTGTGGATGCTATATCAGGTATGAATATGCCTTAAGTATGTCTTTTGTTCCCCAAGTATTTTTACACGTAGGGTGTTAGAATCTTAAGTTTTGATGAAGATTAAAATATGAAAGAATGAGCTAAACACTTAGAGAAAGTTAGGTCAACATAGAACCCCAAGTAAAAGTACAACCGGATGTGGATTTACTTCCGGATGGACTAGGACTAGCGCTCGCGGATGAACGTCTCATCCCCCAGCGACAGTAAGTACTTCACTAAGTAATAACTCAGTCTAAGAACATTAGTTGTATAAAATCCTCGAGACTAAGTTAGGAAGCTTCAGAATGTGGATTTGCTTCCGATTGTATTAAGGCTAGCGCTGGCTGTTGGTATGGATAACACTGAGCGCCAGTGAACATAACCCAACGTCCAGTGGATTTGCTTCCGATTGCTTAGTGACTAGCGCTGGCTGTTGGTATGGATAACACTGAGCGTCAGTGAGTATAATATGAAAATAACCCAACGTCCAGTAGAAGTACTTCCGGATGTGAAATTGCTTCCGGATGTAAAAGAGCTCCCTTAGACTAAGTGAACTCCCACTGCATGTGAATATGTGCTATTATTGTTAAGACTAACGTTCAAAATGCAGTACACTGAGTGACGTTGCTTCCGGATGTGGACTTGCTTCCGCAAGCAGTCAGAATGTCAGAACGTTCAGAGCAGTGCAGTGTCAGAATGCTTTTGACAGAGCAGAGGTGTCAGAACTACTTTTCAGAGATAAAGCAAAGTCAACCCTGCTAAGCATTAATGGAGCATTAATTGGGCAAACGGTAACATGGGAAAAACGGCCATATTCAAACGGCTAACCCGCCTACCAAGAGTGAGAATACTTGAAGACTATATAAACAAGCTCACCTTCATTTATGAAGACATCTAATATCTTTGACATCTTGAAGAAAGCTAGAGTGAGAAACTGAGAAATCCTTCAAGCATTCAAAGCTGCCTAGAAAAGAGAAAGAGCATTTAACACATTGAGAGTTTTTTTCATCTACTTATCTTGTACTCTTTGTAGTTAAGTCTCTTCTTGTATTAAGAGCATTCATTGTACTTAAGTGTGTAACATTATCCGTTCTTTCAGAGAACTAAGTTTAGAAAATCCTTTATTTGTAAAGGTTTCACCCTTGCTGGTTGTAAGGGGGAGTTAGTTAGCAAGGTTGCAAGTGAGCCTTGAGTAAAACTTGTGCTTGTAAGGTTGCAAGTGATTCCGTCCAAAACTTGCGGTTGTATAGGATCCAGGTGAACCCGTTTGTAAAACCTGGGGATAGTGGAACTCAAAATGGGTGGTTGAGAACTGGACGTAGGTCAGGAAGACCGAACCAGTATAAACCCTTGTGTTGTTATTGTTTGATTTTTATTTGGTAGCACAATTCACCCCCCCTCTTGTGCATCCATTACTTTCATTTGGTATCAGAGCAGGTCTTTCTGACTTGATTCCAACGAATCTAGAAAGTAAAGATCCAGTAATGGATACAGATTATTCCCAGCCAGATGTCTCTATTCAACCCAACAAGCCTCCAGGCTTTGATGGATATAACTATCCATTCTGGAAATTCCGAGTGGAGACCTACATTAAGTCCAGCGACATCCGACTCTGGGATGTGATCGAACATGGGAATCACACCCCTCTTGATGATGATGGCTTTGCGAAGCAGCGATCCAGATATACCAATGAGGACTATGCTCTAGTCCAGCTAAACTTTAGAGCCATGCACTACATTCAATGTGCTCTTAGTCCTAAGGAGTTTCATAGGATCAGCCACCACAAAACTGCTAAGGATATGTGGGAGGCTCTTGAGGCTGCTCACTCTAGAACCAAGGGAGTGAAGGCAAGACGAGTCGAGATGTTGGTGGAAGAGTTCCACAAATTTGTCATGATTAGTCCAACTGAGCCAATCAGAGAGCTGGAGCTCAGGTTCACTCATCTTATCAATAACCTGGCCTCCCTGGGTAAAGACATTCCTGAAGAAGAACAAGTCAGCAAGATCTTAAAAGTTTTGAAAGGTGATTGGATCACCAAAGTTACCATCTTGCAGGAAGTTCAAGGAGAGTCAACAAGCTCCATCACTGCGCTGTTTGGGTCACTGGCTGAATATGAACCAACTTTGCTGGCTCAGAGAGCTCCTCAAGCTACATCTAAAACCAAGAATCTTGCCCTTGTTGCCCCCAGCAAGGAGAAGATTGATGATAATGATGATGATGAGGATGATGAGGAGGACATCGATGATGAGGAGATGGCTATGATGGTGAGGAAGTTCAGAAAGTTCTTCAAGAAGAAAGGAGACTTTCAGAAAGGTGATTCCAGCCAGAGGAGAGGATATAAGAAGGAAAGGGCACCAGTGTGCTTTGAGTGTAAAAAGCCTGGCCACTTCAAGGCTGAGTGTCCAAGCTTGCAGAGATCAAAAGGGAAGGACAAAAGAAAAGCCTTTGTGTCCTCCATCTGGGTAAATAACTCAGACGAGGAAGCAAGTGATGAGGAAGAGGTTGCCAACCTCTGCCTGGTTGCCAGAGAAGATGATGAGGAAACATCTTTGGATTTTGATCCCATCCAGGAGGACAGTGAGGTAACTTTTTCTGAACTACAAGAGGCATATAATGAGGTTCATGAAGAATTCTCCCGCTTATGTAAAGCCTATAAAGTATTGAAAATTAAAAAGGAATCACTTGAGTCCAAGGTGGACTCACTGAGTGAAGATCTAGCGGAAGCCAGAAAGCTTCCGGTAGTGGATGGCAAGGGTTCTCCCCAAACAGAACCCAGTGCCTCAACACTTGAGAGCTGCTCTAATTGCAGCAAAATCTCAGCTGAAAAAGATAAACTGCAAAATACCCTGCAGAAATTCACTAGTGGATCTGAAATGTTAAATATCGTTTTAATGAATCAGAGGGCATATAGGGACAAGACTGGCTTAGGATACAAACCTAGAGGGAAAAAGTGGGTGGAACCAAAAGTGAAGCCCTACTTAAAATTCTTTCATAAAGCCACCGATCACAGCTCCATACCCTTTAGCTTCTGTAATTATTGTAACAGGAAAGGACACTCCACGTCCACCTGTAATGCTAAGAAGCATGGAGCAAACAGCTCTTATAAATGGGTCCCAAAAGGAACCAAGGCTACAAAGGATCCTCCCCCAAGAAAAGAAACTAAGGGAGGACAGGGATCCAGAGCCTGGAAACAATCCACAAGGAAAGCCCAAGAGCCTAGAGCCAACACTAGGCCAGAGGCACAGATTTATCATAAGCCCAAGGTTAAAACTAACACTGGACCAAGGGCTCTGGGAACTAATGACAGAGGACCCAAGAAAGGTAAGCTTGTTTGATTCTTTCAGGTGTGTCTCAAAGCATCCAAGAATAGGAAATGGTATATTGACAGAGGATGCTCGAGACATATGACTGGAGACAGAGACAAATTTAAATCCTTGGTGATCAAAGACGGAGCCACAGTTACCTTTGGAGGAAATCAAAGTGGAAAGATCACCGGAGTTGGAGAAGTTGGACCAGTGAAAGACGTCTATCTGGTGGATGGTCTCTGTCACAACCTGCTGAGCGTGAGCCAGAGCACTGACAAAGGAAATTGGGTAATCTTTGATTCACATGAGTGCATGATAGTAGATAAGCAGGATCTGAATCTAGATAAGGCCAACCTAAAATGCAAACTTAAGGCAAATAGAAGTGGAAACCTATACACTCTAGATTTATGTCAACAACTGGAAGAAAAATGCTTAATATCTAGTGATGAGAATAGTTGGCTTTAGCATAAAAGACTAGCACATGTTAATTTTACTCAACTTGACATGCTGATTAAGAAAGAGCTAGCTATAGGTATTTCATCTTTTAAAGTTAAGCATGATTATATTTGTGAATCCTGCCAACGAGGGAAGCAAACAAAGTCCTCGTTTAAAACCAAGAAGAGAGTCTCCACCAGCAGGCCCTTGGAACTAATCCATATGGATTTGGTTGGGCCAGCGAGAGTGAAGAGCTTGGGTGGAAACCTGTATGCTCTAGTGGTGGTGGATGACTATTCTAGGTTCACTTGGACAATGTTTCTTGCCTTTAAGCAAGATGCTTTTGATGCCTTTGTTGTCCTGGCTAAGAAAGTGCAGAATGAGAGAGACCTCAAAATCACAGCCATAAGGACAGACCACAGAGGAGAATTTGAGAACCATAACTTCTCTAAGCTATGTGAGCAGAATGGTATTGATCATAATTTCTCAGCTCCTAGAACTCCTCAGCAAAATGGTGTAGTCGAGAGGAAGAACAGGGTTCTGACTGAGATGGCCAGAAGCATGCTCAATGAGAAAGAGGTTTCTCAAGTGTTCTGGGCGGACGCTATGAGCACTGCTTGCTACATCTCTAACAGAGCCTATGTTCGCAAGGGCTTGGACAAGACTCCCTATGAGCTGTACAAAGGTAGAAAGCCCAACATCAGCCACCTTAGAATCTTTGGATCAAAATGCTATGTGCATAACAATGGAAAGGTAAATCTGGGTAAGTTTGACCCAAAAGCTGATATAGGTGTATTCATAGGGTATTCCCTTAGGAGTAAGGCTTACCGAGTATACAACATGAGGACTAAAACTGTGGAAGAATCTGTGCATGTTGTATTTGATGAAACTCCTACATGGGAACAATCCACAGAAGATGATGTGATACTTAACCTTCCAAAACCACCATCATCTTCACCACCAAAAGAAACACCAGCAAGCAATCCCAAAGAAGAAGATGAACCCAGTGATGAGCCTAGAGTGCAGACCGTGCCTGATGAGGCATAGTTGCCAACAGCTAGGAGACATCACAGGGATCATCCTCTTGATCAAGTGCTTGGTGATGTTTCTTCTGGTGTCAGAACCAGAAGGCAGGTTCAAAATGAAGTTGAGTTTGGAGCCTTCTTATCTCAGATCGAACCAACTTCAGTTGAACAAGCTCTTGAGGACTGCGACTGGATTATTGCCATGCAGGAAGAGCTAAACCAGTTCGAAAGGAGCCAAGTTTGGGGCCGTCTCATCAATCCATAGTTGCAACCAAGTGGGTCTTCAAAAACAAACTGGATGAGACAGGTCAAATAACAAGGAACAAAGCCAGATTGGTAGCCAAAGTGTATAACCAAGAAGGCATAGACTATGAAGAAACTTTTACTTCAGTCGCTAGACTCGAAGCAATAAGGATTCTTCTAGCCTTTGCATCCATGAAAGGCTTTAGATTATATCAAATGGATGTAAAGAGTGCATTTCTTAATGGTTACATCAAAGAAGACGTTTATGTAGAACAACCTCCTGGCTTTGAGGATCACAAGCATCCTAAACATATGTATAGGCTAAAGAAAGCTCTGTATGGCCTGAAAAAAGCTCCTCGAGCTTGGTATGAGAGACTCAGCAGCTTCTTGCTGGGAAAGGGTTTCTCAAGAGGCAAACTAGATAATACACTGTTTATTCTACACAAAGATAGAAACATGCTAATTGTCCAGATTTATGTCGATGATATTATTTTTGGGGCAACTAATGAAAAACTTTGTGAAGAATTTTCTAAGACTATGCAGGGAGAGTTTGAAATGTCAATGATGGGAGAACTAACGTTCTTCCTAGGCCTGCAAATTAAGCAAAAGAAGAATGGCATATTCATCTCCCAAGCTAAATACTGCAGAGAGCTAATCAAGAAGTTTGGGATGGATGAGTGCAAGGAGTATGACACTCCCATGAGTACCACTGCCGCACTCGATGCTGATGCAAAGGGTAAATCTGTCAGCCTGCCCATGTATATGGGAATGATAGGTTCCCTGCTGTATTTAACGGCAAGTAGGCCTAACATTCAATTTAGTGTAGGCATGTGTGCTAGATTTCAAGCCAACCCCAAGGAGTCACATCTAATCTGTGTTAAACAAATTCTAAGATACCTTGAGGGAACACAAGAGCTTGGTCTTTGGTATCCCAGAGGTAACCAAGAGTTCTTGTGGGCTTATTCTGATTCTGATCATGCAGGTTATAAAACTGATAGAAAGAGCACCAGTGGACAATGCGCCTTCCTTGGTGGTTGTCTGGTCTCTTGGGCTAGCAAGAAGCAAACCTGCGTGTCCTTATCATCCACAGAGGCAGAATACATTGCTACCGCAAGCTGTTGTGCCCAAGTGCTGTGGCTGAAGAACCAACTGAGAGATCTTGGCTTGGAATTCCCTGAGGCTCCCATCCTCTGTGACAACACAAGCACCATTAGCCTCGCCAAGAATCTGGTTCAGCACACAATGACAAAGCACATTGATGTCAGACATCACTTCATCAAAGATCATGTTCAGAAGAAGGATGTCAAAGTGCAATTTGTCCCCACTCAGCATCAGCTTGTTGATATTTTCACCAAGCCTCTGGGGGTTGATCAATTTACATTCATAAGAGGTGATTTGGGAATGGTAAACCCAAATGAAGTTTAATTCTTCAAAATAAACTTGTGCTTAATTGATTAAAAGCTGCAACTATACTAACTTAGGCATCGGAGTGCCAATCTTTAGTTTTGCAGGTCCCCCACAATGTTAAATCTTAAGTGAGTCCAACCGGAAGCAAAACCACTTCCGGATACTCTTTTGCTGGCGCTGGATGACAACTCAAAGTTACCTGGAGCGCCACTCCAACCGGAAGCAAAACCACTTCCGGATGCTCTTCTGCTGGCGCTGAGTGTTGAGTCAAAGTGAGGGGGAGCGCCAGTTTCTGAACAAAGGGACACGTCACCTCAGAAAACGTTTCATCTTCTCACACCAAAAATTATGTCTCTTCTGACATTGTGCAGAGAAATGTGTCACAAAGGTGCGACGTTTCAATTTGAATATTTACGTTACCCAATGAACAAACGCATGCTTTCAATGTAGAGTCATTATGTGCATTTCATCCGTCGCAACTCTATATAAATAGGAACCAACAGTCACTTCTCTTTTCACTTTTTCACTTACACAAATTTCTCACCCAAACTCTCTGCATACATTCATCGTGTTCTTCATCTTCATCGCATTCTCTTCATCTTCTTCTTCTACATTTCTGCCATTTCATTCCATACATTTCATTTAAAACCCTAAACACCAAATGGCCGGATCACATGAGACAAACCCCAACACTGAAATAACCTCTGCCTCCAAGAAATTGAAATCTAAGTCTGGGAAATCTGGGCTTCACTCAAAATCTGGGCAAGTTCATAAAAATTCTGGGAAATCTGGGCAAAGTCAAGAACAAAGTGAGCGGGTCCAAGAACAGCCAGAACAATCTAAGCAACCTCAACAAGAACAATCAAAGAGAAAAGGGAAGAAGAAGGTACAATTTAGCGAAGAACCCTCATCCAAAAGACAGCGAGTAGAGGAGTATGATGATCCTCGTGTATACAGAGATGGGCCCTTGGAGGCTGTTTCCTCCAAATTTGAAACTGCAAAACCCTACTTCAACACCGGGATGTTCATAGACCTGGACAAGATAGATGATCTAGGGTTTCCACACTTAAGACCATTTCTGGAGAAATACATGCCCTGGCTGGGGATCAACCAGGAATACAACGTCAACGTCCTGCGGGTATTCTGCCAGTCCCTCACCTCCAAGGTCAAGTATAAGAAGGTAAATGGAAAGGATCAGATTCGAAGAGTCACCTTCACTGCCACAGTAAAGGGAGAATCTTCAACTTCACTTGGAGAGACATCAATAATCTGATGGGGGTGCCTGAGGGAGAAATGAATGAATGGCTATTCCCTGAGAAACTCAGCAAGGCGGAACTTGAAAAGGTCTATGACACCAAGGGGAAGAAGGTGTCTGGGATGTCTGACTCCAACCGACTCCTATACTATGTCTACTCCCGCATGATGACACATAAAGGGGGGAACTTCAACGAGTTCACTCTCCTTGACAACCCTTGGTTCCCCAGATTCCTCTCCCAGCAGCCAATCAACCCTGGGCAGATGATCAGACTAGAGCTGCAAAGGTGGATTGAAAATCATAAGTCTGGATATCTTCCCTACCCCACTGTCATCGCCTTCCTCCTGGAGAAAAATTTGATCAAGTCAACATCCACTGAGGAGGACGAGAATGTTAAGTGCGTACTTGTCAGCGCAGTTAACATCGGCAATATAGGGATAAAATACATCAAGCAGACCAAGGCCACTCGCTCAGGCTCTCAGGCAGGCAGTGCCTCTCATACCACAGCCCCCTCTGTATCTGGTGCAGGGGATCAAGAGGTAGACTCTCATCCTGGTCCCAGTCGTGTTGCGAAGGTGCCAGCTATAGTCAAGGCCTTTGCTGAGGAAGTAAAGGAGGAGATCCTCTTTCGGCTGTCTGACTCTCTGATGGCTCCCCTCCGGGATGACTGTGACACTGGCTTCTAGGAGAAGGGAGAGAGAATCCAGAGGCTCGAGGACCGAGTAGGTCGAGTCGAGGATCAACTAGCGAGGGTAGACGCCAAGCTAGACCTCATCCTCAATCACCTTCAAATTCCTCAACCACAAGGTAACTTACCACCACCTCCTCCTCCTAACCCACCTCCACCTCCTCCACCTAATCAACTATTACTCCCTCCTCCTAACACTCAACAGCCACAACAACCTCCTCCTCAGAATAACCAATAATCCCAAACATCACCCAACAATGACCATCAACCATCACCTCAAAACTCCACTCAAGACTCACCCCAACATTCCCCTCGCCAATCACCACTTAACTTCAACAACTCCCCATCTCCACAAAACTCCCCAAACCGTTCACCACCCCCAAGCCCCACAGAGCCCTCCAATCCTCCTCCTAACACTCAACCCACCATAGCACAATCTCTTGGATTTACCTCTCCTGATCACCCACTTCACACCTACTACCTCAGAGACCAACCCCCTATTCCATGGAGAGTTAAACAACCCGCTGCCTACTACTCTACCTACCCCTTCGATGACCTCTTCACCAACCCCGCCTTCTTTGAAAGAAACACAGTCCTCTTCCCAAACCCTCCTAATTCACCAGAACACACCTCACCCGCATCCTCACCTGAAACCTCATCACCTAGAAGATTTGGCCCTGACCCTCCACCCTCCTCCTCACCCAATCCATCCTCCCTGGCCCTCGCCCTCTTTGATGATGACAAAAGGGGGAGAGATGCTGCTACTGCCCTCCGCCACACCATGTATTCGAGGGATGTCCTGACTCAACCATCCCTCTGGCTAGATGAAGACATCACTGCTGCTCTTCGTCGAGCCATGAACCTTCAAAGATTGGGTGGTGCTGAGAGTCTGATCCGAGGGGAAGCCATCCGATTTATGCAACAGCAGCGATCAGATGAGCAAAGGTCCAAGTGGGAAATGGTTTTGTATGAGCAACCTGAAGAGATCCCACAGCCAGAGTCTTCATCATCTGAGCCTCCATCCTCTGAGCCTGCCCAAAATTTAATTGAGGAGATAATGATGAAGTATGGGCTGGAGAAGATCAACCATCCACCAATTGTGATAGCCAAGTCAATCCCTTCTCCTTCTGGACCAACCCCTGCTCCTCCTCCTTCTGAGCCAACCTCTGCTCCTCCTCTTTCAGTAGTCAAGTACAGCGAATCAAGGAAGAAGGCAGTTGCTAGAAAGCATGCCAATAAAAGTACTACTACTTCCGCGTCTGCTGTGAGTGAGCAAGAGGTCCCATCTGTTCAAGCTGAGATTGTACCTGAGACTCAGTCATCCTCTCAAGAGATGCATGTCCCTCCGCCACTGAAGGAAGTCAAGTTGGAAATTGAGGACATGACTCCTGAAGAGTTCGAGAGGTATGGGTTCACGGACAAGATCTCATTTGGTCAGATGGCCTGCCTAGATGCTGAAAGAGCAAGAGCCAAGCCTACCCAACCAATAGGCAAGGGCAAAGGAAAAGGCAAAGGCAAAGGGAAAAGGAAAGCCCAGGAAGTTGAGGAGGACCCCAACTTCCCAGTGTGGAATGTGAAGATCAGGGCTGTCCATTATCCCAATGGCGAGGTCACTCCCTTCTCTGATGCAACTGGGTTCCCTGGGTTTGAAGAAGTTGAAAATATGAAGAGAGCCTTTGAGGAATCCGTTGAGTCTGAGAGACTCAGAAGGGAGAGGGAAAAGGAAGAGCTTCAAAGGATAATTGCTCAGATTGACCAGAATGTGAAGGATGACCACATAGCCCAACTTCAAAAGGAGAATGAGGAAAGGCAAGCAGAGAGGGAGAGGAAAAAGAGACATAAACTTTGAGCCCAAACACCCCTCATGCATTTTAACTTAGAAATTTTTCTTCTCATATTTTTATCATGCATAGTTATCTGATTACATGTAAATTTGATTGTTATTATATTTCTAACTTGTAATCAATTTGCTTATTAATGAAGATTATCTTTGAGTTCATATGTGTGTTGTTATTTGATTAATTTCTTCAATATGAACGTCATTAGATAACTTAGATAACTTAGTTTGTCATCATCAAAAAGGGGGAGAATGTTAGAATCTTAAGTTTTGATGAAGACTAAAATATGAAAGAATGAGCTAAACACTTAGAGAAAGTTAAGTCAACATAGAACCCCAAGTAATAGTACAACCGGATGTGGATTTACTTCCGGATGGACTAGAACTAGCGCTTGCGGATGAACGTCTCATCCCCCAGCGACAGTAAGTACTTCACTAAGTAATAACTCAGTCTAAGAACATTAGTTGTATAAAATCCTTGAGACTAAGTTAGGAAGCTTCCGAATGTGGATTTGCTTCCGATTGTATTAAGGCTAGCGCTGACTGTTGGTATGGATAACACTGAGCGCCAGTGAACATAACCCAACGTCCAGTGGATTTGCTTCCGATTGCTTAGTGACTAGCGCTGGCTGTTGGTATGGATAACACTGAGCGTCAGTGAGTATAATATGAAAATAACCCAACGTCCAGTAGAAGTGCTTTCGGATGTGAAATTGCTTCCGGATGTAAAAGAGCTCCCTTAGACTAAGTGAACTCCCACTGCATGTGAATATGTGCTATTATTGTTAAGACAAACATTCAAAATGCAGTACACTGAGTGACGTTGCTTCCGGATGTGGACTTGCTTCCGCAAGCAATCAGAATGTCAGAACGTTCAGAGCAGTGCAGTGTCAGAATGCTTTTCCCATGCAGAATCTGATTTCAACGCACACATTAATTTTTTTCCATTTTCAAATTGTTTGAAGTTATTATGCGCCTTACTATATATGACCAGTCATATAATATGGTTCATTTACTTACAGATTTGTTTTCCCACTGCAGGCAGCACACATAGATTAATTATACCTGTTTTGCAGTTTCAAACATAAATCTACATTGGTGGTCCATTCAATACATGAGTAAATAACTGCATATCTATACTATTTTTCACTTATATTTAATCCTCTGCATTGGTAATTTGAATTGTTGTGGTTTCAAGTGTGCTTAAGTTCCAATAGATATTAGATTGAACATGCTGCACTAAGTGACATATTTGAAAATGTTGTTATTTATGTCAAATTAATAGTCTATATTGAAAGACTACATAAGGACCAAATATCACATGTTATTATATCAGATATCATCTGATGCAAACTTCAGTGATCATATTCTTAGTGATAAATAAGTATTATGGTTTCACAAATGGTGTGTGGTGCTTTCTCATATTATTTTTTTACTGATTGGTTTTAGGTCTGCCACTTGCATCAGTATGTGGCAGTTTCACTACCACAGATTACCCAATTTACATGCGCTTATTTTGGCCTCTACATGCGCTTTTAAAGCGCATGTAGAGGGGGGCGCTGGTAAAGGCTCTACATGCGCTTTTAAAAAACGCATGTAGAGGGGGGCTGTACATGCGCTTAAAGCGCATGTAGAGGTATGTACATCTACATGCGCTACATGCGCTTAAAGCGCATGTAGAGGTACATACCTCTACATGCGCTTTAAGCGCATGTACAGGTGGCCCCTTTACATACGCTTTAAGCGCATGTATAGAATGTTTTTTTTAAAAAAAAAATTATTATAAATTTACATTATTTCCCAATATAACCACCAATACTAGCTATAGTTCATAGAACCAACTAGCATTATATCAAAAGAATTTTCTCATAACCACGGCTTTGTAGATTTACAACCTACAATCAAACAATTTCATTTATACCAGTTACGTGTAAGCTCATGTACTATGAGAATAGATATAAGAGCAATAAAAAATTCCACTAAATAACATAGGAGTGTAAATTTAATGATCATCAGATAGTGAAAGCGAACTCCGGTATGAAAAAACTAATGGAACATTATGTTTTAGACGAATGATTTAGAGATTTACCAATCAAAACTTCTCAGCAAAGCAGAACATTTTTATAAATGCATCCCAAGGAAAATTGTCAATTCATTCTAGCTCATCCATTTATAAGAATTATAGTAGTATTACGATAACAAACAAATTATGCAAAGGCAGCAACTAACCTCAGCTGCCATCCAATACGGGGAGCCTTTGCTTGATTTAACATCATTCATAGTGGTTGCCTGTTAACATAAAAAGATCAATATAATGCACAATCAAGTGGCAGTTAGAATAAACATTGATAAGGCCATCCCTAACTTCCTCCTTAAGTTTAAAAAATGGGGACCTGGATAGAAATTTTATCTCAATGAAAAAAGGTACCTTGGCTAGCCCAAAATCAGCAAGCTTTACCGATCCATTTGTATCAACCAATATATTAGCACACTTGATGTCCATAAAAGTCATGCACCATAAAAGTTATCACTTATTATCCAGCTCCACCAAAAAAGAAATTCCACATTTTAAAACAGCAACATCAGGAAGCGCAAAGAACCACTTTGGTTGCCCAAAATTTTTTAACAATATCTTTTCCTAGCACATAATGCACCGAAAATTTCCCTTAAACCCTTCGAGCATCAATGAAATGCCAATAACCAAGCTAGTTATACTTCCTACCTAACATATATCATATTGCACTGAGGCATCGATATTAGTAGTGTAACTAGTATTACCTGTGAACCACATTGCGATCATGAAGATACTTTAAACCACTTAAAATCTGCCTAGTGTATGCAGAAACTTGAGAGTCCTTTAGACGGTACTTTTGATAGAGTCTTGCCAATGATCCTTTTACAAGCTCAAGGAAGATGTATAGCATATTTTTATCCTAAGAAAGGAAAATAATTAGTAAACGAAAATGAGAGAAAAAAGAAAACTTTAAATGCAAATGCTATGAAATGACAGAGCTAGACATAAAACAACATTAGTGAAATATTATATCCATGTTTCCCACGCTTCGCGTGGTCTATTGACAATTATTAATAATATACTAACATAGCTTAAATGATATAGAGTATTAGTATGGTATCATCAGAGTAATCAGGAATTTTAGATTATACTTGCCAACAAAGTTGCAAGTTCTATTATCCTACAGGGGGCCTTTACGTCATTCCAAAAGCGCTGAATTAATCTGTAACATATGTACTTGTCATGAAAATTTTTCAAAACAGTCAGGATCTATAACCTTTATGTTAAGCAAAGTCACGTCCAATGGAAAAGTTCTCAATAGACAAAGACCACCAACCACCAGTGCAATATTTTCAGCACATATAGGAATAACTTCATTTGCTATAGCCATCATATTCTGCAACCATATGATAAGACAAGCTGAAGCAGATGACATATAATTGTGCAGTACTTGAAGATAACTAAACTTAAAAATTTCAACTTTGAATTGATTACGTGTATCAAATGCTTGCGCTAGACTCTTTCATCACTTTAAGACACATAATGACAAAAGTCCAGACATTTATCATCATGCCAGAAGGCAAGTAATAAGGAGGGCCAAGACAATATTCACACGTAAGAAAGGCAACATGAAATGTCAAGAACTAAGGGCATCATTGAGTTTAGAAGAACACAAAAAGGGAAGCCACAGATTAAAAAAAGACAAAAGCCTACACAATTTGGGGTAAATTAACCATTGGTCTAATTCTCAACAATCATCAAGATACAAAAAGTCAATATCAACAGATTAAAAAGCAGCCTCAAACGTAGCACAAAACTCACGATCTCGTTCTAATAAATAATAAGCTCAATAAAGTAACATCAATTAAGTGTCACACAAAAAAAGGATTGAAATAGAACAAAAGAGAGCGTGACATAATAAAGCATTACAACATCAACCTACACAAACCAATAAAGCTGTGAAAAATGAGTGTTTTTTCTTATCCCATGTATTGACTAAACTGTGAAATATGAGTGCTTACACATCCCATGAGCTTCAAAGTACTCTGCAAAACAGCACGTGTACACCTAAATGACTCCTTTCCTCTCTCTTTTGGCCATCATCATCATCAACCACCACGATATACAACATTTTCCCTACCTCAGCCATAACTACAAACACAAACATTCACCCACAATAACATAAATGAAACAACATTACCTATTTTCACTGCTAGCAAAAGACACGACTGTAAACTAAAATAGCTCAAGAAAAAGGAATAGGGAATAGTTAAGATGAATGTGATAACATGTGGCTTGCACAAAACACCCGCTTCAAATTTTGACAGCACAAGTAGAATATGATTGATGTGCTCGTGTGAGAATAGTGCGTTCAATTCGTTTATTTTCTTGAGCTTTTGTTTGCAAAGCTGTACTTTGCCCATAAACCTTGCCCTGTGGTTAATAATTAGAGCGATCCAACTTAGCTTTTATTTTTCTTGATGCTGATTTTCGAAACTTACACTACAATGCTGATTTTTTCTTGTTTAGGTGTTTGTTTCTTTATGTTTCTATATTGTTTGTGTTGATTATATAAAATATTTTTAACAGTAAATAATATTAATATCAATAATTTAATTATACATGGCTACAATTAATTATTTTTCTAGATAAGTTGTCTTGTTATATTGAACCCAATCAAGATAACTGAAACTAATAAGAGTAAAGGATATAATTGTCAACTAATAAATTACCTCCCTCTCCTCCCCTTTTGAACCAAATAAGAAATTAAACCTCTCCTCCTCCCTTCCCCTAACCTCCCCTCCCCTCCCCTCCCTTGAATGAACCTCCCCTCCCCTTCCGCTAGTTGAACCAAAGAGAGCCTAACACCAAAAATCATTAAACATTAAATCATAATCATAAATTTCAAGAAAATGGAGATACCTAGTGCCTAACATCCCATATAATTTTATCATCAGGGGTGTCGAAAACATGATGCAGAGCCACAGCAAGTTCCACCACTTCCAAGCTTGAGCTAAGATGACCTCCAGTATCTTATACTGAATGTACAATATTTGCCCTCAACTCAGCTGCCAGTTGCTCAAGGTCCTGCCATACAAATATTTACATGTGAAAAAGATAGTACATAGAAGGAAATTGTTATTGCATATATATAGTCAATTAGACAAACCATGATTTACCTCTTTGGAAAAATTCTTCATATGAATAGGGTAGTTCACAGTATTAAAAGATGGAGTTGGTTGTTTGTGTTTTGAGAAAGCAATCTTCCACATACCAGCACCATCTTTCCTTGTAATGGTCCTCTCCTCCTTTTTGGAGCCATTTGCTGAACATTTCACAAAGAACTGACACACACACACACACACAGAGTTAATAATAACAGCCATGTGTTAAATTTCTGGAACAAAATTGGTGTTCAATTAGCAACCCTGAGCCATTACCACCATATAAGTTGTCAAATAGATGAGAACCTTGGTAGATTTCGAACCTGCAATATAGAAAGTAAGAAACTATGAAAAGTTGTAACACACTATTTCCTTGTCCTAATAATTAAAACTAAACACAAAACTGAAAGAAGCAGGGATTAAACTTTAACCTTTACCTTAAAAGTTTATGCACACCTGAATTTTAGAATATATAATGAGAGACTTCAAACTTGAACACATGATATACCAGAAAAAGTGAGGGAAATAAAAGAAAAAACAAAGAGAAGGAAATCCAGTCACAGATTATCCCATTCAATGTGTTGGAAGATTATAGACCAGATTGAAAAAAGCTAATATAAACACAAGATGAAAGAACAAAAATGCATATTACTACAATACTACTACATCGAGATTATCACTTTACAATGCCATAAGGTCATAGTAAGAATGCCAACATATCATATTGCAAGTGGAAATGCCACCAACCACTGAAGTATATGAAATAAGAGGGTCAGCTAGTAAATAAACTTTAATTTGGTTCTCAAACAACCAATTTCCTCCTAGAACATACAAAATTTTAATTTACACAAAAACCCTAGAAATATATCTCCCAAATCAAGAGCAAAGGGAAAAGGGAAAGAAGAGACATTACCCGATGTTTAAGAGCTCTCATTAGCCTCCAAGTTCGCCGGAGAACTCGCCGGGAAAACGAACGGACCTCCGGTCACCACAAACCCAACTCTTCATTCTCTCTTTCACGCCACACACACACACACACAGACGCGCGAATAGAAGGGGAAAAGGGAGGAGAGTACTCTTCCCTCGCTGGTGTGACGGCGCCACCGTCGTCCTCTCTCCATCACCACCGAAGCCGCCATTGAAGTCGCCGGAAGTTGCCGGAACAAAAGAGAACGCAGAGGATAGGAAGAAGGGAAAGCCACGATGGTTCTAGGTCACACACCACTCTCCGCCGTCGTTCGTCGTCGCCGCTGCCGTCATGAGCATCGCCGGAGGAAGCCGAAGAAAAGGAAGAGAGTTTGAAGACAAGAAACCCTAGGGGGAAGAGGGGTGTCGGGTTTTAGAAGAGGAAATGAGGGTGAGGATAAAGAAGAGGGTGGGGAAGTTTTTTATATAATTTTTAATAAATATTTTTAATAAACATGCCTATACATGCGCTTTAAGCGCATGTAAAGCACAAGGTCCATGTGTTTTAAGAATTACATATGATTTTTATCTTTTGAACTGAATTATAATATTCTTTAATTCAAAATAATTATAAGTTGTATTAGTTGATGTTCCTGTGAAGTTTTCATTGAAACAACTTCCTATACATGCGCTTTAAGCGCATGTATAGGCTTTCATTTGTTATTTCAACATGCTTTGGCCTATACATGCGCTTAAAGCGCATGTAGAGCCTTTACATGCGCTTAAAGCACATGTAGAGGTAGAAACACCCTTTACATGCGCTTTAAGCGCATGTAGAGGCTCTACATGCGCTTAAAGCGCACGTACAGGGTGTTTCACCAATTTCATAGCACCCAAAAGTGGTAATGGAGCCTTGAAACACTAAGTCAACAAGCAGGGACACCTTATGAGGTCTGAGGAGGACCTCTTATGCATGACTTCATGTTTTGCACTTCAGTAGTGCCTTTACATGCGCTTAAAGCGCATGTAAAGGGTGTTTCACTATTTCCATAGCACCCAAAAGTGGTAATGGAGCCTTGAAACACTAAGTCCACAAGCAGGGACACCTTATGAGGTCTGAGGAGGACCTCTTATGCATAACTCCATGTTTTGCACTTCAGTAGTGCCTTTACATGCGCTTAAAGCGCATGTAAAGGGTGTTTCACTATTTCCATAGCACCCAAAAGTGGTAATGGAGCCTTGAAACACTAAGTCCACAAGCAGGGACACCTTATGAGGTCTGAGGAGGACCTCTTATGCATGACTCCATGTTTTACACTTCATTAGTGCCTATACATGCGCTTAAAGCGCATGTAAAGGGTGTTTGTGCCTTTACATGCGCTTAAAGCGCATGTAAAGGGTGTTTCCATATAATTTTGAACTCTTCACCTAAGTTCATTTTATATTTTATCTCTAAATACTTAAATCCTTTTCTAGTCATTGTTTTAGTGAATTTTAATTGATGCACATTTCTATACATGCGCTTAAAGCGCATGTAGAAATAAGGCCTCTACATGCGCTTTAAGCGCATGTATAGATTCTTACCTGTACATGCGCTTAAAGCGCATGTAAAGGACACTCTATACATGCGTTTCTTCTAAGCGCATGTAAAGGTGCGCTGGTAAAGGGACAATTTGTAGTAGTGTTTAAATTTCGATTTTGGTGTCCACTTAGTTGCCTGGAGCACACAACTATTAATTGTGCTTCCGAATTTCAATATAATAAGAAGAGGGTATTATATGTGTATATCTGTCAGATGGTAATCAGGAGTTATTGAATATTCCCCCTAAACCACAGTCATTAATCAAATGGTATTCCCCATACATCAAGCTGATTTCACCACACACATATTAACTATATTCGATTTACAAAGTTTACAAAGTGATTAAATGCCTTGACTATATATTACCTGACATCTGATATGCTTCACTTCATATACTTTCAGTTTGGTTTTCCAGTTCAGTGGGCACACCAGATTCATGGAGACTCCTTTTTCTGTATGCCACTAAATTAAAACAACAACATGATCCCCCTATACGTATTTATTCAATTAAAAAATAAATTAACTTAAGAAATCAATTGTTTATACACATTGAATCTCCATGAACAGATACCTAAATCACTCTTTATTGAGGCATGTAAATAAATTAATATTGCAATCCCATTTATGGCAGTTTTACCTTTTCAAAGATCATAATACCTCATGTAGGACTTTATACTCGTGAAGCACACATATATTTATTGCAGCCGAGTTTCAATGTGTATGAGATGATTGTATTCCTTGATTACATAAACTTCCCTTAGTAATAAATGTCTCTTGCATTACCAATGTGAATTCTGGCACTCCTCTTCCTAATAATTTTTTTTTTATAATACAAACTAATTAATGCTGCACCACCATGTAATCTAACTACTTTGTTCAATACAGAATATTAATGCTGCAGAAACATACTCTGCTATAAATATAAATGGAAAACCAAACCATATTCAACTTCAGTAACTTACAACAGCCCATTAGAGGTTTCATTGCAACTCCAGATATCATCTTTCGACTACTCTGACTTCATCCACACCAATGGAGAGTACATTGCTGAATAGTGTATTGCTGAAGAATCTAACACCCAAAAGAGAAAACTGGGTCATTAAAGCCCGTGTTATTAAAAAGTGGGAAATGCATAGGAGAACACCTCCTTTTCCAGTTTGGAAAACTTCTTTGATGCTCATGGATGAAGAGGTACAAAAACTAGCTTTTTTCACTCAAAGTATTACTATGATATTATAAGCAACGATTTCTCATTTATGAAAGTAATGGATGCACAAGAGGGGGGGTGAATTGTGCTTCAAAAATAACGCTCGAATAAAACAACACAAGAGTTATACTGGTTCGGTCTACCTGACCTACGTCCAGTCCTCAACCACCCAGGCCGAGTTCCACTATATCTCAGGTTTTAAATCGGGTTCACCTGAAACCTTACAACCACAAGTTTTGCACGGGATCACTTGCAACCTTACAACTACAAGTTTTACGCAGGCTTACTTGTAACCTTTCTAACTAGCTCCCCCTCACACCAAGCAAGGGGTTAACCTTTACACTTAAAGGATTTTTCTGACTTAGTTCTCTCAAAGAATGGATGGTGTTACACACTTAAGTACAATAAATGCTCTTATAACAGAAAGAGACTTAACAACAAAGAGTACAGAATATGTAGATGAAAAGGATCACTCAATGTGTTAAATGCTCTTTACTTTTCTGGGCAGCTTTGAATGCTTGAAGGTGTTCTTAGTTTCTCGCTCTAACTTCTCTCAAGAATATTCAAAGATAATTGATTGCTTCATAAATGAAGTTGAGCTCCCTTATATAGTCTTCAAACATTTTGAACTCTTGGTAGGTGGGCTAGCCGTTTGAATATGGCCGTTTTTCCCATGTTACCGTTTGCCCAATAAATGCTTCATCAATGCATAGCAGGGTTGACTTGCTTTATCTCTGAAAAGTAGTCCTGACACCTCTGCTCTGACAAAAGCATTCTGACACTGCATCTCTGAACGTTCTGACATTCTGATTGCTTGCGGAAGCAAAATCACATCCGGAAGCAACCTTACTTAGTGTGCTGCACTTAAACGTTAGTTTAGCAATATAAGCACATAGTCACATGCAGTGGGTGTTCCCTAAGTCTAAGGTGTATCCGGAAGCACTTCTACATCCGGAAGTAATTCCACTTGATGAAGGATTTAGCTTACTATCACTTACTCTCGCTCAGTGTATTTCATTCCAACAGTCAGCGCTAGTCACTAAGCTATCAGAAGCACTTTCACTTGACGTGGTAAACTTACTGACGCTTGGGGTTATATCTATTCTATCAGTCTGCGCCAGTCTAAGTCTAACAGGAAGCAATTTCACTTGACGAGGTAAACTCACTGACGCTTGGGGTGATATCTATTCTATCAGTCTGCGCCAGTCTAAGTCTAACAGGAAGCAATTTCACTTCCGGTTGAATTATAGCTTAGTCTTAAGGTTTTGTATATCTAGCGTTCATGGACTAAGTTAAATCCCTAGTGAGTTACTCGCTGCCGCTGGGGGATGAAACATTTATCCGCGTGCGCGAGTTCTAGTCTATCCGGAAGTAAATCCTCATCTGGTTGCACTCTTACTTGGGATCCTATGTTAACCTATTGCTTTCTAAGTACTTGGCCTATTCTTTCATATTTTAGTCTTCATTAAAACTTAAGATTCTAACATTCTCCCCCTTTTTGATGATGACAAACTTAGTTTTATCGATTAGATTCATAAGGAAAGAATAGCAAGAGAATAAAAGCAATAGATAAGAGCAAGTAACTTGAACAATTATTATTGATAAGTAAAAGTTACAAATCAGAGTATACAATCAAATAACATATACAAGTAAAGAACGTATACAAGTAAATTACACTAAGCAAGTATGAAAGTATGCATGAAAACAAAACAAAAAACTTTCTAAGTTAAAAAAAAATGTTTGGATTGGGGGTTCAGGGTTTGTGTTTCTTTTTCCTCTCCCTCTCTTTTTGCCTCTCTTCATTTTCTTTTTGCAGTTTGGCTAGCTCGGCCTCACGCACACTCTGGTCTATCTGGGCAATGATCTCCTGAAGCTCTTCTTCATCTCTTTCCCTTCTGAGCCTCTCTGATTCAGTAGACTCCTCGAATGCCCTTTTTAGGTTCTCCACTTCTTCATACCCAGGGAACCCAGTAGCATCGTCGAAGTAGGAGACCTCTCCATTGGGATAGTGAACAGCCCGGATTTTCACGTTCCATACAGGGAAGTTGGGATCCTCCTCAACTTCCTGGGCTTTCCTTTTCCCTTTCCCTTTGCTCTTCCCTTTGCTCTTGCTAATTGGAGGAGTGGGCATGGCACTTGCTCTATCAGCATCGAGGCAAGCCATCTGACCAAAGGATAGCTTGTCTGTGAATCCAAACTTCTCAAATTTCTCAGGAGTCATGTCTTCAATTTCCAATTTGACTTCCTTCAGAATAGGGACTGCTTGAACCACTGGAGTTTCTTGCTCAACCTGGGCAGATGAAGTTCCTTACTCAGGTAGGTCAGAGGGAGTCTCTTCTTCACTCTCATCAGATTCAGTGGAGGCAATTATCTTCCTGGCACGTCTTCTAGCAACGGCCTTCTTTCTGGGCTCACTGACTCTGACTGCTGGCTAAGATGAGGGAGGAGGGGCAGATGATTGCGCAAATGAAGGACTCTCAGACGCTTGCCCAGAGGATGCAGGAACAGGCTTGGCTATCACAATGGGAGGATGGTTGGGTCTCTTCAGCCCGTACTTCATCATAATCTCCTCAACAATGTTTTTGCTTGACTTAGCTGGAGAAGGCTCTGATGAAGACGACTCAGGCTGTGAAGATTGGGTACTTTCTGGCTCAAAGACAACCATATCCCATTGTGGTCCTTGCTCAGCTGCTTTCTTCTGCTGCATGAACCGGATGGCCTCTCCTCTTATAAGGCTTTCTGCACCACCCAGCCTTTGAGATTCCATAGCACGGCGAAGTGCTGCTGTTATGTCTTCCTCAATCCAGAGGGATAGCTGGCTGAGGACATCCCTTGTGTTCATTGACAAGCGCAGAGTGGACATCACATCTCTCCCCCTTTTGGCATTGTAACATCCCAAATTTTGATTAAGGTTAATTGGAAATTATTGAGGTGTTATTTAGGAAATTTGGAATATTAGGGAGAAATTTAAGGAGATTTATTGTTATTGAATCTTAATTTTTTTTTTGGAATTTAAGGAAATATAGTTAAAATAATTATTTGGAGTTAGAAACTTTCATGAATAAGTATTTGGGATAGTAGATAATATTATGATGGAAAGAAGAAGATATAGTAATATATACAAACTTCTGGGCTAGAAATATAATTACGAATAAACCTTAGGGTAGTAAATTGTAATTTTCCCTAAATTAAAAAAAAAATATAAATACATCATCATCATCTTCAACTTCTCATTCCTCTCTCTGTCGTGAAGCTCCCTCCGTTCTCTTTCCCCTCTCACCCGATCTCCTCCTTCCTCCTCCGTCCGTGCACGTTCGCCAGCCACCCATGAGCCGACGGCGACGACGAAGGAGGAAGCCGCCATGGCTCCCTCCTCCTTACCCTGCGTTTCTCCTCCCTTCTCACCGATTTCTCTCTTCCTCTTCCCTGTCCATGTTCGCCGGCCACAGGCGGCTCAAGGTGCGGCGGCGCCGGCCCCTCACCTCCAGTAACATCATCAAACTCTCTTCCTAGCTCATTTTCTTTTCTCACTCTTCATCTCTTGACTCCTTTCATTTTCTCTCTCGTCGCCTAGCACCCTTCGCCGCCACTAACGGCGTCCGGCGGCGCACAAACGGTGAAGCTTGTGGGTAAGCTGTTTTCCTTTCTTCTTGTTCTGCTATTTATTTTATTTTAAGCTTCCTCAACATTCTGACTTTTCTTTGCTTCAACCTTCTGTTTCTCCTCATCTCCGGCGAGCCCGGTGGTTTCCGGCGACGGCGAAGCTTCGGCCAGATGTGGTGAGGTCTGAAATGAGCTTAGGTAAATTTCTTTCTCCATGTTTAACTCTTGTTCTTCTGCTGCGAGAGAGATTTGGGAGAAAATCAAATCGGGGTTTGGATTTTGGGTTGTTCTAAATTAGTAGAATGGAAATCCTACTTCAAATTTAAGATTTGGCAAAAGATTTTGGAGTGGTGGTTAGTTGATTGTTGGAAATTTTTACCAAACCCTAATATGGTAATGTGAAATTTGATGCTCTTAGGGAGCTTTAAGGCTACCAAGCCTCAAATTTATTAATGTCTATGTCCATTGAAGCCGTAAAATAACCTACATGTGTGATTCTGAAAGTTTTGATTTTCTTCTGTTTGTTTGTGCCACTGTTTGTCCAGTACCTTTTATGGTGTTGTAGGATTTCAAATAAATCAAATCCTAACTTAATTTGATTTGTGTGAGCTATGAATGGAATTTTCTTTGCTGAATGGTGTTAGAATCTTAAGTTTTGATGGTGACTAAGGTATGATATGGTCTAGTACTTAAAAGAACATAATTAACACTTAGGAAGGATTAGATGACTTGGTTAGAATCCTGAGTTAGATCACTTGCGAATCCAAGATCATTTCCGGTAATATTAGCACTAGAGCTCGCGGATGGAGTACACATCCCATAGGACGCAAACGGAAGCAAGTGAGACACTTGGTTAGAACCCAGTCTAGATTGCTAACACTGAATCCTAAGTTTAGTCACAACCGGATGCGGATTCACTTCCGAATGAATTAAGACTAGCACTCACGGATGAAAGACTCATCCCACAGCGGAATCACAACCGGATGCGGAATCACTTCCGGATGGACTAGGACTAGCGCTCGCGGATGAATGTCTCATCCCTCAGCGACAGCAAGCACTTCACTTAGTCATAACTCAGTCTAGGAGCATTAGATGTACAAAACCCTTGAGACTAAGTTAAGACTCAACCGGAAGTGAAATTGCTTCCTGATAGATTTAGACTGGCGCAGGCTGACAGAATAGATATATCCCCAAGCGTCAGTGAATCAGCCTCGTCAAGCGAAATTGCTTCCTGTTAAATTTAGACTTGCACAGGCTGATAAAAGAGATATAACCCTAAGCGTCAGTGAGTTCACCACGTCAAGTAAAAATGCTTCCGATAGCTTAGTGACTAGCGCTGACTGTTGGATTGAAGGACACTGAGTGAGAGTGAGTAATAGTGAACAAAATCCTTCATCCAGTTGTTTTACTTTCAGATGTGGAAGTGCTTCCGGATACATCCTAGACTAAGTGAACTCCCACTTCATGTGATTATGTGTTGACTTATTATACATAGCATGAACAAATGACACACTGAGTCACTTAGGAAGACTTAGAGTAAACTAACGAGACTTAAACTGACTATGGGAATAGAGATCCCTTAGAGTCAGTAGACACTACACTAAGTCAGAACATAGTCTAAGTAAGACTACTTCCCATAGCAAACTTCCCACAACATGTATAGTTTTACTATATCTGATTATATATATTGCTATGTTGGACTGACCAGTATGTGCAGAACTTAGTCACACTTCCGGATGCAAATGAGCTTCCGGATGCAAAGACTCCTGGCATTGGATTTCAGAGATTAACACTTGCAGAGCAAGATTGCCACTTCCGGATGAACGATGATCATCCGTCAGCAAGAGTACAAGAGAAAATGTCACATACTCAGAAGTAAGAATGCTTTTGTCAGAGCAGAGGTGTCAGGACTACTTTTCAGTGAATAAGCAAGTCAACCCTGCTAAGCATTTAAGAAGATGTTCCTTCCAACGGTAACAAGAGGATAACAGATATTCAAACAACATTGTTACCTACCAAGCATGAGGAGTATGAGAGATAAGGACAACATAATCTGAAGATTCATTCAAGGTGTCAAAGCTCATACTGCCCACAAGAGTCAGAGTCCATAAGAGAGCTTCTGATAGCAAGAGAGGATCCAATAGCAAAGCACTCTTATCATTCATGGACAAGTGCTTGGAAGACAAAGTTCCTCTATGTGATAGCAAGCAAAATGTTAGAGTCCACGAGCTTCACTTCAGATAGCAAGAGAGCTTCCGATAGTGAGTCTCTTAACATCCTGGACTTATGCTTGAGGAACGAAGTCCTCATCTGACAACAAGCAAGAGTCAGACCGTACAGTGTATAGATGTCAGAACGACTTTTGCCAGAACAGTGTTGTCAGAACAGTGTTGATAGAACAGCTGGACAAAGCACCTTTTCAGATAAAGCAAAGTCAACCCTGCTGTGCATTAATAAGGACAACGTAAACAAGGCCCCAACGGCTATATTCAAACGGCCTTATTGCCTCTCCAACGGTTGGATAGTTAGAGGCTGGTATAAAAGGAACATCTACATTCAGAAGAACTAAAAGAGAGAGAACAGAGCTTATTGTCTGAAACATTATTCTACATTCCTCTCATCTTCTACTCTCGGATTAGGATATGTAATATTATTAGAGAGTGAGTCAGTTGTACTTAAGTGAGTAACATCATCTACTCTTAGAGAGAGTCATTTGTGCTTAAGTGTTTATCACAATCAGTTCATAGAGTGAACATAATTGTAATCTTACATTTGTAAGGGGGAGCATTTAGAAGTTTTTCTAAATCTCCATAGGTTGCAAGTTAGCCCGTAAAACTTGCGTTTGTAAGGTTTGCAGGTGAACCCGTTGTAAAACCTGTGGGTTGTTAGGTGAACCCGTGTTCGTAAAACCTAAAGTGTAAAGGCTTCTCTTGTGCCCGGTTTAAACAAGAATAGTGGATTGAAAATCTCAGGTGGAGCCTGGGGACTGGATGTAGGTCTGGGTGACCGAACCAGGATAAATTTATGTGTGCATAAATTTACATTTAAACATTCTATTTTGCATCACATAACATACTGACTTGTGCATACCACTACTTATTAACATCATCACCAAGCACAAGCAGTCTTTCGAAAAGAAGATTTAAAAGTTTTATTCCCTCACCCAATTCACCCCCCCCTCTTGGGTGACAGCCACGCTTTTCATTTGGTATCAGAGCAAGGTCACTTGTTTAAAGGATCCAACGATCTCAAGTGCAAAGACCTAGGCTGACTTGGGTTATAAAATGATTGATTGAGATCAAAATGTTTATCTCCCTCACGGATCCATTACAATAGGAGATGCATGAACATTTGAAGGATCTGTTGATCTGAAAAGCCATAAGTAGAACCCCTGGAGCTTCAACAGATTTTTGTCCAGATCAATCAATCAGAGTTAGATGAGTTATGGGCTAAAATGAACAAGGAGCATGAGCAAAATCAGAGAGAGATAGGCTAAGATAGCCATCCCTCGGACTTGACCAGGATGTCACTGCTGCCCTTAGAAGGGAAATTGAAATGAAGCGGATTGCCCAAGAAGGAAGGCTCGCCCTTGGGGAAGCCATCTGTTTCATGTGCCCCCAACAGTCTGCTAGCACAGAGGCAAACTTGAGATAGCGCTGAGTGATCAACCTACGGAGATACCCTCTGCTGAGCCTGTATCTCCATCTGCGCCAGCACCCAATCTGATTGAAGAGCTGTGTATTAAGTACGGGTTCAAGAGGCCAGAGATGCCAGTGGTAGTGATCACAAAGTAAATTCATCCCTCTGCACCAGCTCCAATCCATCCTATTAGCCTCAACAAGACTCAGGACTGTACCTCATCTGAACAATTAGTCAAGTCTTGATAAGCATTCGTCATAGATTTTGGTGCTGCTTTGAAAATAGAATCCTTGCATTGCCAACCAAAATCAAGCGAGCTACTGCTTGATGCGAATGGAGCTATGGTGATATCATTCTTACCTTCCTCTTTACTTGAATAATCACTTTGGTAGTAAATGCATGATGGGCTTAACAGCTTTTATTTCTCTGACACTGATATGATTTCTCTTATCTGTGATAACCTTATTTTCTGTAAAAACGATCCTATCATATCAAATTCATTTTCTGATATAATGCATACTGATTTTACAAATTCAAGAAGTCCGACACCTCGAAACTGAACCTTCTTCAAAACCTTCTGAATTTGTGCATGTTGAATCATTGTGTTCCAAGATTTCTGACATTGTTAAGATGATTCAGAACTAGTTTCAGAATTTTGACACTAAAACTAAAAACCTTCCTCAGAGTTTTCATATGGTGTCTAAATCATTTTACTCATATATGCTTAGTGAATTCTTTTAAGGGCACCTCTCATGGAAGAAAATGGTTTATGCATTCACCTTGATTTTTGAAAGATCCTTTTGAAATACAAACTTTCAAAACAGATTCTGATCCTCTTTAAACCTACATGACAACCATACCTCATGATAGCACTCAAAAGTTATTTCTGATTTTCCATTTCATGTGGTATCTCTTGCATCAAGTTTTTCAATGCATAAGCAGCTATGGTTTCGAGAACAATACATCCCTCTTAATTACATCTTTAAGTTCTCAATCTACTAATGATCTCAGTTCAAGTTTGTGGTTTAAGAATGTTGACACAGATTATTGAAGCTTGAACAATGAATATAACCAAGAGAGAATGGCAACGAAAATGTCTCTTATCAAGATGTGTGGAATGGCTATACCAAACCTGAGAAACTCTCGCCAATACACATGAGCATTTCTATCCCTTACATATTCTGTTGTGAAATTAAATGGATAGTCTCTCTCTTGTCTGACATGCATTAGAAATCTTAGGAAATGCCTTGAATTGAACTCTGCTAAGATCTGTAAAACATGGCATAGTATCACAAGCATGCTATAATCTGTATTAATTTCAAGCTTGTTGATATCCTAAGAACAATGAGATCACACTGAGCATATCTAGAAGAACTTGAGCTAAAATTTGGAAATTATTCTCGTAATCATATGCTGAAATTTGGTTGTTTTTGTAAACCGGATTTAGTCTTAAAATCAAACTATTTTGTGAGGATGAAGATTTTTCAAAATTTCATTGTGTTAATAATTCACATGTCTTCATGATCTAACATGAACATCCTTGAGGCATATTTATTGAACTATACTTGCTTATGAAACTCTGAAAATATGCCACCTGGTTGATACTCTCTGTACTATCACATTGATATTTATCTATGAGAGTAAATAGAGTTCATGTCTTGATAGTGAAACTATGTGAACGTATAGACAATTTCAAAATTAGTTTTCACATAATCATTACTCATATTTTCTTAAACCAATTAGCAAGCATGATTTCTTAAAATTATTAACTTGTGCTGATTAACACAGATTGACTTGAATGTCCAGAGGATGGTCTCCAATGTTAAATCTTAAGTTCTTTCACTGACCATCAGAAAAGCACTTGTTTCCTCAAGCACATGAAGGCCCAATCATCAAGTTTGAGCAAGGATGCTTTCGCAACAATCAGCGCTTTCGATAGCAGGCCAACTGTTGAACCATGGAAAGAGTAGAGTGACTGCCCAGTCATGTCTGCTTTTGGTTGTAGCTCAGCTTGCCGAAGCGAATCATCAAAGCACTTGCACTAAGGGTTTCCACTTGAGATAACACATCTCTTGAAGATGTCAGGAAGCATGCTTATCTGCATATGATTAAGATTCATGAGTCTAATAGAGTCTGAAGATTCCTCATCTGTGGTAACATCTACACCTTACCATCTCTTATATATGATGCATACATGGCATTGGTAAGGGTGTCAATTTAGGATGTTTTTCTCAATCTGCATTGACTTCAAAATCATTCACTGTTTTAGAAAATCATCCTAGCTCACACATCTGTATCCTTTATATGACACGCTGGAAAGTAATTGATAACATACCTCTCTTATATGCTTCCTTTCTTGATTCTGTGATGATTAATCTTAAATATAGAAGAGAAGTAAATGGACATTACTCGATAATGATCCCTTGAAAATAGAGAGTTACATGCTGTCATCGATAATAAACTCTTGAGATGCTGTGATGCAATTTATTTGGAAATTACTTTTGGTATTTTAATCTCACAAATTTCATTTGATTTGGTTTCATTTTCATATGGTATCACAAATTTCACTTGGCATTCAATCATTTCATTTGATATCACAAGTTCAAACTCACATATTTCATTTGATTTCATTTGGTATCACGAATTTAAAATCACAAATTTTCAATTGATATCATAATCATCATTTTAAACGCACCAAAATTATTTTGATATCATGTTAATCATTTCAAGAGGGTCAAAATTACTTTTGATATCTTTTATACTTGAAAAGAATTTTCACCTTCAAAAAGAGAACTGCTTTTGTATGTTTTGATCTAGACTTAATCCTTGCAAAACATGTTCTGTTATCTTGCATAATGGTTAGGGAGAGTAAACTCACTTAGAATACTGAATCAATATTTCTTCTTTTTGTCTAACACTGCTTAGCTATCCTACATAATGCTTAGGGAGAATACCATCATTCAGGATCATGAATCATTATTGTTGTCCCTTGTTAATTCTCGTACGTTGTATTGAATAGTCTAGAACAAATCTTTATTAACAATACATAGGGAGAAATATTAGGTAGAAAGCCCATTCCTAGGAGAACGATAGAAGTATCCCCAACCCTAAGGCTAGCTTGCACTTGTTGAATTTTGATGAAGCCAAAAGGGGGAGAGAGATGAGACATGAGATGTCTAGAGATGAGACATGAGATGAGATATAAGATGTCTAGCTAGAGATGAGATGTCTAGAGATGAGACATGAGATGTCTAGAGATGAGACATGAGATGAGATATACTAGAGATGAGACATGAGATGTCTAGAGCTGAAAGATAAGATAAGATATCTAGATATCCGGGGAGAGAACTGGGGAAAGAAATATAGCTCTGGGAGTGATCTAAGTTTAATTATGTTCTCTAGTCATCTATGGGTTTGTCATCATCAAAAAGGGGGAGAATGTTAGAATCTTAAGTTTTGATGGTGACTAAGGTATGATATGGTCTAGTACTTAAAAGAACATAATTAACACTTAGGAAGGATTAGATGACTTGGTTAGAATCCTGAGTTAGATCACTTGCGAATCCAAGATCATTTCCGGTAATATTTGAAATTCGTGGTTGTCACCCAAGAGGGGGGGGTGAATTGGGTGAGGGAATAAAAACTTAAACTCTTTTCGAAAGGCTGCTTGTGCTCGGTGATGATGATAATAAATAATGCTATGCACAAGTCAGTATGCTATGTGATGCAAAATAGAATGATCAAGTATAAGTATATGCACACATAAATTTATCCTGGTTCGGTCACCCAGACCTACATCCAGTCCCCAGGCTACACCTGAGATTTCCAATCCACTATTCTTGTTTAAACCGGGCACAAGAGAAGCCTTTACACTTTAGGTTTTACGAGCACGGGTTCACCTAACAACCCACAGGTTTTACAACGGGTTCACCTGCAAACCTTACCGCAAGTTTTACGGGATCACTTGCAACCTTACAAACTCAAGTTTTACGGGCTAACTTGCAACCTATGGAGATTTAGAAAACCTTCTAAATGCTCCCCCTTACAAAATGTAAGATTACAATTATGTTCACTCTATGAACTGATTTTGTTAAACACTTAAGCTCAAAACTAACTCTCTCTAAGAGTGGATGATGTTACTCACTTAAGTACAAATAAATCACTCTCTAAGAATATTACATATCAAAGTCCGAGAGTAGAAGATGAGAGGAATGTAGAATAGTGTTTTTAAATGCTTGTCCATGAATGATAAGAGTGCTTTGCTATTGGATCCTCTCTTGCTATCAGAAGCTCTCTTATGGACTCTGACTCTTGTGGGCAGTATGAGCTTTGACACCTTGAGTGAATCTTCAGATTATGTTCTCATACTCCTCATGCTTGGTAGGTAACAATGTTGTTTGAATATGTCTGTTATCCTCTTGTTACCGTTGGAAGGAACATCTTCTTAAATGCTTCAGCAGGGTTGACTTGCTTTATCTCTGAAAAGTAGTCCTGACACCTCTGCTCTGACATAAGCATTCTGACACTGCATCTCTTGAACGTTCAGACATTCTTTTTGCTTGCGGAAGTAACTTCTCATCCGGAAGCAACCTTACTGAGTGTGCTGCACTTGAACGTTAGTTTAGTAATATAATCAAATAGTCTCATGCAGTGGGTGATCCCTAAATCTAAGGGGTATCCGGAAGCACTTCTACATCCGGAAGTAAATTCGCTTGATGAGGGATTTAGTTCAATATGACTTGCTCTCGCTTAGTCTATTTAATTTCACCACTCAGCGCTAGTCACTGAGCTATCGGAAGCACTTTTACTTGACGTGGTGAATTCACTGACGCTTAGGGTGAAATCTATTCTATCAGTCTGCGCCAGTCAAGATCTAACAGGAAGCAACTTCACTTGATGTTGCATTTCCGCTGACGCTCGGGGTTATATCTAGTCTATCAACCTGCGCCAGTCTAAATCTAATAGGAAGTGCTTTCACTCGGCGAAGTAGACTTACTGACGCTTGGGGTAATAACTATTCTATTGCTCTGCGCCAGTCTAAGTCTAATAGGAAGTGCTTTCACTCGGCGAAGTAGACTTACTGACGCTTGGGGTAATAACTATTCTATTGCTCTGCGCCAGTCTAAGTCTAACAGGAAGCGCTTTCACTTGGGGAAGTAGACTCACTGACGCTTGGGGTAATATCTATTCTGTCGCTCTGCGCCAGTCTAAGTCTAACAGGAAGTAAATTCACTTCCGATTGAAACATAGCTTAGTCTTAAGGTTGTGTACTAATTCTCATAGACTAAGTTATTTCCCAGTGATTTACTTGCTGATGCTGGGGGATGAAAACATTCATCCGCATGCGCAAGTCCTAATCTATCCGGAAGTGATCTTGCATTCTCAAGTGATCTAACTTAGGATTCTAACCATGTCATCTAATCCTTCCTAAGTGCTGATTATGTTCTCTTAAGTACTAGACCATATCATACCTTAGTCACCATCAAAACTTAAGATACTAACAATATTAGCACTAGAGCTCGCGGATGGAGTACACATCCCATAGGACGCAAACGGAAGCAAGTGAGACACTTGGTTAGAACCCAGTCTAGATTGCTAACACTGAATCCTAAGTTTAGTCACAACCGGATGCGGATTCACTTCCGAATGAATTAAGACTAGCACTCACGGATGAAAGACTCATCCCACAGCGGAATCACAACCGGATGCGGAATCACTTCCGGATGGACTAGGACTAGCGCTCGCGGATGAATGTCTCATCCCTCAGCGACAGCAAGCACTTCACTTAGTCATAACTCAGTCTAGGAGCATTAGATGTACAAAACCCTTGAGACTAAGTTAAGACTCAACCGGAAGTGAAATTGCTTCCTGATAGATTTAGACTGGCGCAGGCTGACAGAATAGATATATCCCCAAGCGTCAGTGAATCAGCCTCGTCAAGCGAAATTGCTTCCTGTTAAATTTAGACTTGCACAGGCTGATAAAAGAGATATAACCCTAAGCGTCAGTGAGTTCACCACGTCAAGTAAAAATGCTTCCGATAGCTTAGTGACTAGCGCTGACTGTTGGATTGAAGGACACTGAGTGAGAGTGAGTAATAGTGAACAAAATCCTTCATCCAGTTGTTTTACTTTCGGATGTGGAAGTGCTTCCGGATACATCCTAGACTAAGTGAACTCCCACTTCATGTGATTATGTGTTGACTTATTATACATAGCATGAACAAATGACACACTGAGTCACTTAGGAAGACTTAAAGTAAACTAACGAGACTTAAACTGACTATGGGAATAGAGATCCCTTAGAGTCAGTAGACACTACACTAAGTCAGAACATAGTCTAAGTAAGACTACTTCCCATAGCAAACTTCCCACAACATGTATAGTTTTACTATATCTGATTATATATATTGCTATGTTGGACTAACCAGTATGTGCAGAACTTAGTCACACTTCCGGATGCAAATGAGTTTCCGGATGCAAAGACTCCTGGCATTGGATTTCAGAGATTAACACTTGCAGAGCAAGATTGCCACTTCCGGATGAACGATGATCATCCGTCAGCAAGAGTACAAGAGAAAATGTCACATACTCAGAAGTAAGAATGCTTTTGTCAGAGCAGACTTGTCAGGACTACTTTTCAGTGAATAAGCAAGTCAACCCTGCTAAGCATTTAAGAAGATGTTCCTTCCAACGGTAACAAGAGGATAACAGATATTCAAACAACATTGTTACCTACCAAGCATGAGGAGTATGAGAGATAAGGACAACATAATCTGAAGATTCATTCAAGGTGTCAAAGCTCATACTGCCCACAAGAGTCAGAGTCCATAAGAGAGCTTCTGATAGCAAGAGAGGATCCAATAGCAAAGCACTCTTATCATTCATGGACAAGTGCTTGGAAGACAAAGTTCCTCTATGTGATAGCAAGCAAAATGTTAGAGTCCACGAGCTTCACTTCAGATAGCAAGAGAGCTTCCGATAGTGAGTCTCTTAACATCCTGGACTTATGCTTGAGGAACGAAGTCCTCATCTGACAACAAGCAAGAGTCAGACCGTACAGTGTATAGATGTCAGAACGACTTTTGCCAGAACAGTGTTGTCAGAACAGTGTTGATAGAACAGCTGGACAAAGCACCTTTTCAGATAAAGCAAAGTCAACCCTGCTGTGCATTAATAAGGACAACGTAAACAAGGCCCCAACGGCTATATTCAAACGGCCTTATTGCCTCTCCAACGGTTGGATAGTTAGAGGCTGGTATAAAAGGAACATCTACATTCAGAAGAACTAAGAGAGAGAGAACAGAGCTTATTGTCTGAAACATTATTCTACATTCCTCTCATCTTCTACTCTCGGATTTGGATATGTAATATTATTAGAGAGTGAGTCAGTTGTACTTAAGTGAGTAACATCATCTACTCTTAGAGAGAGTCATTTGTGCTTAAGTGTTTATCACAATCAGTTCATAGAGTGAACATAATTGTAATCTTACATTTGTAAGGGGGAGCATTTAGAAGTTTTTCTAAATCTCCATAGGTTGCAAGTTAGCCCGTAAAACTTGCGTTTGTAAGGTTTGCAGGTGAACCCGTTGTAAAACCTGTGGGTTGTTAGGTGAACTCGTGTTCGTAAAACCTAAAGTGTAAAGGCTTCTCTTGTGCCCGGTTTAAACAAGAATAGTGGATTGAAAATCTCAGGTGGAGCCTGGGGACTGGATGTAGGTCTGGGTGACCGAACCAGGATAAATTTATGTGTGCATAAATTTACATTTAAACATTCTATTTTGCATCACATAACATACTGACTTGTGCATACCACTACTTATTAACATCATCACCAAGCACAAGCAGTCTTTCGAAAAGAAGATTTAAAAGTTTTATTCCCTCACCCAATTCACCCCCCCCTCTTGGGTGACAGCCACGCTTTTCAAATGGTATTACTTGTGTTAGGAGTCATAACCTTTTGTTTTGACTGAAATTTGATTCGGTAATTGGTGGTTGTAATGCTATTTGTGCTCTTGGTGTGTTAAAAGAGGTGTGTTGGTAATTTCTGGTGGAGCATATGAGAATATTGATTTCTGTCCTTTTCCTCTTTGGCCTATGGGAGTAATTTAGGTGAAGTGTTTTTGGGAGCCTACTTATACACTCTTTTAGCCTTTGGTTATCTGATGTGAGCCGTTTGTGAGTTGGGGTTTCAAATTGAGTTAGAGTTTTAAGAGTAAAACTTATTAAGATAAAGATACAGTTTTAGTTTTTGATATGTTAGAGAAGATTTGAGCTGTACTTTAAATATTTGATTTGTCAGATTTTGTTATTTCATATATTTTGAATTCTTTCTCTTCCTTTGGCTGATTTTTGCAGTGCTTGGATGTTTTGTTCTTGTTTTGATAAGTTTGATGATAATATTGTTAATGTTTGTTTCAGTTTTCTTCTATTGTGATTAAGCTTAAGCAAAGTCCCTATTTTTATATTGTTATTCCTTTGTGAGTCGGTTGGTTTATACTTCAATTAACGTTTCTTTTCTTTTTCTGTTTGATTTCTGGATTATGATGTTCTAACTTGTGATTAAGGATAGTGAAAGGGAAGATTGTTAATATTATCAAGCTTACATGTTAAATATTTGGAGAAGTGTCAAGTGTTTCTTGAATTTTGTTACTTATGCTTTTACAGTCATCACTGAACTCAAAAGTTTAATTTCAGTTTATGGGTTGAAATGGTACTAATGAGTACCAGAATATTCTGTTTGCAATTAATTAGGTTGCTGTGATGGTTGTAGATTAGCATTCTTGCACTAAAAGAATGGGACTGTGAGTTAATGGTGTTGTGGGCATGATGAAATTTATTTTGCTGTTCAATAGGTGTTTGTTAAATTCTTGTATCCTTCACTCTGAAAGTCAAATGATTTTGGTAATTTGAGGTTCATAAAGTGAAGACTTGTGATATTATGTAGTTTGCATGTTAGTCCATTGGATGTTTCAAATTAGTATGTTTTCATTTGCTTTATGTCCTGCTTTATGTTCTACAGTGGCCAAATGACTATGGTGGATGATGTATGTTTGGATTGACTTTTGATGGAGCATATAAATTTCATGTACATGGTTGAGTATGTGATGACTTAATGTTACAAATTGTTGCATATACAGGTTGAGTATGTGATGAATTAATGTTAAAAACAATGATTGTGAAGTGCAATTGATGGGAAATCTTTGAGTTCTTTGTTATTGATTATGTCGTTTGTGAATGAGCATGGAGTTATGGTTTGATTAAGTTTATCATTGATTTTGAAGTGAATAAATGGAAGCTATATGCTTGTTTTGTTTTAGTGTTGTTAAGACTTTGTGCCTTCATGAATGAATGAAAGTGTTTAAGGGTTTAAATTAGATTATTTAATTGATTATCTAAAACTGATTATGTATGAATGTGCGAATGCTAATGATGAGGTAGTTTGATGTCACTGGTTATTTAATTGTGGACTTTGACTAAGATTGAAATATAGATTTTGAGGATAAAGAATATAAACAAGGGATTGGGTAGTAATACGGACGAGAGAGAGAGACGTTAGTTAATCTATGCCTTAGAATGATTATTAATCCACTATTATCACATGATGTAATAATAGGAAAGGATGAGATTTGCATATATTCCTCGAGGCATGGATAAGTAAAGGGAAAAGGCAACAGAGTGCTAAGGGCGACAGGTAATCACTCTTACCTTGCTATAACATTGAGGGTGACGTTAGTTAGGGATTTTGTAAAATCCCTTTTCACCCTCTATATATATATATACTATCTTTAAAAGGTATTTTTATACAAAATAGGCTATTGGGTGCCTTTCAAACTGGATTATTTTCGTATTAAAGACTGTGACACATTTTGTATACATACATATATTATATTATCCTGGTTGGTTGTGGTGGTAGTTCTTGGATAGTGTGATAGATATATAGGTACTGAATTATGACTGTGCTTTTGAGAGAATTGAGAATGGAATGAGAATGAGATGTTGAGTTTGATATTGTGGATAGTTAGTTTGAGGGAAAGAATTGAATAGTTGTGAATGACATTGTGATATTGAAGAGAATTTGTGATGGAAATGTTGAGATTGTGGATGAAATTTGATAGGGATATTGTGAGGATTGCATGACACTGAAATTGATGTACCATCGCGCGATGATAACTGTCGATAGGCCAATCGACAGTTATTTGTACTGAGGATCCTTTTTAGATTGATTGGATCGGGGTTCATAGGTCTACTTATTGAGAGAAGTGACCTACGGTTGTTTGGCATTGAAGAGCCCAACCGCCCCTACGGTTGTTTGGCAGTGGAGAGCCCAACCGTTCCCGTTCTGTAATGGAAAACAGAATTGGGGTTCCCTCTCTGGAGATTGCCAGAGAAGGAAATTGTCCCCTCATTATGGAGAGGGACACAGTGTCAAATCATATAGTGAAGAATAGATGCTTGAATGCACCGTGGTGGCACAATGCATATGTAGGTGAGTGTGAGAGTGGTTGGGGTAGAATTAGATGATTGGAGTATGGAGATGTTGAATGGATTTGGTTTGAAGGTGATTATTGGACTTGAGTGATAAATGGAAGAAGATTTGCTAGGGATATATATATATTACTGGTTTTAAATAAGGTACCCTTTAGACGCCCTCGCTACCGCACATCTCACTGTTATAGTGAGTTAAGCGGTGATTACTGGGACAAATTGTCTCATCCCACGATTACTGACATTTTTGCAGGTATTCATGCACAGACGCAAGCAGTAGGAAAGGGATTTAGGTAGTAGAGAATGTTTAGTTTATTTAGAATTGTATATTGCCAATTTATAGGTCTGCATTCGCTTCCGCATGTATATAAATCTATTTATTTTTAATATCAGCTAGTTTTGTTTATTAACCATGTTAGACAAATCCTTTCTAACATGGTTATCAATAAATTATCCATGATAGCAGATGTGTTGTATTAGTTTATTCTTTTCTATCATGGATGATATTTAATCATTAGGAAATTCCTTTTCTAACTATGATAGGACATTGATATTATGGAAATCCTTTTTCTATCATAGTTAGTAAAAAGGTTATTAGTCTAAAATGGATATTATTGTTTAAATTAAGAAATTAGTAACATAATGTAACAACTTGGTATCATGATGTAACATAATGTAACAGGCATCATCAAAGAGGGTGAGGGCCAGGGATGGAGTGGAGGAAGAGGAGGGTGGAGGTTTTTGGGGTGAAGTCTCTGGGGAGGAGGTAGGTTGGGTAAGTTCTGGGGATGAGGTAGTGTCGGGGAACCAGTTGGGGGTGACAAAGAGACCTTCGTAGGGATGAGTGGAGGAGTATTCTTGGTAGTTGGTGGAGTCTGGGGTAAAGGGTAAATGGTCATCGGAGAGTGGTTGAAGGCGATGATAGTCTCTTATGTATATTTGGCTGAGGGGGTGAATGGCAGTGTGAAAACCAAGTTGCTCGGCCAAGGGGTTGGTTCTTGGTCTAGAGTTGGGGTTGATAGGTTCAGAGTGGGGGAAAGGTTCGTTGGAGAAGCGGAGTGGAGAGCGTGTAGGAGCGCCAGGTCGTGTGAGAATGGGTGAAGGAGGTGGAGATGGAGAGTTTAGTGGGGATTTGAGTGGAGAGTGTTGGGGTGAGTCTTGGGTTTGCTGGTCATGGGTAGGTGAAGGTTGGGATTGGTGGTCATTGGTTGGTGATGGTGGGGGTTGCTGGTCATTTTGTGGTGGTGGCTGAGGTTGTTGAGTGTTAGGTGGAGGAGGAGGGGGAAGTTGAGGGTGATTAGGAGGTGGAGGAGGTGGGTTTTGAGGAGGAGGTGGAGGTGGTAGGTTACCTTGTGATGGTTGTGGAATTTGTAGGTGCTGGAGGATGAGGTCTAATTTTGCGTCCACCCTGGCTAGATGATTCTCGATCTGTCCCACTCTGTCCTCGAGCCGCTGGATGCGCTCCCCTTGCTGCTGGAAGCCAGTATCACACTCAGCACGGAGAGGGCCTACCAAGGAGTCAGGCAGCCTGAAGAGAAGCTCTTCCTTAACTTCCTCAGCAATGGCTCTCACAGAGGCTGGCACTCTTGCAGCACGGCTTGGTCCAGCATGAGAGTCCACTTCTTGATCCCCTGCACCAGATGTAGAGGGGACTGAGGTCTGAGAGGCGTTCTCGGCCTGTGATCCTGAGCGAGTGGTCTTAGCAGGCTTGACATACTTGATGCCTATCTTCCCAATGTTGGTAGCTCCCACATGTCTACACTTGATATTTTCTTCCTCCACAGCAGATGTGGCCTTGATCAGATGCTTCTCAAGGAGGAGGGCAATGATAGTGGGATAGGGAAGATAGCCAGACTTGTCATTGTTTATCCAGCGCTGAAGCTCAAGACAGATCAGCTGGCCGGGGTTGATTGGCTTGCGGGAGAGGAGTCTGGGGAACCAAGGGTTGTCCAGCAGTGTGAACTCGTTGAAGTTGCCTCCCTTGTGAGTCATCATCCGGGAGTAGACGTAGTACAAGAGCCTGTTAGAGTCAGACATCTTGGATACCTTCTTGTTACTGGTGTCATACAACTCCTCGAGTTCCTCCTTGCTGTACTTGAGGGACTCCGGGTAGATCCATTCATTCATACCCTCTTCAGTGATTCCCATCATCTCATTCAAGGTCCTCCAAGTGAACCTGAAGGTCCTCCCCCTTACAGTGGCAGTGAAGGAGAGTTTGTGGACTTGCTCTTTTCCATCCACCTTCTTGTACTTAGCCTTGCCAGTGAGGGATTTGAAAAGCGTGGCTGTCACCCAAGAGGGGGGGTGAATTGGGTGAGGGAATAAAACTTTTAAATCTTCTTTTCGAAAGACTGCTTTGTTAGAATCTTAAGTTTTGATGAAGACTTAAAATATAAAGGATTAGACCAAGTGCCTAGGAAGCAATAGGATTAACATAGGATCCCAAGTAAGAGTGCTTCAGGATGAAGATTTACTTCCGGATAGATTAGGACTTGCGCATGCGGATGAATGTTTTCATCCCCCAGCATCAGCAAGTAAAATCACTAGGGAAATAACTTAGTCCATGAGAATTAGGTACACAAAACCTTAAGACTAAGCTATGTTTCAATTGGAAGTGAAATTGCTTCCTGTTAGACTTAGACTGGCGCAGAGCGATAGACTAGATATTAGCCCAAGCGTCAGTGAGTCTACTTCGCCAAGAGAAAGCACTTCCTGTTAAACTTAGACTGGCTCAGAGCGATAGAATAGATATTACCCCAAGCGTCAGTAAGTCTACTTCGCCAAGTGAAAGCACTTCCTGTTAGATTTAGACTGGCGCAGACTGATAGAATAGAATGACCCCAAGCGTCAGTGAATCAGCCTCGTCAAGTGAAATTACTTCCTGTTGGATTTAAACTGACACAGGCTGATAAAAGAAACATATCCCTAAGCGTCAGTAAGTTCACTACGTCAAGTAAAAGTGCTTCCGATAGCTTAGTGACTAGCGCTGAGTGTTGGAATGAAATACACTAAGCGAGAGTGAGTTATAGTGAACAAAAATCCTTCATCCAGTGGTTTTACTTCCGGATGTAAGAATGCTTCCGGATACATCCTAGACCAAATCAGAACACAGTCTAAGTAAACTACTCCCCATAGCGAACAAGCTTCCCACAGCATGTACAATTCTTATATATATATATTGCTATGTTGGACTAACCAGTATGTGCAGAACATGGTCACGCTTCCGGATGCAAATGAGCTTCCGGATGGAAAGACTCTTGACATTGGGACTCAGAGCTTAACACTTGCAGAGCAAGATTACCACTTGGGGATGAATGATGATCATCCGTCAGCAAGAGTGCAAGAGTAAACTTCACATGCTCAGAAGTCAGAATGCTTTTGTCAGAGCAGAGGTGTCAGGGCTACTTTTCAGAGATAAAGCAAGTCAACCCTGCTATGCATTGATGAAGCATTAAATGGGCAAACGGTAACAAGGGAAAAACGGACATATTCAAACGGCTAGCCCACCTACCAAGAGCTCAGAATGCTTGAAGACTATATAAGAGAACTCAACCTCATTTATGAAGTATCGAATTTTTGAATATTCTTGAGTAAAGTCAGAGCAAGAAAACGAAGACATTCTCAAGCATTCAAAGCTGCCCAGAAAAGCGAAGAGCATTTAACACATCAAGAGTTTACTCTCACCTACTTATTCTGTACTCTTGTTGTTAAGTCTCTTCTTGTCATAAGAGCATTTATTGTACTTAAGTGTGTATCACAATCTGTTCTTTAAGAGAACTTAGTCAAAAATCCTTTAAGTAAAAAGGTAAACCCCTTGCTTGGTGTAAGGGGGAGTTAGTTAGAAAGGTTACAAGTGAGCCTGAGTGAAACTTGTTGTAAGGTTGCAAGTGAGCCCGTGAAAACTTGCGGTTGTAAGGTTTTCAGGTGAACCCGATTTAAAACCTGAGGTTTAGTGGAACTCGACCTGGGAGGTTGAGGAACTGGACGTAGGTCAGGTAGACCGAACCAGTATAACTCGTGTGTTATTTTATTTGAGCATTTAATTTTTGAAGCACAATTCACCCCCCCTCTTGTGTATCCATTACTTACATGCTTGTGCTTGGTGATGATGTTAATAAGTAGTGGTATGCACAAGTCAGTATGTTATGTGATGCAAAATAGAATGTTTAAATGTAAATTTATGCACACATAAATTTATCCTGGTTCGGTCACCCAGACCTACATCCAGTCCCCAGGCTCCACCTGAGATTTTCAATCCACTATTCTTGTTTAAACCGGGCACAAGAGAAGCCTTTACACTTTAGGTTTTACGAACACGGGTTCACCTAACAACCCACAGGTTTTACAACGGGTTCACCTGCAAACCTTACAAACGCAAGTTTTACGGGCTAACTTGCAACCTATGGAGATTTAGAAAAACTTCTAAATGCTCCCCCTTACAAATGTAAGATTACAATTATGTTCACTCTATGAACTGATTGTGATAAACACTTAAGCACAAATGACTCTCTCTAAGAGTAGATGATGTTACTCACTTAAGTACAACTGACTCACTCTCTAATAATATTACATATCCTAATCCGAGAGTAGAAGATGAGAGGAATGTAGAATAATGTTTCAGACAATAAGCTCTGTTCTCTCTCTCTTAGTTCTTCTGAATGTAGATGTTCCTTTTATACCAGCCTCTAACTATCCAACCGTTGGAGAGGCAATAAGGCCGTTTGAATATAGCCGTTGGGGCCTTGTTTACGTTGTCCTTATTAATGCACAGCAGGGTTGACTTTGCTTTATCTGAAAAGGTGCTTTGTCCAGCTGTTCTATCAACACTGTTCTGACAACACTGTTCTGGCAAAAGTCGTTCTGACATCTATACACTGTACGGTCTGACTCTTGCTTGTTGTCAGATGAGGACTTCGTTCCTCAAGCATAAGTCCAGGATGTTAAGAGACTCACTATTGGAAGCTCTCTTGCTATCTGAAGTGAAGCTCGTGGACTCTAACATTTTGCTTGCTATCACATAGAGGAACTTTGTCTTCCAAGCACTTGTCCATGAATGATAAGAGTGCTTTGCTATTGGATCCTCTCTTGCTATCAGAAGCTCTCTTATGGACGCTGACTCTTGTGGGCAGTATGAGCTTTGACACCTTGAATGAATCTTCAGATTATGTTGTCCTTATCTCTCATACTCCTCATGCTTGGTAGGTAACAATGTTGTTTGAATATCTGTTATCCTCTTGTTACCGTTGGAAGGAACATCTTCTTAAATGCTTAGCAGGGTTGACTTGCTTATTCACTGAAAAGTAGTCCTGACACCTCTGCTCTGACAAAAGCATTCTTACTTCTGAGTATGTGACATTTTCTCTTGTACTCTTGCTGACGGATGATCATCGTTCATCCGGAAGTGGCAATCTTGCTCTGCAAGTGTTAATCTCTGAAGTCCAAAGCCAAGAGTCTTTGCATCCGGAAGCTCATTTGCATCCGGAAGTGTGACTAAGTTCTGCACATACTAGTTAGTCCAACATAGCAATATATATAATCAAATATAGTAAGAACTATACATGTTGTGGGAAGTTTGCTATGGGGAGTAGTCTTACTTAGACTATGTTCTGACTTAGTGTAGTGTCTCCTGACTCTAAGGGATCTCTATTCCCATAGTCAGTTTAAGTCTCGTTAGTTTACTCTAAGTCTTCCTAAGTGACTCAGTGTGTCATTTGTTCATGCTATGTATAATAAGTCAACACATAATCACATGAAGTGGGAGTTCACTTAGTCTAGGATGTATCCGGAAGCACTTCCACATCCGAAAGTAAAACAACTGGATGAAGGATTTTGTTCACTATTACTCACTCTCACTCAGTGTCCTTCAATCCAACAGTCAGCGCTAGTCACTAAGCTATCGGAAGCATTTTTACTTGACGTGGTGAACTCACTGACGCTTAGGGTTATATCTCTTTTATCAGCCTGTGCAAGTCTAAATTCAACAGGAAGCAATTTCGCTTGACGAGGCTGATTCACTGACGCTTGGGGATATATCTATTCTGTCAGCCTGTGCCAGTCTAAATCTATCAGGAAGCAATTTCACTTGACGAGGCTGATTCACTGACGCTTGGGGATATATCTATTCTGTCAGCCTGCGCCAGTCTAAATCTATCAGGAAGCAATTTCACTTCCGGTTGAGTCTTAACTTAGTCTCAAGGGTTTTGTACATCTAATGCTCCTAGACTGAGTTATGACTAAGTGAAGTGCTTGCTGTCGCTGAGGAATGAGACATTCATCCTCGAGCGCTAGTCCTAGTCCATCCGGAAGTGATTCTGCATCCGGTTGTGATTCTGCTGTGGGATGAGCCTTTCATCCGTGAGCGCTAGTCTTAATTCATTCGGAAGTGAATCCGCATCCGGTTGTGACTAAACTTAGGATTCAGTGTTAGCAATCTAGACTGGGTTCTAACCAAGTGTCTCACTTGCTTCCGTTTGCGTCCCCTATGGGATGTGTACTCCATCCTCGAGCTCTAGTGCTAATATTTCTGGAAATGATCTTGGATTCGCAAGTGATCTAACTCAGGATTCTAACCATGTCATCTAATCCTTCCTAAGTGTTAATTATGTTCTTTTAAGTACTAGACCATATCATACCTTAGTCATCATCAAAACTTAAGATTCTAACATTCTCCCCCTTTTTGATGATGACAAACCCATAGATGACTAGAGAACATAATTAAACTTAGATCACTCCCAGAGCTATATTTCTTTACCCAGTTCTCTCCCCGGATATCTAGATATCTTATCTTATCTTTCAGCTCTAGATATCTCATGTCTCATCTCTCTAGCTAGACATCTTATATCTCATCTCATGTCTCATCTCTAGACATCTCATGTCTCATCTCTCTCCCCCTTTTGGCTTCATCAAAATTCAACAAGTGCAAGCTAGCCTTAGGGTTGGGGATACTTCTATCGTTCTCCTAGGAATGGGCTTTCTACCTAATATTTCTCCCTATGTATTGTTAATAAAGATTTGTTCTAGACTATTCAATACAACGTACGAGAATTAACAAGGGACAACAATAATGATTCATGATCCTGAATGATGGTATTCTCCCTAAGCATTATGTAGGATAGCTAAGCAGTGTTAGACAAAAAGAAGAAATATTGATTCAGTATTCTAAGTGAGTTTACTCTCCCTAACCATTATGCAAGATAACAGAACATGTTTTGCAAGGATTAAGTCTAGATCAAAACATACAAAAGCAGTTCTCTTTTTGAAGGTGAAAATTCTTTTCAAGTATAAAAGATATCAAAAGTAATTTTGACCCTCTTGAAATGATTAACATGATATCAAAATAATTTTGGTGCGTTTAAAATGATGATTATGATATCAATTGAAAATTTGTGATTTTAAATTCGTGATACCAAATGAAATCAAATGAAATATGTGAGTTTGAACTTGTGATATCAAATGAAATGATTGAATGCCAAGTGAAATTTGTGATACCATATGAAAATGAAACCAAATCAAATGAAATTTGTGAGATTAAAATACCAAAAGTAATTTCCAAATAAATTGCATCACAGCATCTCAAGAGTTTATTATCGATGACAGCATGTAACTCTCTATTTTCAAGGGATCATTATCGAGTAATGTCCATTTACTTCTCTTCTATATTTAAGATTAATCATCACAGAATCAAGAAAGGAAGCATATAAGAGAGGTATGTTATCAATTACTTTCCAGCGTGTCATATAAAGGATACAGATGTGTGAGCTAGGATGATTTTCTAAAACAGTGAATGATTTTGAAGTCAATGCAGATTGAGAAAAACATCCTAAATTGACACCCTTACCAATGCCATGTATGCATCATATATAAGAGATGGTAAGGTGTAGATGTTACCACAGATGAGGAATCTTCAGACTCTATTAGACTCATGAATCTTAATCATATGCAGATAAGCATGCTTCCTGACATCTTCAAGAGATGTGCTATCTCAAGTGGAAACCCTTAGTGCAAGTGCTTTGATGATTCGCTTCGGCAAGCTGAGCTACAACCAAAAGCAGACATGACTGGGCAGTCACTCTACTCTTCCCATGGTTCAACAGTTGGCCTGCTATCGAAAGCGCTGATTGTTGCGAAAGCATCCTTGCTCAAACTTGATGATTGGGCCTTCATGTGCTTGAGGAAACAAGTGCTTTTCTGATGGTCAGTGAAAGAACTTAAGATTTAACATTGGAGACCATCCTCTGGACATTCAAGTCAATCTGTGTTAATCAGTACAAGTTAATAATTTTAAGAAATCATGCTTGCTAATTGGTTTAAGAAAATATGAGTAATGATTATGTGAAAACTAATTTTGAAATTGTCTATACGTTCACATAGTTTCACTATCAAGACATGAACTCTATTTACTCTCATAGATAAATATCAATGTGATAGTACAGAGAGTATCAACCAGGTGGCATATTTTCAGAGTTTCATAAGCAAGTATAGTTCAATAAATATGCCTCAAGGATGTTCATGTTAGACCATGAAGACATGTGAATTATTAACACAATGAAATTTTGAAAAATCTTCATCCTCACAAAATAGTTTGATTTTAAGACTAAATCCGGTTTACAAAAACAACCAAATTTCAGCATATGATTACGAGAATAATTTCCAAATTTTAGCTCAAGTTCTTCTAGATATGCTCAGTGTGATCTCATTGTTCTTAGGATATCAACAAGCTTGAAATTAATACAGATTATAGCATGCTTGTGATACTATGCCATGTTTTACAGATCTTAGCAGAGTTCAATTCAAGGCATTTCCTAAGATTTCTAATGCATGTCAGACAAGAGAGAGACTATCCATTTAATTTCACAACAGAATATGTAAGGGATAGAAATGCTCATGTGTATTGGCGAGAGTTTCTCAGGTTTGGTATAGCCATTCCACACATCTTGATAAGAGACATTTTCGTTGCCATTCTCTCTTGGTTATATTCATTGTTCAAGCTTCAATAATCTGTGTCAACATTCTTAAACCACAAACTTGAACTGAGATCATTAGTAGATTGAGAACTTAAAGATGTAATTAAGAGGGATGTATTGTTCTCGAAACCATAGCTGCTTATGCATTGAAAAACTTGATGCAAGAGATACCACATGAAATGGAAAATCAGAAATAACTTTTGAGTGCTATCATGAGGTATGGTTGTCATGTAGGTTTAAAGAGGATCAGAATCTGTTTTGAAAGTTTGTATTTCAAAAGGATCTTTCAAAAATCAAGGTGAATGCATAAACCATTTTCTTCCATGAGAGGTGCCCTTAAAAGAATTCACTAAGCATATATGAGTAAAATGATTTAGACACCATATGAAAACTCTGAGGAAGGTTTTTAGTTTTAGTGTCAAAATTCTGAAACTAGTTCTGAATCATCTTAACAATGTCAGAAATCTTGGAACACAATGATTCAACATGCACAAATTCAGAAGGTTTTGAAGAAGGTTCAGTTTCGAGGTGTCGGACTTCTTGAATTTGTAAAATCAGTATGCATTATATCAGAAAATGAATTTGATATGATAGGATCGTTTTTACAGAAAATAAGGTTATCACAGATAAGAGAAATCATATCAGTGTCAGAGAAATAAAAGCTGTTAAGCCCATCATGCATTTACTACCAAAGTGATTATTCAAGTAAAGAGGAAGGTAAGAATGATATCACCATAGCTCCATTCGCATCAAGCAGTAGCTCGCTTGATTTTGGTTGGCAATGCAAGGATTCTATTTTCAAAGCAGCACCAAAATCTATGACGAATGCTTATCAAGACTTGACTAATTGTTCAGATGAGGTACAGTCCTGAGTCTTGTTGAGGCTAATAGGATGGATTGGAGCTGGTGCAGAGGGATGAATTTACTTTGTGATCACTACCACTGGCATCTCTGGCCTCTTGAACCCGTACTTAATACACAGCTCTTCAATCAGATTGGGTGCTGGCGCAGATGGAGATACAGGCTCAGCAGAGGGTATCTCCGTAGGTTGATCACTCAGCGCTATCTCAAGTTTGCCTCTGTGCTAGCAGACTGTTGGGGGCACATGAAACAGATGGCTTCCCCAAGGGCGAGCCTTCCTTCTTGGGCAATCCGCTTCATTTCAATTTCCCTTCTAAGGGCAGCAGTGACATCCTGGTCAAGTCCGAGGGATGGCTATCTTAGCCTATCTCTCTCTGATTTTGCTCATGCTCCTTGTTCATTTTAGCCCATAACTCATCTAACTCTGATTGATTGATCTGGACAAAAATCTGTTGAAGCTCCAGGGGTTCTACTTATGGCTTTTCAGATCAACAGATCCTTCAAATGTTCATGCATCTCCTATTGTAATGGATCCGTGAGGGAGATAAACATTTTGATCTCAATCAATCATTTTATAACCCAAGTCAGCCTAGGTCTTTGCACTTGAGATCGTTGGATCCTTTAAACAAGTGACCTTGCTCTGATACCAAATGAAAAGCGTGGCTGTCACCCAAGAGGGGGGGGTGAATTGGGTGAGGGAATAAAACTTTTAAATCTTCTTTTCGAAAGACTGCTTGTGCTTGGTGATGATGTTAATAAGTAGTGGTATGCACAAGTCAGTATGTTATGTGATGCAAAATAGAATGTTTAAATGTAAATTTATGCACACATAAATTTATCCTGGTTCGGTCACCCAGACCTACATCCAGTCCCCAGGCTCCACCTGAGATTTTCAATCCACTATTCTTGTTTAAACCGGGCACAAGAGAAGCCTTTACACTTTAGGTTTTACGAACACGGGTTCACCTAACAACCCACAGGTTTTACAACGGGTTCACCTGCAAACCTTACAAACGCAAGTTTTACGGGCTAACTTGCAACCTATGGAGATTTAGAAAAACTTCTAAATGCTCCCCCTTACAAATGTAAGATTACAATTATGTTCACTCTATGAACTGATTGTGATAAACACTTAAGCACAAATGACTCTCTCTAAGAGTAGATGATGTTACTCACTTAAGTACAACTGACTCACTCTCTAATAATATTACATATCCTAATTCGAGAGTAGAAGATGAGAGGAATGTAGAATAATGTTTCAGACAATAAGCTCTGTTCTCTCTCTCTTAGTTCTTCTGAATGTAGATGTTCCTTTTATACCAGCCTCTAACTATCCAACCGTTGGAGAGGCAATAAGGCCGTTTGAATATAGCCGTTGGGGCCTTGTTTACGTTGTCCTTATTAATGCACAGCAGGGTTGACTTTGCTTTATCTGAAAAGGTGCTTTGTCCAGCTGTTCTATCAACACTGTTCTGACAACACTGTTCTGGCAAAAGTCGTTCTGACATCTATACACTGTACGGTCTGACTCTTGCTTGTTGTCAGATGAGGACTTCGTTCCTCAAGCATAAGTCCAGGATGTTAAGAGACTCACTATCGGAAGCTCTCTTGCTATCTGAAGTGAAGCTCGTGGACTCTAACATTTTGCTTGCTATCACATAGAGGAACTTTGTCTTCCAAGCACTTGTCCATGAATGATAAGAGTGCTTTGCTATTGGATCCTCTCTTGCTATCAGAAGCTCTCTTATGGACTCTGACTCTTGTGGGCAGTATGAGCTTTGACACCTTGAATGAATCTTCAGATTATGTTGTCCTTATCTCTCATACTCCTCATGCTTGGTAGGTAACAATGTTGTTTGAATATCTGTTATCCTCTTGTTACCGTTGGAAGGAACATCTTCTTAAATGCTTAGCAGGGTTGACTTGCTTATTCACTGAAAAGTAGTCCTGACACCTCTGCTCTGACAAAAGCATTCTTACTTCTGAGTATGTGACATTTTCTCTTGTACTCTTGCTGACGGATGATCATCGTTCATCCGGAAGTGGCAATCTTGCTCTGCAAGTGTTAATCTCTGAAGTCCAAAGCCAAGAGTCTTTGCATCCGGAAGCTCATTTGCATCCGGAAGTGTGACTAAGTTCTGCACATACTAGTTAGTCCAACATAGCAATATATATAATCAAATATAGTAAGAACTATACATGTTGTGGGAAGTTTGCTATGGGGAGTAGTCTTACTTAGACTATGTTCTGACTTAGTGTAGTGTCTACTGACTCTAAGGGATCTCTATTCCCATAGTCAGTTTAAGTCTCGTTAGTTTACTCTAAGTCTTCCTAAGTGACTCAGTGTGTCATTTGTTCATGCTATGTATAATAAGTCAACACATAATCACATGAAGTGGGAGTTCACTTAGTCTAGGATGTATCCGGAAGCACTTCCACATCCGAAAGTAAAACAACTGGATGAAGGATTTTGTTCACTATTACTCACTCTCACTCAGTGTCCTTCAATCCAACAGTCAGCGCTAGTCACTAAGCTATCGGAAGCATTTTTACTTGACGTGGTGAACTCACTGACGCTTAGGGTTATATCTCTTTTATCAGCCTGTGCAAGTCTAAATTCAACAGGAAGCAATTTCGCTTGACGAGGCTGATTCACTGACGCTTGGGGATATATCTATTCTGTCAGCCTGTGCCAGTCTAAATCTATCAGGAAGCAATTTCACTTGACGAGGCTGATTCACTGACGCTTGGGGATATATCTATTCTGTCAGCCTGCGCCAGTCTAAATCTATCAGGAAGCAATTTCACTTCCGGTTGAGTCTTAACTTAGTCTCAAGGGTTTTGTACATCTAATGCTCCTAGACTGAGTTATGACTAAGTGAAGTGCTTGCTGTCGCTGAGGGATGAGACATTCATCCTCGAGCGCTAGTCCTAGTCCATCCGGAAGTGATTCCGCATCCGGTTGTGATTCCGCTGTGGGATGAGCCTTTCATCCGTGAGCGCTAGTCTTAATTCATTCGGAAGTGAATCCGCATCCGGTTGTGACTAAACTTAGGATTCAGTGTTAGCAATCTAGACTGGGTTCTAACCAAGTGTCTCACTTGCTTCCGTTTGCGTCCCATATGGGATGTGTACTCCATCCTCGAGCTCTAGTGCTAATATTTCTGGAAATGATCTTGGATTCGCAAGTGATCTAACTCAGGATTCTAACCATGTCATCTAATCCTTCCTAAGTGTTAATTATGTTCTTTTAAGTACTAGACCATATCATACCTTAGTCATCATCAAAACTTAAGATTCTAACAGGATTGGGAGAAGACTCGCAGGACGTTGACGTTGTAGTCCTGGGTGATGCCCAGCCAAGGCATATACTTCTCCAAGTAAGGGCGCAGATGGGGAAACCCTAGTTCATCAATTTTGTCCAGATCGATGAACAACCCATGGTTGAAGTAAGGGATAGAAGTCTCAAACTTGGCGGCCACAGTCTCCAATGCCCCATCTCTATATACTGTGGGGTCATCTTCTTCAATCCTCTGCCTCTTGGAAGAGGGTTCTTCAGCGAACTGAACCTTCTTCTTCCCTTTCCTTTTGGCTTCCCTTGCTTGTTCTTGCCCAGAGGTCTCAGCCTGATCTGCCACTCTCCCAGAAGTTTCAGGCTGACCCTGAATATTTTCATCTTGTCCTGGTGTTTTCAGCCCAGAAACTTCATGGTGCTCTTGATGTTCATCGCGATGTTCTTCACGATGCCCAGATTTACCAGAGTGCTTGTGACTTGATTTCCCAGATTTCGACTTGTGTTTCTTGGATGAAGAGGTTTTCTGGGTAACTGGGTTGGATTCATGAGATCCGGCCATTTTTGTATGAATGTTGTGGTAAAAAGGGATGAAATGCGAGAAGTGTGTAAAGAAAAATGAAGAACGCGATGAAGAAGATGAAGAAGATTTCAGAGAAAATGGTGAAAGTGAAAATGATGTAAGTAAAAAGTGAAAGTGAAAAATGACACCCTATTTATAGGTAAAGTTACTAAGGGTAAAATGGTCATGTCTCTTCAGATTTTCACACATTGGGTAACGTAAACAATTTAAGTTGGAACGACACACCTGATGACACGTGTCGCTTCATCTTATCAGAGAAGACATAACGTTTCATTGAAGGAGTTGAAACGTTTTCTGAAGGACGTGTCCCTTGGGCTGGTACTGGCGTTCTCTTGACTTGATCATCCAGTGTCAGTGAATGTTCATCCGGAAGTGGTTTTGCTTCCGGCTGCACTTGCTTAAGATTTAACATTGAGCACCTGCAAAAACATACATTGGCACTCCGATGCCTAAGTTAGCATTCTTGTAATTTTTAAATTAACCAAGTATAATAAATAAAAGTTACACCTCATTTGGGTTTACCATCCCCAAATCCCCTCTTATGTAAGTAAACTGCTCAATCCCCAGAGGCTTGGTGAAGATGTCAGCAAGCTGTTGTTGTGTGGGAACAAACTGCACCTTGACATCCTTCTTTTGAACATGATCTCTGATGAAGTGATGTCTGACATCAATGTGTTTTGTCCTTGTGTGCTGAACAGGATTCTTGGCTAGGCTGATAGTGCTTGTGTTGTCACAGAGGATAGGTGCCTCAGGGAACTCCAAGCCAAGATCTCTCAGTTGGTTCTTCAGCCACAGCACTTGAGCACAGCAACTTGCTGCAGCAATGTATTCTGCCTCTGTGGATGACAAGGACACACAGGTTTGCTTTTTGCTAGCCCAAGACACCAGACAACCACCAAGGAAGGCGCATTGTCCACTAGTGCTCTTTCTATCTGTTTTATAACCTGCATGATCAGAGTCAGAGTAAGCCCACAAGAACTCTTGGTTACCTCTGGGATACCAAAGACCAAGTTCTTGTGTTCCCTCAAGGTATCTTAGGATACGTTTAACACATGTTAAGTGTGACTCCTTGGGGTTGGCTTGAAACCTAGCACACATGCCTACACTAAATTGAATGTCAGGCCTGCTCGCTGTTAAGTATAAGAGGGAACCTATCATTCCCCTATACATGGGCAGGCTGACAGATTTACCCTTTGCGTCAGCATCAAGTCCGGCAGTGGTGCTCATAGGAGTGTCATACTCCTTGCATTCATCCATCCCAAACTTTTTGAGTAGTTCTCTGCAATACTTAGCTTGGGAGATGAAGATACCATTTTTCTTCTGTTTGATTTGCAGGCCAAGGAAGAACGTTAGTTCTCCCATCATTGACATTTCGAATTCACCCTGCATAGTCTTAGAGAAATCTTCACAAAGCTTTTTGTTAGTTGCCCCAAATATAATATCATCAACATAAATTTGGACAATTAACATATCCCTATCTTTGTGAAGGATAAACAGTGTATTATCTAATTTGCCCCTTGAGAAACCTTTGCCCAGCAAAAAGCTGCTAAGTCTCTCATACCAAGCTCGAGGAGCTTGCTTCAGGCCATATAAAGCTTTCTTTAATCTATACACATGTTTGGGATGCTTATGATCCTCAAAGCCAGGAGGTTGTTCAACATATACCTCTTCTTTGATGTAACCATTATGAAAAGCACTCTTTACATCCATTTGATATAATCTAAAACCTTTCATGGATGCAAAGGCGAGAAGAATTCTTATTGCTTCGAGTCTAGCCACTGGAGCAAAAGTTTCTTCATAGTCAATGTCTTCTTCTTGGTTATATCCTTTGGCTACTAGTCTGGCTTTGTTTCTTGTGATTTGACCTGTCTCATCTAGCTTGTTTTTGAAGACCCACTTGGTCCCTACTATGGATTGATGAGACGGCCTTGGGACTAGTTCCCAAACTTGACTTCTCTCAAATTGGTTTAGCTCTTCCTGCATGGCAATAATCCAGTCGCAGTCCTCAAGAGCTTGTTCAACTGAAGTTGGTTCGATTTGAGATAGGAATGCTCCAAACTCAACTTCATTTTGAACTTGTCTTCTAGTTCTGACACCAGAAGAAACATCACCAAGCACTTGATCAAGAGGATGATCCCTGTGATGTCTCCTGGCTATTGGCACCTGTGCCTCCTCAGGCACGGGTTGCACTCCAGGTTCATCACTGGGTTCATCTTCTTCTTTGGGATTGCTTGTTGGTGTTTCTTTTGGTGGTGAGGGAGATGATAGTAGTTTTGGAAGATTAAGTATTCCATCATCCTCTGTGGATTGTCCCCATGTAGAAGTTTCATCAAATACAACATGCATGGATTCTTCTACAGTTTTAGTTTTCATGTTGTATATTCTATATGCTTTACTCCTAAGGGAATATCCTATGAATATACCTACATCAGCCTTTGGATCAAACTTACCCAAATTTACCTTTCCATTGTTATGCACATAGCATTTTGATCCAAATATTCTGAGGTGGCTGATGTTGGGCTTCCTCCCTTTGTATAGCTCGTATGGAGTCTTGTCCAAGCCCTTATGAACATAGGCTCTGTTGGAGATATAGCAAGCAGTGCTCATAGCGTCTGCCCAGAATACTTGAGAAACCTCTTTCTCATTGAGCATGCTTCTAGCCATCTCCGTCAGAACCCTGTTCTTCCTTTCTACCACTCCATTTTGTTGAGGAGTCCTCGGAGCTGAGAAGTTATGATCAATGCCGTTTTGCTCACATAGCTCAGAGAAGCTATGGTTCTCAAACTCTCCTCCATGGTCTGTCCTAATGGCTGTGATTTTGAGCTCTCTCTCATTCTGCACTTTCTTAGCCAGGACAACAAAGGCATCAAAAGCATCTTGCTTAGAGGCAAGAAACATAGTCCAAGTGAACCTTGAATAGTCATCCACCACTACTAGAGCATACAGGTTTCCACCCAAGCTCTTTACTCTCGCTGGCCCAACCAAATCCATGTGGATTAGTTCCAAGGGCCTGCTGGTGGAGACTCTCTTCTTGGTTTTAAACGAGGACTTTGTTTGCTTCCCTCGTTGGCAGGATTCACAAATAAAATCATGCTTAACTTTAAAAGAGGGAATACCTATAGCTAGCTCATTTTTAATTAGCATATCCAGTTGAGTAAAATTGACATGAGCTAACCTCTTATGCCAAAGCCAGCTATTCTCGTCACTAGATATTAAACATTTTTCTTCTAGCTGTTGACATAAGTCTAAAGTATATAGGTTCCCATTTCTGTTTGCCTTAAGCTTGCATTTTAAGTTGGCCTTATCTATACTCAGATCCTGCTTATCAACTATTATGCACTCATTTGAATCAAATATTACCCAATTTCCTTTGTCCGTGCTCTGGCTCACGCTCAGCAGGTTGTGACAGAGACCGTCCACTAGATAGACATCTTTGACTGGTCCAACTTCTCCAACTCCAGTGATCTTACCACTTTGATTTCCTCCAAAGGTCACAGTGGCTCCGTCCTTGATCACCAGAGATTTGAACTTGTCTCTGTCTCCAGTCATATGTCTCGAGCATCCGCTATCGATGTACCATTTTCTGTTGTTGGATGCCTTGAGACACACCTGAAATAATCAAGCAACCTTAGGTACCCAACCTCTCTTGGGTCCTTTGTCATTAGTATATGGTGCCCTTGGTCTAGTATTGGTCTTGACCTTGGGCTTATGATCATTTGGAGCCACTGGCCTAGTGCTGGCTCTAGGCTCTTGGGTTTTCCCTGTGGAATGATTCCAGGCTCGGGATCCTTGTCCTCTCTTGGTTTCCTTTGCAGGTGGAGGATCCTTTGTAGCCTTGGTTCCTTCAGGGACCCATTTGTAAGAGCTACTAGCTCCATGCTTCTTGGCATTACAGGTGGACGTGGAGTGTCCTTTCCTGTTGCAGTAGTTACAGAAGCTAAAGGGTGAGGAGCTATGACTAGTGGCTTTATGGAAGAACTTTAAGTAGGGCTTTACTTTTGGTTCTACCCACGTTTTCCCTCTAGGGGTATATCCTAAGCCAGTTCTATCCCTATATGCCCTTTGGTTCATTAAGATTATATTTAACATTTCTGAACCTTTAGTAAACTTCTGCAGGGCATTTTGCAGCTTGTCATTTTCAGCTGAGATTTTGCTGCAATTAGGGCAGCTCTCAAGTGTTGGGGCGTTGGGTTCTACTTGGGGAGAACCCTGGCCATCCACTACCGGAAGCCTTCTAGCTTCCGCTAGTTCCTCACTTAGTGAGTCCACCTTGGACTCAAGTGATTCCTTTTTGGTTTTCAACACTTTATTGCTTTACATAGTCTAGAGAATTCTTCATAAACCTCATTGTAAGCCTCTTGTAGTTCAGAAAGAGTTACCTCATGATCTTCGTTGGTGAGGTCAAGATCTGAAGATGCTTCTTCATCATCTTCTCTAGCTACCAGACAGAGGTTGGCAACTTCTTCTTCATCACTTGCTTCCTCATCTGAGCTGTTTACCCAAATGGAGGAGACAAGGGCCTTTCTTTTGTCTTTGCCTTTTGACCTCTGCAGGCTGGGACACTCAGCCTTGAAGTGACCAGGCTTCTTGCATTCAAAGCACACAGGGACCTTTTCTTTCTTGTATCCCTTCTTCTGGCTGGAGTCACCTCTCTGATATCCTCCTTTCTTTCTGAAGAATTTCCTGAATTTCCTCACCATCATAGCCATCTCTTCATCGTCCATTTCCTCCTCATCATCCTCATCATCATCATTGATCTCCTTGCTGGGAGCAACGAGAGCAAGGTTCTTGTTCTTGGATGAGGCTTGAGGAGCTCTCATAGCCAGCAAGGTAGGTTCATATTCAGCAAGAGAGCCGAATAGTGCGGTGATGGAGCTGGTTGATTCTCCTTGCACTTCTTGCAAGATAGTTACTTTGGTGATCCAGTCACCCTTCAAGATTTTTAGGATCTTGCTTACTTGCTCTCTTTCAGGAATATCCTTACCCAGCGAGGCCAAATTGTTGATGAGATGGGTGAACCTGAGCTCCAGCTCTCTGATGGGCTCGGTGGGACTTAGCATGGCGAACTTGTGAAATTCTTCCACCAGCATCTCAACACGTCTCGCTTTTACTCCCCTGGTTCCAGAGTGAGCAGCCTCAAGAGCCTCCCACATATCTTTAGCATTTTTGTGGTGGCTAATCCTGTGAAACTCTTTGGGGGTGAGAGCACACTGGATGTAGTGCATGGCCCGATGATTCAGTTGGACTAGGGCATAGTCCTCAGGAGTGTATCTGGCTCTCACTTTAGCAAATCCATCCTCATCTAGTGGAGTTTGATCCCCTCGTTCTATTACGTCCCAGAGTCTTATGTCACCTGACTTGATATAAGTCTCCATTCTGAACTTCCAGAACGGATAGTTGTACCCATCGAAGCCTGGGGGCTTGTTGGGTTGAACAGAGACATCTGGTAGAGAATAGTCTGTATCCATTACTAGATCTTTGCTTTCTGATTCGTTGGAATCGAGTTAGAAAGACCCGCTCTGATACCAAATGAAAGTAATGGATGCACAAGAGGGGGGGTGAATTGTGCTTCAAAAATAACGCTCGAATAAAACAACACAAGAGTTATACTGGTTCGGTCTACCTGACCTACGTCCAGTCCTCAACCACCCAGGCCGAGTTCCACTATATCTCAGGTTTTAAATCGGGTTCACCTGAAACCTTACAACCGCAAGTTTTGCACGGGATCACTTGCAACCTTACAACTACAAGTTTTACGCAGGCTTACTTGTAACCTTTCTAACTAGCTCCCCCTCACACCAGGCAAGGGGTTAACCTTTACACTTAAAGGATTTTTCTGACTTAGTTCTCTCAAAGAACGGATGGTGTTACACACTTAAGTACAATAAATGCTCTTATAACAGAAAGAGACTTAACAACAAAGAGTACAGAATATGTAGATGAAAAGGATCACTCAATGTGTTAAATGCTCTTTACTTTTCTGGGCAGCTTTGAATGCTTGAAGGTGTTATTAGTTTCTCGCTCTAACTTCTCTCAAGAATATTCAAAGATAATTGATTGCTTCATAAATGAAGTTGAGCTCCCTTATATAGTCTTCAAACATTTTGAACTCTTGGTAGGTGGGCTAGCCGTTTGAATATGGCCGTTTTTCCCATGTTACCGTTTGCCCAATAAATGCTTCATCAATGCATAGCAGGGTTGACTTGCTTTATCTCTGAAAAGTAGTCCTGACACCTCTGCTCTGACAAAAGCATTCTGACACTGCATCTCTGAACGTTCTGACATTCTGATTGCTTGCGGAAGCAAAATCACATCCGGAAGCAACCTTACTTAGTGTGCTGCACTTAAACGTTAGTTTAGCAATATAAGCCCATAGTCACATGCAGTGGGTGTTCCCTAAGTCTAAGGTGTATCCGGAAGCACTTCAACATCCGGAAGTAATTCCACTTGATGAAGGATTTAGCTTACTATCACTTACTCTCGCTCAGTGTATTTCATTCCAACAGTCAGCGCTAGTCACTAAGCTATCGGAAGCACTTTCACTTGACGTGGTAAACTTACTGACGCTTGGGGTTATATCTATTCTATCAGTCTGCGCCAGTCTAAGTCTAACAGGAAGCAATTTCACTTGACGAGGTAAACTCACTGACGCTTGGGGTGATATCTATTCTATCAGTCTGCGCCAGTCTAAGTCTAACAGGAAGCAATTTCACTTCCGGTTGAATTATAGCTTAGTCTTAAGGTTTTGTATATCTAGCGTTCATGGACTAAGTTAAATCCCTAGTGAGTTACTCGCTGCCGCTGGGGGATGAAACATTTATCCGCTTGCGCGAGTTCTAGTCTATCCGGAAGTAAATCCTCATCCGGTTGCACTCTTACTTGGGATCCTATGTTAACCTATTGCTTTCTAAGTACTTGGCCTATTCTTTCATATTTTAGTCTTCATCAAAACTTAAGATTCTAACAATTTATGCCTGCTTTTTCAGGGAACTAGAATCGAAGCCTATGCATCAATCCCGACATTAATTGAACGTTACAGGGTGTTTCCAAGAGAGGGAAAGGTGTATCATTTTGAAAATTTTAGGGTTCTAGCAAACTCAAAGTGTAACATCCCGAATTTTGAATTAGGAATAATAAAGAATTTATTAATGTTTTGAGGTGTCATTTTGGAAAATTTAAAGTTTTAGGGAGAACTTTTAGGATATTTTGGGGCAATTTATGAATATTAAATCTTAGTTAGTCGGAATTTAAATAAATATAGTTAAAAGAATTAATTGGGGATAAAAACTTCCATAGAAGGTACATTGGAATATTTAAATCGGAATTTAAATACATGCAAACTTTTGGGCTAAAAATATAATTAAGAATAAACAATAGGGTAGTTAATTGTAATTTTCCCTAAAGTGTATATATATATATATTCACCTCCTTTCCTCTTCCTCTTCACTCCCCAGCCCTAGCCGCCGAAGACCTCCCTTCCCTCACTCTCAAACTCGATCTCTCTTCTCTTTCCCATCTCTCTCAGCCTTCACCTCCGTCCTCCTTTCCGGCGAGCCATAACGGTGGCAGTTTTCGGTGACCGTGGCTTTGATTCCTCACTAATTTCGTTTTGAATCCTCACTTCCCAACTCGTTTCTCACTACTTCTTTGCTAGTCATCTTCTTCCTCCATGTTTTCCGGCGAGTTCGGTGATGAGCAGCGGCGGTGGAAGGTAAGTGTCAACCATTCTCTTCGTTCCTCGAGTCATGTTTCTTTCCTCCTCTGTTTTCCTCATTGTTTCTTTTTCTTTTGGCTCATCTGTTCGGCCTACACATTTGAGTGGCTGATTTCTGGTGGAATTCCAGCGACAACAAGCTGATCGGAGCGTGCAATTCACGAGTTGAAGTTGGTGAGCTTTTCTTTTCTTTCCCACCCATTTTCCTGTTGATTTTTGGGCGCATTTTGTGAGAGGCGGAATTGGGGTTTGGGCTTTTCAATGTTTCAAACTGATTAAAGAACGATTTAGTTTCAAATAAGAGCCTCTTGAAGGGATTCTTGTGATTTAATACAGATTTGAGGTGTTGATTTCTTTTGGCTCATAAGTTTTCCTTTGATATGGATGTAGTAGTGTATAAACTGTTGTTTGTGGTTGTTGTTAGTAACGTTTGTGTGTTGTTTGTACAATATTTTATATTTTTTTGTAGATGAGTTGGGGTAAATGGGTATTTTGAAAACCCCTTTTATTCTCACAGTTTAGGCGACCCTATATGGCTTCTGATTACTAGTATCATATTTAATGGGATAAATTGTTTGGGAGACCATGGCTTAAATTTTTAGTATTGATATTTGTCAAAGTCCTTCCTTAAATATGATGCTGGGGTTAGAAATTAATTAAAACAGTTTAGGTGTTTTGATGTTGATGAACCGATTAAGCTAGATTGTCTATTGCGTCTTTGCCTAAAATTTCTCCGTTTTTCTTATTAAGTATATGATGGGTTTTGAATGTGAGTGTTGGTTGATTTTCCCATCTCTTCTCCTGTTTCAATGTCAGCGATAAATTCAAGATTTTTGGTTTGGTTTTGGTGTAAAATCAAATAGTACTAAGCAGTATTAAAATGCTATTTGAAGGTTTAGTTATTGTGATGAATTCATTGTGGGATTCTAACCTTGCAGTGAGTAGGAATTTAAAGTGATTCTTTGATTTCTCGGGTAATTGGTAAATATAAGTGGTAAGTGTTCGTGGAAGTTCTTATTTTTCTGTTTTACGTTCAGCATTAAACTCATAAGTTCAGTTTCAGTTTTGAAATTAAAATGGTATGAATGAGTACCAGAATATTCAGGTTGTAATGAATTAGGTTGGTGTGATGGTTACATATTAACTATCGTGCATTAAGAGAATGAGAATGTGAGGAAATGGTGTTATGAGCATGCTAGAAATTGATTGTTATTTAAAGGTGTATTTGTCAAATGTTGTATGGTTTTAATGATGCAGGAACTTTAAATGTAATGATAATAGAATCTTATACTTTGAAGGTGGTGTCATGTTTGTGCATTTGATGTTTAAGAGTCTATCCTATGGTTTTACTTAAATCAGTGGTTCCTTAAGGATTGAAGGATGTAGTGTTTTAAATATAAGAAGACGTTAAATTCTTTTCTTTTCTGGATGGTTGAGAACTTCATTTGGAGAATATATAAATAAGTATTATGATGAGTATAAATGTAGTGTGAAGTTGGAACATAATTTGGGTGCTCTAAATATACTTGTGAAGTAATGATGAAAATATTGGAATTGTTGTTTACTTAGCCATTGACTGTGTTAATTGTCAAGATAGTGATTGTTTTGATTCAGAAATCTACGTGTATGGCTTGTATGAAATGTAATTATTAAAAAGGGGATTCTTGAGTTTTATAAAGAAATTTGCAAATCTGAATTAGGTAGACTTGTGAATTAAAATGATTATATAAGATAAGGGTTGGGTAGTAACATCAGATCGAGAGAGACGTCAAAGTGTTATAAAGTAGAAAAATATTAATTTATCATTTGTATCCTATAGGAGGAACTAAGAGGAAAGTGTTTGGAGAAAATCTACAAGAAATGGTAAGGAAGAACATCACAGTGCTAAAGGCGACAGGTTATTACACTTAACCTTACTATAACATTGAGGGTGATGTTAGCTGGGATTTTTAAAATCCTTTATCACCCTCTATATATATATTATCTTTAAAAAGTTATTTTTATATAAAACAGGCTATCGGGTGCCTTTCAAACACGATTATTTTTATATAAAGGATTGTTTTACATTTTACATATATTATCCTGGTGGTGGTAGTTCTGGAATAGTGTGATATACAGGTACCGTATTCTGACGGTGATTTTGAAAGGGTTGAGATATTGAAAGGGATTGTGATATGAAAGAGAATTGTGATTGAAATATTATGACATGAATATGGTGAGCATTGCATGACACTGCTTTTTATGTACCATCGCGCGATGATAACTGTCGATTGGCCGATCGACAGTTATTTGTACTGATCTTTTTCGGACTAGAGACCGGGGATCATGGGTCTACTTACTAAAGAAAGTAAGTGACCTACGGTTGTTTGGCATTAGAGAGCCCAACCGTTCCCGTTCTGTAATGGAAACAGAATTGGGGTTCCCTCTCTGGAGGTTGCCAGAGAGGGAAATTGTCCCCTCATTAGAGAGAGGGGCACAGTGTCAAATCATATAGTGAAGCTTAGATGCTTGAATGCCCCGTGATGACACAATGCATCTATAGGTGAGTGTGAGAGTTATGGTAGCATCATTAGATTGGAGACTGGGAGATGATATTTAGTTAATGTGGAATTGACTGAGGGATTTGAGTGATATGTGGAAAGTAGAGATGGTAAATTTGAGTTGACTTGGATGTGACAGAGGGATTTGAGTGATGAATGGAAGGAGACTTGACATATATATGTATATATTACTAAATTTTAAATGTGGTACCCTTTAGACGCCCTCGCTACCGCACATCTCACTGTTATAGTGAGTTAAGAGGTGATTACTGGGACAAATTGTCTCATCCCACGATTACTGACATTTTTGCAGGTATTCATGCACAGCCGCGAGCATCAGGAAAGGGAATTAGGTTGTAGAGGTTATTCTATTTGTTTAGAAATGTATATTGCCAATTTATAGGACTGCATTCGCTTCCACATGTATATATAATTATTTATTGTTAAATATCAATTAGTTTCGTTTATTAACCATGTTAGGCAAATCCTTTCTAACATGGTTAACTTTTAATTATCCATGATAGTATTCATATTGTATCAGGAAAGTCTTTTCTATCATGGATAATGTATAAAATGATTAGAAAATTCCCTTTCTAACTATGATAGAGATATTGTTATTATGGTTATTCCTTTTTCTATCATAGTTAGTAAAGAGATTAATGAATTGAAATGAATAATATTGGTTAATTAGGGAATTAGTAACAGTATGTTACAACTTGGTTATCAGTATTTGGTATACGATAACCTAGGACTGTGCTGCATTGCATGTAGATTGGCAATATACATTCTTAGTATTCCCTTCCTTATGTGCATGAATATCTGACCTTTTGAGAGGAATATCACTCATCCCGTGGTGGGGAGAGAGTGATAAGAGCAATTGAATAGGTATTGTGGAGAGATTGAGATGAATATAGTAAGAATAACTATATAAATAAAGTAATTGATAAGAGTTTAGGAAGAATGACAGAATAAGGATGCTTCTCTGGGGTTTCGATTATAATTATGAGTCGACCATAATAATAGTCGAGACATCATGAGATACCTTATTGGGTTAAGGGACTAAGAGAAATTGAAAATAACAATTAATAATGAATATAATGTGAGATAAGAGTTGTTTGTTTTGTTTATTATTTGTTTAGTTATTGTGATATTGTTGCTTCATTGATGAATTGATTTGTTTTAATCGAAATTTTATTGAAATTATTTGTTTGTTTTAAAATTATTCACTTTGATATTTGATTATAAAATTATATTTTGATTATCTTTCAATTAGTAATGGTTGGAGAGTACATCATCATGGGAAGTAAGAGGTTGTTACCCATTTATTATAAGCGGCTGGAGGCTTCCTCACTATATTTACTGACTGGAAGCAGCCCCCTTATTAATAGATGTTGGTAGCCCTCTCTACTTTATGAGTCTATCCCCACCGTTACTAAACGAAGGGACGGTAAGTTGGTTGTTTAAAAGTGATTATTAATTGAATTTTTATGTAGTTAATTATAGAAAATCGAAAAGTTTTGCAAGTTAACCAAATGTAATTGGAAGGATTTGGTTGTTACTACTACGTGAATATGAAATTGATAGGTGATAGTTGTTGATGAAATTGTATTTGCAATTGAATTCAGTTTAAATGAATTTTGGTTGGTTAAATGCAAAGAGATTGATGTTTGTTTAAGTAACTAAAGTTTTTAAAATTTAATTTTTGTGCATGTATTTGTCTTAACCCTGAATTAAACTGGATTTTCTTAATTTGGTAGCAAATCTTGTTGTTTATCATCATACTCTTTGATATTAAATCTAAAATAAAGCTGATTGGGGATGAAATTATGAGTTAATGAAACTAATTTCGGGTTTGAAATTTTTCCTTGTTCTATGACCGATTAAATTTTGCCATTTATATTGAACTTTAGGGATGTGAAAGTGATATTTGAGTGACTTGGTGATGAAATTTCTCACTTGTCTATGTTAATAAGATGTTGGTATATGAGTATGATGATTCTAAATTGTAATACATTGATGTGTTTAGGGTTTTACTATGAATATTAGCATCTAAGAGTTGAGTTAAAAATATAAAGATAATCTAATTAAGGTAAATCCTATTGAATATTATTTGAACATTTAGTGAAAGGTATAATGGAATGCTATGATGTTGACCAAGAGGAATTGAAAATTGATTGAATGTTAAATAATGTTATAGTAATTGTTGATTGTGATGTGTGCTTAAATGTAAATTTATTTTTGTTTGAATGAAATCATTTTCGTTGAGTATATGTTTGTTTAGTATATCGATTATGCAGGTGTGGTCAAACGAACTGTGATATGTGTTTTAAAGGTCAGATTTATAAAGAGGAAGAAACTGTCTTGAGTATATATGTTTATGTTGAAGGAAAAGTCAAGTTAAATTAGTGTATTGAGAGGGGTTTATGCTACTGTTTCATGATCTTTTTAGTTTCTACTTTGTTAAATCTTAGTGTTGTGGTTATTTGTAAGTTAAATTCTTTGAATGTTCAGAGGAAACATAGAATTTTCTGTTTGTTGTTGGAGTTAATAAGTATTGTGATTTTGGAATGATTTTATTCTTATCTGTTGTTAAGGGGATGTTGATGTCATTTAGTAAAGATGATCTGAGTTATTTTATTTGAAAGATTTATTGTGAAGGGATTTTAATTGGTGAAGTTGTGAGCGTCGAGAAATCTTGAGTTTACTTGATGGATGAGTATCTTCATGATGAAAGGGAATTTAGATTGTTGGTAGTTGTTGTGAATTGCTTTTGCGTATAGGAAAATACATTAGGAGAGAAGTTGTGATCTTGATGTTTAGATTACACAATAATGACTAAGAAATGATGTTTGTTTTGAGAAGTTTAGGTTTTAGGTTAAAGTTGATTAAGGGGAATAATTGGAGATTTATTCTGTAGCACGATGACTTAGAATAATATCTTGTTTATGTAGGGTAGACTAAGAGGAATTATTTGTTGAATTCGAGATTCTTAATGTGGTAGCGATGGATATACCTTGTGGATCGTGGTTGAGCCAAATAGATTGAGAAGCTCTAAGTTAAGTTTGAGGATTTATGTTAAAGCTCTAAGTTAAGTTTGAGGATTTATGTTAAAGCTCTAGATAACCTTTTAAATAGATTCAGTGGAATTGAATGTAATTGGGAATGATTTTGATAAAGAAGTTGACATGGTTGTGCTTGTACCAAATTAGAGTCATGAGATAAAGTAAGGACAAAAATTCTAGGGATTTTCTATTTAACAGATGTGAGACTTTAGGACACGACAGAGGAAACAATTGAAATTAGAAGAGGAAGACTAGAACATTTGACCCAATATAGAGTAGCATTTATTTTATATAGGCACTTGTTTGGAAAAGTAATAAAGAATGATCTGAATGATTAAAGAGTTGTTAGTATTAGAGTTACATTGAGGAAAAACAATAATTCAATTAAATTTGAGGAAGATAATTGTATATGTGATGCAATTTAGGATTTTGGACTGTGATAAAGTGAATTGTAGCATAAGTGGTTAGTAAATGAAGGTTAGTGAAGGGAAGTAGAATGAGAATTGGTGGAGTACCAATAGATTGACTAGGGATGAATGGTGAAAGATGGTGTTGAGTGATGAATAGATTAGGGTTGATATGAACAATACAAAGTTTAATTGCATATTTCATGGCGTTAGGTGATATGTTTAGTAAATTTGGGGACAAAATTCCTAAAAGGTGGGGAGAATTGTAACATCTCGAATTTTGAATTAGGAATAATAAAGAATTTATTAATGTTTTGAGGTGTCATTTTGGAAAATTTAAAGTTTTAGGGAGAACTTTTAGGATATTTTGGGGCAATTTATGAATATTAAATCTTAGTTAGTCGGAATTTAAATAAATATAGTTAAAAGAATTAATTGGGGATAAAAACTTCCATAGAAGGTAAATTGGAATATAGATCATTTTATGATGAAAGGAAAGGGATTTAGTTATACATGCAAACTTTTGGGCTAAAATTATAATTAAGAATAAACAATAGGGTAGTTAATTGTAATTTTCCCTAAAGTATATATATATATATATATATATATATATATATATTCACCTCCTTTCCTCTTCCTCTTCACTCCCCAGCCCTAGCCGCCGAAGACCTCCCCTCCCTCACTCTCAAACTCGATCTCTCTTCTCTTTCCCATCTCTCTCAGCCTTCACCTCCGTCCTCCTTTCCGGCGAGCCACAACGGTGGCAGTTTTCGGTGACCGTGGCTTTGATTCCTCACTAATTTCGTTTTGAATCCTCATTTCCCAACTCGTTTCTCACTACTTCTTTCCTAGTCATCTTCTTCCTCCATGTTTTCCGGCGAGTTCGGTGATGAGCAGCGGCGGTGGAAGGTAAGTGTCAACCATTCTCTTCGTTCCTCGAGTCATGTTTCTTTCCTCCTCTGTTTTCCTCACTGTTTCTTTTTCTTTTGGCTCATCTGTTCGGCCTACACATTTGAGTGGCTGATTTCTGGTGGAATTCCGGCGACAACAAGCTGATCGGAGCGTGCAATTCACGAGTTGAAGTTGGTGAGCTTTTCTTTTCTTTCCCACCCATTTTCCTGTTGATTTTTGGGCGCATTTTGTGAGAGGCGGAATTGAGGTTTGGGCTTTTCAATGTTTCAAACTGATTAAAGAACGATTTAGTTTCAAATAAGAGCCTCTTGAAGGGATTCTTGTGATTTAATACAGATTTGAGTTGTTGATTTCTTTTAGCTCATAAGTTTTCCTTTGATATGAATGTAGTAGTGTATAAACTGTTGTTTGTGGTTGTTGTTAGTAAAGTTTGTGTGTTGTTTGTACAATATTTTATATTTTTTTGTATATGAGTTGGGGTAAATGGGTATTTTGAAAACCCCTTTTATTCTCACAGTTTAGGCGACCCTATATGGCTTCTGATTACTAGTATCATATTTAATGGGATAAATTGTTTGGGAGACCATGGCTTAAATTTTTAGTATTGATATTTGTCAAAGTCCTTCCTTAAATATGATGCTGGGGTTAGAAATTAATTAAAACAGTTTAGGTGTTTTGATGTTGATGAACCGATTAAGCTAGATTGTCTATTGCGTCTTTGCCTAAAATTTTCTCCGTTTTTCTTATTAAGTATATGATGGGTTTTGAATGTGAGTGTTGGTTGATTTTCCCATCTCTTCTCCTGTTTCAATGTCAGCGATAAATTCAAGATTTTTGGTTTGGTTTTGGTGTAAAATCAAATAGTACTAAGCAGTATTAAAATGCTATTTGAAGGTTTAGTTATTGTGATGAATTCATTGTGGGATTCTAACCTTGCAGTGAGTAGGAATTTAAAGTGATTCTTTGATTTCTTGGGTAATTGGTAAATATAAGTGGTAAGTGTTCGTGGAAGTTCTTATTTTTTTGTTTTACGTTCAGCATTAAACTCATAAGTTCAGTTTCAGTTTTGAGATTAAAATGGTATGAATGAGTACCAGAATATTCAGGTTGTAATGAATTAGGTTGGTGTGATGGTTACATATTAACTATCGTGCATTAAGAGAATGAGAATGTGAGGAAATGGTGTTATGAGCATGCTAGAAATTGATTGTTATTTAAAGGTGTATTTGTCAAATGTTGTATGGTTTTAATGATGCAGGAACTTTAAATGTAATGATAATAGAATCTTATACTTTGAAGGTGGTGTCATGTTTGTGCATTTGATGTTTAAGAGTCTATCCTATGGTTTTACTTAAATCAGTGGTTCCTTAAGGATTGAAGGATGTAGTGTTTTAAATATAAGAAGACGTTAAATTCTTTTCTTTCTGGATGGTTGAGAACTTCATTTGGAGAATATATAAATAAGTATTATGATGAGTATAAATGTAGTGTGAAGTTGGAACATAATTTGGGTGCTCTAAATATACTGGTGAAGTAATGATGAAAATATTGGAATTGTTGTTTACTTAGCCATTGACTGTGTTAATTGTCAAGATAGTGATTGTTTTGATTCAGAAATCAACGTGTATGGCTTGTATAAAATGTAATTATTAAAAAGGGGATTCTTGAGTTTTATAAAGAAATTTGCAAATCTGAATTAGGTAGACTTGAGAATTAAAATGATTATATAAGATAAGGGTTGGGTAGTAACATCAGATCGAGAGAGACGTCAAAGTGTTATAAAGTAGAAAAATATTAATTTATCATTTGTATCCTATAGGAGGAACTAAGAGGAAAGTGTTTGGAGAAAATCTACAAGAAATGGTAAGGAAGAACATCACAGTGCTAAAGGCGACAGGTTATTACACTTAACCTTACTATAACATTGAGGGTGATGTTAGCTGGGATTTTTAAAATCCTTTATCACCCTCTATATATATATTATCTTTAAAAAGTTATTTTTATATAAAACAGGCTATCGGGTGCCTTTCAAACACGATTATTTTTATATAAAGGATTGTTTTACATTTTACATATATTATCCTGGTGGTGGTAGTTCTGGAATAGTGTGATATACAGGTACCGTATTCTGACGGTGATTTTGAAAGGGTTGAGATATTGAAAGGGATTGTGATATGAAAGAGAATTGTGATTGAAATATTATGACATGAATATGGTGAGCATTGCATGACACTGCTTTTTATGTACCATCGCGCGATGATAACTGTCGATTGGCCGATCGACAGTTATTTGTACTGATCTTTTTCGGACTAGAGACCGGGGATCATGGGTCTACTTACTAAAGAAAGTGAGTGACCTACGGTTGTTTGGCATTAGAGAGCCCAACCGTTCCCGTTCTGTAATGGAAACAGAATTGGGGTTCCCTCTCTGGAGGTTGCCAGAGAGGGAAATTGTCCCCTCATTAGAGAGAGGGGCACAATGTCAAATCATATAGTGAAGCTTAGATGCTTGAATGCCCCGTGATGGCACAATGCATCTATAGGTGAGTGTGAGAGTTATGGTAGCATCATTAGATTGGAGACTGGGAGATGATATTTAGTTAATGTGGAATTGACTGAGGGATTTGAGTGATATGTGGAAAGTAGAGATGGTAAATTTGAGTTGACTTGGATGTGACAGAGGGATTTGAGTGATGAATGGAAGGAGACTTGACATATATATGTATATATTACTAAATTTTAAATATGGTACCCTTTAGACGCCCTCGCTACCGCACATCTCACTGTTATAGTGAGTTAAGCGGTGATTACTGGGACAAATTGTTTCATCCCACGATTACTGACATTTTTGCAGGTATTCATGCACAGGCGCGAGCATCAGGAAAGGGAATTAGGTTGTAGAGGTTATTATATTTGTTTAGAAATGTATATTGCCAATTTATAAGGCTGCATTCGCTTCCACATGTATATATAATTATTTATTGTTAAATATCAATTAGTTTCGTTTATTAACCATGTTAGGCAAATCCTTTCTAACATGGTTAACTTTTAATTATCCATGATAGTATTCATATTGTATCAGGAAAGTCTTTTCTATCATGGATAATGTATAAAATGATTAGAAAATTCCTTTTCTAACTATGATAGAGATATTGTTATTATGGTTATTCCTTTTTCTATCATGGTTAGTAAAGAGATTAATGAATTGAAATGAATAATATTGGTTAATTAGGGAATTAGTAACAGTATGTTACACAAAGGAATTTAGTGTCACTGATCATCCTCATATGCTTATGTTCCATTTATCTACAAAGATAAAGGAGACTAATGTCAGTATATGTGCAAGCGAATACAACTTTGTAAGTGTCAAAGAAATAGCAGAGCGGTCAGCCAATAATAATGGGCTAATAGGTGATGTATACCTTAGTAATGTTGTTATTTTAGTTATCTTTGCATCAAATCCTAATGATAAACAGCTGAACATTTGCTGGTCCTATTTATTTTTCTTGCAGATGTCATTGGATTTCTTAAAGCATTTGGACGTCTAGAAGAGCAGAGAGGGGACTATGATACTTCAAAGAGACTAAATATTGTGATTGCAGATCAAGAGTAATGTTCCTACTTAACCATACATCTGTTCCTTTTTATTGTTTTCTAATCAACGAAATTTGGTGACACTGGACATCATGAATGTTTCAAATAATGTGCAGGGAAAATAGTATTAATGTAGCTTTATATGGAGATTCTGCACAAAATGCTTTTGACAAGAAAACTGCAGACATAAAACCACCTATAGTTGTCCTTCTGAGTTTTGCGAAAATTGCCAGAAAGGAAGGTGACTTTGAATCAAATTATTTCTTGTACTGAATACATGTATGTGTGTTTAGTACAATCTAATCTACTTTTTTTGCAGGGTATGCTCACATTGCAAGTGCTTTTGAAGCTACTGATGTGTTTTTCAACCCTGACATACCACAGGCTAAACAGCTCATGGATAGGTTTTATTTATATAAGCATTTATACTTTTTTTTCCAATTAATACAATATCTGATATAGAAACAACATGTGTTTCCTTTTAGCATATGCAATGACCCAGTTACAAGCCAAAGCCTTTCTCAAATTGGTATTCCTGATCCTGTCAACATAACACCTGAGTCAATGTTATCTTTCAAAAAACGATTTACACTGGCTGACATGAAGAACATGGAAAAGGTAAGGTTACTTTTTTTTACTTGCTACAAATATTTAAATGAAAAGATTCTAGATAAATTTAGCATAGTGTATTTGAAGGTGTAGTCACGAAGGTCACTATTGATATGTTGGAGACTTCGGATGATTGGAAGTATGAAGGTGTAACATCCTGAAAATTTAATACAGGATTAAAGAGTGTTTTGGGAATGATAAATGGAGAAATTAGGAATTTTGGAAATTTTTTTGGAATTTTTGGATATTTTTGGAGAATATTTTAGAAATATTAAGTAATTAATGTGCACATAATTAATTAAGAAATGAAGAGTTTGAAATATGAGGGAATGGTAAAGTTAAAAATATTTTGAAGATTCAGAAGATTGGAGACTGGTTTGAGTGGTTTTAAGTTAAAAAGTGTACACTATGGCAAGCTTGGGCTATAAAGTATCATAAACCACCTTATTTCCCCTCAACCAAACACACCCTCCCTCCTTCCTCAACAAAAACATTTCGGACCCCCCCTCCATTTCGCGCGACGCAACCCCCCCCCCTTTCACCATTTTCTCCATTTTTCTTCCTCCTCACACCTCACCATTCGGCCCCCATGCACCAAAAAGCTTCCTCATTTCAGTTCACCTCTCCCTTTGCTTCATAGAGGCGTGAAGATTGGGTCCGATCCGTGTGGGTGTGTGTGTCCGTCGCACACTTTCAATTTTCCGGCGGCGGAGGCCATTTTCCGGCGAGCTCGGAATTGAGGTAAAAGACTTGGATTTTTTTGTGGATGTCCTTCCTTTTTCAACTCCATAACATTTTTCCTAAGCTTCTCCTCCCATTTCAGTCCGGCCGGCGATTTCCGGTGACTTTTCCGGCGACAACAAATATTCCGGCGAAGGAAATTGTTGGAGGTAGGAGATGGTTCTTTGATTCTTTTCGTGACTTTTCTTGAATCCTTGAAGCTTGAACTCGATCTGCGACTCCGGCGGCGGCTCGGGCTTTTCCGGCGAAGTGACCGGCGGGTGAGTTAAAGGTTGGATTTTTCTTGTAATTCCTCATGTTGTTTTCCTTACTTCAACTCCACAACACCATTTCCTTAGCTTTCCTTGCCTTTCAGTTCGGCCAACCACCAAGGGGGCATTTTCCAGCGAGATTTTCCGGCGGCCGACGGTGGGGGAAAGCTTCTCTTCCTTCACTCTTGTATTTTGTAAGCCTCTAGCCTCTTGTGAAGTTGGTTTTTCGCATATACTTTCCTCTTTTAAGTTAGGGTTTGCCATTAGTTAATTATTGATGCTTTAACCAAGGATTTGAGCAAAGATAAGTAGTAAAGTAAAGATTTTTGGGAAGTATGTTAGCCATTAAAGTTGGAAGTTGAGTTTAGATAGTAATGGCTAATTGTTTTGGCTCTTTAAGTAAGGGTTAGCTAAAGGAGGAGGCTTTGGACTAAATTGGTGATTATGTAGTATTAGTTAAGGTTGTTTATTGTTGTCGGAATGCTAGAATTGGCTAGAATGGTATTTGGGAGAAAGTTGGATAGTTAAAGTGTTGACATGAAGTGGTTTAGGTAGATTAAAGGCTGTTTGGATTTGGAAGAGTGGTTAGGTGTTATGGAAGTCATGGTGAGTGGCTTATTTAATGTAAATGCGGCGTTTTAAATGGGTGATTAATAAGGTGGATTAAATTTCAAGGTTTTCAAGAGATGGTGAAGGTCAGTGATGTAAAAGTTATAAAAGGAAGGTTAATGGAATTACAGTAGCTTAAAGGATGTATTATAATGAAAGTAAATTATTACTTCAATATCGTTTTTGATATTAGTGAAAAGTATAGCCTAAGTCATGAAGGTGTCTTAACCATTTTAAATGGTGGCATTATTGTAGACGGTGATCTTTCAGGCGGAGTTTGAGGGCAACTGTTACCTGCGTATATCTTCTGCAGTAAAGTTAGCAGGTAATCACGCTTAACTGGCTGTGATACTGAGGGTGACGGTAGTTGAGGAATTCTAAAAATCCTCTTCTACTTATATATACATATATATATAAAAATGAAATGGATTCATATTACCTTATGTTTAAACGTAGGCTATAGGGTACCTTTCAACTGAACTGTACTTTATATATATCTATATCAATCGTTTTTGTATTGTTGCATGACACTGACTATTGGTACCGTCGGCCGACGTAACCATCGATTTGCGTAAATCGATAGGTTAATTGTACGGGTTCCTCGGATTGTGAAGGAACCAGGGATATTTTTCACATTTTAGAGTGGTCCCTTTTTATGCTTTCAGATTTGAGACTAGGCACAGTGTCAATCACGTTTATTTTTGTTTATTGAGAGATGGATGTATCTGTACTGTATATATGTGTATATATTATGTGGTTATGCAGGTTTTGAAAACTGTGGTACCCTGTAGACGCTCTACTACCCCATTTCTGAGTTTCACGGTGAGTTAGGAGGTGATTACTGAGACATGGTTTTTGTCTCACCCCATTCCCTTTATCTTTTTCAGGTGATCATGCCCAGGGGGAGGCGCAGAGGAAGGGGCCGTCTGGCCCATACTGAGTTAGTTAGTAGGCCAGAGGTGATTCCTATAGGGATTTATATCGCCATTTCGCTAGGTTGCACCAGCTTCTGCATTATTGAATGTTATTTTGATTGTATTGTAATATTTGAATGTCGTAGTACTTGTTATGCGACATATTATGTGAAGTGTTTGTGATATTAAATATTGATACTGTTATTATGGTAGTTCAGGGATTATTATGACTGCAATGACAGTTGTACTCTAGCAGTTTGCTGAGGACTTATTGTTATAGGTGGTTGTTTGATGGATCGTGGTTAGGGAGTACTGTTACCTAACTTGAGTAGGTGGTATATTGATTGTTTATTGTATGATTTTATGTGTCCTTGTATATGATCATATTAGATGGGCCCGCTCTAATATGGTTTATTGTTGTGTAGTTTGGTTAGTTCTTTTTCTAACCATGTTAGGTGATTCTTTTCTAACATGGTTAGATTTAGACTATTGTGTTGCATGTGTGATTCATTAAGTGATGATGGTTCTTTTGCTAACTATGTTAGAAGATTCTCTTTTCTAACATAGTTAGATAGGTAATCTCTTATTAATAGAGAAATTCTTTTGCTAACTATGTTAGGTGAATCTTTTACTAACATAGTTAGACTTAATTGTTTGGATTGTTTTGATTAGCAGTGAGTTAGGGTAAGATTAATATTATATTAGTAGGAGGTACGTTTCAACTTGGTATCAGTTTTATGGTTAACGATACCCTGCCTGTTGCATTGCATATAGAATGGCGATATATTAATCCCTTATTTCCCTTCCTCACTATTATGATCACTAACCCTCTTTTATCATTATTATCATTATTCCCTAGGTGGGTGGAGAGGATGATTCAAGTCAATTCCAAGATTCACAACAATCTATTCCGACACAAAACTTCGGGTCGGAGTTTGTGAATCAGTTGAGGGATGTGATTTTGGAGACAATGGAAGAAAGGTTACAGAAATTTAAATAGGATATGGGCCATCAGCATCAAAGTGAAGGAGAGTTTGGATTTGGCCATGAGAGTGAAACTCATGGGACCCAGCAAGAAGTTACTCAAGAGGACCGTACTGTTAATAAGGTTTGGAAAGATGTGTCTAGGCACAATCCTGGTACTTTTGAAGGGGGTCGCCAACCTGAAATAGCGGAGGAATGGATCGATAGATTAGAAATAATTTTCCAAGCAGTTGCCTGTAATGAGTACCAGAAAGCCAGGGTTGCTATCTTGCTGTTGACTGGTGATGCCAAGAGATGGTGGAAGTCAGCCGAGGGTATGGATGATTCCATGACTGTGTGGCCAGAATTTAAAGAAAAATTCCTTGAGCATTACTTTCCCATTACAATCAGGCATGAGAAAGAACTTGAATTTAATAAATTGGTGCAAGGCAATATACACGAGGATGAATTTGTTGCTACTTTCAATGAGTTATCACGTTATGTGACTTACTTGCAATATAGGGATGATCCCCAGTGGAAGCATACCCAGCTGATTCAAAAGGCTAGACCTGTGTTGCGGCCATATCTGTATGCTAGACCGTTTGTTAGTTTTGAGGATTCTTGCGAGTATCTTTGTCTTGTGGCCAGAAACTTGAGAAGTTCAGGTGCTTTGGGTCATGTTGATAACCAGTTTAAACCTCCTAATTACTTAGGGCCTTCAGGAGGCATCTCTAAGAGTCACAGTGCTGGCACGAGTACCTCCGGTAGTTCTGGGAGAAGATCTCAAGGGCGAGGTTTTTCGCAAGGGTATAGCCAGAGAGGTGATTTTCGTAGTCAACACCAGGGAAGATCTGGGCACCGGAGTCAGTTCAGGGGTAGCAGAACCCAGTCTTTAGGTGGTAGGAGTCGAGCAGGTGCTGGTCAGGGGTCTCATCAGGAGTCAGCTGCCTCAGCATCTAGCGTGGGAAGTCCTTGTGTTAGATGTGGGAATTTCCATGCTGGAAATTGTTGGAGGTGTTATTACTGTAATGAGTTGGGCCATACTATTAGGTATTGCCCTAAGCGGGAGCAGCAGATTCAGGCGAGTCAGAGCAGTCGCCCCGTAGCCCCTGGACGTGTTTATGTTACCACGAGGGAGGAGGCCGGAGCGTCTCCTAATGTGATTCAAGGTATGGTTTCCATCCGAGGTCATAGTGTTGAAGTGTTATTTGATTCTGGTGCGACCCATTCTTTCATTTCCTATGATTGTGCTCGGAAACTTGGCTTTACCCTATCTGCATTACCTTATGATTTGAAAGTAACTACCCCTAGTGGAGATGTGTTTAAAACTGCTCAAGTATGTAAAGGCTTGGACCTTCGGTATGAAGGTCGAGACTTTGTAATTGACCTTGTGTGTCTACCCCTTAAAGGAATAGAGGTGATTATTGGCATGGATTGGTTGATAGCCAATAATGTCATTTTGCTTTGCAAAGAACGGGCTGTGAGATATGCAGTGAATTCTTTGTCTGTGGAGGGTTCCAGTGGTTCCTTGTTGTTGTCCGCCACACAAGCTGAGAAGTGTGTGCGGAGGGGTTGTCAGGCGTTTGCTGTCTTTTTCTCAATTAAATCTGAGGAGGAGGAGATTTGTATTGATACTATAGATGTGGTCGGGGACTATCCTGAAGTTTTTGCTGATATCCAGGGTCTTCCACCTGAGCGAGAAGTGGAGTTCACCATTGATTTGGAACCAGGTGCTAGTCCGATTTCTAAGGCACCATATAGGATGGCCCCGGTAGAATTAGCTGAGTTGAAGAAGCAGATTGAAGAATTGCTTGAAAAAGGTTTTATTCGACCTAGTGTGTCACCTTGGGGAGCTCCAGTCTTGTTTGTTAAGAAAAAGGATGGTAGCATGAGGTTGTGCATAGACTACCGTCAGCTGAATAAAGTCACAATAAAGAATAAGTACCCGTTGCCCAGGATAGATGACTTGTTGGATCAGTTAGTTGGGGCTTCTGTATTTTCTAAGATTGATTTGAGGTCGGGATATCATCAGTTGAGAGTTCGGGTAGAGGATGTTCCCAAGACGGCCTTTAGAACCCGTTATGGTCACTACGAGTTCTTGGTGATGCCTTTTGGTTTGACCAATGCCCCTGCTGTGTTCATGGATTATATGAACCGAATTTTCAGACCGTATTTAGATAAATTCATTGTAGTGTTCATTGATGACATTCTGATTTATTCTAAAAGTGAAGAAGAGCATCGTGAGCATCTGGGCATTGCTTTGAGAGTTCTGAGGGATCATCAGCTTTATGCTAAGCTGTCGAAGTGTGAATTTTGGCTGAACGAAGTAAAGTTTTTGGGGCACGTGGTTTCTTCTGAAGGTGTTGCGGTGGATCTTAGTAAAGTTGAGGCGGTTTTGCAGTGGGAATCTCCGAAATCAGTAACTGAAGTACGAAGTTTTGTAGGATTAGCTGGTTATTATCGGAGATTTATTCGTGGTTTTTCGCAGATTGCCCGTCCTTTGACAAATTTGACCAAGAAAGATCGCTCTTTTGTATGGACGGAGCAGTGTGAAGCAGCATTTCAGGAGTTAAAGACTCTTTTGACTACCGCTCCAGTGTTGGTTTTGCCAGATTCATCTCAACCTTATGAGGTGTATACTGATGCATCGTTGATGGGTTTAGGTTGTGTGTTGATGCAGAATGGCAAAGTGATAGCTTATGCTTCAAGACAGTTAAGGCCACATGAAGTGAATTACCCAACTCATGATTTGGAATTGTGTGCAGTGGTGTTTGCCTTGAAAATCTGGCGCCATTATCTTTTCGGGGCTCAGTTTGAAGTGTTCAGTGATCACAAAAGTCTCAAGTATTTGATGGATCAGAAAGAGTTGAACGGTAGGCAACGTCGTTGGATGGAGTTGCTAAGTGATTATAAGTTTGAGATCAAGTATCACCATGGGAAAGCCAATGTGGTTGCTGACGCTTTAAGTAGGAAATCAGCTCATGTCTTTGCAATGAGCCTTGAAGAGCAGGATTGGTTGGAAACGTTGCGTGATATGAGAGTTGTTCCTGGAGTGGAGCAGTCTAATCTGAGAGCAGTGGTAGTTGATTTCGACTTGTATAAAGAATTACGGGTGGCACAGGAGAAGGATGACAAGTTGAGTAAGATTCGAGAAGAATTGGAGGATGGTTCAGTCTTGGATTTCGAGATTGATGAGCATGGGATTTTACGGTTTAAGCATCGTATTTGTGTTCCTGATTGTGCTGAGTTGAAGCAGACTATTTTGGAAGAGGCTCACAGGAGTAAATATGCTATGCATCCGGGAATCACCAAGATGTATAACGATTTGAAGCGAGGGTTTTGGTGGTCAGGAATGAAGAAGGATGTGACACAGTTTGTACTTAAGTGCTTGACTTGCCAGAAAGTCAAAATTCAGCACCAAAAGCCTGGCGGATTGCTGCAGAGTATTGAGGTGCCTCAGTGGAAGTGGGATGATATATCTATGGATTTCATTGTGGGGTTACCGCGTACTCAGTCAGGTCATGATTCTATCTGGGTGATTGTGGATCGGTTGATTAAGTCGGCACACTTTTTGCCAGTTCAGATTTCTAGTCCAATGGAAAAGTTGGCTTAGTTGTATGTTGATGAGATTGTGCGGTTGCATGAGATACCAAAGAGTATTATTTCAGATAGAGATCAGCGTTATAGATCAGGTTATTGGATGTCATTGCAGGCTGCCTTAGGTAGTAAGCTTAAGTTCAGTACTGCGTATCATCCACAGACAGATGGTCAGACTGAGAGGGTTAATCAAATCCTTGAGGATATGTTGCGGGCATGTGCTATTGAGTTGCCTGGTAGTTGGGATAAGCATCTTCCACTAGCAGAATTTGCTTATAACAATAGTTACCAGTCGAGTATTGGTATGGCGCCTTATGAGGCTTTGTATGGTAGAAAGTGTCGATCGCCAATCTGTTGGACGGAAGTTAGTGAAAGGGCTGTTATTGGCCCGGATATTGTGGATGAGACGACCCAGAAGATTGAGATGATTCGGGAGAAATTGTTGACGGCCCAGAGTAGACAGAAAAGTTATGCAGATAAGCGACGACGACCATTAGAGTTTGAAGAGGGTGATCATGTGTTTTTGAAAGTGTCGCCGATGACAGGTGTTGGCAGATCAATTCGGGCTAAGAAGTTGTCTCCTCGATATATGGGTCCATATGATGTGATTGAGAAGATTGGTGAAGTTTCTTATCGCATAGCTCTTCCGCCACAGTTATCGAGAATACATGATGTGTTTCATGTGTCACAGCTGAAAAAGTATCACCCTGATTCCTCTCACGTTATTGAGCTTGAAGAAGTAGAGTTGGAGGATAATTTGACTTATCAAGTGGAGCCTGAAAGGATTTTGGATGTAAAAGATAAGCAGTTGAGAAATAAGACCATTCGTCTAGTAAAGGTATTTTGGAGAGGTATGTCCCCAGGAGATGCGACTTGGGAGACTGAGGATCGGATGCGTGAAAAGCATCCACAGCTATTTTTAGGTACGTTTTACCTCTTCCTCTATTATTTTCATATGGTAAAGATGTGGTGGTAGTGAATTTTGAGGACAAAATTCCTAAAAGGTGGGGAGAATTGTAACATCCTGAAAATTTAATACAGGATTAAAGAGTGTTTTGGGAATGATAAATGGAGAAATTAGGAATTTTGGAAATTTTTTTGGAATTTTTGGATATTTTTGGAGAATATTTTAGAAATATTAAGTAATTAATGTGCACATAATTAATTAAGAAATGAAGAGTTTAAAATATGAGGGAATGGTAAAGTTAAAAATATTTTGAAGATTCAGAAGATTGGAGACTGGTTTGAGTGGTTTTAAGTTAAAAAGTGTACACTATGGCAAGCTTGGGCTATAAAGTATCATAAACCACCTTATTTCCCCTCAACCAAACACACCCTCCCTCCTTCCTCAACAAAAACATTTCGGACCCCCCCCTCCATTTCGCGCGACGCAACCCCCCCCCCCCCTTTCACCATTTTCTCCATTTTTCTTCCTCCTCACACCTCACCATTCGGCCCCCATGCACCAAAAAGCTTCCTCATTTCAGTTCACCTCTCCCTTTGCTTCATAGAGGCGTGAAGATTGGGTCCGATCCGTGTGGGTGTGTGTGTCCGTCGCACACTTTCAATTTTCCGGCGGCGGAGGCCATTTTCCGGCGAGCTCGGAATTGAGGTAAAAGACTTGGATTTTTTTTTGGATGTCCTTCCTTTTTCAACTCCATAACATTTTTCCTAAACTTCTCCTTCCATTTCAGTCCGGCCGGCGATTTTCGGCGACTTTTCCGGCGACAACAAATATTCCGGCGAAGGAAATTGTTGGAGGTAGGAGATGGTTCTTTGATTCTTTTCGTGACTTTTCTTGAATCCTTGAAGCTTGAACTCGATCTGCGACTCCGGCGGCGGCTCGGGCTTTTCCGGCGAAGTGACCGGCGGGTGAGTTAAAGGTTGGATTTTTCTTGTAATTCCTCATGTTGTTTTCCTTACTTCAACTCCACAACACCATTTCCTTAGCTTTCCTTGCCTTTCAGTTCGGCCAACCACCAAGGGGGCATTTTCCGGCGAGATTTTCCGGCGGCCGACGGTGGGGGAAAGCTTCTCTTCCTTCACTCTTGTATTTTGTAAGCCTCTAGCCTCTTGTGAAGTTGGTTTTTCGCATATAGTTTCCTCTTTTAAGTTAGGGTTTGCCATTAGTTAATTAGTGATGCTTTAACCAAGGATTTGAGCAAAGATAAGTAGTAAAGTAAAGATTTTTGGGAAGTATGTTAGCCATTAAAGTTGGAAGTTGAGTTTAGATAGTAATGGCTAATTGTTTTGGCTCTTTAAGTAAGGGTTAGCTAAAGGAGGAGGCTTTGGACTAAATTGGTGATTATGTAGTATTAGTTAAGGTTGTTTATTGTTGTCGGAATGCTAGAATTGGCTAGAATGGTATTTGGGAGAAAGTTGGATAGTTAAAGTGTTGACATGAAGTGGTTTAGGTAGATTAAAGGCTGTTTGGATTTGGAAGAGTGGTTAGGTGTTATGGAAGTCATGGTGAGTGGCTTATTTAATGTAAATGCGGCGTTTTAAATGGGTGATTAATAAGGTGGATTAAATTTCAAGGTTTTCAAGAGATGGTGAAGGTCAGTGATGTAAAGGTTATAAAAGGAAGGTTAATGGAATTACAGTAGCTTAAAGGATGTATTATAATGAAAGTAAATTATTACTTCAATATCGTTTTTGATATTAGTGAAAAGTATAGCCTAAGTCATGAAGGTGTCTTAACCATTTTAAATGGTGGCATTATTGTAGACGGTGATCTTTCAGGCGGAGTTTGAGGGCAACTGTTACCTGCGTATATCTTCTGCAGTAAAGTTAGCAGGTAATCACGCTTAACTGGCTGTGATACTGAGGGTGACGGTAGTTGAGGAATTCTAAAAATCCTCTTCTACTTATATATACATATATATATAAAAATGAAATGGATTCATATTACCTTATGTTTAAACGTAGGCTATAGGGTACCTTTCAACTGAACTGTACTTTATATATATCTATATCAATCGTTTTTGTATTGTTGCATGACACTGACTATTGGTACCGTCGGCCGACGTAACCATCGATTTGCGTAAATCGATAGGTTAATTGTACGGGTTCCTCGGATTGTGAAGGAACCAGGGATATTTTTCACATTTTAGAGTGGTCCCTTTTTATGCTTTCAGATTTGAGACTAGGCACAGTGTCAATCACGTTTATTTTTGTTTATTGAGAGATGGATGTATCTGTACTGTATATATGTGTATATATTATGTGGTTATGCAGGTTTTGAAAACTGTGGTACCCTGTAGACGCTCCACTACCCCATTTCTGAGTTTCACAGTGAGTTAGGAGGTGATTACTGAGACATGGTTTTTGTCTCACCCCATTCCCTTTATCTTTTTCAGGTGATCATGCCCAGGGGGAGGCGCAGAGGAAGGGGAAGGGGCCGTCTGGCCCATACTGAGTTAGTAAGTAGGCCAGAGGTGATTCCTATAGGGATTTATATCGCCATTTCGCTAGGCTGCACCAGCTTCTGCATTATTGAATGTTATTTTGATTGTATTGTAATATTTGAATGTCGTAGTACTTGTTATGCGACATATTATGTGAAATGTTTGTGATATTAAATATTGATACTGTTATTATGGTAGTTCAGGGATTATTATGACTGCAATGACAGTTGTACTCTAGCAGTTTGCTGAGGACTTATTGTTATAGGTGGTTGTTTGATGGATCGTGGTTAGGGAGTACTGTTACCTAACTTGAGTAGGTGGTATATTGATTGTTTATTGTATGATTTTATGTGTCCTTGTATATGATCATATTAGATGGGCCCCGCTGTAATATGGTTTATTGTTGTGTAGTTTGGTTAGTTCTTTTTCTAACCATGTTAGGTGATTCTTTTCTAACATGGTTAGATTTAGACTATTGTGTTGCATGTGTGATTCATTAAGTGATGATGGTTCTTTTGCTAACTATGTTAGAAGATTCTCTTTTCTAACATAGTTAGATAGGTAATCTCTTATTAATAGAGAAATTCTTTTGCTAACTATGTTAGGTGAATCTTTTACTAACATAGTTAGACTTAATTGTTTGGATTGTTTTGATTAGCAGTGAGTTAGGGTAAGATTAATATTATATTAGTAGGAGGTACGTTTCAGAAGGCTGCTCATGTGATGCAAAGCCCACTTTAATGGAGGATTCCAAGCTTGTATGCAAGAAATGTGCACGGGATATTTTGAAGACAGAAACTAAGTAAGTTTGCATGTTTATGAACATGGAAAGATTGAAACCATACTAAGAACATATCACACATAAAAAATGTTTCAATTGATATTATAAAGTAGTGTATTTCTTCTGTTTTTATATCAGGTTTAAGGTCCACTATAGGGTCCATGATTCAACTGATTCCTGCTCTATTATGTTCTTCAATAAAGTTGCCCGTCAACTATTTGGGAAGACTACCCTGGATATGCAGCAAGAACTCGAGGAGGTTTGACACTTACATTACAACATTAATGTATTTCTCTTAACATATATTTTAGTATTTCTGATTACTCTTTTGTGTTAATTTTATTATGATGCAGAATGACATGGTTGGCTCTTTTCCACTCGATTTGAGCGAAGTTATAGATGTCGAGATGATAGTCCTTTTAAGGTTTAAGCCATATAACAAAGATCACCCTCATAGTAGTATTGCTGTAGTCCAGTACTCTAGAGATCCTGATATCTTGGAAAAGTTCTGCTACACCAAAGTAATGACATATGGAAAAAATTGTTACTTTAAAGTTTCTGTTTTAATAGAAAATAGTGTGATTCATATTGCTGCCTTTTCTAACAAAGGTTTTTCTAATTGTTTTTTATCAGCCACTGATATCCTCTTCAGTACCAGAAGACAAAACACAAAAAGTAATAACAATGTTATTTTATAAAAACTAAAGTATACTTTTGGTCCCTTATGTTTGCATCAAGTTTCAATTTAGTCCTTTATGTTTGGAAAGTACACTTTTAGTCCTTTTTTGTTAACACCGTTAGTTTAACTTAACAGAAAATGTCAACTTAACAATATCAAATGATTATTTAACAATGAAATTGGACCAAAAATGATAAAATTTGAAAATATAAGAATATTTACACTCAAATATTTTAATCTGAACATTTGTCTAGTATATAATAATCATTTAAAATTGTTAAGTTAGCATTTTATGTTAAGTTAAACTAACGGTGTTAACAAAAAAGGACTAAAAGTGTAATTTTCAAACATAAAGGACTAAATTGAAACTTGATGTAAACATAAGGGACCAAAAGTATACTTTAGCCTTTTATAAATTAAAACTTCACCAGTAGCACAATTTTAATGTATTACACTATACCTTATTCTTAATCTATAACTGTGTTAGGTCTCCAATGGTGAATCAAGTACCTCACGTGTTTCAGCCCAACTATCAGATGATGCTTTTGAAGACAAGGATCCTGATTCCTCATCTCTAGACTTTAAGACTCCAGAGGATCCTAACTCAAAGCGGAAGAGTACAATGCTTAACTTGACACCAGACTCTGGAAGTCTTGGACTTACTGATATGAGCACCCCTAATCTGAGTTCAAACAAGTCATCACTTAGGGTGAAGAAAGAAAAGTTGGCTTGAGTCCTATTAGTCGAATCTGTGGAGGCCATATGACTATATGTGCCAGATTTTAATTGTTGTTGTGTTTTGACTGAGAATATTGCTTAAGTTAGTAACTTTTTACCTAGCCTGCTGCTGTTTCATGTTATTTTAAGTTGAAGGATTCATGTACTGCCTTTTTGTACTTTATTTCTTATCTAATATATCTTAATTGGGTAAAGGAGCAAATCTGGCCCCCAAGTAACCACTAAGGAGCGCTGAGGACCCTAAACTAACCACAGGCCCGGATCTGTACCCCAAGTAACCAAGATGTTAAAAAAATACCCCGGTTGGACGGTCAACTACGTTTGACCGTTACCTTGCTTATTTGGATGTCACGTGAGGTCCTGCTGTGCCACCTCTACATGCCACGTGGCATGTTAGTTTAGGGTACTCAGCGCTCCTTGGTGGTTACTTGGGGGCCAAATTTGCTCCTTTACCCAAATTTTAAATTTGTATCCATCAAATTCTTTTGATAAGATTCAATTAAATACTTAAATATTTAGGAAAGGTAATTAGAATTAGTTAACTTATGATTAAGTTTGGCATTAGATAAAAGATGTTAATTAACACTATAAATGTTATATTATGTTACAACATTCAAATTTCATTTGTACATGCTTTCAGTAGGGAAAACAATTTGAGTGAGAAATGACAAAAGAAAACTTGTTAAATTATTCTTAAAAATAGTTTTATTGCTATAAAACAAGAATTCCCATTTAGTATATCCAATCTATAGCCACTTAATATCAAACCTCATTCGAGTAATTTGAGTAATATCCAAGAAAATGACAGAACCATATCTGAATAAAATTTAAAAGTGATATTTTACTAGGTGAAAGTGATTATTTAATTATTGTTAGACAACTCTTCATATATCTGATAGGTTTTAAGCATCTAATATAGCTGCCATTATTGACAAATCTTCATAATTATTATTGGTTGCTACCAGTGGCCTAATTAGTAGCAGCATGCCATTTTTTGGGAATAGCCTTCCCTCATAAATAGCTCCAACCGATTAAACCCCATCCAAATGCAAGAGAAAGAGTCTGACACTTCTTACAACCTAATTATTCCTTTTTTGGTTTCAGAATACTCTAATCAGATAGATTAAGCCACGTATTTCATGGTTGCAGCAAAAGTCTTCTCCAGCATTCCATGTTCCAGAGGAAAACTTGCAGATGAAAGAACTTTTATCCAGTGTATGCCTTTCATTAACTAATTAAGACCTACTCTTGCTTCTTCTACATTGAATCTGAATGTCCTGTTCTATTATTGAGCTCTGTTCAGTTGGTGATTCTATGCTTATATTTATTGCATCACATTTAGAAAAATATAGCACAACAGCTTTTATGCCCTGCTTGAATTACAATAGCTTGCATTTCGTGAATGACCTGAAAAGAAACTTATGTTTGACTGTTTATTTATGCAACAACTCCATTAGAGCACTAATCCATTTCTCTCTATCTCTATCTGTCTAAGTAACCTCTTATAAGTCATTAAGTTCAAACAACAGCTTCAATGATGTCCCATTTATAGACAACTTTTGTGATAAATAAGTAAGACTGCAGAGATTATTTTATATCAGATATATCCACCAATTAACAGATTATTTTAGTTAACATAGTACTTCAATGATGCACCAATTATTTTATAACTGAGTTTTTTTGTGTTTGTGTTTGGGAGTGAGACACTATTCACGAGTATAATGGCTAATATGTCCACGTTTTGTGCATCACTGACATGAAAACACTAACAATATTCACTATATTTGAGTATGTTTAGCCAGAAAATCCCTCTCATCACTACCTATATTTGTAGTGTCTTCTTCTATTCTGAAATAATCAGCACAAACATTTTTTTTGAATCCTGGTATTGACCCCATAGAGCAAAAAGATTGATGATTTCTTCCATCATTTGTGGTTTAGGAACAAACTAAAATGCACAGCATTCAAACACCAGATCAGACACTTAGTGCTAATTCAATGAGTTCTTCACTTTTAACCTCTCCAAGCAGACAGAATACTGGGAAAAAAAGGAACCAGGCAGAAAATACAAGCCTATCATCAAAAGCAAAGAGGACACCTAAAAATAATTCTCCTTTGTCAGATATTACAAATATCACAATACTAGAGAGCTCTCCCTTCTCTACTTCTTGTGCTTCTGCTGAAGTACCCTCTTTAAACTCATGTACAAATAGTCATGTACCAAATGAGTCGCATATTTGTCAGACAAAGAACCAATTCAGCACCTTTAAAGTGAGAGCAACAACTAATGCAACGTCCAGATTGGTAAGACTTCGTTTTTATTTATAGACCTTATAATACAAATGTAACTATTAAATAATAACACACTTATGTTTCTCATTTGTTGTTTAACAATTTGCAGGACATGATTTCAAAGAACATGAACATGGAAAATGTTGATCACAACAATTTTCGTGATGAGGTATACAACAAAATCTATACACCTTAGTTAAAGTCATAATCTATACAACAAAACCTGAAGATTAGTTTACATATAACTTTCTAGGTGTTCTATAGTAATGTGACGTTTTAATTGCAGGCATCCTCTATTACTTCTGGTCTTAATGAATCTGATGCTAGAATGAATCTTAATCAAGTCACACAACATTCTGACAGTAGAACTCCTGTGGGCTTAAGATACAACAATATAGCATCATTAGCAAGGAATCTTGACCCCCAACTCCAAAATGTGGCCTTAGGTATATATTTTGTGGATGTTGCATTTATATTTGAAAGTTTTTAATGTCAATTTCTTTTAAACTGTTAAAAAACGTTTGGTAGATAATATAGCTACTAAATTTTGCAGACGATCCTGAAACAAGCGAGGATGATGGAGATGTAGATGAAAGCGAAATTCAAGATATAGGTGCTTCAAATCGCAATATTGAGTACATTTATGAGGGAGATCCAATTTACACATGTCAGTTCTGTGGTGCTATGATGTGGAGCAATGAGAGACTTAAAACGAAAAACAAAACGAGTGTGTCGAAGTTCTCTTTATGCTGCATGCAGGGAAAAATTCAAGTTCCTTTTTTCAAATCACCTCCTCAGTTGTTCAGGTCCCTGTTCTTTGATAAGGGTACTGCTGATTCCAAGAAGTTTCTTTCAGAAATACGAGCCTATAATAACATGTTCTCCTTCACATCAATGGGAGGGAAAATTGACCACAACATAAATGCAAAAGGAAGAGGACCTTATTCCTTTGTCTTGGGGGGACAGAACTACCATTATTTGGGGAGTATGCTTCCGCCAGAAAACTCAAAACCTATCTATTCACAGCTTTACATACATGACACAGCCAACGAAATTCATAATAGGATGGCAGTAGTCAGGTGACAGTATACCAATTCAAGTCTTTACTTCTATGATACTTATTTTGGTGTATATTGAACCAAAGTGGTATTAATTTGTTATTAAATTCATTGCAGAAGTAGCAACTCAAGCGAATTAAATACTGATGAGGATATTGTTAGGAGGATAAAAAATTGCCTTGATGAATTCAATTCGCTGGTAAAGAAGTACCGGATGGCTTCTACTATGTTGAAACATAACAAGCATGTTGATCTCAGAATTCGTTTGATTCGGAACACTCAATCTAATGCAAGGCCATATGACTTGCCGACATCTTCTGAGGTTGATGCTCTTATAGTGGGTGATTTTGACCGGTCATATTTCAAGAGGGATATAATCGTTGAAAAAAGGGGGGGCCTCAAGAGGGTTCATGAATTGCATAGTGCATACCTACCGCTGCAGTATCCACTTATCTTCCATTATGGAGACAATAGATATGTATTTGAGTCAAAACATAGGGAACCATCACTTACTGGTACTGCAGCAAGGACGCGACTTACAATTCGTGAATACATTGCATTCAGGTTGATGGACAGAAGATTTGAGGAGTCGGTGCTATTGCACGCAAAGAAATTACTCCAACAGTTCATAGTGGACGCAGATTGCATGGTTGAAAGTGACAGACTTGAATATTATAGGAAACATCAGAAGGAGATGAGAGTAGATTTGTATCGTGGACTGACGGATGCATATGCAAGAGGAGAGACTGATACATCAACATTGGGAAAGCGAATAGTACTACCTTCCTCATTCACAGGTGGATCTAGATATATGGCAGAAAACTACAAGGATGCTATTACTATATGTACATGGGCTGGATTTCCCGATATATTCATAACATTTACGTGTAATCCAGCATGGCCAGAGATAAGACGATTTTGTGCTCATATGGGTCTTGATCCATCTGATCGTCCTGACATACTTGCTAGGATATTCAACTTGAAGTTAGGAGCTTTAATGAAGGTCTTGAAAGATGACAAGATATTTGGAGCAATCAAGGCAGGTCAGTCAATTTTTTAAACATGTACACTAATGCAGATAAATGTTCATTTTATTACATAGTTGAAAGCACACAATGTAATTATTTCATTTTGTACTCTTAATTTTTATCCTTAATTTTCATTTACAGAGGTCTATACAATTGAATTTAAGAATAGAGGACTTCCTCATGTTCATATCATACTATTCTTGGATGAGAACTCCAAGATAAAGACTGCTGAAGAAGTTGACAAGATAATATCTGCAGAGATACCAGATAAGATGGTTGATCCGGTCCTATATGAATTGGTTGGTAAATATATGATGCACGGACCATGTGGAGCCTGTGATAAAGATGCACCGTGCATGATAGATGGTAAGTGTTCCAAATACTTTCCAAAAAACTTTTTCGAGCAAACTGTCGTGGATGAGCAAGGTTACCCGACCTACATGATAAGAGATGACGGAAGAACATATGTGAAGAAGGATGTACCTTTGGATAATAGGTATGTTGTGCCTCACAATCCAAAGTTACTAAAACTATTTCAAGGTCATTTGAATGTTGAGAAGACCAATCAGTCTAATGCAATTAAGTACCTCTTCAAGTACGTGAACAAAGGCAATGATCGTGTTATAGCAGCTATAAGCAGGAACAATGAAGGGTCAGACGGAAACAGACAAAATGATGAGATAGATCAGTATCTTAATTACAGGTATATTTCTCCGTGTGAAGGGGCATGGCGTATATTCACTTTCCCTATACATCATAGGTCCCCCCCCCCCCGGTTGTGAGATTATGCTACCATTTACCAGATCAACATTCTGTTGTCTACTCCACGGAAGAAAGTATGTCGACTTTATTTAACAAGCCAAGGATAAAAGAGTCAATGTTCATTGTCTGGATGATGAAGAACACAAAGGATGAAGATGCAAAGAAACTCAAGTACTCTGAATTCCCACTTCATTACACTTATGACAGAAAAGAAAGAGAATGGAAATTGAGAAAGAGGGGTTTCTGTGTGGGCAGATTGACACAAGCATCTCCATCTCAGGGAGAGTTATATTTTTTGAGAGTCCTTTTAACTAAAGTTACCGGTCCAACAAGTTATGAGGACATAAGAACCGTTGACGGTGTTGTTCACCCAACGTTTAGGGAAGCTTGCTATGCACTAGGATTATTGGATGATGATAAGGAATTCATCGATGCAATCAAGGAAGCTTCAATATGGGCAACCGGAAAGTACTTGAGAAGATTCTTTGTCAGTATGCTCCTGAGTAATTGTTTGTCACAACCACACACTGTTTGGGATCAAACAAGACAGTTGCTGAGTGAAGATCTTCTATACATACCTCGAGACGACCAAAGATTTTCAGGTTTATATATTTCACTGATATTCTTTTTACCTTTATTGTCAGCAAAAACTTATTCAAAATTCTATTATGCATCTTTTCATTAGTTTAAAGTGTTCATGATTTAAAATAACATTTTAATCAACTACCATTACAAATAAAAGATTTATTTCTGACTTTTAAAATATATTTATAAATTTACAGAGATTACTATTGAAGATAGTACAAGGGAGAATGCATGCTTGCAGGAAATAGAGAAACTTCTCTTAAAGAACTGAAAATCACTTTCTGACTTCACATCAATGCCTACACCAAGTGGCGAGGATTCAATAGATGTTGGAAATCATTTGATCCTCCATGAATTAAATTTCAACAGGGAAGAGTGTGCTTCACAAGCACTGCATATGATGCAGTTATTGACAGAAGAACAGAGGAAAATCTACAATGAAGTTATGTCTGCTGTGAACTCTAAATGAGGAGGCTTCTTCTTCGTTTACGGTTTTGGGGGAACTGGAAAAACATTTCTGTGGAATGTCCTAACTTCATCCTTGAGAGCAACTGGTGAAATTGTTTTGAATGTTGCATCGAGTGGGATAGCAGCAACTCTCTTACCATCTGGCAGGACAACTCATTCGAGGTTTGCAATCCCAATTGATATTAATGAAGATTCTACCTGTAATATCTACAACAACTCTCCCCTTGCAAAACTACTGCAGTGTGCAAAGTTAATTATATGGGATGAAGCCCCCATGATACAAAGATTGTGCATCGAGGCATTTGACCGCACCATGAGAGATATTATGAGATGCGATTTGCCTTTTGGAGGTAAATGTATTGTTTTTGGAGGTGATTTCAGACAAATACTACCGGTTATTCCAAAGGGTCGCAGGGCAGATATAGTTGATGCTGCTATTAATTCATCATACCTGTGGAGCAGCTGCAAGGTTTTTGTGCTGACCAAAAACATGAGGCTAAGGTTAAGTAATGACGTTGTGGAACAAAAGAAAATAGAGGAATTCTCGAACTGGCTTTTACAGGTTGGGGAGGGTAAGATAGGAGATTCTCGTGATGGTGTTGCTGATATTGAAATCCCAGAAAGCATAATCATTAGGGATTCTGTAACTCCATTGCATTCTATTGTGATGTCAACGTATCCCAATCTCACTGAGAAGCTTTTTGACTCAGAATACCTAACAAACAGGACAATTCTATCTCCTACAATGGAAGTTGTAGATCAGATAAATGACTACATGTTGTCTATCATCCCTGGAGAGCCAGTTGAGTATTACAGCTCAGATTCAGTTTGCAAGACTGATTCAGGAGAACAGGCAATTGAAGATCTTTACGACACGGAGTTTCTCAATATCATTAAATGCTCTGGACTGCCACAACACAGGCTTGTGCTAAAGGTAGGAGTTCCTATCATGCTAATTAGAAATATAGATCAAGCTGAACCGTGCTGGGAAAACATTTCATCAAAGCTATTGCTTTGAATGGAAACAGTGTAGGTGAGGAAGTGCTGATACACCGCATGGATATGAATCCTTCAGATACAAGACTTCCCTTCATGATGAATAGACGACAGTTTCCGGTCATTATATCATTTGCAATGACAATCAACAAGAGCCACAGACAATCAATGTCAAATGTCAGTTTATATTTGCCCAACCCAATGTTCTCTCATGGACAACTCTACGTTGCTATGTCTAGAGTTAAATCTATAGATGGATTGAAGCTTCTAATTCTTAACAAGGACAAGGAAGCAACTAATGTAACAACAAACGTTGTATACATAGAGGCATTTCAAAATGTCCGGCAAAACTCCTATTGAGATCGCAAGATAATGATACTTTTTGGGAAAATGAAGCCAATACATATTTTGTGTCTATGTTCAGTTTAATTTTGTGAAAAACATGATAGTGCAATTGTTTATGTGTAGCTTTCAATTTAGCAGACTATGGAACATGACTTCATTTATCACCGTCAGAATTTGATTACTTAGCACTTGCATGTTTAACTACTCAATAGATTTACATGACCAATATCTAATAATCGAAATAGTATTAGTATATTTAATCATTTTTTATAGAATAATTATATGTACTTTTCAATTAAAAAATTTTAACTCCCGTGCAACGCACGGGGTAAAATACTTGTAAATATATTGTCAGTTGAGTCTGGTATGTTAGTTTATGTTAGTTACATGGGTCTGTTTATGCAGTAAGCATTATTTTCTGCATTTGATGATTAATTCCTTGTAAATTAGCTGCAGCAAAATTGTTGCTAGTCTTTAGGGATCAAATGCAACTATAGATGCAAGAATAAGAAGACCTAATCTCTTCCTAATGTTAGAGAGATTTGCAGTACATTAGAGTAGATGCAAGTGCTAATTTGAATTCATTGAGTATGTCGAGATTTAGCAATAATAATTATATAACAATTAGAACAGATTATGCTCTAATTATCTAAAACTATCATCCTTAAGCTTATAAAACTAAGTAAATATATCTTATGTTTAAGTATGGGAGTCTGAGTGCAAAGAAAATCATACTCTGCATTTCAAAAAATAAATCACATTTTTACAAAAAGATATAATATGACCTCGAATTTTTACAAACTGTAAAATGTACATCTAATGAATTCCTGTAAACCTGCTCTACTTCAACTTCCCAGAAAGAAGACGAATATATATATCTCCCTAACTGAAAATAACAGCTCATACATTCTACTACATCTACTCCTAAAATTGGCTCCCATGATGGGAAACCAAAGAAATTAAAAGACTGTAATTTTACATATCCTCCTACTCTCAAATCAACTGTCATTTTTTCTGGGCCTTGGGGGCTTTGACTTGGCACTAGCTCGTCTGGCAACATCCCACGCCTTTTGTGGCGCAAACACACCTAACTGTGCAGCGAAAAAGGACTCGTACCCAGGCGAATCAAAAGCAAACCCTGTGTGCTTCGAGAGCTCACGTGGAAGTTGAGATATGGCATAGCTTCTTGCCTCATCTGGGGTGAGCTGGTTCTCTATCTCCAGCAGTCGTGCCCTGTTAGTACCCTCCACTTCATGTCGATGTATTTCCTGAACGATCTGATAGTCATATGGGAAGAACCATCTTTGAACCCTGCAACCAGATGAACTAAAATTAACAAAACAGCCGCAAGAAAATGCATAGGAACAAAATTATCTGGCCATCTATAATTAAAGCTGTTATTTCTTTCAAATACAAGATTTCTCACCCCCAAAGGAATAAAAACAGAAAATGAGGTAACTTGTAAGGTGCAAACCATATCATGAAACCCAGGAAAGATCATATTGTTTCAGCAATTATTAGATCAACTATACTACAGATATACTAGGAAAAACTGTCTGGCTCATGCATTATTTCAGATCCTATTACTGTTTTAACATGTTAAATCCTGCTTGTATTAGATATAAAAGCTGCATCCAATTTACAATGCAGAACTGGCATAGAAGTGTATCCTTCCATACATCGATTTTATATTTACATAGCCTGGCTCAGGTCACACTACCTATGCAGAGGCTTCCAACCATTAACAAGCATAAATAATAAACATGAATTTGAAACGCCAAGAGCTCTCAAATCTGAATCTTACCCTTGATAGACAAAGTCCCCAAGCAGCGCAACAACGGGTACCAAAATAATTGTGAGGTAGAAATAAATCGTACTCATCAATACATATATGACAAAATAAGTATTTCCCTACAAATAATGAAATAAAAGGTGTTACAATTTAAACATAAAGTATTGCAGTTATTTTTCGATTCAAAAAGGCAAAACAATGACTGGCAAACAAAGGGGAAGAGAATTTATTCACCTTTCCAATGATGGCACTATATATGAACGCAAATATAAACCATGCTAATATACTTCCACCAACGCTAATACTGTGCCACTTAGTAATTGAATTGCAAATCATAAGAAGCCGCAAGTTCACAGTTATTATAATACACGTGAACGCCAATGTACTGACATCCCAAACTCCATATGTTAGGCCAGCTGAATTTTTAGCAGTTAAACTCGATGTACTGACAAAATAATACAATATTAGAGACTGAAATACAGAAAAAAAGGCCCATATAGCCACGACCCTCCATTTGAAGAAGACATTTTTTATCCCCTCCCTGTACAGCTCAGGATACTTCACGGAAAGAGATGCACTGACATCCTGGAAAAATAAAAAAGGTCAAAAAATAGATATATCATCAGTGAAGAATTGCTCCGCAACAAGAGAAATGCAAGAGCAAAAATATGGTCTTCAAACAATCAAGTATCAACAGTGATTAAGTGATATTATTGATATGTAATTAATACCCTGATTCATGGCAAAAAGAAAAAAAAAATACCCCAATTCCAATTATAGTATAAATGTAATCTTTCAACACCTGAATAGATGAACCCTTTTGGTTATTTTGTCCCCCCTTTCTTATTATCTAACAACTAAAATATACACATTCTACCAAAACCAAAAAAAGTTCAGTGCCATACTAGAGAAGCTAATATAGTACCTTGTCAAATAGTCCAACAATAATCACGGGTAGTGCTGTGAAGATCACATTATACAATGACTGAAACCAATCATCGTAGAATCTCTGACCAGAAAACCCGGTTTGAAATGTAAACCAAAACTGAGTGAGAGTGAATGTGAGATTCTTGTAAAAGAAGTATGTCACCACCTGGAATCACAATTCCAATCATGTTAGAAGTTACAATTTTTATAAAAATATTAATAGCTGTATTCTGCAAAAACACAGTACCTTGCATATTCTAAGATATGACCACCGACCATGTACGAGTAATAAATCTTCAAGGTAACGAAACTGTGCAATGGCAAAATCACTAGCCATTACTGCTTGCATCCCCTCCAGCCCACTAATGCCGACACCAACATGAGCAGCCTGAATCATGCTGACATCATTAGCTCCATCACCAATACTAAGTGTTATTTTCCGAGCTCCCTTTTTAACCAAACTTGTGACCTGAATGCAATGATGTTGACATTAAATTAGCCTCCCCTCTTGTCATAATTCTATTAGGATCAATGAGATGATCAAGCGCAAAATTACAACCAAGCCAGCCTTCAGACATAAGTTTTACCTGTGCTTTTTGTAAAGGAGAAACTCGGCAGCAAACAACAGCATGACAATTTAAACTCAAATTCAGCAGCATCACTCTTAAACTAGGATCTAATGCATACATTAGACATTTTCCATCAATTACAAGTGCTAATTTAGGTCCAGATAGAGATGAAAGGTAGCTCTGTGCTTCTTCAAGGCACTTCTTCAGCTCCTTTCTAACTTCTTCCTTAGTAACACGTGCAATTTCCACTTGGTCACCCTACAAATAATAGACAAAAAATCACATCCAAAACACATTTCGTTTGTTTCTGCATAACATGGGCGCTGAAGAAAGCAGCTTACCCTTTCCTCAGCTTCTCTAATTACATCAGTTTCAGAACTAATAATGAATTGCTTCATTTCATTGTTTATTAGATTGCACGCTGTACCCATGGGAAGGAAATACACAAGTTAGTCAACAAATATTTGATACACAATGATTAAGGATAAAGATGCCATTTCTTATAAAGCAATTCACCATAGGCAATGTTTATGGCGGTCTCAACTTTATCTCCAGTAAGAACCCAAATTTTAATGCCAGCCCTTTGAAGAGTCTGTATAGTATTCGGTACTCCTTCTTGAAGCTTATCTTCTATGGCAGTGCTACCAATCAACAAAAGCCCATTTTCTATAAGTTCTGCCACCTGTATTAGTTCCCAATGTACAACTTTAAATAACAGAATGGACATCACTGCACTAGAAATTAAAATGACTTGTACATGTTATAATGTGAAAATAAATCAACTCATTTTCAATTTTTTCCCTGCCACAAGTCCATTTGTCTTCATATTCTAAACCAGTTAATTACAGGAGATCATGAAAACATATGACAGAAATCACAACTATTCCAAATTAAATGCATTTACTTTTTTGGGAGAATCAATTAGAGGTCCCATGGAAGAAACATAATTAAAATGAGGTCCCACGAGTTGTTATGTGAGGCCAATAAGTTATTATTGTTAGCCCTAGAAGTTGAAATTTACAACTCGTGAGACCTCATCTTAATTATCTTTTTTCCACGAGACCTCTAATTAATTCTCCCTACTTTTTTTTGACAAAAGATGCAAATTACATTATACTAGTAATATAATTAGATGCTATGGAGCATATGCATTGAACAAAAAATAAATTTATTATTTACTCTGTCAACATGACAGCCCTTCTAGTCTAATTCAACAGTTTCTTGAGGCAATTCTGTTTCTCATGGCTCAGTATTATAGAGTATCAAATACTCATGGTGTTTTAGAGTATCAAGTACCCTTGTTGAAGCCTATCTATAGCAGCTCATTTTTAAGAGCATTATTCTCACATGTAGATTGATACAAAGGATATTCTTTTTATTTAAGGTGGAGCCTTCATTAACCTAGCTGCCTACCTTGAATAGAATAATGATCAGATTTTATATTAGGGATATAACTTGATTTCTTTAACCAAATCTCCACTGATTTGGGAGATAAGTTAGGGATTCTATTAAACTATAATCAAGGCAGCATTAAATAGAAATATTCTGTGCCACTCCTATATATTTTGATAAGTTCAGATTGAATAGCAAGGAATAAAATATTATTCAAAAACTTCATGGATCATATGATGCCATTGTCGATTCCATGTTCAAGTGATTCAACAGGGTTTTATATTGATTGTCCGAGGGTAACACAATCCTCCTTTTTTACCCGGGTTTGAAACCGGCTATAAACTTAAGTGTAGTTAAAGTCATCAAAACAATCACCAAAAAAAATTCAAAGATAAATATACAGATAAAAAATGCAAGAGTAAAACAACAACATACCTCATCTAACTTCTTTTCACGATCACGAAGAGATGACTTAGCTTGGATGAACTTCTCATTCCAGCTTTCATACACATCAGGGGGCAATTCTTTGTAAGCTAGGCATAAAGTACGCAGACCAGAAGATCCAAATTGTTCCAAATGATCCCTAGTCACTTTCTTTATATCATTATAACCATCAGCCAATCTCTCATAAATTACACTATCAGCACCCTGTGAAAATAAAGTTCCTGAGAAGGCGTTATCTTCTTAGCCAACAACTGTGTGCCACAATCTTGAGCAGAAACCGCAAGAAACAATTACCTTACAATACAACACAAGTCTCCCATCTGGATAACGGCATACAACAGACTGGCGCTTCCTTGTACTATAGATGGAAAAAGGATTACAAATAGTGTCCAAACCAAATTTCCAAAACTTACAGCTAACTATATGTAATAATGATGAAACAGGTACCTGTTAAACTCGAGCACATTCAAGATCTCATAACATACATCCTGAACTTTACCCATCTTCTCAACATGAGATTCACGAACATATACTGAGGTAGGTGTGCGCCTGATCATAAGAACATTCTTTATGGTCAAATTAAGCTGCAATAGCCACTAAATCTAGCATCTCTGAAGACAAAATTTAGAAGAACCAGGTATAAAAACAAAATATAAAGTATAACTAAATCATGCATCCATCAAACTTCTTAAATTAAACTCATCTCACATAAGCTTCAATGAAGCCCATAACTGTACCACATCCAGGACAATATGCTTGTCCTAATAAGAAGCCGATAATAACGAAAATCTTGTCTGAAAATTAATAAGGTTCTATACATTGTTATTATAAGTTCGGCAAGTCCACATGGAAAGTTCAAAAAAGTTGTTTGCCCCATTTTTCTTCGAACTAGTAAAATGTCTCAAGCTTATGAATATGGAAAGTTGAAGTCAAAATATAGATAACGAGTAAACCAATGAATTAAGAAAGTGAGTGGTTAAAATAAACACAAAAAAAAAAAAAACGAATTCAAGAAATGCCGCAATCTTAATCTTCCTATAGTTTTACCAATTATCTCCAAAAATGAAAAAAAATTAAAGCCTCTCACGTAGCATTACCAATGGCCCAACAGTTTAATGGGACATGCATGCAACCTGCACAGGTAGACAAATTGACAAGTAATGCAGAAAACTGCAACATAATTAAATAATTTCAACCTGAAGAAGAAAAAACCAAAGTTCTTTGCAGCAACGACCAAAGCAGCCTCATCAGGTGATGCAGCTTGATATCTAATCTTTTCAGGGGACTCATCACCCTCAGGAAGTACAGTATGGCATATAGCAAGGCATCTGAAAAATTCCTAGAGTAAACAAAAAATCACCATAGCAAACTTAGGATCAATAAAAACCCAAGCCTGGAATTAACATATAAGACTCTTGCAAGTTTGCAAATAATAATAGTGCAGGAAAGGATTTACTCTGCAACTATCAGGATTAGGCTCATTCCTCCAGGCTCCACGCATAAGCCTTGTATCATCAAAATTAAAACCCTTTTCTTGCACTACATTGACTGATTGATTTTCCTGTGGAGAAGGTTTAAAATTTTCAACCCTGATCTCCTAACTAACATAACAAGTTTAATTTAAGTCTTTCAAAGGGCATGTGTACCACCTGAATTTTAATGCCATTGCGTTCAGCTAGTCCTCTCTCAATTTCAGTGATGCCATTTCCATAGATCTCCCCTCCAATTGAACACTTAAAGAACTCCATTAAGTTTCTTGTTAGGGTCCCAGTTTTGTCAGAGAAGATATATTCCACCTAATAAAATCATGAGTTAACTGTATACAATGAATAACCCAGAGCTTTATCAAGAAGCTACAAACATAAGCACTTTGTAAATTAACACATTTCAACCATGCATCTCTTACAAATGCACCACATTATGTGGCATTCTTTAATATCTATGATTACACACCGAAAATCAGCAACAAAAGCGGAGACAGGAGAATAAAAGGCCAAGAGAATCAAACATAATTATCTTCAAGCCGTCAAAGTTACAGATGCAATAGCAACAATCAGGAAAGAGACCATACTGAATGAGACATGATTATATCATGTGCCATTTTTTGTCAAAGCTGATCATATAAAGTTGTATACATTACAAGTCAGATCAAAGCAATGTCCAATTGACCTAGGAAAAAACGTCCCAAAAGACTTCAAATCTATTATGCCAAAAGGCAGTGCTAATGAAACTCACAACAACTTCACTCTTCGGAGGTATCCCCTAAAAAAGATTTAAGAGTCAAATTACTTCTAAAGGCATACTACAGGGAAATGAATTTAAGATGGTAACCAGCAAGTTGAATTATGAATGCGGAGGGATGGAAAAAAGGTTCATCACTATAAAAGTTCCAGAATCCCTTTTGATTTTTGAAAGATTTGCTTAATGCAGTTGAGGTATCAGTACTTGATGAATGCAAATATGCAAGGAGGACGGGTAGCAGTTTTTGATGACGCAATGTGTCTGACTTGTCAAAGATATGGCTGCTTAATGCTCACAAAACAAAACCACTTTTCTCAGTTTCCACTCAATCGGTTGTAGAGAAATTCCAATTTATAAATTCATTTCTGGAAATCATTTTCCTTCAATATCTTTTCCTTCATTTCATCTTAAGATCAAATAATTAAATACTTTAAATTATTCAAATAAAAGAAAAACAAGATAAATAAATGAAATTAAAAAAAACTAATTAATTCTGTCACTTTCTTCACCCAACAATCGGTATCCCATCAATTTTTATTATCTCTGGTAGTTTTTCCTTTGTCACTGGGCTAGTGGGCTTTCTTAATTTTTATGCATTTCCCCCTCCTTTCTCTAGTGCCCATTCCTCATCATCAATCATGCCTTCCAAGATCAGGTAAATCAAATAAATCACAAGGTAACTACTGACCTGCCCAAGTTCTTCATTTAGATTGGAAGTTCTGGCCAATGCAGGAGTATTGGTCTCACTGTGGTACATGCGCAAATCTTTGTTGATAAACTGAGCGCACTGAATAAATTTGATCATCTGACACAAATACGAAATATAAATTTTCCCTTTATCAAAACTAAGTATTATGAGGGCATATGTAAAAGGGCATGACACTAACCTCTATTGACACATAGAGTGAAATTGGGATGATTGTTGAGTATAACGTGATGAGGGTAAACATAGTCAAAGTAATAACCTGAAGGCAAAAGAAGAATTGACACACTGAAGTCAAAAGAAGGAAACAAATGGGATCGGATATTAATCTTAAAAGAATTAAGCATACAGTAAGCATACAGTACCAAAGGTCTATTCCCTGGGTTGAACTGCCCAGAACCTTCGTCACCTGCATTAGGACGCAAGTAGAAATACTTGTTGTTTACAAAGATGCCACTGCAATTTACATTAAACCAAGTCATCATTTAATAACAAGCACAAATCTATTCACCAAAAACAAAAATCTAAAGCACCGTGCCAGTTAAACCAACCACAGCCCCAAACCAAAAAGCATAACATATATGTAGCGATGAAACACTAAAAGGGATCCAGGCAAACTTGGGCAGATTATGTGTCCAATTCACGCACCTGCCAATGGATCCAAGTAAACACATTGCAAAGAGAGTCGCAAACAGAGCAAGTATGAGTTTGTCCAGCTTTCTCTCCAATGTACTTCTTTTCGAAGGAACATTCATGGTATTCATCATAACCTACATTGTATTCCAAATGTACAAAAACTGTTCATCAAAAATAAAAAGGAAAATAGAGCAACTAGAGGAACAAATAGCAAAAAAATCATCCTAAATAACAAGGGCATCCCAAACATATTTTGGAGCATGAGTAAATCTCCACACCCAAAAAATTGAAGAAATGAAGCAGGAGTATTTACTATTATTGTTATAAAAAATGCCACCCATAAGAAGAATACTGTTCAAATAGAGAGCCAAAATAACAAGGAAAGGGTTCAATCCTGTTCATGGCTATAATCATATATCTATACAATTGGAAAGAATCTAGACTAATTACCTAAAATAAAATCTCAACTAATATCCCTAATTGATAGATATCCTAATCTGATTAAAAATAAAATATTTCCTAATTATATGCTAACACTCCCCTTCAAGTTGGAGCATAGATTTCAATCATGCTCGACTTGTTACCAAGATAATCCCCTGAGCAACAAAAACAAGCATCTACAATCCCTTCGAGCATCACAGAAAACATTCCACACCCCCAGAGAAACAAAACCATGCACCTAACGCAATGACCAAATATGAAATCTAAATCCCGAAATGACTCATGACTCAACAAAGAACAACCCAATTCACACTGAAAAATTCACAAAACAGAGCTTGTTGTAAACCCAAAAAGACCAACCCCAAACACAATCACCATTAGTACAAATGCAGAAAAAACCAGGACGAAGAACACGCTGGAAAGTGGCTCCACAGTCCACCACGCTTCTGCCGCGCCACTTTGATTGCCATAAAAATATACCCAAAGAAAGGATATTTAACCAAGTGGCACATCAAAGCAAGAAAATCCTATCAAAAGATCTAAACAGCAACACAAAGAGCTCAGATTCAAACAGCCACACCAAGGGCTCAATAATGCCTAGCACCATATGCAGGCAAGTTGCAATTGCAGAAGCCATTGTTAAATAACCAGCAACAAGAGGAAACAATTACAAATAAACAGAAAATAACACACACCATAGCATCAGAAGATCTGAAACCACAAAATCAATTGTGAAGTTTAAACAAACAAGATCTGTAACCAAAAAATCTCCAAAAATAACCAAAACTGAAGCACCAAAATCAGCCCCTATAACTAAACAAACCAGGTCCGCTGAAACAGTAACAGCACAAATGTGAATAGTAACTTGTATCCAAACCACCACGAACTAGGACACGAAACTAGGGAAATACCTGAAACAAAGAGGTGCTAGGACACGAAACTAGGTAAATACCAGAAACAAGGAGGTGCTCTGAATGACAAGGAAAACGACGCCAAAAACCACCGCCACACGCCGGCCTGTATCTGAACAGTGATGGCGCAAGAAGACCACACGCCAGCAGTGCACCGTCAAGAATAGATCAGAAAAGAGGGGAAATGCTGATGGCCACTCATCCCCCCCCCCCCCCCCAACTAACCTCCCTAGGTGGCATGTATAACTAGATTCTGCCCAAAACTGGAACCCTAACAAACTCAATCTCTCTCCCCACAGAGAACAGAGAACAGCAACAAACTTTTTCACTAGGGAAAAAGAACCCTAACCAATGGGTAGTTGATTGAGCTGGTAAGTGGGCTACAACCCCCGTAAGGATAAGAACACATGTTTGAATCGTTCGAATCCATAGAAGCGCTTTCATTGGGAGAGAGGACAACCTTGAGTAAGTGAGCAACACTCATACCCCTCAAGTCCGAATTAGTCGGTTGCAAATAGGCACCGAATTACCGAGCAGTGTTGAACAAAAAAAAAAAGAACCCTAATGGCTTTGGTGCCATGATAGAGCCAAAATAATCTAGAAAAGGGTTCAATCTTAATCATGGACATTGTCACATATTTATACAGGGAAAGAAGGATCTAGACTATTAACATGAAATGACATCTCAAATAATATCTCTAATTGATAGAGATCCTAATCTGATTGAAAATAAAATATTTCCTCATTTTTAAATATTTTCATAATCATACACTAACAAATACCATGTTAAATGCTACATTAAAAAATTAAATAAAAACGCCAATCATTATACATCTCAAATGGTAAATAGAAACATGCTCGGATACACACCTCATGAAAGGCGAGGGGTCTCTTCATTTCGCCTCCATTTATAGATCAAATGGCATCTATTTATCCTTCATTTTGATCCAATTGTGTTAAAAAAAAGTGTGTATTTAATGTTATCCAACTTTTTTGGAAAGTTGCAAGATCAAAATAGTAGATAACAAGACAGTGTTTAATATAAATGGAGTCAAAATGGAGAACCCATCATGCATAAGTGAAATATTACCATTACACATTTAAACCTTGCACTAGATATTAAAACAAATATTTGATGTATAACATGACCCGTCATTTCATAATAACAAACCTTTGTTTCATGTCCGGTAAAAATAACAACCCCAACAACATACTCTGTATTCCTAAGGCTGCACCCCTGAAATGCACAACGTTTTAAAAGGTCAACACCTACGTGATTTAATAATCAAGACCTAGCAACATCAGAACTTATTAATGATACAGAATCAAATAAAACTCTTCAAAATAAAGTATAAATGGACAACCAGATGAAATTCACTGACTCCTTAGAGCTGCAAGAATTATGATTAGTTAATGAACAATCATGGAACATACATAAACAAAACTTCCAACACATTAAGGGGAAAAGGCATAACATACTCGCAACAAAAGTTGGTTAGGACTGAGAGGCAGTGTTTGCTTTTGAAATATAAGATTTCCAGTAAAGGTATACAATGAATTGTTTGGTTGCTCACACTGAACTTCACCTGCAATTATAAATAACCAAAACTCAAGTCAGATCAGAATATATAACAATAAAATATACTCCTCTTATCCCAAATGTAGGACCTAGTTTAGGAGTGAATTCTGGTCATCTCTTCTATTTATCATTTTCATCAAACTAATTTGCTTAAAGCCCCTGGCAAGATTCTAAAATGGACGATACATCTCCACTTCTTTCCTGTAACCAGCAATTTTTACCATTCCCGATTCTTCTTCAACCTCCCACGGTAATCTAGAGTGGTGCAGGCAAGAGGTAGGTGGGGTTTTCAATTGAAATTCAATATAAACACTATATTCTAGTCTGCGATAAATTGTATCAAACAGATTCCACAACTTTGTCAGCAAGCCGATAAAGCACTCAGAGTGAGCCTGGCCAATGGTACAAGGGCAGGTTTCATTTCCAATTTTGGCAAGCTCATGGGCGCCACCTTTATTTCCTTCCAAAGCTGGAATAATATAGTATGGCCCTCCAAAAAGCAGAAAGTTGCCATATGTGTCAAGATGAGGAGGAAGAAAACGAAGGCATGAAAAAAAAACACGCTTCTCATTTTGCTCAAGGTTAGAGGAAAAAATGAAACAACTATATCATTTAAAGGTTCATGAGTCTGAAGCTTAAATATACTTGGAGCATTTCACGTTGCATCATGTAAAGTGGGAGGGAGGGGCAAGAGTTTTGACAGGAAGAGAGCGATCACATACGACAGAATTTGAGATTGAAGTCCAAGTTGATAGTCATTTTCGCAACTTTTTAACAGGAAGAAAGGGATCACATACGACATTTTGAAAAAAAAAAGTACAAAGCTTACAAACAAGAACTGAGAAGAAAAATGTAGGTTGTTAAGTAGTTACTTGGTAACTAACTTCTAACAAATGTGAATTCTTGGAATCGCACAATGAGACAATCGATACAAAATACAAGCACCTTTGAACTCGGATGCCTTCTCATGAGTCAGGTAATCCCAAGTCTTTTCCAATGCTTTCCTAATCTTCAAATTGGTTTCCCCATCCAAATTGGAAGTCTGTCACCCAAAATTAAAATTAACATGACAAAGTGAACTTCTAGAGAATAGGATACACCTATTTTTTACATTTGAGAAGAGAAAACCTCAACATAGCAGACACCATCAGGGTTGGTACTGGCCAGGAAAAGAAGATCTGCAGGAAAGAACCCATCCTGCTTAACCTGTAACAATACATTAAACTTTAAGAATGTACAAATAAGAACAGAAAAATCAGTAATGACATCACAAACAGCATTAAAATTAAAGTTCAGCAACTTCAGTTCGGCACACAACATACTGCATTAACAAGATTTAACAGTATTGTTTTAAGAACCCTAACAATACCGCAGACCAAAAGCAGGACTAGGAATGTGTTATGTAATAATAAAAATAATAAGTTAGTTGGCTAATTAGTCAGTTACTTAGTTACAAGTCATTAGAATTGATTATAGGTAGCACCTATAAGCCTATAAATAGGATACTACTCTCTCTATTGTAAGATGATTTTGCAGATTTGACTTTTATGAATAATACACACTTTCAACTTTTTGGTTCTGTTTGGTTCTCTACCATGGTTCTTAGGTTCATTTTCTGGCTTTTCTGTTTGGTTCTTCAAGTTCTTAGATTAGTATGACAGAATGAGATAGATCTGTAACTGAAGGAGAAAAGCAAAGTCTAGTGCTAAAACTAATTTCGACTCTCAAAATTCAGGTGTTATTATCCTCCCAGGGCATCTCACAAGTCATCAGCCCAATAATAAACAATAACAATAGCAACAGCCCAATAGTGAGATCAAACCAAAAATCAAATGGCTATGCTTATGGAAAAACAAGTATACCAATTCCAAACAGATTACAATCAGATGATAAAATCAATATCATGCCTTACATTAGCATCTGTTCCTTCACATAACAATCAGAAGAGTTTAACAAACTAGACATCCATAAACATTACAGAACCATCTTGAGTTACATTCTGAAACTATAATAATCAACATTATTGTGAAATCGAACAGAACTCTATTCTAACTTCAACTTTAAAAGTGCAACAAGCAAATCACGAATGCAAAAGGTCAGTGAAACTTCCCTCTAAACAACAATAAATGTCAAGTTAAGATGATACAAAAAGTAAACAACATTATTTTGACCAAAAAGAGACGGCAGTACACAGAGATGCTGCAGAAATTTTAGAACATAACGTTGTTGTGCATTATATACTTCTTAATTACAAGTACTAAATGCTAAAAACATCAAAATTACTAAAGTCCAGATGTGACACACTCACCCTGACAACATCTCCAACTTGTACCCTTTTCCAAGGGATGGAAACCCACTTTTGGTCTTGCAGAACTTCTATCAAATTATTGTTAACGGCCAAGTCATTCTGAAAACGCTTCTGTTGTACACAAGTTAAGGAAAGACAATTTTTAATAATAAAAAAAATTAAAATTATCCATATAACCCTACAGCCATATTTAAATAATTTACATAATAAATAACAAGCAGAAAGTACAAACAACGGGAAATCCCATAAAATACTGAAAGAAAATATTTGTTAAAAGGCAGGCAGTCATAACAACATTTTTAAACTATAACATTTCCATCAATCCTGTAAGGAAAAATGTGAAGAAATATTAAAAACCCTATTCTACCTGAACATTTTATTCAACATGTACCTATGACATCGGTTTATATTCCAAAAAAAAATTATTAAAAAGACAACCTGAATCTGATTCAGAGTATCCACAAATTAATAATCCAGCATCATATTTATGAAACAAAACAACACAAGACACTTTAGGAAAAGAGGACACAAAAACAGAATGACAATAAACAGCAGTCTCACCCAGTCTTCAAAAGCTTCCTTCAAAAGAGAGATAAGAAGCACCAATGACAAAGGAGCCACATTAGTTAATGGAGACACGGGGCTGCAACATCAGAAAACATGTAAGTAGACTTATTCAGAGACATTAATAATGAAGCAGCTAAACAGATGATATTAAAACAAGCACCATATCAATTGCTTAATTCTTGATGATATCTAGTTCAATGTAAACGGCATAAATTAACATGCGAAAATAACAGAATGCCCAAAAATAGTCAAGTAACCAGCACATAATAAACGAAATACCATATATTAAATGCACACAGTTTATCTTGGAAATTGTGAAAATAATAAGTGTTTCTTATTTTGCAATAGTAGAATATTTGTATTATATCAGTCATAATTGTAAATTATAGTATTACGAAATACTTAGAGTAGAAGAATATTAAGTTATTAGAAAATCTGTATCACCACAAAAATGTACAAGAATAAAAATAGAAATTAAAATGTTTTTGCCGTTTTATTAAGTTTTTTGGAGAACAGAGTCTGCATTCTTCTTTCAAGGTCCTTACATGTTTCCTAACTAGATATTCCTCAGGCAATCCCAACTTCGCCGAAACAGAGTTTAATTTCTTGTGAAAATCTGCCAATGAGCCTGCCTGTCTGAAATAGTTTAACTCTTGCCACATCATTTTTCACAAGCAGAATCTCTTGTATCATATATGCCAACCTGTCTAGTCTCATTGCCATGTTCTGAAGTAATTGTGGTATATCCATGTCTTACGATAACAATGGGTTTTGAAATTTTTCTAGGCAGGTTTAAATTTTCCAGGTGAGTTTGAATCAGTATGGATGCGTTTTTTGCATTTCTTAAGGTCAAATTTTGGGTTCTTGCAAATCTTATTTTTAGAGTTGATTTACATGGTCCAAGGACCTTAAAGCTCTGATACCACCGATAAAAATTTGTTAAATTTGTGTTTTAAGATTAGAAGGGAGTAGAAGAGTGGAAGAGAGAAGAAATAGAGGAATAGAGGGTTTCAAGAAGTAAAAATATTCAGAAAAGGTTGAAAGAAAGAGAAAAATGAGGGAAGAGAAAAGACACAAGCCATCACATTATGCTAGCAACTTCAAATCTGAATTACAATAGAGAGTAGTATCCTATTCATAGCCTTATAGGTGCTACCTCTAATTAACTCTAATAGCTTGTAACTAACCAACTACCTAACCACTAACTAATCAATATTTTATTTATTTTTATAACATTGCCTTAACCTAAATTTTATTAACATAATAAACCAGGGGCCAACAGACTCAAAACCAAGATTACTAGCGTATACTGGGAATGACACGAAAGCAAAAAAAAAAGAGCTAGCTGAAAGTGGATTATCATATGAAACTATCATGTGGAAGCCTAAAAGCATTAAATTAAGTACCAGACAGAGTATAAAAAATACAGAAAGCATCATCCCTAGCACCCACACATTTCATCATCAACTCCAACTCCAATTCCAATTCCAATTCCTCAAAAGCAACCACTATTGAAATTGACAATTCCACTTCATAAAAACTGGGAAAAACCAATTCATATAATGCACCAATTATCCATCAACTTAACGTGATGCCTAGAATTAGACTCTAAAAACATAGGTGAGCTACTTTTTTTCACCTGATGAAGGGTGTTACCTCTTCCTCCCTGCAAGGTGACAAGGCTATATTGTATCTGAGCTTAGTGCCATAGGCATTGATGTGAGTGACTTTGACTACTTTATTCTAAGTTGAATTGTTATAGTTATGAATCATGACACCCAAAATAGTTTCTAGCCTTCTACACAGATACTTTATTCTAAGTTGAATTGTTATAGTTATGAATCATGACACCCAAAATAGTTTCTAGCCTTCTACACAGAACTTCAGTGATTCAAGCTCAAATACATAATGTTAGCAAAAATATTAGAGTAAAGATGCAGCAATAAAACAAATCCGCCGAATCTAGGAATTACAGAAAACCAGACAAATCATAAGCTAAGTAAAACAATTAAGATACACAAGAATCAAGGAAGCCTAAGTTAAATGACCCAATCATCTCAATATTCTAGATTATAAACCATTGCAGAACTCATTGTGGTATACTATAAATCATGCTAGATAAATATTTACGGGTATGATTCAAAAGTAACTCTGCCTATATATAAAGTAATAACCAAATCACACATTCAAAGAAAACCATGTGACATATTATAAAAAGACCAAAACAATTCAAATTTTAGATTCCTATTTAAAAGACTGGAAGGAGTATGTATATTTATAATAATTTGCTTACCTGATAGGTGTAGTTGACAAAATTGAGATTGTAAGAAAGTACAGATTAGCCACCCGCCTAAACTGCAACATAAAGAAATAATCCCCACTTCTAAGCAATACAAAAATAAAGATAGAGCATGATTACTGCCAATAATCATTAAATTTATTAGAGCATCCATTGCTTTGGGCAGTGTGTTAACCGCCAAAAAAAATATATTTTCATGTAGTACATGGAAAAAGTATGTCAGGTGATAAGGGTGGGGTGAGTAGAGATCATGGGTGCAAACCCCAAGTGAAATATCAATAGAAAATATATTTGATTCTACTACTACAATAATTCAATATCATGGACAGAATTCAGGATTTGAAGGAAAATACTATTAAAAGCATGCAATATAAACACTATCATTAATTTAACTAGTTGCTACTCCGTGTGTTGGCCAGCTAGATCAATGAAACACAAAAAATTCAAATTGATAGGAATATCAATAATGCCACAACATAACAAATCATAGTGCCAACATGAAACACAATATGTAGCGCAGCAAAGTTTGTATATTCACAATAGAAAATCAAATGCATCTGTCCCATACCCTAAGTCTTCATGTCACGTACCTGTTCAAACAGAGCTTTTGGCAAAAAAGTGAAAAGATTGTATTTTGTGGTCGATATTGAATTCCCCTGGCATAATGAATATTAACTAATCAAGGTTAGTCATTGATCATTGATGGATTGCATTGAATCATCAAATGTAAATTACACAACATAAAATCAAACATAAAAACAAATAAACTGCCTATACTTCTAAGTGAATGGATCTATGTAAGATCTATAGTGTGGAAACTTTACTTCCAAACAAAAATAGCCTTAATCCCATATTTCAAAGATGATCTGGCTGACCAATGACGTACATATCTGAAAACTTGCAGTATGTGAACCAGATTCATGTCAATTTTCTTTTCTTGGGTTTAGTTTCAATTTTTGAAGTTTGCAACAGGATACTTGAAATCTGTCGGTGTCTTCAATCAATAACATAACCTTATCCAGTGACATCCAACCTCTAAGCATTTTTCACACAATTCTATGCATTTATTCTGTTTATCTTCAACTAGAACAATAAAAAGTGGAAGGGTCAAAACTTATGAACCACAATTTCATAAATTACATCCACAATACGTGATGCCAATATCAAGCAACCCTTGCTTATGTCTTTTCGTATCCTACTTGTTTGCAAGAGCTACATAGGAATTCTCAACCACTATAGTTTCCAACCACTAAGCATTTTCCACACAATTATATGCATTTACTCTGTTAATCTCCAACTAGAACAAAGAAAAGTGGAAGGGTCCAAAATTATACCCACAATTTCTTACATTACTTTCAAAATAAGTGATGCCAAAATCAAGTAACCCTTGCTTATGACTTTTCATATAGGAATTCTCACCATTATAGTTTCCATCCATGCGCATCAACTGAAGTTATCTCTTAATGTGGTAAAAGCATTCTTCATGCAAACCCAACAAGTTTTATTAAAATATCTTCTTTCAGCGCATGAAATGTGCAATTATTCCGATTATTACTCCAAATGAATAAAACATAACATGAATGTACCAGTTTACAAAAGATTGAATACAATTATCAATCCGCTTAGTATATAAGAATTTACAGGTGAAACCTTCCAATACAAGCCAAATACTCCCTATGGTCATAAATATAAGACATAGTTGACTTTTTTGGAAAATCCTAAAAAAAGCAAAATAAGGTAATTATAAATTGATTTACCTAATTTTTCCCTTAAACTAGTTTATTTTACCTATAAACTAATAGATAATCTAAAAATATATCAAATATGTCATAATTTGATAACTTATTTTGCAACTTTAATCTCTCCAAAAAAAAAAGTCAACTAAGTCTTATATTTAGGACCGGAGGTAGCATTATTATTATAGAAACAGCTCCATTGGATATACACTCTTCAAAAAAACCCCTAATGACACTAATAGCGTAAATATTGACACTACTCCAACAATCAGTAAACAAAACACTCATTTCCTTCCTTCAGTCAACTAGATTGCAAGTTATAATCAAATCCACAATGAAAGTAGAATGTACAGTTACAATACTACAGTAAAAATCCACGGAATAATAGAGAGAGAGAGAGAGAGAGAGAGAGAAGAAAAACCTTGAATCGAACGGGAAAATTGGCGTCGCGATCGTTACAGAAAACGGTACGGTGACCAGGCGCTTGAGGTTGAACTCGGCCGAGTTGAACCGTTCGACTGGAAGGAATCCGATTAGGGAGATTACGAGTGCGATGCGATTCCATTTCAAGAGACGATCTCGCAGAAGAAGAAGACGATGTTCGAATCCTATTCCATCCACTCATCGTCAAATTCTTTCGCCACTGAAAAAAGAATGAAATAGAAAAATCGCTCCGATTGATTTTCTGACCTTTCGATAACTTCAATGGCTTCCTTTGCTCGTTTGAGAGATCAGTTCATGTTCGTTGGTCTTCGTCTTCCTCTTCTTCTTTGTTCCAAGTAGTTGTTGAATGAATGAATGAATTGGCTCTGAAATTTTCGCCCTCTCCTTATATTTTTTGGTTTCCCCTTTTTGCCCTTGGCGTTCTATTTTCGTTTTTTAACATCGGAAGCCGCGTGGGTGGGACGGATTTTTCTTGATCGTGGCTTGTTTATTTCACACGCGCCTTAGTGCAGACTTTGTTGAGGAACAAGAGAAATTGTTGATGATAATTTATATGCTAATATTCTCTTGGATTGATTATGGTTAAAGCTAGAAGTTAATGAAGGTGGGCCCCACGCCAACACTCACGTCTGTTAACTTCAACTTAACGGCGTGGCTAAATTTGTCTCATTTTGCTTTATAATGTCCGGTTTTGCACCATCCAATTTACGGGTGTTAAAGTTGTCCATTTGAAAAATTACAGTGGCTAGTTTTGCCCATTCGCCCTTTTATTATATGTGGTTGTACGCTCAATTAGACCCTCCGCAATTAGACCATGGTGTTATAATCCACTTGGAGCATTGCAGAATAGTCAATATCAACAACAGATTTGTCATATCATTAGTTAAATCATATAAAAAGTCTGATGGAAATTTGGTAAAATAAAGTTGGTTGCTAATAACTATACTGGTACAATTTATTATTGTTTCCTGCTCAGATATCAACACAAATACTAAGTTGTGAAATCCTCATGCATCTTCCTCCTCCAAGCTCAAGAAACAAGATTTTTTCCTTATAACCATGGCAGTTCAGAGATGCAAGCAGCTCGTTTCACTTCATGATCCTGACGTTATCTAGGAGTGGGAACTGTCATAGCTTAGCATAGTGCTTTCAATGTAGAAATTGCGGACCTAAGTGCCCATTATGCCATTGTAAAATATCTTGTAATGACAACTCCCTTTTCTTTTATTTCTCTTTTGTGTAAGGCCCTCCACAAAACTCATCCCACCAATTTCTATGGGATTGGTTTGATTTTATCTCTCCTCCTATCACTCATCCTTGGCTAATAATTGGAGACTTTAATCAAGTATACATTCCTTCTGATAAAAGCAACTCTGTGGGCTGCTCAGTTGGGATGAGCAAATTTAATAGTTGTATTAATCGAAATAAGCTCATCAAGATACCACAAAAAGGACCTCGTTTCATGTGGATAAATAATCGAAAGGTTTTAGCTTTAAATTTAATCCTGGAAAAATTGGACATGGCCTTTTGCAAGATTCGTTGGAACTCTATCCTCTTACCCATGTAACAAATTTCGTTATCAATGCATCAGACCATAGCCCAATCAAGCTCTCCACTGAATTTCGCAGACCTAAAACAAAGCACCATAAATTTGAGCCTTTCTAGTATAAATTCCCTGATTTCATGTCTCTGATACAGGACTGGTTCCTTTTCTGGGTCTCTCAGCTATGTGCTACATTGCAAACTACAGTCAACCTTTCTACCCTTGTTAATTGGAGTAAATGCAAAGTAGGAAACTTTAAGGCAAGAATTTCAACTCTAGAAGTCTCTCTACTTCGCCTTTCTGAACAAGTTGATCTCTCTTCCCCCATCCCCCATTCACCACAACCTAACATGAACCAAATCCGATAAGAGCTGAAATTTCAGTATAACTGTCAAACAAGTTAATGGCAACAAAGATCTCGATCAATCGGCATCTCCAGGGATAAAGGAACACTAGTTATTTTCATGTCATTGCTAGTAAGAGAAAGAATAAAAATTTGGTCTCAAGCTTAAAAAAATTGATGGTGAATGGACATCAGACCTGAATGAGATTACATCCATGGCTTTTCACTACTTCCCAGACATCTTCCAAACTAGCCATTCTTTTTCACATGACAAAATACTTGATAAATAGCATCAAATTTTAATTCCTACACTCCAAACCTCTGAGCATGAACTTCTGATCAAGCACATTCTCCTTTCAGAAGTCAAAGAAGCTGTTTTTGACTTACCCAAAGATAGTGCAACTGGTCCGGATGGATTTCATGCCAGCTTCTTTCAACAAAATTGGCATTTAGTTCACATGTCCATCTTCAATATGCTCACTAATGTCTGGAACTCAAGTCACATTTTGAAAGTCATTAACCACACTAATGTGGTCCTCCTACCTATGTCTTCTCACCCTCAGACCTTCAAAGACTTAAGACTCATAACCCTCAGTAATGTATCTTATGAAATTCTCTCAAAAATCCTGTGTAACAGACTCAAAACCATCCTTCATGACATTATCCATCCTTGCCAGAGTGCCTTTCTTTAAGGTCGCTTGATATCAGATAATGTTATGTTAGTTGTAGACCTCATGCATCTGATCCATTCCTCTAGAGGCATAAGGAAAAGGCTGACAGCCATGAAGATTGATTTTCCAAGGCTTTTGACCGTTTATCTTGGTAATTCATCAGAGCCCTTCTCCATCGAATGCATTCCATAGCAATTTCATTACCATGATCTACCAATGTATCTCCATGATAAAGTACCACTTCCTTCTTAATGGGCGAACTATCTTTTCCCACGAACCAAATAGAGGCATTAGACAAGGAGACTCCTTATCCCCCTACCTCTACATCCTCTCACCCAATGTCCAATCTTGCCTCTTCGATACATCCGAAACTGCTAAACTTTGGAAAGGAATCAAAATCTGCAAACATTCCACACCAATCTCTCATCTATTATATGCAGATGATTCCCTCCTTTTCTTGGAAGTCTCCCTTGGTTTTCCACCATGCCAAGAACATCCTGGAAGAGTTCAGTCTCCTAACAGGTCTATGTTTTAATAAAGCAAAGTCTACCCTAATTTTTAGCCCCAACACACAAAAGTTATCTAAAATCTAGGGTGTTAACTTCTCACATAGACTGGGGAAATACCTTGGAACCTATATTGATCCATAAAGGAAAAATTTGTCATTTACAACCAAGTTCTTGCAGCTATTAGCAACAGAACTGCCTCATGGAAAACCAAGCTTCTTTCTAGGCTTCCAGACTGACTTTGCTCAAATCAGTTCTATTAGCGGCTAATATATATGTTCTCACCTGTATCAAGCTGTCTCGGCATATTTGCACTCAATGATAGTATATGTGTTGCTTTTTTTGGGGTGAGCAATCAGGTAAACTCCAAATACACCTTGCTAACAAGGATTTACTCTTATCTTGCATTCAAGAAGGCGAATTGGGCTTACGATGCACTTGTCATGTTAACCTCTCTCCCTCCTTTCTAAGAAACTATGGAGAATTATCACTGCTGACTCTAATTCTTTACAGGGTCTACTCTTAGAAATAAATATATTGATTTGGAATCTGGTGCACTTTTGAAACACGCATATAACTCCTCTTGGATATGGAAGGGCATCTCATATGATTCTTCACTCATGACTCACTATCTCTAGTGGCAAGTAAGATCGAGATCACAAATTCCTCTCAACCACCAACTGTGGTGGCCTATGCAGTTAGGATCAGTACCTCCAGATAATGTCTCAAGGGAACAAGATCTACTCTTGCATATTAACAGGGTATGGAACCCTGTATCTTGGAATTCTGAATCGATCTCACAGCTTTATGCCCCCAGATGTGTTGAAGATTCTTTTTACACCCATATCCTTCTTCAATTCCCCAGATACGATAATTTGGACTGGTAGCCCAAGTGGACAATATTATGCAAAAGCATGCTTTACTATTTGCTATCACAACACTAACCCAAGACATTACACACTGATCAATTTTGGAAGTTCATATCATCACTAGCCTCCATCTATGACTTTTGCCCTCTATCTGGAAATTACTACAACAAGCTCTTCCGATTGGTGAAGTGCTCACTAGCCACCATGTTCTAGTTTCCCTACTTTTCCCCAATGATTGTGACCACCTAGAAACTCTAGCCCATGTTTTCTTTGCATGCCATAAAGTGTGGGCTCTTTGGTAGTGTTGTCTTAACGAGTTTTTCCTCCCGTGCGTTGCACGGGCTACAGCTGTACCATTTAAAAACTAAGTATACACTTGTAATGAAGTTTAATAAAGTATGACTCTTGACACTTAATCTGTTGGATATCATTGTGTAGAATCAACAGGTAGTTTGTAAACAAAAGCAAATTACATGTTAAAAAGCATATGTCATTTTGTGTACATCCAACACAAGGAATGTATCTTCAATTCAAAAAAAAACACTAGGAATGTATCTGCACCAATAAATTGGTTAACAAAAAGAACTAAGTATCTTAAGGTATACAGCATCCAACTCAAAAGGATCTCATGCATAATAATCAAATTGGTTGTTTCACAATGAGAACTGCAACCAAGTCAACAAATGAACTAATACAAATTTTCAATTATCATGAAAGCTTGCTATGTTGAACAATCATGAAAATCTCTTTGTAAACCACATTCTTTATTGTGTTCAGTCCTTGTTCATCATGTTGTCCAACAACAATCCTTAATCCATCAATACTTCTAACTCTGGACAGAGCAACATACAATTGACCATGAGTGAACACCGAGTTTTTCAAAGTCTTGATTGAATCATCTGTCAAATGGACACCGAGTTTTTCCTCCCGTGAGTTGCACGGGGAGATAAGCCTGTATGAAATTATATTTGGCAACCACAGAACAAAAAATCAATCAAGACTGGTAATACATGTATAGCAAATACCAAAGTAATAATTCAAAAGAAAACAATGACAATGTTCAAAGAAATAGCATAAAGAAACAACAATGATCTGAAAAAACCAAACTAATTCAAAACAAAATTAAGTGACAAATCTTGTACAACATTAGTGAAATAGTACATCCGTGTTTCCCACGCTTCGCGTGGTTGGTTGATAATAGGGTATTTTAATATTTGGGCAGTATATGATAGCTTTAATGATATAGAGTAGTATGAGATAAATCATTAAAGTAATCTACCAACATTTTAATATCTATACAAATGAAAATTGAAGAAATCATTGAAGGGTAAAGTTCTTGAAATCTGCAATTCTCTAAGAAAGCTGAAGATATGATAGCTTAAACCTAAATAAAATTTCATATAGTTAAGTTAATTCAATTAACATGAAATGAGGAAGGAACAGGGGAGATGATATTATATGAAATCTGATCTATTTCTATTTAAATAATTGAACGTGAAATGAGGAAGGAACCTCCAATAAATGCGGTGGAAAGCAGAGCACAGAAAAAAGAAGATGCATTAATGTACAATAGGGCATGTCACACATTAGCACTGATGATATCATTAAATGCTTCACATTTTTTGGCCAGAAAGAGGCTTCACATTTCTTGAATAGATTGAATAGATCATTTCATTGTCCAAATAGCAATACTCCACCCAGTAAGCATCTTTACACGACTGCAGCCATAAGCATTAGGTAGTATGAGATTATTGTTTGTAATGACATCAGGGAAATGGCTTTACCTATTGCTAGATCGCATGAGATATTTCAACTACTTTTTACATGGAGCCCATTGTTAAAACCAAAATCCATCCACAACAAATTTAAAAAGGTCATACAGCAATATCAATAAAATCATAAAGGACAGGGGAAAAACAACAAAGGTAAATCATAAAGAAAAGGGGAAAGAACACAAAGGAAAATAGCAAGGACAAATTAGATGAGTATATAATTACCATCACACATAAATTTTATTGATGTTTCGACCATCATTCAAATAGAAAATTATATTAAAAACACAAACCTTTTCTCAGCCCCTTCTATAAACACATCCAAACTATAAGCACAATTCAACATCCAAAAGAAAATGCTATGGCTACAATTATAACACTACAATTATAATTGCTACAGCAATTATATCACTCACTTTTAGCTACTTTTGCTGTGAGTTTGAGGACACATGAAGCTTGCTGCTGCTAGCTTTGCCAAGAATTTTTGAGCTTTTACCTAGACCATCCCATACAATAGAATAACAAATGGAAAAAAGGAAACAATGAGTACAGATTCATGATGGTATGCAAAACAAAACTTTCAAAGTGACTTGTCATGTTTAATGCTGCAGAATCAAGCTTTAAAAGTAAATAAGCATATGCAAAACTGTCTTCAAAAATGCAGTTCAATTTTTTCAGAAAATATTCAAAAAATCAGTCACCGCAAATATATCAAAGGAGACCCTCATAAAATTTAACATACAACCTGAAGTAATATTTTTTTCATAGGTCTCTTTGCAGATACTTCACCTATGGGTTCCTTTACAGATACTTTACCTATTGGCACCTCTCTGCTACTACTCCCATTTGAAAACTTCTCTTGTCCAACATGGGGTTATATGCTCTGATTATGTCCAACCAAGTTAGGTGTTGAATGCTATTAGTGATACTGTGATATCATAAAAATTGTTAACTTCACATGCTTTAATTAAAAAAAAAGTTTGTATTAGATCTTATTCTGCATGAAACTAACAATTAGATATTTACTGCAACTTCAGCCAAAAATTTAAATGTTAAGTATACTTTTCAGTTCTAAAACCAAAAGGCATACGCAGTAAGGCATAGACAGAAACCTTAATTGTACCAGTTAAAAATACCTTAGTTCTTATGGAGTGGGTAAGCTCCAATCCAAATAACCTGCCCAATGACTAAAACATAGATTAAAAACAGTGTTACATTAAAGAAAGATCACATGCCTCCTCTGCAAACCTCATTCAATTATCCTTGTCTTCTTAAACAGTTTTTTCTTCCATGCCTCCTCTCCCACATAATTTAATGAGGTAAATAAAAACTTAATTGTCATAAATGCACAGAACTTATTAAAGGCAGATCATGTTATATTTGAACATAAAAACTTGACACCAAAAATGGTATGCAGTAGATCAGCCCTAAAACTATATCTCAACACAACAACGTCTACATCTCTAGCTTGGGTAACTATTTCTTCCAAACCAAACACTTGTGCATTCTATGTTAGACCTTTCCCAAAAAAATAAATTTTCTAATTGAGAATGCTTGAGCATTCTATGTTAGACCATTCCCTCAGCAGCAAAACTTCCTTACAAAAGAAAAAGCTTAGCATGTCCTTTTTTCTTACGTTTAGAATTAATGCATGGCATTTCCTACATGGATGGAACATGGGAAAAAATTAGAAAAACGCACACAAAAAAGTGACAGATCCATGGTCATTAAGTATGAACTTAAAACACATCATAGAGAAGAAATCTCACTTATAGCTACATTGGCAGCTTGTTGAGGGGGGATCCATTACCTCAATATAAATACAACCTATAGCCATGCTGCATGAATATATTCCGAACAAATCAAAGTAATGGATATATTTAGGTAAAATATTGAACTAACTAAGACAAAACTTGCAATAAATCTTTTGACATGATACTAAAAATCAGTCAAGTCAGAAAAGAAGGGCGTGAAAATACTGTCATGGAACAATAAATACAAAAAAATTTAGGTTTCACAATACCTTCCTTTTATACTTCTTTTGAGATGATTGGTAATGATTTGCAAAATGCGCATAAATTTCAGTTTGCTATAGAATATAATTGAAGCAACCTTGCCATTGTTGCTCTGCAATCAAAGCAACAACCATACGTTTTAAAAATGACAAGAAAACTCAGCATAATAAAGAAGGAAAAAGCACCTAGATATGTATAAAAAACCCACAAAGCCATAGGCAGAACTATATAAGTTTCAATAAGGGGTACCTACAAATCTTCACGACATGCTTCCTCTGGAAACCTGAAAGAAGAAGAAGAAAAAGTATAATAAAGCTTGGAACTTTCGCAAGACCCAACTCAAATGAATAGGAAATCCTGAAAGTTCAGAGCTGATTTTTTTTTTCACCATAGAGCATTAAAATTTCAAGGAATACAAATTTCATGGAAAAATAAAATAAAGCTTGGAACTTTCCACAAGATACCCTTTTTTTTTTGAAAAACCGTGAGACATAAATTAAGGAATAAAAATTTCAACTCAACATAGATCCTCAAGCACTATAGAGTTGTAATCCATGTGTAAGACCAACAAATGCTGCACTCACATCACCTGTTCAAATAGAAAATGTAGAAACGGAGAAGATGAAACAACTTCTCAATCAAGTGAAAGTCAACTAAACACAACTCAGATATCACTCCATCTTCCTTGTTTCTTCCCTGCTCTAGTTTGGTGTTCATCATGAGTGAACACCGAGTTTTTTAGAGATTTTCAGAGATCTCCGAAAAACTTGGTGACCATGAGTGAACTCTCCAACAATTGTGGAGGGCTTGGGCTGTGAGATCTCCACCTGGGAAAAGTGCTTTTCAGAGAGAGTTCAGAGGGAGGTGAATGTTTGGAGGGAGGTGTGTATGGCTAGGGCTGTGAGATCTTGAATCGGGAAAAGGGGTTTCCAGAGAGCGGAGGGAGGTGAATGTTTGGAGGGAGGAAGCTTACTCTGGAAGCTTCAACACGTGGGGCCACATGGTAGCCTGAAAAATGAAAAGAGGAATGGGCTAGGTTTTCCTTCATGACCACATGAAGCTTCTACAAGAAGCTTGATCGTTTGGTCCCGTTTGTGCTTCCCCGACACGTGTCTGCATCACCCAAGCAAGCAGATGGGACCCGCACAGATATACCGTAATGAAGAGATGCATATATGAAGGAAAGTTGTGAAACTTTGTACAGAAGCTTCTTGAAGAAGCTAGATATGGTGGTCCTCATGAGTGTTTTTTTCAGGTATAATATCTGGAGTAAAAATTGGGGAAAGGGTGTGGTCCCACATCTGCAGGTCCCACGTATTTAAGCAAGCTAATGAACAGTGTTTTTGGAGTTTCTTAACTTGATGCTTTGCTATTTATTATATATAGATATAATAGTTGATTTGCTTGATTTTTCCTCTTTTAGTACATGATTAACTAACATTTTGCAGGTTCTCCATGCTGATAACTTACATGCAATCCTTGAGCAGTTCATTTACCTATTATATCAACTTTGGATGGGAAGAAATCATGATACTAAGGCAAGAAGGATCACAGCAAATAATCACAACAACTTTTTGTCTTCTTATTTTATGTCTGCTATATTGAGGATGCATTAATGATTTATCTGTTTTGAGAGATTGATACCAAAAGCCCAAATAATGAGCTGAAGATATTAATGATGTCTCTGTTTTGAAAATGAAATTTTATACTTGTAACAATAATGCAGAAACTATTGATGTTAAGGTTTATTCATGTATTTCTCTGCTTCTTAAATATCTTGCAGGTTCTATTTTTTTCTGATTTTGTTGGAAGGTGTGTTAATGAGCATCTTGTTTTAGTATTAATTGATTCAATGTAGAGCTTAAACCTTGCCTCTTTTCTTTAATTTTAATTGTTTCATTTTTTGTTGGGTATAGGATAATATGATATATGAAATATATTATAAAGCGTGCTTATTGTTTTGATTTATTCCCATTATGTAGATAGATGGTTTGTGGATGCTTTTTTACCATTTAATGATATGCATGTTTCATTTACTTTGTTAGATGGATTTGGAAACTCAATATCTTCATATGATGCGTCGATGGTTTGAATTGTGTCAAAGAGCAATAACTTTGCTTGTGTATATTTTAGACCAAGCATATACCAATGAGTTTCATCGTACTAAAATAGGTTATAGTTTGAGTGGAAAAGGGAAAGAGTAAGGGATGAAATAATGAATAGAATATCTAGTTGACCGTCTAGTTGCAATATCATTAGAATGACTCCAAAAGCGTTTTTAGAATTGTGTATCATGCTAGAAAGGGAGAGTGGTTTGCAAACCACCCGTTGGGCAAGCGTGGAAGAACAAGTAGCAAAAACCCTTTATATATTAACCCATGGTGCAAAAAATCATGAAGTCAATTTTTGGTTTAGGCTTTCTGGTGAGACAATTAGTCGTCATTTTCATAAGGTTTTGGCAGCTATCATTGAGTTAGAAGAAAAATTTGTCATACAACTCGATGGGTCAAAAATCTCCCCTGAAATTGAAAAAGAGAGTTCATTTTATCCATACTTTAAGAACTGTGTGGGTGCTATAGATGGAACTCATATACGTGTCAATGTGTCTCCATTAAATGCTCCTTGATATCGTGGTAGGAAGGAATTTCCCACCCAAAATGTGTTAGCGGCTTGTACATTTGACCTAAAGTTCTTTTATGTACTGCCTGGTTGGGAAGGAACTGCATTAGACGCAAGGATCATTATAAATGCATTAATAAGGGAAGATAAGCTCATAATTCCTGAATGTAAATATTTGTCCTATGTTGATTGAATTTACATTCATGAGGGATTAAATGAAATTGAAGTAATTCTCTTCTTTTTGTTGCAATGTCTTTTTTAATCATAGGTAAATACTCCCTCCGGTCCTAAATATAGGACCTAGATGACTTTTTTGAAAAATCCTAAAAAAAGCAAAATATAGGTTAATTATAAATTGATTTACCTAATTTTTTCTCTTAAACTAGTTTATTTTACCTATAAGCTAATGTATAATTTAAAAAGATATCAAATATGTCATGATTTAATAAACTATTTCGCAACCTTAATCTTTCCAAAAAAAAGTTATCTAGGTCTTATATTTAGGACCGGAGGTAGTATTACCTTGTGGATGCCGGATTCATGTTAACAAGTGGGCTTATAACACCTTATCGAGGAGTCCACTATCATTCGAAAAAGTATTCAAAGAGAATTCCACCCTTGAACTATAAGAAGTCATTTAACCTTCGACATGCAAAGTTGCGTAATGCAATAGAATGTGCTTTTGGTGTTTTGAAGAAAAGATTCACAATTATATCCAATGTATTTGAACCTACATATGGTATAAATGTTCAAAAAATGATTATATATGCATGCATAATTCTTCACAACTTCCTTATGAGTGCTGGCCCTAACGGAGATATTTTAAGAGAAGTTGACATGGACCTTTATCGTCAATGTGAATCTAATGACAGCCATGGTGCTCCACGTCGTAATAATGATGAGACTGCTTAAGGTGAACTTAAGAGAGAAGAAATAGCCACTCAAATGTGGACAGATTACGAAAATAATCAGGATGCTTTTGAAGAACACCTTGATGCTCTTGATGAAGGCCTTGAGGAGGACATATGACATTGATGTCTTGTATTTCACTAGGATATTAATTCTGTTATTTGGTTTGTATTTTCATTTTTAGATTGTTTATTGTATTACTCGTCCAGTTTTATATTTGTAGCATGATGTTTGTTTTATGACTTGTTCAAGTGAGACTTTAAAATTTCAACTAATGAATTTATTGCTTTCATACTTATTTGTACAACTTAAAATTGCAGTTGTTATTAATTCTGTTATGTGATGAAATGGCACCAAACAATTGTAAGGAGACAGTTATTGAAGGACACCGAATTTGCGGTCGGTGTAGTGATGTCTTAGGTCTAGTCCTTCAAGAAAATTTAGAACCAAGTGGTTAGTGAAGGTAATGGATGCACAAGAGGGGGGGTGAATTGTGCTACAAAATAAAAGCTCAAATAAAATCAACACAAGAGTTTATACTGGTTCGGTCTACCTGACCTACGTCCAGTTCTCAACCACCCAGGCCGAGTTCCACTATCCTCAGGTTTTACAACGGGTGCACCTGGAACCTTTACAACCACAAGTTTTGAACTGGATCACTTGCAACCTTACAACCACAAGTTTTACTCAAGGCTCACTTGCAACCTTTTTAACTAGCTCCCCCTTACAACCAGCAAGGGTTCAACCTTTACAAATAAAGGATTTTCTAATTAAGTTCTCTTTAAGAACAGATAGTGGTACACACTTAAGTACAATTAATGCTCTTATAACAAGAAGAGACTTAACTACAAAGAGTACAAGATATGTAGATGAAAAGATCACTCAATGAGTTAAATGCTCTTTCTCTTTTCTGGGCAGCTTTGAATGCTTGAAGGATTTTTCGATTTCTCTCTCTAGCTTCTTTCAAGAATGTCAAAGATAATAGATGTCTTCATAAATGAAGTTGAGCTCCTTTATATAGTCTTCAAACATTCTCACTCTTGGTAGGTGGGTTAGCCGTTTGAATATGGCCGTTTTTCCCATGTTACCGTTTGCCCAATAAATGCTTCATCAATGCATAACAGGGTTGACTTGCTTTATCTCTGAAAAGTAGTTCTGACAACTCTGCTCTGACAAAAGCATTCTGACACTGCACTTCTGAACGTTCTGACATTCTGATTGCTTGCTGAAGCAGATTCTCATCCGGAAGCAACTCTACTTAGTGTGCTGCACTTGAACGTTAGTTTAGCAATATAAGCACATAGTCACATGCAGTGGCTGTTTACTTAGTCTAACATGTTTTCCTTGTATCCGGAAGCACTACTACTGGATGAAGGGTTATATTCACTTTTACTCACTCTCGCTCAGTGTCCCTCATTCCAATAGTCAGCGTTAGTCACTAAGCAATCGGAAGTAATTCTACTGGACGTTGGTTATGTTCACTGGCGTTTGGTGTTACCTGTTCCAACAGCCAGCGCTAGTCACTAAGCTATCAGAAGTAGTTCTACTAGACGTGGCTCATGTTCACTGACACTTAGTGTCATCTATACCAACAGCCAGCGCTAGTCTAAATATAATCGGAAGCAAATCCACTTCCGGTTGAATCCTAGCTTAGTCTTAAGATTTTGTATATTTAGTGCTTCTGGACTAAGCTAGTTCCTTAGTGAATTACTTGCTGTCGCTGGGGGATGAGTCATTCATCCGCGAGCGCTAGTCCTAGTCTATCCGGAAGTAAGTCCACATCCGGTTGCACTCTTACTTGAGATTCTATGTTAACCTATTGCTTTCTAAGTACTTGGCTTATTCTTTCATATTTTAGTCTTCATCAAAACTTAAGATTCTAACATTCTCCCCCTTTTTGATGATGACAAACTAAGTCTATCGATTAAGTTCTTATGAAAGAATTAAAACAATAATTAATCAAGGCACAAATAACTTAGACAAATATTATTGATAACCAAGAGATTACAAGTTAGTGTTATACAAGCAAATAAAATATACAAGTAATCTACACTAAGCAAGAATGAAATATGCATGAAAAACAAAGGAAAAATTCTAAGTTTTGAGGGTTGAAGTGGGGGTTTAGAGTTTGTGTTTCTTTTTCCTTTCCCTCTCTCTTTGTCTCTCCTCATTTTCTCTCTGGAGCTGGGCTAAGTGGGCTTCATGCACATTCTGGTCAATCTGAGCAATAATTCGTTGAAGCTCTTCCTCTTCCCTTTCCCTTCTGAGTCTCTCAGACTCAACAGACTCCTCGAAGGCTCTCTTCAGGTTTTCAACTTCCTCATAGCCTGGGAACCCTGTTGCATCTGAGAAGGCAGTGACCTCTCCATTTGGGTAGTGGACAGCCCTGATCTTGACATTCCATACTGGGAAGTTGGGGTCCTCTTCAACTTCCTGGGCTTTCCTCTTCCCCTTGCCTTTCCCCTTTCCTTTTCCCTTGCCTATTGGCTGAGTAAGTTTGGCTCTTGCTCTCTAAGCATCCAGGCAAGCCATCTGACCAAAAGAGATCTTGTCCGTGAACCCATATCTTTCAAATTCTTCAGGAGTCATATCTTCTATTTCCAACTTGACTTCCTTTAGAATTGGAATGGCTTGTACTGATGGGATCTCTTGCTCAGCTTGGACTGATGGAGTCTCTTGCTCAGGTTGGTCTGATGGAGTTTCTTCCTCACTCTCAGCAGATTCAGTGGAGGCAGCACCCTTGTTGGCACGTTTTCTAGCAACTGCCTTCTTTCTTGACTCACTGAATTTAACTGCTGGCTCAAATGGAGGAGGAGGGGCAGAAGTTTGCTCAGATGTTTGCCCAAAGGAAGAAGGGATGGGCTTAGCAATCACAATGGGAGGACGGACGATTGACCTTCTTCAGCCAGTACTTCATCATGATTTTATCTACAATATTCCTACTTTGCTCAGTTGTAGGAGGCTCTGATGATGAAGAGGCTGGTTGTGGAATTTCTTCATTTTGCTCAAACACAACCATGTCCCAATTTGACCTTTGCTCATCTGACCTCCGCTGTTGCATAAATCGGATGGCTTCCCCTCTGATCAGGCTCTCAGCACCACCCAATCTCTGAGATTCCAAGGCACGGCGGAGGGCAGCCGTGATGTCGTCATCTAGCCAGAGGGATGGCTGAGTGAGGACATCCCTTGCTTCCATGGAACGGCGAAGGGTGATGGCAGCATCTCTCCCCCTTTTGTCATCATCAAGGAGAGCGAGGGCCAGCGAGGACTGAGTGGATGGAGATGAGGGTAAGGAGTCTGGTGAACTAGGAGGGTTGGTGAAGAGGGTTTGGTTTCTCTCGAAGAAGTCAGGGCGAGTGAATAGCCCATCGAAGGGGTAGGTGGAGGAGTAGGCAACGGGTTGTTTAGAAGGGGATTGGAGGGCTCTGTGGGGCTTGGAGGTGGTGAAGGGTTTGGAGAGTTTTGGGGAGATGGGGAGTTATTGAAGGTAAGGGGTGATTGGCGAGGAGAATGTTGGGGTGAGTCTTGTGTGGAGGTTTGAGGTGATGGTTGATGGTCATGGTTGGGTGAGGTCTGGGGTTGTTGGTCGTTGTGTGGTGATGTGTGTGATTGCTGGTCATTTTGTGGAGGTGGCTGTGGTTGTTGAGTGTTGGGAGGAGGAGGAGGGGGAAGTAGAGGTTGATTAGGTGGAGGAGGAGGAGGTGGATTTTGAGGAGGTGGTGGTGGTAAGTTACCTTGTTGGGGTTGTGGAATCTGGAGGTGTTGGAGGATTAGGTCTAGCTTGGCATCCACTCTGGCCAGCTGAGTCTCAACCTGACCCACTCTATCCTCATGTCGCTGGATTCGCTCCCCTTGCTGTTGGAACCCAGCCTCACAGTCATTCCTTAGAGGGGCCACTAAGGACTCAGAAAGTTGAAGGAGAATCTCTGCCTTCATCTCCTGAGCAAAAGCCTTTACATTGGCTGGTACCCTCGCAGCACGGCTTGGCCCGGGATGGGAGTCAACTTCTTGATCCCCTGCGCCAAAAGTAGAGGGGGCTGAGGTTTGAGAGGCACTGCCTGCCTGAGATCCTGATTTAGTGGCCTTGGCCTTCTTGAGGTACCGGATGCCCATCTTGCCGATGTTAGTTGCCCCCACAGGAGCACACTTAACATTTTCTTCCTCCACGTCAGATGTAGCCTTGATCAGATTCTTCTCAAGGAGGAAGGCAAGGATGGTGGGGTAGGGAAGATATCCAGCCTTGTTGTTGATCAACCATCGATGTAGTTCAAGGCTGATCAACTGCCCGGGGTTGATTGGCTGCTGGGAGAGAAGTCTGGGGAACCAGGGGTTGTCCAGCAGAGTGAACTCGTTGAAGTTACCTCCCTTGTGTGTCATCATGCGGGAGTAGATATAGTACAAGAGCCTGTGGGAGTCAGACATCCCGGACACCTTCTTCCCTTTGGTGTCATACAACTTCTCGAGTTCCTCCTTGCTGAGCTTGAGTGACTCAGGGTACAGCCACTCATTCATGCCCTCATCTGTGATACCCATCAAGTCATTTAAGTCCCTCCAGGTGAAACTGAAGGTTCTCCCCCTGACAGTAGCAGTGAAGGTGAGTCTGCGGATCTACTCCTTCCCATCCACCTTCTTGTACTTGACTTTCCCAGAGAGGGACTCACAGAATACTCGCAGGACGTTGATGTTGTAGTCCTGCTTGATCCCCAGCCAGGGCATGTACTTCTCCAGATAAGGGCGCAGATGAGGAAACCCTAGTTCATCTATCTTGGCCAGATCGATGAACAAGCCGTTGTTGAAGTAGGGCTTGATTGTTTCAAATTTGGAGGAGACCGCCTCCAAAGGCCCATCTCTGTAAACACGAGGATCGTCATACTCCTCTACCCTTTGTATTTTGGAAGAAGGTTCCTCGATGAATTGAACCTTTTTCTTCCCTTTCCTCTTGGCTTGTGCTTGTTCATGCCCAGTCTGCTCTGGCTGTTCTTGCACTCGCCCAGAATGTCCAGGCTGTTCCTGGACTTGTTCATTCTCCCCTTGTGTCTGCCCAGAATGTTCTTGGCGTTCATGGCGTTCTTCATGGTGTTCATCGGATTGCCCAGATTTCCCAGAGCGCTTATGCCCAGATTTGCCAGATTTGGACTTAGATTTCTTGGAGGTGGTGACTTTCTGTGTGTTAGGGTTTGTTTCGTGTGAGCCGGCCATTGTTGTGAGGGTTTAAGGTTTGTTTGTGGTGAAAGGCGAAGAAAAGGATGAAGAAGATGAAGAACACAGTGAAAAAGATGAAGAGAATATGCAGAGAGTTTGGGTGAAAATTTGTGCAAGTAAAAAGTGAAAGTAAAAGTGACTTCCTATTTATAGGCAAAGTTTCAGAGGGTAAAATGGGTGTGACTCTTCAGATGAATATGCATATATTTACACATTGGGTAACGTAAACGTTTTAATTGAAACGGCGCACCTTATGACATGTGTCGCTTCACCTTGTCAGAGAGGGCACAACTTCTCATGGAGGAAGATGAAACGTTTCTGAAGTGACGTGTCCCTTGGTTCAGGCACTGACGCTCTTTCTCGCTTTAGTTCAACATTCAGTGCCAGCAAATGAGTATCCGGAAGTGGTTTTGCTTCCGGTTGGAGTGGCGCTCTAGGTCACATTGAGTTGTCGTCCAGCGCCAGCAAAAGAGTGTCCGGAAGTGGTTTTGCTTCCGGTTGGACTCACTTAAGATTTAACATTGTGGGGGACCTGCAAAAACAAGGATTGACACTCCGATGCCTAAGTTAGTATTGTTACAATTTTAATCAATTAAACACATGATTATATAAATAATTAAACTTCATTTGGGTTTACCATTCCCAAATCACCTCTTATGAATGTAAATTGATCAACCCCCAGAGGCTTGGTGAAGATATCAGCAAGCTGTTGTTGAGTGGGGACAAATTGCATTTTGACATCCTTCTTTTAAACATGGTCTCTGATGAAGTGATGTCTGACATCAATGTGCTTTGTCCTTGTGTGCTGAACCGGATTCTTGGCGAGGCTGATTGTGCTTGTGTTGTCACAGAGGATGGGTGCCTCAGGAAACTCCAATCCAAGATCTCTCAGTTGGTTCTTCAGCCACAGCACTTGGGCACAACAGCTTGCTGCAGCAATGTATTCTGCCTCAGTGGATGACAATGACACGCAGGTTTGCTTCTTGCTAGCCCAAGACACCAGACAACCACCAAGGAAGGCGCATTGTCCACTGGTGCTCTTTCTATCAGTTTTATAACCTGCATGGTCAGAGTCAGAGTAAGCTCACAAGAACTCTTGGTTACCTCTGGGATACCAAAGACTAAGCTCTTGTGTTCCCTCAAGGTATCTCAGAATACGTTTAACACATGTTAAGTGTGACTCCTTGGGGTTGGCTTGAAACCTAGCACACATGCCTACACTAAATTGAATGTCAGGCCTGCTTGCTGTTAAGTATAGGAGGGAACCTATCATTCCCCTGTACATGGGCAGGCTGACAGATTTACCCTTTGCGTCAGCATCGAGTGCGGCAGTGGTACTCATGGGAGTGTCATACTCCTTGCATTCATCCATCCCAAACTTCTTGAGTAGCTCTCTGCAGTACTTAGCTTGGGAGATGAAGATTTCATTCTTCTTTTGTTTAATTTGCAGGCCTAGGAAGAACGTTAGTTCTCCCATCATTGACATTTCAAACTCACCCTGCATAGTCTTAGAGAATTCTTCACAAAGCTTTTCATTAGTTGCCCCAAAAATAATATCATCAACATAGATTTGGACAATTAACATATTTCTATCTTTGTGAAGGATAAACAGTGTATTGTCTAGTTTGCCTCTTGAGAAACCCTTGCCCAGCAAAAAGCTGCTGAGTCTCTCATACCAAGCTCGAGGGGCTTGTTTCAGGCCATATAAGGCTTTCTTTAGTCTATACACATGTTTGGGATGCTTGTGATCCTCAAAGCCAGGAGGTTGTTCTACATATACCTCTTCTTTGATGTAACCATTAAGAAAAGCACTCTTTACATCCATTTGATATAATCTAAAGCCTTTCATGGATGCAAAGGCTAGAAGAATCCTTATTGCTTCGAGTCTAGCAACTGGAGCAAAGGTTTCTTCATAGTCAATGCCTTCTTCTTGGTTATATCCTTTGGCTACTAATCTGGCTTTGTTCCTTGTAATTTGACCTGTCTCATCCAGCTTGTTTTTGAAGATCCACTTGGTCCCCACTATGGATTGATGAGACGGCCTTGGGACTAGTTCCCAGACTTGGCTTCTCTCAAATTGATTTAGCTCTTCCTGCATGGCAATAATCCAGTCGCAGTCCTCAAGAGCTTGTTCAACTGAAGTTGGTTCGATTTGAGATAGGAATGCTCCAAACTCAACTTCATTTTGAACTTGCCGTCTGGTTCTGACACCATAAGAAACATCACCAAGCACTAGATCAAGAGGATGATCCCTGTGATGTCTCCTAGCTGTTGGCAACTGTGCCTCATCAGGCACGGTCTGCATTCTAGGTTCACCACTGGGTTCATCTTCTTCTTTGAGATTGCTTGCTGGTGTTTCTTTTGGTGGTGAAGAAGATGATGGTGGTTTTGGAAGATTAAGTATTTCATCATCTTCTGTGGATTGTCCCCATGCAGGAGTTTCATCAAATACAACATGCATTGATTCTTCTACAATTCTAGTTCTCATGTTGTATATTCTATATGTTTTACTCCTAAGGGAATATCCTATGAATATACCTACATCAGCTTTTGGATCAAACTTACCCAGATTTACCTTTCCATTGTTATGCACATAGCATTTTGATCCAAAGATTCTGAGGTGGCTGATGTTGGGCTTCCTCCCTTTGTACAGCTCATATGGAGTCTTGTCCAAGCCCTTGCGGACATAGGCTCTGTTGGAGATATAGCAAGCAGTGCTCATAGCGTCCGCCCAGAACACTTGAGAAACCTCTTTCTCGTTGAGCATGCTTCTAGCCATCTCCGTCAGAACCCTGTTCTTCCTTTCGACCACTCCATTTTGCTGAGGAGTTCTAGGAGCTGAGAAGTTATGTTCAATGCCATTCTGCTCACATAGCTCAGAGAAGCTATGGTTCTCAAATTCTCCTCCATGGTGTTTCCTTATGGCTGTGATTTTGAGGTCTCTCTCATTCTGCACTTTCTAAGCCAGGACAGTAAAAGCATCAAAAGCATCTTGCTTAGAGGCAAGAAACATAGTCCAAGTGAACCTAGAATAGTCGTCCACCACCACTAGAGCATACAGGTTTCCACCCAAGCTCTTCACTCTCGCTGGCCCAACCAGATCCATATGGATTAGTTCCAAGGGCCTGCTGGTGGAGACTCTCTTCTTGGTTTTAAACGAGGACTTTGTTTGCTTCCCTCGTTGGCAGGATTCACAAATAAAATCATGCTTTACCTTAAAGGATGGAATACCTATAGCTAGCTCCTTCTTAATTAGCATATCAAGTTGAGTAAAATTAACATGAGCTAACCTCTTATGCCAAAGCCAACTGTTCTCATCACTAGATATTAAACATTTTTCTTCCAGTTGTTGACATAAGTCCAGAGTATATAGGTTTCCATTTCTATTTGCCTTAAGTTTGCATTTTAAGTTGGCCTTATCTAAATTCAGATCCTGCTTATCAACTATTATGCACTCATGTGAATCAAAGATTACCCAATTTCCTTTGTCAGTGCTCTGGCTCACGCTCAGCAGGTTGTGACAGAGACCGTCTACCAGATAGACGTCTTTCACTGGTCTAACTTCTCCAACTCCAGTGATATTTCCACTTTGATTTCCTCCAAAGGTAACTGTGGCTCCGTCTTTGATCACCAGAGATTTGAATTTGTCTCTGTCTCCAGTCATATGTCTCGAGCATCCGCTGTCGATATACCATTTCCTATTCTTGGATGCCTTGAGACACACCTGGAAGAATCAAGTAAGCTTAGGTACCCAACCTTTCTTGGGTCCTCTGTCATTAGTTTTCAGTGCCCTTGGTCTAGTGTTAGCTTTGACCTTGGGCTTATGATCATTCTGTGCCTCTGGCCTAGTGCTGGCTCTAGGCTCTTGGGTTTTCCCTGTGGATTGTTTCCAGGCTCGGGATCCTTGTCCTCCCTTAGTTTCTTTTCCTGGAGGAGGATCCTTTGTAGCCTTGGTTCCTTTTGGGACCCATTTATAAGAGCTATTTGCTCCATGCTTCTTGGCATTACAGGTGGACGTGGAGTGTCCTTTCCTGTTACAATATTTACAGAAGCTAAAAGGTGTGGAGCTATGATCAGAGGCTTTATGGAAAAATTTTAGGTAGAGCTTCACTTTTGGTTCCACCCACTTTTTCCCTCTAGGTGTGTATCCTAAGCCAGTCTTGTCCCTATATGCCCTTTGATTCATTAAAATGATATTTAGCATTTCAGATCCATTTGTGAATTTTTGTAGGGCATTTTGTAGTTTATCTCTTTCAGCTGAGATTTTGCTGCAATTAGGGCAGCTCTCAAGTGTTGGGGCACTGGGTTCTGCTTGGGAAGAACCCTTGTCATCCACTACCGGAAGCTTTCTGGCTTCCGCTAGCTCTTCACTTAGTGAGTCCACCTTGGACTCAAGTGATTCCTTTTTGTTAGAATCTTAAGTTTTGATGAAGACTAAAATATAAAAGAATAAGCCAAGTACTTAGAAAGCAATAGGTGAACATAGAACCCTAAGTAAGAGTGCAACCGGATGTGGATTTACTTCTGGATAGACTAGGACTTGCGCTCGCGGATGAATGCTTCATCCCCCAGCGGCAGCAAGTAACTCACTAAGGAAATAACTTAGTCCATGAGCATCAGATATACAAAACCTTAAGACTAAGCTAAGTTTCAACCGGAAGTGAAATTGCTTCCTGTTAGATTTAGACTGGCGCTGGCTGATAGAATAGATAACCCCAAGCGTCAGTGAACATAAGCCACGTCAAGTGAAAGTGCTTCCGATAGCTTAGTGACTAGCGCTGACTGATGGAGTGAAGGACACTGAGCGAGAGTGAGTGATAGTGAACAAAATCCTTCATCCAGTGGATTTACTTCCGGATGTAGAAGTGCTTCCGGATACATCTTAGACTAAGTGAACACCCACTGCATGTGACTATGTGCTTATATTGCTAAACTAACATTTAAGTGCAGCACACTAAGTAAAGTTGCTTCCGGATGTGAATTTGCTTCCGCAAGCAATCAGAATGTCAGAAGTGCAGTGTCAGAATGCTTTTGTCAGAGCAGAGGTGTCAGGACTACTTTTCAGAGATAAAGCAAGTCAACCCTGCCATGCATTGATGGAGCATTTATTGGGCAAACGGTAACATGGGAAAAACGACCATATTCAAACGGCTATCCCACCTACCAAGAGTCAGAATGGTTGAAGACTATATAAAGGAGCTCAACTTCATTTATGAAGCTAACAATTATCTTTGAATATTCTTGAGAGAAATTAGAGCGAGAAACTAAGAACATCTTCAAGCATTCAAAGCTGCCCAGAAAAGTAAAGAGCATTTAACACATCGAGTGATCTTTTTCATCTACATATTCTGTACTCCTTGTTGTTAAGTCTCTTCTTGTTATAAGAGCATTGATTGTACTTAAGTGTGTAACACCATCCGTTCTTTGAGAGAACTTAGTCAGAAAAATCCTTTAAGTGTAAAGGTTAACCCCTTGCTAGGTGTGAGGGGGAGCTAGTTAGAAAGGTTACAAGTGAGCCTGTGTAAAACTTGTAGTTGTAAGGTTGCAAGTGATCCCGTGCAAAACTTGCGGTTGTAAGGTTTCAAGTGAACCCGATTTAAAACCTGAGATATAGTGGAACTCGGCCTGGGTGGTTGAGGACTGGACGTAGGTCAGGAAGACCGAACCAGTATAACTCTTGTGTTGTTTTATTTGAGCATTTATTTTTGAAGCACAATTCACCCCCCCTCTTGTGCATCCATTACTTTCACTTTTTAGTTTTTAACACTTTATAGGCTTTACATAATCGAGAAAATTCTTCATGAACCTCATTGTAAGCCTCTTGTAGTTCAGAGAAAGTTACCTTATTGTCCTCGTGGGTGAGATCAACATCTGAAGGTGCTTCCTTATCAACTTCTCTGGCTACCAGGCAGAGGTTGGCAGTTTCTTCCTCATCACTTGCTTCATCATCTGAGCTATTCACCCAGATAGAGGACACGAAGGCTTTTCTCTTGTCTTTCCCCTTTGATCTTTGCAAGCTTGGACACTCAGCCTTGAAGTGGCCAGACTTTTTACATTCAAAGCACACCGGACCCTTTTCCTTCTTGTATCCCTTCCTTTGACTGGAGTCACCTTTCTGAAAGCCTCCTTTCTTCTTGAAGAACTTCCTGAATTTTCTCACCATCATGACCATCTCCTCTTCGTCCAGTTCCTCATCATCATCATCATCATCATCATCATCATCAATCTCCTTGTTGGAAGAAACAAGGGCAAGATTCTTGGCTTTGGGTGAGGCTTGAGGAGCTCTCTGAGCCAGCAAGGTTGGTTCGTATTCAGCCAAAGAGCCAAAGAGTGCAGTGATGGAGCTGGTTGACTCTCCTTGGACTTCCTGCAAGATGGTTACTTTGGTGATCCAATCACCTTTCAATACTTTTAGGATCTTGCTTACTTGCTCTCTTTCAGGAATATCTTTTCCCAGGGAGGCCAGGTTATTGATAAGATGGGTGAATCTGAGTTCCAGCTCTTTGATTGGCTCAGTTGGGCTTGTCATGGCAAATTTGTGAAACTCTTCCACCAGCATCTCAACTCGTCTCGCCTTCACTCCCTTGGTTCCAGAGTGAGCAGCCTCAAGAGCCTCCCACATCTCCTTAGCAGTTTTGTGGTGGCTTATCCTGTGAAACTCCTTATGACTAAGGGCGCATTGAATGTAATGTATGGCTCTGTAGTTTAGTTGGACTAGAGCATAGTCCTCGTTGGTGTATCTAGATCGCTGCTTGGCAAAGCCATCATCATCAAGAGGGGTGTGATCCCCAAGCTCAATCACATCCCAGAGTCGGATGTCACTAGACTTTATGTATGTCTCCATTCGGAATTTCCAGAATGGATAGTTATACCCATCAAAGCCTGGAGGCTTGTTGGGTTGAATAGAGACATCTGGCAGGGAATAGTCTGTATCCATTACTGGATCTTTACTTTCTAGATTCGTGGGAATCAAGTCAGAAAGACCCGCTCTGATACCAAATGAAGGTAATGGATGCACAAGAGGGGGGTGAATTGTGCTACAAAATAAAAGCTAAAATAAAATCAACACAAGAGTTTATACTGGTTCGGTCTACCTGACCTACGTCCAGTTCTCAACCACCCAGGCCGAGTTCCACTATCCCCAGGTTTTACAACGGGTGCACCTGGAACCTTTACAACCGCAAGTTTTGAACGGGATCACTTGCAACCTTACAACCACAAGTTTTACTCAAGGCTCACTTGCAACCTTTCTAACTAGCTCCCCCTTACAACCAGCAAGGGTTCAACCTTTACAAATAAAGGATTTTCTAACTAAGTTCTCTTTAAGAACAGATAGTGGTACACACTTAAGTACAGTTAATGCTCTTATAACAAGAAGAGACTTAACTACAAAGAGTACAAGATATGTAGATGAAAAGATCACTCAATGAGTTAAATGCTCTTTCTCTTTTCTGGGCAGCTTTGAATGCTTGAAGGATTTTTCGATTTCTCTCTCTAGCTTCTTTCAAGAATGTCAAAGATAATAGATGTCTTCATAAATGAAGTTGAGCTCCTTTATATAGTCTTCAAACATTCTCACTCTTGGTAGGTGGGTTAGCCGTTTGAATATGGCCGTTTTTCCCATGTTACCGTTTGCCCAATAAATGCTTCATCAATGCATAGCAGGGTTGACTTGCTTTATCTCTGAAAAGTAGTTCTGACAACTCTGCTCTGACAAAAGCATTCTGACACTGCACTTCTGAACGTTCTGACATTCTGATTGCTTGTGGAAGCAACTCTACTTAGTGTGTTGCACTTGAACGTTAGTTTAGCAATATAAGCACATAGTCACATGCAGTGGGTGTTTACTTAGTCTAAGATGTTTTCCTTGTATCCGGAAGCACTTCTACATCCGGAAGCACTACTACTGGATGAAGGGTTATATTCACTTTTACTCACTCTCGCTCAGTGTCCCTCATTCCAATAGTCAGCGCTAGTCACTAAGCAATCGGAAGTAATTCTACTGGACGTTGGTTATGTTCACTGGCGCTTGGTGTTACCTGTTCCAACAGCCAGCGCTAGTCACTAAGCTATCGGAAGTAGTTCTACTAGACGTGGCTCATGTTCACTGACGCTTAGTGTCATCTATACCAACAGCCAGCGCTAGTCTAAATATAATCGGAAGCAAATCCACTTCCGGTTGAATCCTAGCTTAGTCTTAAGATTTTGTATATTTAGTGCTTCTGGACTAAGCTAGTTCCTTAGTGAATTACTTGCTGTCGCTGGGGGATGAGTCATTCATCCGCGAGCGCTAGTCCTAGTCTATCCGGAAGTAAGTCCACATCCGGTTGCACTCTTACTTGAGATTCTATGTTAACCTATTGCTTTCTAAGTACTTGGCTTATTCTTTCATATTTTAGTCTTCATCAAAACTTAAGATTCTAACATTTAGTGGAAGCTAACCCTCGGGTATAGTTCTCAGAGGAGCCTATAAATGCAAATATTTATCTAGTAATTAAATGCTAAACTTGTTTGAATAAGGAAAATTGTTATAGATTAATAATGAAAATAAGTAAAAGGTGTGATATGCAAATGAGAAAAAAGTAAAGATTTGGTTAAATGGACTGAAATTGCTCTTGGAAAATGATTGGGAATAACTATCCTAACTCAATTAATATATTTAGGGAGTCAATTAAGATGCTAATTTACTAATTTACCAAACCTCATGGACCTATGAGTCCAATACCTAATTGTTGGAACCTCATCCAATTAGGCATTGTTAAACCCTTTAACACCTTTCAATTTTCTCTGGATTTCCTAAAATACCTAACCTCACCAACCAGCAAGTTTAACACGTAATCTCATGAACCCAATTAATTAGGTATTATTAATTAACTTAGAGTGTGATTAATAATTTGTAATGTATTAAGTTCAATTATTACAATTCAATTCAGCAAATTATCTACCAATACCATGAGTAAATAGAGATATCAATGAATTATGAAGAACATATGTATGACCATACACATTGTTGAGTCCAAATCCCTCATTACAAGTTAAAATCACAAATAAATTCAAATAAACATAATAGACCAAATCTAAGTATAAATGACAATCCTAAACCTAGGAAAATCATAAATACAAGAGAAAGGAAAAATAACAAAAATCTCCTATTAAGCATGAGAGCTCAAGTCATAACTCATCATTCCCAAGAGCAAAGAGGATGTTTTAGTCTCCCAAAAGAAGGGGATGGAGACAAATCAGGGCTGAAGTAGGAGGAAATCAAAAGAAAACAAATCAAGAAGGAGAGAGAGGATATTGAAATGAATTTCGGCACCCCCTTCTTCACTGTGTACGCATCCTCCCTCCATTTTCTAATTTCAATTTCTTTTCTTTTCTTCTTCAGCCGCCTCCCCAAATGCGTCTCAGTCCTCTCCCCTCACTGTACGCATTCTGCCTCCTCTTGTCATGCAGCCCCTTCACTTCCTTTTTCTTTTCTTATTTTGATCCTGTTTCTTTCTTGCTTCAGCCGAAGCAAATCATGGGCTTTAATTAATCAAAAGCCAATTCTTCTTGTGACCCATGTTGCTTGTACTTCCTTGTCATCTATCTTCAAAAGTAATTAAAATAAATATTATTATCAAGATTAAATCCCTTTAATTTTCTATCCCTGACTTTTCAAATATAACTAAAATATCTATCAAATGTAATTAAAACGGGGGTCATCATACATAAAACTAATAGATATTAATTAAGCACACACTACTAGAAAATAGGCTTTTCACAACCATTATTAACGACTAAAAAGGCAATGTTGGTCGTTGATAAAAAACGCGGTGGCATAACATGTAAATAACTGTCCAGGCGGAGACTTTCCACGACGAAACTTTCACATTTGGTCGTGGAAAGTGTACTTTCCACGACCACACTTTGTTAAGTGTGGTCGTGGAAGGGGTGACACTTTCCACGACCCCACTTACTAAAGTGTGGTCGTGGAAAGTGTACTTTCCACCACCACAATTGCAAAAGTGTGGTCGTGGAAAGTCTGTGAATCAACAAAATTGCCTTCGCGCCAACTAGCCCATTTTATTTCCCTCCTAAACCTAAAGTCTCACTTACTCTCTCCCTCCTAAACCGTCGGACGGCTCATCGCTCTCTCTCCCCCACCGCCTAAAGCCTCCTCCTTCATCGTGACTCTCCGCCGCCGCCTCTCCAACAACTCTCTCAACAACACGTGTCCTTCCCTCTGTCACCTCCCCGCCAACTCCTCAAACACCCTTCGTCTCCTCCCTCCCTGCCATCTCCCACGTATGCGTCCACCGGCGCCGCCTCCGCCACCGCGTCATTCGCTGGCCTCTATATCCTCCGCCACCGCCGTCTCGACCACTCCTTCTTTCAACAGGAAACTGTACCTCCCACACTTCCATTCCATTATTAAGGTATTCTTTTCATTTTCATTTGCAACTTAAAATTGATAATACCATTAAGACCGATTTCCTTTTGTGCTGGTTCTCGTTATCACGATAATTGTTTGCCATTTTTCTGGTTGATTCTGTATTTCTTCAATTTGTGTGGTTTATGGCTTCCTCTCTCCTTCAACTAAGCTTATTTCATTTTTGTTTGAGATTGGGGATGACATATTGAGAAACATGTGTTTTATTATTGTGGAGTGTTTTTTTTTTGTAGTTTGTAGTTTAGCTTATGAGTGAATTGGCTCTTTAGGGAGAAAATGGTGAATACTTTTCTTTACTAGTTATTACTTCCTGGACATTTAGACATAGTTCATTTGAATAAGCAATGTAAGTCTTTAACAAAGTTGGATTGAGGCAATTAAATGAAAAGCTTTCTTGGAATTATTTTACCACCGTCTGCCTATAACTTTGGGTCCAAAAAGATTAACTAAAAAATAGAGCTAGATATTTGATATGTCACTTTTGATTTGTCACTTTCGTTGGTATTGATTATATCCCATTTTTTATTTGGGGCATTATTTATTTGATTTTAGGAATCAGAAGTCAATACACTTTGTTGGTTGATTCTGCTATAGTTCAAGCTGTCACAACAGGGCTTCCATTTCATTTTTTCTCACTTCTTTAAAAGTGGTAAGAACCTCATACCTATGTCTCTGTTGTGATTTTGGTTGATTCTTTTTGGTGCCTGTTTTAATCATGGAGTGTGGATTACAAGTATAAAATAGATAAATTGTTAGTGCTTGGATTATACTGTTGAAGTTATTACTATTTTTGGGAATATGGAATCGGGAAGGATTGTTCTTGTATTTATTCAAATGTTAATAAGTAACCAAAGCTTTTAGCCATATGGTTGACATATTGGTTCAGCTGTCTTCTATTCTTTGTAAGTGTATATATTATACACATTTTTGCAATGGATCGTGCTTGGATGGATGTTTTGCGAACTAGTGAAAAGTATCAAAAGGGGGTGGAAGAGTTTATTGAATTTGCCAAAAGAAATGTGCCGAGTAAGAATGAAAGTACTCGTGCCCTTGTGTGAAGTGTGTGAATGTTGATCGCAAAAGCCTTGACTCTATAAGGAATGACCTTTTTTGTGAGGGGATCAATCGCCAATACAAGAAGTGGATTTGGCATGGGGAATTGGGAACTACCATGAAACATGTAAAAGCAGCGGAGGTGGATGATAATGATGATGATGATGAATATGTTTGCGACGTTGACATGGACAACATGATAAATGATATTGCAGCGGAGTCATTTGTTGTGTCAAACAAGTACGATAAAGTACGTGGTGATGCTAAGACACCTTTGTTTCCAGGGTGTAAAAAGTATAGCCATCTGACCTTCATTCTAACAATGTTAGAAATAAAAACGGAAAATGGGTGGGCAGACACAAGTTTCTCGAAAATGCTTGCAGCTTTGAGCGATATGTTCCCGGATAATAATGTGGTTCCGAAGACAATGTATGAGGCCAAGAAAATGCTAAGTAAGATGGGTATGGAGTATCAGAAGATACATGCTTGTTCGAATGATTGTATTTTATACAGAAATGAGTATGAGGGGTTACATGTGTGTCCAAGATGTTAGGAGCCAAAGTATAAACAGAGGAAGGGTGCTGATGATGACGCCGACGACGATGAGACAAGCAAACCAAAGAAAGGTGAACCTTCGAAAGTAATGTGGTACCTTCCAATAGTTCCAAGGTTTAGACGATTGTTCGCGAATGCAACAGAAGCATAGAATCTGAGGTGGTATTGTGATCAGAGAAATTTTGATGCTAGATATCTTCGACACCCCGCTGACTCTCCTCAATGGAAGAAGGTTGATTCAATGTTTCCAGTGTTTGCTAGTGATCTTAGAAACCTCCGTCTTGGTCTTTGTATAGATGGATTCAACCCATTTGAGAGTGTCTCTAGCAAACATAGTGTGTGGCCAGTTTTGCTTGTCATTTACAACCTTCCACCTTGGTTGTGCACGAAACGGAAATATCTTATGATGTGTATGATGATTTCGAGACCGAAACAGCCTGGGAACGATATCGATTGTAACATCCTATAAATTTAATACAGGATTAAAAAGTGTTTTGGAAAATAATAAATGGAAAAATTAGAAACTTTTGGAATTTTTGGAGATTTGTTTTGATATTTTCGGAGTTTTGGGATAATATATGTCTGAATAATTACTCAAACATTTGAAGAAATAGAAATATGAGGGAATGGTGGAATCCAAAATATTTTGAAAGTTAAGAAGATTATAGGCTTGATTTAGTGAATTTTAATTAAAAGAGGACATTATGGAAACTTTCCCTAGTAGTTATTCTAACTCACCCAATTAAAACATAAACCAAACAAACCCTTCTTCCTCATATACACACACACGCAGCAGCCCCCCACACACACACCATTTCCATTTTCCTTCTTCCTCAAATCCACACCCATCTCATTTTCTTCACCTCCAAACTACACCCATTTTTGTTTATCATTTTCCCTTCTTCTCAAGACTGTTGACTTGAAGTCCAATCTGCTCCTCTCCGTTCTCTTTCTTCTCCGACGTGTTGAGCGTTTTTCCGGCGAGATCTTCGTCGGTTTCCGGCGACCAAAGGTGGTTAAAGGTAGGTTCTTGGTTTTCTTTGGTTCTTCAAGCTAATACTCCTTTCCAACTTCATTTCTCATCGGTTTTTTTCTCCTCCTTGGATGTAAATTTCGGCCAGCCACCTTGAGAGGCCGATTTCCGGCGATTCCTGCTGCGGCCGGCGACAGTTAACCTCCCTTTTTCGTTCTTGAACTCCGTAAGTTCCCCTACCACTTTGTGATGTTGATTTTTGGTCAAAGTTCTCTCTTTTAAAGTTAAGGGTTTTGTGAAAAATTAAAACTTTTAGATTTACAAGCTGCCATAATGATTATTAGATGGTTAATTGAAGATTTCTTAAAGGCATTTGAGTTTTCTTGAGGTAGATAATAATTTTGGAATTTTTGGGATATTTTTAGGCTCTTTAAAATTAGGGTTTGATGTTGTGAGATTTATAGAATAAAATGATGATTTAGAAAAGTTTACTAAGGTTTGATGAAGGCATTGAAATGTTGGAATTGATTGAATTGGTATTTAGGAAGAACTATGGTAATTAAAGTGTTGGATAAAGAGGAATAAATTTGGTTATGTAAGGGTATGTTGGTGTTTGGTGGAAGGGTTGTAAAATTAAGAAGTCACTTTAAGTTGTAGATTTGATATTAATATGACGGTTTGGTGGTTGGTGATTGTTTTGCAATTTTATGGGCATTTTTGTTTTCTTTAAAGTTAAGGTTTGTTTATAGGGGCTGTAAGGATTAAATTGGACGTTGATGAATGTTTCTGTAGGGGCTATTGAGATGTTGGAGTGAAATTGTTTGAAAGGGTGTGTAGGAGGGAGTTGGTAAATAAAATTTAGAAAATTGGTTATACAAAGTTAGGTTTGGGAATGCTTGTTGAAGTTATTTAATGATGTTGGGATGTTGACTTTGGTTAGATTGGTGTTTGAAAGGAAGTTTGGAAGTTAAAGTGTTGAAGAAAAGGGGAATTGATCATGTAAGAGTATGTTGGAAAGGTAATGGAAGGTATGGAAGATAGGAAAGTCTTTTTGAGTTGTCAAATTGATGTAATAAAGTGGTTTTAGTAGAATTTAACATTTTTAGTTAATTTTATAAGAGTTAGGAGAAATGGTAAAGTTTAATACTGTAGAAGTTATAAGTAATTGGTTATTCATGAACTATTGAGTAAACTACTAACCATGAATTGAAGAGTTTATTGTTGTATTAATTGCATTTTAGAGTTGTTGTATAGGTAAGATATGATTGTGTACAGGATTCTTGCATCATTTTTGCTTTGTGCATCAGATTTTGCATTAGAATGGGTCTTGGTATTTGCTGGTGCTTAGGGATTCTTGACAAATTTGTTCATTACGCGGCAAATATGACAGAATTAATTGTGATTTTGCTTAGAATTTTATTTATACTCCTAGTTTTTTTACGTAGTGCTTCTAGCCTTGTTCAAAAGGTTATATACATCCAAGTTTATCTGACTTGATTTCACCTCTTTTGAATCCCTGAAGGAACTCGAGAATGGGTTCTAGCATGCCTAGCCTCAACTTTATTCTGAGAAACATCTTTCCTACTTTGCACTTGACTACATCTAACCAGAAAATTTCGACAACAACCTTAGTTACAGTGTTCTTAGGTCTATTAAATCATCGTTAGCATCTCCGCGGTGTCACATGGATGACACTTATGGCAATGAATTCTCATTGCCAATGAGTTCAGTCTTCCTTACTTATAACCAAATTCCTTTTTCTTTCTCTTGAAATAGGATTATCAGTCCAAGAAACTGTTTCCTTTCTTATATCTAATGGAAATTTCCTTAATTTTGAGGACGAAATTATTTTAGAGGGGGAGAATTGTAACATCCCAAATTTTAAATTAGAGATAATTGAGAATTAATTAAGATATTAGGATATCATTATTAAATTAAAAAGCCTTTTGAATAAGTAAAAGAAGATAAATATATTTTTAAGGAAATAATATGCCTATTTTCTTAGGAAATTAAAGAAAAATAGTTAGAGATTGAGTTTTAAATTATAAATTTTACGGAAAATACTTTGAAGTCTAAACATTATGTTGGTGAAAGAAGATTTGGTTATATACATATTACTGATATTTTTGCAGGTATTCATGCACCGGCGCACGCTTCAGGAAAGAGAAATTAGGTAGTGGAGGTGATATAGTTTATTTAGAATTGTATATTGCCAATCTGTATAGGCCTGCATCTGCTTCCGCATGTATATATATTTATTTATTGTATAATATCAATTAGTTTTGTTTCATAACCATGTTAGGCAAATCTTTTCTAACATGGTTAGTTATTAATTATCCATGATAGTGTTCAGGTTGTATCAGGAAATTCTTTTCTATCATGGATAGTATTTAATCATTAGGAAATTCCTTTCCTAACTATGATAGGACATTGATATTATGAAAATCCTTTTTCTATCATAGTTAGTAAAGAGGTTATTAGATCTAAAATGGATATCATTGGTTAATTAAGTAATTAGTAACAGAATGTTACAACTTGGTTATCAGTATTTGGTATACGATAACCCTGGACTGTGCTGCATTGCATATAGATTGGCAATATACATTGTTGGTATTCCCTTCCTTATGTGCATGAATATCTGCCTTTTGAGAGTAATATCACTCATCCCGTGGTGGGGAGAGAGTGATAAGCGCAATTGAATAGGTATTGTGGAGAGGTTGAGAAAAATATAAGAAGAATAATGAAATAAGTGATGATATTGATAATAATTTCATAAGAATGACGAAATAAGGATGCTTCTCTGGGGTCTCGATTATAGTTATGTGCCGGCCATAATCATAGTCGAGGCATCATGAGAAACCTTATTATTGGGTTAAGGGATTAAGGAAATTGGAAATAACAATTGATAATGAATACGATGTGGAATAAGAAATGATTGACCTTGTTTGGTTTGTTAAATTGTTTGATTTATTAATGATTTGACTTGTGTTGTTTGATTGTTTTAATTGAAATCCTATTGCAATTATTGTTTGTTTGGTCATTATTGGTGTTATTTAAATGTCCAAGTTATTCATATTACTTGTTTTGTTCTAGTTGATAAGTGATGGATTTGTTGATTAATCATTAAGTTATTTGATCTAATTGAATTTAATTATACTCTTATTACAATACTTGTTATTTTATTATTCTTAATCTGTATTTTTTTATTATTTATTAATTAACAATGGTTGGAGATCACATCACCATTGGTAGCGAAAGGTTGTTGCCCATTTATATTAAGAGGCTGGAGGCTTCCTCACTATATTTAGTGACTGGAAGCAGCCCCCTTAATAATAGATGTTGGTAGCCCTCACTAATTAATGAGTGATGTTTCCGAAAGGTAAGTTTTGGTTTAAAAGTGATTGTTAATTGAATTTTTATGTAGCTGAGTGTAGAAAATTGAAAAGTTGTGCAAGTCAATATTATATAATTTGAAAAATTCGTCTGTTAATACAATATAATCAAGAAACTTTTAGTTGGTACTTGTTGGTGAATTTGTGACTCATAGTTATGATTGTGAATTTTTCAAAACTGTGATTTGACTATCTATAATTAATAGCGGTGTTTGATTGAAAATTGATGGTGAAATATGATTTGTGTTGGTGAATATGACTTGATTCTATTTTGAATAAAAATTGCTTTTGCTGTGTGGATGACTGTTTGTTATAGAGATTATGAATGTGCAGTTGAATGAATCTAAAATCCCTTTTATGGTGTGCAGCGAACTGATATGCATAAACATGTGCATGGTAATGAAAATCCCCATATGTATATGATTGAATGTTTTGAAATGAAACTGAAGAGCATTGTTTCATGATTAAATGAGTATCTCTATTTTAATTGTTGAAATGAATCTGTTCAACCTCTTGTTTGAAAATCTGATTGATAGTAAATTGCTACTTGTAATACATTTTGTTGGGATTAATGATGATGGTGTGTTATGTACGATTATGCTTGGGTCGTTTCCATTGTATAATTGTGTTGTATATTGATTTCCTTAAGTTCTTGCTCTGTTAGCCTCATGACAAAAATAAATCAACTTGGTATCTTAATCAACTTGGCATCATTGCTGGTTCTTTTGGACTATTATGACTTCATGTTTTGCTAGTTAGCTTTGCTTTTGTAACTTGATGTTGCTTATTTTTGCAATCTTGGCTTTTAAATCAGATTTGCTGGTATTTTCAGATTTGATTTACATCAGTTTAAGTGTGAATTTGGTCGGAATGTCATGTTAATTGTTGATAAATTACCCATTTAGTGCATAATGTCACTTGCTTGATTTCACTTTTGTATAACTTGAGCCATTATTCATGAACTATTGAGTAAACTACTAACCATGAATTGAAGAGTTTATTGTTGTATTAATTGCATTTTAGAGTTGTTGTATAGGTAAGATATGATTGTGTACAGGATTCTTGCATCATTTTTGCTTTGTGCATCAGATTTTGCATTAGAATGGGTCTTGGTATTTGCTGGTGCTTAGGGATTCTTGACAAATTTGTTCATTACACGGCAAATATGACAGAATTAATTGTGATTTTGCTTAGAATTTTATTTATACTCCTAGTTTTCTTACGTAGTGCTTCTAGCCTTGTTCAAAAGGTTATATACATTCAAGTTTATCTGACTTGATTTCACCTCTTTTGAATCCCTAAAGGAACTCGAGAATGGGTTCTAGCATGCCTAGCCTCAACTTTATCCTGAGAAACATCTTTCCTACTTTGCACTGAAAGTGAGGATGCACAAGAGGGGGGGTGAATTGTGCTACAAAATAAGACTTGGAAAATAAAAATGCACAACACTTTTATACTGGTTCGGTCCAAACTCTTGACCTACGTCCAGTTCTCAATCCCCAGATTGAGTTCCACTAAACCACAGGTTTTACAACGGGTTCACCTGCAACCTTTACAACCAAAAGTTTTCCGGGCTCACTTGCAACCTTACAGCCTAACTTGCTCCCCTTACTACTTGTAAGGGTTCAACCTTTGAACAAGGATTTTCTAACTTAGTTCACTCAATGAACAGATGATGTTACTCACTTAGGTACAATAAATACTTTCACTAAATGAAAAGACTTAAATACAAGAGATACAAGAAGACTAGAGAATAACTCTCAAATACAATAAGTGCTCTCTTGCTTTCTGGGTAGTATGAGCTTTGTATGCTTGAATGATTTTGCAGATTATGTTCGGTGCAATTCTTCAGTGCTTCATAAATGTTGAAGTAATTCCTTATATAGCATCTTCTCATACTCCACATGTTTGGTAGGTGGGAAAGCCGTTTGAATATGTCTGTTTATCCCTTGTTACCGTTGGCTCCATAAATGCTCAGCAGGGTTGACTTGCTTTATCTCTGAAAAGCAACTCTGACAACTCTGCTCTGACAAAAGGCATTCTGACTTCTGGGCATGTGTACGTTCTGTCTCTTGTACTCTTGCTGACGGATGACTAATGTGCATCCGGAAGCGGCAATCTTGCTCTGCAAGTGTTAGTCTCAGAATCCCAGTGCCAAGAGTATTTGCATCCGGAAGTAAAACTAAGTTCTGCACACAAATGTTAGTCAAACATAGTAATAGATATAATCAAGTGCAGTAAGAACTATACATGCTGTAGGAAGCGTGTTTGTTATGGAAAACAATCTAACTTAGACTAGGTTCTGACTTAGTATGTTATTCACTTCCGCTGAGGGATGTATTCTTCATCCGTGAGCGTTAGTTACGTTATTTTACTCTAAGTCTTTCGGAAGCGATTTTGCATCCGGTTGTGTCCTAACTTAGTCTTCATTAAAGTTCAATACTCTAACAGCCTAGACTAGGTTCTGACTTAGTGTCTCACTTGCTTCCGCTGTGGGATGTATATTCCATCCTCGAGCGCTAGTTCTAATCCATCCGGAAGTAATTCTGCATCCGGTTGTGACTTAACTTAGGATTCACTTTTAGCCTAATTCTTCCTATGTGATCAACTAGTTCTTTCATATTTTAGTCTTCATCAAATCTTAAGATTCTAACATGCACTTGACTACATCTAACCAGAAAATTTCGACAACAACCTTAGTTGCAGTGTTCATAGGTCTATTAAATCATCGTTAGCATCTCCGCGGTGTCACATGGATGACACTTATGGCAATGAATTCTCATTGCCAATGAGTTCAGTCTTCCTTACTTATAACCAAATTCCTTTTTCTTTCTCTTGAAATAGGATTATCAGTCCAAGAAACTGTTTCCTTTCTTATATCTAATGGAAATTTCCTTAATTTCGAGGACGAAATTATTTTAGAGGGGGAGAATTGTAACATCCCAAATTTTAAATTAGAGATAATTGAGAATTAATTAAGATATTAGGATATCATTATTAAATTAAAAAGCCTTTTGAATAAGTAAAAGAAGATAAATATATTTTTAAGGAAATAATATGCCTATTTTCTTAGGAAATTAAAGAAAAATAGTTAGAGATTGAGTTTTAAATTATAAATTTTACGGAAAATACTTTGAAGTCTAAACATTATGTTGGTGAAAGAAGATTTGGTTATATACATATTACTGATATTTTTGCAGGTATTCATGCACAGACGCAAGCTTCAGGAAAGAGAAATTAGGTAGTGGAGGTGATATAGTTTATTTAGAATTGTATATTGTCAATTTGTATAGGCCTGCATCTGCTTCCGCATGTATATATATTTATTTATTGTTTAATATCAATTAGTTTTGTTTAATAACCATGTTAGGCAAATCTTTTCTAACATGGTTAGTTATTAATTATCCATGATAGTGTTCAGGTTGTATCAGGAAATTCTTTTCTATCATGGATAGTATTTAATCATTAGGAAATTCCTTTCCTAACTATGATAGGACATTGATATTATGGAAATCCTTTTTCTATCATAGTTAGTAAAGAGGTTATTAGATCTAAAATGGATATCATTGGTTAATTAAGTAATTAGTAACAGAATGTTACAAATTGTAACATCCTGAAAATTTAACATATGAATTAGTGAATATTTTAGGAAATAATAAATGGAAAAATTAGGAAATTTGGGAATTTTTAGAATTTTTGGAGATTTTTGGGATATTTTGGAAGTTTTTGAATAATAAGTGTCTATATAATTAATTAAACAATTGAAGAAATAGAAATACGAGGGAATGTTTGAATCCAAAATATTTTGAAGGTTAAGGAGACTGGAGACTGGTTTTAGTGAATTTAAATTAAAAGAGTACATTATGATAAATTATTGCTACACATTATAAAGTACCACTCCAATTTCACTAAACCAAACGTGGCCTTCCTCCTTCCTCAACATAAAACCGACGGACCTCTCCCCTCCCTCCTCACCATTTCTCTTAAATTTTGACCAAAATAGTCACTAATCTGCTTATTCTCAGAGACAAACTGTAATACATCTATTCACTTCAGCCACCTCTAAATCAACTTCTTGCTTCAACATTTCAATTATTCACAAACAATCATGCTATACTCCAAACTTATTTTTCTCATTCTTATACTCCTCTTGAAAATCTTATCTAAGTCAACACTAAATTTCTAATAAACTTACTATTTTATCAACTCCAATACTTAGAATCCTAAGACTACTCTATTAATTTCCAATTTATTCCAAACTTAAGGCATCAAAAATCCTTGTAACTACTCCAACTAAATCAATTTCGCTATATCATCACAATAACATATAGAACTTATCTAAGATTCACAATGTCTCATATTATAAGCTATAATCATTTCCACCGCTCATATCTCTAAATCTCTAAGCTCCAAAATAATAGAATAACTCAATCAAACCAACAATTCCAACAAGACAATCCATGTAATGTAGTCATACAACCCTAAATAAGCCACTACGATTCAACAATTATCCTCAATCGATCCCATTCCAACAAAACCTCATGTCTCCATCTCCAATCTGAGTACTCTCACATCACACATGGAGTCATCTTCATTAGATTGTTTCATTTGTTCATACATATTAAATTGCAATTCTATCCTCACAAGGCATTGTGATAGAACCCTTAGACGTGTTTATTTCAGTGTTAGTAGTCATAAGGAAGGGTCTACCCAAAATCAAATTAAAGTCTCATTCCCTTGGGAATTCGGCATATCAAGCACATAAAAGTCAACAGGGAAGACTAGGTCATTCACTTTCACCAAAACATCCTCTAAGATGCCATTAGGATGCCTAATGGTCCTATCGGCGAGTTGCAAGATCATAGAGGTAGGTTGCAAGGTTTTTAAACCTAGAGCCCTATTCAAAGACTTGGGCATCACATTAATTGCAGCTCCTAGATCAAGCAATGCATGTGGAATGGTAGTTCTACCTATGATGCATGGAATGGTGAAAGAACCGGGATCCGTACACTTAATGGGATGTTGTGACTTAAACAAAGCATACACACTAGAGGGCAATTGAATTTTCATGTTAGGCTTAAAACTAATCTTACGTGTGCACAACTCCTTAAGTGACTTGGCATATTTAGGAATATTTTTAATCAAATCAAGTAAAGGTATATTCACCTCAACCTTACGAAACATGTTAAGAATCTCATCATCTTGCTTTTTCTCAAAAATTCTTTGACTTGCTAAGTAAGAGTGAGGGAAAGGAAGGTCAGAGATGTTTACCTGGTTACCTACAATTGGAGAGGGAGGGCCGGGTGAGGCAATTGGAACATCAAATTTGATTCCCCTCTTGAACTTGGGTGTAGGCGAAGTAGCAACCGGCTTCTTCTCTTGGTTGCTCTTACTCTTTGATGGAGTAGAGCTTTTGAATTGCAATGCAATGCTCTCATCAAAGACTACATCAACCTCATCATCGTTCTTCTCCTCTTCAACTCCCACTTTCTTGCCACTTTGCAAGTTTATGTCATTAAGCTCTTTGGGGTTAGTCATGGTAACTGAGGGAATCTCTTCACATGCCCTTGCTTGTTGATCACATATGCGATTTGAGAGTTTAGTTGTAAGAGATTGCAAGTTTGTCATTCTAGCCTCCCATTGCTCAATTTTAGCTTCAAGAGATGCAAATCTTGCCTCTTCGCGGATCTTGTCCTTTTGGAGCTTTTGGACCACTTCTAAGATTTGGAGTTTCACATCCATGACTTTTTAAGTATCTTGCAAGAAAATGGTAGCAGTAACAAGATCAAATGCAAGCAAGTACCAATGAATTTTGTTTTTTTTTTAAAGAATGATATGCAAAGGAAAAAAAATAAACTTAAATGCAATTAAGTTAAATTACCTAAACTATATGAAACTAGACTAGTGTCTGAGGTCGAAAGGAAGATTTACGTGTGATACACACCTATGCTAGTGTCTGAGGTCGACCCATTATATATGATGTTACTGTGCTAAGATCATAAGTGTGGACGCTAAGCATACGAGAAAAACAATCTGAGTTTTATCTAGATTCAAAAGGGATTAGATTAGCCATGAGAAAAGTGTATTTGTGTAAATCTAGGATATCTGAGGCATTATGACAGAACGATCGTGCTGCACTGCAAGGTAGTTTTATGTCGGTCTCAATAAAAGAGATTTCTAGTACAAAACACCTTAAAGAAGACGTCATGCCCACGCGATTACGGCAGAGCACTTAGTATGAAAGAAGAATAGAAGAGAAAGAGACTTGACCCTTAACATTTAACCCACTAAGTGTGAGTGGGAGATGTAGGGAAAATAGGGTCCACCCTTAGTGGGTTAGGACCATACCCAATTGGAATTGGGGCTATTATGTAAATATGGAAAATATGGTTTGAAAGGAGTAATTTTCCCCATAGATTTAAAGTTGAATCAATGTGTCTTTTCACATGGGGATATGATTTTTCCATTGATTCATTATAAATACATGAAGCCTATTAGAAAAGTCACGACACAAATGTTCTTTTTATGAGTAGAAAAATAAATTTCTTTCTCTTAGTCTCTCCATTTCTTTCTCATGTGCATCTGCTGTATATCGTAGTCATATTCCAATTGGTGATCTAACTTCGTGTGGGTACCCGGTCAAGTTAATCGGCAATCTAGGTACGCCCGAAACTCTACACCAAATTATGAAAAGATGGTCCAACTGTATGGGGTAGATAGAGCTAATGGAGATGATGGGGAAACAATGAGAGAGTGGAGGAAGAGACAGCGATCCACACCTGAGACCAATCAAACTATTGATGATATTGACAACCTTCTTTCACAAGGTGGATGTTCATTACTCAATTTTGATTTGCATGTTGATTTCAATGGATATGATAACTCCCCTGAACAAAGCGACTCACCTCAACAAAATCTTTCACCTCATGTTGATGGTGCTTCTAGTAAGAAGAAGAAAAAGAAGAGGGTGCTAAAGGAGCATGAGAATAATTTAAAGGAATCGACTGAGGCATTGTACGCAATGATTGCCACACTTGAAAAAGGAAATGAAGCAATTATGCAAGGAAATTTAGCTCTAATAAAAGCCTCCAACAGCAAGAGAGAACTGCCCCAATTGTCTGGTTATGAACTTTGCAACATGCTTGAAGAATGTGGTTGTGATGCTGACAAAATACCAGACATCTATTGCTTTCTTAGTGGGGATGATGAAAAGCTAAGGACCACAGTCAATGCACCAGCTTCAATAAGGAAGCATGTGATAATGAAGCTCTTCTATGGTTCTCAATAGATGGTCTCTTGACTATTTATTGTGAGGGCTTTTGAATATTTTGGCAACTTTCATATATTTTGGCACTTGCTCAAAAATGACTTTTGAGCTAAGTTGATAATTTTTTGTATACGAAACACAATGTCTTTAAGAGCATTCAGATAACCTTTCTACAAATGGAAAGAACATGTATCTTCATGTTGTGCACATGTCATCCTTGAGAGTTAGGGTTCAATTCCAAACTTTGATTTTTAGTCTCAAAATGCTTAAGCTTCGAAATTTTCTATTGTTTCATAACTTTTATTTATAATTTTCTTTGGTCTAAATATTGTTATATTGTTTTTGAAATTATCAATATGAAGCATTTTTAGAATATTATTATATAAATTTTTATGTGACTTTAAATAAATAATTTAATTTGAATCAAAATGTAATTATGTAAGTTAATTATATGAAGACAATCATTAATCAATATAAAACTATAAGGATACAATGGTAAATTAAACATTATTACCCTCCCCTACCCTCCCTAACCAAACAAATGATCATTAAACCCTCCCCTCCGGCCCTCCCTTCCCTCCTTCTTACCAAACCAAACAAAGTAATATTAATCCCTCCCCTCCCCTCCCCTCCCTCCCCTTCCCTTCCCTTCTCTTCCCTTCCCTTCTCTTCCCTTCTCTTCCCTTAAACCAAACAGGTCCTTATTGGTTAAATAAGGTGCAGCATATTTTGAGGAATAGTAATTTTGTAATTGCCTCTATTTTATTTTGATTTCATCATCAATTTTTCCATTGTTTTTACCGTTTAGAAAGAAAAAATCATGAAGATAAATTTTTTATTCCTGTTCTTCCTCCAACCTTCCTTCTCCATTGATCTGGATCACTGACTCAGGACCACCCCAGTCGGTTATTCGCTGTTCATCGCGGCTGTACCTTCAAAACGGTTTCCGTCCATGAATCAGGCAGCTAGGAAATCTGGCCGACAATTCATCCGGTCCACCCCAAGTTTTACAACACTGACCATGAGTATCACCCACTAACCTGACAAACACTTTTGAAGGGCACGTACTTGGTATTGATATTTAGTACAAAATATGAATAATATTGACTAATGATGACTGTCTCATAAAATGAATATTTCCTAGAAATACCCTAAGTTAATCAGTAAGAGGATATGGATAATCCGTATTAGAAGATCAACCATTTACAATTTAGCTAGTATTTAAATTCAAACACTCAAATATGTTGTCAAGTTGTTAGTTACAACACAGTTGTTCGAGCATGTTTGACTATACTTGGACGTGTTTGCATTAACGATCATCTGAATTTAGCTCCATAAAATAATATTGATAGATATACTGTGTATAAAAAGTTCCTAACACTTCTATAAAAAAAGTCTCAAACACTAATGTCGAGATATTATAACGGAGTGAAACGAATAGATAATAGATCACATGTCAAATATATGTTCTATGATACAGTATCTACTCTATTTATAAATTTAGATTTAGATTCAAGTCCTGCCAAACCTTAACTGGAACTGCATTCTTCAATAATTTTATTTTGACTAAAGTATGCCTTTGACATTGAGCTTAAATCAAGTTCCAGTTTGACTCTGATTAACTTAGACACGAGGAAAAAGTTTCCCTTCATTAAGAGTCATCGTTGTTAAGATTAAGTGAAAATACGCTTCATAAATTTAAGAGACTAAACAAACACTTGATATAAACTCATAGCACCAAACATATATATTAACCTTTTTTTATTCACTGAAATAGAATCCGAAACCTTATTTAAGTGCCATCAAATATCTCTCCTACCCTACTATATTACGGTTGGTCAAATATAATTGTGATTCAATTACTGCTTATTATAAGTTGAATTGAATTGAATTGAATTTTGAGCAAACCGTATTCATAACACCATGTATTCATCCGGACACAGGGACCTCTCTCAAGATAAAAACAAAAATTAAAAACAAAATTAACAACACTACGTTTGCGTAATTTATTCAACATAGCTTCACAAACAAACACCAATGTTGAGACTACTACACAACATATAAGCACTTTGTATTCAGGATAAACACGCAACAGCATCCTTTTACAAGAATAATACTCATAATTTTCAGGGGTTATGTTGAGTATTAGCATCCAAAACCTATATTTATATAGTCCCACTACTATGCTTCATATTTATGAGCAAATGAATTCATTTTCCAACACAGGAAGTAACAACTTGGGGATGCGCAGATAGTAACTTAAAAAGCAGTCCAGTTGCAAAACAATAACAGCTTCCAAATGCCTCGTGTAGAAAATGGGAATGAACAGGGTGTCTAGTCATTTGACTTATAAATATCTCGAGTATATGTTTTCTGGGCAACCATTGAAGAAGGGCATAAATATACACCCCCTTTATGCATTTTTATTAGCAGGTATTTGCACAAGGGTTGGTTTCTCATGGACTTAAGACGTTCTTTCAAAACCACCACCTACCTGCATGTGTAACCACTCTGGAGAAGAACCACGACTATAGTCTCTTGTAGCTTGTGAGCCAAATGCCAGGCCAGCTGTATCAAATGATTGTTGACCAAACTGGAACAGAAGTTTATAACTCATTAAGTGTTAAGATCCTGTAATAAAGATGAAGAATTTAAGGCTGCTGTTTATTTTCACTCGTTTTGGTCCCCTTGCTGATTTTATGTTTGTTTCTACACTCTTATTGTATCCCAGTATTTTCATAGATTGAAGATTCTTGCCTAAGAAGTATAGATAATAATTGGATGTTATGTTTAATAAAAGTATCAGAAATATCGAAGGCAAGTTAACTTTATTTTTAAATACTAATTTATAGATTCCTTCTCACTTCTATCATCTACTTTCAAAATAATAAGATAAGTGAGGGTAGCTTAAGTAAAAGCCCCAATACAAAATTGTACATCACTGACTTGAAGCAATAGGTGTAAAACAACTCATGAATAATGACTAATCAAGTTACTTTAATACAAAAACAAATAAAATTCAAGCCACCATTCAATTAAATTAGATATAGACTATGGGCATAATTAAGGACTTACATCTTTAGGAGGAAAGACTTCGATGCCAGGGTTCATTCTTGAATTCACAGCTTCAAGTTTCATAGACAGGAACTGTGACAGCCAGAAATCCAGAATGTCATAAATCTCAAATTCAGCCTTCAATTCAGAAATAAACTTTTCTTCTTTATTTATGAATAGAAATAAACTTTTCTAAGTCTGCTATCAAATCGTCCAAAAATAGCATTAATACCTCAACTTGGCGCTGTAGTGATTGGATATAATTTATAATCTCATCAAGGACCAGCGCTTTCCCAATAACCTGAATCCAAAAAAGGAAATTTATTTAAAACGTCAAAGGGGAAAAAAAGATTCACCACACTAATCATAAGAAACAATTTTCGGCAGTCTTAGGAGTTAGGAACACTGTAATGTCAGTATCCATGTACAAATACTAAAATTGTACAGTAGTTCTTTCCTTTTAACGTCATCCTGTTTATTTACTCTTTGTAGTCACCTCAAGTTGAAATTGTAACTGAAGTAAAAACTCAACTAGCAGCAAATTACCTTATTACAACCAGGGACCAAATCCTGAAGAATTTTCATCCTCTCACTTATCTTCTCCCTTCTAGCCTGTCCAGCATTTTTCAAAAACAGAATCAAGAACTCTTTCTTTCTTTCAAGATCAAGATAATGATCTAAGAAGACAATTTAATATCTAAAGTGTTAGATCCAATCAACTTTAATCTTTAAACATAGTGAGTGCAAAGAAGTTAGTTCATTAACTAACAAAGAATAAATTCCTTGGGCATCTTTAAATCACATCACTTGACAAAATAACGGAAGTACAAGAAGTTAGTTATACAGCAACTAGCACAGAGTACACTCCCTAATCTTTCATGACTAAACTAAAGAGGGAATCAATTTTGGGAATCAGGGACCATGTTATTATTCCACTTAACAGAATAAGCATCTAAAACAAGGAAGTAACTTAAGAGGGGGTAGGAATCGAATTACTCTTTCTGCTAGACTGTGACTATCAGTAGCTTGACCTCTCCTTGCTCGAACATGAATGTAATCTTGCTTAGGAGGCTCAGGAGGAGGTTGCTGGTTATTTTGCTCCGCAAGCTTTCCTGAACTGGGCTCTGCTTCAGCTTTAGTCTCCCGACTCTCATTCCTACTGCCTGAAGCTTTAAGCCGTTTTCCTTCACCCCCATCATTCTGCTCATTTCAAGTTCACAATCCATCACACTGGTTTTATCACCACTCTTATTAAAAACCAGAACAGAAATCAACACAAATACTTTTTTAACACCGCCTGATAACCGGCACCTACAAACAACTGACTAATCTAAACTACCAACATATAAACAGCATTGTCCCCTCCCCAAACGAACGAGAGGCGCTTCATGAGATTCTCTCATCGTTACACGGGATGAGCCACTTACCAAGTTGACCAACTGCTCATTAGTTGAAAGCAAATCCATTTGAACAAGCAAGCAAAGAAACACATATCGATTTTTTCCGTTAAACTAAGCTGATTCCAGCCTATTCCTTACAGGAAACTAACTCACTTACCAACTCGACCAACGACCACCCTATTCACAAGTTGAACACAAATCCATTTGAACAAACAAACAGACTCAAACAAATCCGTACCAGCTCACATCAAAGATTAGATTCATTCCCTCTTTGCCTCTCAAAACACAGTTCATAATTAGAAGTAAATAAAACATAACAGAATATAACAAAAACATAATATAACATGATATACCATGCCATTACCACCGCCATTACTAGTAGAAACACCTTTGGGGGACTCATCCTCCGATTCACGACGCTTCCTATTATTATTATTATTACTAGTATTGTTATCATTCTCATTATCATGATTGATTTGACCATTACACGACGCATCTCGATTCGAGTAATCGCCGAACAGCGTGGGCCCTAGATTATGCGCAAACTGGGGCCTCCTCAGCCCCAAGCCGCCGCCGCCGCCGCCGGAGTCGGCGAGAGCGGCGCCGACATTAATCGGAAACTGCCAGATGTCGGCGAGATTAAAGGGCGCCGTATTGGCCCCGCCATTGGCAAAGGAACCCTCGTTCATCATGGCTCCTGGATCCATGCCCTAGCAAACAATTGCTACAATTCAATCCGTCTCCACAATGAGTGAGTGTGAACACAAATCAGCATGAAAGAGAGGCTGAAGAAGAAGAGAAGAAGAGAGAGAAGGTTGGGTTGGGTGTTTGGTGCGTGATGGATGGATCTCCTTGGAGAGTGGAGAGTGGAGAGTGGAGAGCTGAGAGTTGATTTTATATCTCTTGCTTTCTCTCTCTCTTTGTATTTGTTTGTGGACAGAGGCGTTGGGAGTGGAGAAGGAAGTCACTTCCAGTGGGAGGTTTTCTCGGAGGGTCCACGCATTTTCAATTCTTTTTCCAATCTCTCTCACACCTTCCATTCATATACATAGACTAACTCACCCCATCTCCACCCTTCATCTTATCCACCTCCCAAATTCTATTATTTCTATATAAAAAAAGTTTAGTTGAAAAAAGTTTAATTGAGTTTAGTCATGAACTTCGGGGAGCAAAGGTAGACCATTAATGATAAGGGTAATGTGAGAAAGAGACTATTAATGTGGTAGTTCGTGTCTTATAGTAATTCATCTGATCCTTATTATAAGTCATCAATTACTCAATTCTTATATACCAAGAAATTGTAGTTTGGTCTTAAAATTCATGTTAAATTTCTCACTTTTTCCAACTTAATCTTTCATTAAATGATGTGTTTCACATTTTCAATTTTGAATCTCCATTAATAACAGGGGTAACATGGGAAAATATATTTAATGCAGTGGTTAGTGACTTGCATTAAGGAACAAAAATTATAAGTAGTTTGTGACTTATAATAAGGATCGAAGAGAGTAATAAGGATCAAATTCTTTTCTTAGGTGGTGTTTTATAATAATAAGGATATAATAAGAACTAGAGAGAGTATTATATGAACTATATCTCCACATTGCATTAACTACTCGCTCCGATCCTAGACATAAGACGTTATTTTTATAAGGGCGAAGGTGAAAAAATGATATTAAACTTTACCTAAAATTGCATTTCTAATAAAGTTTCAATATGAGCAAAAATAGTACCCAACTTGGGGTCCGGGTGCAAATATAATATTTCCACTTGAGGAAAATAAAATTTAGATATGAAAAGACTCTTATGTCATTATTCCTCCTTCATCAAATTTTTATATAATGAGGGGTATAAGAGTCTTTTCATGTCGAAATTTTATTTCCCTAAAGTGAAAATACTATATTTGCACCTGGACCCTAAGTTGGGTATTATTTTTGCTCCTCGCGAAACTTTAGTGTTAGAAATGCAATTTTGGGTAAAGTTTAGTACTACCTATAGTCCTAAATATAAGACCTAATTGACTTTTTTTTGGAGAGATTAAAGTTGCGAAATAGGTTATAAAATGATGACATATTTGATATATTTTTAGATTATCTATTAGTTTATAGGTAAAATAAACTAGTTTAAGGGAAAAAATTAGGTAAATCAATTTATAATTAACTTATTTTTCTTTTTTAAGGATTTTTCTATAAAAAGTCAATTAGGTCTTATATTTAGGACCGGAGTGAGTATCATTTTTGCACCTTCACCCTTTTTATAAATTAGATTAGATTAAGTATGTTAGTTAACTTAGGTATTATGACATGATATTAACAATTCACCATAATCATCTACCTTCATCATTACCTTATCTCTTACTTGTTTATTACTGATGTTCATGCTTTGGGTTAATTTAAGAAAAAGTTGGGAAGAATTAGAAAGAGTTCTTATATTTAGTACTAAAGTCATCTCCCCAACTAGGTCTTATATTTAAGATCAGGGAGTAACATATAAGGGTATAAAAGGAAAACAATCATGCATGATCTTGACTTTTGCATATTACATCTTTATATATTGGACCAAAAATAGTTTTGTTACATATATATCTAGGACTTGATAAAGTATATCAATACTCTCACTATATTTATAAGTTATAAGGCATTTTGAACTTATTTTATCCAAATTTAGAAAAACCTTACAGCTCATTAATAATGCCTTGAAATTTGAAAATTTTCTAGTTTTGCCTATATTTTAGTATCCATTATACTGAATATGAAAAGAAGATCTATAGTGTAAACATAATAAATGAAGAATAAAATGGTACATACACAAAGAAAATTTAATGACATGCATTATAAATAGAACCAAATGAAATTTTCTATCTTTTGTTGTATAAATAGGACCATAGGAGTGCACAATGTTACACTCTTTGTGATCATTGCAACTAGAATACACAAAATTGGATAGTTTAATACCTTAATGGGATAATCACAGATTCACAGTCACTCATAAATAAATTAATCACATTTTTTTCCCAAAAAATGGTGAAATTGAGTAGAGATCCCAAGGGACTTCAATGATACTACCTCCGGTTCTAAATATAGGACCTAATTGACTTTTTTTGGAGAGATTAAGGTTGCGAAATAGGTCAGTAAATGATGACATATTTGATATATTTTTAGATTATCCAGTAGTTTATACGTAAAATAAACTAGTTTAAGGAAAAAAATTATGTAAATTAATTTATAATTAACTTATTTTTCTTTTTTAAGGATTTTCTAGAAAAAATCAATTAGGTCTTATATTTAGGACCGGAGGGAGTATTAAAATTACTCGTCGTTTAGTTATCATTAAGTTGACAATACAAACCTTTGAGTTGTCAATACTGCTCTTGAAAATGACAATTCAAAAAGCTGGTACTAACAACTCAGACAATTAAATGACAAGTCATTTAATATCACTCAAATCTCTTTGGACTTCAACTCAATTTCATTAATCTTTTGAATATAAATGTGATTATCTATTTTATGAGGGACTTCCTTGTGATTTTCCTTACTTTAACTTGATATGAAGACTTACATCCCAATTAATAAATTAATCCATAATTTCCTCTCTCTCCTCCATAATCTAACATTAAATTATGTCATTTGGTGTATATTATTCTTTTTTTTTTTTTGCAAACACCCCCAAATAACTAATTGTTCTAAACTCAAAAGGTAGACATACTACCAATATATGAAAGACATGTATGATTTGGTGTAGAACTTTTGATTTGGGGTATTAGAGTAAACCATATTGATGGAACAATTTCTCTCTTATGAGATATTTACTGTTCATTATGTCCCACCAATGACATGCTGACAAGTCACCCTGGGTTGGGATTTTTTTTTTTTTATCGAAACCCTGGGTTGGGATCTGAGGCAAAGGACATTGATAAAAGCGATTTTTTCATTGATTAACGAATGATTTAAGGAGGGGGAAAAGTGGTTTTTGGAGGAATAATTAATGATTGTTTTGATATGGATAGGTTTGGGTGATGGGAGTGAGAGGTCAATTCAGATGGTAATGATGATATTTTTCTCTCATTTAGGATTTGATTAAGGACTAACGGAAAGAGGGTTTACTACTAATTAATTAATTTTTTTAATGATACAGGGTGGGCCCGCAAATTAACTTGTCCAGTATGGACCATTCTTTTGATATTGACATTAACTAGATACTAATAGCCCCCGCGTAACATTGTTTAGGGTTTAACATTGTCTTTTGAGGGACAAATTGTACTTAATCTAGAAGCGGAGGTAGTGACTATAGTAAATTTATGCATGGTAAGAAAGAATAGTAAAACAACAAATTTCGAAGGTAAAGGAATGTACATGTAATTGGAATGCATATGGTTAATTAAACAAACGAAAAGAAAACACAAAATACATTGATATGTTAAAAGAAAGACATAATGGCTGTTTGGATACATTTCCAAAAGTTTTTCTGGCTCATAAACCTAGGTTTCACACAAAAATATCTAAACACTAATTTTGTTGGATAAGCTATTTTAAGAAAAGTTAGATTTAAGGTTCCAAAAGCTATTTTGAGAGAAACTATATTTTTCTCCAGCTAAAAGTTTTACTCTCTCATTTAGGAAAAACACTTATTTCAAATAAAAGAAATATGAAAAGTTATTTATCATAACTATTTTTCAGAAAGCTATATTCTACTCAGAAGTTATTCCTAAACACTATTCTCAAAAAACTTAATTCAAACACTCTCATTTCATCAAAAACTATTTTTTAGAAAAACTATTCTACTCAAAAGCTATTTTCCGAGAAGTTATTCTCCAAAAGCTAAATCTAAACAGGCCCAAAGTACAATGAAAAATGTTAGATTAAATACTAAGATTCTGAAAATTTTCTATGAATGTGAGTTTGAGGCAAAGTAAAAAAAAATGTTTCAAATGATAAAAGAATTTAAGGGTGAATTCTTATATTTTCGAAAAGATTTACGGACCATAAGAATACTATTATTTGATGATAATGATAATAATAGTACTCTTCTCGTTCTTAAATATAAGGTGAAAAAATCACTTTGTTGTATTAAAAGAATTAAAAATAGATAAAAAAATTTAATGTATCACAAAATTTTTTTCAACTTTATCTCTATTTTTTTTTGATATAGTTTTCAACTTTATCTCTATTGATAAGATAGAATTTTTAGGCAAAAAAAAGATAAAATGTGTAGTAAAGAAGAGAAAGAACAAAAAACTAATTATAATATGTAAAGTCAACAAAGGGTAAAATGGTAAAAAAAAACATATTAAATCATTGCGATGGACATAATGAGAGAAATAAATCATAATTTTTTTTAAAAAAGGTATCTTTTTTGAAAAAGAAACTATATATAATAATTAATTTTAAAATTTAAATTTATTATATTATATTATATATAGGGAATGGTGAAACACTGTTAAATGAACAGTGATTTCCACCATTCCCTTTATATATATAGGATAGGATCACTCTTCTTCTTTTTTTTTGGCCAACATTACAACACCCTTCACTCCCAGGATTTTTGAGTCTTATTTTTGTTTCATCTGTATGCTGTAGGCTGTAGCCATGCATTATGTGCCCCATCCATTATTATTATTATCGTGAAAAATATACATTTGAAGCCCCATTTCGATTTGATACGGGTGTGAGAAAATTAAACTGCTATAGTTTTATTTATAATTAAAACGTATACCCATATGGTGAAATTCAGTTAAAAAATATCTTTAAATGAAATTATTCAATGACAACTTGGCTGAATTAAATGAGATACTCTATTTAAAAAAAACGACATTTAAATCCATATTGATGGAATGATGGTAAATCAAATGCTAGATAGTGGCTGTGATTAAAAACAATTATTAATAATAAGATCATTAAGGGGTTATTGGGAACATTACAAGTAGGTCTTTTTGTTTGTAATTAACTCTTTGTTAGGATCTGGTTATATTGTTTCCTATATTATTTCTCGTTTACAAAGGGGATCAGCAATCAGTTAACCAGAATAAGACGTTCCTGATAAACGCCCACTAAGTCATCATGAAGAACACCTTCCAAACCAACAGGAGGATCTTGTAGGAAATGAGAGCCCTCTTGAAGTTGCAATGCATAGGATGCCAAAAAATCTGCACATTTGTTTTCCTCCCGAAAAACATGTTTTACATCGATATCTCAATCTTTCTCCATCAGCAATAGGATCTGATTTATTAAACTGGAATGAGCACTTGCACTATTTTCTTCCCTTTGAATCAATTTAAGTACTAGCAGGCAGTCAACTTCAACTTTAATAAATCTGAATCCCTTAGACCAAGCTAATTGTAATCCATCTAACAATGCCCATAATTCTGCTTGTAAACTTGAGCACCTACTAATATTACGAGCACTTCCCATTAACCAATGTCCCTGGGAATCCCGAATTATACATCCAGCACCTGCACACCCATTATCAAATTTATGGGCTCCATCACAATTAAGTTTAACATAAGGGTCAGAAGGTTTTAACCAAGATATTTTCTGAATTTCTTTCTGTCTATTCCTGCCTTGTGTTTGCTGAAACGTATCTGCTGCTTCCTTAGTAAATTCCTTAGTAAATTCAGTTAATTCTTTAACTTGACTAATTAAAGAGGTAGCATCAACTCTTTGCTCCTTTCTAACTCTAGTTCCATCACTATTTATTAAAAGTATCAAAATATATTGAAATTAATGAGATTATTCAATTATATGTCCCTTCACATATTAATTTTTTATTAAAAAGTACGAAAGCTGAAGTTTACTTCCGTTTTGTGAGCGTATGTCTGTGATTTAGTTTTGGAAATGAGATTAATTGTCTTTATTTATTTTGGTCAAAGAGATTAGTTGCCATTCGCATCGATTAATTTAATTTTATTTTTTTGCTTTTGCAACCATTAATTTAAAACTTCAGGAGTAGTGGAGTACAATGTATTCGCAACTGCAATCTTAGAGTGAACAAAAAACATGTATCAAAAAAAGAGTGAACAAAAAACATTCATCTGAAAAATATTACAATTAATATTTTTAATTAATTTATGTGAGTGCAAAAAAAAATGTTTAGCATAGGAATTGATTTTCATTATACCAAAGTCTTTCTCTAAAGTAAAAATAGATGAATAAAATTGCAAGACTGAAATGCAGATGATTTCATAGTGACTTGATCAAAATTTGAAAATTTTTTTATGAGAAGACTAAAAACAAGTTTTTACCATACAATAATAATAATAATAATAAAATAATAATAATAATAATAATAATTAAACAAACCTACATGTAAGAACACTGATAATAAAGTAACTGTTAGGAATCATATACTATATAGAGTAATGGCCCATATAGACAAGAGCATGTGACGAAGAGCATCAAATAAGGCTTGTACATATAATTAATTAAATTTTTAATAAGGTATCTACTGCAAAAATCTGAATATTATTATTCTGGGTGTTTTAATCGCACTTAAAATAGGTAGATGAAAGCATAAACGACAAGTTGAGTTGGCTTGTCAGAAAGCAAAAAGACTTGTTTCTTATACTTTTAAGTTGTTACAGTTATTACAACTGGATTTTTTATTTTTCTCCTTTATCGTAATTTTTATATGTTTTTATATCTAATGAGAAATAAGAAAAATACTTGGCAGCAATTTTTCTCGGTGTTAAATAAATTTGAGATCAAATTTTGGAACTTTATTTCAGTCTCTTTAATTCTTACATGAGAAGCTTTTTATTCTAATGATTTTTTCTCTACTATCTAATATTATTAACTATTTTAGCTTCTTTTAGCATTGTCGGATTTTAATGGAAATAGCTCCTCTAGTTTTTCTTCTTCTCCCTCTCCTTTTTTATAACCTGACAAGATGAAAGAAATCAAGGTTAGTTGGTATAATAAACCTTTTTTTTGCCAATGTAATAAACCTTCTTTTTAATCCATAACATTTACATATGAAATAATATTTTGAGATACTAATCTATTTCATTCAACCCAACTATTAGTAGTAAACCCTGTTCTGACATAGTTGAAACTTAGTAGTGATACAATATAATTGGTTTTCTTCAGTTTTGAACTCTTTATTATTTTTCTCGATCAAAAAAAATTCTTTATTATTTTAAGTGTACGATAACCTCTTGTGAACGTACAAATCTATCCTTACCCTTAAGTCATCATGATGAAAAATACAAATTATAAATCAAACAATGTTTTACAAATAAAATTTTCAATGTTTTTCAGAACTGAATTAGACATTAAACCATTCAAAACAACTTGACATTAAACTTTGAGGTAAAAAGAAAACTTGAGTTAAACTTGTCAGAACACTTTATATTGTGATACAACCAATTTCAATCAAAATGGTATAATTTAAAGAAAGGTTACTAATTGGTCAAATACTAGGCAATCCGAAATTTTAATTTTAATAAAATGAAAAAAACTAATAAATATAAATAAAATAATAATTGAGAAAAATTTTAAACAAAAATTTCTAAATAATCATTTATACGTTACGATCCATTTTTATCATAGAACTAACTTTTGTGAAGAGCAATAGGTATATTCAAAAGCTTTTATAACTTAAAATAACCTAAAATTTAGCGATTTCTTTCTAAATATTAATAAAAAATATATTTAATCGTTAAATTACACAAACACTCCACATGACATTTAATGAGCCACATCATTACCATTTTGTCATCACACAACACTTAAATATATTTTATGTAGAAAAAAAAAACAAGAGAGGAAGGGAGAGTGAGAAAATTTTTGGTAGATAATTATAATGCTTTGGAAATATATTGCGATTAACTAATATCTTTAATTTAATAAAATAAAATAAAATAAAGGGATTAATTGAACATATCTTAAGACTATATCTTAAGACTATAGCTGTTTTAGGATGGCTCTAAATAGATTTATTGTTTGAAACATACTATGGAGCACCTTTTAATCTAGTATGTTTCCAAGTGATTGAATTAATTATCGATAATATTAATTACCGGTTTTTATAATAGCTTTTGCTTCTTCTTTTTTTGATAAGATAATGCTTTTGTTTCTACTTTTATCATTTATATACTTATTTTTACGAGTACCCTTTAATAAAAAATGATCATCTTAGGCTATAGTCGTAGATCAGACCTTCCATTTTGAAAATGACACGGAAGAATTTAATTTATAAATTATAATCTCAAAAATGCTATAGAGAGAAATGGCGACTTTAAAGAACACAACTAATTATTAAAAAGTTAATGCTTAGTTAAAAAACAAGATTCCAGTTAAAGGAAATTAAACTTATGATTTACAAAATGGGGGAAGGTGCAAAAATGATACTAAACTTTACCCAAAATTGCATTTCTAATACTAAAGTTTCGCGATGTGCAAAGAGTTTTGCACTTCGCGAAACTTTAATATTAGAAACGCAATTTTGGATAAAGTTTAGTGTCATTTTTGAACCTTCGCCCTTACAAAATCTATATATAATTAATCATTTCTATGATAGAAATCTAATGGTAAGGTGTACGGATCCCCTATATAACATTGAGCCATGTTTTTTACTATTATTCAACTACTTTGAGCCAATGTTATTTGTTCAAATTGATTATTAGAAAGAAATGTTTAGTTTCAAATTGAATTTAAAAGCTACTTCTGTTAAGAGTATATGTATAGCAAGTGCCGTGTGAATGCAAGTATGTAAATATATAGAAAACAAAAGGTGATGAAAAGTAGATTATTGTGTGATGTATGTGTATAAAAGAATAAGGCCTCTTCATGTTGTGTAGATTGTTCATGATTATGAAATTGACTCTAGCATTATGATGTTATTGTTGTTGATATTGTACATGCATGCATAACAATCATTTCAATTCATATATACATCATCATGCCTTACCTATCACACTGTAACCCCAAAAATTCTTATAATTAATTGCATAAAATGCTCATTCAATTTTAATGGAGATATTAGAGTTTCTACAAGCATTGGATGAGTTGTCGATTAAGCAAGTTGAGAGAAATAGACTGAAATAACTACATGTTGAGAGTTCTCTTATGTTGCTCTTTCTCATTTAAATTTTTTAAATAGTCAACTTTTACCTTGCATTTTTTGATTACGAATTATGCTAGCTTGATAATTTTGATTGGTTGGACCATTTCCATTTTAAACTGCACCCTTTGGACAAGAGTATTGACTTAGTGTAATTAAATCGATTGTATCATATTTTACCATGTTTTTTGTAGCTAATTTGATGGACTGTATGTAGAATCTAGGCCATTTTATGTCTAATTAAACACTAATTGAGACTATGAAGCTTTGCATTTAAGTAGCCCAATTTAACTGTGTTCTGGTCTTATTTGTTAATTATTCATGCAATTAGTGTTTCTTGAATTCGATATTTAAAATATGTTTCATTTTTTACTGTATAAAGCTTTGTAAAAGACATGAAAAAAATAAAAAAATGAAACCTATACTTATTGTCGTTGAAAAGAGAGCTAAAAGAAGACGCAGAAATTAAAGACCTCATTCTATCGCTTTTCCCAACGTCAGCTCAAGAACACGGTTAATTATAAGACCATTCGTCGTCTCATACTAGCAAACTCCAAAGATTTGATAAAAACAATTATTCTGATTATATTTTCAGAGCTCCATAGCTCAACACTAATTGTCATGACCCAATCCAACATGATCTTTTAGGTTATCATTTGAGAGGGGAGATCAACAATATTAACAAACTTTGCCATTTTGAGCTCTTATATAACATCCATTGCCATTTATGGAACAATTTCACCATTATTCCATCCGTTCTTCATCTTCTCCTACCCATTTTTGAGGTGTTTTCATTGATAGATGATCAAATAGAAAGAGCTACCTACATGCTCTCCAACTCAACGGCTAGATTTTAGGGTCAGATTCTCTCATGACTTGTGCTCATATTGTTACAATGATTCATGGTTCTTTGAATTCATCTTATATTTGATTTCATCACTTGTATTAGTAGTTTTTTTTATCAATGTGTGTTGACTTTGTAATCATATGGATTTAACACAATTGAGAATTATATTTCCTAGTTGGTTAAATGATATTATTTCTATTTTAGTGTGTGATAATTGATAAGTATGAATATACTCCTTTAGTTCTAAATATAAAGTCATTTTTAAGATTTAATTTGTCACTAATTATAAGGGGAAATGACAAATAAAGACCTCTTAATGTCCAAAAGAACAAGTAAGAAACTTAACTTCCAAAAGTACAAGTAACGAACTCAGATTTCCAAATAGAAGAATTAATAAATGGTTGAACTTACCTATTAACAAATAGTACATATCAATTAACAATTGCCTAATTCCTTAATTGTCCTTTTAAAAATTTGAGTTCCTTGTCCTTTTGAACTTTAGGAGGTTTTATTTGTCATTTTTCCTAATTATAAGGCTACTTTAATTTCTAATTGTTCCCAATTTTTCTCAAATTAACCTAATATTTATCAATGATAAATCATCAAGAGAGAAAAGGGGATAAAGGTATATGATAAAGGTGAATTGGTTGATATCGTGTGATAATAACTATTTAAACTAACATCCTTAATCTAATTAAATTATATAATGTGACTTTATATTTGGGACAGAGGGAGTATATAGAAATTGAAAAAAATTTGGAGTTTTTGGACTTTTCATTTCTCATTAATCTCTTCACTGTATTTAGTACGGTTGAGAAGATAATATATATGTCTTACCTTAATTATCAGTATTGTCAGCTCCTTAATTAAATCTTACATTTAACAATGGATGGAGAATTAAATTGGGAAAATGACAAAACAATACATTCTAAACTTCAAAATCTTTAATTAGTCATTTTGAGTTGTTGATGGTTGATAGAATTAGTTATTAGTATTTTGAATTTTAGAAGGTACTTTTTATCATTTCCCCAATTAAATTAAATTTTAAAATAGGGAGAACTGAGAAGCGAAGGCAAAAGTAACGGCACAATTTTCACGTGCCTAAAAAAAGATCTTTCGTATGACATTGGATGAAGAAGAATGGAAAAGAAAAAAAAAAGCTAAAATTCCACAGAATAATGAGAATTAAAAAAAATGCCATCTTATACCAACCCATGAAAGCGACTCAAGCTAATGGTAATTAATCAATACCTGAAGTTATCTCTTAGATACTACAATCTTCATTTAAAATCCTAATTAATTAAAACCATTATCTGATCTTATACCAGTTTATACGATTTCAATCATAAATCTCAGTTGTTTCCTTACATTCTTAATCCTCTAATGCATTCACATTTTTGTTTTTTCTTGGGGCTCCTTTCCTGCAGGATCAAGATAACTTGCCTATTTAATTTTGTATGCACGTTTATTTATGGTTGGACCATTTTGGGGGTGACCTAATTTTTTGAGTTGGTAATTAATGCATATAAGTACGTCTTTTGATGGAAGTACAATTGGGTTGGGTTCAGCTTGATCACAGGTCACTCATGCCAAACTCTATTTTGCCATTTCTGATATCGAATTTTGGTTAGGCAAATGTAATAGATCGAAAGGTACTTTCTAGATTGCTAATTGGGTTAACTCCTCCAGAAATCATGACCGTGCAGTTAACCTTCTTCTTCACATGTTGTGTGTTGGGAAGATAGTGACTTGTATGTAATGTGTCCGAGGAATTGTCCACTCCCGAAAATCCAGCCATTCGTATAAGTCCATGCGTCCTAGTCCTACTAAGTAACGAAGACAATGTTCTAGCGGTAAAGATCAAGTGAGATGACAACAAGCTATTTATTAGTTAAGTTGATAAGTAGTCTCGTTCTTATAAGGGTAAAAATAAAAATTCAAAGTGTAGCCGTAGGTTTTCATACTATCATTGGATGGGTACTTGTTAGTGACAAATAATATGGAATACAATGAGATATTAAGATGTATAGGAGTGAGTTAATATTCCCACCTCAATAAATAATTTTGATATAAGATTAACTATCGCATATCAATTGTTTTGGTATCATTTCGTGGTCAGCCTCTCTTGAGAGAGTTACCTATGGAGGGCTTTGATCGGTAGAAGGCAAAATAAAGTACCATAGACTGTAATTATTGATATACCAACTTTTGAATGACCAATTTGTGAAGATGTGGTATTTTGAAATACCAAACCCTTCACTGAGTTCAAAGAGATACAGGGAACATTCAATTTTTCAAATACTCCCTCCAGTCCTAAATATAAGACCTAGTTGGCTTTTTTTGAAAAATCCTAAAAAAACAAAATAAGTCAATTATAAATTGATTTACCTAACTTTTTCGCTTAAACTAATTTATTTAACCTACAAACTAATGACTAATATAAAAATATATCAAATATGTTATAATTTAATAACATATTCTGTAACCTTAACATCTACAAAAAAAGTCAACTAAGTCTTATATTTTGGACTGGAAGGAGTATAAGAAAATGTAGGTATTACTCTCAATTGGAAAGTAGTTTTAGAATACCCTGTTAAAATCAAAAGATTATGCCAACTACTTCCATCACGATTCTCACTAGAATTATGTTGTATTCTTCCTTCTTTTGTTGAAAGAACATGTGCTGTATTGATACGCCAACTCTTTTGTGAGAAAACCCACATTGAACACGAGGAATTATTTTAGTTTAACATCTCATGTGCTGAATTACCTTAAATGGAAATACCAGTCCTTTGAGTCATTTTACACCACAAAATCTTTTTAACATGTCTTAAATTTCAACTTGCAAAAGCAGCGTGCCATCTAGCTATAGCTATCTAGCTTCTACTTCCTTTATTATATATAAAAGATTCGGATAAGTCCACAGTAGAACTATATCTATCACCAATTCTCAAGTTCAAACAATACTCTTTTTTTGAGTTTTCAGTGGATGTTTCTTCCAAATGGTCAAGCAAATAGATGAACAAATCTACAAGTAATATATATTACTCCCTCCGTTCCTAAATATAAGAGCACTTTGACTTTTTTGGAGAAACCTAAGAAAGCAAAATATGGTAATTAAAAATTGATTTTCCCAAATTTTTTCAGTAAACTAGTTTATTTGACTTATTAACTTACATATGATCTAATAATATTTAAAATATGGTATGATTAGATTATTCATTTTACTTTTCTTAGGATTCTCCAAAAAAGTCAAAGTGCTCTTATATTTAGGAACGGAGGGAGTATATAGCAAAAAATTAAACCAGTAAGTTTTGTCGGATCCCTTTTATCTTTTCTTCACATTGGTCCCAATTAAAAATCCATCTGCTTTATTGATGCAGCTGCTATGCCCGGCGAACTTGTCTGACATAAATTTAATATGAATCTACTTTTTTTTAATTACCTTTTTTTGAGCAACTGTTTTTTCTTTAATTACTAATATGATTTTTGTTCATATAGCGTACTACCCGTGAAATTTTAGTTTTTTTTTACCAAAACATGTTAGGTACAAAATAACAAAACTTTATTCCATTAAAAAGGGGTCAGTTAGTTACATGGATTATATATTGCCATCAATACACAATTTTCTTGTTCTTGGAAAAAAATGTAAGCATAGTAAATTATAGTCTTAAGGCGCATAGTACCCAAAAAAGTATTTCACGAGTGCACTTTTGCCCCACAACTCTAAAAAAATTGATACAAAAATTCTCAATCTGTGGTGGAGGTGAAACCCCAGTTTGGCAGTTAGGCAAGGGAAACGTTGTGCTAGTTGTAAACGGCTTATCAGCAAGAATAATCTTAAAGCTTAGTATTGTGGTAACTGGTAAGTATTGACCATGAATATTAGAAATATTGACTCCTGCGAATCAAGCAAATTCACATGCTAGCTGTCTACCTTTTATATGAGATTTACGAACAGCGTGGGTTTAGTCTCACTTGACATGCGGGTGGGGATACCCTTGGTAAACCATAAAAAAAAATTATTAGAAAATACATATTGAAATTTTACTCGTCTGAACTCTGCAGTGTATACATGAAACCACCCCCCCCCCCCTCCAGCCACTTCTCGTCTTGAATGATAATGAACAAAATTTTACGTCTTAATTTAGCTGGCAACTGTCCTACTAACTATCTTGTCAAGCACCAACACAGACCAATTATTGAAAAAGGCATGTCTGATAATATCAGAGAGCAGTAGTTTTAATTTTTTGTCAGCTTAAGTTACAGGAAATATGGAAGAATTAATAAAATCATTTTGATTAAATTCAAGTAGCAATATCAATGATTGAGTGGAATGACAGAAAATTTCTATAAATAGTAAATGCCATTATTATATGCTGCTGAATGGTAGACTGGTAGTACTAGCATTTGAGCAGATGGTGGGACTGGGACTGTTGGGGTTTGAAGTAAAGAGAGAAAGTATGGCGAATAAGGGTCTGATAGTGGACTAGCTAAAATAACAAGTGAGCGAACTATATTTGAATCCCACTTTGTTAACCTCGAAAAAACATTGTAGTTGTAAAATAGTTGATCAAATATATCATGATATAATTTTGATGGTGTTAGGCAAATCTAATGGCAGTTAGGTCGAATTTGATGGTGTTGAACAAAATGATATTTTTTAATTTTTTTTAGCCAAAATGATAACGTCTTTATGCTTGGGTAATTATTCATTGATCAAAATGATAACTAACCCTTCCAGAAAAGCGTTGGACCCACCTAGTTGAAAAACACCCTATGCATGGGGGAGAGATATGCTGGTAATAAAGCCTCAATCCAAAACAATCAATTGTCCCAATTATAGAATTTCAAAAAAGCACCAGCCCAACCTTGTTAAAAATATCAATTTGGATTACTCAATTTTCTAGATGTCTGATAATAGAATTTAGATTAAGCGCCGAGCAGAAAGGTCCAAGGGGTTATTATGAAAAAAATGTATTGTATATTTTAGTGACAAGGGATGCCAGCTGCATTTCAATGAAGGTGGATGGTAATCAGATTATGGTAGAGGTATCTAAACGTAGAACCTATCTACTTATCTATTCCCTTAAGCGGTTGAATTGGGGTGGTCAAAATTAGAGCTACACAAATGATGGGTGTCACTCGGCCAACTATTTGCCCTAGTCTTGTCTTACTAATTCTTCGGGCTATGTTTTTTGACCTGAAAACCGGCCCGACCCGCTTTAGCTCGAGACCAAGACTGGGCATGATGTGTCCTCCAGGCTACCTGACATGTCCTATTGGTCACGAATAATTTTAATTGTTTGAATTAGTGAAAAAATAACAAAATAAATAATGAAATTAATAAAATAAATGAGAAATATAAGAAATTAGGTAAAAGTAATCAAAATATTTTATATATGGTGTATTGAATATGAATGATTATATATTTTTAAGTTTGGAGAAATAAAATATTATTTGATAAAAATAATAATATCTTAGGACCTGCTCGGGCCACTAGTCCTACAACCTATGCCCTTGTCATGTTCTTCCCGGTGGTGGGTCTAGTCATGTCCTAATTGTTATGGTTCCATACAATATATCCCATGACCAAATTAACTTTGGGTCAAGCTTGATCTGGGCGAGCCACTTCTTCACTCTTTTGATTAACACATTACCCTGCACTTTGTCATGGAACAATACTCCGGAAACCCCCAAATAAAATAATTATTGAAGACGGACAGATTTATTGTCTTATAAGCTTCTCTATTAGAATCAATCAAATTGCAGCTCACATATTTCAATTATGATCTTTGCATGATCAATAAAAAACTTGTGTACTTCTAACTAACACCAATGAAGAGTGTTATTAAACACATTTTGGTGCATTTGTCCTCAAGTGCATTTGAGACTAAACATAGGGTCTATGCACACTAAATGGAAAAATATTGGGTAAAGGTGCAAAAATGAGTTCAAACTTCAAACTATTACGCCAGGAGCACATAGGTGTAACAAGTATTTTCGGGCTCAATTCTAGGACTGAAGAATAAATATTGGTGCAATATAGGGAACGTCGTTTATGTTGACTGACGTTGACCATTAAAAGCTGACGTGACGGGGGAAATAATTTCTTTTGCTGACGTGGCACGCTACATAAGCGAACCACATCAGCAAAAAGTGCCCCATAAGCGCACTACGTCAGCAAAAAATTGCCATATAAGAACGTCACGTCAGCGAAAATTGCAACACAAGTGTGCCACGTCAGCAAAAAAATTTAATGTACCCCGCCACGTCAGCGTTTAACGGTCAACGTCGGTCAATATAAACGACGTTCCCTATATTGCACCAATATTTATTCTTCAGTCCCACAATTGAGCCAGGAAATACTTGTTACCCCTATGTGCTTCTGGTGTAATAGTTTGAACCCATTTTTGCACCTTTACCCAAAAATATTTAAAGATATACTGGAAACAAGTCAGAAAAATAAAACCAATAAAATGAAAATTTAAACGAAGAAAGTGCAAGTATGAACACTATAGCGAATAATATAAGAATAATTGAAGGCTCCAAAAAAAGCGATTATAATATTACCTATAGGTACAAATTAAAATAAATGAGTCAAATGCTATAGTAAGCTAGGAGCTTGCTGATAAAGATACATTTATTGTTTGGCATGATTGGTTGGGCCATCCCGGATCAACTATGATGGGAAGTATTATTGAAATTCACATGATTGGTTGTGCTGCTTATTCTCAATGTAACTTCATAACAAGGCCTTCTTTGATAAAAATGGAGTTAAGTCTCCCACATTTCTATAATGTATTCAAGGGGACATATGAGGACTTATTCATCCATCATGTAGACCATTGAGATATTTTTATGATTTTAATAAATGCAACTACAAGATGTAACATGTGTTTTTATTATCAACATGTAATTTAGAGCTTGCTAGATTACTCGCACAAATAATTTGTTGAAGAGCACAATTTCTAGATCATGCAATTAAGACAATTCGTCTTGATAATGCTATTGAATTTTTTCACAAAATTTCAATGATTATTGCATGAGAACTGAAATAACTATAGAAATTAAAAATTGAGATATTTGCACAGTGGTCCCAAAAAGGAAATTTTACAACCGCAAGGTCCTAAAACATTGCAAAGATTTGCTCCCCTTGTTATGTAATGGTTTTGTACACTGTTTTTTTGGCTCTCATAAATAATTCCCATTCACTTCATGTTAATTCTAGTTATATAAATTTGTCGATGTAATTGAAGATCTAAAAATTTATAATCGTTGAAGAGTGGTGAAGTTTAGTGTTGAATGACAAGGTGTGAATGTCTCAAAATTTAATTAGATTATGAAGGAATAGAAGGGTTAATTATCTGACATTGTATATTATATTTTAGATTTATGGCTATAAAGTCTTGGGTTATGGTTGATTTTCATCATGCATTTAAAAGTTCTGGTTTGACATTGCTTATGGAAATCCTTTGCTCGAATACTGAAAAATTTATAAGAATTTAATTACTATGAAATGGAATTATAAGAATATATGTGTATGTGTTTGTTAGTTTGGGTAGTTTTATTTTCTCACGACTTGTGAAGTTGGAAGGATAAAATTCACTTATTTTGTAGTCTCACGCTACACTGATTTTTCGTGGCCTTCGAGCTGCGTTTGTTTCATAACCTGAGTTTCACTTGTTACTCACTTTAGACCAGCTTTTCTATAAAAACCAAGTTTTTTTTATAATAATGAGTTTTCGTGTTTATTTTGCAATACTTGAAATAAGTAATTTTATTGAATGTTGTACTAATTTTGCCTTTTGGTATTTATTCTTCTAAAATACAAGTATTGTCATAAGTTGAAGTTTTTGTTTTGAAAGGTTTAGTCAACAAAGCTATTTTCATTATTAAATACTCCCTCTGGTCCTAAATATAAGACTTAATTGACTTTTTTGAAAAATCCTAAAAAACAAAATAAGTTAATTATAAATTGATGATTTACCTAATTTTTCCCTTAGACTAGTATATTTTACATATAAACTAATGGATAATCTAAAAATATATCAAATATGTCATAATTTAATGCTTTGAATATGACCATGGTTTATAGATTAAATTGTTTGTCGTGCCAGAGTTTTGAACATGAATGAATGTCCATGGTTTTAATGCTTTTCAAAGTTTCAGATTATGATGCTTGTTTTTCTACGTGGTAGCTTATAATTATTTTAAGAATGGTTGAGTTCTTGTGCAATCATGAAATGAATTTTGGAAATGCTTGGCTTTAACTGTGAAGAATGCTGAGAAATCATGTTTTAGGCTTGAGAGTTGTTTTCTATTTATTGATAGTATGGTAGTAGATAAGAATTTATATTCTCCTTTTGTTTTAGTTGATCTTTAAATGGTGATTATGAAGTTAATAGGTGACTAAATGGTAATTTAGAAGTAATATATAATTTGTAAGTTTAATGACTCATAGCAGAGAATACCTTATATGTTAGGGATGCTGTAATTTTGATAAGTTTAGATTTGTTTAAAAAAATTAATAGAAGAATAGTTAATTGAAATGACTTACGAAGTAAGATTAGTCAATACTTAATGCCGATAAATAGAACTTTAAGGCATGACAATTATGTTTAATTTGCAGGAATTTTCTTAAGATTTCAATACTAACCACTATCTCTATCTATCTCCCTTAGATCTTTTTATCGGATTTGTCTCCTAATCTAAATTTTTTCTTTTAAAAACAAGAGATGATTACATTGACTTTATCAGCTTGGTTACCTAGTCTTCACCCTCCTCCTTGCTCAACTGAGCAACTAGTGCAAATGCAAATGTGTGAAGGCTAACAATGCTCATCTTGCTGCTCTTAATCTATCAATCCTTCTCTTAACCATTGGTTCTGCTGGTATAATCTCATGTAGTATTCCTTTTGGCATTGACCAGTTTGACCCCACCACTAATAAAGGTTAAAAAGGAATAAACAACTATTTTAATTGGTACTACACCACATTACCACATTTACTGTGATTTCACTCATAACTCAAACAATGGTGGTCTATATTCAAGACTTTATGATAGATTTTGGGATACCAACTTTATGTATGTTCTTCTCAATCATCATGTTCATCGTTGGGACGAAGATTTATGTTCTTGTCAAACCAGAAGGAAGCATTTTCAAAGGCATTGCTCAAGTCCTAGTGACTGCTTACAGAAAACGACATGTCAAGTTTCCAAGTAACAAGAAGTTCGGTGATGGGGTTTTCTATGATCCAGCATTGGTGGAGGGTTCTAGAGTTTTCACAAAACGCTATAACCTATATCAATGGTGGATCATAGAAAACCTCATCAATCTTGTTGTCACTTGGAAGTTTGACATGTCGTTTTATGTAAGCAGCCACTAGTGACTTGAGCAATGCCTTTGAAAATACCTCCTTCTAGTTTGACAAGAACATAGATCCTCATCCCAACGAAGAACATGATGAATGAGAAGAACATAAATAAAGTTGGTATCCCAAAATCTATCATAGAGTCTTGAATACAGACCACCATTGTCTTAATATGATTAAAATCACAGTGTATGTAGTGTAGTACTAATTAAAATAGTTGTTTATTCATTTCTGGCATTTGTTAGTGATGAGGTCAAACTGGTCAACACCAAACGAAAAAATGCATGAAATTATACCAGCAAACCAATGGTTAAGAGAAGAATTGATAGATTGAGAGCACCAAGATGAGCATTGTTAGCCTTCACACATTGTTTTATCGCTAGTTGCTCAAGTGAGCAAGGAGGAAAGTGAAAATTGGGTAACTAAGCTGATAAGGTTAATGTAGTCATTCCCTGTTTTCAACAGAAAAATTATAGATTAGGAGACAAATTCAATAAGAAGATCTAGGGAAGATAGATAGAAATAGTGATTAGCATTGGAATCTCAAGAAAATTCCTACAAATTAAACATAATTGTCAAGCCTAAAGTTCTATAGCGTGACCGACACGAAGTATTGACTAATTTCACTTTATAAACCATTTAAATTAACTATTCCTCCATCAATTCTTTATTCTTTTTCTTTTCCTTCAAACAAATCTGAACTTGTCAAGATTACAGCATCCCTAACTATAGGTATCCTCTGCTAGGAGTCATTAGACTTAGAAATCATACTTCACTTCTAAACTACCAACTACCATTCATAGTCACCTATTAACTTCAATATCACCATTTGAAAGATCAAGAACGAACTTAAAACAGAGGGAGAACAGAAATTCTTATCTAACAACATACTATCAATAAACAGAAAAGAACACAACTCTCAAGCCTAATACATGATTTCTTAGCATTCTTCATAGCTAAAGGCAAGCATTTCCAAAATTCATTTCATGATTGCACAAGAACTCAACCATTCTTAAATAATTATAAGCTACCACGTAGAAAACCAAGCATCTAATCTGAAACTTCGAAATGCATTAAAACCATGGACATTCATTCATGTTCACAATTTTGGCACAACAAACAATTTAATCTACAAGGCATGCAGAGTCAAATAACAACTTTAATAAGCTTATTGTCATATCATGGTCATATTCAAAAGGATAAAATACTTGTAATATCTAAGATTGAAAATAGTTTCATTGACCAAACCTTACAAACTTCAATTTATTATGACAAAACTTATATTTGAGAAGAATAAATACCAAAAGGCAAGACTAACATAACATTCAATAAAATAATTTCTTTCAAGTATTACAAAATAAATATGAAAACTCATTATTATGAAAAATTATTTTCTATAAAGAAATTGACACAAAGCGAATAACAAGCTCAACCTAAAGGCTACAAAACGAGCGCATCTCAAAATCTGAGTCAAGCGCAGCCCGAAGGCCACAAAAAACCAATGAGATCGAGACTATGTGGCAAAATCCATGAGTCAAACGTGGAGACACATTCCACAAGGGCAACTAACCAAGGGTGGCGAAGCCACGAAAGCAAGCGTGGACACACAGTCCACGAAAGTAAATAACCAAGTGTGACATTAAGTCACGAAAGCAAGCATGGACTTCGTACACGAGGATAAATAATCAAGCATGACAGGAAGTCACAAAAACAAGCGTGGACACACAATTCAAGAGCGTATGTAACCAAACGTGACACAGTCACGAAAACAAGTGTGGCAAAGACATGAAACAAGTGTCACAAGGCTACGAGACAAGCGCAACTATATAACCCACAAGAACAAACACTTTGTTTCTAGTTCCTCAAAAAATAAATTTTAAGTAATGAATATATTGATTTGATTGATAATAACTCCTTTAGAGAGGTATAATTAAAATCTCTTCTCATTCCAACTCTAATCCAGTCAATATATTTGTTCAAGAACATTTTCATATTTTAAATCATTAATTCACAACCTCCAATAGTATATATTTGGCGATATTCAAAATAATAGTGAATAGATTCAACCTACATGAAATTCAAATAATCAATTAAAAACTTCACTAGGTTTCTAAATGGAAAACCAAGTTTACTAGCTTCATGTTATCGTTCATACCGCAAATAGGCGAAACCAGGAAATAGGAAATATAAATTGATTGGCACCCATATCCCACCACTGTGCCAAATCAAAAGAAAACCAATTTTGTCCATCCAAACATCATTTCAAACAATCTCTACACTTATATTCACATAGCTGCTTCAATCAAACATATTCAAAATATTGGAAGAATGACATAATCAGTTTTAGTTTGAAAATTAATATTTCATCTAACAAGTTAATCATCATTTGCAAGTCATTAACTACTGATCATTTCAGTAAGGTTTGTTTATCATAATGGAATACCAATCAGAATCTTTTAAATAGATTTATAGCTTTAACAAATTTCATTTAAACACGCTAAAATGACCAAATCTGAAACTCTAAAACCATTAATCTCAACTTAATGTCTTTTCTTTTTCCATATCCATCTCACTTAATCCATCCTTAACTCATCCATTCCAAACATAAAAAAATCAGCATCATACATAGTGGAACACACAGCTTCACAATCACTTCCAACTTCACAATCAAAGCAGAAAAATACCAAAACAAAAACATGTATCCTTATAATTCCCCTTTCACAAGATTCACACATCACTTCACACTTATTCATCATGATTCCAACCCTCAAATTGAATTGATAACTAAGGTTGCAATAACACTGCCACAAAGAACACAATTCTCCAAAAAACAAGTACCCATTTGGCCATATAAAGCCTTCACCAAATAAATAAAGAGTCACAACTCTCAATAGAAATCTTAATTGTCAAACATAATTTAAGATGCATAGAACAAAATTTTGTATCTCTCCTTCACTGAATTTTCAAATCAGACTTAGAGCATTACCCTTATTCAGATCTATTGGACCTGTAAAGGAGAAGACAACATCTTTGAAATCAACATGCAAGCAACACACCACTTAAAAATTCTCAAACAACATACAAATACTGAATTTCATCCTTTTTAAATCAGAATTGAAGGGAAATAATGTACAGAACTGTAACAGCAATCAAACAGCTATGGCAATGAAAAATCAACCAATTCATCCACTCCCAAAACCATTCGGCCAGTACAGGAATAAGAAACAGCAAATTCCCAAACCATGCAAACATATATAATCACACTTCCTGAGTCATAAAGCAAGTACAACTTCACTCAAAATAAACAAAAACCTTCATTTCTTGCAACGATTTCATTCAGCTGCAACAGTAAAAGGTGCAGCAATTTCTAAACGCACATGCTACAACAATTACTATCCTCATGAACACATTCCATCAACATCCAACAAAGAGAAACCAGAAATTCCAAGACATGAAAAAAAGGCATTATGCAGCAACTGTCATTTAGGAAAAGAAACATAGAATAATTGATCTTGCGCACGCGCGCGCACACACATAATACTTGATTAAAGTGGTAACTATACATACTTCTTAACACATTTGTACATTAAAAAAAAACAAAAGCAGAAAATCTCAAAACCATGTAATCACGTAAGGTGATTCATCTTATTTCTCAAGTCATAACAAAACAGAACATTACCCATGTAAATCAAGAATATATCTTTCTGATTCCATTTCACATCCATTCAATTCCTCTTACAAATTTTACTGCCTTTTTACTTCTTCTTTATTATTCATTTGTTGTATCTGAACAAAGTATTTACAACACTTATCCATTCAACCAGCAATTTCAAACAGACCAATTTGACCATTGCAGAATAAAAAATCAGAAATTCCAAACTCAACATGCAAGCATCCAAACACATAATCTTGCTTCATTTCTTCGCAAGCCTTGCAAAGCATGCTTCTAAAATTTCTCTTCAAATACCCCAGCTTAAACACCCAGAAATCAATCCCACACAACCAACACTGATTTCATCCTTCATGCTCATCAATCGGCCAAACAGAGAGTATAGAAATTTCAAAATCTTCAAATTCCAACTATATTCATTATGCAACATCAATTAATTGTATATTCTATTTTTTTTATTAAAATATATTCTACTCCCTCCGGTCTTAAATATAAGACCTAGTGACTTTTTTTGGAGATGTTAAAGTTACAAAATATGTTAATAAATTACTACCTCAGGTCCTAAATATAGGACCTAATTGACTCTTTTTTGGAGAGATTAAGGTTGCAAAATATGTTATTAAATCATGACATATTTGATACGTTTTTAGATTATCCATTAGCTTATAGGTAAAATAAACTAGTGTAAGAGAAAAAATTAGGTAAATCAATTTATAATTAACTTATTTTGCTCTTTTTTAGGATTTTTAAAAAAAAATCAACTAGGTCCTATATTTAGGACCGGAGGGAGTATAACATATTTGATATATTTTTAGATTAGTCATTAGTTTATAGGTTAAATAAACTAGTTTAGGTTAAATAAACTAGTTTAAGCAAAAAAATTAGGTAAATTTAGAATTGACTTGTTTTGCTTTTTTAGGATTTTCCAAAAAAAATTCAACTAGTCTTATATTTAGAACCGGAGGGAGTATGTTTTTTATCCATCATTAACCAAGCCAAACAAAACATTGATGCCAAACAGGAGGGGAAGAACAACTTGATAAAAATTACAAATGAGGAAAACTGAAACAAATCATACAAGTAAAGCCATATTATAACTCAAACAAGCTCTTACAGCAACTAATTTGAGGTTTTGAACCTCAATTTCCTCAAAACCCGTGGACCATTAAAACCCTAAAATCGGCCCTCTCAATCTCGCCAAAACTGCAGAAAAGAAGGATAGAAATAGAAGAAGAATCTTCACCTTGTCTTGAATCAGTGACGACATGTTGAACGGCGTCGGATTCCGCCGTGAATCGCCGGAAAGTCATCGGCGCTCATTCTCTCTCACAGGTTTCATTGAAAAAAAAAAGAAATAAATGAAGTGGGAAAGGGAAAAACGGAGTTCGCTGCCACCGAAATCGGCCTTCTCCGCCGGAAATGGCTCCCGCCGCCGCCGCCGAAGGTGATGAGAGAACGAATAATGGGAGAAGGAGGAGATATGTGTCGCTTTTCTTCTTCGGACAGTGAAGAATGAAGAGCTAGTGATAGTGAATAGTGTAGGGGTGAGACTGGTTGGCGAATATGGTGAGGTGCGTGAGATTGGTGAAGTTTTTATTTAGTAGTTGACTGGTTGATATTGTGTTTGACTGGTTGTTATTGTGTTTGACTGTGAGGTAGGTGAGAGACTTCAGATACACACGTGAACGAGAGTGAGAGAGAGTGATGAATGCTAGTGAGAAATGTTTGGGCAGTGTTTTGTTTTCTTGGGCTCCATTATTTTTTCTTAAGAGGCCGGCCTGTTGAATAAAATAGGCCTAAAAAAAGGCTGGGTCTGACCTGAATTTAATCAGGTTGGACCAGGCTTTAACATGATAGGTTGTCGGCCTTAACAGGCCGACCTAACTCATTCTCACCCATACTAGTGAGGAATATATGTAACGTAATGTGGCATGTGAAAATGATCATTTTACCTTTTCTCTTTGTTTTATTTACTTTTCCATTTGAATCCCTACCTCAGAATAAATTATATTATAAAATTACTCTATACACCAACACACATAATTCCTCTCACCATAATTTATCTAAGCTCTAAATTATCTTTCACAAAATTTCTAATCTAAAATTCACTTCCAAACTACTTTTCTTTAATTTTTAAAGGAATCATACACATTAATCCCTTAAAATTATATTTACCCTCATTTATTTTTGTACAATTTTTTTAGTTTTACTAATAACATTCTAAGACCTTACTTAATTCTTTATTATCTCTAATTAAAATTTTGGGTGTTACAATAATACAAATTATTAAGATTCAAAGTACAAGGCTAAATCTCGTGGGTTACTCAAAAATTAATGGGGTTTGTTCGATCTGTTCCTTTTTGTCTCGTTTTGCTCGTGTTCTCCGGCGCCTCCAGCGGCGGCGGGCGGTGGTCGACGGCGGATAAAGGTAACCTTTTTGTTTTCCTTAGCTTTCGCAAGCCATTCCTTCCCTTTCAACTTCTTTTCTTTATTTCTTCATTCTCCTCAAACCCCATTATATGCTTCAATCTTTCTTCACACTAGATATATATATGAATGAGGTAATTAATTAGAGGTCCCCCACAAGGGAGTTAATACTGGAAAAGTCCCAAAAGTTGAAAATATTAATGCAGGGTCCCAAGGGACCTCACATTAATATATTTGAAATGTGAAAAGACAGTTTTGCCCCTAGCCTTAAAAAAAATTTACTTCCTCCCTCACCCACCCCCTCCCCCCTCCTCCTCCCTCACCCACCCCCTCCCCCCACCCTCCCCCTCCAGGCCGCCCCCCACCCCCACTCCAGCCCCCCACCTTCCCTCCATCCCCACCCCCACCCCTCCCCCCTCCCCCCACCCAGTTCGGCCCCCCTCCCCCCTCCCAGCGCCCCCCACCCTCCCTCTCACCCCCACCAGCCTCCCCCCCTCCAGCCCCACCCTCCCCTCCAGCGCCCCTCCCCCACCCCACCCTCCCCAGCGCCCCCCCTCCCCCACCCCACCCTCCCCAGCGCCCCCCTCCCCCACCCCACCCTCCCCAGCGCCCCCTCCAGCCCCCCCACCATCCCACCCTCCCCGTCCGCCTCCCTCCCCCTCCAGGGTCGCGAGGGTCGCGAAGAGGAGTGGGGGGTGGGGGCGTGGAGGGAGGAGGGTGAGGGGGGGACTTGAGGGGGAGGGAGGCGGACGGGGAGGGTGGGGTGGTGGGGGGCGCTGGAGGGGAGGGGCGCGCTGGGGAGGGTGGGGTGGGGGAGGGGGGGCGCTGGGGAGGGTGGGGTGGGGGAGGGGGGGCGCTGGGGAGGGGGGCGCTGGGGAGGGTGGGGTGGGGGAGGGGCGCTGGAGGGGAGGGTGGGGCTGGAGGGGGGGGAGGCTGGTGGGGGTTGGAGGGAGGGTGGGGGGCGCTGGGAGGGGGGAGGGGGTGGGGGAGGGGGGCCGAATTGGGTGGGGGGAGGGGGGAGGGGTGGGTGTGGGGATGGAGGGAAGGTGGGGGGCTGGAGTGGGGGGTGGGGGGCGGCCTGGAGGGGGAGGGTGGGGGGAGGGGGTGGGTGAGGGAGGAAGTAAATTTTTTTAAGGCTAGGGGCAAAATTGTCTTTTCACTTTTCAAATATATTAATGTGAGGTCCCTTGGGACCCTACATTAATATTTTCAACTTTTGGGATTTTTCCATTATTAACTCCCTTGTGAGGGACCTCTAATTAAATTTCCCTATATGAATTTGATAATTCAAACAGTCTTTGTGCAAAATTAATCTAAGATCTTAATATTATATTTTTCCTATTTTTATTTTAAAATTGCTTTTGAAGTTATAGCTTTAAAAAATATTTTATTGAAATAAAAAATTCATGCCCTTACTTATGTATTTCTCCCTCCAAACATGTGTAAGTAGGGGTGGAAATGAGCTGAGCCGAGCCGAGCCAGACGTAAATAGGCCTGGGCCTGTAATGAAAAAAGAAATCATAGGCCTAGGCCTGGGCCTGGATGTAGGCTTTTTTCTGGAAAAAAGCCTAGGCCTATGAAAAATGTTTAAGGCCTGAAAGCCTTTTTAAAGGCCTACTTACAATGTAGGCCTTTAAAAGACTTCAAACCTTTTTAAAAACCTACTTCGAATTTAGGCTTTCAAAAGGCCTAAAGCCTTTTAAAGGCTTATATATCAAACTTAAAAGGCAATAAATAAGCTTCAAGCCTTTAAACCAAACTTAACACTTCTAATTTTATTTTTAATAAAATCAAAAATAATAATTGCCATCAAAACATGACTCAGATTCAACTCAACAAATAATAATTATTAAACGGGCCAAACCTGAAGGCTTTTAGGCCGAGCTTTATTGAATTAGACCTGGCCTTTTTACGTAAAAAGGCTTTGGCCCTAAATAGGTCGAGCCGAAGGCCGCCTGTTAAGGGTCTGGCCTGTTTCCACCCCTATGTGTAAGTAACCACATACTGGGAATCATTTTAATAACACTGTGTCCACTTTTGGGGAAAAATCTTCTTAATATTAGATGCACTTTGAAACAAAATTCATGAGTGATTTTACAATTCTTTTATTTTTCCCTAACATTGAAAAACTTGACATGGTTGGTATATATTGACGGCACCAGCTTTTTTATATACATTTTGATAAGAACATGACACTTTTGCGCAAAAAAACTTTGTTACATGGTTGGATGCACTTCAAAATAAATTATACTCCCTCCAGTCCTAAATATAAAACCTAGTTGACTTTTTTGGAAAATCCTAAAAAATCAAAATAAGTTGATTATAAATTGATTTAGCTAATTTTTTTCCCTTAGACTAGTTTATTTTACCTATAAACTAATGGATAATCTAAAAATATATCAAATATGTCATAATTTAATAACCTATTTTGCAACCTTAATCTCTTAAAAAAAATCAACTAGGTCTTATATTTAGGACCAGAGGTAGTATGATCATTTTGGTGCTTCTCCCTTCATTTACCAGTTAGCCACTAAAAAGAAATTACTTTAAGCTTTATATATATATATATATATATATATATATATATATATATATATATATATATATATATATATATTTGTATTACTTTGTATGTGGATATATGAACAAAGACAATGCAACCAAAGATACGAAATGGAATGTTTGATTCAAGATGAGTGGTATGGAATACATTTTGTAACATTTTAAGTGGAGTTTCAAAAGATATCACCTTATTAGGCATCTGATTGATGAGGTGAGTTGCACTTAAAACGACATCTCCCCATTTTGTTGAGGGGTATGGATAGGACTGCAAAAAAGGCTGACGGCCCGATTGGCCCGTTATGACCCGATCCGGTCCTATGCCAAAAATGGTCCGTCACATTCTCCGGGACCAGTCCGATTAGGACGTGACTGACCCGACCATCGGGTAGGACAGGACCAGGGCATATGCTTCATTACCAACAGGACGGCCCGACCCGGTTATTTTAATATGTTTAGTAAAATGTTTTAATTAATTAACACAATTATCACACTATTTCATAATTGATTAATTAGTTATTTAGTTTAAAAATAGTTTATTACAATTTTTTATTTTCCCACATAATTCATTAATTTATTTAATGGTTGAAAAGTGGAATTTTTTATTTTATTGTACAAAAAAATACTTTTGAGACCAACATGGTCCGTCATGTGGCCCTGTGATCATGTCCGGCCCGATCTTGGTATCGGGCCAAACAGGACATGACCGAGTCTCGAGCCAAAAATTTCGGCCCGATAATTATTTAGGACAGGACCAGGACATATAGTTGGCCCAGTCATGTCCGTCATTTGTGCACCCCTAGGTATGAACACACGAGCTTGTATGAATAATACCATTGGTTTAGAGAAAGTCACTCAAAGTTCGGTTAAAATATTCGGTAACATTGTCGGAATGTAATACTTTGATGCTAGTATTTAACAGATTTTAATCATGACATAGAAATTCATGAAAGTATTTGGTGTCTCAGACTTATCGTTTAGGAGATAAACCCAACAGAAACGGGTATGGTCATCTATGATTGTAATGAATCCTCTTGCTTTGGTATGGTTTGGGTTACGAGAAGGTCCCCATAAATCACTATGAATGGAGGTAAAAGGCTTGGCGGGCACATATGGAGCTCTAGGGTATAATGATCAGTGGTGTTTGCCCAATTCATAGACTTCACATTTCATATCAAGGTCTGACAGTGGGTATAATGATATTTTCACTAACATGACAATAAGTTTAGGCATGAAAAGTCCAAAATGCCCTTATAAATTGTTGGTGAAGGCCCAAAAATAATACATAACTATTTAATTTATAAGAGTGTTTTTGTTCCTTCCATTTAATGTAAACTGGCCAATACACAAACCACTGAACCCAACACCAGTGACCTGGGACTCGCCAAAAAAGCATCGGCATCGCCGTCGCTGCGAAGAGCTGCCGACAAATCTCCTTCACGTGTTGCCACGTGCTATATTCTTTGGATTAGGAATTGTGTCACTAGTGAAATTTCTTCTTGACATGCAAGTTGCCATAAAATTCATTTGAGATGAGAGTATTCCTATTTGTAACTCAAGATCCTCTTTATCTAATAGCAATGAGACATCGGCTCGGCTAAATAAAGGCTTCTCCCTATCTATACTGTTCATTTTAGCCAATCTATGGGGTGTCTATCTTTTTATTTTTCCTTTCACTTGATCACAGTTGTCTCTCTCGTCTCCAATTGAGGCAGGTTTTACCTCATCTTCTTTCAAATTTTAAACCGTTTTGCCTTCTTCGCCGACGCCTGCTCGCTCTCTCTGATCTGGTATGCGATCCCTCTCTTCCAAATCATCAGAGAATCTGACGTTCATCATTTTTGCAAACAAACTCCCCAGCATTTCAATTTCTTAAGATCCCTTAGGTTTGTATATCTCTCTCTTTTAACCTCCCTTTAGCTACCTTATTGGATAACTCACCCCACCAACATATTCCATCACAAAATAAATCTTGAGGATTTTCTCTTTGTCTGTGACTTTGATGACTACAACTTCGTTGTTTTCAACATTGCGAGTCAGGTAGACTTTGGCGAAGGTTCCGTGGCCGAGAAGCTTGCCGATTTCAAAGCGGCCAAGTAAGAGGGTGTTGGAGACGGAGGACTTCTTGGCAGCGCTGTGGCGGAGGTTTTGTCGGATATGGTGTCGGTTATTTCATTTTAGTAAAGCTAATTTCCCCTCTTGACTACACTAAAGGAGTATTCTTTTTACACATGTTTGTGTCTGAACAATCTCTGGCTTGCAGCATGTCTCAGATTATCTGTCACCACAATTGAAGAATACAGAGAGTTTGGTGCATTTACATGCTTATTGGGTCCATTTATAAGCTAAACTTGGGAAAGATATAACTGCAGCACGTGGAATCTGGGAGACTCTTGTCAAGATATGTTTTCATAATAAATACATAAACCATTTTAGTCAACTTTATGAGAAAGTTCTTTCCCCTTTTTCTGGATGTGGCTAAGTCATGCTTTTCTGTCTTTTCGTTTTGGTTTATGCAGTGTTTCAATGTTAGAGGCATGGAAAGGGTATATAGCGATGGAAATTGAACATGGTAACATTAATGAAGCTTGGTCTGCATACAAGAGAGGCAACTGCTTCAAGAGGTAAATTTGTGTTTGTTTGCCTAATTCCTGTCATGTTTTAATCCTAATGTACTTAATTATTCTGTCACAATTGATTGGTTGATAACTTCAGTTTCAGTCTTCTTTGTGGGTTGTATGTGAAAACTAATGAGCCTCTCTATTTATTCTGTCCCATGTAACTTTTAAAAGGAAATCATTTAAAGAATCCCTTTATTTTTGTTTTTAAGATTTATAGACCACTTTAGATTTCCCTTTATGTTACCTATTTATTCTTACATGGAGAAAATGTAGTAAACTAATAGTGTTGAGGAAAACTCCAATGGATTGCTTTATAAATAGTTTTTTCCAATTAACGTGGGTAACATAAAAGAAGCTAGCCTAGACACAAGCAACATTAAATGCGCATCAACCAACGACTCAAATCGTTAAATGCGCTCCAACGTCTTCTTGTTCAACTCTGAGTATAAATCAAAGACTTGCTTACAGAAGAAGAAAAAAAAAGAATTTATTGAGCTTATCATTGAGAGAATTTTAGTGTTTCGCATTCAATATCTCACCAACCTATGTATTGAGCTTTAATTGTGATTCAGTGCGTGAGAATTTTTGTTGTACTTAAGTGATTATCACAATCTGTTCATTAAGTGAACTCATCTGAAAATCTTTTATTGTCAAAGGTAACTCTTAAGTTGGAACTTGAGAGTTGGGTAATCTCTTACACTAGTAAGGGGGAGCTTTGAGAAGAGACTTTGTAAGGTTGGAAGTGAACCCGCAAAACTTGCAGTTGTAAAGGTTCCAAGGTGATCCCGGTAAAAATTTGAGTTAGTAGATACCAACGAGGTGTTGGGACTGGACGTAGGTAAGTTAGCCGAACCACGTAGGTAAGTTAGCCGAACCAGTATAAATCCTGTGTGTCTTGCTGTGTTTCGTTTTATTTTAGCCTTCGACAAAAATTATTAAAAACACAATTCACCCCCCCCCTGTTTTTCTGCCATCAACATAGACAACAAATATTGGACAGTTGCATGGTCGGTGAAAATGATCACTTTGGATTGCAAGAGATATAGCCTAAACTTGTCTAACCCAAAAACTATAGCAAAAAGTTCTTTCTTAGTAGTGGTGTAGTTCCTTTGAGCCCTATCTAGTGTCTTAGATGCATAGGCAATGACCCTAGCTAATTTGTCCTCTCTTTGGCCTAGCATGACTCCTAAAGCTTCATTAGATGCATCACAAGACAACTCAAATGGTATTATCCCTCCTTGGTGCAATGAGAATAGGAAGAGTGATCAACCTACTTTTAAGTTCATCCAAGGTAACCTTACAAGCTAAGAATCATCAAAAGAGAAAGTGGATGTTATGCGTTTGACCCGGGTTCAATCCCCGATGTAACAACCCGATTTCTAAATATACTTTTTAAACACTTTAAATACATATGAAAATAAATTGAGCTCAAATTTTTTTATAAACTAACTATGTTAGGAAAAGAAATTAACTTGATAAAATATCTAACATAGTTAGAAAAAAGAACTTTACTTAATTCACTAATAAATATAAATATAGTGCTAACTATGTTAGGAAAAAAGATTTGATTAATAAATAAATATCTAACATAGTTAGAAAAGAATTTCCATAATGATTCAAAATAAAACTTTTTTCAAAGGTCTAACTATGATAGAAAAGAAATTTTCAAAAACATGAAAATAAAACTATCATAGTTAGAAAAGAATAAATCTTATAAATCTAATCCATGTTAGAAAAAGAATTTACTAAAACAATTATTGGGCTAACATGGATAATTATAAATAAATCAAAATAACTAAATAATTAAAAAACATATATTTCATAAGAAAAGTTATGGAAAAGATAAAAATTAAAAACAACGCAGAAGCATATAACAAAAATGAATAGTCCTATTTGTGGTAATAACATTGGTCTTGATGGCTCAGAATCTCTCTATTCCAGAGAAATTCTCAGATCCTTCTTCCCTTGACTTTTCACTATTCCTCTAATACCTAAAAGAATGAGAAAACTTGGGGTAATCTCGGCGTAACCACTAACTACTCGCTTACGTGCATGTGTGTGCTAGCAAGGTGTCCAGTGGAACATTATAGATATATAGTTTCAAAGCATGTCGCAGGTAATAATTATATGCATAATAATAATCCATATCTTTAATTAAAAGGGTTAAACCAACTTTTGGTCCCTGAACTTTCATCCTATTTTGCTTTTAGTCCATGAATTTTCAAACACATGGTATCGGTCCTGAACTTTCACCCTATTTTGCTTTTAGTCCCTAAACTTTCAAACACATGGTATTGGTCCCTGAACTTTGACTAGTTTATAAGTATTAGTCCTTGGTCTTTGCTTATTTTAGAAGGATTAATCCTTGAAGCCTTTTAACTCTATTAAATCCTCCTATATGGCATTGACTGTGTCAAATTGAATGACTTGGCAATCTTATTAGGATGTTGATGTGACAAGTATATTTTATAATATTAATTGTTTTATTTTTTTTGCCATGGATGATATTAATTATTTTAAACAATTTATAAAATTTGATTTTTTTATCAAAAAATCAAATATAAAATCTGATTTTTTTATGAAATCTGATAAAAAAATATTTTAATGTGTTGTGTATGTTTTGAAATTCATATTTAAGATTCTGATAAAAAAATTACATTTTATAAATTTTTTAAAATAATTAATATCATCCATGGCAAAAGAAATTAAAATAATTAATATTATAAAATATACTTGTCATATCAACATCCTAATAAACTTGCTAAGTCATCTAATTTGACACAGTCAATGTCATATAGGAGGATTTAATAGAGTTAAAAGGCTTCAAGGACTAATCCTTATAAAATAAGCAAAGTTCAGAGATTAATCCTTTTAAACTAGGCAAAGTTCAGGGACCAATGCCTTGTGTTTGAAAGTTCGGGGACTAAAAGCAAAATGGTGTGAAAGTTCAGGGACCAATACCATGTGTTTGAAAGTTAAGGGACTAAAAGCAAAATGAGTTGAAAGTTCAGGGACCAAAAGTTGGTTTAACCCTAATAAAAATCTCATAAATGAAAATGTTCAATCATTGAAATCTCAAATCCACAACATTTCAATCACAAGTTCACAAGTAGGTCACACAAGTACCGTTAATATGGTCTGATCATTTGAAATCTCATAATCAAAACTTTTCAACCATAAGTAAATCACACAAGTAATGGTGATACGGTACAGTAGGGACTCACAACCCTCACCTGAGACTGGGGGCGTTCTCCCCCAATTCGTCTTTTTTATATTTCTCACTCTCAATTAGTCCCTGTTGATCTTACAGGGTATCTCATCCATGGATGACATATATTCAATATACCGATGTCACACAAAAACAATATCAATCACTGTATGCAACACCAAAAAAATGTGAGGAACAAGGCCACCAAATTTTCATAAAACGTACATGAAATAAATCATTATTGCATAATAATTTCAAATCATGAAATACACACCTTTATGCCATTCAAACCAACATACTCCACCAAACATTTGTACAATAAATATGGTTCAAACATGTTCATAGATAACTTTTTAAAATATAATTTCGAAAGACTTACTAACCCCCCAACATACGTAAAGGAGCAGAAAGTAGTTACCTGATAGGTTGCACCTATCTCACAATAGCGGCCGCCACCTCCTTATAAGATGGACAAGTGGAAGCTAGGTGCATAGGAGAACCACAATGATCACAAGATGTTGCTACAAGAGCCAAAGAGTCATCAACAACATTAGTTGGCTTGACATACCGCCCCTCCATTCTATTCAAGCTTTCGGTCAACCTCTCTATAGAATTATACAACTTGTCATCACAATGCAAAGAGGAAACCTTAGGAGCACCACCATAGACAACATCTCGGCCATAGAAGTTTTGGTGGTTGGAGGCCATGGTTGAGAAGAGATTCCACCCCTCATTGGCGGACAAGTTGAAGATAGAACCATTGGAAGCGGCATCCACACTCATCTTCAATTGTGGCACAAGTCCATCAAAGAAATATTGCACCAAGTTGCCCTTTGAGATGTTGTGGTTTGGGCATGAGTTGATCAAAGTATTGAACCAGCTCCAATATTCATAAAAGCTCTCACTAGGAAGTTGTTGCACCCCGGTGATGTCTTTCCTCAACTTGGAGATCTTAGAAAGAGGGAAGTATCTATCCAAGAACACCTTCTTAAGCTCTTCCCATGACAAAGTAGCATAATGTGTTGGAAGGTTCAAGAGCCACTCCTTGGCTTTGCCCTCCAAAGAGAATTGAAAGACACGCAAAAGAACATCATCCAAGTTCGCATTCGGAGGCTTCATGGAGGAACAAGTATGATATAGGCCAAGCAAATGAGTATGTGCATCCTCATGAGGAAAACCTGTGAACTTTGGCAAGTGAGCAAGTAGAGATCCCTTGATCTCAAAGTTAGCGGGGTTAGCATAAAAACCTTGAGGAGCGAATGATGCATATGATTGTGTAAATTCCCTCATAGCGAATGATGCAATTAGTAACATACTGTTACTAATTCCCTGATTAATTCAATAATACCTTTACTAACTATGATAGAAAAATGATTTCCATAATATCAATAAATCTATCATAGTTAGAAAAAGGAATTTCCTAATACAACCTGAACACTATCATGGATAATTAATAGCTAACCATGTTAGAAAAGAATCACCTAACATGGTTAGAAAAAGAAGCAACCTGCTACATCTTCCGATTAACCAGTAGTATCAAATATAAACAAAAATATGCGGAAGCGAATGCAGACCTATACATTTTTGGCAATATACATATCTAAATAATCTAAACAACATTTGAAACTTAATTCCCTTTCTTGACGCTCGCGCCTGTGCATGATCACCTGCAAAAATGTAAGTAATCGTGGGGTGAGACAACTTGTCTCAGTAATCTACTACTTAACTCACTATAACAGTGAGATGTGCGGTAGTGAGGGCGTCTAAAGGGTACCACAGTTTTAAAATCAATAATATATATATATATATATATATATATATATATATATATATATATATATATATATATATATATATATATATATATATATATATATATATATATAGCAAATTTTCTCCCAAACATCATTCAAATCTCTGTCACTTCTCAACAATAATCTCATCATCTCTATTTCCAATCCATGCGTACTACTACCCCAACTCTCACACTAACCTATAGATGCATTGTGCCATCACGGGGCATTCAAACATCTAATCTTCACTATATGATTTGACACTGTGTCCCTCTCCATAATGAGGGGACAATTTCCCTCTCTGGCAATCTCCAGAGAGGGAACCCCAATTCTGTTTCCATTACAGAACGGGAACGGTTGGACTCTCCAATGTCAAACAACCGTAGGTCACTTTCTCTCAATAAGTCGACCTATGATCCCCGGTCTAATCAATCCGAAAAGGATCATCAGTACAAATAACTGTCGATTGGCCAATCGACAGTTATCATTGCGCGATGGTACATGAATATATCAGTGTCATGCAATCCTCACAATATCCCTATCAATATCTCATCCACAATCTCAACATCTCCATCACAATTCTCTTCAATATCACAATATTTCAACATCTGTTTCATGCACTCTCGCAATTCCTTGCAATATATCAGGTTTTCCACCACATAACTCTCCCTTTTGTATCATCATAATCTGTCAAACCACACCCATACACTATGCCTATATATTTTACGCCATTTCAGATCAACGGCCACCACCAGACAGGATAATAATATATATATATATATATATATATATATATAATGTATCAAATTATTTCATTTAAAAATAATCATGTTTGAAAGGCACCCGATAGCCTCTTTTTATATAAAAGTAACTTTTAAAGATTTTGAGGGCTAGAAAGGATTTTGAAAATCCCAACTAACGTCACCCTCAATGTTATAGCAAGGTAAGAGTGATTACCTGACGCCCTTTAGCACTCTTTTGTTCTTCCTTTTCCTTACCATACCTTGAGAAATTTATGCATATCGCATCCTTTCCTATTATTACGCCATGTAGTAATAGGGGTTAAGAATCACTCTAAGTCATAAACAACTAACGTCTCTCTCGTTCCTGTATTACCACCCAATCTCTTTTCTTATATGTTTAATTCTAAGGTAAACATCTTCAATCAATCAAAGCCAAAGCCAATAACTAAATTCACATTCATGAACAAAAAGCCAAGGAACAACAAGCATACACTTCCATTTAAAACACTATACAAATCAACACAGAAAATTCACCCAAATACAACCATAATCAATCACAGGTTCACCAAATCAATACCTTATTAGGTAGAATCAAAACTTCAAATAGAAATTCGGATTTTATTCATGTACTCCCTAAATAATTTCATTAAACATAATTTTAAAAATTTTAAACACATATTCAGTCACAAGGCACCACAAATCATCCCAATCCCCTTTTTAGCCTTTAATTTAAACATCCTTCCAAATCATATTTCATACACACACACACACACACACATATATATCTAGAACATTTTGTAAAGGAAATTATAGACTTTCAACACATACATGTATAGCAAACACGTCTACACTTCAAGAATTCTTTAATAACTTGAACCAACATGTCTCATTGATTACAAGAAAGCAATAAAGCTTGTTTGCACTTGGAAATCATGAAATAAGATATTAAAGTCAGATTTAAATTATGATTTCAAACCTTAAAGGCACACCAGAATGTTGTTCAACATATATATAGCATACTGTACTTTTACACTACCATTTGAAACTCAAACTTAATACTCATAATTATATTGACAATAAAGAATGACTACGGCATTTGAATTCCTAAAAATTCCATTCCTTCACACCTTGTAACATCAAGATTTCTTTTCAATCTCCACAATATAAGAACCACTCTTACACCATTAAATCAAACAATTGGAGCTCAAATTTCCCCTAGGACCCGTCGGCCAAGACAAGAAAGAAAAGAGAAACCCAAAAACATTCACACATAACTAGTACACATACAGAAAGCATATAACTTTCATAATCATTCTAATTAATCATTTGATCCCAAGCTAAATCCTACCCTTCTTTAGTACTTAGCAATCATTAAATTCCAACATCTAATCATGATTTATACCTTCAAGAACCAATTTCAACAACTCTCAAATTGACAAGCAACTTGGAAATAAACATGTACAAAATCAATAACCATTTTCAATCATACTTTCACAAAGTTCCTAAACAATTCTATCATACTTGTCGCTATTTGTAGGAGAACACTAGAGAAGTCTAATATTCACATACATCAGCCACTCACAAATCCTTCCTACACCAACCACATGTGTCCCAACATTCATGGAACTTTAATTGCACACCTATATACCCAGTTTTAACCCAACCACTTAACATACCATTCATCAAACGAACATTATGCTCTTATTGCAATCATGATCAATGCCCCGGACTTGCACTAAAGACCACAATTAAATTGTTCTCATAAACTTAATTCCTTTGTCAGCATACAATAATAAATATATTCTGCATAAATCCTTCTTCCTAAACCAACAATCCAGAACAAGCAATCAAAACAAAACAAAGGAAACATACAACGCAAAGTTTCTTGAAGTTTCCAAACATGATGGACTATAATCCTACTTCCAGCACCATAGTAACATTTAAATAAACTCCTACATCAACAAATTTAAAAGTTTGAACCCAAAATACCCGTAAAGCCATTGGATTTGAAACCCCCAATTTCTAGGGTTTTGTATACACTTCACAAAACCTTAATCAATATTCAAATAATCACTTAGACTACTCTAACCCAAAACTTAGGATGTTCTTTGGATGATTTTTAACCCAAAACTCAAACCCCATTTTCGGATTTCACTCAAATCTCGCCTGAAATCGCAAATAAAAGTGAGGTTTGAGGAGAAAACTCACCAATAAAGTTGAACCCGAGGTTGCAGGTCCCAAAATAGCTTGCCGTCACCGGAAAACTCGCCGGAAAATGCCATAGCAGTGGTAGCCCGAAAAAGAAACCAAGAAAGGAGGGGAAAATATGAGAAATCAACAATACAAGAAGTATAGCTCGAGAGGCTCAAGAAAGGAGGGAACTTTATCGTTTTCCCGTTGCCGACCGCCGCTTGTTCGCCGGAAATGAAAAGAACAGCGAAGAAGTTGAAGAAGAACGGAGGAGAGTGAGAGACAGTCGAAGAGAAGAGAGGGTTCGTTTTTTTGGGGACCCACGCCGCTGGAAATCGGCGGCTGCACCGCCGGAATTTGAAGAGCAGTGGCGGAGGAGGGAGAAAACGAAAACAGTGAGGGGTGGGGGAGGGCGGACACGTGAAAGGAATGAGGAAGGAGGAGGGGTTTTGTTTAAGTATTTATATATATTTAGAGAAACTTCCCTTTAAGTACCCTATTGTTAATCCTTAATTATATTTCTAGTCCAAAGTTTGCATATGATACTATCTCTTTCTCTCCATAGTATTGTCTAAAATTTCACAATATTTTTCTCAAAAGTTTTTATATTCAAATAACTACTTTAACTATATTTCTTAAAACTCTAATGTAAATAAGATTTGATATTCATAATTATCCTAAATATCATGAGTTCTTCCCTGAGACTTCAAATTTCCTAAATAACATCTCAATAATTTCTTATTAGTCTTAATTAAAAAATTTGGGATGTTACACATGACCACATTCATCCTTATTTCTCACCACATTCCAAAAATACCCTTCCTTCCCTAACCTCTTATCAATTCGGCCAAACCTCCCTTCATTACCATAAAAATATCTTTTTGACAACTCACCACCCTCATTTGCCAACTCATCAACTCCTAATCACTCTCATTAACCCAAACCTCACTTCATTTAACCCAACTACCACTTCATTTGACACATCCCTTACTTCACCTTTCTCTCTCTTCTCCATTTTTCTCTCTACTTTCTTCATCTTCTTCACCATTTTCTCCATCAAACCCCACGGCCTCCATCCTTCCTCCATGTCCAGACCACGTTTTCATCATCCTCTCACCTCCATGATGCTTGGATAAGCTCCTTCCTCTCCTTCTTCTCCAAGGAAAAGTGCTTGAAGAACTCAACATTTGGCTTCATATGCTTGTAATTTGCTCTTTTAGGTTTCAAGCTAGATGTATATTTTTGCCTATGTATGTCCTAGATCTAGGCTTATATAGGTTAGAACACCTTCATTTTATGTGTTTTACTTCATTGTGGCTTGGAATCTCTCTTTTGTGTTGAGAACATGAAAACCTAAGCTTAGTTTTTGTAGTTTCATACATGTATGTGTGTGCGATTTGCTCCTCTTGCATTTATGGAATGAATGTGTTTCTTAAGTACTAGATCTAGTGCTTAATGTTGCTTTAGGTATGTTCTTGGCTTGAAAGAGCTTTAGGCTTGATTAAATTAGTTAAAGGGCAAAAGTGCTAATCTAATAATTAACTCTTTCAGTTTGGGCAAAACTAATAAATGACTATTTCGCGGTGCATAAATAATATTTAACTTTGTGACCCGGTGCAAAAATGATAAAACCGGTTCTGAATGTTAATTTGTAGTTATGTGGGACCTTTCTGATATTATTTTGAAAGTGAAAAATACATTTTCCCCTCCCAATTAAAACATTGCCGATACTAGTTAGCGTAGGAAGATGAAGGGCGGAAGAAAGAAATGTTAAGTTTTAATTGTGAGAGGGTAAAATGGTATTTTTACTTTAGAAAATAATATCAGAAAGGTTCCACAAAACAACAAATTAACATTTAGCACCGGTTTTATTATTTTTGTACCGGGTCACAAAGTTGGTTATTATTTATGCACCGCGAAACAGTCATTTATTATTTTTGCCCATAGTGAAATAGTTAATTACTAGATTAGCTCTTTTGCCCTTAGTTAAATGTTTGTAGATTTCTTTGATTAAAGAGGTCTCAAGGATTTAACTAGTTTATATTAAGTGGAACAAGTGTATGAAGTCTAATTCATCAAAGCACTTAGTACTTGGAGAAGGAGGTGACTTCTCAACTCATTTCTTCACTCTTTTAATTCGGCTAGTTTACTTTTGTAATTTGAGATTTTAATTGTTCTTAGTAATTGATAATCAACACTCTCAACATCATTGTTAATTTGTGATTATTTGACCTAAGCAAGTGAATTAACCAAATTGTGAAATTGACCTAGGACTTGCTACTAGCTATTGTAGTTAATTCTAGTTTTTATTTGCTTAGCTCTTTTAGGCGACAAAAAGAGTTAAGCAGTCAACAAACACCAAAAGTTTGACAAATGCATCAACATAACTCGTTTTAAGCCCAATTGCACGCTTTAACACTAAAAGGAGCACAAGTTTGGATTTTGACCATTTCAATCTAGTTTTTGCGTTTTAGTGACAAAAGTCTCTAGAGTGTGGTACTTTTGGTAAACAAACACCAAAAGTTTGCCAAATGCATCACCATAACTCGTTTTAAGCCCAATTGCACGTTTTAGCACTAAAAGGAGCACAAGTTTGGATTTTGACCATTTCAATCTAGTTTTTGCGTTTTAGTGACATTATTCTCTAGAGTGTTGTACTTTTGGTCAAGAAACACCAAAAGTTTGACAAATGCATCACCATAACTCGTTTTAAGCCCAATTGCCCGTTTTAGCACTAAAAGGAGCACAAGTTTGGATTTTGACCATTTCAATCTAGTTTTTGCGTTTTAGTGACATTATTCTCTAGAGTGTGGTACTTTTGGTCAACAAACACGAAAAGTTTGCCAAATGCATCACCATAACTCGTTTTAAGCCCAATTGCACGCTTTAGCACTAAAAGGGGCACAAGTTTGGATTTTGACCATTTCATTCTAGTTTTTGTGTTTTAGTGACATTATTCTCTAGAGTGTGGTACTTTTGGTCTACAAACACCAAAAGTTTGCCAAATGCATCACCATAACTCGTTTTAAGCCCAATTGCACTTTTTAGCTCTAAAAGGAGCACAAGTTTGGATTTTGACCATTTCAATCTAGTTTTTGCGTTTTAGTGACAAAAGTCTCCAGAGTGTGGTACTTTTGGTCAACAAACACCAAAAGTTTGCCAAATGCATCACCATAACTCGTTTTAAGCCCAATTGCACGTTTTAGCACTAAAAGGAGCACAAGTTTGGATTTTGACCATTTCAATCTAGTTTTTGCGTTTTAGTGACAAAAGTCTCTAAAGTGTGGTACTTTTGGTAAACAAACACCAAAAGTTTCTGATTGAACCTATTTTTATATGTTTAAGCATGTGCAATTGAGCTTAATTAGTGTGATTTAATTGATATATTTGATCATTATTGGAGATTTTTATTGCGCATGCTTATGTGTATTAATTGGAGAATATTAGCCTCATTACTTGCATTTTAAGAAACCAAGGGTATTTTATTGTAGGGGGTCCCACGTGGGCCCCACACATCCTTGGTAGAGCTTTGGTGGAGCTTATGTGGCAAGGAGGAGGCTAGTTGGCAAGGAAAGTGACATAAAGCAAACTTTACCACTTTTGGTAAAAAAAAGGAAAAGTGGCATTTGAAGTATCTTTCCAAAAGGAGTAAATTTGGCTCCAACTTCAAATTTGAATGGAGAGCTTCATTAAGGGCAAAAGAGTAAGCACAATGGAGAGGAGAAAAAGGAGGAAACTTTGGGAATGCACCTAAGCCACATGGAGACTACATTCATTCCCATTTTTACCTTAATACCAAAAATACCCTTCCCTTCCACATGTCACAAACCTCACACATAAACACCCCCATACACCATCAAAATATCTTCTTAGCCCATTTAACCTTCATTGACAACTCATAACCTCACTAATCACTCTCATTAACCCAAATCCCACTTCATTAAATAAAACCCTAACTTCATTTGTGACACAACTTTCATTTTCACTTTCTCTCTCTTCTACCAAATTCTCTCAACTTCTTCATCTCCTTCCTCCATTTCTCACGAAATTCCTCCTTCCTCCATGGCAACATCACACATCTTCATCATCTTTTCCATCTCCATGCTTGGCTAAGCTCTCCTCTCCTTCCTTCAAGTCAAGATTTGTGCTATGAGCTTCAATGATTTCGGCCTTGTGTGAGAATTTCATCTTCTAGGTTTTCAAGTTTGTATACATCTTAGGTCTTTCATGTCTAAATCTTTAGGTATGTTAGATCTAGAATTTTATATGGAGATTTCTATGTAAAGTTCATTTATCCTTCAAACTTGTAAACCTAGCCTCTAGATCTTGAACTTCATGTGTGATAGGTTTATATTTGTGTAGCTTCATGAGATTAGTCATATGTGTTTACATGGGCTTCACAAGGAAGATGCAAACAAGCACTTGTTGTATTTCTTGGAAGTGTGCAATTCTTCCAAGCAAAATGGAGTTCCTGATGATGTTCTTCGACTCCGGCTGTTTCCTTTTTCTCTGCAAGGGAAATTAAAGCTAGGGAGTGGTTTGATAACTTGCCAGAGGGATCCATCGATTCTTGGAATGCTCTTGAGAATAAGTTCAGAGCAAGGTTCTTTTCTGATGATAAGTCTGTTGAAGCAAGAGATGAGTTTCTTAGTTTCAAGCAATATCCTGATGAGCATCTCTATGCTGCTTGGGAAAGGTACAGATTGCTAATGAAACAGTGCCCTAATCATGGGGTAGACAAGTGAGTTATCCTTCAGATCTTCTGTAACCGCATTAATCCTCAATCTCAAGCTATGCTCGACTCAATGACAAATGGAGGATACAGACATGTCCCTGTTAATGAGATGTTCCGACCGCTTAATCAGCTAGCTGCTAACAATTCACAGGGTACAGACAGACGTTCACAGCCTCTTACTACTCCAAAGAAAGACATTACTTCTTCCGCACGGATGACTACTATTCTTTCTGCTATAAACAAGCGTTTTGATATGCCTGAATCACAGGCTCAGAGAGGTAAATCTCAAGGTGTTCATTCTGTGCATATGACCCCAATTGTGTGCGATCAATGTGAAGATGTTCATCTCCCAGACCACTGCCCTCTGTACATGGCTCCTGAGTCGGTGAACTATATGGGGAAGTTTCAGAATCCTAACAATAACCCTTACTCCAACACTTATAACCCAGGGTGGAGGAATCACCCAAACTTTAAATGGAGTCAAGGGCAAGCTGTGAATCCTGTGCCTTCTTCAGGTGGTAAGCCTTTACACCCACCGGGTTTTCAAAGTCAAACTACACAAGTGTCTCAAAAAGAAGAAGAATCCAAAATGGATAGGATGGAGAAAATGTTGTCACAACTCTTGGCAGGGCAAGAAGCTGCGAGAATTCAGAATGATGCTAGACTAGCGGGTCATGATGCCTCTATAAAGAATCTTGAGATACAAATGGGGCAACTCGCTTCGCAAGTGAATGTGTTGACAAGAGGAGGTCTTCTTAGTGACACAATTCCTAATCCAAGGAATAAGGGCAAAAAAGAATGCAAGGTGATCACTCTAAGGAGTGGAAAACAAGTTGATAATGAACCTAAGCCTCAAGGAGCTAATAAAGGAGCTCCTAGTGAGATTGTTCTTGATGAGGGGGCCAATGTTGATGAAACCATTCTAGTTGATGGAAGTGTCTCTAAAAAGAAAAATGTTGTTGAAAGGAAAGACAAAGTTCAACATAAAGATGATGGTAATGACAAGGCGAAGCCACATGAGACAAAGCCAAAATATGTGCCTCCTCCTCCTTTTCCTCAAAGACTTAAAAAGCAACATGATGATGGGCAATTCAAGAAGTTTCTTGAGATTTTTAAGCAATTACATATCAACATCCCTTTTGTGGAAGCCTTAGAGCAAATGCCAAAATATGCAAAGTTTATGAAAGATGTGCTTTCCAAGAAAAGGAGATTTAATGAGTTTGAGACAGTTGCAGTGACTACTAGTTTCACCAATGCTATCAAGCAATTTCCGCCCAAGCTTAAAGATCCTGGTAGTTTCTCTATTCCGTGTCACATTGGAGAAAAATTCTTGGGTAAGGCTTTGTGTGATCTTGGGGCAAGTGTGAACCTTATGTCTCTCTCTGTGTTTAAAAGGTTAGAGTTGGGTGAAGCTAGGCCAACTACTGTGACCTTGCAACTTGCTGACAGAAGCATCTCTTATCCTCGTGGTATAATAGAAGATGTTTTGGTAAAAGTGGAAAAGTTTATCTTTCCTGCGGATTTCATTGTGCTTGATTTTGAAGCAGATAGGGAGATACCGATTCTTTTGGGAAGACCGTTCTTGGCAACTGCAAGAACTTTGATTGATGTAGAGAAAGGTGAGCTCACATTGAGAGTTGCAGATGAGCAGGTCACTTTCAGTATGCATAAGTTGTTGAATATCCTGATCAATCAGAGCAATGTTTCTTTGTTGATATCCTTGAGCAAGTGATGCAAGAAGAGTTCAATGAATCTGTGTGTCATGACCCAGTTGAGGCTGTGTTACTTGGTGTGCAAGATGGTAATGAAGGCATGCAGGAATGTTCGGCCATTATGGATGCTCCCATGTCTTTTCCGAGAAGTCGTGTGCCATTTGAATCTTTGGATTTGGCATCTCTTGATAGGCCAAAGCTCAAGCCATCTCTTGAGGATCCAACATCTGTGGAATTGAAAGCTTTGCCTTCACATTTGTGCTATGTTTACTTGGGTGCCAATGATACTTTACCGGTGATTATTGCTTTTGATTTGACAGTTCAGCAGGAGGAGCAATTGGTGAAAGTTTTGAAAGAGCACAAGAAAGCCATCGGGTGGACTATTGCAGATATAAAGGGTATTAGTCCTTCTACTTGTATGCACAAGATTTTTCTTGAGGATAATCACAAATCCTCCATTGAGCATCAGCGTAGGTTGAACCCCATTATGAAAGAAGTTGTGAAGAAAGAAATCTTGAAGTGGCTTGATGCAGGCATTGTGTATCCTATTTCTGACAGTTCTTGGGTAAGCCCAGTCCAATGCGTCCCTAAAAAGGGCGGTATGACTGTAGTGGCTAACACCCGCAATGAGTTGATCCGTACTCGCACTGTCACAGGTTGGAGAGTTTGTATGGATTATCACAAGTTGAATGCCGCCACTCGGAAGGATCACTTCCCGCTACCTTTTATTGATTAGATGCTTGACAGGTTGGCAGGGAAGGAATTCTTTTGTTTTCTGGATGGTTACTCTGGGTACAACCAAATTGCTATATCACCGGAAGATCAAGAAAAGACTACTTTTACTTGTCCATATGGGACTTTTGCGTTCAAGCGTATGCCTTTCGGTTTGTGCAATGCACTGGCTACTTTTCAGAGGTGTATGATGGCTATCTTTGCTGACATGATTGAGCATTCTATGGAGGTGTTCATGGATGACTTCACTGTCTTTGGAGATTCTTATGATGAATGTTTGGAAAATTTAGCTAATGTGTTGAAAAGATGTGAAGACACCAACTTGGTCTTGAATTGGGAGAAATGCCACTTTATGGTGAAAGAAGGGATAGTACTTGGCCACCGTGTGTTAAAGAATGGTTTGGAAGTGGATAAAGCTAAGATTTCTGTAATTGAGCAACTTCCTCCACCAATCAATGTCAAAGGTGTGAGGAGTTTTCTTGGTCATGCCGGCTTCTACCGCCGTTTCATTAAGGACTTCTCTAAGGTTGTGATTTCACCTAAATGTCGCCCTAAAGGTCAATCAATAATTTCTAAACTCATTTACTAAGTAGTAGTGGTGAGCTAGGTCTGTTCACGATTTAAGTTCAAATTCTTGCAAGTTCAAGGCAATTTAAGTCACGCAATTTATCAAACAGTTAGAGAGTGATTTTTCTTAACTACAAATTAAATCTAACAAAAACAACAACTAGCCGAATTAAAAATGTGGAAGTATGAGATGAGAAGTACCTCCCTCTCCAAAGTACTTTGTGCTTTTGGTTAATCGGACCTCATATATTTGTTGCACTTGATATAATCTAACTAAATTCTCAAGATCTCTTAAATCTAAGAAATCTGAGAGAGTTTAATTAGGTTAACCAAGCCTAATGCTCTTTCAAGTTGAACTCATACCTTAAGCAACATTAGATACTAATCAAGCACCTTAGAAAAACATTCATTCCACAAACACACATATAAGCTAATCGCACACATATATGTCATGAAATTACAAATGTATAGCTTTAGGTTTTCATGAGCTAAACACAAAAGAGAGATTCCAAGCCACAATTAAGTAGAACACCTAAATCAAGGTATTCTAACCTATACAAGCCTAAATCAGGGTCATTACATAGGCAAAAACTTACATCTAGCTTGAAACCTAAAAGAGTACATCACAAAAACATGAGGTCAAATGTTGAATTTCTACAAGCACATTCCTTTGGAGAGAGAGGAGAGGACGTCTAGCCGCTCATGGAGATGGAGGATGGAGGAAGGCGTGAGGTTTTGGTGGCCATGGAGGTGAAGAACGAAATGGAGAAGGTGAAGAAGATGAAGATGGAGTTGAGAGAATTTGTTAGAATAGAGAGAAAGTGAAAGTGGAAGTGAGATAAGAGTTGTGTCAAATAAAGTTAGTTGGGATTAAGTAAGTGAGTTAGTTAAATGATGAGTTGGCTTAGGGAGTTAATGAGCTGTCAAGGTGGGATTATGAGTTGTCAAAAGATATTTTGATGGTAGTGAAGGAAGGTTTGGCCGCGGGTTAGGTTAGTGAAGGGGGAAGGGTATTTTCGGAATTTAGGTGAAAAGATGGGTGAATGTGGACTTGATGTGGTCTAGATGCATTCCTAAAGGTCTCTCCTTTTTCTCCAAGTGATTGTGCTTCCCCTTTTGCCCTTAATGAAGCTTTCCATTCAAATTTGAATTTGGAGCCAAAATTACTCCTTTTGGAAAGATGCTTCACCAATGCCTTGTCCTTCCTTTTACCAAAAATGGTAAAGTTGCTTTATGTCATTTTCCTTGCCATCTAGCCTTCCTCCTTGCCAAATAAGTTCCAACGAAGCTCCACCAAGGGTGTGTGGGGCCCACGTGGACCCCCTACATTAAAATATCATCAAATAGTCAAAATGACCAAAATACTCTTGGTTACTTAAAAATGCAAGAAATAAGGCTAATATTCACCAATTAATTCGAATAAGCATGCGCAATAAAATATGCCAATAATGATCAAATATATCAATTAAATCACACTAATTAAGCTCAATTGCACATGCTTATAGGTATAAAATTCGGTCCAATCAGGTTGCTAAGCCTCTATGTACCTTGCTTGAGAAAGATGTTGAATTCAAGTTTGATGATGCTTGTTTGAAAGCATTTGAGGAATTGAAGAGGAAGCTCGTATCTGCACCTATTATGATGGCTCTTGATTGGTCTTTGCCTTTTATTGAGATGTTACCCAGTCAAAATATGCTCTTGTGTAATGAGTGCTGATTTTTGTTCACATATTCCACTATTTGCCATGGATAGATCAATGCTTATATAGTGTGAATTTGTGACTTGCCTTTGTTAGTTTCCATATTTTTGTACCTCTCATGAAGCACAAACTTTTTCCTTTTGTGACTGTACTGCTGCGTGAGAGAAGACCTTTAGTCTTCCCTGATGACAGTGAGGACACTGTCCATTTCAAGCTTGGGGGTAAGGGCAATTTTGAGTCGAATAAATGAACATGCTGAATTATCATGGATTCCATTGTTAGACCTTTGAAACTTAGACTTGTATGTTCAATTTTTTTGAAAAATATGTTTTAGATTGATTAACTACCTGCTGAAGTTCATGCTTGATCCAATGATAGGTATTGCTTAGACTATATGCTTAATTGGAAATTTTGGGATATTTTTGAATGCTTGAGGAACAATGCAAGTCTCGTTTCTGGCAATTTACCCTTTCTGCACTTAAGTTGGGATGATAGAAATTCTCTTTTTAGATGACAATTATAACAAATTGGTATGTGTGGGCATTTTTTTATAGATAGACTTTATAACCTTCCTTGGAATCTCTTGAAATTAGGGAATGATTCACACAATTTTAAAAAATGATTAGGGTCATCTTTGAAATGCGTTTGAGCCTTTTGAAGCCAACCCATGAAATCATTTCCACTAGCACCCTCTGAGCCTTATAATGAAAAACCATGATAATTTTCTTTTGAATCCCACATTGGACTTAACCCTTTTAGCCCGAAAAACCATGAACTACCTTGATCTTGAGATAATTGACATTTCATTATAGTGAGGATTGGTGTGGTTATGAAAAGGGGAATAGTGGTTGTGAAAGGGAAAGATTTGTACTCCTAAGCCAAAGAACTAAAAAAAAGTGATGATGAATGAAATGAAGATTATGTGAAAAAAAAGAAAAAAAAAAGAAAGAGAAAGAAGTATGAAAAAAAAATTGAACTAAGACTTGGAGTACAAAAAAATCAATATGAGAAAAGTTTGGGGGAATATCTGGTTTCTTTGGAGAAATTTTTGTGCATGAGTGAATATAATGAAATGTAATTTATCTCAAGGTATTTGAACTCCTTTTCCCCATTCTTTCAAATAGTCAAACACTTAACCCTTGGCCCCATTACAAGCTTAAAAAGTCTCTTTGATTTTGAAATTGTGTTGTTCTCTAGTGGAGAGAGAGGAAAAGGTTAGGAAGTAAAATCTTGATATTGAGGATGTTTCACACATATTGAGTTGTTACTTTGAATTCTAACTAGTGCATGGACATCATCTTTAAGCTTCACACACACACAAAGTTGTTGGCAACTTGTTCTTGAATTGTGAACCATGCATTCATCTCTATCCCTCTTCTTTCCCTTTAAGCATATCTCTTGAGCAACCGGTGAGGATAACATCTTGCATTTATGTCAAGTTGATAATTGATCAATCTTGTTCCATTTTATATTGATTTACTCGAGGACGAGTAAAAGTCTAAGTTTGGGGGTGTGTTAATACCATGGAATTCATGCTTTTTAGCATGATTCATGTTCTTTTGCATACACTTTTGAAGTAATTATACATGCTTTAAAGGCTAATTGATTCATGATTTTTGGTAGCACATGTTTTTAGTGATTTTGAATATTTTGGTAAGTTAATCATATAAGTAAAGTGTTTTGCAAGGCAAATGTGTTTAGGAAATTAAAGCCAGGTCAGGTGAGAAGTCAAGATGAATGAAAGGATGTCAAAACACATTGGAGTAACTCATTTGCTTGGGAAGAAATCAATTTTTAGCAAAAACAGAACCGAGCCACGGCATGATTCCATGTTGAACTTCTGTGTCGCAACCCAGATTAAACTTCAGTTACAGAGAAAAAGTATGCCGCAGCATGATTTTGGTCCACTTTACTGAGCCGCGGCATGGTCGCTAAAAAACTGCCACATCACCATTTTTCACTCAAAAATGAGTGTTGAAAAGGAAGAAAACAAGAAGGGCAGAGGGTTCTGACTTTTTGGAGACTTGCAAGCTTGTGGGTGTGCTAGGGTTTGGGTTTTTGAAGAGAATGAAGCAAAGATAGGAGCTTTGGAAGAGATTTGGAGCTCCAACCATTTGGTTTTCTTCTTCTTTATCTTCTTTTCCTTTCTCATGTCATTTATGACTATACTTTCACTTTGTATTTGTGCTTTCATATTGACTATGAGTAGCTAAACTCATTTATCTAGGATTATTTTGAACCCTTGTATGGAGTAACTCTTTAAAACTCCTATCCTTTTGTGATTAATGTATATATATGTGTTTATTTTACTCTAGCCCTAATGCCTCTAAGTGATTGATCACCATTTAATTGCTATGTTCATTTGACTTGAGACTCGAGAGAGCTAAGTTAAGTGTAGAACTTGAGTAAAATAGTGTGAGAACTTGAAGTTTGCATGACAAATGAATGGTTTTGTTAATAAGATAGACATATACTTATTAGCCTCACATAGCCACATTAGGTTGAAACTAAGAAATTGGGTTTTATTAATTGTGACAAGACATTGCATGATTAATGAGATTAAACACTTGTTCTTGACTCGACGGAGCGTTTACAAGTATGTTAGAACCCTAGGTTAACACATATATAAACATTAGAGAAATCAGGGGAGGAGTTGATTAAAGGTTACAAGATACAAGGAGGAGAAGTAATCCTAGGTTGCATTTCTCTTTAAAGTCAAGAAACACTTTTAGCATCTAGTTTATATTTTCAAACTACAGTTTTCGTTGTTAAATTCTCAAACAATATTTGATTAGCTCAACTTAATTAAATGACAAAGCCTCTTGTTTGACCGGATTTTTATCCCAATCCTCGTGGGAACGATCTTTACTTACTACTTTATTACTTGGCGCGGCCCATGCACTTGCGGAGCGAACAAACTTATACACATGATCAGGTTTATTAATTTCCTGAAAGCCAGGGGGTTGATCAACATAGACTTCTTTAATATAACCATAAAGAAAGACACTCTTTACATCCAATTGATATAACTTCAATTTTTTAATAGATGCAAAGGCGAGAGGAATTCTTATTGCTTCAAGTCTAGCAACTGGAGTATAAGTTTCTTCATAATTTATCCCTTCCTCTTGATTATATCCTAGCCACTAGTCTAGCTTTATTTCTGACTATCTGAACCAATTCATCAAGTTTGTTTTTGAAAACCCACTTAGTACCAATAGCTGATTGACTCTTAGGTCTTGGTACTAATTCCCAAACCTGATTTCTTTTGAATTGATTAAGCTCTTCTTGCATAGCGATTATCCAATCGCAATCACTTAGAGCTTCCTCAAGACAGGTAGGCTCGATTTCAGAAATAAAGGCAGAGAATTCAACCTCATTTTGTAATTGTTGTCTGGTCTTAACTCCAGACTGAAGGTTACCGATTATTTGTTCAGGAGGATGATCCTTGAGGTGTCTTATAGAGGGTGGAAGTTCTTCTTCTTCCCTTCGATCATCCTGAGAGTCTTCCTTAACTTCTTCTTCTGGTTTAGAAGTAGAGTGATCGGAATCCCCTTCGATTATTCTGGGAATTTCCTCTTCATCATCCTCTGGTTGCTTTTCTGGTGTTACTTCATCAAAAACAACATATATAGATTCTTCAACAGTTTGATTTGTTTTATTATAAACTCTATATGCTTTACTTCTGTTTGAATAACCAATAAAATACCTATATATGATTTAGCATCAAATTTTTCCAAATTTACTTTATCATTGTTATGAATAAAACATTTAGATCCAAAAATTTTAAGATGACTGAGATTACGTTTTCTTCCCTTATAAAGTTCATATGGAGTCTTCTCCATCCTTTTTTCTGATGTATGCCCGGTTTGAGATGTAGCAAGCTGTGCTCATGGCATCTGCCCAGAAAATTTGTGGAATTTCCTTCTCATTCAGCATGCTACGGGCCATTTCAGTCAATACTCTATTCTTCCTTTCAACAACACCGTTTTGTTGAGGAGTTCTAGTGGCAGAGAAGTTGTGATCAATTCCTTTTTCTTCGCAAAGCTCCTTGAAATCTTTATTTTCAAATTCACCACCATGATCAGTCCTGATCACAATTATGCTCTGGCTCTTTTCATTCTACAATTTCTTAGCAAGCACATAAAAGGCATCAAAAGCTTCATGCTTTGAGGAAAGAAACACAACCCAAGTGAACCTTGAATAGTCATCCACTACTACTAGAGTGTAAGGATTGCCACCTGTTAGAATCTTAAGTTTTGATGAAGACAAAAATATAAAGGATTAGACCAAGTGCCTAAGAAGCAATAGGATAACATAGGATCCCAAGTAAGAGTGCAACCGGATGTGGATTTACTTCCGGATAGACTAGGACTCGCGCACGCGGATGAATGATTTATCCCCCAGCGACAGCGAGTAACTCACTAGGGATTTAACTTAGTCCATGAGCGCTAGATATACAAAACCTTAAGACTAAGCTATATTTCAACCGGAAGTGAAATTGCTTCCTGTTAGATTTAGACTGGCGCAGGATGATAAAATAGATATAACCCCGAGCATCAGTGAAAATGCAACGTCAAGTGAAGTTGCTTCCTGTTAGACTTAGACTGGCGCAGACTGACAGAATAGAATAACCCCAAGCGTCAGTGAAAAAGCCACATCAAGTGAAATGGCTTCCTGATAGATTTTGACTGGCGCAGACTGATAGAATAGATGTAACCCTAAGCGTCAGTGAGTCTACCTCGTCAAGTGAAAGTACATCCGATAGCGCAGTGACTAGCGCTGACTATTGGATTGAGGGACACCGAGCGAGAGTGAGTTATAGTGAACAAAATCCTTCATCCAGTGGTTTTACTTCCGGATGTAAGAGTGCTTCCGGATACATGATAGACTAAGTCAGAACATAGTCTAAGTAAGACTACTTCCCATAGCAAACAAGCTTCCCACAGCATGTATAGCTCTTACTATATTTTATATATATTGCTATGTTGGACTAACCAGTATGTGCAGAACATGGTCACACTTCCGGATGCAAATGAGCTTCCGGATGGAAAGACTCTTGGCATTGGGACTCAGAGCTTAACACTTGCGGAGCAAGATTACCACTTGCGGATGAATGATGATCATCCGTCAGCAAGAGTACAAGAGTAAAAATCACATACTCAGAAGTCAGAATGCTTTTGTCAGAGCAGAGGTGTCAGGACTACTTTTCAGAGATAAAGCAAGTCAACCCTGCTAAGCATTAATGAAGATGTACTTCTCAACGGTAACATGGGATTAACGGCTATATTCAAACGTTCATATTCAACCTACCGCCCAAGAAGCCGAGTATAAAAAGGAACATCTACATTCAGAAGAGGGTTGGAAGAACAGAGCATATTATCTGATATATCATCTTCTACATTCCTTCTCATCTTCTACTCTCCGATTATGAAGTTGTAATACTCTTAGAAAGAATTAGTGGAGAGCAATCATTGTACCTAAGTGAGTAACATAATCTGTTCATTGAGTGAACCCACTTAGTTGAGCTTAAGTGTTTAGCACAATCAGTTCATAGAATGAACATAATTGTTATCTTACATTTGTAAGGGGGAGCATTTAGAGGTTTTCTAAATCTCCATAGGTTGCAAGTTAACCCGCAAAACTTGTGGTTGTAAGGTTTGCAGGTGAACCCGTTGTAAAACCTGTGGGTTGTTAGGTGAACCCGTGTTCGTAAAACCTAAAGTGTAAAGGCTTCTCTTGTGCCCGGTTTAAACAAGAATAGTGGATTGGAAATCTCAGGTGGAGCCTGGGGACTGGATGTAGGTCTGGGTGACCGAACCAGGATAAATTGTGTGTGCATAAATTTACATTTAAACATTCTATTTTGCATCACATAACATACTGACTTGTGCATACCTTTACTTATTAACATCATCATCAAGCACAAGCAGTCTTTCGAAAAGAGTTAAAGTTTTTATTCCCTCACCCAATTCACCCCCCCTCTTGGGTGACAGCCACGCATTTCATTTGGTATCAGAGCAAGGTCACTTGTTTAAAGGATCCAACGATCTCAAGTGCAAAGACCTAGGCTGACTTGGGTTACAAAATGTGTTTTGAAGGTTTTGACCATACTATCCCACCCGTGTTAGAAAATGCTGATTTTTACTTATGGAAGGGAAGGATGAAAAGTTTTATACTATCCACGGATTTCAAAATGTGGGATGTTTTTGAAAAGGACTCTGATTTCAAACCAAAAGTAAATTGGACAGAAGAGGACAAAAGTTTATTTTACTTAAACCTTAGAGCAATGCAAATTTTGCACAAAAGTTTATCTGACAATGATTACCAGAAAATTAAACATTGCTCTAGGGCTATAGATATTTGGAACACTCTTGATACTATGTATGCTTCTAATCAATTTCTTGAAGTTAAGGCTGTCCAAAGCTCATTATGTGCTCCCTGTGAATCCACCTTTGATGAGCTACTGGATGGTGATGTAGTGGAAGCTAGCATCAGCGAAGAGAGTGTCAATCCATGCCTAGAAGATTCAGAAACTGAAGAAAATGAGGTACCTGAACCTGAATCTTCTAAATTGCAAGACATTTATAATGAGTTACATATTGAACTCTGTAAACTTGCAAAAGAAGTTCTAGGCTTGAGAAATAGGAATAGGGAACTTGAGGAACTTATTCTTTCTACAACCAAGGAGTCCAAAGTTCCATTCTTAAAAGAAGAATTTTCAAAAGACTCTGAGATTTCAAAAGTTAACAAACATAGTGTCTTTGAAAAGAAAACTGACCAATACAATAATGACAAGAAATCTTATTCTGAACATCATCCTATTGTCTGTTATTATTGTGGTAGAACAGGTCATATTTCTCACACATGTAATTTTAAAAGAAATTTAAATGTAAGAAACAAATATGCATGGATCCCCAAAGGACAAGTAAGGTCCAGCACTAACCATGTAGGACCCAAGTACAAATGGGTACCAAAACTCCCTTCCAGTGCCTTACTTGTGCAGGATAGATCAAGAGTTCCTCTTGCCTCAAAAAGGAGAACTCATGGTGATGTCACTGATGCAACCACCTGGTGCAATCATAAGAAGCAGTGCGCTACCATAAGGAACAAAGACTCTGTCTCAGGGATAAGCTATCACAAAGTTCCATTCAACTATCCTGAGAAGAACAAGAGAGAGAGGATGTCTCAACCAACATGGAGAAAGCCTATGAATTCTGTCTCTCCTAAAGTGCTTCAGGCCAAAGATAAGTATAGAAGATTCCCTTGGGTAAGCAAGGGATCACTTAAGGTTGAAGCATGCAATAGTAAAATCTCCTATGCAAGTGTTAGATGGACTTATTGAGATTTTACATCAAGCATCATATATATATATGAACATTATATGCCTTATAAGAGTTTATCACAATGTTCATAGTCTACATACTATCTATGACTATCATTATCAGTGTATAACCATGTGCATATAGTCATAGTTGATTCGCAATGCCATATTCATAGTGAATAATCTTTAGGTGCATGTGAATCACATACTTCCTACAAACTGACAAGTCAGATCCAAGTCTGGATATTGAAAAGAGAAAAAGGGGGTTATTTGATATATTGTAGGAAAGAAGACTGGAAGCAACAACAAGATTCAAGACTATACTTCAGCTGAGATATTTGTCATATTTTGGGATCTAGAGTTAGAGCTTAATCGCTAAAAAGCAACAAGGAGGGAAAGAAAGAATTGACATTCATCACAATACAAATGATGCTTAGTCATACTAAATCAATCAATGGAAGTTCTCTCACTTGAGACTCTTTTTGACCTTCAACGACAAGGATGATGATGGAAAAGAAAGATAACTCTCAACACTGTTGCTTCTTCTCCTGACACTAATATTGAAGCTGTGAGGAAGTCCAAAAAGGTCCCCCACAATGTTAAATCTTAAGTGAGTCCAACCGGAAGCAAAATCACTTCCGGATACTCTTTTGCTGGCGCTGGATGATAACTCAATGTGATCAAGAGCACCACTTCAACCGGAAGCAAAACTACTTCCGGATGATCACTCACTGACACTAGATGATCAAGTCAAGAGAGCGCCAGTGCCAGACCAAAGGACACATCACTTCAGAAAACGTTTCAACTTCCTCTATGAAACGTTGTGCCTTCTCTGACTAATTGAAGCAACACGTGTCATCAGGTGTGTCGTTCCAACTTAAAAACTTACGTTACCCAATGTGTGAAAATTTGAAAGAAGATGCCCATTTTATCCTCAGAAGTTTTATCTATAAATAGATGTCATTTTTCACTTTCACTTTTTACTTGCATCATTTTCACTCGCATCTTTTCTCTGAAAATTTACTTCATCTTCTTCATCGTGTTCTTCATTTTTCTCTATATACTCCTCGCATTTCATCTCTATTTACCACAACATTCATACAAAAATGGCCGGTTCGCATGAATCCAACCCAGTTACCCAGAAAGCCTCTTCATCCAAGAAACACAAGTCGAAATCTGGGAAATCAAGTCACAAGCACTCTGGTAAATCTGGGCATCATGAAGAACATCGCGATGAACATCATGAACATCGTGAAGTTTCTGGGCAAACACCAGGGCAGGATGAAAACGTTCAGGGTCAGCCTGGAACTTCTGGTCGAGTAGAACAGGTAGTGGTTTCTGAACAAGAGAGGGATGCTCAGAGAAAAGGAAAGAAGAAGAAGGTTCAATTTGCTGAGGAGCCTTCCTCCAAGAGGCAGAGGGTCGAAGAAGATGATCCCACAGTATATAGAGATGGGGCATTGGAGAGTGTGACCGCCAAATTTGAGACATCCACTCCCATCCTCAACCATGGCCTGTTCATCGATCTGGACAAGATGGATGAACTAGGGTTTCCCCATCTGCGCCCTTACTTGGAGAAGTATATGCCTTGGCTGGGCATCAACCAGGACTACAACGTCAACGTCTTGCGAGTCTTCTGCCAATCCCTCTCTGGCAGGGCCAAGTACAGGAAGGTTGATGGGAAAGAGCAAATCCACAAACTCTCCTTCTCCGCCACAGTAAGGGGGAGAACCTTCAGGTTCACATGGAAGACGCTGAATGAGTTAATGGGGATAACGGATGAAAGCATGAATGAGTGGCTATATCCAGTGGCGCACAAGTACAGCAAGGAGGATCTTGTGACACTATATGGCACCGATGACAAAAAGGTATCCAAAATGTCTGATTCATACAGACTGCTGTACTATGTTTACTCCCGGATGATGACTCACAAAGGGGGTAACTTCAATGAGTTCGCCAACATTGACAACCCTTGGTTTCCCAGACTTCTCAAACAACAACCTATCAATCCTGGCCAGTTGATCTGCTTAGAGCTTCAGAGATGGTTGACCAATGACAAGTCTGGCCATCTTCCCTATCCCACCATCATTGCCTTCCTCCTTGAGAAGCATCTGATCAAGGCTACATCTGCTGTGGGGAAAGAGAATGTCAAGTGTAAGCCTGTGGGAGAAACCAATATTTCGAAGATGGGCATCAGGTATTTCAAGCCTCTTAAGCCCACTCGCTCACGCTCACAAGCCAGTAGTGCTTCTGGCACTTCAGCCCCCTCTGCATCTGGAGCAGGGGATCAGGAAGTTGATTCACATGCTGGGCCAAGCCGTATTGCAAGAGTGCCAGCCTCTGTTAGGGCCTTTGCCGAGGAAGTAAAGGAAGAGATTCTCCTCAGATTGCCTGAGTCCTTGGTGGGTCCTCTTCGTGCTGAGTGTGAAGCTGGTTTCCAGCACCAAGGGGAGCGGATCCAGCGGCTCGAGGACAGAGTAGGACAGCTTGAGAATCACCTTGCCAGGGTGGATGCAAAGTTAGATCTCATTCTCCAACACCTTCAAATTCCCCAACCATCTCAAGGTAACCTACCACCTCCTCCTCCTCCTCCTCAAAACCCACCTCCTCCTCCTAATCACCCTCAACTTCCCCCTCCTCCTCCTAACACTCAACAACCTCAACCACCACCACAAAATGACCAGCAACACTCACCATCACCAAACAATGACAACCAATCCCAACCTTCACCTACCTATGACCAGCAAACCCAAGACTCACCTCACAACTCTCCACGCCAATCACCCACTCTCTCACGACCTGGAGCCCCTACACACTCTCCACTCAGCTTTTCAAACGAACCTTTCACCCACTCTAATCCTACCAACCCCTACTCTTGACCAAGATCCAACCCCTTGGCCGAGCAACTTGGTTTCCACACTGCCATTCACCCTCTCAGCCAAATATACATCAGAGACTATCCTCGCCTTCAACCACTCTCAGATGACCGCTTACCTTTCACCCCAGACTCCACCGCCTACAAAGAATACTCATCCACTTACCCCTTTGATGGCCTCTTTACCCACCCTACCTTCTTCGAAGGGAACTCCGTTCTCTTTCCCAACCCTCCTCAAACTCCAGAACACCTATCCTCTCCCACATCCTCTACCTCTACCCTCTCACCCTCCCCTCCTAAGAGATTTGGCCCTGAGCCACCTCCACCCTCCTCATCCACTCCATCCCTGGCACTCACCCTTGTTGATGATGACAAAAGGGGGAGAAATGTTATGTCTACTCTTCGCCTAAGTATGGCCACAAGGGATGTTCTCAGCCAGCCATCACTCTGGATTGATGAAGACATCACGGCCGCCCTGCGTCGTGCATTTGAGTCTCAGAGGCTGAGTGGTGCAGAAAGCCTCATAAGAGGAGAGGCCATCCGTTTCATGCAGCAGAAGAGAACGGATGCGCAAGGATCACATTTGGAGATGGTTGTGTTTGGGCAGAATGAACAATCCTCACAACCTGAGTCATCATCAGAGCCTCCTCCAACTAAAACAAGTAGAGAGATGGTTGAAGAAATCATGATGAAGTGGGGACTGAAGAGACCCAACCATCCTCCCATTGTGATAGCCAAGCCTGTTCCTGCATCCTCTGGGCAAGAGTCTGAGATCCCTTCATCTGAGCAATCTTCTGATCCTCCTCCCTCGTCTGAGCCAGCAGCCAGATTCAGTGAGCCCAGAAAGAAGGCCGTTGCTAGGAAACGTGCCAGAAAGTTAATTGCCACCACTGAATCTGATGAGTCTGAGGAAGAGACTCCATCTGACCTACCTGAGCAAGGAACTTCGTCTGCTCAGGTTGAGCAAGAAAATCCAGTGGTTCAAGCGGTTCCAATTCTGAAGGAAGTCAAATTGGAGATTGAAGACATGACTCCTGAGGAATTTGAGAAGTTTGGATTCACAGACAAGCTATCCTTTGGTCAGATGGCTTGCCTCGATGCTGATAGAGCAAGTGCCTTGCCCACTCCTCCAATTAGCAAAAGCAAAGGGAAGAGCAAAGGGAAAGGGAAAAGGAAAGCCCAGGAAGTTGAGGAGGATCCCAACTTCCCTGTGTGGAACGTGAAAATCCGGGCTGTCCACTATCCCAATGGAGAGGTCCTCTACTTCGACGATGCTACTGGGTTCCCTGGGTATGAAGAAGTAGAGAACCTAAAAAGGGCATTCGAGGAGTCTATCGAGTCAGAGAGGCTCAGAAGGGAAAAAGATGAAAAAGAGCTTCAAGAGATCATTGCCCAGATAAACCAGAGTGAGCGTGAGGCCGAGTTAGCCCAACTACAAAAAGAGAATGAGGAGAGACAGAAGGAGAGGGAGAGGAAAAAGAAACACAAACTATAAACCCCCAATCCAAAATTTCCTTTTAACTTAGAAATTTTTCTTTGAATTGTTTTCATACATACTTGCTTAGTGCCATTTACATGTATATGTTCTTTACTTGTAAATGTTATTTGATTATATACTCTGACTTGTAACTTCTGCTCATCAACAATATTTGTCTAAGTTACTTGTTCTTATCTATTGCTTTTATTCTTTTGCTAAATCCTTTCTTATTAACTCAATTGATAGAACTAGGTTTGTCATCATCAAAAAGGGGGAGAATGTTAGAATCTTAAGTTTTGATGAAGACAAAAATATAAAGGATTAGACCAAGTGCCTAAGAAGCAATAGGATAACATAGGATCCCAAGTAAGAGTGCAACCGGATGTGGATTTACTTCCGGATGAATGATTTATCCCCCAGCGACAGCGAGTAACTCACTAGGGATTTAACTTAGTCCATGAGCGCTAGATATACAAAACCTTAAGACTAAGCTATATTTCAACCGGAAGTGAAATTGCTTCCTGTTAGATTTAGACTAGCGCAGGATGATAAAATAGATATAACCCCGAGCATCAGTGAAAATGCAACGTCAAGTGAAGTTGCTTCCTGTTAGACTTAGACTGGCGCAGACTGACAGAATAGAATAACCCCAAGCGTCAGTGAAAAAGCCACATCAAGTGAAATGGCTTCCTGATAGATTTTGACCGGCGCAGACTGATAGAATAGATGTAACCCTAAGCGTCAGTGAGTCTACCTCGTCAAGTGAAAGTACATCCGATAGCGTAGTGACTAGCGCTGACTATTGGATTGAGGGACACCGAGCGAGAGTGAGTTATAATGAACAAAATCCTTCATCCAGTGGTTTTACTTCCGGATGTAAGAGTGCTTCCGGATACATGATAGACTAAGTCAGAACATAGTCTAAGTAAGACTACTCCCCATAGCAAACAAGCTTCCCACAGCATGTATAGCTCTTACTATATTTTATATATATTGCTATGTTGGACTAACCAGTATGTGCAGAACATGGTCACACTTCCGGATGCAAATGAGCTTCCGGATGGAAAGACTCTTGGCATTGGGACTCAGAGCTTAACACTTGCGGAGCAAGATTACCACTTGCGGATGAATGATGATCATCCGTCAGCAAGAGTACAAGAGTAAAAATCACATACTCAGAAGTCAGAATGCTTTTGTCAGAGCAGAGGTGTCAGGACTACTTTTCAGAGATAAAGCAAGTCAACCCTGCTAAGCATTAATGAAGATGTACTTCTCAACGGTAACATGGGATTAACGGCTATATTCAAACGTTCATATTCAACCTACCGCCCAAGAAGCCGAGTATAAAAAGGAACATCTACATTCAGAAGAGGGTTGGAAGAACAGAGCATATTATCTGATATATCATCTTCTACATTCCTTCTCATCTTCTACTCTCCGATTATGAAGTTGTAGTACTCTTAGAAAGAATTAGTGGAGAGCAATCATTGTACCTAAGTGAGTAACATAATCTGTTCATTGAGTGAACCCACTTAGTTGAGCTTAAGTGTTTAGCACAATCAGTTCATAGAGTGAACATAATTGTTATCTTACATTTGTAAGGGGGAGCATTTAGAGGTTTTCTAAATCTCCATAGGTTGCAAGTTAACCCGCAAAACTTGTGGTTGTAAGGTTTGCAGGTGAACCCGTTGTAAAACCTGTGGGTTGTTAGGTGAACCCGTGTTCGTAAAACCTAAAGTGTAAAGGCTTCTCTTGTGCCCGGTTTAAACAAGAATAGTGGATTGGAAATCTCAGGTGGAGCCTGGGGACTGGATGTAGGTCTGGGTGACCGAACCAGGATAAATTGTGTGTGCATAAATTTACATTTAAACATTCTATTTTGCATCACATAACATACTGACTTGTGCATACCTTTACTTATTAACATCATCATCAAGCACAAGCAGTCTTTCGAAAAGAGTTAAAGTTTTTATTCCCTCACCCAATTCACCCCCCCCTCTTGGGTGACAACCACGCATTTCACCACCTAGGCTTTTCACTCTAGCAGGTCCTACCAAATCCATATGAATTAGTTCTAGTGGTCTTGATGTGGAGACTGACTTCTTAGTCTTAAATGAAGTCTTGGTTTGCTTTCCTCTTTGACACGACTCACAAACAGTATCATGCTTGAATTTAAAAGTTGGAATACTGATCACTAAATCCTTTTTAACTAGTTTTTTCAGTTGAGTAAAATTTACATGAGCTAATCGCTTGTGCCAAAGCCAACAATTTTCATCATTTGAGATAAGGCATTTTTCTTTAAGATCTTGATTTAGATCCAAGGAATACAGATTTCCACTTCTGCTTGCCTTTAATCTACAAATTAAGTTATCTTTATCTAACTTTAGTTTTTGTTTGTCTATCACTAGACATTCATTTGGATAAAAAATAACCCAATTACCTCGGTCAGTACAGTGACTGACACTTAATAAATTGTAGTACAATCCATCTACCATATATACATCTTTAACTGATCCAACTTGTCCTACTCCAGTGATTCTTCCACTTTGATTTCCTCCAAAACTAACTTTGGCACCTTCCTTCATTTCAATGGAACTGAATTTTTCCTTATCTCCTGTCATGTGTCTAGAGCATCCACTGTCGATGTACCATTTTTCTTTGTTTGATGCTCTAAAACATACCTGCACATGCTAAACAGATTTAGGTACCCAACATTTCTTGGGACCTTTAAGGTTAGTTTGTGGCCACTGATCTGCAGAGATCTTTGTGGCATATGTTCCTTTTGGAACCCATTTGTAGGAACTGTCAATTCCATATTTTCTATGGTAGCATGAAGATTGAGTATGCCCCTTTTTATTGCAGTAATTGCAGTAGCTGTACATAGAGAAATAGTAAGAGGATTTTGGTGGATAAAAGGATTGTGATTTTGGCTCACTTTTCTTCTTTTGAGGATCGAGTTCAGCATTATATCCTATACCAGTTTTATCTATATATCATTTTTGTTCTTGTAGAATAATTTTCAACATACTTGACCCTTTAGTGAACTTTTGTAAAGCAGCTGAAAGCTTTTCTTTTTCCTTAGTCAATATTTCACAGTTTGAACAGTTGTTAGTTTTAGTTTTAGACTGATTGATCTTTTCTTTGAGACTGATCGAAGCATTGGACTCTTCCTTTAAGTGTTTATTTTCTTTTCTAAGGCTAGAGACTTCTTTTGCAAGTTTATAAAATTCAATGACTAGATTGTTATATTCTTCTTGTAAATCAAAGCTTTTAGATTCATAAACCTCAGAGTTTTCATGATCGGAATTATCTAATTTTTCCTGAGCTACCAAACACAGGTTTGCAACTTCTTTAGCTTCTTCTTCTTCTTCTTCTTCTTCTTCTGAGCTATCTCCCCAGATGGATCCCACAAAGGCCTTCTTTTTGTCGCCATACTTCTCCTTCTTCTTCTCTTTCTCTTTAAATCTCTGGAGACTCGGACATTCAGTTTTGAAGTGTGACTTCTTGCATTCAAAACAGACAGACGTCTTTTCCTTTGACATATCTTTCTTATAGCTGGATCCTCCTTTCTGAAATCTTCCTTTTCTTTTGAAAAATTTCTTGAATATTCTAATCATCAGTGCCATGTCCTCATCATCAATATCTTCATCATCTTCATCACTTTCTTCCAATCTCTCTCTATCTGGTGCAATTAGAGCCAAATTCTTTCCTTTGTTAGTTCCTTGAGATTCTCTTTGAGCCAGCAAGGTAGGCTCATATTCTGCTAGGCATCCAAACAGGGCAGTGACTGATCTTGTTGATTCGCCTTGAACTTCCTGCATGATAGTAACTTTAGTAAACCAATCACCTTTTAATACTTTCAGAATTTTATTTACCTGCTCCTTCTCAGAGAAGGTTTTTCCTGGTGCAGCAAGATTATTTATGAGATGAGTGAATCTGATTTCCAGATCTCTGACTCTTTCATCTTTTAACATTTCAAATTTGTGGAACTCTTCAACTAGCATTTCAACTCTTCGATCCTTCACACCAGAGGTTCCTTCATGAGCGATTTGTAGAGCATCCCACATTTCCTTAGCAGATTTGAGGTGACTAACTCTGTCTGACTTAGAGTACTTTGGATCATCGGGATAGCCTTGTAGTTTTGCTCTAGCATAGCATAATCTTCATCATTATATTCATCTTGAGTCTTTGGGAAACCAAGTTCGTCCTTAGGCATAAGGTTTCCCTTTTCAATGATGTTCCACAGTTTATAACCATGGGCCTTAATAAAGACTTCCATTTTGAACTTCCAGAAGGTGTAGTTCTTTCCATCGAAACTAGGAGGCTTGTTGGTGGGAGTTCCATCAGATAGTACATTCTCTAAGGCAGCCATCCAGGATCTTTACTTTCCAGATTCTTTGGAATCTAATTGAGGAAGATCGGCTCTAATACCAAACGAAAGGCGAGAATGCACAAGAGGGGGTGAATTGTGCTAATCAAAAACTTAAACAAATAAAACTACAACACACAATTTTATACTGGTTCGGCCAACCACTTGCCTACGTCCAGTTCACCAACACCTCGTTGGGTTCCACTAAATTCAGGTTTTACAAACAGGTTCACCTGAGAACCTTTACAGTGTAAGAATCTCTCTAACACTCCCCTTACTACCTGTAAGGTACTAACCCTGTTACAAAGCCCCAAGCTTTGAACGACCTTAAACAGAAGAGGATTTATAACAGAAATAAATTCACTAAGATGAACAGATAATGTTAATCACTTAAGCTCGAGTAATTGCTCAGAAGACTTGAATGCTCTTTAAGAATTTTCACAGAGGGTAGGTGCTTGTTCGGTGAAGAGCAATAAATTCATTCGCTTATTTATTGTCTTCAATGGAGGATATATCCGTTTGACACAGTGAAGAAGATCTGTATCCATTGAGCACAATTAATGCCATGTACTTGACTTTCCCATGTTGCTTGAAGAAGATGATGAACATTAAATGCAGTTCCAAGCTTTATCAGTTGACCTTGTCCATTTTAGGAGAGAAGTTACCTTGAGTGCTTATATGGCGGAGGAATGTGTCTAACGTCTTCTGAAAAAGGTGCTCTGATCATGACAGTGTACTTTTGTACTTGTTTTGCTTTCTGATCGACACTTCGATCAGGCATTATTCCTCTTGGATTGTTTACTGCACACTTAGATCACAAGTTAAAAACATAACAATATCAATCACTCGATACTTCGATTACTACCAACTTTGATTAATGATTCGATTACTTCTTGTGATCGAAGGTGTTCTTTTTACTTCTCAATTCAGTTTGGCTTAGACTACTCTGATCAATGATAGGAATTGTTTTTGATTGATATTTCGATCATTGTCTTAACTCAGGAAATATTTTGTTCTTGACTCTTGATCGCTTCTTCTAAATGTGAATGATATGTCTAAGTTATTAATAATCGATTTGTCAAGTGATTGCTTATCCATAAGGGCTTAGTCTGATGATCATTTTATCTTATCACAGTGATTGCTTGTCTTAGTTCTATGTCAGATGGGTGATCGCAATGTCTTATACCTTTATCAGCTTAGTGATCGCATTGTCTAGGTCCTATATTAATCCAATGATCGCTTTATCTTATATTACTGATCTCATTGTCTCTGATATATATCAGTTATCATCAAAACTCAAGATTCTAACATTTCACAATCACAAGTTTATCATCCTCTTATACAAGATTAAAACAAAACTATTGCCTTACAAAGTTCAATAACCAATCCAACTAACATCAATTAAAGAACCACAAAATTTTAGAGTATGATAGGATAGAAACTTCCTGAAATCATAAAGAACTCAAAGCTCCTTCACATTGAAAGAGAAATTGGGAATTTAGCCACTCGTAGAATTTGGTACAACTCTGAAATTATTTTGCATTTTAAGACCCATGAGCTGTTCTTCCTCCGTATTCCTAGAATGAGAAAGAAAGAGAGCTTCTCTTCTTTTTCTCCAGCCAGCCAGAGAGGGAGGGAGGGAGGGGGAGAGGGAGCGGGAGGGAGGGAGGGAGGGAGGGAGGGGGAGGGGGAGGGGGAGAGAGAGAGAGAGAGAGAGAGAGAGAGAGAGAGAGAGAGAGAGAGAGAGAGATAGAGAGAGAGAGAGAGAGAGAGTCTTTTTCTTTTCTTTCTCCACATCCAGAGAGAGAGAGATAATTGTGTGTGTCCTCTTTCTTGTTCAAATAAGCCGAGAGAAATAATACAAGCATATACGTGCATAATCATGTTAATTATTAAAATAATACATATAAGCATAACGAACAGTTTTGCCCCACACTTTGCGTGGAAGCATATTCTAGACACAATTGTCGCTCACAGAGAACATCAAACCACAAAAATTGTGAAAGCTAAAATTACAAACAACAAAACACAATTCTCAACTACCACAAATACCTAATACATCGCAACAATTCCTTAATAGCCGAGCATGTGACACGAAAAAAAATACAAGCATGACCCAAGGCATTAGGAATGATCATTCACAAGTGTGCACTTTTTCTGAGAACATTCATCATGACACCAACTGTGGCTTGCTCACATAAAATTTCACATGAACCACATGAAACATACTTGAATGATTTTCTCCAATGTACGGGAAATGACTTAATCCCCACTAACGGCGCCGAACAATAGGAGATGGGCTCTCTCTTCTGCTGCAATATCAATTTGCTGCTGAGGATTTAATGACAACACAGTGCGGCGAATGAGAGCATTAAATCCTATGGATTTCCCAAAATTCATATTCTCATTACACTTGTAGCTAAAAAAAACAAAGATCACCAAAACACATGACAACACATACATAGAAGTGCTTGAAGCAAAATCAGGGAATTTATTACAAGACATCATTGCGGTATGGGAACGATATTAAATGAAATTAAACCATATAAGCATATCCTGCAGAGCACAATCCAACTGGGAGAAAAGGAAACAAAAACAAAATAAATAGGAAAGAAAATGTCATTAAGGGCCAACCGGTGGGTAATGTACACGTATGATAGAAAAGGTCAGAATATCATGGGCTCCAATCTAGGAAAAGAGCAACAGTTGTCAAAGAAAAGCCCAGGAATTAATGGGTCTCTAAAAAAAACCCGAATAACTTCCATGTTCTTACTCTAACCAAATTGGTTCAAGTAAATCAATCCTTTCAGCATATTTCGGAAAAAATAATAGGGTTAAAGGTTAAATCTAACACTCTACTATTGACAAAAGTCCATCCAACATAAACAAGAATTTTGGGTCTCAAATGTAGCACACATCTATTACAAAATGGTCAAATTTAGCATTTTCGTCAATTTTGACGGGTTTGACCATTACGTTTGACCTGATTAGGCCATATCACCCAGTTAGGCCACGTCACCAAATCAGTTAGCACAATCCAACAAAATGTTGAAGTGGCAGGTGACGTGGCCTAAATGGGTGACGTGGCAGGTGACGTGGCCTAATAAAGTCAAACTTAACGGTTAAACCCGTCAAAATTGACAAAAATGCTAAATTTGACCCATTTTGTAATAGATGTGTGCTACATTTGAGACCCAAAATTCTTGTTTATGTTGGGTGAACTTTTGTCAATAGTAGAGTGTTAGATTTGGCCCTTAACTCTAAAAATAACTTCCCCAAACACCTAACACACACCCATTTAGCACCATGTTCACACACAAGGTCTTTCAAAGGAAAATAACCCTGAGATGCATAACAATAATTATTATTAAAAAAATAAATATTTACCCATTTAGATAAATCCTTTCGGCATATGTCAGAAAAAGTAAAAACTATATTCCCCACACAAAAAAATAACTTATCCACACACCTAACACACCCATTTAGCACCCTATTTACACACAAGGCCGGCCAAACGAAAATAAACCTGAGATGCATAATAGTAATTATTATTATTATTAATAAAACAAAGTCCTGTTTACCCATTAGCCCCCCAATTAAATTGTTATATTGTTCTCGCCATTAATCAAAATTTTATAAACTAATCTGTGACCACAACACATATTCCCCACCAAACACCAAATAAAATCTATATGCTAAAAAATATATTCAAGAATCTTACCTGTTACTCGCTATACAAAACCAATTACATTACATTGGACAGCAAAAAATGGGCCCAAAAGGAATGCCAAAAACTTCAAAAACAAAATAACAATTACACTACAAGTTTAATATGAAAGAAATAATATATACCCCATGCTACAAGTGAATGACGGAAACGGCTAAAATGAAGCCGCAACAGTTCAACACAGAAATGCCGGCTCAATAAACAGTACAAAGAGGAGCCAAAAGGCAAACAGCTCCATGAACAGTAACAAAGAAGTGATTTATAAGATACATAGATTCCAGTAACTAGCATCGATACAAACCTTCCCCTAACCTTTTTGAGAAGCTAGTTCAACATCATCATCATCATGAGCAAAATCCCCAATAGTAATTGGCTTATAACAATATCGCCGATCATCCAAGAGGAAATAAGTCGTATTCAAAACAGTAATCACAACAATAAGGTAATAGAAATAATCCAACCTCCCCTAATTGATGTTATTCGTAAGCCAATCTGGATTCCCCTCTGTTCTCGTGGTATGATGAAAAACTGTAACCATAAGGGCAGTCACATAACTAGCCACATCAATCGAACAAGACAGTAATGAATTCGCAATGTTCTTCATGTGTCAGGAAATTCCGTGTTGAAGAATTCGAGTTGTGCTATGATATTAAACGCTTCACAAAATCCTATGAGAACTAACTGTGGTGCTAGCCACATGACCAGCATATATGATATTCCTAGAGGATTTGGATATTCATTTGCTACATCTCTTTTTTCAACCATTCCTACCACTAACATGGAGAAGATGCAGAAGATCATGTCAATTCTGAAGTTATGTCACCTTCGTGTTTTGTGATTTTTCTTAGTGAAGTTACTAAAACTGTCATTGAATGGGAATGAGATTACGGAAAATAAACCTATTGGGATTTGAAATTTGGGTTATACTGAGAAATGACAAACCACAAAAGTGGTATAACTCATCTTCAAAGAATCAGAATTGACATGATCTTCTCCATCCTCTCCATGGTAGTGGCAGGAATGGTTGAAAAAAACTATGTAGCAAATAAATATCCAAATTCTCTAGGAATATCACCTTTGTAGGTGATGTGGCTAGCACCACAGTTACTTCTCATGGGATTTTGTGAAGCTTTTAATATCATAGGACAAATCGAATTCTTCAACAGGGAATTTCCTGACCACATGAAGAACATTGCGAATTCATTACTGTCTTGATCGATTGATGTGGCCAGTTATGTGACTGCCCTTATAGTTACAGTTGTTCATCGTACCACGAGAACAAAGGGGAATCCAGATTGGCTTACGGATAACATCAATGAGGGGAAGTTGGATTATTTCTATTACCTTATTGCTGTGATTGCTGTTTTGAATACAACTTATTTCCTCTTTGTTGCTCGGCAATATCGTTATAAGCCAATTACTATTGGAGATTTTGCTCATGATGATGGTGACAAATCGAATTCTTCAACAGGGTTGTAATGAGATTTCTGAGATTACTAGCCTTTGTTAGTGGTGGGGTCAAAATGATCAACGTTAAAAGAGATATTGCATGGGATTATACTAGCAGAACTAATGGTTAAAAGAAGGATTGATAGATTGAGAACACCAAGATGAGTAGTGTTGGCCTTCACACATTGTTTTTGCACTAGTTGCTCAGGTGAGCAAGGAGAAGGGTGAAGATTGGGTAACCGAGCTGATAAAGTTAATGTAATTGTCCCCTGTTTTCAGTAGAAAAAATTTTAGATTAGGAGACAAATCAGATAAAAAGATCTAAGGGAGATAGATAGAGATTGTGGTTAGTATTGAAATCTTAAGAAAATGCCTGCAAATTAACATAATACAAATTATTAAAGGTCAATCTTTATAGTATGAATCATATCTACATATAATCAATCAAATCCCATTGCTCATCTCCTCGAATGGATAAAATCAGCATTAGTAATGAAGATAGAAGTTGACAAAAAATGAACCTGTCCCATGGCAAAAAAAATTTTTTTGTGTGGAGTGAGTGTTAAGTGTACTGTGCCCATACATGTTTAGAGGGAGAGGGAAGGGGAGAGGGAGAGGGAAGAGAGAGGGGGAGAGAGAGAGAGAACCAGTAGAGTGACCAAGGAAGCATAGGCAATGGTCTTAAAGCAACCGACATCTACTTCGGCAGCCAGTGAGCCTGACATTTTTCTCTCAACCTATTTTCTCTTGCTAAACGTCATTCCACCTTAACTTATATATAGAGTAATAATAATATTTAAATTATCTGTTGGAATTAATCTGCATGATTTACTATGGATGAGCACTCAGCAAAAAATCAATCACGAGGAAAAAAATATTACAAATCCAAATTAGACGTATTTTTTCTTATTTCTCACAAATTTTCAAGCACCTAATTATAGACAAAAACCTTTTAATTTAAATGTACAGTGATCTAGAAAGTTGGCCTACATTATCCTGGGATTATGGATTTATGATCCATCGCTCTACCGACTTATTTTGGTTCATGCACCATCATCCCACATATAGGGATGATATTTCTATTTCTATCATGTAAGGTCCATAATCTTGTCCTTTCCTATACTGTCATACTCCTATGCATCGGCTTTACTGATTTATTTTTACCTGAAATTTATAGATGAACCTGCACATGACTAAAAGTTCGGACTATTAAATAATACTTCTATTAATTGGTTTTATTAAAGCAAGATAAACAAATAATTATATTAAAAATATATAAAAATAGCTAATATGAAAGAAATCGTTTTTCTTATAATATGTTCTGATTTCTAAGCGGAAAATGAGAGATAGATAGCATGCAATAATAACAAAAAAAGGAGGAGGATATAATATTAGAAATCAATAATAAAAATAGCATGCAATAATATGTTCCCAAACTTTGACTGTAATGAAATAACCTATTAAATTTGAAACTATTTATAGATAACTGAATAAATAAAATAATACTCCATATTGTATTATTTCGGGAGCAGTTTGTCATAAAGTTTCTATTTACATATGACATATAATTGAAAGAAACTTTGTATAATTTAGTTATGTTGAATATAATCATTATTAATCCCTCCAATCTAATAAAGTACAAGGTAATTATTAGTTGTTTTCTTGATTTTTAGAAGATATCTTAAATATTATTTTAAATTTTCTTAATATATACTCATATATAATAACATTAAGTTTGACTGGACATACCATATTTTGAAGGTTATCACATCAATTTTTCCAAATTTTAACTTAATGTATTGAGTCTCTTGTCTTTTTCTGTGATTAGGAGATTAAATGACAGTATTGAAAATGTATATGTTACAGAAATCGTTTTATGCGGATTTCATTTCATAAGTTCAGCAAGTTTTTGTTGGGTTGGTCAAACTGTCAATCCAAGTATACATATGAAAGATTTTTTTGCTTATATTACAACTATAGTGAAGTTAATTGACATAGTTTAGGGGGAAATAAAAATTGTTTTCTTGAAATGCTAGAGCCTATACGCTATCAGCGTATATAGTAATTAGCATATTTGAGATGAAGTCTTGGTACGATGTTTAGTTTTTGCCCATTTTTGAAGTTGATACCTACACACAATGGACACAAAAGGTTAAATAAACCCAGTTTTCAAGTTCTTTTTCTGCTATACCAATGATCATTATTATTTCTTAAGTCAACGATTGTGGAGATGATGAAAAGGATTCCTTAAGGGGTCATATTTTTTAATATATGAATGGATGGATGCATATTATTTACCTCATTTTCTCTAGTGAGCGTTGCTATTGGTAACGATTGAGGACCTTTCCAACATTTTTTAAACAAGGGTCTTCTATGTTGTTAGCACTTATCAGTTCGAGCATGTGTGAAACAACTCATTAATATGGATACAATTTAGCCTGAATGAGAGTCCCACCCTATCCCCTCCCCTCAAACACACAAAACAAAATCATTAATTGAGGGGGATCAAAGTACATTAAAATTCCCTTGTTTCATTTTAAAAATAATGTTTCCCAGTCAGGAGAAAAATACTTTCATTTCATAATATCACAGTCAAACCATACAGCAATGGGGCAAAATGGCGTGCAGCATTTTAATTGCTGCCATAGAAATTATGCTTCAACAGTCACCAAATTGCAGATACGTGTTAAATGGTTCCACAAAAACAGTTATATGGAACAAAGTCCATGGAAAATGATTTCAGGTATAAGATACCAAAATTAATGGAATTTCACCCAGTAGTGATACAAGTGATTAGCAGCCACAGACCACAAAAAGTAGAAGTATAAATAGAAAAGGCAAAACGCAAATGAGCAAATTCAAGGATAAAGAATGCACATAAAACCTTATACCTCATATGTCACTGTGGCCCATTTACCGTGCCCAAGAGGCCTATGGTGGTAATACATATTTCCAATGTAAAGACTTCTATCTCTTAAAACTTTTCTTGCTTCACTGATGATTGAATCCACCCTCACAAATGTATCGTCATCACACTTCATAATATACTTAGCGGCAATTGAACCAACCTGTAAACACAGTCAATAACCATCAAGATAATACCACCAAGGCACCAACATAAAAGAGGAGGACAAAAAAATATCACATTTCTTCCTCTATCTCCCATCACTCACCCCATATTCACAGATAGCTATAGTCTTCAACAAAACAAGGTCATAATGATCCATGTATGGGACAATAATGATATCACCAAAATACTATCCTTCTTTCTTTATCTCAACATTTATATCCTTTCTTCCATGCTACTCCCTCTGGTCCTAAATATAAGACTTAATTGACTTTTTCTAGAAAATCCTTAAAAAAACAAAATAAGTTAATTATAAATTGATTTACCTAATTTTTCTCCTTAAACTAGTTTATTTTACCTATAAACTAATGGATAATCTAAAAATATATCAAATATATCATCATTTAATTACCTATTTCGAAACCTTAATCTCTCCAAAAAAAAGTTAATTAGTTCCTATATTTAGGACCGGAGGTAGTATATCGTAAGAGAAATGAGAAAAAACCATGTTAAATCATTTTCAGAATTAAAAGATAAGTACTCACTCATATGGTTTTGCCATCTTTAGGGAAGGGAAGATGGATCCACTCCTACCAAAGCTACAAAGAATCTAGCCACAACATGGGAAGATTTGATCAACTTATGTTGCATCCAAGATCCAATGAAAAGCTCCACATTGGCACGAAAAAAGAGGCGGAGCTTTCCACTGAGGAAGCATTTCAAGATGCAACTGTGCGGCAAAACTTGGAGGTGATGTTGGTAAGGAAGCAACATAAATAGCTTGCACATCGACATCCCCATTTATAGATAGTCCAGTAGCATCCTCAAGAGTAAATCCCTGTGAATATTTAATTTTTAAAAAAGTTAAAAACAATTTATTTGATTCACAAAATTGAAGGAGATCAGATTAGTTTACCCACTGTTCGATAAGGAAAAGAAGTGATATGCCTCCCATCCAATCTACAGTCACCTTCTTCTTTCTCCCCATCAAATAGTTGTTCCTCGTTGGTGTCGAGAAACATAGGCCTATGCAATGTGTCTAGAGAAGAAAATGACGAAAACACCCCTGTTCGGAGAACAAGAGGGATTTCAAAGCTCATGAAAAGAAAGTAAAGTAAAATCACACCCATCAGAATTTGAAGTAGCCTGAATCTATTGGGTAGCACCGACATCTCAAACTTCCCTCTCTTCATCACAAAGAACAAAATCAAAGTTTTCTTTTTCTGTGGTTGTTTAAAGTTTAAGGCTTTGAAGAGCTCAACCCTTGAAGAAAACAGAGAAAATGTGTTCACGTGAACATGAATTGTGAAATGCAGGAGCAGAGAAGAAAAGGCAAGAAAAAGTTTCTGTTTTTTGTGAGTAAAGTTGAAATCTTTGTGCTTTGTTGAATATTTTGTCGTTCTTGGTGAGAATGGTTTTCAGAGGTTCTTAATTACAATGTCATGAAAAGGAAACAATCACAAGAAGCCAAGGAGGTATGAAAGAAACAGAAGGAAAACGATGTCGTGGAAAGAAGAAGAGACTTTACAATGAATTGAAACATAAGAAATAACCCATTAACCATTAACCATTAATCATTAACCATTGACCTTAACCATTAACCAATGTATTATAAACAGGACCTGGGTCGGTCGACTAGGCTAAGGCAGAGAGTGAAGGGTTAAAGGCTCAATCGAGGGTCAATCAGTGTTTCTATCGGCCTCATGAAAATAATTAAATAATATACTAATTAATAAAAACAAATCAACATTATAATAAATTATACTCCCTTTACTCCTAAATATAAGACCTAGTTGATTTTTTTTGAAAATTCTTAAAAAGCAAAATAAGTTAATTATAAATTGATTTGCCTAAATTTTTTCCCTTAGACTAGTTTATTTTACAACTAATGAATAATCTAAAAATATATCAAATATGTTATGAGGTAGTAAATTATAATACTCCCTCCGGTCCTAAATATAAGACCTAATTGACTTTTTCTGGAAAATCCTTAAAAAGAAAAATAAGTTAATTATAAATTGATTTACCTAATTTTTTCCCTTAAACTAGTTTATTTTACCTATAAACTAATGGATAATCTAAAAATATATCAAATATTTCATTATTTAATAACTTATTTCGCAACCTTAATCTCTCTAAAAAAAAGTCAATTAGGTCCTATATTTAGGATGGGTAGTAGTATTCAACAAAACTCTAAATGTTTTAAAAAAAGAGGGAAAAGCTAAATAGTCCAAACCTACAAAATAGAGTCCATAGTCCATTTCAATAGTCCGCAGTCAACACATATAAATACCACATTACTTTACACACACACACAAACCCTATTAAACATTAAAATTAGAAAAATCTCAAATTGAAACAGAAAAAGAAAATTTTCAGAACCCAGATCTCAAAAACAAACAAAAAAGACCCAAATCTACTAAACCAAAATAAAAACAGAATAACTGATCAAAAAAAAAATAAAAACAGAATAATAAAAATCTCACCTTCAAACATGGCACTCTGAATATCAGCACAGTTAACAACACTGTTGTCATCGATACCCTTTTCCTCTTCAATAAAGGAATCCCCATAACCATTTTTATTACTGGTAGACAAACAAGACCTCTCAAAAGTGAACTTAACACACGAAACAAAAAACCACTGAAGCAAAGAGAAAACGATCCTAATTATTGCACTTGCTGGGATCACAATCTCTGTCGCAAGCTTCGACAATATCACACCACCCGACACCCATTCTCGCTAGAAACCTAAAACGGAGAGAATGCAAATTAAGAGAGGGACGAGATGGAGAAAGTTATAGAGAGGATGATCTTTTTTAAAAATCACTACTCATACCCTAAAAAGTTTATATTCTTCCAATCTTATCACAACTTGACACCTAATGTCTCTTTGACCTTAAATAGGAAACACATGTGTACATTTGACTCTAAAAAACTCATGGTACTAGGTGACCTCAAGGAAAAATATGTGTACATATGGTTGTCAACTTTTTCAAAGATTTTTCTCGTAAGTCCTTTTTAGTTTGATGAGATTTTATAGAGTGTAAGTTTAGAGTTTTGCGAGAATTGCATCTAGGTAGTAAGTAACTAAGTAGAGATTCTTTACCAAAAAAAAAACTAAGTAGAGATTTAATTTCAGAAGTTGATAATAATTATTAATGACAACTATTGACAATTGAAATAGTGTTGATTAACACGTGAATAAATTAAAGTTGCTAATGGATTTGTTTGATATTAAATTTCTTACTTAGAACTTAGGTGCAATTATCCCAATTTTTTTCTCATTTTCTTCTCATAGTGAAAGCAAGGATGCACAAGAGGGGGGGTGAATTGTGCTTGAAATAAAATTTTAATCTAAATAATTGTAAAACAATTTATACTGGTTCGGCCAAAACACTTGCCTACGTCCAGTTCACCAACTCCTCGTTGGGTTCCACTAAGTTCAGGTTTTCAACAGGTTCACCTGATAAACTTTACAAGTGAAAGAATCTCTCTAACACTCCCCCTTACTACCCGTAAAGTCACAACCCTGTTCTAAAGCTCCAAGCTTCAGAACAACCCCAAAACAGAAGAGGATTTAATTAAGCTCACTAAGTTCACAGATGAACAGATTTTGTTAAACACTTAGGCTTGTGATCGCAGTGACTTAAAAGCTCTTTTAATAAACTTGACAGAGAGTAGGTGCAAGTTCAGATGGTTCGGTAGTGAGCAATAAATTACAATGTGCTATTTATAGTCTTCAATGGATGATATAGCCGTTTGACACAAAGAGGTGAAAACTTGAATCCGTTGAGCTCATTTAATGCTTGGTACTTGGTTTCACTCATGTTGCTTGAAGAAGAGGATGAACATTAAATGTAGCTTCGAGCTTTTAACAACAAATGTTACTTCTTTTAGATGAGAAGTTGCCTTGAGAGCAAATGTGCCAGAGGAATGAGTCTAACGTCTTCTGAAAAAGCATTCTGAGCGCGACAGTGTACTTTTTGAAGGTAATGGATGCACAAGAGGGGGGGTGAATTGTGCTACAAAATAAAAGCTCAAATAAAATCAACACAAGAGTTTATACTAGTTCGGTCTACCTGACCTACGTCCACTTCTCAACCACCCAGGCCGAGTTCCACTATCCCCAGGTTTTACAACGGGTGCACCTGGAACCTTTACAACCACAAGTTTTGAACGGGATCACTTGCAACCTTACAATCACAAGTTTTACTCAGGGCTCACTTGCAACCTTTCTAACTAGCTCCCCCTTACAACCAGCAAGGGTTCAACCTTTACAAATAAAGGATTTTTCTAACTAAGTTCTCTTTAAGAGCAGATAGTGTTACACACTTAAGTACAATTAACGCTCTTATAACACGAAGAGACTTAACTACAAAGAGTACAAGATATGTAGATGAAAAGATCACTCAATGAGTTAAATGCTCTTTCTCTTTTCTGGGCAGCTTTGAATGCTTGAAGGATTTTTCGATTTCTCTCTCTAGCTTCTTTCAAGAATGTCAAAGATAATTGATTGTCTTCATAAATGAAGTTGAACTCCTTTATATAGTCTTCAAAACATTCTCCCTCTTGGTAGGTGGGTTAGCCGTTTGAATATGGCCGTTTTTCCCATGTTACCGTTTGCCCAATAAATGCTTCATCAATGCATAGCAGGGTTGACTTGCTTTATCTCTGAAAAGTAGTCCTGACAACTCTGCTCTGACAAAAGCATTCTGACACTGCACTTCTGAACGTTCTGACATTCTGATTGCTTGCGGAAGCAGATTCTCATCCGGAAGCAACTCTACTTAGTGTGCTGCATGTGACATACTGTTACTAATTCCCTGATTAGTTCAATAATACCTTCACTAACTATGATAGAAAAATGATTTCCATAATATCAATAAATCTATCATAGTTAGAAAAAGAATTTCCTAATAATATTCACTATCCATGATAGAAAAGAATTTTCTAATATAACCTGAACACTATCATGGATAATTAATAGCTAACCATGTTAGAAAAGAATCACCTAACATGGTTAGAAAAAGAAGCGACCTATTACAATTCTCCAATTTACCATTAATATCAATACAAATAAAATATGCGGAAGCGAATGCAGACCTATACATTTTGGCAATATACATGTCTAAATAATCTAAACAACCTTTGAAACTTAATTCCCTTTCATGACGCTCGCGCCTGTGCATGATCACCTGCAAAAATGTAAGTAATCGTGGGGTGAGACAACTTGTCTCAGTAATCTACTACTTAACTCACTATAACAGTGAGATGTGCGGTAGTAAGGGCGTCTAAAGGGTACCACAATTTTAAAATCAATATATACATATATATATATTAGAATCAAACCTCCATCCATTTATCATTTCAAGCCCTCTGTCACGTCCAAACCAAATCAAGTCCCTCCTTACTACTTTTCAAAAATCACTCTAAACCCCTCAATCAAATTCCACATCAATAAACTTCACCGTCTAACCTCCAATCCATGCGTTCCTCACTATAAATCTCATTCATAACTTTCTCAAATCCAATTTTCTCGGCTTACGCCCATGTACAATCCTGGTGCTCTACTCATGCCATCCCGGAGGCACTACGATTGAGCCCTATAAATGTTCCAAATGAGTTGACACTGTGCCCCTCTCAAAAGTGAGGGGGCATTTTCCCTCTCTGGTAACCCCATGAGAGGGAAACCCCAATCTGTCTCCAATCAGAAAGGGAGCAGTCCCTGTCTCCAATCAGAAGACTGCTGGTCACAGTCTCCAATCTGTTGACCATTGGTCACAGTCTCCAATCTGTTGACTCGTACAAATAACCGTTGATTGGCTTATCAACCGGTTATCATCGCGCGATGGTACATATTTCTCAGTGTCATGCAATGCACCCAATTCTTTTCAAAATCTGAATCCCATTCAATATCTCAATCACCATTTCCTTCAACATATCAATAATCACCTGTGATATTTTCCTGCAACCCCTCTTTCAAATGTCTTCAACCGCAACATACAATTTTTCTAACTCAAAACCCTAATCCTCAACTTAAATTTTTAAAGCCTCAACCCTTTATCTCTCACCTTCTCTTATCTATATTAACTCTCAATGTCACTGCCAGAACACTGTACCTACATACCTTTCAAACCATTACAGCTCAATAACAACCACCAGCCAGAATAGTATATATATATAGTGTCACAAATTTCTTTATATGAAAATAGTCGTGTTTGAAAGGCACCCGATAGCCTATTTTGTATAAAAATAAGTTTTAAAGATTTTATATTTATATAGAGGGTTAGAAAGGATTTTCAAATCCCACCTAACATCACCCTCAATGTTATAGCGAGATAAGAGTGATTACCTGTCGCCCTTAGCACTCCACTGCCTTCCTTACCATTTCCTTTAGAACTTCCAAGTACTTTCCTCTTAATCCCTCCTATTATTACACAAAGTAATAATAGTCATAAACATTTATTCTTATATATATGATTACTGAATAACGTCACTCTAAATCCTAACAATGCTACCCAAAACCCCCTTCTTATAAAACTATTTTGTTTTTATTATTCACATATTCTTAACATTTCCAGAATTCTAACAAACACACTCAGAATGAACAAATCGATTGGTCAACAGAAATTTGACAAGCATTCCACTTGCGTATATACTACTAGATTGGCCCTAACAAGGAAAAAGCAAAAAGGAAGCAAATAAAAGCTCACACTTGCACATAAATCATACAGATACTAGATCTATAAACCATAATCATATCGCCAACCATTTGAATATTAACAAAATACAATCCAATGAGAAAATCAGCTCAACTCAAACAAAATTCATCCATCCAAAATCAAGCGTCAAAAATAGACCAAACAAACATAAACACTTCCACTATTAAGCACACAAAATACTACCACCCTAAAATGCCAAACTCCCTCTAGCCACAACCTAGTAGCCCAACAAAATGGAATATAATTTGCCATATCCAGAAAACTCGAAGATCTTAACAAAACTCACCACTTTTAAATCCAAACAGCAACCAAAGACAACTCAATCAACATCAAGCAACATTCACTATATTGAACACCGCTACAAATGAAAATTGGAAACCATGGAACAATCATCAATTTCAAAAGAAAAACAAGAAACAAGTTCAACAAACCACACAATTTCAGCTCATTTTATATGTATCGTCAATTTAAAATGAAAACCTCCGTTTCTTTCCCATACTCCATTCAGCTACAAGAGTACAAGGTGAAGAAATTTATAAATGCACATGCTACCACATTTACTATCTTCATATGCACCACAATAGGAAGGTCATGAAGAGCTGTCCAACAACATTATTCCAACAGCTATATAACTTCCAACTAAATGAATCTATGCTCCATATTTAAATTCAAACATAATTTCTAATAGGAACTCCGCTACCCAAAATCTCAATGTCCAGGGCTATTTTCAACACCACTAACTCAATTATAAAACTATTTTGCCTGAACCTATTCGCAGTACCACATACCAGAAATAAGAAAGCAACCACCCAAAATAGAACACAAAACCAAAACAAAATAACATAACTGAACCAACTCCAGTTTGAACAAATACTTTCATTGCTTCCTAACTTTAATTGGTCATGGAAATAGGAAAAATACAGAAAATTGACACATTTATATAATACACACTTGAGCCACAACCCTGTCTAAACACTCATACAGTCCAACAAGCAGAGACACAAATAAACTTCACAGATTACCACAATATCAATCATTCAAATCATCACTTGAATATCCAAACTCAAAGCTTAATTTGTGTTTTTGTTTGATTTGAAAATCAAAATAGAAATCCCCTTTCAAACCCTAATCGGTCTCTCTTCCAAATTCGTAGAAAATGAAAGAAATTGAAGGAAATGGAGTTTACCTAAACTTGAATATGAAGTTGTACGCTTGAATTGAGCTAGCCGCCGCCGGAAACCGTCGTCTTCGCCGGAAACGAAGAGGAGCAGTGCAGAAAACAAAAACAAGAGGGAAAATTGTATCAAGAACATTGTGAAACTCGAAGAACCAAGAAGCCGAACAAGGAAAAGAGGAAGGAGCTTACCCACGGCCTGTCGTTGTTCGAGCTCCGCCGTGGCTTGTTGGAAAAGAAGGAGCACGTCTTCTTCGCCATTCACCGTGGCCGGAAGATGAAAAAAACGCATCGGAGGGGAAGACGCAGGGAAGAGGGAGAGGCCGCGCCACCGTGCCGTCGCGCCGTCGCCGTCGCCGGATTCAGAGGGCCGAAGGGATTGGGTTCGAGTGGAAGGAAAGGAGAAAATGAAGAAGACGAAGAAATGGGGGGTCTGTCGGGTTTTTGAGAAAAGAAGAAGGAAGGGAGTGTTTGGTTAGGGAGAAATAAGGGTGGTTTTTGATAATTAAAGCCTGAACTTGCCATAGTTTACTTATTTTGATTTAAAACCACTTAAACCAGCCTCCAATCTTCTTAAACTTCAAAATATTTTTAGCTTTATCATTCCCTCATATTTCAAACTCTTCATTTCTTAATTAATTATATGCACATTAATTACTCAAAATTTCCAAAATATCCCAAAAACTCCTAAAAATTCCAAAATTCTCAATTTCTCCATTTATTATTTCCCAAAACACTCATTGATCCTATATTAAATTTTCAGGATGTTACACTGCACTTGAACGTTAGTTTAGCAATATAAGCACATAGTCACATGCAGTGGGTGTTTACTTAGTCTAAGATGGCTTCCTTGGATCCGGAAGCACTTCTACATCTGGAAGCACTACTACTGGATGAAGGGTTATATTCACTTTTACTCACTCTCGCTCAGTGTCCTTCATTCCAACAGTCAGTGCTAGTCACTAAGCAATCGGAAGCAATTCTACTAGACGTGGCTCATGTTCACTGACGCTCAGTGTTATCTATACCAACAGCCAGCGCTAGTCACTAAGCTATCGGAAGCAATTCCACTAGACGTGGCTCATGTTCACTGACGCTCAGTGTTATCTATACCAACAGCCAGCGCTAATCACTAAGCTATCGGAAGCAATTCCACTTCCGGTTGAATCCTAGCTTAGTCTTAAGGTTTTGTATATCTAGTGCCTCTGGACTAAGTTATTTCCTTAGTGGATTACCTGCTCTCGCTGGGGAATGAGTCATTCATCCGCGAGCGCTAGTCCTAGTTCATCCGGAAGTAAGTCCTCATCTGGTTGCACTCTAACTTGGGATTCTATGTTAACCTATTGCTTTCTAAGTACTTAATTCATTCTTTCATATTTTAGTCTTCATCAAAACTTAAGATTCTAACACTTTTGTACTTGATTTGCTTTTCTATTCGACACTTCGATCAGGCATTGATTGCACTTGCTTCGATCAGATGCTACACACTTAGATCACACGTTAAAAGCATACAGTTTCAATCACTTGATATTCCAATCACTAATTCATTGTAGTTCCGATCAGTCCGTGATCTAATCTTCTTAGCTTTGCTTAGACTTGTTCTGATTGATATTCCAATCAAGAATTTAACTTAGAAACATATTCTTTATTATCTCATGATCGCTTGATTCTAAGTTATATGATCGGAACTATCTAGTGATCACTTATGTCTTAGTCTAATTGCTATGTCTTGTGATCGCTTTGTCTTATTCTGATTGCAGCGTCTTATGATTGCTATGTCTATTTCCTGATTGCAATGTCTTATGATGGCTATGTCTATTTCCTGATTGCAATGTCTTATGATTACTATGTCTATTTCCTGATTGCAATGTCTTATGATCGCTAATAGTTATCATCAAAACTTAATATTCTAACATTCTCCCCCTTTTTGATGATGACAACACATAAGATAAAACAGGAATAGCCGTTACTATAATGTAAGGATCAGATAAGCATGAAGATCACAAAGACAAAGTTAGATATGAGAAAGACACAGAGAAATATGTATATAAGTCACAACTTTGTAAGTACAATATTAGTCAAAAATTTTAAGACATAAGCAGGAAATACAAAAATGATTATAGAGATGATGATGCATATGCTAATTTTCATTCTTCTTCATCTGAATCTGATTGTGAGGCAGAAATCACATATCTCCTTCATTTTCTCCCTGATTGCTGAGAAGAATATTGTCCCTCTTCTGGTCCTTTCCCTTGAGACTGATTGTTACGAGGAACAGAAGCAGCAGGTTGGGGGGAGCACGATGCAGCAAAGCTAAGGAAGGCTCTGTGGCAATGTCTGGTGGATCTATAGGCTTAGCACCTAACCATTCCAAAGCAGAAAAGTGTGGTGTTCTTGAGCCTCCACCACCACTACCTCTAGCAGATCTCTTTCCCTTCTGAGGCTGTTCTAACCCATATCTGTTAGCAATTTCTTGAAGGAGTGAGTTATCACTGTTGGGCTCCTCAACTTGATTTTCCTTTCTGCCACGCCCTCTACCTCTTCCTTTTCCTCTGCTACCTCTTCCTCTATTCTGACCCTGAGACTTTCGTTTAGAAGAAGAAGAGGTTTTCTCTAGGTTATCTGCTTCCTTATCATCCTGTTTCTGAAGTTGGGCAGCAAAGCGAGAATCTTCTTCTACTTGAAGAGCTTTCTTTCTTTCCTCTTCTGCAGCAGCCAAAGCTAAGGCCCTCTTAATAGACTCAATTTCCTCAAGGGTAAGCTCTTGATGAACTTCCTCTTCAACATGTTCATCCTGAGTTTCATGTCCTTCAGGAATGATAGAAAGTGACGGAGTGAAGGAAGTTGAAGCCTTAGCCTTTCTGGCTCTTTTAGATGAAGAAGAGCGTCCTCCTCTGGTTCTAACTTTTCGGACTCTAGGCTCCTCAGGCAGTGAATCAGTAGGGCCAAAGGAGTAAAGAGCATCCGAGAAGTAGTTTGTAGGGACAACAATGCCTCTAAGAGGAGATAATTCTGGAGACCTCATAGGTGATAGCTCAGGTGATTTCTCCCCCTTGTTGGCATCATCAAAAGGAAAGGAAGGGAAGGGTGGGAGGGGTGGGTCAAGTGATGAGGGAGGAGGGGAAGGGGAATGAGGTTGAAAGGGTGGGTGAGAGTGTGGGTGAAGTGGTAATGGAGTAGTGGAAGGAGATGGCTGGGGTGGAGAGGTAATAAGGGGTGATCAGATGGGTGATGATTGGTGGCTATGTGGAGGAGGGAAAGGGGAATGATGTGGGGGGGATTGGTGTGGGAGTGATGGTTGTGAGTGTATGAGATGAGGGAGGGATTGGTGAAGAAGGGTAGTTAAGGTACTTATCTGGGTAGTGAGGTTGGTTGTGAGAGTCTCCAGGTTGGTGAGTCTGTCTAGAAGATGATTGGAAGGAATTGTGGCTGTGATATTGGAGAGGATGGTCTGGGCATGCTGTTGAAATTCTCCTCCAAAATAATCATTGAATCTTTCCACAAGCTTCAGGAGCACTGCATCAGACAGACGGAATTGAGGATTTTCTTCAAAAAAGGTCTTCACGAAGGCTTGCTCAATGATATTTTTGGTGTGCCTTCTGTGCTGAACCGATCTGATGTCATGAAAGGGCACCAATTCCTCATAAGACATCTCCTTGGATGAACGAAGTTCATCAGATGAGTTGGGATCACTAGAGGAGACTGATTGGATGGATGAGAGGAAGGAAGGTAGGGAGCGAGGTTCATCATCAATGATCACATCTGGAGACTGAGACCCATCATCATCAATCATGATCTCAGCAGAGTGATCTCTAGACGGGCTTGCTTTAGGAGACTTATGCAAGGGTTCCTCAATAATATGTTGAGGGGGCTCCTCAACAATGATCAGTGCCTCAACACTTCTTGCTTCGATCAAGAGTGCCTTCCTGGGTTTAGCATTTTTCTTAGCAATTTCCTTGACAGCCTTTGACTTAGATTCCTCTCCTATCTTAGCTTTTTCTGAGGAAATTAATTTCATCTTTCTGAGGTTTGTCGCTGAGAATTTCCCAATGGGCCTTGGGTTATGTTGCGTAGGCCAGACTCCTTCCAGTTTCAGAAGGCAAGAAATGACTTGAAGATAAGGGAAGGTGGTCTTGGAGGTCCTCTTCAACAGAAACCTCCTCATTTCTTGAATGATCAGCATACCAGGGTTGATGGGCTCCTTTGCGATCAGTCTTCCCAGAATGGGGTTGTCCTGATCGGTAAGATTGGTGAAGTTTCCAGATTTATTCACCATCAACCTGCTATACACCATGTACAGGAGTCTGTGAATGTTGCTCATTCCAGCAGGAGTTTTCTTGTCTTTCCCTTCCAAACCCAGAAGTTTCCAATAGCCATCCTCAGGGTATTTCTCATATTTTTCCCAGATCCTGTACTTTGCATCTTTTATCCCTATGGCTGCGTTCAAGCTATCATCATCAAAGTGGATTTTCTGACCCCTCACTGTGCTTGTGAAAGAGATTCCAATCACATCCTTTATATCATCCACAGAAAGATTGGAGTAGAAGACGCGAATCACATCCAAATTGTAATCATCATGGATGGCGAACCAAGAGGCATAGGGCTCTAGCCACTCATTCAAATCATATCCCCAATTCTTCAAGTAACCCAGATCTATGTAGATGGCTGTGCGATCATTTTCTATTTTCTCGCTCATACTCTTTGAAGGAGTCTCTAAAATGCTTGTCACAAAACCAATCTTAGGAGAAAGAGGAACAATCTTCTTCTGAGATTCCGGGATGTTGGAGATTTGTGATTTCTGTCTAGATGAAGCCATTCTTGGAGATGTATAAAGAAGACGAGAAGAATAAGTATGCAAAAATGAGTTTTATTTTTTGAAAGTTGAGAGTGAAGTTTGAGATTAATTCAGATTATTGATGCGAAAATGAGTGAAGTGAGTGGGAGAGAGATTAACTAGTTAATTGCATTTATGAGTAATGATGTAAGCATACATGGTTATCATGCAAAAATGGGAAGACGTGACATTTGTATAGAAGGGTGTCAGACATTGTACCCGGAACTTCGATCATTCTAAGTGATCGTGACGTTACAGATTTAAAATTCAAAAATGTGATCGAAGCATTATCCTCTGATTGAACTGCCATGACCGTCTAAATTCCTTCAATCAGGATGTGAATTATGATCGTTAGGCCGATGCTTCAGCCTTGATCGAAATACAGTGATTGCAAGTCCGTGAAAGATATATCTGTGTTTTGAAAACGGACCTGCAAAAGACTTAGGTATCCACTCTGATGGTTAAGTTAGTATACTATTAATTTAGAAGGATAAGAATAACAAAACAAAAAAATTTTATAACTCATCTGGGTTTACCATTCCCAATTCTCTTCTTATAAATCCAAATTGATCAGTACCAAGAGGATTAGTAAATATATCAGCAAGTTGAAGATAAGTAGGGACAAAGTCAACCTTTATGTCCTCCCTTTGAATGTGATCTCTGAGAAAATGATGTCTAACATCAATGTGCTTAGTCCTCTGATGATGAACAAGATTATTGGTCAAACTAATAGTGCTTGTGTTATCACATAGGATAGGAATTTCTGAGAAGTCCATACCTAAATCACTTAATTGTTGTTTTAGCCAAAGGACTTGTGCACAGCAGCTGGCAGCAGCAATATATTCAGCCTCTAATGAGGACAGAGATACACAATTTTGTTTCTTGCTGGCCCAAGAGACTAAGCAGCCTCCTAGAAATTGGCACTGACCACTAGTACTTTTTCTATCAATTTTATAACCTGCATGATCGGAGTCAGTATATGCAATTAAATAAGCTTCTGTACCCTTGGGGTACCAGATACCAAGTTCTTGGGTTCCAATCAGATATCTTAGTATTCTTTTGACATTAGTCAAGTGAGATTCCTTGGAATTGGCTTGATATCTAGCACACATGCCTACACTAAACTGAATGTCAGGTCTACTAGCAGTTAAATAAAGTAATGAACCTTTATCCCTTTATATAATGTCTGATTTATAGGTTTACCAGACCCATCAACATCTAGACTAGCAGTAGAGCTCATTGGGGTATCATCTGTTTTGGACATATCAAATGCAAATTTTTTCAGAAGCACTTTGCAGTATTCTAACTGAGAGATAAAAATTCCCTTTTCTTTCTGTTTGACTTGAAGACCCAAAAAGAAATTTAGTTCTCCCATCATGGACATTTCAAATTCTCCCTGCATCAACTTAGAAATTCTTGACATAGTTCTCGTTAGTGGCTCAAAATATAATGTCATCTACATAAATCTGTACTATGAGCATATGATTATTTTTATGTAGAATAAATAGAGTAGTATCTAATTTTCCTCTGATAAACTTCTTTTCAAGTAAAAAATTGCTAAGTCTCTCATACCAGGCTCTTGGTGCTTGTTTGAGACCATACAAGGCTTTATTTAATTTATATACATGGTCTGGTTTATTTAATTCTTGAAAACTAGGTGGTTGTTCAACATAAACTTCTTCTTTGATATAACCATTAAGAAAAGCACTCTTTACATCCATTTGATATAATTTGATGTTATTAATGGATGCAAATGCAAGAAGAATTCTTATTGCTTCAAGTGTTGCAACTGGAGCATAAGTTTCTTCATAATCTATTCCTTCTTGGTTATACCCTTTGGCAATTAATCTTGCTTTATTTCTGACTATCTGACTTGTTTCATCAAGTTTGTTTTTGAAAACCCACTTAGTACCAATGATTGATTGACTTTTAGGCTTTGGTACTAAGTCCCAAACTTGATTCCTTTTGAATTGATTAAGCTCTTCTTGCATGGCTATTATCCAGTCACAATCATTAATAGCTTCTTCAACACAATTAAGTAGGCTCGATTTCAGAAATAAATGCAGAAAATTCTACCTCATTTTGTAATTGTTGTCTAGTTTTAACTCCTGCCTATATGTTGCCAATTATTTGCTCTGGAGGATGATCCTTGAGATGATTTAATGAGGGAGGCAGAGTTCCTTCTTCCTTTTGAACAGACTGAGATTCCTCCTTGATGGCTTCCTTTGATCGCAGCTTGGTGTGATCGAAGCATCCTTCAATCATACCAGGCATCAGATCATCCTCTGATCGCTTCTCCGAAGTTACCTCATCAAAAACAACATGAACAGATTCTTCAACAGTTTGATTTCTTTTATTGTAAACTCTATATGCTTTACTACGGTTAAAGTATCCAATGAAAATACCAATATCAGATTTAGCATCAAATTTTCCTAGATTTACTTTGTTATTATTATGTATAAAGCATTTTGAACCAAAAACTCTAAGATGACTGAGATTAGGTTTTCTTCCCTTATAGAGTTCATATGGAGTCTTCTGTACTCCTTTTCTAATGTAGGCTCTGTTGGACATGTAGCATGCTGTGCTCATTGCATCTGCCCAGAAGATTTGAGGGATTTCCTTCTCAATTAGCATACTACGAGCCATCTCTGTAAAGACTTTGTTCTTCCTTTCAACAACACCATTTTGTTGAGGGGTTCTAGGAGCAGAGAAGTTGTGATCAATTCCTTTCTCTTCACACAGCTCCTTGAACTCTTTGTTCTCAAATTCTCCGCCATGATCTGATCTTATTGAGACTATGCTTTGATCCTTTTCATTCTGCAATTTCTTAGCAAGTACACAAAAGGCATCAAAAGCTTCATGTTTGGAGGAAAGGAATGCAACCCAAGTAAATCTTGAATAGTCATCCACTATAACCAGAGTATAGAGATTGCCTCCAAAGCTTTTAACTCGAGCTGGTCCAATCAGGTCCATGTGGAGTAGTTCCAATGGCCTAGATGTGGAGACTAGCTTTTTAGATTTAAATGATGTTTTTGTTTGCTTTCCTTTTTGACATGCTTCACAGATAGTATCATGTTTGAATTTAAAACTGGGAATACCTATCACTAAGTCTCCCTTAATTAATTTTTCTAATTGAGTGAAATTTACATGAGTTAAGTGTTTGTGCCAAAGCCAACAATTTTCATCATTTGAAATGAAACATTTTTCTTCTAAATTTTGATTTAATTCTAAAGTATACAAATTTCCATTTCTGCTAGCCTTTAGCTTACAGTTAAGATTACTTTTATCTAAATTTAACTTTTGTTTGTCTATAACCAGACATTCATTTGAATAAAAAATGACCCAGTTTCCTCTGTCAGTACATTGGCTAACACTTAATAAATTGTGCAACAGACCATCTACAGATAGACCTCTTTGACTGGACCTACTTGTCCTACACCAGTGATTCTGCCACTTTGGTTACCTCCAAAGGTGACTTTGGCTCCTTCCTTCATCTCAAGGGAGTTGAATTTTTCTTTGTCTCCCGTCATGTGTCTAGAGCATCCACTATCAATGTACCATTTTTCTTTGTTTGATGCTCTAAAACAAATCTGCACAATTTAAACACACTTAGGTACCCAACATTGCTTGGGTCCTTTAGAGTTAGTCCAAGGCCACTGATCTGAAGAGATCTTGGTGGCAGATGTCCCCTTGGGGACCCATTTATAGGAATTGTTAATCCCATATTTTCTATGGTAGCAAGAAGATTGGGTGTGCCCCTGTTTATTGCAATAATTACAGAAACTATAAGATTAGGAAGGATAGTATATTTTTTCTTGAAAAGATGCAAATTTGGTTTTCCTCTGAGTTTTTGGCTTAGGGTTGTAGCCTATACCAGCTCTATCCATGTTCCCTTTTTGCTCTTGAAGAATAACCTTCAACATAGTTGTTCCTTTAGTAAATTTTTCTAGAGCCATTGTTAGTTTTTCTTTTTCCTTGATTAATACCTCACAAGTTGAACATTGAGTGATGTTGGCTTCATGTTCTTCCTTTGATGTGATCACTACCTCAGACTCAGGGCTGATCGCAATCACAGATTTAGTACTGATCGCAGTATTAGATTCAGATATGATCACAGTATCAGATTTAGGACTGATTGCAATCTCAGATTTTTCTCTTAACTTTTTATTTTCTTTTCTGAGATAGATACTTCTTTTGCAAGTTTATAAAATTCAGTAACCAAGCTATTATATTCATCTTGTAGGTCATAATTTTCAGAATCATTTACCTCAGTATTTTCATGATCGGAGTCATCTGATCTCTCTTGAGCTACCAAACACAAGTTGGCAGCTTCTTCAGTCTCCTCTTCATCTTCTGAACTATCTCCCCAGATCGATCCTACAAAGGCTTTCTTTTTGTCTTTTTCCTTATACCTCTGAAGACTTGGACATTCAGCTTTGAAGTGACCAGGCTTTTTGCACTCGAAGCAGATAGGTGCCTTTCCTTTGGGTAGCTGTATTCTCCTTTCTGAAATCTTCCTTTTCTTTTGAAAAACTTCTTAAACCTTCTTACCATCATTGCCATTTTCTCATCATCAATATCCTCATCATCATTATCATCATCATCATCATCATCATCATCATCTCTTTCTTTGCTGGGAGCAACTAAGGCTAGATTCTTTGCTTTTGTGGCTGCTTGTGGATTTCTTTGGGCCAATAAGGTAGGTTCATACTCAGCTAGAGAACCAAAAAGAGCGGTGACAGACTTTGTTGATTCTCCTGGAACTTCCTGCAAAATAGTAACCTTAGTGAGCCAATCACCTTTTAGTACTTTTAGAATTTTATTTACCTTTTCTTTTTCAGAAATGGTTCTCCTAAAGCAGTGAGGTTGTTTATGAGATGAGTGAATCTGATTTCTAGATCTCTGATAGGCTCATCAGGAACCATAGTGAATTTGTGAAATTCTTCAACAAGCATTTCCACTCTTCTGTCCTTCACACCAGTGGTCCCTTCATGAGCAGTTTGAAGAGCATCCCACATTTCCTTAGCAGATTTAAGATGGCTTATCCTGAAATATTCTTTCTGACTCAAGGCACATTGAATCATAAGAATAGCTTTGTGGTTTAGCTCCATCATGGCGAAATCTTCATCTGTAAATTTGTCTTCAGTCTTTGGAGTACCCTAGAACCCTTGGGAACAAGGTTTCCGTTCTGAATGATATTCCATAGTCTATATCCATGAGCTTTAATGAAGTTCTCCATTTTGAATCTCCAGAAGGTATAGTTCAGACCATCAAAACCAGGAGGCTTGTTGGAAGGAGTTGAGATATCTGGAAGCACATTCTCTACAGCATCCATCACAAGATCTTTGCTTGCCAGATTCGTTGGAATCTAAGAAGGGAAGACCCGCTCTGATACCAAATGAAAGCAAAGATGCACAAGAGGGGGGTTGAATTGTGCTTCAAATAAAATTTTAATCTAACTAATTGTAAAACAATTTATACTGGTTCGGCCAAAACTCTTGCCTACGTCCAGTTCACCAACTCCTCGTTGGGTTCCACTAAGTTCAGGTTTTCAACAATTTCACCTGATAACCTTTACAAGTGAAAGAATCTCTCTAACACTCCCCCCTTACTACCCGTAAGGTCACAACCCTGTTCTAAAGCTCCAAGCTTCAGAACAACCCCAAAACAGAAGAGGATTTAATTAAGCTCACTAAGTTCACAGATGAACAGATTTTGTTAAACACTTAGGCTTGTGATCGCAGTGACTTAAAAGCTCTTTTAATAAACTTGACAGAGAGTAGGTGCAAGTTCAGATGGTTCGGTACTGAGCAATAAATTACACTGTGCTATTTATAGTCTTCAATGGATGATATAGCCGTTTGACACAAAGAGGTGAAGACTTGAATCCGTTGAGCTCATTTAATGCTTGGTACGTGGTTCCTCTCATGTTGCTTGAAGAAGAGGATGAACATTAAATGCAGCTTCGAGCTTTTAACAACAAATGTTACTTCTTTTAGATGAGAAGTTGCCTTGAGAGCAAATGTGCCAGAGGAATGAGTCTAACGTCTTCTGAAAAAGCATTCTGAGCGCGACAGTGTACTTTTGTACTTGATTTGCTTTTCTGTTCGACACTTCGATTAGGCATTGATTGCACTTGCTTCGATCAGATGCTGCACACTTAGATCACACATTAAAAGCATACAGTTTCAATCACTTGATATTCCAATCACTAATTCATTGTAGTTCCGATCAGTCCGTGATCTAATCTTCTTAGCTTTGCTTAGACTTGCTCTGATTGATATTCCAATCACGAATTTAACTTAGAAACATATTCTTTATTATCTCATGATCGCTTGATTCTAAGTTATATATGATCGGAACTATCTAGTGATCACTTATGTCTTAGTCTAATTGCTATGTCTTGTGATCACTTTGTCTTATCCTGATTGCAGCGTCTTATGATTGCTATGTCTATTTCCTGATTGCAATTTCTTATGATGGCTATGTCTATTTCCTGATTGCAATGTCTTACGATTGCTATGTCTATTTCCTGATTGCAATGTCTTATGATTGCTATGTCTATTTCCTGATTGCAATGTCTTATGATCGCTAATAGTTATCATCAAAACTTAAGATTCCAACACATAGTCCCTCTTTCATTTCTTTTTTTTGTAATCACTGCATGGTTTAATTCAGACTCAAAGGGTAGAAGTGTTGTCCACATAGACAAGGTTGATTACTTGGATACACATATTTTCCCTCTAAATTGATTACTAGATTACTAAATTGATTACTAGATTACTAGATTAGTGTCATATAGTAATATAATAAATTTTATTACTATATGCCACTAATTATATAGCATCAACCCCTATATAATTTCAATTCTTTTGACATTTTTGGGTGAATTTGGTTCATCATTTATTTGTAGTCCAAGCAATCACAAACAAATTCATTTATGTCTAATATTGATATTTTAAATTTGATTGAGTATCCAAAAGTTGTAATGGTTTATTCTATTTAATTAGGGACAAATTTCAATGTCTCAATTATCTTTTATCAATATACGATAATTGATAGTCAGTTTCAAACGATGTTTTACAAATATAATTTTAGGAAAATACCATTTAAATCCCTCCGAATATACAAAAGGACAATTCAGGAACTCAAACTTCCAAAAGGACCATGAAGGAACTAAAACCTAGTTAACATTTTAAAATTGTGTGAAAAGACAAAATTGCCCTAATCATCACTGGCGAGTCCCTCGTCACTTGATCGCCAGTTGGCGAGCCACTGGCGAGTACATTCGGGTAACTCGCCACTTGCTCGCCAGTTGGCGAGCCACTGGCGAGCCTGACGCTGTCAAAAAATCAGACGCGATTTTTAGGGTTTCTTGGGCCTATAAAAGCTTCCTATCATGACCCAAACCATTCTGAAGCTTCCCCAAGGTCGAAAACACCAAGATCTCTTAGGTTTTTCATCATTCCTCTCAATCCCCACTCAAATCCACCTCATTCCACTCCAAATCTCTCATCATTCCTCTCTTCTACTACCATTTCCACTCCATTTCTACCACCCACCTTCTCCAACCTCCATCTTCATCCATGGCAGCACCCTTGGATGAGTTTGGGATTTCATCTACTATGAGTGGCTAAACATTCTTGGGTATTTGGTGATGAGAAGATGGTGCAAAGCTTCATGGGCTTCATAGGGGAGTTTCTCTTGTTTCATGCTCTTTCATTGTATATTTGGGATATGTGGTTGCTATTCCTCGTGTATTTTGGGTAGAGACATGACTTTATCTTTCTATTTGTGATGGATTGATATCATATGTATTGGATACTAAGTTTGTATGTTGAATGTTATGGATTTCCTTATTTCCTATGTGAATTGATTCATGATGCTTTTCATGCTTTAAGTGGTTGCTTGGTTTGAATAGCTAGTGCTTCAATTAGGTTGTTGTGGTTGCACTTCCTTAAAGAGGATTTAGATTTACAAACTTGTTTCTAATACACACCAAGGGATCTTAAATCCAATTGCAAGCAATAATCAATTTCAAGTGGTTGCTTAGTTGATTATTGATTGTAGTTGGATGACCCCAAGTGATTGCTTGGGGGTTTTTATATAAAACTTGGTGACCCTTTTGAACTCCCATATCTTTGAAAGAAGCATTTGCACCATAAGATCATCACCAAAGCCCTCCTTCATTAATTTGATTTTAAACCTAAGCAATTTATCTCTTCATAAACTAAAAACAACCAAAAACAAGTTTTGCTTTATTTTAGTAAATTTAATCAATGTTTCAAAATACCAAAAATCACACCCCTTTTATATCAATTCTTATTTGCATTTAGCTTAATTAGGGTAGTTAAAGGACTCCACAAAGTGAGACGACCCGGGGATTGCACCCTATTTGCAATCCTTGGATTTAAATTGTGATTTTAACCCCCAAGGCGATTGGTTCACGGTTAAATCAGCTCTTAAAGAGAACTAAGGTTAGAAAATCCTTTATTTGTAAAGGTTGAATCCTTGCAAGTTGTAAGGGGGAGTTAGTCAGTAAGGTTGCAAGTGAACCTGGTGTAAAACTTGTGGTTGTAAGGTTGCAAGTGATCCCGTTCTAAAACTTGCGGTTGTAAAGGTTCCAGGTGAACCCGTTTGTAAAACCTGGAGATAGTGGAACTCAACCTGGGTGGTTGAGAACTGGACGTAGGTCAGGTAGACCGAACCAGTATAAAATCTCTTGTTTCATTGTTATAAGTTTTATTTGGTAGCACAATTCACCCCTCCTCTTGTGCATCCACCTCTTTCATTTGGTATCAGAGCGGGTCTTTCTGACTTGATTTCAACGAATCTAGAAAGTAAAGATCCAGTAATGGATACAGATTATTTCTTGCCAGACGTTTCTATTCAGCCCAACAAGCCTCCTGGCTTTGATGGCTATAACTATCCATTCTGGAAGTTCAGAATGGAGACCTACATCAAGTCCAGCGACATCCGCCTCTGGGATGTGATTGAATGTGGGAATAACGTCCCTCTAAATGATGAAGGTCTTGCAAAGGAGCGATCCAGATACACCAATGAGGACTATGCTCTAGTACAACTAAACTACAGGGCCATGCACTACATTCAATGCGCCCTTAGTCCTAAGGAGTTCCACAGGATCAGCCACCACAAAACAACGAAGGATATGTGGGAGGCTCTTGAGGCTGCTCATTCTGGAACCAAGGGAGTGAAGGCAAGACGGGTCGAGATGCTGGTTGAGGAGTTCCACAAATTTGCCATGCTTAGTCCAACTGAGCCAATTAGAGAGCTGGAGCTCAGGTTCACTCACCTTATATATAACCTGGCCTCCCTGGGTAAAGACATTCCTGAAGAAGAACAAGTCATCAAGATCTTAAAAGTCTTGAAAGGTGATTGGATCACCAAAGTTACCATCTTGCAGGAAGTCCAAGGAGAGTCAACCAGCTCTATCACTGCCCTGTTTGGTTCCCTGGCTGAATATGAACCAAACCTGCTGGCTCAGAGAGCTCCTCAAGCTACAGCGAAAACCAGTAAGGATAAGGATGATGATAATGATGATGATGATGATGAGGATGATGAGGAGGACATAGATGATGAGGAGATGGCTATGATGGTAAGAAAGTTCAGAAAATTCTTCAAGAAGAAAGGAGGCTTTCAGAAAGGTGAATCTAGCCACAAGAAAGGATATAAGAAGAAAAGGGCCCCAGTGTGCTTTGAGTGTAAGAAGCCTGGCCACTTCAAAGCTGAATGCCCAAGCGTGCAGAGATCAAAAGGGAAGGACAAAAGGAAAGCCTTTGTGTCCTCTATCTGGGTGAATAGTTTTGATGAGGAAGCAAGTGACGAAGAAGAGGTTGCCAACCTCTGTCTTGTTGCCCGAGAAGAAGCATCCTCAGAGTGTGACCCCATCCAAGACAATGAGGTAACCTTTTCTGAACTACAAGAAGCATATAATGAGGTCCATGAAGAATTTTTCCGTTTATGTAAAGCCTATAAAACGTTGAGAATTAAAAAGGAATCACTTGAGTTCAAGGTGGACTCACTGAGTGAAGAGCTAGCGGAAGCCAGAAAGCTTCCGGTAGCGGATGACAAGGGTTCTCCCCAAGCAGAACCCAATGCCTCAACACTTGAGAGCTGCCCTAATTGCAGCAAAATCTCAGCTGAAAGAGATAAACTGCAAAATGCCCTGCAGAAGTTCACTAATGGATTTGAAATGTTAAATATCATTTTAATGAATCAGAGGGCATATAGGGACAAGACTGGTTTAGGATACAAACCTAAAGGGAAAAAGTGGGTTGAACCAAAAGTGAAGCCCTACTTAAAATTCTTTCATAAAGCCACTGATCTCAGCTCCACGCCTTTTAGCTTCTGTAATTATTGTAACAGGAAGGGACACTCCACGTCCACCTGTAATGCTAAGAAGCATGGAGCTAACAGCTCTTATAAATGGGTCCCAAAAGGAACCAAGACAACAAAGGATCCTCCACTAAGAAAAGAAACTAAGGGAGGACAAGGATCCAGAGCTTGGAAACAATCCTCAAGGAAAGCCCAAGAGCCTAGAGCCCACACTAGGCCAAAGGCACAGATTAATCACAAGCCCAAGGTCAAGATCAACACTGGACCAAGGGCTCTGGGAACTAATGACAAAGGACCCAATAAAGGTTGGGTACCTAAGCTTGTATGATTCTTGCATGTTTGTCTCAAAGCATCCAAGAATAAAAAATGGTACATTGATAGCGGATGCTCGAGACATATGACTGGAGACCGAGACAAATTCAAATCCTTGGTGATCAAAGATGGAGCCACAGTAACCTTTGGAGGAAATCAAAGTGGAAAGATCACCGGAGTTGGAGAAATTGGACCAGTTAAAGACGTCTATCTAGTGGATGGTCTCTGTCACAACCTGCTGAGCGTGAGCCAAAGCACTGACAAAGGAAATTGGGTAATTTTTGATTCACATGAGTGCATGATAATAGACAAGCATGATCTGAATCTAGATAAGGCCAACCTAAAATGCAAACTTAAGGCTAATAGAAATGGAAACCTATACACTCTAGATTTATGTCAACAACTAGATGAAAAATGCTTAATATCTAGTGATGAGAATAGTTGGCTTTGGCATAAAAGGCTAGCACATGTTAATTTTACTCAACTTGACATGCTGATTAAGAAAGAGCTAGCTATAGGGATTCCATCTTTTAAGGTTAAGCATGATTATATTTGTGAATCCTGCCAACGAGGGAAGCAAACAAAGTCCTCGTTTAAAACCAAGAAGAGAGTCTCCACCAGCAGGCCCTTGGAACTAATCCACATGGATTTGGTTGGGCCAGCAAGAGTGAAGAGCTTGGGTGGAAACCTGTATGCTCTAGTTGTGGTGGATGACTATTCTAGGTTCACTTGGACAATGTTTTTTGCCTCTAAGCAAGATGCTTTTGATGCCTTTGTTGTCCTGGCTAAGAAAGTGCAGAATGAGAGAGATCTGAAGATCACAGCCATAAGGACAGACCATGGAGGAGAATTTGAGAACCATAGCTTCTATGATCTCTGTGAGCAGAATGACATTGATCACAACTTCTCAGCTCCCAGAACTCCTCAGCAAAACGGTGTGGTCGAGAAGAAGAACAGGGTTCTGACTGAGATGGCCAGGAGCATACTCAATGAGAAAGATGTTTCTCAAGTGTTCTGGGCGGACGCTATGAACACTGCTTGCTACATCTCGAACAGAGCCTATGTTCGCAAGGGCTTGGATAAGACTCCCTATGAGCTGTACAAAGGCAGAAAGCCCAACATCAGCCACCTCAGAATCTTTGGATCAAAATGCTATGTGCATAACAATGGAAAGGTAAATCTGGGTAAGTTTGATCCAAAAGCTGATATAGGTGTATTCATAGGGTATACAACATGAGGACTAGAACTGTAGAAGAATCAATACATGTTGTATTTGATGAAAATCCTACATGGGAACAATCCACAGAAGATGATGGGATACTAAACTTTCGAAAACCACCATCATCTTCACCAAAAGAAACACCAGCAAGCAATCCCAAGGAAGAAGATGAACCCAGTGATGAACCTAGAATGCAGACGGTGCCTGATGAGGTACAGTTGCCAACAGCTAGGAGACATCACAGGGATCATCCTCTTGATCAAGTGCTTGGTGATGTTTCTTCTGGTGTCAGAACCAGAAGGCAGGTTCAAAATGAAGTTGAGTTTGGAGCCTTTTTATCTCAGATCGAACCAACTTCAGTTGAACAAGCTCTTGAGGACTGTGATTGGATTATTGCCATGCAGGAAGAGCTTAATCAGTTTGAAAGAAGCCAAGTATGGGAACTAGTCCCAAGGCCGTCTCATCAATCCATAGTTGGGACCAAATGGGTCTTCAAGAACAAACTGGATGAGACTGGTCAAATAACAAGAAACAAAGCCAGATTGGTAGCCAAAGGGTATAACCAAGAAGAAGGCATAGACTATGAGGAAACCTTTGCTCCAGTCGCAAGACTTGAAGCAATAAGGATTCTTCTAGCCTTTGCATTCATGAAAGGTTTTAAATTATATCAAATGGATGTAAAGAGTGCATTTCTTAATGGCTATATTAAAGAAGAGGTCTATGTAGAACAACCTCCTGACTTTGAGGATCACAAGCATCCTAAACATGTGTATAGGCTAAAGAAAGCTTTGTATGGCCTGAAACAAGCTCCTCGAGCTTGGTATGAGAGACTCAGCAGCTTTTTGCTGGGCAAGGGTTTCTCAAGAGGCAAAATAGACAATACACTGTTTATTCTGCACAAAGATAGAAACATGCTAATTGTCCAGATTTATGTCGATGATATTATTTTTGGGGCAACTAATGAAAAACTTTGTGAAGAATTTTCTAAGACTATGCAGGGAGAATTTGAGATGTCAATGATGGGAGAACTAATGTTCTTCCTAGGCCTGCAAATTAAGCAAAAGAAGGATGGCATTTTCATCTCCCAAACCAAGTATTGCAGAGAGCTCCTCAAGAAGTTTGGGATGGATGAGTGCAAGAAGTATGACACTCCCATGAGCACCACTGCCGCACTCGATGCTGAAGTAAAGGGAAAATCTGTCAGCCTGCCCATGTACAGAGGAATGATAGGTTCCCTGCTGTATCTAACGGCAAGCAGGCCTGACATTCAATTTAGTGTAGGCATGTGTACTAGATTTCAAGCCAACCCCAAGGAGTCACATCTAACTTGTGTTAAACGTATCTTAAGATACCTTGAGGGAACACAAGAACTTGGTCTTTGGTATCCCAGAGGTAACCAAGAGTTCTTGTGGGCTTATTCTGATGCTGACCATGCAGGTTATAAAACTGATAGGAAGAGCACCAGTGGACAATGCGCCTTCCTTGGTGGTTGCCTGGTCTCTTGGGCTAGCAAGAAGCAAACCTACGTGTCTTTATCATCCACAGAGGCTGAGTATATTGCTGCTGCAAGCTGTTGTGCACAAGTGCTGTGGCTGAAGAACCAACTGAGAGATCTTGGCTTGGAGTTCCCTGAGGCTCCCATCCTCTGTGACAACACAAGCACCATCAGCCTCACCAAGAATCCGGTTCAGCACACAAGGACAAAGCACATTGATGTCAGACATCACTTCATCAGAGATCATGTTCAGAAGAAGGATGTCAAAGTGCAGTTTGTCCCCACTCAGCATCAGCTTGCTGATATTTTCACCAAGCCTCTAGGGGTTGATCAATTTACTTTCATAAGAGGTGATTTGGGAAGGGTAAACCCAAATGAAGTTTAATTCTTCAAAAACAAACCTGTGCTTAAATGTCTAATACCTGCAACTGTACTAACTTAGGCATCGGAGTGCCAATCTTTAGTTTTGCAGGTCCTCAATGTTAAATCTTAAGATAGCACAACCGGAAGCAAAACCACTTCCGGATGCTCTTTTGCTGGCGCTGGGTGATGACTCTAAGCAACCGGAAGCGCCAGTGTCGGAGAAGAGAAAGGACACGTCACCTCAGAAAACGTTTCACCTTCTCCCACCAAAAACTGTGCCTCTTCTGACATTGTGCAGAGACACGTGTCACAAAGGTGCGACGTTTCAATTTAAATGTTTACGTTTTCCCACAAAAGGTGCATATATTCAATGAAGAGTCATTATGAACAATCACATCACTTATCACTTTGCATAAATAGGCTATTGTCATTCATTTTTCACTTCTCACACAAATCAAACACCCAAAACTCTCTGAAATCATTCTTCATCTTCATCGCATCTTCGTCATTTTCATCTTCTTCATTTTCTTCATTTCTGCATATTCTGAGCATTTCATCTCATACATTCCATTCACCCCACTCAAACCTTAAACCACTTCACAAAATGGCCGGTTCAAATGAATCAAACCCCAACCCGCAGAAAGCCGCCTCATCAAAGAAATCTGGGCATTCTAAATCTGAAAAATCTGGGAAACGGCAAGAACATTCTGGGCAATCTGGGCAACAACGAGAATACTCCAAGAAAAGGGGGAAGAAGAGAGTACAGTTCAGAGAGGAATCACCATCCAAGAGACAGAGGATAGAGGATGATCCATCAGTCTACAGGGATGGGCCGCTGGAGATTGTCACTGGGAAACTTGGAAATGCTAAGCCCTACTTCAATAATGGTATGTTCATCGACCTGAACAAAATTGAAGAACTAGGGTTTGGGCATTTGAGGGTATATCTCCAGAAGTATATGTGCTGGCTGAGGATCAACAATGAGTATAACATCAACGTGCTGTAGGTGTTCTGCCAGTCACTCACAGCCGAGGCCAAGTATAAGAAGGTGAATGGGAAGGGGCACATTCGTAGAGTCACTTTCACTGCCACAGTGAGGGGGAGGACTTTCAGCTTCACTTGGAGAGACATCAACCGTCTGCTCGGGGTCACTGAGGAAGAGATGAACGCGTGGCTATACCCTGAGAAACTCAACCAGGCGGAGCTTGAGAAAGTTTATGACACCAAGGGGAAGAAGGTGTCTGGCATGTCTGACTCCAACTGGGTCCTTCATTATATCTACTCCCGGATGATGACTCACAAGGGGGGAAACTTCAACGAGTTCACTCTTCTTGACAACCCCTGGCTCCCCAGATTCCTCACCCAGCAGCCGATTAACCCAGGGCAATTAATAAGTTTAGAGCTGCACAGGTGGATTGAAAACAAGAAGTCTGGAAATCTTCCCTACCCAACGGTCATCGCCTTCCTCTTGGAGAAATTCCTGATCAAATCCACATCCACTGAGGAGGCTGAAAATGTCAAGTGCTTGCCCGTTAGCGCAGTAAATATCAGCAAGATGGGGATCAAGTACATCAAGCCAGCAAAGGCTACTCGATTTGGCTCTCAGGCTGGAAGTGCCTCACATACCACGGCTCCCTCTGTCTCTGGTGCAGGGGATCAAGAGGTCGATTCTCATCCTGGCCCAAGCCGTGCTCCAAGGAAGGGTATAGTGGCTGAGCTCAGAGAAGAGCTCCTGTTCACACTGCCCGATCCCTTGATGGCCCCTCTGCGAGAAGAGTTTGGAGAGCGACTTCAGCGGCTGGAGGATCGGATGAATGAGGTGGATACCAAGCTGGACCTCATCCTTGCCATACTTGTACCTGGCACCTCAAACCCTCTCTCATCTCATTATCCACCAAATGACCCACCTCCACCACCTCCACAAAATGACCAACCTCCACCACCTCCACAAAATGACCAACCTCCACCACCTGCACCAAATGGCCAACCTCAACCTCCTCCTCAGAATAACCAACAACCCCAAACTTCACCCAGAAATGACCATCAACCATCACCTCACAACTCCACTCAGAACTCACCCCAACACTCCCCTCGCCAATCACCCCTTAACTTTACTTCACCAAATAACTCTCCATCTCCACCTAACTCCCCAAACCATTCACCACCCCCAAACCCCATAAGGCCCTCCAATCCACTTCCTAACACTCGCCCCACCATAGCCCAATCTCTTGGATTTTCCTCTCCTGATCACCCACTTCACACCTTCTACCTCAGAGACCATCCCCCTAAACAACCCACCTACTACTCCTCTACCTACCCCTTCGATGGCCTATTCACCAACCCCACTTTCTTCCAAAGAAACACAGCCCTCTTCCCCAACCCTCCTTCTTCACCCAGCCCCTCTACCTCACCAGTAAACACCACACCCACATCCTCACTTGAAACCTCACCACCCCGAACATTTGGCCCTGAACCTCCACCCTCCTCTTCACCCAATCCATCCTCCCTGGCCCTCGCCCTTATTGATGATGCCAAAAGGGGGAGAGAAATCCTAACTCAACCCTCTTTATGGCTAGATGAGGATATAGCTGCTGCCCTCCGCCGAGCCATGGATCTTCAGAGATTGGGTAGTGCTGAACGTCTTATCCATGGGGAAGCCATCCGATTTATGCAACAGCAGTATTCAGACGAGCAGAGGTCAAAGTGGGCAATGGTATTGGTTGAGCAACCTGGTGAAATCCCACAGCCTGAGCCAGAGCCTTCATCTCCTGAGCCTCCTCCCTCTGTGCCTGGCCGAAATATAATTGAAGAGATTATGATGAAGTATGGGCTGAAGAGGCAAAACCATCCACCTATTGTGATAGCCAAGCCAATCCCTCCTAAGTCAACCACTGCTCCTCCTCCTCCAGTAGTCCCTCCATCTGAGCCAACCTCTGTCCCTCCTCTTCCACCACCTCCTCCTTCAGCAGTCAGATACAGCAGATCAAGGAAGAAGTCCTGTGTCAAAAAGGGTGCTGGTACTGCTAAATCTTTTGAGAGTGAAGAGGAACCTCGTGGTCACTCTGGGAATCATGAATCAGAAAGGGTATCTCAAGTAGTTGAAGCATCTGAGCCCCAGTCCTCCACCCAAGCGCATATAGTTCCTCCACTTGTGGAAGTTAAGTTAGAGGTGGAAGATATGACTCCCGAAGAATTTGAGCGCTTTGGTTACACTGATAGACTCTCAGAAGAGCAATTCTTCATTCTGGATGCTAAGAGGGCTAAGGCTCAAAGGAAAGGGAAAGGCAAGGTAAAGGGAAAAGGGATAGCAAGCTCAAGTCAGGCTGATGACCCCAACTATCCAGTATGGAATGTCAAGGTCAAAGCCATTCATTATCCCTTTGGATCCATACCTATGTCTGACTCGCCTTATGGAGAATTTGCTGGGTTCACTGAAGTCAGTGACCTGAAGAGAGCTATTGATGCATCCATTGAGTATGAGAGACTGAGAAGAGAGAAAGCCGAGGCAGAGCTTCAAGAAATGATTGCTCAGATTGACCAGAGTGAGAAGGATGCTCAGATAGCCAAATTACAAGAAGAATGTAACCAGAGGCAGTTAGAGAGGGAGAGGAAAAAGAGACACCCCCTATAAACCCCATTCTACCCTAGGCATTTAACTTAGAAACTTTTTTTTTGATATTCTTTCATGCATAGTTCACCTTGCACGTCTATCCCACCTACCAAGAGTGAGAATACTTGAAGACTATATAAACAAGCTCATCTTCATTTATGAAGACTACTTTGACATCTTGAAGAAAGCTAGAGTGAGAAACTGAGAATATCCTTCAAGCATTCAAAGCTGCCCAGAAAAACGAAAGAGCATTTAACACATTGAGAGTTCTTTTCATCTACTTATCTTGTACTCTTTGTAGTTAAGTCTTTTCATTTGTTAAGAGCATTAACTGTACTTAAGTGTGTAACATTATCCGTTCTTAAAGAGAACTAAGGTTAAAAAATCCTTTATTTGTAAAGGTTGAACCCTTGCAAGTTGTAAGGGGGAGTTAGTCAGTAAGGTTGCAAGTGAACCTGGTGTAAAACTTGTGGTTGTAAGGTTGCAAGTGATCCCGTTCTAAAACTTGCGGTTGTAAAGGTTCCAGGTGAACCCGTTTGTAAAACCTGGAGATAGTGGAACTCAACCTGGGTGGTTGAGAACTGGACGTAGGTCAGGTAAACCGAACCAGTATAAAATCTTGTGTTTTATTGTTTTAAGTTTTATTTGGTAGCACAATTCACCCCCCTCTTATGCATCCACCTCTTTCAGCACATACATGAATTGAATGGAAAACCACTAATGGGATATAATCATAACAGTAATGTAATAGACATTGATAAAAATAAATGTGAAGACATGCATTGTTGTCTCAATCTGATTCCTAAGGACCAGTTTCTATGATGGGAAAATGGAAAAGGAATTGAGAAAAGGAAATGAAAGAGTAATTTCCATATATCTCAGGTCCACAAACTTTCTCTTTCCATTTCACACTTTTCCTCGGCCCCATAAACATTTTATATCTCATCATTACCTAATTTATCTCTACTTTCCATCTTTACTCATACACTCGATTTCATTTCTATTACACACTTTTAGTCTAAACAAACAGGCTCTAAATTTATTGCTTTCATATGAGTTCGGTGTAATTTGAAAAGGGACACATAGACAAATCATTGAGAGGCAAATGTACAATTTAATTGGGTGTTGGGTGTTGTGCTTAGGCATTAATAATATACGTGGACCAATGATTTGATTTAAGAGAGATATAATTTTTCATTAACAAAGTAAATTGTTGGAGTTAATAATTTTCTGAATGTGCTACTATCTATTGAAGCAGTAAAATTTGTTCTTACTCAACAAAATATATTAAAAATGTCTTATACAAAATTTGGTTTAGCGCAATGAGCGGGTAAAAAAAGTCTTGTTCTTTTACCTAAATATTTCCTAATAATATAATTCACAATTATAACTAAGATATACAAATAATCTTCATAATACACAATATGATATATTACTTATTTTCATAATTTCTAACTGGGAAATGGGTCAGCTTGTTTAGGTCGTACTTAAAAAATACCTAAGTTTCTTAAGTATGTCTCACTTGTTCATGACCTTATTAATATCCAATGGGCCTCAAAAATATGTAGTTTCTATATATTTAATATCAGCTATTTATATTTAAAATATATTGAGTCAAATTATTGTAGATTTTCACAAAAACACATTTTATTAATAAACATACTCTTACCCATCGTCCATGGGTTCAGTGGCGAAGAGATTGAACAATGAGCGTCGGGTTGACCACCACGTCGCGAGTTCGATCCTAGGGAGTGACACTTTGTTGTGTCTCCATCGCTGCGCTTGGAGAGGTATCTCCGTAGCTAAGTGAAGCTGGGAGTAACCTACCTGTGTGGACAGACATAAAGGGCTTGCTGGTCATGCTCCAGAGCCCATAGGGATAGGCCCCAGTGGATAATGAGTTAGGTGCCCTACCATTGGATTGGGTTGAGCCCAAACCCCTTCCTAAAATTTTTTTATCAGAAGGGGGGAATAAACATACTCTTTCGAATTTAAGATTCGAGTCTACAATTTGATTTTCCCATTTTCCCATGAGGTTACTTAAACTCACGAGTTTGACAACTTTGAGGTTACATTTAAATTCATGATCCAAATTTAAGTTAAGAGTTTGATTTGCTTGTTGGATAAGTTGCAGGCACTTGCCTATAAGAGAAGTAACTAGTTTAGTATGAAAGTGATTAAAAATAATTAAATCATCATAATCATTTTATATCAATTCATTCAACAACTACCATTCTAATATAGAAAATATAATGCAAATAGAAAGAGCAATCAACACTATTAATTTGGCCACAAAATAATCACAAAAAACTCTATATATACCAGAAGATATATACATAAGAAGGTATTGGAGAGAATTGCAGGAGTAAACAGAATAATGACTTTGAACAACAAAATGATGGCAGCACTTGCAGTGATGTGGCTGGTGGTGTTGACAACATCGCTTGTTGTAGAGGTCGCTGGAAAAAACCCGGTGGCCAAATGCCTACGTGAGTATTTATATAGCTGCGAAACTCCGATTGGTGGAATAAATCAAGGTTGCATAGACACTTGCATAAAGGCATGTTGCCCAAATGATAAACCATATTGCTATTGAACCACCAGGGTTCTATTTTGTGAACTATGAATGTGGAATCAAATAAATAAATGGAATTTTCCCTACTCTTTTATTATTTATCCTCTCCTCTTGGTATATGCTTAACCACTTTATTTTTATACTATACAATCCATATAATGGTAATTTTTTATATTCGAATAACATTATTCATATGAGAAATTTATTACATCAGTTGAATTACTTACAATGTAAGAGACATTCATGACCAACCATCACAAATTTGCAATTTAGTAGAAGCTTATTTATTCTTCTCGCCGGATTGAATGCCAAGATCAAGAGGAAAATGTTTTCTATAAAGACCCTTTGGGCCGATTCCAATGTGAGACCGCTTAAGCATGTGTGTGTGTGATTCTTGATAAATAAGGATAATAAAAAATTACAACAATTTTAACACAAAATTCATATTGTATTTTAATTTGTCATGATGAAATTTTCATTCCATTATTTCAAATTTAATTCAAATCGCTGTTGTTATGTTTATCTTATTGATGGGAAAACTTTGATAACGAAATTATTGTAAATACACTAAAATATATGTACTTTGTTTTGTCAGATTACTAAACTTTATGTACTACCCAAACTATATAAATGCTTCATATGGCTACTAGTAATAAGGTGATATAATTGTGTCTCATCTCATCTTGGAAAGGAACAATGTTGTGATATGAAATAGATTTCCTAATAATCTTTCTAAGCAACGACAAGGAAAACGAGGCGTGGAAGCGATAGTAAAGTTGGGAAACAGGTCAGCTTTTTTAAACCAAACTTATAAAAAACCTAAATTTCTAAAGTGTGTCTTGCTTTTTCATTATATTGATTTTATCCAATGGGCCTCAAATATATTTAATAAAAAAGTATTTTTTATAGTTTTTGATAAAACTAGTGATAGACCCCGTGCGATGCACGAGGATGCTTTCATGTTATGTGATTTTTTATTATCACTTGATTTTATATTAAGTATTAATGTGATTAATAAACTTAGACCAAATCATATGAGTCGATTGAAGTTTAGTATTAATTATGTTACGCTTTTATTCATTTTCAAACTAAATTTAATTGTTGGTTTTTGATTATAGAGGGATAATAAGAAGACTAAAAAACCATATTTATTGTCTATTATAAGTAACAAATTTGTACCAATTTTTTTGGCAACAACAAACAGGTACAATCATGGTAGCTCAATTGACTTTTTATATCATCCCTTTTTGACGTCGAAAAGAAAACTCCTTTTGGATTTTTTTGACCCCGTGGTGTCAGATTCGCAGAGGAATTGTTTTTAGTAAAATTAAGGGTGAAGGTGCAAAAATGATTCTAAACTGAAAGTAATGGATGCACAAGAGGGGGGGTGAATTGTGTTACCAAATAAAATTCAAACAATAACAACACAAGGGTTTATACTGGTTCGGTCTTCCTGACCTACGTCCAGTTCTCAACCACCCAGGTTGAGTTCCACTATCCCCAGGTTTTACAAACGAGTTTACCTGGAACCTTTACAACCGCAAGTTTTGGACGGGATCACTTGCAACCTTACAACCACAAGTTTTACTCAAGGCTCACTTGCAACCTTGCTAACTAACTCCCCCTTACAACCAGCAAGGGTTCAACCTTTACAAATAAAGATTTTCTAAACTTAGTTCTCTTTAAGAACAGATAATGTTACACACTTAAGTACAATGAATGCTCTTAATACAAGAAGAGACTTAACTCCAAAGAGTACAAGATAAGTAGATGAAGAGAACTCTCAATGTGTTAAATGCTCTTTCTCTTTTCTGGGCAGCTTTGAATGCTTGAAGGATATTCTCAGTTTCTCACTCTAGCTTTCTTCAAGATGTCAAAGATATTAGTTGTCTTCATAAATGAAGGTGAGCTTGTTTATATAGTCTTCAAGTATTCTCACTCTTGGTAGGTGGATTAGCCGTTTGAATATGGCCGTTTTTCCCAAGTTACCGTTTGCCCAATTAATGCTCCATTAATGCTTAGCAGGGTTGACTTTGCTTTATCTCTGAAAAGTAGTTCTGACACCTCTGCTCTGTCAAAAGCATTCTGACACTGCACTGCTCTGAACGTTCTGACATTCTGATTGCTTGCGGAAGCGAATTCACATCCGGAAGCAACTTTACTCAGTGTGCTGCACTTTGAACGTTAGTCTAGCAATATAAACACATAGTCTCATGCAGTGGGAGTTCATTTAGTCTAAGGGAGCTCTTTTACATCCGGAAGCAATTCCACATCCGGAAACACTTCCACTGAACGTTGGGTTATGTTCACATTTTACTTACTGACGCTCAGTGTTATCCATACCAACACCCAGCGCTAGTCACTAAGCAATCGGAAGCAAATCCACATCCGGTTGCATCTTAACCTATTCTCAAGGGTTTTGTACATGTAATGCTTCTAGACTGAGTTATTACTTAGTGAAGTACTTACTGTCGCTGGGGGATGAGACGTTCATTCGCGAGCGCCAGTCCTAGTCCATCCGGAAGTAAATCCACTTCCGGTTGTACTCTCACTTGGGGTTCTATATTAACCTAATATTCTCTAAGTGTTTGGCTCGTTCTTTCATATTTTAGTCTTCATCAAAACTTAAGATTCTAACATTCTCCCCCTTTTTGATGATGACAAACTAAGTTATCTAATTAAGTTCATATGAAAGAATTATAAGTAACAAATAGATAAAGCACAAACAACTAAGATAATTATCATTGATGAACAAAAGATTACAAGTTAGATTTACAATAACATATAAAATTCACAAGTAATTAAAGACATTGCAAAATAAACTATGCATGAAAATATGAGAAAAGAAAATTTCTAAGGTAAATGTATGGGGTAGAGTGGGGTTTAAAGGTGATGTCTCTTTTTCCTCTCCCTCTCTTTTTGTCTTTCCTCATTTTCCTTTTGAAGTTAGGCTATGTGGGCGTCCTTCACATTCTGGTCAATCTGAGCAATTATCCTTTGAAGTTCTTCTTCTTCCCTCTCCCTTCTGAGTCTCTCAGACTCAACAGATTCCTCAAAGGCTCTCTTCAAGTTTTCAACTTCCTCAAACCCAGGGAACCCAGTTGCATCAGAGAAGGGAGTGACCTCGCCATTGGGATAATGAACAGCTCTGATCTTCACATTCCACACTGAGAAGTTGGGGTCCTCCTCAACTTCCTGGGCTTTCCTTTTCCCTTTGCCTTTGCCTTTTCCTTTGCCCTTGCCTATTGGTTGGGTAGGCTTGGCTCTTGCTCTTTCAGCATCTAGGCAGGTCATCTGACCAAAGGAGATCTTGTCCGTGAACCCATACCTCTCGAACTCTTCAGGAGTCATGTCCTCAATTTCCAGCTTGACTTCCTTCAGTGGCGGAGGGACATGCATCTCTTGAGAGGATGACTGAGTCTCAGGTACAATCTCAGCTTGAACAGATGGGACCTCTTGCTCACTCACAGTAGACGCGGAAGTAGTAGTACTTTTATTGGCATGCTTTCTAGCAACTGCCTTCTTCCTTGATTCGCTGTACTTGACTACTGAAGGAGGAGGAGCAGAGGTTGGCTCAGAAGGAGGAGGAGCAAAGGTTGGTTCATAAGGAGAAGGGATTGGCTTGGCTATCACCATTGGTGGATGATTTTGCTTCTCCAGCCCATACTTCATCATGATCTCTTCAATAAAATTTCGGGCAGGCTCAGAGGGAGGAGGCTCAGAAGATGAAGGCTCTGGCTCAGGCTCAGGCTGTGGGATCTCATCAGGTTGCTCATTCAGAACCATTGCCCACTTGGACCTTTGCTCATCTGATCGCTGCTGTTGCATAAATCGGATGGCTTCCCCTCGGATCAGACTTTCAGCACCGCCCAATCTTTGAAGGTCCATGGCTCGGCGAAGAGCAGCAGTGATGTCTTCATCTAGCCAGAGGGAAGGTTGAGTCCTTATTTGCTCCAAATCAAATGCCCGACGGAGGGCAGCAGCTGGTAGAGTTTCTCTCCCCCTTTTGGCATCATCAAAAGGAACGAGGGCCAGGGAGGATGGACTGGGTGAAGAGGAGGGTGAAGGGTCAGCGCCAAAAGGTTAGGATTCGGGCGAGGATGTGGGTGAGGAGGTGGGTGAGGTGTTGTCTGGTGAATTAGGAGGGTTGGGGAGGAGGGCTGTGTTTCTTTCGAAGAAGGAGGGGTTGGTGAATAGTCCATCAAAGGGGTAGGTAGAGTAGTAGGCGGCGGGTTGTTAACTCTCCACCGAATAGGGGGTTGGTCTCAGAGGTAGAAGGTGTGAAGTGGGTGATCAGGAGATGTAAATCCAAGAGATTGGGCTATGGTGGGTTGGGTGTTAGGAGGAGGGTTGGAGGCCCCTGTGGGGTTTGGGGATGGTGAACGGTTTGGGGAGTTATGGGGAGATGGGGAGTTATTGGGTTAAGGGGTGATTGGCGAGGGGAGTGTTGGGGTGAGTCTTGAGTGGAGTTTTGAGGTGATGGTTGATGGTTATTGTTGGGTGATGTTTGGGGTTGTTGGTTATTCTGAGGAGGAGGTTGCTGTGGCTGTTGAGTGTTAGGAGGACGGAGTAATGGTTGATTAGGTGGAGGAGGTGGAGGTGGGTTAGGAGGAGGAGGTGGTGGTAAGTTACCTTGTGGTTGAGGGATTTGAAGATGAGTGAGGATGAGGTCTAACTTGGCGTCTACCCTTGCTAGTTGATCCTCGACTCGACCTACTCGGTCCTCGAGCCTCTGGATTCTTTCCCCTGCTGTTGGAAGCCAATATCACACTCGTCACGGAGGGGAGCCACCAAGGAATTAGTCAGCCTAAAAAGGATCTCCTCCTTGACTTCCGCAGCAAAGGCCCGTACTGTGGCTGGCACCTTCGCAACACGGCTTGGACCAGGATGAGAGTCGACCTCTTGATCCCCTGCACCGGATACAGAGGGGGCTGTGGTATGAGAGGCACTACCTGCCTGAGACCCTGAGCGAGTGGCCTTGGTCTGCTTGATGTATTTTATCCCCATCTTGCCGATGTTAACTGCGCTGATAGGTACGCACTTAACATTCTCTTCCTCCTCAGTGGATGTTGACTTGATCAAATTTTTCTCCAAGAGGAAGGCGATGACAGTGGGGTAGGGAAGACTACCAGACTTGTGATTCTCAATCCACCTGTGCAGTTCTAGACTGATCAACTGCCCAGGGTTGATTGGCTGCTGGGAGAGGAATCTGGGGAACCAAGGGTTGTCAAGGAGAGTGAACTCGTTGAAGTTCCCCCCTTTATCCGTCATAATGCGGGAGTAGACATAGTATAGGAGTCGGTTGGAGTCAGACATCCCAGACACCTTCTTCCCCTTGGTGTCATAGACTTTTACAAGTTCCTCCTGCTGAGTTTCTCAGGGAATAGCCATTCATTCATTTCTCCCTCAGGGACCCCCATCAAGCTGTTGATGTCTCTCCAAGTGAAGCTAAAGGTTCTCCCTCTTACTGTGGCAGTGAAGGTGACTCTGCAAATCTGATCCTTCCCATTCACCTTCTTATACTTGGCCTTGGCAGTGAGGGACTGGCAGAATACCCGCAGGACGTTGACGTTGTATTCCTGGTTGATCCCTAGCCAGGGCATGTATTTCTCAAGAAATGGTCTCAAGTGTGGAAACCCTAGATCATCTATCTTGTCCAGGTCTATGAACATCCCGGTGTTGAAGTAGGGTTTTGCAGTTTCAAATTTGGAGGAAACAGCCTCTAATGGCCCATCTCTGTATACATGAGGATCATCATCCTCTACTCGCTGTCTTTTGGATGAGGGCTCTTCGCTAAACTGAACCCTCTTCTTCCCCTTCTTCTTCGAGTGATCTTGTTGAGGCCCAGATTGCCCAGAATGTTCGTGAACTTGTTCGTGAACTTGCCCAGAATGTTCTTGCTGTTCATGATGTTCATGTGATTTTCCAGATTTTCCAGAGCGTGAATGCCCAGATTTGCCCGTTTTGGATTTTGATTTCTTGGAGGAAGTGACTATCTTTGTGTTTGGGTTAGATTCATGTGAGCCGTCCATTTTGTGTGATTTAAGGTTTATATGAGATGAAATGCGAAGAAATTTAGATGAAGAAGATGAAGAACAGTGAAAAGTAATTCAGAGAGTTTTGTGGGTAAGAAGTTTGTGCAAGTAAAAAGTAAAAGTGAAAATGGCTTCCTATTTATAAGCAATGTCACAACGGGTAAAATGCTCATAATGACTCTACATGAAAGCATGCGCTGGTTTATGGGAAAACGTAAATATTCAAATTGAAACGTCGCACCTTTGTGACACGTGTCTCTGCACATTGTCAGAAGAGGCATAATTTTTGGTGTGAGAAGGTGAAACGTTTTCTGAGGTGACGTGTCCCTTTGTTCAGATACTGGCTCTCCCGCTCACTTTGACTCAACACTCAACGCCAGCAGAAGAGCATCCGAAAGTGGTTTTACTTCCGGTTGGAGTGGCGCTCCTGGTCACTTTGAGTTGTCATCCAGCGCCAGCAAAGGAGTATCCGGAAGTGGTTTTGCTTCCGGTTGGACTCACTTAAGATTCAACATTGTGGGGGACCTGCAAAACTAAAGATTGACACTCCGATGTCTAAGTTAGTATAGTTGCAGGTTTTAATCAATAAGCACAAGTTTATTTTGAAGAATTAAACTTCATTTGGGTTTACCATTCCCAAATCACCTCTTATGAATGTAAATTGATCAACCCCTAGAGGCTTGGTGAAAATATCAGCAAGCTGATGCTGAGTGGGGACAAATTGCACTTTGACATCCTTCTTCTGAACATGATCTTTGATGCAGTGATGTCTGACATCAATGTGCTTTGTCCTTGTGTGCTGAACCGGATTCTTGGCGAGGCTGATAGTGCTTGTGTTGTCACAAAGTATGGGAGCCTCAGGGAACTCCAAGCCAAGATCTCTCAGTTGGTTCTTCAGCAACAACACTTGGGCACAACAGCTTGCGGCAGCAATGTATTCTGCCTCTGTGGATGATAAGGACACACAGGTTTGCTTCTTACTAGCCCAAGAGACCAGACAACCACCAAGGAAGGCGCATTGTCCACTGGTGCTCTTTCTATCAGTTTTATAACCTGCATGGTCAGAGTCAGAGTAAGCCCACAAGAACTCTTGGTTACCTCTGGGATACCAAAGTCCAAGCTCTTGTGTTCCCTCAAGGTATCTTAGAATACGTTTAACACAGGTTAGATGTGACTCCTTGGGGTTGGCTTGAAACCTAGCACACATGCCTACACTAAATTGAATGTCAGGCCTACTTGCCGTTAAATACAGCAGGGAACCTATCATTCCCCTGTACATGGGCAGGCTGACAGATTTACCCTTTGCATCAGCATCGAGTGCGGCAGTGGTACTCATGGGAGTGTCATACTCCTTGCACTCAACCATCCCAAACTTCTTGAGGAGCTCTCTTCAATACTTAGTTTGGGAGATGAATATTCCATTCTTCTTTTGCTTAATTTGCAGGCCTAGGAAGAACGTTAGTTCTCCCATCATTGACATTTCAAACTCTCCCTGCATAGTCTTAGAAAATTCTTCACAAAGTTTTTCATTAGTTGCCCCAAAGATAATATCATCGACATAAATTTGGACACTTAGCATGTTTCTATCTTTGTGCAGAATAAACAGTGTATTATCTAGTTTGCCTCTTGAGAAACCCTTTTCCCAGCAAAAAGCTGCTGAGTCTCTCATACCAAGCTCGAGGAGCTTGTTTGAGGCCATATAAAGCTTTCTTTAGCCTATACACATGTTTAGGATGCTTATGATCCTCAAAGTCAGGAGGTTGTTCTACATAAACCTCTTCTTTGATATAACCATTAAGAAATGCAGTTTTCACATCCATTTGATATAATCTAAAGCCTTTCATGGATGCAAAGGCTAGAAGAATCCTTATTGCTTCGAGTCTAGCGACTGGAGCAAAAGTTTCTTCATAGTCTATGCCTTCTTCTTGGTTATACCCTTTGGCTACCAATCTGGCTTTATTCCTTGTTATTTGACCTGTCTCATCCAGTTTGTTTTTGAAGACCCATTTGGTCCTAAATATGGATTGATGAGACGGCCTTGGGACTAGTTCCCAAACTTGGCTTCTTTCGAACTGATTTAACTCTTCCTGCATGGCAATAATCCAGTCGCAGTCCTCAAGAGCTTGTTCAATTGAAGTTGGTTCGATCTGAGATAAAAAGGCTCCAAACTCAACTTCATTTTGAACCTGCCTTCTGGTTCTGACACCAGAAGAAACATCACCAAGCACTTGATCAAGGGGATGATCCCTGTGATGTCTCCTAGCTGTTGGTAACTGTGCCTCATCAGACACCGTCTGCACTCTAGGCTCATCACTGGGTTCATCTTCTTCTTTGGGATTGCTTGCTGGTGTTTCTTTTGGTGGTGAAGAAGATGATGGTGGTTTTGGAGAGTTTAATATCCCATCATCTTCTGTGGATTGTCCCCATGTAGGAGTTTCATCAAATACAACATGCATAGATTCTTCTACAGTTCTAGTCCTCATGTTGTATACTCTGTAAGCCTTACTCCTAAGGGAATACCCTATGAATACACCTATATAAGCTTTTGGATCAAACTTACCCAGATTTACCTTTCCATTGTTATGCACATAGCATTTTGATCCAAAGATTCTGAGGTGGCTGATGTTGGGCTTTCTGCCTTTGTACAGCTCATAGGGAGTCTTGTCCAAGCCCTTGCGAACATAGGCTCTGTTAGAGATGTAGCATGCAGTGCTCATAGCGTCCGCCCAGAACACTTGAGAAACCTCTTTCTCATTGAGCATGCTCCTGGCCATCTCAGTCAGAACCCTGTTCTTCCTCTCGACTACACCGTTTTGCTGAGGAGTTCTAGGAGCTGAGAAGTTATGATCAATACCATTCTGCTCACACAGCTCAGAGAAGCTATGGTTCTCAAATTCTCCTCCGTGGTCTGTCCTTATAGCTGTGATTTTGAGATCTCTCTCATTCTGCACTTTCTTAGCCAGGACAATAAAGGCATCAAAAGCATCTTGCTTAAAGGCAAGAAACATTGTCCAAGTGAACCTAGAATAGTCATCCACCACCACTAGAGCATACAGGTTTCCACCCAAGCTCTTCACTCTCGCTGGCCCAACCAAATCCATATGGATTAGTTCTAAGGGCCTGCTGGTGGAGACTCTCTTCTTGGTTTTAAACGAGGACTTTGTTTACTTCCCTCGTTGGCAGGATTCACAAATATAATCATGTCAAGTTGAGTAAAATTAACATGTGCTAGCCTTTTATGCCAAAGCCAACTATTCTCATCACTAGATATTAAGCATTTTTCTTCCAGTTGTTGACATAAATCTAGAGTGTATAGGTTTCCACTTCTATTTGCCTTAAGTTTGCATTTTAGGTTGGCCTTATCTAGATTCAGATCCTGCTTATCTACTATCATGCACTCATGTGAATCAAAGATTACCCAATTTCCTTTGTCAGTGCTCTGGCTCACGCTCAGCAGGTTGTGATAGAGACCATCCACCAGATAGACGTCTTTCACTGGTCCAACTTCTCCAACACCGGTGATCTTTCCACTTTGATTTCCTCCAAAGGTAACTGTGGCTCCGTCTTTGATCACCAAGGATTTGAATTTGTCTCTGTCTCCAGTTATATGTCTCGAGCATCCACTGTCAATATACCATTTCCTATTCTTGGATGCTTTGAGACACACCTGAAAGAATCAAACAGACTTAGGTACCCAACCTTTCTTGGGTCCTCTGTCATTAGTTCCCAGAGTCTTTGGTCCAGTGTTAGTTTTGACCTTGGGCTTATGATTAATCTGTGCCTCTGGCCTAGTGTTGGCTCTAGGCTCTTGGGCTTTCCTTGTGGATTGTTTCCAGGCTCTGGATCCCTGTCCTCCCTTAGTTTCTTTTCTTGGGGGAGGATCCTTTGTAGCCTTGGTTCCTTTAGGGACTCATTTATAAGAGCTGTTTCCTCCATGCTTCTTAGCATTATAGGTGGACGTGGAGTGTCCCTTCCTGTTGCAATAATTACAGAAGTTAAAAGGTGTGGAGCTGTGATCAGTGGCTTTATGAAAGAATTTTAAGTAGGGCTTCACTTTTGGTTCCACCCACTTTTTCCCTCTAGGTTTGTATCCTAAGCCAGTCTTGTCCATATATGCCCTCTGATTCATTAAAATGATATTTAACATTTCAGATCCACTAGTGAATTTCTGCAGGGCATTTTGCAGTTTATCTCTTTCAGCTGAGATTTTGCTGCAATTAGAGCAGCTCTCAAGTGTTGAGGCATTGGGTTCTGCTTGGGGAGAACCCATGCCATCTGCTTCCGGAAGCTTTCTGGCTTCCTCTAGCTCTTCACTCAGTGAGTCCACCTTGGACTCAAGTGATTCCTTTTTAACTTTCAATACTTTATAGGCTTTACATAAGCGAGAGAATTCTTCATGAACCTCATTAAAAGTGTTATTGAAGAAATTGATGTTAAGTAAAGTTTATGTATACTGTTGATCAAGGTGAACTAAACCATGTTACCACCGTAAAGTTGATGATCATGAGAACAAATATAACCCGTAAAATCTAATTTTTTTAGTAAAATCAATATAAAAGTTATGGTTGCTGAAAAGTGTTATTGAAGAAGTTGATGTTAAGGTTGTAATCGAAAAAAAAAAGATATTGATGTTAAGGTAATGTTTATGTATACCGTTGATCAAGGTGAACTAAACCAAGTTACCACCGTAAAGTTGATGATCATGAGAATAAATATTGCCCGTAAATTATGTATATAATTATTTGACAAAATATAATGAAATCAATTGGTTGGAGTAGCAAAATAGTTAAGGTGAACAAATATGATGGTATTGTAGAATTATTGAAAATTAGGAAGAAAAACCTGTAAAATTTGTGCACATTTCGCACATTTATTTGTGAACTATGGGTACATTGACATGACATTAATATTTTTGGTTATTAATCATCTATAGTTTTTTAAAATTAATTATAATGGTACATTAACTTGGAATACTAATTCTTTCAAATTCATTGTGTTGATGTAGAACTCTTTTAACAATGTGACCACAACTATCACAAATCTCAATATTAAAATTTTACAAAGTCAAAATGCCATCAACTACAAATTTTTAAATGATCAAATAGATCTTATATTTAGGACCGGATGGAGTATTTAATATGTTATCCAATCATTATCAGGTAAATCCTCACTCCAATGAAATTTAATTTATAATTTTATACGGTTACTATCAATGAATTGTTTTCAAAATATACATTTAGATTACCCAATATTTTCAACTTAGCTAAGAATCAAACTTGCGAGTATATAAAAACATAAAAGAGTCATTCTCCATTCCCAACCTCCCCATTTGTAACATAAGAATATAAATTTATAACACTTGTAATATATTGAACTTGGCCAAGAATTAAAACTCCCATTTATAAAAATAAAACAAAAGTTAAACTCTATCATCTAACCCCTAAAGCTAAATTTTCACTTGACACTCTAAAATAATTTTGAAACCTAATATTTTGCATTAATATAACATGGAATTATTATCTCTGATCATTGATATTGAGCATTAACATTTACGAATAATTTCTTTTTTTTCTTTAGTTTATCTTCTAACTAACAATAAGTCATCTTTTGTTTCCTTGATTTTTGTATATTATTGAGAAATTAGTTTAACCTTTTGTTGAAAGATAATAACTATTACTTGGTGTTATTTGTGACTGAGTGCATAGGAGCTTGAATTAAATCTGTTCTTATCTAACATTAGTTTTTAGCAACTCGTTTTCCTAATTACACGTTTCAAAATTTGTGCATTATTGAAAATGTCATTCAAATCGTTAATATTGAATGATAAATGCAAATTCAAATTATTTGATCATCTCATAATCTAAATTTTTAAATTTTGTAGTCTATAAATAAGCGACATTAATTTTATTTTTATTTAAAATAATGACAATTTATTAACTTATTGAACTCAAATTAAATTCATGCAAAATAATAATCACTTACTCATAAAAGAGACTTTTTAGGCATGAAAATAAGGGTTGTCTACGACTTGAACGAAATAATAATAATATTATTCTAATCTTGACAACCACATAGATCTTTGGTTTGATATGAAATCCAAGTAAGAATGATGAGAAAAAGGCAAAGTAAACGTACCTAATATTAAAATATGAATTAAATGCGAATAATGAACATGAGATGATGTACAAAATAGTTGAGAAACAAAATTGACTTTGTGAGACTGTGAGTATTTGTACCCTCTTGATCAAAATGATCGATGTAACAACCACAATTCTAAAAATATTTTTATGTCATTTTATCGCAATTTTTTTTTCTTTAACACATACTGTTAGAAAAGAAATTTACTCATTAATAATACTAACATAGTTAGAAAAAGAATTAACTTAATTCGCTAAAATAATTATATTGCTAACTATGTTAGAAAAACAATTTAACTATAAGAAAGAATAGTTAGAAAGGATTAATATTATATTCCAAAATGGTTACTAATGACTAACCATGATAGAAAAATTAAATGCCTAAATTATATATATAACTATCATGGTTAGAAAAGAATACAACTAAATTTTAAAACAAATTCAATATAACTAAATCCATTCAGTACATATTTCAAATATCAAGTAAGTTTCAACCACTCAGCTAAGTATATGGATTTTAATGAAATAGTCAACTACTAATATCTTCTAAATAATAAAACTACATCAAGCATGCATAAATCAAATTCAATATGAGGTTCCTAATGTGGCAATAACACATGTCGGCATCTCACTTTAGTGAGTAGTCCCCGTATCCTTCCCTTGATTTCCTACTTCACTTCCCGCTCCTGTAAAATAATAAAACGTGGGGTAGACCCAGAATCGCAACTACACCCACTTGCTCACGTGCATGTGCATGTCAGTAAGGTGGTGTGTGTCAATGTCGTGTATAGTGGTGTGTGCTACATACAGTGTTGCATGAACATTTAATATAACTTAATTATAAGTATCTATCAAATACCAACTCTCAGTAACATATATATCCTCATTATCAACCACTATGGATAACAAAGCAACATTACTCATTTATAATCAATAATTAAACATAAATAATATTACGCCAGAAAATCCAACAACAATAATAATCATTAAGTACACGATAATATTTCAGTTCAATAGGGACTCACAACTCTTGGTTGATTTACCCTCGCTTGAACCGGGGGCGCTCTCCCCAATAACGTTTTTCTCTTTTTAGTCCTTGTGGTATAATAATAGTTCAATAGGGTCTCACGACTCATGGTCGATATACCCTCGCTTGAACAAAACATAATGGTTCAATAGGGACTCACGACTCAATGGTCGATATACCCTCGCTTGAACAAAGAATCACAGGTCAATAGGGACTCACGACTCGACGGTCGATGTACCCTCGCTTGAACAAAACATATCGGTTCAATAGGGACTCACGGCTCGATGACCGATGTACCCTCGCTTGAACCGGGCGCCATTCACAATAATATTTTATTCATTTTAGGCCTTATGGACCAACAGGGTACCTCATCCAGGGATGACATAATTAATTATTATATTATTCGATTTATAAGACAATTCAAAATTCCAACCAGAGTATTCAATAATCATCACATCAACAGTAATAACACGTTTATCATCTAACCTACATGCTCACTAACATACACATACACGTAAACAAGTAGAAGTAGTTACCACGTAACTTGAATTTATTTCCACGGCACAAATCAAACATGTGACATTGCGCCTGATAATTGCTACCTATAACGTTTTTAGTTCAATCACTAAATAAGGTAAAACATAATTATAAGCAATTTTCTAACTACCCACCCTCACATGTGTAAGTTCCTAATTTTAAAGTTTCTATTTATTACTTTTTATTGCTATTATTTCAGCTTGTTCACAAGCATCATTGCTTGCACAAATCACTATTTGAAAGTAGTAAATAATTATCATTCAAATCCTCCAATCAACCACTATAAACTAGACTCCTTGATTCTTTACGTTTTCCCATTATCTCTGAATGATTTTTAATTATTTAATCCATTAGGCACAATCTTTAGACAATCTTTAATTATTTAATTTAACTATATTAGATACAAAACAATATACTTATTATCAACATGTTTATTCACAAACAACAGCAAAAGATGAACTGTTACATGAGTCCAAAGCAATACTTATCTAATATCATCACCACATTTATAAGAATAACATATTTGTTTTGTTTTTTTTATTATAATAAATAATAAGGAACCACTTAGCTATACATTATAACTGCTAAAAGAAATCCCATCTATACTCCAAATGTGCCTTCCTTTCTCACACATTTAATAACAAGTGGAAAACGCAACAAACACATTATGACTAAACCAATAAGCTTCACAAGTTTTGATTTTTATCTTCTAACATATCTTAAACATATGATTATTGTGCCTAATCTTTATTTCCAACAGTCACAGGATACACACGTATAAATTGTTCCAAAAACAGAGTTAATCAATAGGGAAGAAGAGCTTACTAAGTCCGTTGGGTTTCTCACCATCGAGCTCCGCCGGAAATACTTCGTCGTCGCCGGTGGTGGGTCGACGAAGGAAGGAAGAAGAGGAAAACAGAGGGAGCAGATTCACGAGTTGGGAACAGAGGAGATCGATAATAAAGTGGAGAAGATCGAAGACGGTGATCTCGAAATGAGGGACGATGGGAATGTTGTTTAGCGAATGGAAAACGAGATGGTGGTCGGAGTGAGGGCCCGACGGCCGTTGGAGGATGGAGGAAGGAGTGAAGAGTGGAAACTTGGTGAGGTGAAGAAGAAGAAGAAGTTGTTGTGCGTGTATATGGGGTATACTGCGGCTGAAAATAAAAGAGAGAAAGGGAGGTATATAGTTTTTTTTTTAAGGGAAGAAGAAAAAGATGAATGGTGGTGCTGATGAATAATATAAGTGAAGATGATAATGAGGGGAGGAAGTGGCGCCTAATATACAAAAGTGTGTGTATATACAGAAGAGTGAAAACTAGGTTTAAGGCCCAATATGAAAATTACAAAACAATACCCTCAATTAGCTACAAAGTTTCTACTTATATTATCTATTAAATTTAGTGTCCTATGCTCTCTAAATTAATCTCTAATGCTTTAGAAAATATCATATCATCTTCTCCTTTATATTTATATATATATATATATATATATATATATATATACACACAAAAGAATTATACTAATATGTGTGTGTGTTATTATTTTAGAATAAAAATAACCTTTTAAATTATTATTCAATGAGTTTATAATTTCTAATTTAATACATAAAAATAAATTAATTTCCAACTCTCTAATTCCTTAAATTTTGCATCTTTATAATTATTTATGTTAATTTAAATTCTAATATTTTTCAGCATTATAAATAAAGTTTCTTAAAATGATGTCTTCTTATATAACCATCACAAATATTTCTAGATTTAAATTTAATACTTAATTATTTTCTTTCTTAATCCTAACAGATTTCTAAAATCAAACATGTTGAATTTTCTAAATGGGTGAAGGTGCAAAACTAGCCACCGTAAATTTTCAAATGGACAACTTTGGAACCCGTAAATTAGATGGTGCAAAACCGTACATTATAAATTAAAATGGGACAAATTTAGCCACGCCGTTAAGTTGAAGCTAACAGACGTTTTGATTTAATGAAGGTGGGCCCCACGCCAACACAAACGTCTATTAGCTTTAACTTAACGGCGTGACTAAATTTGTCCCATTTTGATTTATAATGTACAGTTTTGCACCATCCAATTTACGGGTGCTAAAGTTGTCCATTTGGAAATTTACGGTGGCTAGTTTTGCACCTTTACCCTTTCTAAATTCATTTGCAAGATTAAATTTCAGGTATTTATTAATTTATTTTATAATTAAAAATGTAGGATGTTACAATCGAGATTTTTGAATTTTTCTTGGTGAAGTTGACAAATAATGTTTAAGAAAGTATCCTGTCGAAAAGGTCAGTTGCTCTAAAGCCGGATATAAGGTTAGTTGCTCTAAAGCTTGATATTTGAGAGTTGTCTAACTCCAAAACAGACTCAACATCCTTGAAGGGTGTTGAAGAATTTGTATTTTAAAAACCTGTTAAGTGCTTATGAAATGAACATAATATTATAAAATTTATTTATTTTACCTTCGATCCCTTTTCACTTAAAAGAGAATCAAAGAAGATACAATATCTGAAGAAACATTACATCATTGCATTATTTTGAACCTTTTTGGTGAGGGACCTTGTTGCCTTCATCTCTTTCCTGGCAATAGATGTCCCTCCATGCTTTTATATTGAACCTTGTGGCTTCAGACTAAGGTACGCTCCCTCAAAAACCATGATATCATATTAACAAACTAAACATCACTGTAGGCACGGTCATATAAAATCTGTGCTCATGATGGTATAACGATTCCAAGTATGATCTGAGAATATGAACACTAAAAGAACTCAAGTAATAGGTGTAGGATTATCATCAAACGCAACACTATGAGAGGTAGGATTATCATCAAATGTAACACTATAAGAGGTATCAAATTTTTATTAGTTATTCATACCAACAACAAAATAGGCATGAATATGGTGATCCAACCATTCAATATGATGTTTCGGTGCTATTTCTAGCTTTAGCTACTTCGTGAAATATTTCAAAGATCAATGTGCAAAGAGGAAAATCAATTAAACAATGACACTGTTGAAGAAGCCTACCAAACAAAATTATTTTTACTTTGCAGGATTCAATACAAGCTCATACAGTGGCTGAAGTGCCCGAAATAACAATGTTGAAGAAGCCTACGACACATCATTATGAATTGTGGACTACCTACTCAATTTGATTGAGGTAATTTTATTCTTGTTCTTACATTCTTGTTTCATAAACAGTTCATTAACAACACCAAAACTAAGCCTTTATATTGCCTCTACCTTTGAAACAGGCAGAGGAGGACAAAAAATTCCTTGAAGATTCATCCTCTCTAATAACAGCTTTCAAAACACCCAATGGAACCGTAACTATATCATGATCTGGCAATCTGCACAAACCATAGATCCATAAAAAAATGCACCATCATAGGTCTTTGTGATTTCTCCTTAAATCCTCGAGGTTTTCACTTAATCTTTGTAACCTTTCTTCCCAATTGACTAAAACAAAATTTACTCCATCATAGAATTATATTGTAAAAACACAACAGAGATCAAAGTCGAAAAATACCCAAAACAAATTATATTTATTAAATCACAAAACTCATCTTACTTCACAATCACACACACACACACTACGTAAAACAATTAATAAATAAATAGATTAACACATGGAATATAATATTGAAATACCTCTTATATCGACATCACAATATGAAGCTCCTTCGGAGAATCATCTTCCTTACTTAGCTGCCGGTGTTGCTACTACTTCAGCTACCTCATATTTCAGTATGAGCTTCAAGGGATATTGTAATGGTGAGATGCTTCTTGTCAGATAGTCCATCCTTTGACTGGATTCAAGTTGTAGCATGCTAAACCCAGCGCTCTCTCTGCCTTTATATAAAAAAAATATGAAACCTGTCTTTATAAAAAATAATATATCTTAAAAAGGAAAGGGGAAAACCCATCTTTTTCCACTCGTTGTGGTTTGAAAGGGAAGGGGCTTAGATACAACATTTCAAGGGATATAATAGATAGATTGGCCATATAGTTGACATATCATTCGCCTAAATATGATTATATATCAAAGCACAATCTTGGATGCATTATTTGCACATTGTGAGTTCAAGTTTCCATTTGCATAAGAATCATGAGGAATGTCTTCTTTCTATTAAGTACAAAGGAATTAAGACCAAAAGAGACCACACTCATGTTATCATCTAAATACCACACTCATTGCACATGTAGAATCATGTAGAAATGTGTAAAACCCCATCAAATACACAAATAGAAAAATGTAAAAACCAATATAACAGAATAAAAGAGAAGATGACCATACCTGGACCAACAATTCTATGTAGACCCCCTTCAAGCATAATTGAAGCATTTGTAGCAGCAGGTGCCCTTCTGCAACCCTGTCTCTTTTTCCAGCAAATTAGTAAAAATAACAGTGTTGTGTTTGAACTAAAAATTAAATAGAATTAAAATAAAACACCTTAAATCCAATTCTTGTTCTCAGAAAACTTGTTAAAATCAAATGGGTTGCATATTCTTTGAACATATATCTTGAACACAGAAGTTAATTAGTGGATCAAGAAGCTAAAACATAACTTAGTCTTGTATGTTTTCTTAGACTTTTATATTTTCAGCTATGTAATCTAAAAAACCATGGTGCAAAACATACATCAAACTCTTGTCAAACATGCAATTGAAACTTCAAAAGTCTACCTTAAACCCATGTTTCTTCCACTTCCTTCTCTTCCATTTACCTTTATGTCGGTTTTACTGATGAAAAGGAAGATTTTGCATTTCGGTTTCTCATAAAACAAAATTGTAAATATGAGCATAAAGTCCCTTCTCAAAAGTTACCTTAACATAAGCTAATAACCTTTATCTCCTACTCCTAAGATCCTATCTCCCTCTCTGTAGCCTGCACAATAAAAACAAAACCCTAATGAAAATAGTGACTACATAAATTGATGAATATATAAATAAAGGGAGCATATATGTATATATAAGGGTTATAATCAAAATTATGTTTTCCCTTTTTGAGGGTATGCAATCGCAAAGAATGGGTGGATATCATTGATATTCATGAATGAGGAAGAGGTTTTGGTACGCGAATCTGGGGATGGGGAATGAAAATCCTCAGAGAAAGACTTTGGTCTTCTCAGCTTAGGAAACAAAGAATAAGTAGGTACTGAAACCATCAATAAAAATTTGAAGAAACAAAAACATTTAATCAAGGGAAAAAAAGACTTGCATATATATTATGCTTATGGAAACCAAGAGTATACAACAAACCGATAAAGATATTTGGCAAAATGAGTGATGAAGTTCTATCAAATAATTTCAACATGTGGTATGACCAAATCTGTGAATTTCAAAAGGAAGATTTGTCAAAAAAAATAAAAAGACAATCGAAGAATACAAAATCATGAAACAACAGTATCCTTTTCCACAATCATAGGCATTTTGAATGAGGAAGAACATCGTGCATAGAGGGACCTACATGAAGCAGCAAAAGAAAATGTATCTAATACAGCACTTCCAGTGATTCGCGGACACGACTTCTCGCCTGGTATATCTTGCAGATACATATTGGGTCATTGATGAAAATAATATATTGGAAATTGCTGATTAAATAATATGATGAAGTGAGGGTAAAATATAAAAAGCGATGGAGAGCATTTTAATATGGACTTGATGATAATCTTTGGAGGGAACGGCCAAAGCATCACGAGGAGGAGCGAGGGAGAGAACGAAGCATCTTGCGCTTTTGAAGAAGCGAGTGAGAAGACGAAGAGAATGCATGAGTTACAGAGGCAAGGCAATGAATTATATTGGTAAAACGAATCATATGACGGCCTCATTAAACCAGCCATTAAATATTTGTTCAAAAAAAAAAAAAACCGGCCATTGAATATGGCTGAAAGTGCGAACACAAATCACTCTAGGTGTAATAAACTTATAGTTATATTCATATTCATAGTGTGAACGCAGCGAATATTCCGTACGAGTAATTATATGTTACATTAGATAGATAGATTTGAGGGTTATAAAAAATTATTAATTCAAAACATACCTATTGTCAAATAATTAATTTTTTGACACCTTTCAGTAAAAATATGTAGTTTACCATTAAATATTTATTGCGTAAGATATGTACTTTGCCTAAGATTTGTCCAATATTTGTGCGTATTGATAATATTTTGATCAATTTTTGCATATATATGTCTGAAATTTACTAGAAGCTATTGAAATGGAGAATATTTGCACTACTATATACTTAAAAAGTCGATGCTTCAATGTCCATGAAATGAAAAATTTACTTAACTCTATTAAAATGGAGAATATTTGCATTTTATATACTTGAAAAGTCAATGCTACAATGAACATGATATGAAAAATCAATAGAAAATAAAAAAAAGAATTAATAAATTTATGGGTTAAATATCATTTTAGCCAATGCACAATTACACAAGTATATTTTAACACAATAAACAATAGAGTGTATCTTCTATGTTTACTTTATTTAAAAAGTAACATTTTGACCAATACCTTCAAATTTTGCCTAATTGACAGTAAATAGTAGCCTCATGTATATAAGTCAATGGCTACATCTTTTGTGAATCTAACAATAGTTAAGCAATATCCGAGAGTATAGGTCAAAATGATAATTTTCAATTATTCATTGGCATTATAAAGAATCAAATCCTTATATTCATTGCATATTAATTCATTTAGTAACTACATTTTAATAAAGAAAATCTAATGCAAACAGGAAATGCAATCAATATTATATATTTGGCTACTAAATGATCACAAATTGGTGTAAAATTGTTTTATGCTCTTAATTCGCTCCATATTTGTACCCATAACCTGCTATTAATGTACGGCAGAACTGGAAAATTGGACATAGGCCAAGAGTTAGGGTAGAACCATTATAAATTGTGTTGGCACATTCATTGTAAAGCTTACTCTCCTTAAAGAACTCTCCATCTTCTTTTCATTCATCGCCGTCTTACATAGCAGTATCGTCATTGCTTTGTTTCCTTTTGCGATTGCATGTTAAAGTTTTGGATTCCAAAATCGTCATTGCTTTGTTTCCTTTTGCGATTGCATGTAGTTTGATCCTTCATTTCTGTAGCTTCTCAAGGATTATCTTCTTATTTTTAAAAGAGAGAAATAGAAGTACAAAGAGAGAATGAGTGGGGAAAAAAGGTCAATGAATAAGGGAAGAAATTTGCAATAAAGTCCCTTGGGACATGATGATGATTTTGGAATGTTTTGCGACCTTGTAGTAGTAATTTGCCTTGCTTTGGGACCACAATGCAAATTTCCCATAAATTTAAGGGTTAAATATCATTTTGTCCACTGCAAAATTACGCAAGTATCAATTAACACAATAAACAATAGAATATATCTTCTATGCTAACGATTATTTTTTTATACAAAATGGAATAAAAAGCTACTTAGCTATCAATCAGGATCGAAAAGATCAGCTTTCTCCCTCTCAGATTGAATCATTGAGCCAAGACGATCAAATGGCGTAAAGAATTAGATGTATCCAGGCATTCCTTGAAGAGCATGTTTGGCTATAAAATCAGTTTCTCTCGTCGTTATACAAGGTTTTTCATCGGCGTCTCCGTCACTTCCATTGGTCTGCTCTTATGTTTCTTTCATTTTCAAATAAATTGGTCTAGGAGTTTTGACAATAAAAGGGATTTCTTCTACCCATTCTTCATCTTATGTATTAGTTTTGTGGGTATTTTTGTTTCCGTGAGATCTACTCATGGAGCTTCTGTGAAAACCAAATTGATTGGTTTATTGCCAATAAGAGGTGTAGATCATTTGTGATGGTTCTTTGAACAATCACTACTCAATGACTTTTCTACTGTTGACGGTTCTTTTCTACCACAAATTCTCATGAAGGAAAGGTGAAGAAGATGGTAAGGTTTTTGCGATGGTGACGGCTCACTCCTATCATGTTTACCTTTTTAGGTTTTCTATGTATTATCATTTGAATTTTCTTTTTTGTAGACCTATTTTGTATTCTAATTTTCTAGTTTACCAAAAAAATGGCATGCCTTTATGTGTGAGTTGATTCCTTCTCTTTCCATTGATTGCTTGTGGTCAATGCTATAGATACCATTTTTTTTCGACGATCAAGCTATTACTAATCCTCCGCTGATTTGTAGGCACCTCAAAGGGTGAGACAGCTGAACTGGGAGATTTAATGTTTCTCCATACTCAACGCAAAGGATCGAACCCAGACATTTGATTAAGGGTAAATGAGTCTCTGCCACTCAATGACACACCCCAGGTTAATTCATGGGTTAAACCAACTTTTAGTCCCTATAGTTTCCTATGATTTGGGTTTTAGTCCCTATAGTTTGGAAGCTGTGGTTTTAGTCCCTATAGATTGTACCGTTTGATACAGTTAGTCCCTATAGGTTCAAAAGGACCTAACGGTGTTAGTTTGCGCTGATGTGTCGCTAACACCGTTAGGTCCTTTTAAAACTATAGGGACTAACTGTATTAAACAGTGTAAACTATAGGGACTAAAACCACAACTTTCAAACAATATGGACTAAAACCCAAATCATAGGAAACTATAGGGACTAAAAGTTGGTTTAACCCTTAATTCATATACACCCACACCTTTTAGCCAACTAATTTTAATTCTCTCCATAATTAGACTGATATTCCTTTTGCGCGAAGATGGAATATGTAGCGAAAATAATTTCTTTTTTTTCTCTTTTTGTTGTTTGACTTCCGTTCATTTTTCTTTTGTGCTTAATTTAGCATTGATAATCCCTTCTAATACCAAAAAGGACAAGTAAGGAACCTAAACTTCCAAAAGAACTATGAAGGAACCAAGTACTTACTTGATATTTGTAAATATTGTAAAAAGGCTCTAATGCCCCCACCCCAAAACACAAATTACCAACCCCAACACTAACACACTGATTTAACCGGTTCCTAATCGCCTTGGGGTTAAATGCAAGTTATTTATAAAACCAAGGATTGCAGCACAGTGGCACAACCTCGGGTCGTCTCTCTTGAGGAGTCTTGTAACTACCCTAAGATGAACTAAATGTAAATTAAAAGTGACAAAAGGAAAGGGGTTTGTTTGTTTGGTTTTTGAAATTAACTAATTAAACTATTAAGAAAATGTAAGTGCTTGTTTTTTATGTTTTTCAAATAAAAGTGTGAAGGTTTAAAATAAATGCAATGAAAAAGGGCTTTGGTGGTGATTCAATGGTTCAATTACTTCTTTAAAATCATGAGAGTTTATTCATTCATCAAGTCTATTAGAAAAATCCCAAAGCAACCACTAAGGGTCCTCCAACACTAATTAATAGCTAATCAAGCAACCACTTAAAACTAGCCATTACTTAGGGTTAGAGTGAGGTTCCACTTGATGTGTATTAGAAACAAGTTTGTAAATAAAAATCCTCTTCAAGGAAGTGCAACCACAACAACCTAATTGAAACACTAGCTATTCAAGCCAAGCAACCACTTAAAGCATGTAAAGCATCATGAATCAATTCACATAGAAAATAGGTAATCCATAACATTTGACATACAAACAAAGTATCCAATACATATGATATCAATCTATCACAGATAGAAAGATAAAACCATGTCTCTACCTGTAACATCCCCAAATTTTGATTAAGGTTAATTAGAAATTATTGAGGTGTTATTTAGGAAATTTGAGTTTTAGGGAGAAATTTATGGAGATTTATTGTTATTAAATCTTAATTTTTGGAATTTAAGGAAAAATATAGTTAAAATAATTATTTGGAGTTGGAAACTTTCATGAATAAGTATTTGGGACAGTAGATAATATTATGATGGAAAGAAGGAGATATAGTAATATATACAAACTTCTGGGCTAGAAATATAATTACGAATAAACCTTAGGGTAGTTAATTGTAATTTTCCCTAAATTAAAAATAAATACATCATCATCTCCTTCCTTTCCATTTCTCTCTCTCTCTCCCTCGAGCCCTCCGCCCCTCTCACCAAATTCTCTCTGCTTCCTCTTCCTCGCCTCCGCCCTCGCGACCTCCGGTGGCCTTCGGCGCGGCGGCGCCGACACCTCCTCCCTTGTCATGGTTTTCACTTTTGCCTCTCTTCCTCTCAACCGAACCCGACCTCCCTTCCCAAAAAACCCTATCCCTTCGGCCCCCTCTGAATCTGGCGAGGGTGGGCTCCTCCGGCGACGGCGAGTGAAGCGGCGGCGCGGCCTCCCCTTCCCCTTTAAACTCTTCTCCTTCGTTTTCCTCTGTTTGCTCTTCGTTTCTTTATGTTCTTTTTGCAAATCCGGCGAGTTTTCTGGTGAACTCACGGTGGTTTTGGCGGATTAAAGGTAAAGATTCGATTTTTCTAGTACATCTTGAGCTATACTTTCATTTTAATGTTTGTTCCCTCATACCTTCCGTTTTCCTTTTGATTTTCATTCGGCCTACACATTTGAGGCGATTTCCGGCGAGATGAGCGGCGGCCGGCGGCGAGCTGCTTTTTATCCTCATTCTTGGAACTTCGTAAGCAATTTGTACACCATTCTCTCATTTGATTTCTCGTTTTTGGCCGTTTGTGAGGATGGGTTTGATTTGGGTTTTAAGTATTAGCCATGACAATGAATCAAAACTAAGCTAAAGTTTCATCTTTTAGTGTCCTAATTGTTAAATTGAATATTGATTGAAGTTTAGTGAAGTTTTTGCAAAACCCTAAAGTTGGGCATTCTCAAATCCAAAGGGGTTAAGGATGTTAGTGATTTAAAGGTTCAAACTTTTTGATACATATATTCATTCAAGCTGTAAAATGACTCTGCATGTTTGATTTGTGTTTGGATTGAAGATTTCTAAAGTTTTTCTCTCTCTTTTGTAATGGCTGAATGGATTTTTGGCAAGTAATGAAGCTTCATGATTCATTTGGGCTTGATGCTAATTGATTTACGATTGGTAAAAGGCAATAATGCTTGTATTATGCTTGTATGCAATTGGTGGTTATGATTTGGTAAACAAAATCTTAATGATGTAGCTATGCTTGTTGGTTTTCATATTTGATTGGAAGTAGTTAGATTATTAGGAGCGTGCTTGTGAGTCTTGTTGATTTTCTGTTGTTTTTGTGAAGTAGTCGAACTGAAATTGTGGCCTTGTTTTGGGTTGTTATAAATGTAAAGTTGATGATAAAAGTTGGCATGCTATTAAATGGTGATTTCTGGAGGTTTTGGGAATAGTTTTGTAGTTCTTGGGGTTTGGTTTATGTTCTTAAAATTCTATTAAAGGTGACTTGGAGGGATGTATGAAACATGTGTGTTTTTCTTATAGTTGTATGGTTCATTAAGAAATTGGAAAATGAGATTTAATTAAGGGTGAAGGGGCAAAACTAGCCACCGTAATTTTCTAAGTGGACAACTTTGGCACCCGTAAATTGGATGGTGCAAAACCGTACATTATAAATCAAAATGGTACAAAGTTAGTCATGCCGTTAAGTTTACATATACATTAATGAAGGTGGGCCCCACGCTAACACAAACGTCTATTAGCTTCAACTTAACGGCGTGGTTAATTTTGTACCATTTTGATTTATAATGTACGGTTTTGCACCATCCAATTTTCGGGTGCCAAAGTTGTCCATTTGAAAAATTACGGTGGCTAGTTTTGCCCCTTCGCCCTTTAATTAATAAAGGCTGATTTAGTTAGATGCTCAATGTTTTAAAACAGGGCTCAAAGTGTTTAAGGTTGTATTGGAATGAAAAGATGGGTTGGTGATTAATATTTGAAAGTTCCAGGTTTAAGAAAGGGATAGCGATTGTTTTGAAAGGAGGATATCCATGAATTTTCTGCCCATTTACCTTCACTGGCTGAATTGATTCTTGGCTGGTCTTTATTGTTTAGTAGGATTAGTACATATTTCTGGTGTGGTTATAAATAAATAAGTATTGTGGCTGTTGCGAATGTGTAAGCTTCCAGACAGGCATTTCTTTTAATTGGAGAAATAAGATTGTTGTGAATTTTGTAGAAAAGATTAACTATAAAATATAGTTTCTGTTGTGGAATGTTGAATCAATTATTTGTATTACATGGAAAATTATGAAAGTGTAAGGGATTTTGTGATATTAGAATTCTATTCTTCATACTTGAGTACCATGTTGAGAAATACAAACTATATGGATTTCTCGTGTGTGTGCATGTGATCCTTGGTGTTGAAAGATAAGAGAAGAGGACAATGTTTCTTCAGGGTAACTTAATTGGTGAAGTTTTGACTTATTGGGAAATCGTGAGTTGACTTGTTTGGTTGATGAAGAGGAATTAATGATGTTGGTTTGTTAGAATTAATGATGCTAAGTATAGAATGAATTACTTAATTGAAAGGAAAACAAAGAGTTGCATTAACAAGGGATTTGGGTAGTAATACAGGATATGAGAGAGAGAGACGCTAAAGTATTATAATGTGGGAATGATATTGATTTGTCATTATGTATCCTATTATTATAGGAGTATATCATGATGATGGTATTTGAAGAAAAACCTACTGGAACGGTAAGGAAGAGCAATAGAGTGCTAAAGGGCGACAGGTAATCACTCTTAACCTTACTATAACATTGAGGGTGATGTTAGTTGGGATTTTCAAAATCCATTCTCACCCTCTTTATATATATTGTCTTTAAAAAGTTCTTTTTATATAAAACAGGCTATCGGGTGCCTTTCAAACACGATTATTTTTATATAAATGATTGATTTACATTTTATATATATTATCCTGGTGGTGGTGGTAGTTCCTGAATAGTATGACATACAGGTGCCATATTCTGATCAAAGAGGATTGAGGTTTGAAAGGGCGTGAAATTGTGAGGGATTTATGTAGTACTCGGTTAGGGATAATGATAGTTAGATTGAGGGAAGAAATTGAATGGTTGTGAATGGGATTGTGATATTGAAAGGAAATGGTGATTTAGATGTTGAATATTGTGAGATATTGAAAAGGATATTGTGAGCATTGCATGACACTGATTTATATTTGTACCATCGCGCGATGATAACTGTCGATTGGCCAATCGACAGTTATTTGTACGGATCCTTTTCGGACTAGAGACCGGGGATCATGGGTCTACTTACTAGAGAAAGTAAGGGACCTACGGTTGTTTGGCATTAAAGAGCCCAACCGTTCCCGTTCTGTAATGGAAACAGAATTGGGGTTCCCTCTCTGGAGATTGCCAGAGAGGGAAATTGTCCCCTCATTATAGAGAGGGGCACAGTGTCAAATCACATAGTGAAGATTAGATGCTTGAATGCACCGTGATGGCACAATGTATCTATAGGTGAGTGTGAAAGTTGATGTGACAGTATTAATTGTTTGGAGGATATATGGGAAGAAGAAATGGATTATTTATATACGTATTACTTTTTTCAAACTGTGGCACCCTTTAGACGCCCTCGCTACCGCACATCTCACTGTTATACTGAGTTAAGCGGTGATTACTGGGACAAATTGTCTCATCCCACGATTACTGACATTTTTGCAGGTATTCATGCACAGACGCAAACAGCAGGAAAGGGAATTAGGTAGTAGAAGTTATATAGTTTATTTAGAATTGTATATTGCCAATTTGTATAGGCCTGCATTCGTTTCCGCATTTATATAGCTATTTATGATTAAATATCAACTAGTTTTGTTTATTAACCATGTTAGGCAAATCCTTTCTAACATGGTTAGCAATAAATTATCCATGATAGCAGCTGTGCTGTATTAGTTTATTCTTTTCTATCATGGATAATATTTCAATCATTAGGATATTCTTTTTCTAACTATGATAGGACATTGATATTATGGAAATCATTTTTCTATCATAGTTAGTCAATGTATTATTGAATTAATTAGGGAATTAGTAACACTATGTTACACTAACCAAAATACACAAGGAGTTGCAACCACATATCCCAAATATACACTGAAAGAGCATGGAACAAGATAAACTCCCCTTTGAAGCCCATTGAAGCAATTGACCATCTTCACACCACCAAAGCACCAAGAACTAGCCTCTCATGAAAGGATAAGAGGAATTTCGCCCAAAATCTACCCAAGAAGTGGTTGTCATGAGATGGGGTGAGATGGAGAAGAAGGTTGGTAAAAATGGAAGAGAGAATGGAAATGAAGAAGAAAATATGGAAGATTTATGGTGAAATGTCATGGAAATGGAAGAGGAATGAGTGGGTTTGAGAGATTTTGAGTGAACCCTAACATAACCACCTTATTTTCGTGCAAATGGGGCTTGGAGAGAGACTTGGGTGGTGTTAGGAAGCTTATATAGGGTGTAGAAACCCTAAATTCGAGAATCTGAATTTTTGCTGCAGAATGGAGCCCATGTGGCGCCCATGGGCGCCCCGGGGCGCCAATTGTACAAGTCTGATGCGCAATTCTGTTCTTGCTCCCCAATGAGGTCCCGGGGCCCCAGTGGGGCGCCAAACTGAAACCTTTTTTTCTTCAAATTTTTCTTGACTCTTCCTTTTTCTATTGATTCCTCCTTCTTGAGCATTGCTTCCATCACATCTTTGACTTTTCTTTGAAGTGTATTTTCCCATTGATCTACAAGAGATTTAGACTTGAAGTAGCATCACAAAGTTCTTGAAAAGATGAATGATAATAAATCAAGTTAAATATCACAAAATTGCCCTTAACTAGAACAAATTCCAACAACTTAAGCAATGACTAGAATCTATGCTAATTAGGTGCAATTATCATCAAAACATACATTAATTCAATGGATTTGGCCATGAAAAGATATGCAAAAGTATGATGCAATCATTTCCCCCACACTTAGACCTTTGTACTCCAGGACAAAGGGTACAATGCAAAGAATACAAGTTTTTAACAAATCAATAGTCATCAAGTTGCATGAATCAATAGGTAAGAATATGCATAGTGAGAATTGACAATGCAATTAGACATAACTTATGGCGATGAGAACTCTCAAGATTATAGTGTTTCACACTCCTCACCTAATGTGGAATTTGTCACTCTACTTGCTCAATAAACAATTTAACCATAGGCTTGTGACTACTCTAATATCTCCACTATGCATGCACTCATGACTGGATCAAGAGGACTTTGTGGGGTTGAAATGATGGAGAAGGCTAATAATGAATGATGAATAATGGAATAAAGTCAATGACTAATTATGCAAACAATTATCCACCACATATAAATGCAATACAACAAATGGTAACTCAAGTCATAACAATTCCATACTAGCATACTACATGCCACTCTTTCTCAATTTTTTTTCACAAGCACTTTGTGCTTCCTCTCTTTTCTTTTAACACTATGCCTTTGACATACATTAGCACTTTGTGCTTTCACTCTTTTTTTTCTTGGCCGATTTTATTCTTTCTCTCTTTAGACTCTCGACCTCTTTTTTTTACTATGTAGCATACTTTTTCAAATCATACAACAATACAAGAACAATGGAAATGCAAGTATATGCTATGGATGCATGTTTCCAAATTGGTCAAGGTGGAAGAAAAGAAAGTGATGGCCCAAAGGGGTGAAACAACAGATATATTTGTTGGTTAAGTGTTTGGGTCATAGGGTTTAGAAATGAATGCCTCAATCATATCCAAACATGAATACATAAGCTTTGACTAAGAGTAGAAACAAGTTCTAGAAATTGAATAATTGAGCAAGTCACTCTTGAAATGAATTAAAGGCTCAAAAATCCTCAGAAGAAGGGCTACTCTCATGCCAAAGATAAGTCTAATTGCAAGGCCAATTGACAAAATGCATATGCTTGGTATTGATTCAATACTAACTTGTTGAAAGTTTGGTAGGTTCTAATCTTGCCCCATAGGTTTTCAAAAGTTATTCCACATTAGGTTTGAAATAAAAAAAAATGTGAAAATAGGTAAAAAGTGCAACTTTGTTCCATATTACAATGAATGTGAACATTCAACACAACATGAAACTTGGAAGCTTGGTAGTAAATTTTTTTTAAAAAAATAAAAATTGACACTAATGTGGAAATGGCACAAACCCAATGAATCAAACATGACTACCACAAGTCCCTCCCCCACACTTAAATCTTGCATTGTCCTCAATGCAATGTGGTGCAACAAGAGAATGACATCATAAGGGGTTCTTATTGACTCAACTAACACTAAACTACCTTTTTTTACTAGATATGTCCCTCCCCCACACTTATCCTAACATGCATCACAAAATATCACCAGCCAGCCAGAACATGTATAACAAAAGGACAAGAGAGGAAACGGGAGGAGGAAGAGGAAAATGGGAGGAGGAAGAGGAAGAAGAGGGATGAGGGCACGGTGGATGGTGGGTGAGGGGAAGGAGGGATGAGAGAGGGGTGGGGTTAATTGGGTAATTTTTTATTTTAAAAGTGAGACCCACTTTTAAATTAACTTCTCTTTTAACAAATGTGTCTTTGCTATTAACAATTGCAGCATATCTATTAACATTAGAGAATATCAATTAACAATTGGATCATACCAATTAACAACTAGAGCATACCCATTAATAATTGGGTCATTTGAATTAACTTCCCCGTTAACAAATGCCCCTTCGCTATTAACAATTACAACATACCTATTAACAATTAGAGCATTAGAGCATAACAATTAACAGCTGGATCATAACAATTAACAATTAGAGCATACTCATTAATAATTGGGCAATTTGAATTGATTTCCCTGTTAACAAATGCACCTTCCTAATAACAATTGCAACGTAGCTATTAACAATTGGAACATAGCAATTAACAATTAGAGCATAGTCATTAACAATTGGAATATACCAATTAACAACTGTAGCATAACTATTAATAATTGGATGATAATAGTAACATTTGTAATATTTCAATTCTCACCCATGATTTGTTACATAGTCAATGACAAGTAAACATTAAGGTCCTTATGCCACTTAATGTTTCATTTTCACCACACCAGAGAAGATAATACACAAATCTCTGTGATACTAATTACAAAATAGGCATTGTGTGCAACAACCAAACTCCTAAAAACATATGAGTCGGTGCAAACATATAGTACATGAACCAAAATATGTGCCCCCTAAACAAAATACTACCCTACGACAAAAACATCAAGCTTGGGTTGAGATTTCTGCAGGTTCTTCTTGTGTGACTGACCTCATGGCATCTTGCACAATGATAAATCCTCTTATCTTGAAATTGTGACTTATACCACCAACATCCTGAGTTCTAAAATGGCCTCCAACATGGAAATAACAACACAACTCTTTTAATTCCCTTGAGCCAACCTTCATGTATCATTTTAACCTGCACAACATGATCAACAACTACTCCTATAACATAAGTATTATCCACTATAGCATACCTTTAAACATTTGCAACATACCTATTAACAAGCCAAATCAATTAACTATACATTTCTGAAAATGAGTGAGAATTGAATCCTCAATTTTTATACTCGCCCAAAAGGTGAGAATTAAAACCTGACACCATACATTTTTGAATTAAAACCTGACTATGATCTTGTTCTTCCTTGGATGGCATATCTTCATGTTTCTTCTCAACATGACTGGGAATTCACTTCTTGTTCTTCCTTGTTCCACCAAATCTCCACCAAAAGCACCTAAATCAGAATTCATTTCTTCCTTTAACTTTCCAAACATAGTTCTGATTGACACCATGACCTCCTAATGAAATATTTATATATATTCATGTTGGAATCAGTAAGTGCCCGAGATGTGCAATCAAAGTTCTTCTAAATAAAACAATAGATAAGTGCTCATCGGGAAATTCCTAAATAAATAATTATTTCATGTACCCCATAGTCACAAAAACAGACTAGATATAGCATTCATTTTAAGAAGCGTGAACCTGGATATGGCCCAACAAAGCACGATGTTTCCAAGCAAGGAAAGCAGTGACTCCACCTTTGGAGTTGAGCTCATGAGAGTAGCTCTTGAAATCAATGGGGTTTCTTGTTACGTCCTCCACTTTGTGAAATTTTGGAATAGGGCACGGTGGGGTTTGCGGGGGAGGGGTGTTGAAACCGAGAGAAGCACGAGAGGGTGGCTTAGCCTATGGAGAAGCGGTGGTCTGCTAGCACGGTGCGGTGGTAGATGGCAAGGATGGAGGAGTGGGGGAGGGTGGGGACTGGGGAGACGGCTTGGAGTGTGGGAGGAGAAAATGTTTTGAGGGAGAGGGGTACTTGAGTCTTTGTACAACATTTGATAATCCTAATTTACTGTCTGGTTCCTTCATAGTCCTTTTGGAAGTTTAGGTTTCCTTACTTGTCTTTTTGGGTATTGAGAGGGATTTATTTGTTATTTTCCCATCCATCATTCTCCCTTTCACTCTCAAATCTTTCACTGCCCATCATCTTCAATGCTTTCTCCTTACTTCACTTTCACTTTCTCTCGTCTTCTTCCTTCTGCTTCCTCTTTGTTTCTGCTCGGCCGACCATCACCCGCCACAATGAAGTCGAGAAATCGAAGGCAACTTATAGTGGCTAGGGATGACGAGAAACCACAAGGATTTTGGGTTAGTATTAGGTGAGTTTCTATTTCTCTATTCTTCTTACTTTAGTCGATTTAAGTGAGATTTTGGGTAAGGGTTCTGGGTAATTTGAAAATCATGGGGTTTCTTATTTTGGGGTTTCTGGGAATGCTATGTTTGGTTTGATTTTCTGATCTATTTGTACTTTGTTAATGATTAAATGATTGGAGATATGTTAAAACTTATATATGGTTCTGTGGGTTTAACTTATGATTGGAATGTGAGGTTTTTGTTTGATTCCCAATGGCCTTGTGTTCTGGTTAATGTGTTGAGAAAGAGTTGAAATGGTATGATTAAAGCATGATGCTTCTTTTCTCTGATTATGGGTTACACGACAGGGAATAAAAAGGAAGGAAAAAAATGTGTTTTGTGACTTTAGCCCTGGAATTTTCAGTTTTATAAATATGGTATTCAAATGACCTTTTATATGGTGAGCATAAAAGAAGTCTTTTGGGAATCAGAACAAAGGAGAACCAATTTCAAAGTTTTAGAAACTGATACATTTTGCTAATTATATGGTGAATGAATTTTGGGTAAGGATATGAAATGATTTGTAGTTAAAGAGGAAGCAAATAGGTTCAGATGTTCCTTTGAGGGCTAAAGGTTGAATACTTTTAGGTGTCAATAATGATCAATAAATATGAGTACTGTAAAGAGGTAATTAATTATCAGTTGTCAATTGGGATACTAATGTTAAATAAGAAGTTGCGAATGGTTTGTAATTGACTTATGATAAAACAATAGCTTACGTTGGATAAGTTAATTAAATTGTGTCTAGAAGTGTATGATTCTCGCAGTATGGTTTTAATTCAAAAGATACTATAAGAATATGAAGACTTTAGAAATATTAAAGGTGTTGTTTGGGTGTATTATTGGGTTTAAAGAGCTGTTTTGTTCAGTCTTTCAGATTGGAAGCTTTTGATGGTAGTGTAATGTGAATAATAGTTGTTTAGTTTGATGTTGGGAATTTGTATGATGAATTTTATAATTGAAATTGAAAATATGGATGTAAGGGAGTTTAAGTGAGAAGTTAGAAATGAAATTGTTAATGGAAATAAGATATTGTTAAGATTAAGATTAAGTTGAGACATAAGGTAACTTTGGGAAAGGGAGTTGAAAGTATCTATTGCAGAAGAAAGTGATTATAGTTTTGGTTAGTTAATTGAGTGTAGAAGCTGGAAACTTAATATTATATTGATGTTCGACTGTCTAAGTAAAAGGAAAGCCTTATTTCTTGAGAATGATGTGTTAGAATCTTAAGTTTTGATGAAGACAAATACTTAGGAAGAACTAAGTTAATAATAGAACCCCAAGAGTACAACCGGATGTGGTTTCACTTCCGGATGGACTAGGACTAGCGCTCGCGGATGAATGACTCATCCCCCAGCGGAAGCAAGTAATACACTAAGTCATAACTCAGTCTAGGAACATTAAGAGTATAAAACCCTTGAGACTAAGTTAGGACGCAACCGGATGCAGGAATGCTTCCGGATGCTTAGTGACTAGCGCTGCCTGTTGGCTTAGGCAACACCAAGCGTCAGTGAGTATAACTCTAAGCTATAACTCAACGTCCAGTAGAAGTGCTTCCGGATGTGGAATTGCTTCCGGAAGTAAGAAAGCTTCCTTAGACAATTGAACTCCCACTGCATGTGATTATGTGTTGTTATACTACACATCCCATAGCATGAGTAAATGACACACTAAGTCACTTAGGAAGAATCAGACTAAAATCAAATCCTAAGTTAGAATACAACCGGATGCATAATCGCTTCTGGAAGACTTAGAGTAAAATAACGAGACTTACGCTGACTATTGGAATAGACATCCCCTAGCGTCAGTAGACAATACACTAAGTTAGAACATAGTCTAAGTAAGATTGCTTCCCATAGCAAACAAGCTTCCCACAACATGTATAGTTCCTACTGCACTTGATTATATATATTCTACTCTGTTGGACTAACAAGTATGTGCAGAACTTAGTTATACTTCCGGATGCAAATGAGCTTCCTAATGCAAATACTCTTGTCAGAGTTGCTTTTCAGAGATAAAGCAAGTAAACCCTGCTAAGCGTTAATGAAGATGTACTTCTCAACGGTAACATGGGATTAACGGCTATATTCAAACGGACATATTCTATCTGCCGTCCAAGCCTGAATGTTTTGAGGCCGAGTATAAAAGGAACATCTACATTCAGAAGAGATGTTGGAAGAACAAAGCCTATTGTCTGAGATATTGTATTCTACATTCCTCTCATCTTCTACTCTCTGATCTTAGAGTTGTAACATTCTTAGAGAGTAATTCATTTGTACTTAAGTGAGTAACATCATCTATTCTTAGAGAGAATCATTTGTACTTAAGTGTTTATCACAATCAGTTCATAGAGTGAACATATTATCAAATCCTCTAATTGATAGAGGCTGTTCTAAAGCTTGTGCTTGAAGAACAGTATTGTTATCTTACAAAAGTGAGGGGGAGCATTTAGAGGTTTTCTAAATCTCCATAGGTTGCAAGTTAGCCCGCAAAACTTGTGGTTGAAAGGTTGCAAGTGATCCTGTTGTAAAACTTGTGGTTGTAAAGGTTTGCAGGTGAACCCGTTGCAAAACCTGTGGGTTGTTAGGTGAACCCGTGTTCGTAAAACCTAAAGTGTAAAGGCTTTCTTGTGCCTGGTTTAAACAAGAAGTTTAGTGGATTGAAAATCTCAGGTGGAGCTTGGGGACTGGATGTAGTTCTGGAAGTGATCGAACCAGGATAAATCTGTGTGTGCTTAGTTTGTCTTTAACATTCTTATTTCCAGCACCACACCACCATACTTGTGCAAAACATAATGTGTCATCTCCTTCACCAAGCACAAGCAGTCAGTTTTTAAAAGAGAATTTTAACTTTTATTCTGCCACCCAATTCACCCCCCCTCTTGGGTGACAGCCACACATTTCATTTGGTATCAGAGCTTGGTCACTTGTTTAAAGGATCCAACGATCTCAAGTGCAAAGACCTAGGCTGACTTGGGATATGAAATGTGTTTTGAAGGTTTTGATCATACTATCCCACCCTTGTTAGAAAATACTGATTTTTACTTATGGAAGGCAAGGATGAAAAGTTTTGTGATATCCTCGAGTTTCAAAATGTGGGATGTCTTTGTAAATGATTCTGATTTCAAACCAAAAGTAAACTGGACTGAAGAGGAGAAAAATTTATTTTACTTGAACATTAGAGCAATGCAAATTTTGTACAAAAGCTTAACTGACAGTGATTTCTAGAAAATTAAACATTGCTCTAATGCTAGAGATATTTGGAACACTCTTGATGCTATGTATGCTTCTAATCAATCTCTTGAAGTTAAAGCTGCCCAAAGCTCAATCTTTGCTCCTTGTGAATCTACCTTTGATGAGCTACTGGAAGGTGATATAGAGGAAGCTAGCAGCAGTGAAGAGAGTGTTGATCTCTACCTAGAAGATTCAGAAACTGAGGAAATTGAGGTATCTGAACTTGAACCTTCTGAATTGCAAGACATATATAATGAGTTACATATTGAATTCTGTAAACTTGCAAAAGAAGTTCTAGACTTAAGCAAAAAGAATAGGAAACTTGAGGAATTTATCCTTTCTTCTACATCCAAGGTGTCCAAAGTTCCATTCATAAAAGAAGAGTTTTCAAAAGACCCTAAGATTTCAAAAGTTAATAAACAGAGAGTATTTGAAAAGAAAACTGACCAACATAATAATGATAAGAAATCTCATTCTAAATATCATTCCATTATCTGTCATTATTGTGGTAGAACAGGTCATATTTCTCACACATGTAATTTTAAAAGAAATTTAAATGTGAGGAATAAATGTGTATGGATTCCTAAAGGACAAGTAAGGTCCAGTGCTAACCATGTAGGACCCAAGTACATATGGGTACCAAAACTTCCTTCTAGTGCCTTACTTGTGCAGGAAAGATCAAGAGTTCCTCTTGTACCAAAGAAGAGAACTTGTGGGGATATCACTGGTGCAATCGCTTGGTCAAATCATAAGAGGCAGTGCACGACCACAAGGAACAAAGGTTCTGTCTCAAGAATGAGCCATCACAGAATTCCACTCAACTATCCTGAGAAGAACAAGAGAGAGAGAATTCCTGGATCAACATGGAGAAAGCCTATGAATTCTGTCCTTCATCAGAAAGTGCTTCAGGCCAAGGATAATAAGTATAGAAGATCTCCTTGGGTAAGCAAGGGATCACTTAGGGTTGAATCATGCAATAGTAAAATCTCCTATGCAAATGTTAGATGGAATTATTGAGATCTTACATCAAGCATCATGGATATGAATATTCTATTCCGTATAAAAGAAAGTGGTTCAAAATGTTCATAGTCTACATGCTGTCATGATCAAAACCATATATATATATATATATATATATATATATATATATATATATCCTTGTGCATATAGTCATGTTTGATTCGCAATGCCATATTCATAGTGAATGATTCTTAGGTGCATGTGAATTACATACTTCCTACAAACTGACCAATGAGATCCAAGTCTGGATACTGAAAAAGGGAAAAAGGGATTATTTGATATCTTGTAGGAAAGGAGAACGGAAGCAACGGCAAGACTCAAGACTGTACTTCAGCTGAGCAATTTGACGTATCTTGATGAGCCGTTCTTCATGCCTAGCTTTTGGTGCTGCCCCTGAAATAGAAGAACTCTTGCATAGCCTGCCAAAATCAAGCAAGCTACTGCTTGATGCAAGTGTAGCCTTGGATGATGATGGAGAAGAAAAATGGGTGAAACATTATTCCTCTCATCACCAAATACTTTTGATGGGTGATGGTGATTTCTCCTTCTCTCTTTGCTTGGCTCAGTCCTTTGGTTCAGCTTTCAACATTGTTGCTTCTTCCCTTGACACTCATGATGAAGTTGTGAGGAAGTACAAGAAGGCAAAGTCAAATTTAATTGCCTTAACTGAGCTGGGAGCAGATGTGTGGCATGGAGTTGGTGCAACTCAAATGAAATTTCATCCATACTTGAAAATGAGGAGATTTGATAGAATTATATTCAACTTCCCACATGCAGGCTTCCATGGCAGAGAAGATAACTTCTCTATGATTCTGAAACACAAGAACCTCATACGCAGGTTCTTTATGAATGCAAGGAGCATGCTAAGAACCAATGGTGAAATTCATGTTAGTCACAGGAATACACTGACTGACGCATAGAGGAGATCGGGATAAAAAGCTTTCTGAGGCCAATTGAGTGTGTAGAATTCAAGAAAGAAGACTACCCAGGCTATAACAACAAGAGAGGCGATGGGTCCAAGTGTGATGAGCCTTTCCCCCTTTGGTTCCCTTGTGAAAAGATCACATGAGCATACATTGGTAAATCTCAAGTTTTCACATCCGGAAGGGAATACACTTTCGCCAGCATCTATAGGTTACACAACCGATAGAAAGCACCAGTGACCAATGTACCACCCTAAGAGGTTGTCTGGTGTCTTGGGCTAGCAAGAAGCAGACCTGCGGGTCACTTTCATGGAGGCTGAGTATATTGTTGCCGCTAGCTGTTGTGCACATGTGTTGTGGCTGGAGATCCCACTGAGGGATCTTGGCCTGGAGTTTCCAGAGGCTCCCATTCTCTGTGTCAACACAAGCACCTTAAGCCTTGCCAAGAATCCTGTCCAGCACACAAGAACAAAGCACGTTGACGTCAGACATCACTTCATCAGAGATCATGCTCAGAAGAAGGATGTCAAGGTGCAATTTGTTCCCACTCAGCATCAGCTTGCGGATATCTTCACCAAGCCTCTGGGGGTTGACCAATAAGAGGAAATTTGGAAATGTTAAATCCAAATGAAGCTTAACTTTCAGAATAAACCTGTGCTTAATTGATAAAACCTGCCAACTGTACTAACTTAGGCATCGAAGTGCCAATCTTTAGTTTTGCAGGTCCCCCAATGTTAAATCTTAAGTAAGTCCAGCCGGAAGCAAAACCACTTCCGGATGCTCTTTTGCTGGTGCTGGGTGATGACTCTAAGCAACCGGGAGCGCCAGTGTCTGAGAAGAAGAAGGCCACGTCACTTCACCAAACGTTTCATCTTCCTCCACAGGAAGTTGTGCCCCCTCTGACAATGTGAAGAGACACGTGTCAAAAAGGTGCGCCGTTCCAATTAAATGTTTACGTTTTCCCATGAACCAACACATGGTTTCAATGAAGAGTCATTATGAGCATTATGGCATAGCATAAATAGGAAGCGCCAGTCATTTTTCCCACTTCTCACACAAATCACACCCAAAACTCTCTGAAGCCATTTATCGCATTGTTCTTCATCTTCATCTTGTTCTTCATACATTCTTCATCTTCTTCTTCTGCATTTTATCACATACATACCATACATTCCACTTAAACCCTAACCTACATAAAATGGTCGGCTCACACGAATCCAACCAAAACATTGAGATAGCCTTTGGCTCGAAGAAGTCCAAAACTGGGAAATCTGGGCATTCACGATCTGGGAAATCACAAGAACAGCATGAACATTCTGGGCGTTCTGGGCAGCATCATGAACAGTCAAAGAAAAAGGGCAAGAAGAGGGTTCAGTTTAGCGAAGAGCCCTCATCCAAAAGACAGCGAGTAGAGGAGGATGATCCACTTGAATACAAGGATGGGCCGCTGGAGACTGTTTCCTCCAAATTTGAAACTGCAAAGCCCTACTTCTCTCATGGAATGTTCATCGACCTGGAGAAAATTGAGGAACTAGGGTTTGGGCATTTAAGGAAACATCTCCAAAAGTACATGTGCTGGCTGGGGATCAACAACCAGTACAACATCAATGTGCTGAGGGTGTTCTGCCAGTCGCTCACAGCCAAAGCAAAGTACAAGACAGTGAACGAGAAAGAAACCATTCGCAGAGTCTACTTCAAAGCCACAGTGAGGGGGATGACAATGAATTTTACTTGGCGAGATATCAACGACTTGCTTGGGGTCACTGAGGAAGGTATGAACGAGTGGCTCCACCCTGAGAAACTCAGCAAGGCGGAGCTTGAGAAAGTATATGAGACCAAGGGAAAGAAGGTCTCTGCCATGTCTGACTCCAACCGGGTACTTCAATATATCTGCTCCCGGTTGATGACTCACAAAGGGGGGAACTTCAACGAGTTCACCCAGCTCGACAACCCTTGGCTCCCCAGATTCCTCACCAAGCAGCCGATCAACCCTGGACAATTGATCAGTTTAGAGTTGCACAGGTGGTGTGAAACCAAAGACAAGAAACATCTTCCCTTCCCTCAAGTCATCGCTTTCCTTCTGGAGAAATTCTTGATAAAATCCACTGAGGAAGATGACAATGTCCAGAGCCTGCCCATAGGATCAGTCAATATCAGCAAGATGGGGATCAAGTACAACAAGCCAGCAAGGGCCACTCGATCTGGCTCTCAGGCTGGGAGTGCCTCGCATACAACTGCTCCCTCTGTGTCTGGCGCAGGGGACCAAGAGGTGGATTCTCATCCTGGCCCAAGCCGTGCTCCAAGGGTATCTACTGCTCAGAAGGGTCTAGTGAATGAGCTAAGAGAAAAGCTCATGTTCAAACTGCCAGATCCCTTGATGGCCCCTCTGCGAGCGGAGTTTGGAGAGCGACTTCAGCGGTTGGAGGATCAGATCGATGAGGTGGAAACAAAGCCGAACCTCATCCTTGCCATACTTGTACTTGGCACCTCAAACCCTCCCTCATCTAATTCTCCACCAAATGACCCACCTCCACCACCACCACAGAATGATCCATCTCCACCTTCACCCAGAAATGACCATCAACTATCACCTCACAACTCCCCTGACCCATCACCTCACAACACCCCTCAAAACTCCCCTAGCCACTCCAACACATCTCACCATCAAAACTCTCCCAACCACTTACAATCCACCAACCCAACCTATTCCAACCAGCTGGCCGAGCACCTTGGCTTCCACACTTCCATTCACCCCCTCAGTCACTTATACCTGAGAGATTTCCCACGCCTTCAGAGGATCCCTGAGAGAGATATATCCTCCACTCCCTATTCACCTACCTTCCCCTACCATGACCTATTCTCAGGCTCCTTCTTCCCTAGCCCTACTCCTTCACCAGAAACCTTACCCCCTTCCTCACCTGAAACATCACCACCCAGAACATTTGGCCCTGATCCTCCACCTTCCACTTCACCCAATCCTTCCTCCCTGGCCCTCGCCCTTATTGATGATGCCGAAAGGGGGAGAGAAATCCTAACTCAACCCTCCTTATGGCTAGATGAGGATATAGATGCTGCCCTCCGTCGAGCCATGGATTATCAGAGATTGGGTAGTGCTGAACGTCTTATCTATGGGGAAGCCATCCGATTTATGCAACAGCAGCGTTCAGACGAGCAAAGGTCAAAATGGGCAATGGTATTGTTTGAGCAACCTGATGAGATCCCACAGCCTGAGCCTGAACTTGAGCCAGAGCCTTCATCTCCCGAGCCTCCTCCCTCTGTGCCTGGCCGAAACATACTTGAAGAGATTATGATGGAGTATGGGTTGAAGAGGCAAAACAATCCACCTATTGTGATAGCCAAGCCAACCCCTCTTTCTAAGTCAACCTCTGCTGCTCCTCCAGCAATCCCTCCTTCTGAGCCAACCTCTGCTCCTCCTCCTCCTCCTCAGGTGGTCAGATACAGCAGATCAAGGAAGAAGTCCTTTGTCAAAAAGGGTGCTGGTACTGCTGAGTCTTCTGAGAGTGAAGAGGAACCTCGTGGTCGCTCTGAGGATCATGAGTCAGAAAGGGTATCTCATGCAGGGGAAGCATCTGAGCCCCAGTCCTCCACCCAAGCGCCTCCAGAAGAAATTCCTCCACTTGTGGAAGTTAAGTTGGAGGTGGAAGATATGACTCCCGAAGAATTTGAGCGCTTTGGTTACACTGATAGACTCACACAAGAGCAATTCTTCGTTCTGGATGCTGAGAGGGCTAAGGCTCAAAGGAAAGGGAAAGGCAAGGTAAAGGGAAAAGGGAAAACAAGTTCAAGTCAGGCTGATGACCCCAACTATCCAGTGTGGGATGTCAAGGTCAAAGCCATCCATTAACCCTATGGATCCATGCCTATCTCTGACGCGCCTTTTGGAGAATTTGCTGGGCTTACTGAAGTCAGTGACCTGAAGAGGGCTATTGATGCATCCCTTGAGTCAGAGAGACTGAGAAAGGCCAGAGCCGAGGTAGAGCTTCAAGAATTGCTTGCTCAGATTGACCAGAGTGAAAAGGATGCTCAGCTGGCTAAGTTGGAAGAGGAGAGTAAACAGAAACAGTTAGAGAGGGAGAGGAAAAAGAGACATCAACTTTGAACCCAAACCCCAAACCCCTCATGCATTTAACTTAAAATCTTTCTGTTCATATCTCTCATACATAGTTATTTGCTTACTTGTAAATCTGATTATTCCTAACTTGTAATTGATTTGCTTATAATGAAGTTTGCCTTTGAGTTCATTTGTGCCTTTTATTTGATTAATTCTTTAAAATGAACTTGATTAGATAACTTAGTTTGTCATCATCAAAAAGGGGGAGAATGTTAGAATCTTAAGTTTTGATGAAGACAAATACTTAGGAAGAACTAAGTTAATAATAGAACCCCAAGAGTACAACCGGATGTGGTTTCACTTCCGGATGGACTAGGAATAGCGCTCGCGGATGAATGACTCATCCCCAGCGGAAGCAAGTAATACACTAAGTCATAACTCAGTCTAGGAACATTAAGAGTATAAAACCCTTGAGACTAAGTTAGGACGCAACCAGATGCAGGAATGCTTCCGGATGCTTAGTGACTAGCGCTGCCTGTTGGCTTAGGCAACACCGAGCGTCAGTGAGTATAACTCTAAGCCATAACTCAACGTCCAGTAGAAGTGCTTCCGGATGTGGAATTGCTTCCGGAAGTAAGAAAGCTTCCTTAGACAATTGAACTCCCACTGCATGTGATTATGTGTTGTTATACTACACATCCCATAGCATGAGCAAATGACACACTAAGTCACTTAGGAAGAATTAGACTAAAATCAAATCCTAAGTTAGAATACAACCGGATGCAGAATCGCTTCCGGAAGACTTAGAGTAAAATAACGAGACTTACGCTGACTATTGGAATAGACATCCCCTAGCGTCAGTAGACAATACACTAAGTTAGAACATAGTCTAAGTAAGATTGCTTCCCATAGCAAACAAGCTTCCCACAACATGTATAGTTCCTACTGCACTTGATTATATATATTCTACTCTGTTGGACTAACAAGTATGTGCAGAACTTAGTTATACTTCCGGATGCAAATGAGCTTCCGGATGCAAATACTCTTGGCACTGGGACTCATAGACTAACACTTGCAGAGCAAGATTGCCGCTTCCGGATGAACGATGATCATCCGTCAGCAAGAGTACAAGAGTCAACGTCACATACTCAGAGGTCAGAATGCTTTTGTCAGAGCAGAGTTGTCAGAGTTGCTTTTCAGAGATAAAGCAAGTTAACCCTGCTAAGCATTAATGAAGATGTACTTTTCAACGGTAACATGGGATTAACGACTATATTCAAACAGACATATTCTATCTGCCGCCCAAGCCTGAATGTTTTGAGGCCGAGTATAAAAGGAACATCTACATTCAGAAGAGATGTTGGAAGAACAGAGCCTATTGTCTGAGATATTGTATTCTACATTCCTCTTATCTTCTAATCTCTGATCTTAGAGTTGTAACATTCTTAGAGAGTAATTCATTTGTACTTAAGTGAGTAACATCATCTATTCTTAGAGAGAATCATTTGTACTTAAGTGTTTATCACAATCAGTTCATAGAGTGAACATATTATCAAATCCTCTAATTGATAGAGGCTGTTCTAAATCTTGTGCTTGAAGAACAGTATTGTTATCTTACAAAAGTGAGGGGGAGCATTTAGAGGTTTTCTAAATCTCCATAGGTTGCAAGTTAGCCCGCAAAACTTGTGGTTGAAAGGTTGCAAGTGATCCTGTTGTAAAACTTGTGGTTGTAAAGGTTTGCAGGTGAACCCATTGCAAAACCTGTGGGTTGTTAGGTGAACCCGTGTTCGTAAAACCTAAAGTGTAAAGGCTTTCTTGTGCCTGATTTAAACAAGAAGTTTAGTGGATTGAAAATCTCAGGTAGAGCCTGGGGACTGGATGTAGGTCTGGAAGTGACCGAACCAGGATAAATCTGTGTGTGCTTAGTTTGTCTTTAACATTCTTATTTCCAGCACCACACCACCATACTTGTGCAAAACATAATGTGTCATCTCCTTCACCAAGCACAAGCAGTCAGTTTTTAAAAGAGAATTTTAACTTTTATTCTGCCACCCAATTCACCCCCCCCTCTTGGGTGACAGCCACGCATTTCACGATGATGCAAATTTTATATGTGAGAAGAGTGGTCTAAAGGTGTGACTATATTTTTATATTATAAGAATCAAAGTTTCACATCTACTTTAGTGATGATATTGGATTCTGTTATGAACTAACAGTGATTATAGTGACAAGTCAAGATTTTAATAGAGCTAGATAGTTACATTATTGTTCATGTAAGTTCAAATTTTTTGCATATCTTGAGAATAAGCTTGGAACATAGAAAATGAGGTTTCTTCTCTTTTCCTTGTTTCGGCAGAATGAATAATAAGATAATTGAGATTATTTTAGTTTACATCTTGATTAATGAATGTGATGTTTGTTATCAATTTTGAAGGATAATTTAGATTATTGTAAATAAAGAATGGGTATTGAAGGACTTGTGTATTGAAAGTTCTATAAAGTACATGCATGAGTGTGTTTTGTGAAGTTAACAAGTGTTAAAAGTTGTTGAGAGTATAGTAGAATATACTTTCTTTTATTCATTTCCTGTTCTGGTTTCTGTTTTAGTGATGAAGCCGAAATTATATTCTGTATGCTTGCATGGAGGTTTAACTGGATGAAACTTTGATGTTATGAAGTCACATAAGTATTTGCTATTTATTTAAGGTTGTTTGTGAATTGTGAACTTTCAAATTGACAGTTTCTTTCAATTGGTTTATTATGGGAATTATGTACTAAATGTCTTAAAAATTTTAAGAGGTCTTAGGTCTTACGGTAGTCAAGCTTTGAGAATCAGAAAAGATTAAGTAAAAGAGCTTAATTAGAGAATGAAGAAAGTATAATCCAGAAAGGATTGGGTAGTAATATAGGTTTGGGAGAGACGTTGATTATTATATAGGATAGTCATTTATTTCTAATACATTATGCAATAATAGGAGAAAATGTTGGAGCAGCAGACAGATAAGGAGAAGGAGTAACAATAATGTGCAAAGTTGAGGTAGCAGTTTACTTTATATAAGACATTGAATATTGTAGATTTGCATGAAAGTTATTTTTTTTATGATTATGATAATATTTAATCCTTTTGAGGAATATTTGAGAAACATTGAGGAACATTGAGAAATTGTTAGGGGAGTACTCCAAGGTATAGTTGGGTCGCTCCCTCTATACCATAGTTCAGATCAAATCCTGCAAGTAAAACCTCCACTAGTTAGCGAATACATAGTTATTAGTGGTGGGTAGTTGAGAACCCCAGCAAGGTTGGAGGGATTATTATTATCATCATCATACAGGAAGTATATTCATATTTTTTATATTATTATATTCTTGTATATAAAGTAAACTGCATTGACTGCTGCTGTTTTTCAGAGGCTAAAGGAGCTGGTGAGAAGGAGGTTATAAGGTAGGATGTTTTTGGAGTCCATAATGAGGGGATGGCGGGACTTAAACCTTCTCTAGATATTTTGTTTATATTTGTATATCTCTTAAAATACTTTTGATGTATATAAGCAAACTAAAGCAAGCATGATCTTGCCTAGTAGCAGATTATGTAATCAATTAGACTTAGGGATAGAACTGTGACATAGACACTGGGGATTGTCAACCGAGATGTTCTAATGTTTGATTAAAGCATAGTAGTAAATAATAATAAATATAATAATATGATAGATAATAGTAGCAGTAGATAAGAGGAGAATATGAGATATTTTTGAAAGTATAAAAGTAATTAATTCTATTTTGAGAAATGAAATGTTAGGAAAATATTTGAAAAGAAAAGTTTTAAATCATTGGTATTATTGGGTTTTCCAAAATAGGAAAACTTTTTAAAAATCGATTGAAATGATATAGTATAGTAATAAAATGATTAGGTGTTACACTTTGCCCTTTCAGTTTAGGTACTAAGTCTCAAACTTGATTTCTTTGAAACTCATTTAACTCCTCATGTATAGTGATTATCCAATCACAGTTTGTCAGAGCTTCATCAATGCAGGTGGGTCAATTTTAGAAATAAAAGCTGAGAATTCAACCTCATTTTGAATACGTGTCCTAGTTCTAACACCTCTACAAATATCGCCTATAATTTGTTTAGGAGGATGATATAGTATTGATGTCTAAAACTTCTTGGAACCTTAGGTTCCTTAGGAGTATTTTCAGTGATATCATCTTCGTCAACTACTTCTAGTTCTTGATTACTGACAGGAGTGTTCGATGATGATGATTGAGTTTTTAAAACTTTTAATGAATCATCATCAAAGCTATTTTTCTTTTGTTGATGGTTGTCATCAAACACTACAAGCACATACTCATCAATGGTTTGAATACCTTTATTAAAAACTATATATGTCTTACTTCAATTAGAATATCCAATGAAAATGGCAACATCGACTTTTGTTTCAAATTTTCCTAAGTCTTCGTTTCAAAATGGGCAAAAACGCTAATATGATAATTAACTAGTTCAATTTGAACACAAATAATAAATGAGTATTTCGCGGTGCATAAAAAATAACCAACTTTATGACCCGATGCAAAATTGATAAAACCAGTACCAATGTTAATTTGTAGTTTTGTGGAATTTTGCTGATATTATTTTCTAGGGTAATGGACCAAATCTGCCCCCCAAGTAACCACCAAGGAGCGCTGAGCACCCTGAACTAACAACAGGCCCGTATCTGGACTCCAAGTAACCAAGGTGTTTAAAAACTACCCCGGTTGGACGGTCAACAACGTTTGACCGTTACTATGCCTATGTGGCTGCCACGCGAGCACTTGCTTTGCCACGTGTGTATTTTAAATGGACCTAATTTGCCCTCCAAGTAACCACCCAGGAGCACTGAGCACCCTGAACTAACAACAGGCCCATATCTGCACTCAAAGTAACCAATGTGTTTAAAAACTACCCCGGGTGGACGGCCAATGACGTTTGACCGTTACTATGCCTATGTGGCCACCACGTGAAGGCCTTATTTGTCACCCGACGCCTTGTCATCGCCACGTAAGATATGTTCATGTGGGTTCCACCTATAATAATAAACAATTTCTCTCTCCCTCTTCATCACCATCACAACAGCCCCCCAACACCCACCACCCCCACCCACACCACCCCCTCAAACGTGGCAAGCAGAGGTGGCATGGGTGGGGGGCTGTGGAGGTGAGGCAGTCGGGGGCTTGGAGGTGAGGGGGTGGCGTGAGTGGAGGTGGTGGGTGTTGGGGGGCTGTGGTGATGGTGGTGAAGAAGGAGAGATAAATTGTTTATTATTATAGGTGGAACCCACATGAACATATCTTACGTGGCGACGACAAGGCACCGGGTAACAAACAAGGCCTTCACGTGGCGGCCACATAGGCATAGTAACGGTCAAACATCATTGACCGTCCACCCGGGGTAGTTTTTAAACACGTTGGTTACTTTGAGTCCAGATACGGGCCTGTTGTTAGTTCAGGGTGCTCAGTGGTCCTGGGTGGTTACTTGGAGGGCAGATTAGGTCCATTTAAAATACACACGTGGCAAGCAGAGGTGGCAAAGTAAGTGCTCGCATGGCAGCCACATAGGCATAGTAACGGTCAAACGTTGTTGACCGTCCAACCGGGGTAGTTTTTAAACACCTTGGTTACTTGGAGTCCAGATACGGGCCTGTTGTTAGTTCAGGGTGCTCAGCGCTCCTTGGTGGTTACTTGGGGGGCAGATTAGGTCCATTACCCTATTTTCTAAAGTAAAATTAACTTTTTGCTCCCTCAGAATTAAAACTCAACTCTTCTTCCTTCTTCCTCTTTTCTTTCCATGCAAACTAATATAAACAAGGTTTCAATTGGGTGGGGTAAAAAAGTATTTTCACTTTAGAAAATAATATTAGCAAGGTTCCACAAAACTGCAAATTACTCCCTCCGGTCCTATTTATAAGTCACCAGCCGCCCAAATTGTACATATCAAGGAATAGAGGTTAATGGAAATTACATCATTAAATTGGTCTTATCTTTTTTGTGTTTTCTATTTTTGCCCTCCCACCTTTACCAATATGACCCACTACATTTTCTCTCTCTTCATTAATCCTCTATCTTTATGAGTATACATTTGTCTTTTTCATCTTCTCTCTCTTCTTATATTCCAATGTTCATTTTCCAATTTTAAGGGTATATTGGGAAAATTTTAATAAATGAGTTAGATAATGATAGTTGGTGAACTTTTGTCAATAATAGAGTGCTAGATTTGACCCTTAACCCTCAAAATAATAAACACAATATACAAATCTTTTACTTGATTGCCAGAATTAATTAATTAGGGACATTAATTTAAAAGTGTGTTAAATTTTAGAAATTTTAAAGTGAATTGTTGTAAAAAAGACAAACAAACTAATTGAGTTTTAAATCAATGAAGAAAGGATAGGAGGGGGGATTTAGTGTAACTGCACCACCAGAAGATATAGGACTGTATTGTTTCTTCATTCAAAATATAAAATTCTTGTAATTCATTTTTTTTTGAAGTTAAGGAAGTAAACTATAATACATGTCCTATATAATTAAACTATAGATTAATTTATATGGCAAATGTGCAAAAATGATACTAAAAAATGATACGAGATGCAAAAAGAATATCCAACTTGGGTTCAAGTGCAAATATAGTATTCTCATTTAAGGGAAATAAAAGTTAGATATGAAAAGACTCTTATGCCCTCGTTCCTCAGGGTAGAAGAGTCTTTTCGTATCTAAATTTTATTTCTCTTAAGTGAAAATACTATATTTGCATCTGAACCCCAAGTTGCTACTATTTTTGCACCTCGTGAAACTTTAATATTACAAACGCATTTTTGGATAAAGTTTAATATCATTTTCGCACCTTCACTCTAATTTATAAGTAGAATAAATTATTTTGAGAAAAAGATAACTATAGACATTTTAGTGATTGATTTTATAATCTTAATTTGATTATATATATATATATATATATATATATATATATATATATATAATATCAAGTTAACTTTTTAATAGAGATTACGTAAACCATGGGATCAAAAGCTAAAAGTTGTTGGGATAAAAAGAGATTATGTAAAATAAAGAGATCATTTAATTTAATACACATACACACAATTATATTACTATCACTTATGATGCATTATTTTAATTTCTTTTCAAATTTATAGACAGCTTCATGTAAAATATATAAGTATATAATTTGCAACTATTCTCGTCTCACAAATTATATGTAAAAGATAATTGTATTTGCACATCCATATAATTCTTCTCATTTTTATTTTTAAAATACTACGACAAAAGTAAGTTATAAATTAATAGTACAAGTTTTGGTATTGAACTTTGATTTTGATTTTGATTTTGATAGTTACATCAATTTTAAAATCGGTGGATGGACTTTGATTTTACATTTGGTTACTAAAGTTTAAAATCGATGGTATTAATTTGTCACATTTATATGATTTATTAATCAAAATCAAAATAAATAAAAGTTTAGAGACCAAACGACTAATTTTAGAATTCATAGAAAAAGAAATTGATTGAAATTTTGACGATGAAATGTGATACAATCATCCATTCAATTACTCTGACTTAAAGTTGGCCAAACTCTACTATATTTTGTTTTTTTGACTTAAAACCAAACTACTCTGACTCAATGCAAGCAAGTCAATGGTGATAGAGATATACAACTCAAACCAACTATAAGCATAATTTCAGTCCAGCTACTAGCATCATCGATCCAGAGCAGTCCAGTTACATACATATTTTTTTGTCAATACAAGCATACATACATAAGCATATACATACATATAAGCATAATTCCAGTTACTAGCATCGATCCAAACCTTCCCTAACCATTTTGAGAAGCTAGTTCAACATCACCATCACCATCATGAGCAAAATCTCCATTAGTAATTGGCTTGTAACGATATCGCCGAGCAACAAAGAGGAAACAAGCTGTATTCAAAGCAGCAATCATAGCAATAAGGTAATAGAAATAATCCAACCTCCCCTCATTCATCTTATGCGTAAGCCAATTTGGATTCCCATCTGTTCTTGTGGTATGATGAACAAATGTAACCATAAAAGCAGTCACCAAACTAGCCACACCATTCGAACAAGACAGTAAAGAATTCGCAATGTTCTTCATGTGGTCAGGAAATTCGCTGTTGAAGAATTCAATTTGTCCTATGATAGTAAAGGCTTCAAAAAATCCCATGAGAATCAATTGTGGTGCTAGCCACATCACCGACATAGGTGATATTCCTAGAGGATTTGTATATTCATTTGCTACATCTCTTCTTTTTTTTTTCAATGATTCCTGCCACTACCATGGAGAGGATGGAGAAGATCATGCCAATTCCAATTCTTTGAAGAAGAGTTATGCCACCTTCATGTTTTGTAATTTTTCTTAGTGAAGGTACGAAAACTCTGTCGTAGAATGGGACCCATAGGCCTATGGTTAGGAATGAGATTACTAGGACTGAACCTGCTGGGATTTAAAATTTGGGTCTTAAGTGTCTGTTCATCTGTAAGGCTTGTAATACTGTGAAAGTTCCTTGTTGTGCCATTGATGTTGAGCATAGGATTCTTGCTGCCCATATTGGGAATGTCCTTGCTAGGCATTTCACTTCTTCTACTTGTTGCATGCTGGTTAGCTTCCACTTGTTTACTCTGCTCCCATCTGGGTTCAGCTCACCCTCCATTATTAGACATGCTTTGTTTAAGCTCCTATAAAAAAAGAAGAATAAAAACAACCCCATGATGTCATTACACCAATATGATTTGTGAAATTGTACATGAATAATAGAGATGTTTAACCTGAATTGATCAATGAAAGGGAGTTTTGACAAAACGGTAGAACCCTCTGCCAATGGTAGATCATAGAAAACTCCATCGATGTTATTATCACTTGGAAGCTTGACATTCCGCTTTTTGTATGCAGCCACAAGGACTTGAGCAATGCTTTGGAAAATGCTTCCTTCTGGTTTGACAAGGACGTAGATCCTCGTCCCAGCAAAGAACAAGATGATGGAGAAGAACATACATATAGTAGGTATCCCAAAATCTAACGCCCAGCTGATAGAATCTTGAATATAAACCACCACAGTCTGAGTTATGAGTGAGATCAAAGTAAATGTGGTGTAGTACCAATTATAATAGCTCTTTATCCCTTTTTGGCCTTTGTTAGTTGTGGGGTCAAACTGGTCAACGCCAAAAGGAATACTGCAAGGGGTTATACCAGCATAACCGATGGATAAAAGAAGGACTGATAGATTGAGAACAACAAGATCAGCAGTGTTAGCCTTAACACATTGCTGTTGCACTAGTTGCTCAGGTGAGCAAGGAGGAGGGTGAAGACTAGGTAACCAAGCTGATAAAGTCAATATAATCATCCCCTGTTTTCAGTAGAAAAATTTTAGATTAGTAGACAAATCAGAAAAAAAGATCCAAGGGAGATAGATTGAGATAGTGGTTAGTATTGAAATCTTAAGAAAATGCCCGCAAATTAAACATAATACAAATTATTAAATGTCAATCTTTATAGTATTAATCATATCTACATATAATTAAGGGCAAAGGTGAAAAAATAGCCACCGTAAATTTAAAAATGGGCAACTATAACTCTGGTAAATTGAAGGGGGCAAAACTGTACACTGTAAACTAAAATGGGGCAAAATCATACATTGTAAACCAAAATGAGGCAAAAGTAACCTCTCTGTTAGGCCGAGTTAAACAGGCATTTTCCAGACGTGGGTTCCACCATCAGTAAATGACATGTTAATTCCAAAATCTAACGTAAAAGCTAAAATGCATTCAGTTGAACCTAAATCACTAAAAACGAACTCTAAACCCCCAAATCATTTTGATAAGAAACCAAATAGAACCCACATCATGTGAAATTCACCTTACTTCTACGTAATCATCTAAAAAATAAAGTCTCATCAAAAAATTAAAGTCTCATCAACATATTACACCCTTAAATGTATGACACATCATTTACTGATGGTGGGGCCACGTCTGGAAAACGTACGTTTAAATTTTCGATGGCTATTTTTGCACATTTGCCCCATTTTGCCCCATTTTGATTTACAGTATACAGCTTTGTCCCCTTCAATTTACCAGAGTTTTGCACATTTTTAAATTTACGATGACTATTTTTGCACATTTGCCCTATAATTAATCAATCTATCCCATGTCAAAAAAATGCATTGAGTGCGAGAGTGTTAAGTGTACTGTGCCCATACATGTTTAGAGAGAGAGAGAGAGGGGGGGGGAGATGGAGAGGGAGGGGAGAGAGAGTACCAGTAGATTAACTAAGGAAGCGTAGGCAATGGTCTTGAACCGACCGACATAAGCATCAGAAATGAAGGCACCAAGGAGAGGAGCAAAGTTGAAAATCCCAGACCAAATGTTCGTCCAGTTTGTTGCTCCCACCTTCTCCATATGAAGCTCCACCGTCAAATACACCATCATGTTCACAAACAACCCACGGATTGCGTGCCAACCTTGCAAACGTCTCATTCCCTGCACACACACTTACACTAAATATAACAATTCGCATAGACCTTATATATTGAAAACTAAAGGACACATATAACATTGTGTGTGAAAATAATGGAGAACCTAAAATATAAGGCATGGCCCTCCATCCTCTGGGCTTCTTCTCCAGGTGGCCACCTAAGTCTGCTTCGGCTGTTGATAATGAAGATGATGAAGAAGCAGAGCAGTTCATGATCTCTTCATTGCCTGACATTTTTCTCTTAACCTGCTATTCCCTCCTGCTAAACGTCATTCCAACTTAACTGAATTATATATATAGAGTAATAATTATATTTGAATTATCTTTTGGAATTAATGTGCATGATTTACTATAGATGAGCACTCAGCAAAAAAGCAATCATGAGGGAAAAAATTATTACAGATCCAAATTAGACTTATTCTTTCTTATTACTCACAAATTTCCAAGCACCTATTTATATCCAAAAACCTTTTGATTCTAATGTAATGTAGTCTAGAAAGTTGGCCTGCATTATCCTAGGATTATGAATTTATGTTCCACCGCTCTACCAACTTATTTTGGTTCATGCACCACCATCCCACATATAGGGATGATTTTTCCATTTCTATCATGTAAGGTACATAATCTTGTCCTTTCCTATGCTGTCATACTCCTATGCATCGGCTTTATTGAATTATTTTCAACCTTAAATTTATAGATGAACCATGCACATGATTAAAAGTTGGGACTATTAAGTAATACTAAGTTTGAATAAAAGCCATGTACAGTTGTCCAACTTGCAATATATTCTGACAAGTTGAATTTAATCTTAGGATAGAATTGTGCTTGTAATTAACCATGGATAGAATAAATACATACGCAAGCGAGTTTGTTTTTGGACTGAATAAGCAACTGCTTTGAAATTCACAGGTCGCAAGCCATGATAAATTCAAAAAAGTGCAATTTTGTCGTTTATTGTCAAGATTTTTACAAATAACATGTTAGAATCTTAAGTTTTGATGAAGACAAAGAGATGAAAGAACAAGCTAAACACTTAGAGAGAATTAGGTTAATATAGAACCCCAAGTAAGAGTACAACCGGATGTGGATTTACTTCCGGATGGACTAGGACTAGCGCTCGCGGATGAACATCTCATCCCCCAGCGGCAGCAAGTATTTCACTAAGTCATAACTCAGTCTAAGAACATTAGTTGTATAAAATCCTTGAGACTAAGTTAGGATGCAACCGGTTGTGGATTTGCTTCCGATTGCTTAGTGACTAACGCTGGCTGTTGGTTCGGACAACACTGAGCGTCAGTGAGTATAATATGATCATAACCCAACGTCCAGTGGAATTGCTTCCGGATGTAAGAGAACTCCCCTAGACTAAGTGAACTCCCACTGCATGTGAGTATGTGCTATTATTGTTAAGACTAACGTTCAAAGTGCAGTACACTGAGTGGTGTTGCTTCCGGATGTGGACCTGCTTCCGCAAGCAATCCGAATGTCAGAACGTCCAGAGCAGTGCAGTGTCAGAGTGCTTTTTGGCAGAGCAGAGTTGTCAGAACTACTTTTCAAAGATAAAACAAAGTCAACCTTGCTAAGCATTAATGAAGCAATTAATGGGCAAACGGTAACATGGGATAAACGGCCATATTCAAACGGCTAACCCACCTACCAAGAGTAAGAATACTTGAAGACTATATAAGCAAGCTCATCTTCATTTATGAAGATAACTTTGACATCTTGAAGAAAGCTAGAGTGAGAAATTGAGAATATCCTTCAAGCATCCAAAGCTGCCCAGAAAAGCGAAAGAGCATTTAGCACATTGAGAGTTCTTTTCATCTACTTATTTTGTACTCTTTGTAGTTAAGTGTCTTCATTTATTAAGAGCATTCATTGTACTTAAGTGTGTAACATTATCCGTTCTTAAAGAGAACTAAGTTTAGAAAATCCTTTATTTGTAAAGGTTGAACCCTTGCAGGTTGTAAGGGAGAGTGAGTCAGAAAGGTTGCAAGTGAACCTGTGTTAAAACTTGTGGTTGTAAGGTTGCAAGTGATCCCGTACTAAAACTTGCGGTTGTAAAGGTTCCAGGTGAACCCGTTTGTAAAACCTGTTGATAGTGGAACTCAACCTGGGTGGTTGAGAACTGGACGTAGGTCAGGTAGACCGAACCAGTATAAATCTTGTGTTTCATTGTTTTAAGATTTATTTGGTAGCACAATTCACCCCCCCTCTTGTGCATCCACCTCTTTCATTTGGTATCAGAGCGGGTCTTGCTGACTTGATTCCAACGAATCTAGAAAGTAAAGATCCAGTAATGGATACAGATTATTCCTTGCCAGACGTTTCTATTCAGCCCAACAAGCCTCCTGGCTTTGATGGCTATAACTATCCATTCTGGAAGTTCAGAATGGAGACCTACATCAAGTCCAGTGACATCCGCCTCTGGGATGTGATTGAACGTGGGAATAACCTCCCTCTAGATGATGAAGGTCTTGCAAAGCAGCGATCCAGATACACTAATGAGGACTATGCTCTAGTACAGCTAAACTACATGGCCATGCACTACATTCAATGCGCCTTTAGTCCTAAGGAGTTCCACAGGATCAGCCACCACAAAACAGCGAAGGATATGTGGGAGGCTCTTGAGGTTGCTCATTCTGGCACCAAGGGAGTGAAGGCAAGACGAGTCGAGATGCTGGTTGAGGAGTTCCACAAACACTACTAGAAAATAGGCTTTTCACGACCATAATTATCGACTGAAAAGCCAATGTTGGTCGTTGATGAAAAACGCGGTGGCATAACATGTAAATAACTGTCCAGGCGGAGATCTTTCACGACCATATTTGTATATGTGGTCGTGGAAGGGTCCCCTTAATGTGTGGGCGTGGAAGGGGACCACCCTTCCACGTCCACACTTATAGGGAGTGTGGACGTGGAAGGGTCCCCTTCCACGTCCACACATATATATGTGTGGACGTGGAAGGGGACCCTTCCACGTCCACACTCACTATAAGTGTGGACGTGGAAGGGTCCTCCCCTTCCACGTCCACACATTTAAAGGTGTGGACGTGGAAGGGGACCCTTCCATGACCACATATCCCCAAGTGTGGTCGTGAAAGGTGGGCAATTTTTTCCCACTGACGCCAAAACCCTTTTTTATTTCCCTCCAACACTTTGGCACTCACTACCACTTTGGCACTCACTCTCTGCGCCTCCCTTTCTCTCTTCTCCTCTCACACTTTGGCACTCACTTCTTCTCTCATTATCTCCGCCGCCTCCCTCCGCCCTCTTCCTCCCTCCTCACCCGCCTCCCTCCCTCCTCCCTCCGCCCTCTTCCTCCCTCACCCGCCCTCCTCCCTCCTCCCTCCGCCCTCTTCCTCCCTCCTCACCCGCCGCCCTCCCTCCTCACCCGCCCTCCTCCCTCCTCACCCTCCCTCCTCCCTCCGCCCTCTTCCTCCCTCCTCACCCGCCGCTCTCCCTCCTCCCTCCGCCCTCACCCGCCCTCCTCCCTCCTCGCCCTCCCTCCTCCCTCCGCCCTCTTCCTCCCTCCTCACCCGCCGCCCTCCCTCCTCCCTCCGCCCTCACCCGCCCTCCTCCCTCCTCCTTCCGCCCTCTTCCTCCCTCCTCACCCGCCGCCCTCCCTCCTCCCTCCGCCCTCACCCGCCCTCCTCCCTCCTCGCCCTCCCTCCTCCCTCCGCCCTCTTCCTCCCTCCTCACCCGCCGCCCTCCTCCCTCCCTCCCTCCTCCCTCCTCTTCCTCCCTCCTCACCCGCCCTCACATACCCTACCACCACCACCATCATCAACAACAGCAGCAACAACACCGCCTCAGCCGCCGCCACACTCCTAGGTGAGTTTTTTTTTTTTTTTTTTTTTTCTCTCATTGTATTTTCTTTGTTTTTTTATTTTTTGTATTTGCTTTTTAATATAGTTTGTGCCCACTGTAAGACATTTTAAGCATTGAAATATTGTTTGACTGATTTTATAAGCTCAATGGAATTACTGATTTTATTTGGTTTTGGTAATAGATTGTTAATTGTTATTTTGATTATTGTGATTATATTTGGTTCATTTGCTGGCTTAAATATTGCTTCTATTGTTGAATATCAAATTCTAGCTTTTGGTTTGTGCATTTGTGGTAAATTCTGATTTGCACTTAATTTGGTACACTGTTTGGTTGACTATTCTGGACATTTTAAGAGTGTTTTGGGCTGCTCTATTTAGCAATAATTGCTGGAAAAAGCTTGTTTTCTTTGCTGGAAGGGGTAGTAAAAATTGCATGCAAATAGGCTCTAGTTTCTTGTAGAGGCTGTTTTTGGTTGTTGATTAGGACTGTTTTAGGTTGCCATAGATAGTCCTCTGATTGGTTCAATTGTCTTCTATTCTTTTTAATGAAGACAAGTGTATATACATATTATACACATTACTCCAATGGATCGTGCTTGGATGGATGCTTTGCGAACTAGTGAAGAATATCAAAACGGGGTGGAAGAGTTTATTGAATTTGCCAAAAGAAATGTGGCGAGTAAGAATGGAAAGTACCCGTGCCCTTGTGTGAAGTGTGTGAATGTTGATCGCAAGAGCCTTGACTCTATAAGGAATGACCTTATTTGTGAGGGGATCAATCGCCGATATAGGAAGTGGATTTGGCATGGGGAATTGGGAACTACCGTGGAACATGTAAAAGCAGCGGAGGTGGATGATAATGATGATGATGAATATGTTTGCGATGTTGGCATGAACAACATGATAAATGATATCGCAGCGGAGTCGTTTGTTGTGTCAGACGAGTACGACAAAGTGCGTGGTGATGCTGAGACACCTTTGTTTCCAGGGTGTAAGAAGTATAGCTGTCTGACCTTCATTCTAACAATACTAGAAATAAAGACGGAAAATGGGTGGGCAGACGCGGGTTTCTCGAAAATGCTCGCAGCTTTGAGCGATATGTTCCCGGATAACAATGCGGTTCCGAAGACAATGTATGAGGCCAAGAAAATGCTAAGTAAGATGGGTATGCAGTATCAGAAGATACATGCTTGTCCCAATGATTGTATTTTATATAGAAATGAATATGAAGGGTTACATGTGTGTCCAAGATGTCAGGAGCCAAGGTATAAACAGAGGAAGGGTGCTGATGATGACGACGACGACGAAGAGACAAACAAACCAAAAAAAGGTGAACCTTTGAAAGTAATGTGGTACCTTCCAATAGTTCCAAGGTTTAGACGATTGTTCGCGAATGCAACAGAAGCAGAGAATCTGAGGTGGTATTGTGATCAGAGAAATTCTGATTCTAGATATCTTCGACATCCTGCTGACTCTCCTCAATGGAAAAAGGTTGATTCAATTTTTCCAGAGTTTGCTAGTGATCCTAGAAACCTCCGTCTCGGCCTTAGTACAGATGGATTTAACCCATTTGGGAGTGTCTCTAGCAAACATAGTGCTTGGCCAGTTTTGCTTGTCATTTACAACCTTCCACCTTGGTTGTGCACGAAACGGAAATATCTTATGATGTGTATGATGATTTTGGGACCGAAATAGCCTGGGAACGATATCGATGTTTATCTTGCTCCGTTGATCGAGGACTTGAAGATGTTGTGGAATGAAGGTGTTGATGTGTTTGATGCATACAAAAAGGAGACATTCAAGTTGCGAGCTTTGTTGTTTACCACAATCAATGACTTACCTGCATATGGCAATCTCTCTGATATAGTGTCAAGGGACATAAGGCATGTCCAATTTGTGAGGATGACACTAATTTCGTCCAGCTCAAGTATGGAAGGAAGACTGTTTACCTCGGTCATAGGAGGTTTCTTGATCGCCACCACCCATACCGTCGACTGAGGAAGCGATTTAATGGCTTTCCTGAGCATGCATCTGCTCCAATTCCGTTAACAGGTGAAGAAGTTTATCGTCGTGTTGCTCGTGTTACTGTGGAATTTGGTAAAGGAAAGAAGAAGAAGAAATGGACTAACATTTGGAAGAAGAGGTCAATCTTCTTTGATCTCCCTTATTGGCGTTGTCTTGATGTGAGGCACAGTATTGATGTGATGCATGTGGAGAAAAATCTTGCAGAGAGTATTGTCGGAACGTTGTTACACATTCAAGGAAAAACCAAAGATGGGCTCAACGCTAGAAGAGATTTAGTTGAGATGGGCATAAGACAGCGGTTACATCCGACAATTAGTGAAGATGGAAAGAAAGCATATATGGAGCCTGCTGCTCATACACTTTCCAAACTTGAGAAAACACGATTGTGTGAGTGTTTACGTGGGATGAAAGTGCCACATGGATATTCCTCTAATATTAGCAAACTTGTGTCAATGGATGATTTGAAGTTGACAGGAATGAAGTCTCATGATTACCATGTGTTAATGCAACAACTTTTGCCGGTAGCTATAAGAGGAATTTTGGAGGATGATGCGCGGAAGACTTTAACAAGGTTATGTAAGTTTCTTAATGCCATTTGCAGTAAGGTAATTGACAATGAAATACTCGATGAGTTGGAAAAGGAAGGTTATGTTATTTTGTCGCAATTGGAGATGCATTTTCCTCCAGCGTTTTTTGATATATCAGTTCATTTGATTGTTCACTTGGTTCGAGAGATAAGACTTTGTGGTCCGGTTTCTCTAAGGTGGATGTACCCTTTTGAGCAATTCATGAAAGTTTTGAAGGGTTATTCAAAGAACCCATATCGCCCGGAGGCCTCGATTGTTAAAAGATATCTTGTTAAAGAGGCAATGGACTTTTGCAAACCATACCTAAGAAAACCTGACGACGAGGAAATCAACCTGGATGAAGATGAACTTTCTGGTAAAGGGGTGCGGGGCATGAAAGTAAAGGGTGTAGAGAGAGTGGAGTTGTTACAGGCACATCTATACATCTTGAATAACATGAAAGAAGTGCAACCTTATTTGGCTGAGCATAAAAGGCTTTTGAAAGAGAATAACCCGAAGAAGAGTGATATGCAGATTTCAAATGAACATAACAAGTCATTTATTGGTTGGTTCGAGGAGTATGCGCGAAAACAAAAGGATGTGTCTGACACAGTAAGGTTGCTAGCTGTGAAGCCTCAGTTTATTGTTTTTTCATGGGGTGGTTATGAAATAAATGGGTATTCTTTCTCTACTAAGGTCATTGATGGCAAGCGCACCACACAAAACAGCGGGGTGATGGTTGAAGCTGAGGCAACTCATTTGGCTACAACTACATATTATGGGGTTATTGAAGAAATTTGGGAAATCATCTACGCACCGCATTTTAAGGTTCCCATATTTAAATGTAAGTGGGTACATAGTAATGCGGTTGTGATTGAGCGCTAAAGTGGCATGATATCTGTTGATCTTAATAGGGTCGGCTACAAGGAAGAACCATTTATTCTAGCAAGTCATGCGAAACAAGTGTTTTATGTATCAGACCCTACAAATGTTAAGCCTTCTATTACCTTGCAAAATAGAAATCAAATGGATTGTGCTCTCACAGTAAATGATGGTGATGATGATGAGATACAATTATTAGGCAAAACAACAAGAAGTTTGTTAGATGATGATGACTTCTGTGCGGTCAGAAATGATCATACTGAGGGTATATGGGACATATGGGACGACAACACATAATGTTAGAAAATGTATTGATTATTGTTATTGTTTTTCATTTAATAATCTATCTAATATTATTAATTGTTCTGTGCTAATGTATGTAATTGTTCCTCTTTCACAGGTTATAATGGCAGAAAATGACTCCGATCGCGAGCAAGAGTATCATGAGGAGGCCCCACCACCCCTTGTGAAGAAGAAGCAAAGAGGGCCTACCAAACTTTCGAAAGTGATTGCTCTGACAGTTGAGCATAAGAAGAAAAATCATTTGGAACTAGATGAAAAGAATAGGCCTAAAGGGCCAACTGCAAAGCCATTTTCAAGTTATCTTGGAACAGTGGCGAGAAACAGAGTTGACATCACATAAATGAGTGGAAACACGTTAATGACGATGTTAAGCAACAATGTTGGTTGGATGTATATGTATGTACATTCGTATTTTAACTCCATATTTGTGAGATATTGTGGTGACTAATCACTAATCATATTTGTTTTTTCATTGCAGCAATATTGGGATGTGCCGGATACCAAAGATTTTAAAGAGTTCGTTTGGCAAAAAATTGCAAAAAGGTTTAGTGAATTCAAATATAACATTTCCAAGGACTACATATTTGGGGGGTCTAAAATGGGTGAGGATCCATGTATAGCATATCCCAATATTGAACCAGAGAAATGGAAGGAGTTTGTTAAATATCGAACGTCTGAAGCATTTAAGGTATATCTACTATACATGTATAGTTCATAACTTGGTTTTAATCTGTGTACCTGCATTATTAATATTTTATTATTGTGGTACATAGGAGATAAGCAAAAAACAAGCAGAGATTTGGGCTAAAAATCAGTATAATCATACCATGTCCCGTGGGGGGTATGATTGGATGACTGATTATGTGGAAGCCAAGCGGCAAAAAAAGTGGGAGGAGCAGCGGAAATCTATGGAAGCTGAGTCATCTTCCACTGTCTTAGAACCTTTACCTGACCTCCAACGCCATGAAACATGGGCAGCGGCCCGGAGGAAGAGACCAACTGGAAAATATACCAGTGACAAGGCTGAAGCGGTGGCAAACCGAATTGTAAGTGCTATATAAATTGTATTTAAACACTTACGTAGGATATTATTGTATATTAATCAATGTTTGTTCACTTTTGTAACAGAATGAACTGGAGGAGCAATCTTTTCAGGGGTCTTGGACACCGCAGGACCCCAGAATGGACATCCTAGCAACTTCGTTAGGGAGATTAGACAACCCTAGCCGAGTTGTAGGAGTTTCTGGGAGAGTTGGGGCAAAGGAATTTTTTGGGCCCAAAAAACGAGTGGTGTCTCGACCTAAAGTGTCCACTGAGGAGCTTGATGCAATGGTGAATGCACGGGTGGACGAACGGATGGAAGAACGGGAGAGCCAATGGCAAATGAGGTTTGAATATCTTGCATCACAGTTAGAGGCTCTTCAAGCTTCCCAAAGAACAACTTCAACAATGAATGAGCCAAGTGCACCTGATCCTCTTGATGACTACCACGAGGAGTGCTACTTGCATCTTGACGAGCCTTGCCTACACCCTGTTGCTAAGGCTCTCAAGTACCCAAATCACACCACCATTCATAACAGGTCTATCCGGGATGATCAAGTAAAAGTGACAGTCATTTCCGTGATAAAGGGCCAAGAAATGACATGTGTTCCATTTCGTACTAAAGAGGTCACAACTTTAGGGCAAGCAATGAAGAGCTTTATTGTTTGGCCTAAAAGGCTTGTGTTCGATACTGCTCAAGAAGCTCAAGAAGCTCAACCACCAATTCTTCTCCCACAGGTACTCAAATTGTCTATGAATTGACCTTTATTAACAATGTTATTGATATATGTGTGTACTGATGATGTGTTTCTTATTTTCAGAATTTTAACGGTGAGAAGTACCCATATCTGAATCTGCTGTGGACGATGCAACCTGGATTTGAGCGTAATCTTTTAATACCTGCTGGAGTCGTCAATCCACTAGTAGAGGAGAAGATTTGGTTGCAAAGTTCTCGAGACGTTAAGGAGTTCTTGATGATGGAAGAGCTTGAGCAAAGCTGGCTTGATTTGGCCGTCTGGTAAGTGTGTCATATTTTTATCAATATAGTTGAATATTGTAATGAGTCTTTAAGTTCTAATCCATTTCGCCATGTCTAATAGGTACTGTCACAGTTTATGCCAAAGAACCCCAAAGGAAAAGTTTTGCCGGTTTCTATGCCCTTCTAGACTGGCTTATGATGAAAACGCCTTGAAATTACTTAAAAAGAGTAAGAAGACTCATTTTTGGGAGATGCAATCTTACATCGAGCTGCAGATGGGCCTTGATTGCGGCACTCTTTATTTCGCCCCCGTTTTGAATTGGTAATGAGTTATCTTTTACACAATATTAAATGTTATGTCTTAAGTTAATTAACATTTATTTTCACTTATATCTTTCAGTGGACATTGGACTCTGGCTATACTTTGCCCGAAAGAGTTCAGGATTTTTTGGTTTGACTCTTTAGAGGGATTTATTAGCGACGATCACAGAAAAGTCTTCCACAAGTAAGTTTCTCTTTTTTTTTTACTTTTATGGTTGATAATAATATATCTTTATACTATATATAACATTATTGTTATGATTTTGTCTCTTTTGAAGAGGAATATTAAAATGGCATGATGCTCAAGATACTGATTATTACACAGCTAGTCAGACTTCGATTAATGTTATAAACGTAAAGGTAAAAGCAATTTTTATATTCATTTTCATTTATATTCCTTTTAGCCATACCCGAACTACCATGATATTGCTGATATTATCTGTGATTTATCAGTGTCCAAGACAGCGGGGCACTGTAGAGTGCGGATACTATGTCTGCAAATACATGCTGGATATTGTATATCAAGATCAAATTAAGCAAGGGAGGAAATTCCAAAAGGTATGCACGCTTCTAACATATATCTCCAAGAAAATAGTGATTTCTAATTGTAAGTGGTACTTTCCTTGTCTTTTTTAATATTGTTTAATTATGTTGCAGCTTTTGGAGGGACTTTATGGACTTAGTACTGACTCGTTTAAACAAGATGAGGATATTGACTTTGTACGAAACGCACTTGCAGAATTTTTAATCACTATGTGAGGCAGAAATTGTATAGGCTTAGATTGTTGTAGCTAAATTTTGAACTTATTACTAGTAAGGCAAAGATATAAAACTTAGATTATGCCTTTTGTATTTTGTTGTCTAAGTAAGGTAATATTTATGGGATACATTTTTGCAATTGCTCTGGTATTCTGTATTGTGCAGTAGTATGGTATTGAAAGTGGTTTGTAAATGATCTGCAAGAATGCAGATGGCTATAAAATGCATTTACAAAAAAAAAAAAAAAAACCCCTTTCACGTCCACATTTGCGTAAAGGGTGGACGTGATAGGTTTCTCCTAAAGGGCTATCACGTCCACACATAAGGGAGTGTGGACGTGATAGCCCTATCACGTCCACACTTTATAAGTAAGGAGCTAGCGGAAGCCAAAAAGCTTCCGGTAGCGGATGGCAAGGGTTCTCCCTAAGCAGAACCCAGAGCCTCAACATCAGAGAGCTGCTCTAACTGCAGCAAGATCTCGGGTGAGAGAGATAGACTGCAAAATGTCCTGCAGAAATTTACTAACGGATCTGAAATGTTAAACATTATTTTAATGAATCAGAGGGCATATAGGGACAAGACTGGATTAGGCTACAAACCTAAAGGGAAAAAGTGGGTGGAACCAAAAGTGAAGCCTTACTTAAAATTCTTTCATAAGGCCACTGATCACAGCTCCACACCTTTTAGCTTCTGTAATTATTGTAACAAGAAGGGACATTCTACGTCCACCTGTAATGCTAAGAAGCATGGAGCCAACAGCTCTTATAAGTGGGTCCCAAAAGGAACCAAGGCAACAAAGGATCCTCCCCCAAGAAAAGAAACTAAGGGAGGACATGGATCCAGAGCCTGGAAACAATCCTCAAGGAAAGCCCAAGAGCCTAGAGCCAACACTAGGCCAGAGGCACAGGTTAATCATAAGCCCAAGGTCAAGACTAACACTGGACCAAGGGCTCTGGGAACTAATGACAGAGGACCCAATAAATGTTGGGTACCTAAGCTTGTCTGATTCCTGCAGGTGTGTCTCAAAGCATCCATGAATCGAAAATGTACCATTGATAGCGGATGCTCGAGACATATGACTGGAGACCGAGACAAATTCAAATCCTTGGTGATCAAAGATGGAGCCATAGTAACCTTTGGAGGAAATCAGAGTGGAAAGATCACCGGAATTGGAGAAGTTGGACCAGTTAAAGACGTCTATCTGGTGGATGGTCTCTGTCACAACCTGCTGAGCGTGAGCCAGAGCACTGACAAAGGAAATTGGGTAATCTTTGATTCACATGAGTGCATGATATTAGACAAGCATGATCTGAATCTAGATAAGGCCAACCTAAACTGCAAACTTAAGGCTAATAGAAATGGAAACCTATACACTCTAGATTTATGTCAACAACTAGATGAAAAATGCTTAATATCTAGTGATGAGAATAGTTGGCTTTGGCATAAAAGGCTAGCACTTGTTAATTTTACTCAACTTGACATGCTGATTAAGAAAGAGCTAGCTATAGGGATTCCATCTTTTCAGGTTAAGCATGATTATATTTGTGAATCCTGCCAACGAGGGAAGCAAACAAAGTCCTCGTTTAAAACCAAGAAGAGAGTCTCCACCAGCAGGCCCTTGGAACTAATCCACATGGATTTGGTTGGGCCAGCAAGAGTGAAGAGCTTGGGTGGAAACCTGTATGCTCTAGTTGTGGTGGATGACTATTCTAGGTTCACTTGGACAATGTTTCCTGCCTCTAAGCAAGATGCTTTTGATGCCTTTGTTGTCCTGGCTAATAAAGTACAGAATGAGACAGATCTCAAGATCACAGCCATAAGGACAGACCATGGAGGAGAATTTGAGAACTATAGCTTCTCTGAGCTGTGTGAGCAGAATGGCATTGATCACAACTTCTCAGCTCCCAAACTCCTCAGCAAAACGGTGTGGTCGAGAGGAAGAACAGGGTTCTGACTGAGATGGCCAGGGGCATGCTCAATGAGAAAGAGGTTTCTCAAGTGTTCTGGGCGGACGCTATGAGCATTGCTTACTACATCTCTAACAGAGCCTATGTTCGCAAGGGCTTGGATAAGACTCCCTATGAGTTGTACAAAGGCAGAAAGCCCAACATTAACCACCTCAGAATCTTTGGATCAAAATGCTATGTGCATAACAATGGAAAGGTAAATTTAGGTAAGTTTGATCCAAAAGCTGATATAGGTGTATTCATAGTATTCCCTTAGGAGTAAGGCTTATAGAGTATACAACATGAGGACTAGAACTGTAGAAGAATCTATGCATGTTGTATTTGATGAAACTCCTACATAGGAACAATCCACAGAAGATGATGGGATACCAAACTTTCCAAAACCACCATCATCTTCACCACCAAAAGAAACACCAGCAAGCAATCCCAAAGAAGAAGATGAACCCAGTGATGAGCCTAGAGTGCAGACGGTGCCTGATGAGGCACAGTTGCCAACAGCTAGGAGACATCACAGGGATCATCCTCTTGATCAAGTGCTTGGTGATGTTTCTTCTGGTGTCAGAACCAGAAGGCAGGTTCAAAATGAAGTTGAGTTTGGAGCCTTCTTATCTCAGATCGAACCAACTTCAGTTGAACAAGCTCTTGAGGACTGCGACTGGATTATTGCCATGCAGGAAGAGCTAAACCAATTCGAAAGAAGCCAAGTTTGGGAACTAGTCCCAAGGCCATCTCATCAATCCATAGTTGGGACCAAATGGGTCTTCAAAAACAAACTGGATGAGACAGGTCAAATAACAAGGAACAAAGCCAGATTGGTAGCCAAAGGGTATAACCAAGAAGAAGGCATAGACTATGAAGAAACTTTTGCTCCAGTCGCTAGACTTGAAGCAATAAGGATTCTTCTAGCCTTTGCATCCATGAAAGGTTTTAAATTATATCAAATGGATGTAAAGAGTGCATTTCGTAATGGTTACATTAAAGAAGGGGTTTATGTAGAACAACCTCCTGGCTTTGAGGATCACAAGCACCCTAAACATGTGTATAGGCTAAAGAAAGCTTTGTATGGCCTAAAACAAGCTCCTCGAGCTTGGTATGAGAGACTCAGCAGCTTTTTGCTGGGCAAGGGTTTCTCAAGAGGCAAACTAGATAATACACTGTTTATTCTGCACAAAGATAGAAACATGCTAATTGTCCAGATTTATGTCGATGATATTATTTTTGGGGCAACTAATGAAAAACTTTGTGAAGAATTTTCTAAGACTATGCAGGGAGAATTTGAGATGTCAATGATGGGAGAACTAACGTTCTTCCTAGGCCTGCAAATTAAGCAAAAGAAGGATGACATTTTCATCTCCCAAACTAAGTATTGCAGAGAGCTCCTCAAGAAGTTTGGGATAGATTAATGCAAGGAGTATGACACTCCCATGAGTACCACTGCCGCACTCGATGCTGATGCTAAGGGAAAATCTGTCAGCCTGCCCATGTACAGGGGAATGATAGGTTCCCTGCTGTATTTAACGGCAAGCAGGCCTGACATTCAATTTAGTGTAGGCATGTGTGCTAGATTTCAAGCCAACCCCAAGGAGTCACATCTAACCTGTGTTAAACGTATTCTAAGATACCTTGAGGGAACACAAGAGCTTGGTCTTTGGTATCCCAGAGGTAACCAAGAGTTCTTGTGGGCTTTTTCTGATGCTGACCATGCAGGTTATAAAACTGATAGGAAGAGCACCAGTGGACAATGCGCCTTCATTGGTGGTTGTCTGGTCTCTTGGGCTAGCAAGAAGCAAACCTGCGTGTCTTTATCATCCATAGAGGCAGAATACATTGCTGCCGCAAGCTGTTGTGCCCAAGTGTTGTGGCTGAAGAACCAACTGAGAGATCTTGGCTTGGAGTTCCCTGAGGCTCCCATCCTCTGTGACAACACAAGCACCATCAGCCTCGCCAAGAATCCGGTTCAGCACACAAGGACAAAGCACATTGATGTCAGACATCACTTCATCAGAGATCATGTTCAGAAGAAGGATGTCAAAGTGCAGTTTGTCCCCACTCAGCATCAGCTTGCTGAAATTTTCACCAAGCCTCTGGGGGTTGATCAATTCACATTCATAAGAGGTGATTTGGGAATGGTAAACCCAAATGAAGTTTAATTCTTCAAAATAAACCTGTGCTTAATTGATTAAAACCTGCAACTATACTAACTTAGGCATCAGAGTGCCAATCCTTAGTTTTGTAGGTCCCCAATGTTAAATCTTAAGTGCAACCGGAAGCAAAACCACTTCCGGATGATCATTTGCTGGCGCTGAGTGTTGAATCAAAGTGAGCGAGAGCACCAGTGTCTGGGCAAAAGGACACGTCACCAAAACGTTTCACCTTCTCCCACCAAAAATTGTGCCTCTTCTGACAGTGCAGAGACACTTGTCACAAAGGTGCGACGTTTCAATTTGAATGTTTACGTTTTCCCACAAAAGGTGCATATTTTCAATGAAGAGTCATTATGATTCATCACATCGCTTGTCACTTCGCATATATATATATATAGGCCACTGTCATTCATTTTTCACTTCTCACACAAATCAAACACCCAAAACTCTCTGAAATCATCCTTCATCTTCATCGCATTCTCTTCTTCTTCTTCTATATTTCTTCTGCATTTCATCACATACATACCTTACATTCCACTTAAACCCTAACCTACATAAAATGGCCGGCTCACTTGAATCTAACCCCAACATTGAGATCCCAACCACTTCCAAGAAATCCAAGTCGAAATCTAGGCATTCTAAATCTGAAACATCTGGGAAACGGCATAAACATTCTGGGAAATCTGGGCAAATTCAAGAACAGCAAGAACAGTCTGGGCGTTCTGAGCAACATCATGATGAACAGTCCAAGAAAAAGGGTAAGAAAAGGGTACAGTTCAGGGAAGAATCCCCTTCAAAGAGACAGCGAGTCGAGGAGGATGATCCACTCGTATACAGAGATGGACCATTGGAGGCTGTTTCTGGGCAATTTGAGAATGCAAAGCCCTACTTCAATAATGGGATGTTCATCGACCTGAAGAAAATTGAAGAGTTAGGGTTCCCTCATCTGCAAGTATTTCTCCAGAAGTACATGTGTTGGCTGGGGATCAACAATGCATACAACATCAACGTCCTGCGGGTATTCTGCCAGTCTCTCACGGCCAAGGCTAAGTATAAGACGGTGAATAAGAAGGAGACCGTTCGTAGGGTCACCTTCACAGCCACAGTGAGGGTGAGAACCTTCAGTTTCACGTGGAGAGACATCAACCGTCTGCTCGAGGTCACTGAGGGAGAGATGAATGAGTGGCTATACCCTGAGAAACTCAACCAGGCGGAGCTTGAGAAAGTCTATGACACCATGGGGAAGAAGGTGTCTGGCATGTCTGACTCCAACCGGCTCCTTCATTATATCTACTCTCGGATGATGACTCACAAGGGGGGAAACTTCAACGAGTTCACTCTTCTTGACAACCCCTGGCTCCCCAGATTCCTCACCCAACAGCCGATTAACCCAGGGCAATTAATAAGTTTAGAGCTGCACAGGTGGATTGAAAACAAGAAGACTGGAAATCTTCCCTACCCAACGGTCATCGCCTTCCTCTTGGAGAAATTTCTGATCAAATCCACATCCACTGAGGAGGCTGAAAATGTTAAGTGATTGCCCGTCAGCTCAGTGAATATCAGCAAGATGGGGATCAAGTACCTCAAGCCACCAAAGGCTACTCGATCTGGCTCTCAGGCAGGAAGTGCCTCACATACCACGGCTCCCTCTGTATCTGGTGCAGGGGATCAAGAGGTCGATTCTCATCCTGGTTCAAGCCGTGTTCCGAAGGTGACAGCCGCAGTAAAAGCCTTTGTTGAGGAAGTAAAGGAGGAGATTCTCTTTCGGCTGTCTGATTCTTTGGTGGGTCCCCTTCGTGATGAGTGTGACACTGGCTTCCAGCAGCAGGGGCAGAGAATCCTGAGGCTCGAGGACCGAGTAGGTCGGGTCGAGGCTCAGCTAGCAAGGGTAGATGCCAAGTTAGACCTCATCATCAATCACCTTCAAATCCCTCCACCACAAGGTAACCTACCACCACCTCCTCCTCCTAACCCACCTCCACCTCCTCCACCTAATCAACTATCACTCCCTCCTCCTAATGCTCAACAGCCACAACAACCAGCCCCTCAGAATAACCAACAACCCCAAACTTCACCCAGAAATGACCATCAACCATCACCTCACAACTCCACTCAGAACTCTCCCCAACACTCCCCTCGCCAATCACCCCTTAATTTTACTTCGCCAAATAACTCTCCATCTCCCCACAACTCACCTTCACCTCATAACTCCCCAAACCGTTCACCACCCCCAAACCCCATAAGGCCCTCCAATCCTCTTCCTAACACTCGCCCCACCATAGCCCAATCTCTTGGTTTTACCTCTCCTGATCACCCACTTCACACCTTCTACCTCAGAGACCATCCCCCTATTCGGTGGAGAGTTAAACAACCCCCTGCCTACTCCTCTACCTACCCCTTCGATGGCCTATTCACCAACCCCACTTTCTTCGAAAGAAACACAGCCCTATTCCCCAACCCTCCTGCTTCACCAGAAAACACCTCACCCACATCCTCGCCCGAAACCTCACCACCCAGAACATTTGGCCCTGACCCTCCACCTTCCACTTCACCCAATCCTTCCTCCCTAGCCCTCGCCCTCATTGATGATGACAAAAGGGGGAGAGATGGTGCTACTAACCTCCGCCGTAGCATGTATAGAGGGATGCCCTGACTCAACCTTCCCTCGGCTAGATGAAGACATCACTGCTGCCCTTCGTCGAGCCATGGATATGAGAAGATTGGGTAGTGCTGAACGTCTGATCCGTGGGGAAGCCATTCGATTTATGCAACAGCAGCGATCAGATGAGCAAAGGTCAGAATGGGCAATGGTTCTGTTTGAGCAACCTGGTGAGATCCCACAGCCAGAGCCAGAGCCAGAGCCTTCATCTTCTGAGCCTCCTCCCACCGTGCCTTGCCGAAACATAATTGAAGAGATTATAATGAAGTATGGGCTGAAGAGGCAAAACCATCCACCTATAGTGATAGCCAAGCCAATCCCTCCTTCAGAGTCAACCTCTGCTCCTCCTTCTCCTCCAGTAGTCCCTCCTTCTGAGCCAACCTCTGCTCCTCCTCCTTCAGTAGTCAAGTACAGCGAATCAAGGAAGAAAGCAGTTGCTAGAAAGGGTGCTAACAAGAGTGCTACTACTACTGCGCCTGCTGAAAGTGAGCAAGAGGTTCCATCTGTTCAAGCTGTAGTTGTGCCTGAGACTCAGTCACCCTCTCAAGAGTTACATGCTCCTCTGCCACTAAAGGAAGTAAAGCTGGAAATAGAGGATATGACTGCTGAAGAGTTCAAGAGGTATGGATTTACTGACAAGATCTCGTTTGGTCAGATGGCTTGCCTAGATGCTGAAAGAGCGAGCGCCAAGCCTACCCAAGCGATAGGCAAGGGCAAAGGAAAAGACAAAGGCAAAGGGAAATGGAAAGCCAAGGAAGTTGAGGAGGACCCCAACTTTCCTGTTTGGAATGTGAAGATTAAGGCTATCCATTATCCCAATGGCGAGGTCATTCCCTTCTCCGATGCAACTGAGTTCCCTAGGTTTGATGAAGTTCAAAATCTGAAGAGAGCCTTTGAGGAATCCGTTGAATCTGAGAGACTCAGAAGGGAGAAGGAAGAGGCAGAGCTTCAGAGTATAATTGCTCAGATTGACCAGAGCGAGAAGGATGCCCACATAGCCTAACTTCAAAAGGAGAATGAGCAAAGGCAGTTGGAGAGGGAAAGAAACACCACCTATAAACCCCACTCTACCCTAGGCATTTAACTTAGAAATTTTCTTTTCTTTTTCATGCATAGTTCATTTTGCACAATTTTTGATTACTTGTGAATTTTATCTGTTATTATAATTCTAACTTGTAATCTTTTGCTCATCAATGATAATTATCTTTGAGTTCAGTTGTGCCCTTTATTTGATTATTACCTTCAAATCTTTCATATGAACTTAATTGGATAACTTAGTTTGTCATCATCAAAAAGGGGGAGAATGTTAGAATCTTAAGTTTTGATGAAGACAAAGATATGAAAGAACAAGCTAAACACTTAGAGAGAATTAGGTTAATATAGAACCCCAAGTAAGAGTACAACCGGATGTGGATTTACTTCCGGATGGACTAGGACTAGCGCTCGCGGATGAACATCTCATCCCCCAGCGGCAGCAAGTATTTCACTAAGTCATAACTCAGTCTAAGAACATTAGTTGTATAAAATCCTTGAGACTAAGTTAGGATGCAACCGGTTGTGGATTTGCTTCCGATTGCTTAGTGACTAGCGCTGGCTGTTGGTTTGGACAACACTGAGCGTCAGTGAGTATAATATGATCATAACCCAACGTCCAGTGGAATTGCTTCCGGATGTAAGAGAACTCCCCTAGACTAAGTGAACTCCCACTGCATGTGAGTATGTGCTATTATTGTTAAGACTAACGTTCAAAGTGCAGTACACTGAGTGGTGTTGCTTCCGGATGTGGACCTGCTTCCGCAAGCAATCAGAATGTCAGAACGTCCAGAGCAGTGCAGTGTCCGAGTGCTTTTTGGCAGAGCAGAGTTGTCAGAACTACTTTTCAGAGATAAAACAAAGTCAACCCTGCTAAGCATTAATGAAGCAATTAATGGGCAAACGGTAACATGGGATAAACGGCCATATTCAAACGGCTAACCCACCCACCAAGAGTGAGAATACTTGAAGACTATATAAGCAAGCTCATCTTCATTTATGAAGATAACTTTGACATCTTGAAGAAAGCTAGAGTGAGAAATTGAGAATATCCTTCAAGCATTCAAAGCTGCCCAGAAAAGCGAAAGAGCATTTAGCACATTGAGAGTTCTTTTCATCTACTTATTTTGTACTCTTTGTAGTTAAGTTTCTTCATTTATTAAGAGCATTCATTGTACTTAAGTGTGTAACATTATCCGTTCTTAAAGAGAACTAAGTTTAGAAAATCCTTTATTTGTAAAGGTTGAACCCTTGCAGGTTGTAAGGGGGAGTGAGTCAGAAAGGTTGCAAGTGAACCTGTGTTAAAACTTGTGGTTGTAAGGTTGCAAGTGATCCCGTACTAAAACTTGCGGTTGTAAAGGTTCCAGGTGAACCCGTTTGTAAAACCTGGGGATAGTGGAACTCAACCTGGGTGGTTGAGAACTGGACGTAGGTCAGGTAGACCGAACCAGTATAAATCTTGTGTTTCATTGTTTTAAGATTTATTTTGTAGCACAATTCACCCCCCCCTCTTGTGCATCTACCTATTTCACATGTTACCTCTTAAATAGGCAAACGACCTAATTAAGAACCAATGAATTTTAAGCTTTCATATATTTGTCACTCTTCGTTTAAAAGAATCCACTCATAGTTAATAATGATGTGAAGGAAACTTCTATTAATTGTTTTTATTAAATCCAGATAAACTAATAGCTCTATTAAAAATTGATAAAAATAGCTAATATGAAAGAAGTCGTTTTCTTTAAAATATGTTCTCATCTCTAAGCGGAAGATGAGAGATAGAAAAATAGCATGCAATAATAACAAAAAGAAAGAAGGAGGATATAATATTAGAAATCAATAATAAAAATAGCATGCAATAATATGTTTGCAAACTTTGACTGTAATGAAAAAACCTATTAAATTTGAAATTATTTATAGATAAATGAATAAATAAAATAATATATTGTATTATTATGTGAGCAGTTTGTTATAAAGTTTCTATTTACATATGACATATAATTGAAAGAAACTTTTTATAATTTAGTTATGTTGAATATAATTATTATTAATCCCTCCAATCTCATAGAGTAATGATTTAACCTTTATGTCGCCTTAAAGATTTAATCAATACAATTCAACACTCTAATCCACTACGAGAATAGCGGTGAGTATAGGTCTTCTCACAGTCTAGGTTCAATTCTTGCAAGTCAAAAGCAATTTAAGTCACACAATTTAACAAACAGTTTGAGTGTGATTTTTATGTCTACAACTAATTAAACCTAACAAAAACAACAACTAACCGAATGTAAAAGATGTGAAAGTATGAGATGAGAAGTACCTCCCTCTCCAAAGTACTTTGTGCTTTTGGTTAATCGGACCTCATATATTTGTTACACTTGATATAATCTAACTAAATTCTCAAGATCTCTTAAATCTAAGAAATCTAAGAGAGTTTAATTAGGTTAACCAAGTCTTATACTCTTTCAAGTTGAACTCATACCTTAAGCAACATTAGATACTAATCAAGCACCTAAGAAAAACATTCATTCCACAAATATACTAGGAGCTAATCGCACACAAATACATTCATGAAATTACAAACGTATAGCTTTAGGTTTTCATGAGCTAAACACAAAAGAGAGATTCCAAGCCACAATTAAGTAGAACACCTAATTCAAGGTATTCTAACCTATACAAGCGTAAATCAAGGTCATTACATAGGCAAAAACTTACATCTAGCTTGAAACCTAAAAGAGTATATCACAAATACATGAGGCCAAATGTTGAATTTCTACAAGCACATTCCTTTGGAGAGAGAGGAGAGGACGTCTAGCCGCTCATGGAGATGGAGGATGGAGAAAGGCGTGAGGTTATGGTGGCCATGGAGGTGATTTGCGAAGTGGAGAAGGTGAAGAAGATGAAGATGGAGTTGAGAGAGTTTGTTAGAAGAGAGAGAAAGTGAAAGTGGAAGTAGTTAAGAGTTGTGTCAAAATGAAGTTAGTTGGGATTAAAAGTAAGTGATTTAGTTAGATGATGAGTTGGCAAAGAGGTCTAATGAGCTGTCAATTTGGGATTATGAGCTGTCAAAAGATATTTTGATGGTAGTTTAAGGGGTAAAGGCCGAGAGGTGCATTTGTGAAGGGGAAAAGGGTATTTTCGAAATTTGGTGAAAAGTGAGGATGAATGTGGTCTTTATCTTAGCTCCATGCATTTCTAAAGGTTCCTCCTTTTTCTCCAAGTGATTGTGCTTCCCTTTTTGCCCTTAATGAAGCTCTCCATCAACTCCAAATTTGAATTTGAACTTGGAGCCATTTTTTCCTCTTTTAGTAAGATGCTCCAAAAGTGCCTTCAAGCTGCAAACCCCTTATTTGTAAATTTCCATTAATGCTTAGCAGGGTTGACTTTGCCTTTAATTTATTCTGCACAGAAGACTTCTGAAAAGTAGCTGACATTTCCGTGCATTGTGCAGTTTGGCTCTTATACTTGTTGTCGGATGGACTTTAGCTTCCGGAAGTCAAGACTTCATTCTGCAAGCTCAAGAGCATTCACTACCGGATGCAAATCTGCTATCGGATGTGAGTCTAAGTTCTGCACTCAAATGTTAGTTCAACAAAATAATATAATTAAGTGCAATGGGAAGCATTCTTGCTATGGTAAGCTCATCCTACTTAGACTCGATCACAACCGGATCAGACTTAGTGTTAAATTCACTTCCGCTACCGGACGCATGCTACATCCGCTAGCGCTAGTGACATTGTTTTTGCTCTAAGTCATCCGGTTGTGATTTTATATCCGATAGTATTCTAAGAATTTCTAACAGCATGCACATGAATAATCCTCAATAATGAGCAAATATGACAATTAAATCACACTAATTAAGCTCAATTGCACATGCTTAAAGGGATAAAATTTGGTCCAATCAAATCCCCCACACTTAATCTTTGCACTCCGGGCAAAGTCATATAAAAAGACTAACTTAATCATTAAGCATAGTGAAGGCAATTGGAATTGTCATAGCATACAAGTTGATCTTCTTGAACCTTTCCCTAAAGCATCACATGGGCCAAATCTAAGAATACAAAGTGAATGCAAGTTTAGCAAACAACTAGAATTAAGGAGGAGTGCCAATTGAGATTTTTCCTCACCGGATTAAGTGTTTAACTCATTCACTCAAGTTAGGAAAAATGTCTAACTAGGGACTTGTGATCACTCTTTGGCTCAATGCACTTGACCTCACCATAAGCTTGTAATAGCTCTAAGTTCTCCACCCATTATTATGCTTAGCACAATTGAATCTAGGGGACTTTAGGGGTTGAATGGAAGGCTAATAATGAATGATGAATGATGGAAAGTAGTCAATGACCAATGACATGAACAAGTAATCACCACATATGCATGCAATACAATGAAATCAATCCCCACAAACCATGAAACATCTCTCTTTTTCTCAAGCACTTTGTGCTTCTTTCATTTTTTTCTTTTCACTCTTATGCCTTTGGCATACATAAGCACTTTGTGCTTTCTCTCTTATTTTTACTTAGGCCTTCAGCCTTATATATATATATATATATATATATATATATATATATATATTTCTCTTTTCTTCTGCTTTTTTCTTGGCCTTTGGCCACCTCTCTTTTCTTCTTTTCACTCAAGGGCTCTCGGCCATATTTTTTATTTTTTTTTCACTCAAATAGCATGCTTTTCACAAGATACAACAATACAATACTAATATAAATGCAAGCATATGCTATAATCACTTATTCACACATTGGTCAAGGTGGTAGAAAAGAAAAGTGAATGGCCCAAAGAGGTTAAATCAAAGGATAATATTTGGTTGGCTTAGTGTTTGGGTCATGAGGGTTTAGAAAGAAATGCCCCTTTCATTTTCAATCATGCCATGCATCGTGATCTTGAACAAGAGCTAGGACAAGTTCTAGGAGGTCAAGTAGACTATTGGCCCACTCAATTCGGTTGAAGGCTTCTCACGTTTATGACTTACTCTAATTAGACACTTCCTCCCTAAGAAAAGTTCAATGGGAAACTTACACCCTCTTTATACCTTAAAAGTGCCCCATGCAATGCCCTAAGTAATCACTCCAAAAATTCTACTTACACACTAGAGGACAATTCCATTTACTTTCAAAAGCCATGATCAAGTTAAATTTTCAAGAATAATCATGCCAAATAAGTCCAAAAATCAAGTGTGAAAGCTTTGAATTAGACCACTTTTAAGCACATAATACACCCCCCCACACTTAAAGCATGCATTGTCCTCAATGGACCAATCAAATCAAGTAGGAAGATGCATTTCAAAGGCAAGGCAGCAACATAAAAGGCCGGGCAGTCCAAGCATACAAATGACCATCATGTATTATTCATAAACTAACACTAAACACAACCTAACACAAATTTTTATACATTTTTTTAACTCACTTACGCTCAGGAAGCCAAACTAGTCTTAGACTCTAAGTGAACTCGCTATTGGAAGCAAAAGTGCTACCGGAAGTAAAAATGCTTCCGAAAGTAAAAATACTATCGGAAGCAAGGTGGGATCTAGATTCTAAGTTAAGTCACTATCGGATGCAAAAATGCTTCCGGAAGCACTGACGCTTCCGGATTCAGAACGCATCCCCTAGCTGAAGCAAAGTGAACACAATCTGATCCTAAGTAACAAAATCTAAGTGGAGGGCTTCCGATAGCCAAAACACTTCCGGATGTAAGAACTTCTATTTCCACAGTGAGACTTTCGGAAGCAAATAGGCATCCCCAAGCACTAGTGAATTTTTTTATATTTATTTTTCTAACTACCTAAAACAACATACTAAAACAAACCTAAACAAAATCCTATTTTTTACTATCAAACATCTTCCCCCACACTTAGAATAAAAGCAATTAAAAGTAGGTAAGGGAAGGAAAGATACAACCTCTTATGGAGGCTTGAAGTTCTCTTTGTACAACTTGAGCAAGTGGCCATTGACTCTGTACACTCGACCATCTTTGAGATCCTTGATCTCAACCATTCCAAAGTCATAAGATTTGAGCACTTCGTAAGGTCCCTGCCACTTGTCCTTAAGCTTGCCTCCTCCACAAAATTTGAATCTCACACGATAGCACAAGACAAGATCTCCCTCCTTGAACTGCTTCCTCAGAATGCCACTATCATGAATGGCCTTAGTCTTTTCTTTCAGGATCAGTGAGTTCTCATATGCCTCATTCCTAAGCTCATCAAGCTCACTCAAAGTCAATTGCCTCTCTTGAGCCGCAACATCCATATCTTCAATATAAGATTTAACCGCCCAATAAGACTTGTGCTGTAGCTCAACCGGTAAATGACAAGATTTTCCATATATGAGCCGATAGGGAGACATGCCAATAGGAGTCTTAAATGAAGTCCTATATGCCCAGAGAGCTTCTTCAAGTCTCATGCTCCAATCTTTCCTACTTGGCTTCACAATTCGCTCAAGGATGTTTTTGATGTGTCTATTGCTCACCTCGGCTTCTCCATTAGTTTGAGGATGATAAGGTGTAGAAACCTTGTGATTCACCCCAAATTGGCTAAGCAATGAAGACATAAGCTTGTTACAGAAATGAGAACCTTGATCACTCACCAACGCTTTAGGAACTCCAAACCGACAAAAGATGTTAGACTTGAGAAATTTCAACACAGCTCTCGCATCATTGGCCTTAGTTGACACAGCTTCCACCCACCTAGATAGGTAATCCACAACCAGAAGAATATATGTGTAGTCTTTAGATGGTGGAAAAGGACCTATGAAGTCTATACCCCAAACATCAAAAGGGTCACAACATAACATCGGCACTTGAGGTATCTCATGACTCTTCCCCAAGCTTCCAAACCTTTGGCACTTGTCACAAGACTTGCAATACTCATAAGCGTCCTTAAACAACGTAGGCCAATAGAAACCGGTCTCCAAAATCTTCCTTGAAGTCTTTCTAGCACCAAAGTGCCCTCCACAAGCTAGAGAATGACAAAACTCCAGGATTGATGGGACTTCATCATCTTGCACACACTTCCCGATTATTTCATCATTACATAGCCTCCACAAGTGTGGCTCATCCCAAATGTAGTAACTAGCATCTCTTTTCAACTTTTGAACTTGATGCTTGTTCAAAGACGGTGAAGTGACTTCGGCAACAATAAGGCATCCGGGATCCTTCTTTGCATTCAAGGCGCACAATAAGGCATCCGGGAAGGTATCACAAACAAGAGAAGAATCATCGACACCTTCCACATCCATTGGAAATCGGCTCAAGTGATCGGCTACTAAGTTCTCTCTTCCGGTCCTGTCTTTAATTTCCACCTCAAACTCTTGTAACAGCAACACCCATCTCAAGAGCCTGGGCTTTGTTTGTGGCTTAGATAACAAATATCGGACAGCTGCATGATCCATGAATACAATTACTCAAGTAAGAGTGCTTCCGGATGTGGATTTACTTCCGGATGGACTAAGACTGGTGCTCGCGGATGAACGTCTCATCCCCCAGCGACAGCAAGTATATCACTAAGTCATAACTCAGTCTAAGAGCATTAGTGTATAAAATCCTTGAGACTAAGTTAGGAAGCTTTCGGATGTAGATTTGCTTCCGATTGTATTAAGACTAGCACTGGCTGTTGGTATGGATAACACTGAGCGCCAGTGACCATAACCCAACGTCCAGTGGATTTGCTTCAGATTGCTTAGTAACTAGCGCTGGCTGTTGGTATGAATAACACTGAGCGTCAGTGAGTAAAATGTGAACATAACCCAACGTCCAGTGAAAGTGCTTCCGGATGTGGAATTGCTTCCGGATGGAATAGAACTCCCTTAGACTAAGTGAACTCCCATTGCATGTGAGTATGTGCTATTATTGTTAAGACTAACATTCAAAATGTAGTACACTGAGTAAAGTTGCTTCCGGATGTGGACTTGCTTCCGCAAGCAATCAAAATGTCAGAACGTTCAGAGCAGTGCAGTGTCAGAATGCTTTCGACAGAGCAGAGGTGTCAGAACTACTTTTCAGAGATAAAGCAAAGTCAACCCTGCTAAGCATTAATGGAGCATTAATTGGGCAAACGGTAACTTGGGAAAAACGGCCATATTCAAACGGCTAACCCACCTACCAAGAGTGAGAATAGTTGAAGACTATATAAACAAGCTCACCTTCATTTATGAAGATAACGAATATCTTTGACATCTCGAAGAAAGCTAGAGTGAGAAACCGAGAAATCCTTCAAGCATTCAAAGTTGCCCAGAAAAGAGAAAGAGCATTTAACTCATTGAGAGTCCTTTTCATCTACTTATCTTGTACTCTTTGTGGTTAAGTCTCTTCATGTATTAAGAGCATTGATTGTACTTAAGTGTGTAACATTATCCGTTCTTGAAGAGAACTAAGTTTAGAAAATCCTTTATTTGTAAAGGTTGAACCCTTGCTGGTTGTAAGGGGGAGCTAGTTAGCAAGGTTGCAAGTGAGCCTTGAGTAAAACTTGTGGTTGTAAGGTTGCAAGTGATCCCGTCCAAAACTTGCGGTTGTAAAGGTTCCAGGTGAACCCGTTTCTAAAACCTGGGGATAGTGGAACTCAACCTGGGTGATTGAGAACTGGACGTAGGTCAGGAAGACCGAACGAGTATAAACCCTTGTGTTGTTATTGTTTGATTTTTATTTGGTAGCACAATTCACCCCCCCTCTTGTGCATCCATTACTTTCAGTTTGAGGATGAAATGAAATTCACATGGAAATCTCCACATGAAATCCTAATCCTAATATGCCTACAAGCTTAGACATAAAATAACTAACATGATTACAAACTTGAAAACTAGAAAGTGGAAAATCAACATACATGGCCGATTTGAATCTTGCACAACTTCAACTTGGAGGAAGAGAGAGGAGCTTAAGCAAGCATGGTGATGATGAAATGGAGGAAGAATGATGAAGTGGAAGCCATGGAAATGGAGAAAATGTGTGGTGAATCTCGGCCAAGAAGTGAAGTGTGTGGAAAGAAGAGAGAAAATGGAGAGGAAGAAGATGAAGATGGGATGGAAAGTGAAGGAATTATGTGTAAACATGTGGTTAGGGTTTATATAGGTGGATTAGCATTGGGATTAACTACAAATGAAATGCAAATTACTTCCAAATGAAGTGTAAATGGGTGGTTAGGATGATATGGCCGAAATTATGGGAGAAAATGTGAGGAAAAGTGATGAAATGTGAGGGAGATAAAATAAGGGTAAAATGATAAATGTGTGTGGTAAGTGAGTTGTAGGTGAAAGAAATGAGTGATCCACAAGCCTCCACCTCATCCTTTGCTCTATGCTCTTTCTCCTCTTTCCAAAAAGGCCCTTCTTGAAGCTTGAAGACTTGAAATTTAAATTTGGAGCCAAAATTACCCCTTTTGGTAAAATGCAAATCCCTTGTTTTTGACAAAAGGGGTAATTTTTGTCTTCTTGCCTATGCCTTTGATCCTATGCTTCTCCTTGCCCTCCAAGCTCCTCATGGGGTATGTGGGGCCCACTTGGGACCCCCTACACATAAAAAATGAGAGACACAGTGAAAATGACCAAAATACCCCTAGTTACTTAAAGTGCAAGTAATTAAGCATAATTCTCCAATTTCTTCCAACTAAGTATGTGAATGAAATATATATTAATAATGAATAAAACTAACAATTAATCCTTATCAAATCAAGCACAAATGCACATACTTAGCTAGGTAAATATAGGTCTAATCACAGCCTACTTGATGGCAATATATATCCCTACGGTTTACCTCCGGCCTACTCACTGACTCAGTGCAGCTGGCCGGCCCCTTTTTCCCTTCCTCTCACACTACCTCTAGGCATGATCACCTGCAAAAATAAAGGGAATGGGGTGAGACAAAACAATGTCTCAGTAATCACTACTTAACTTACTGTGAGACTCAGATGTGAGGTAGCAGAGTGTCTACAGGGTACCACAGTTTTCAAAACCTGCATAAACACGCAATATATACATATATATACAGAACAGATACATCCATCTCTCAATAGACAAAAATAAACGTGAGTGACACTGTGCCCGGTCTACAATCCGAAAAGCATAAAAATAAGGGACCACTCTAACAATGTGAAAATCCCTGGTTCCTTTACAATCCGAGGAACCTGTACAATTAACCTATCGATTTGCGCAAATTGATAGGTTACATCGGCCGACGGTACTAATAATCAGTGTCATGCAACATGAAAGTAATGGATGCACAAGAGGGGGTGAATTGTGCTACAAAAATAAATGCTCAAATAAAAGCAACACAAGAGTTATACTGGTTCGGTCTTCCTGACCTACGTCCAGTTCTCAACCACCCAGGCCGAGTTCCACTATCCCCAGGTTTTAGAACGGGTTCACCTGGAACCTTTACAACCGCAAGTTTTGAACGGGATCACTTGCAACCTTACAACCACAAGTTTTACTCAAGGCTCACTTGCAACCTTTCTATCTAGCTCGCCCTTACAACCAGCAAGGGTTCAACCTTTACAAATAAAGGATTTTTCTAACTAAGTTCTCTTTAAGAACAGATAGTGTTACACACTTAAGTACAATTAATGCTCTTATAACAAGAAGAGACTTAACTACAAAGAGTACAAGATATGTAGATGAAAAGATCACTCAATGGTTTCTCTCTCTAGCTTCTTTCAAGAATGTCAAAGATAATTAATCTCCATAAATGAAGGTGAGCTCCCTTATATAGTCTTCAAACATTCTCACTCTTGGTAGGTGGGATAGCCGTTTGAATATGGTCGTTTTTCCCATGTTACCGTTTGCCCAATTAATGCTTCATCAATGCATAGCAGAGTTGACTTGCTTTATCTCTAAAAAGTAGTCCTGACAACTCTGCTCTGACAAAAGCATTCTGACACTGCACTTCTGAACGTTCTGACATTCTGATTGCTTGTGGAAGCAGATTCACATCCGGAAGCAACTCTACTTAGTGTGCTGCACTTGAACGTTAGTCTACTAATATAAGCACATAGTCACATGCAGTGGGTGTTCACTTAGTCTAAGATGACTTCCTTGGATCCAGAAGCACTTCTACATCCGGAAGCACTACTACTGGATGAAGGGTTGTATTCACTTTTACTCACTCTCGCTCAGTGTCCTTCATTCCAACAGTCAGCGCTAGTCACTAAGCAATCGGAAGCAATTCTACTAGACGTGACTCATGTTCACTGACGCTCAGTGTTACCTATTCCAACAGCCAGTGCTAGTCACTAAGCTATCGGAAGCAATTCCACTAGACGTGGCTCATGTTCACTGACGCTCAGTGTTACCTATCCCAACAGCCAGTGCTAGTCACTAAGCTATCGGAAGCAATTCCACTGGACGTGGCTCATGTTCACTGACGCTTAGTGTTATCTATACCAACAGGCAGCTCTAGTCACTAAGCTATCGGAAGCAATTCCACTTCCGGTTGAATCCTAGCTTAGTCTTAAGGTTTTGTATATCTAGTGCTTCTGGACTAAGTTATTTCCTTAGTGAATTACTTGCTGTCGCTGGGGGATGAGTCATTCATTCACGAGCGCTAGTCCTAGTCTATCCGGAAGTAAATCCACATCCAGTTGCACTCTTACTTGGGATTCAATGTTAACCTATTGCTTTCTAAGTACTTGACTCATTCTTTCATATTTTAGTCTTCATCAAAACTTAAGATTCTAACATTCTCCCCCTTTTTGATGATGACAAACTAAGTCTTATCGATTGAGTTCATATGAAAGAATTAAAAGCAAAAATCTGAATAAGGCACAAATAACTTAGACAAATATTATTGATAGACAAAAGATTACAAGTTAGTACAAGCAGATAACATATACAAGTAATCTATACTTAAGCAATAATGAAATATGCATGAAAAACAAAGGAAAAATTCTAAGTTTTAAGGGTTGAGGTGGTGGGGTTCAGAGTTGGTGTTTCTTTTTCTTCTCGCTCTCTCTGCCTATCCTCATTCTCTTTCTGGAGCTGGGCAAGGTGGGCTTCCTTTACATTCTGATCGATCTGGGCAATGATCCTTTGAAGCTCTTCCTCGTCCCTTTCCCTTCTGAGTCTCTCAGACTCCTCAAAGGCTCTCTTCAGGTTTTCAACTTCCTCAAAGCCTGGGAACCCTGTTGCGTCTGAGAAGGGGGTGACTTCGCCATTAGGATAGTGGACAGCCCGGATCTTCACATTCCATACAGGGAAGTTGGGGCCCTCCTCAACTTCCTGGGCTTTCCTCTTCCCCTTGCCTTTTCCCTTTCCTTTGCCCTTGCCTATTGGCTGAGTAGGTTTGGCTCTTGCTCTCTCAGCATCCAGGCAAGCCATCTGACCAAAGGATATCTTGTCCGTGAAGCCATATTTCTCAAATTCTTCAGGAGTCATATCTTCTATTTCCAGCTTAACCTCCTTTAGGATTGGAATGGCTTGTACTGAGGGGATTGCTTGCTCAGTTTGGACAGTTGTAGTTTCTTGCTCAGGTTGGTCTGATGGGGTCTCTTCCTCACTCTCAGCTGACTCAGTGGAGGTAGCACCCTTCTTGGCACGTTTTCTGGCAACTGCCTTCTTCCTTGAGTCACTGAATTTAACTGTTGAAGGAGGAGGAGCAGAGGCTGGCTCAGATGGAGAAGGAGGGGCAGATGATTGCTCAGAAGCAGAAGTCTCAAGTGTTTCCCCAGAGGATGAAGGGATTGGCTTGGCGATCACAATGGGAGGATGGTTGATCTTCTTCAGCCCCACTTCATCATGATTTCCTCAACAATATTCCTACTCTGCTCAGTTGTAGGAGGCTCTAATGATGAAGAGGCTGGTTGTGGAATTTCCTCACTTTGCCCAAAAACAACCATGTCCAAATTTGAGCTTTGTTCATCCGATCTCCGCTGTTGCATAAACCGGATGGCTTCCCCTCTGATCAGGCTCTCAGCACCTCCCAGTCTCTGAGACTCCATTGCTCGGCGCAGGGCGGCATTAATATCTTCATCCAGCCAGAGGGATGGTTGAGACAGAACATCCCTTGTCTCCATGGTCTGGCGAAGAGCGATAACAACATTTCTCCCCCTTTTGTCATCATCAACAAGGGCGAGGGCCAGAGAGGATGGAGTGGGTGAAGAGGAGGGTGGAGGTTCAGGGCCAAATCTTTTAGGTGGGGAAGGGTTAGGTGAGGAGGTGGTTGAAGAGGATGTGGGGGAAGATTGGTGTTCAGGGGTTTTAGGAGGATTGGGAAAGTAAGTGGAGTTCCTTTCGAAGAAGGTGGGGTGGGTAAAGAGGTCATCAAAGGGGTAGGTGGCATAATAGACATCGGGTTGTTTTTCCTTCCACCTAATAGGGGATTGGTCTCGGAGGTAATAAATGTGGTCTGGGTTATCTCGAGAGGTAAAGACTATGGGGTTTGAGATGTGGTTGGGTTAGGATTGGATGGTCCGGCGGAGGTGTTGAGTGGTGAGCGAGTAGGGGTGTTGGGTGGTGTGCGAGTAGGGGAGGTATTGGGGTTAAGAGGGGATTGGCGAGGAGATTGTTGGGGTGAGTCCTGTGGTTGTTGTTCATGGTTAGGTGAAGTCTGGGGTTGTTGATCGTTGTTTGGTGATGTGTGGGGTTGTTGGTCATTTTGTGGAGGTGGCTGTGGTTGTTGAGTGTTGGGAGGAGGAGGAGGGGGAAGTAAGGGTTGATTAGGTGGAGAAGGAGGAGGTGGGTTTTGAGGAGGAGGTGGTGGTAAGTTACCTTGTTGGGGTTGAGGAATCTGGAGGTGTTGAAGGATAAGGTCTAGCTTGGCATCCACCCTGGCAAGCTGAGTCTCAACCTGACCCACTCTATCTTCTAGTCGCTGGATGCGCTCCCCTTGCTGTTGGAACCCAGCATCACAGTCATTTCTTAGAGGGGCCACCAAGGATTCAGAGAGTTGAAGGAGAATCTCTGCCTTCATTTCTTGAGCAAAAGCCTTCACAGTGGCTGGTACCCTCGCACCACGGCTTGGCCCGGAATGGGAGTCAACTTCTTGATCCCCTGCACCAGATATAGAGGGGACTGAAGTCTGAGAGGCACTGCCTGCCTGTGATCCTGAGCGAGTGGGCTTAGCCTTCTTCAGGTACTTGATGCCCATCTTGCTGATGTTAGTTGCCCCCACAGGAGCACACTTAACGTTCTCTTCCTCTACGTCAAATGTAGCCTTGATCAGATTTTTCTCAAGGAGGAAGGCAAGGATGGTGGGATAGGGAAGATATCCAGCCTTATTGTTGACCAACCATCTGTGAAGCTCAAGGCTGATCAACTGCCCCAGGTTGATTGGCTGCTGGGAGAGAAGTCTGGGGAACCATGGGTTGTTCAGCAGAGTGAACTCGTTGAAGTTACCTCCCTTGTGTGTCATCATGCGCGAGTAAACATAGTACAAGAGTCTGTTGGAATCAGACATCTTGGACACCTTCTTCCCTTGGGTGTCATAGATCTTCGCGAGTTCCTCCTTGCTGTATTTTAGTGACTCAGGGTACAACCACTCATTCATGCCCTCATCTGTGATCCCCATCAAGTCATTGATGTTCCTCCATGTGAAGCTGAAGGTTCTCCCCCTGACAGTGGCAGTGAAGGTGAGTCTGCGGATCTGTTCTTTCCCATCTACCTTCTTATACTTGACTTTCCCAGAAAGGGACTCACAGAATACTCGCAGGACGTTGATGTTGTAGTCCTGTTTGATCCCCATCCAGGGCATGTACTTCTCCAGATAAGGGCGCAGATGTGGAAACCCTAGTTCATCTATCTTGACCAGATCGATGAACAAGCCGTTGTTGAAATAGGGCTTGATTGTTTCAAACTTGGAGGAAACCGCCTCCAACTGCCCATCTCTGTAAACCAAAGGGTCATCCTCCTCTACCCTTTGTCGCTTGGAAGAAGGCTCCTCACTGAATTGGACCTTCTTCTTCCCTTTCTTCTTGACTTGTGCTTGTTCATGCTCAGTCTGCCCAGGCTGTTCTTGGGCTTGCTCAGAATGTCCAGGCTGTTCCTGGACTTGCTCATTCTGCCCTTGGGTCTGCCCAGAATGTTCTTGGCGTTCATGGCGTTCTTCAAGGTGTTCTTGGGATTGCCCAGATTTCCCAGAATTCGAGTGCCCAGATTTGCCCCCTTTGGACTTCGACTTCTTAGATGAAGTGGCTTTCTTTGTGTTTGGGTTTGTTTCATGTGAGCCGGCCATTGTTGTGAGGGTTTAAGGTTTGTTTGTGGTGAAAGGCGAAGGAAAAAGATGAAGAAGATGAAGAATATGCAGAGAATTTGTGGGTGAAAAATTTGTGTAAGTAAAAAGTGAAAGTGAAAGTGACTTCCTATTTATAGGCAAAGTTACAGAGAGTAAAATGGGCATGACTCTTCAGATGAAAACATATGTTTACACATTGGGTAACGTAAACGTTTTAATTGAAACGGCGCACCTTATGACATGTGTCGCTTCACCTTGTCAGAGAAGGCACAACTTCTCATGGAGGGAGATGAAACGTTTTCTGAAGTGACGTGTCCCTTGGTTCAGCTACTGGTGCTCTTTTAGTTCAACATTCAGTGCCAGCGGGTGATCATCCGGAAGTGGTTTTGCTTACGGTTGCACTTGCTTAAGATTTAACATTGAGGACCTGCAAAAACAAGGATTGGCACTCCGATGCCTAAGTTAGTATTGTTGCAGGTTTAATCAATTAAACACAAGATAAAAAAAATAAAAAAAAAATTAAACTTCATTTGGGTTTACCATTCCCAAATCACCTCTTATGAATGTAAATTGATCAACCCCCAGAGGCTTGGTGAATATATCAGCAAGCTGTTGTTGAGTGGGAACAAATTGCACTTTGACATCCTTCTTTTGAACATGATCTCTGATGAAGTGATGTCTGACATCAATGTGCTTTGTCCTTGTGTGCTGAACCGAATTCTTGGAAAGACTTATAGTGCTTGTGTTGTCACAGAGGATGGGTGCCCCAGGAAACTCCAAGCCAAGATCTCTCAGTTGGTTCTTCAGCCACAGCACTTGGGCTCAACAGCTTGCAGCAGCAATGTATTCTGCCTCAGTGGATGATAATGACACACAGGTTTGCTTCTTGCTAGCCCAAGACACCAGACAACCACCAAGGAAGGCGCATTGTCCACTGGTGCTCTTTCTGTCAGTCTTGTAACCTGCATGGTCAAAGTCAGAGTAAGCCCACAAGAACTCTTGGTTACCTCTGGGATACCAAAGACCAAGCTCTTGTGTTCCCTCAAGGTATCTCAGAATACGTTTAACACATGTTAAATGTGACTCCTTGGGGTTGGCTTGAAACCTAGCACACATGCCTACACTAAATTGAATGCCAGGCCTGCTTGCCGTCAAGTATAGGAGGGAACCTATCATTCCCCTGTACATGGGCAGGCTGACAGATTTACCCCTTGCGTCAGCATCGAGTGCAGCAGTGGTACTCATGGGAGTGTCATACTCCTTGCATTCATCCATCCCAAACTTCTTGAGTAGCTCTCTGCAGTACTTAGCTTGGGAGATGAAGATTCCATTCTTCTTTTGTTTAATTTGCAGGCCTAGGAAAAATGTGAGTTCTCCCATCATTGACATTTCAAACTCACCCTGCATAGTCTTAGAGAATTCTTCACAAAGCTTGTCATTAGTTGCCCCAAAAATAATATCATCAACATAAATTTGGACAATTAACATGTTTCTATCTTTGTGGAGAATAAACAATGTATTGTCTAGTTTGCCTCTTGAGAAACCCTTGCTCAGCAAAAAGCTGCTGAGTCTCTCATACCAAGCTCGAGGAGCTTGTTTCAGGCCATATAAAGCTTTCTTTAGCCTATACACATGTTTAGGATGCTTGTGATCCTCAAAGCCAGGAGGTTGTTCTACATAAACCTCTTCTTTGATGTAACCATTAAGAAATGCACTCTTTACATCCATTTGATATAATCTAAAGCCTTTCATGGATGCAAAGGCTAGAAGAATCCTTATTGCTTCGAGTCTAGCGACTGGAGCAAAGGTTTCTTCATAGTCAATGTCTTCTTCTTGATTATATCCTTTGGCCACTAATCTGGCTTTGTTCCTTGTAATTTGACCTGTCTCATCCAGTTTGTTTTTGAAAACCCACTTGGTCCCCACAATGGATTGATGAGACGGCCTTGGGACTAGTTCCCAGACTTGGCTTCTCTCAAATTGAGTTAGCTCTACCTGCATGGCAATAATCCAGTCGCAGTCCTCAAGAGCTTGTTCAACTGAAGTTGGTTCGACTTGAGATAAAAATGCTCCAAACTCAACTTCATTTTGAACTTGCCTTCTGGTTCTTACACCAGAAGAAACATCACCAAGCACTTGATCAAGAGGATGATCCCTGTGATGTCTCTTAGCTGTTGGCAACTGTGCCTCATCAGGCACTGTTTGCACTCTAGGTTCATCACTAGGTTCATCTTCTTCTTTGGGATTGTTTGCTGGTGTTTCTTTTGGTGATGAAGAAGATGATGGTGGTTTTGGAAGATTAAGTATTTCATCATCTTCTGTGGATTGTCCCCATGTAGGAGTTTCATCAAATACAACATGCATTGATTCTTCTACAATTTTAGTTCTCATGTTGTATATTCTATATGCTTTACTCCTAAGGGAATAGCCTATGAATATGCCTACATCAGCTTTTGGATCAAACTTACCCAGATTTACCTTTCCATTGTTGTGTACAAGGCATTTTGATCCAAAGATTCTGAGGTGGCTGATGTTGGGCTTCCTGCCTTTGTACAGCTCATAGGGAGTCTTGTCCAAGCCCTTGCGAACATAGGCTCTGTTAGAGATGTAGCAAGCAGTGCTCATAGCGTCCGCCCAGAACACTTGAGAAACCTCTTTCTCATTGAGCATGCTTCTGGCCATCTCAGTCAGAACCCTGTTCTTCCTCTCGACCACTCGTTTTTGCTGAGGAGTTCTTGGAGCTGAGAAGTTATGTTCAATACAATTCTGCTCACATAGCTCAGAGAAGCTATGGTTCTCAAATTCTCCTCCATGGTCTGTCCTTATGGCTGTGATTTTGAGGTCTCTCTCATTCTGCACTTTCTTAGCCAGGACAACAAAAGCATCTTGCTTAGAGGCAAGAAATATAGTCCAAGTGAACCTAGAATAGTCATCCACCACCACTAGAGCATACAGGTTTCCACCCAAGCTCTTCACTCTCGCTGGCCCAACCAGATCTATGTGGATTAGTTCCAAGAGCCTGCTGGTGGAGACTTTCTTCTTGGTTTTAAACGAGGACTTTGTTTTCTATATTAGGTGGTTCTTTTTCTAACCCTGTTAGGCGAATCCTTACTAACATGGTTAGTAATTTATTATCCATGATAGCATTGGTATTGTATTAGGAAATTCTTTTCTATCATGGATAATTCATAAATTATTAGGAAATTCTTACCTAACTATGATAGTGATATTGATATTATGGTAAAATCTTTTTCTATCATAGTTAGTAAAGTAAATTATTGGATTGAAAGTATTATTATTGGTAAATTAGGGATTTAGTAACAAAATGTTACAAAGTGGTTATCAGATTTATGGTAAACGATACCCTGCCTATTGCATTGCATATAGAATGGCAATATATATCCATTTCCCTTCCCGCTGTGCATGATCACTAACCTTTGTTTTCAGAATATGTGCAGTCGAATTTTGAGGACAAAATTCGTATGGTGGGGAGAGTGGTCATCGGTCATTCCGTACTAAGATTTATTTAAATTGGAATGAGTTAGATTAAGGTAAGTAAAGGTACTTTTGGTAGAGTAGTAAAGAACATTTGTGTTTAGAAGTATAAGTGAGTAAGGTACATTTGGTGATGACTTTCATCTTTCTTCATGCTTACTCGGGATTGGCACTCACTGAAGTTGCTCAATTGATTGGATATGTGATTAGTAAATCTTTTGCACTTTTTGTCAAGTTATAGGGAGCAAATGTAGATGAATGGATATGTTGATTTGAGTTGGATATTGGGCAAATATTAAGTTAAATTTTTAAACCTAGAGGAAAAGGTTGAAATGTAGTTATATTTTAGTGATACAAATGTATGAGAGCAATTTAAATCCAAGAAGATATTTATGTTAGGACTAATGATAGGTGTAGAAGTTATGAGATGAGGATAAGTTGGAATGAATTCTCCAAGAGAGAGAACGTACTAAGTGATTGATATTATAGTTGAGTTGTTAAGCTTGATCTTAAAAAAAATTTGGGATTTAATTACGAATTTTCTTGCTCAACTTAGATTTACTATTTCTTTTTGGTCATTAGGGGACTACATGATGGAGGATTATATTCGCTAAGTTAACAAAATTCTGGTGCTGAAAGTGTGATTATGATTGAAATTTTGGGGTTCTTAATGTGGAAGAGTTATTATAGGTTAGGAATTTTAATTGTGTAGTAGAATTCAAAAGAAAAGGGTGCTTTTAGAAGAGGTAGGGTGTTAGAACCATTGCTAAGGACAAGTAGGAATCAATCGGATAATAGAAACACAATAGTTGGATTATGTTGATAGTGATTCGATGGTGAACTTTAATTTAGCCAGTTTTTATAAAAGGTCTTAAGGCAAGAGAGGAATGAATATGTTTCTTGATATTTTTCTTGATTATTAGTGAATTGGAAATTCAAATGTATTGATCGATGTTAGTGGGTGATTATAAAATGGTGAAATCAGGAATAGTTTGAGTAATTTGAAAATTTGGATGATATTCGGCTTAGGGGAGTATTAGTGATTTTGAAGTTTGAAATGTTGATAGATTCATGGGTTCCGTTCGAGTTAAATGAGTTTAATTGTGCGGTTTTATTAGAATTAGATATAAATTATGGTGGAAAATGTTACATAAATGGTTAGAGGACTAGTGAGGTCTAAATGTTATATTTTTGGGCTTTGATGATATTGGATTCTAAAATATAAATCGTGTTAAGGAAAAACAAAAATGGTCGGATTATGATTTTTATTAAGATGCATCTACAATTATATATATTTAGGAAGGAAGGAAGATGAAACCTATAGTTGATTCTAGGCGAGACCAAGCTTGGTTGAATTGGGATGCGAGTTTGAAATTTTCTCTTGGTTGTTACCTAAGCCTAATTTCCATTTGAGATATTCTAATTATGAGCATTTGGGTTATGGTTATGTAATCTAAAGATTTATTTTGGTTCAACAATTATACATAATGAGGTTGATTTGGTTAGCTTTGATGTAGACTTTAAGTGGGAAATTGAAGACATCATTATGCTTGAAATTGAGTTAATTATACTAGAAATGTGTGAGCAATTAAATTGGGTAAATAGTTAGAAAATGGGTGCATGAACACAAATTGAGTAAATAAGGTTCCTTTTGATTTAGAATTTAAATTAGCTAGGGTGGTACTGATTTTAAATTCTCTTTAATCATGAGGTTTCTATGATTCCTATATTATTAAGGGTAAGTATAGATATGAAATTGACGAATTATGACAATGGTTGTTGAGTTTATTTTGGTTGTTCAAAGGGACATGAATTATGTGAGATACTTAGGAAATCGATTAAGAAAGCGTTTTTGAAATGTGATTAACCGATCCTATTCAGTTTACATATGGCATACAGATGAGAGGTTTTAGGTGTAATTCCAATGGAGTGGTGGTGATATTTGAAATTGAGGATTGAACATTGGGAAAAGAAATAGTAAGACTTGTGTGAATTATTTTGATTACCATCTTGAGTGGTTAGATTTGAATTTATTTTGATGTCAGGGAGGATAAAAGAGGACATTGGTCGGTGAGATCTAAGTTGTTGTTTTAGTGAAAGGAGTTGTTAGATTATAGTTCTGAACATTGTGATTATTATATGACGATACGATAAGATAAGAGGTTTAATTAGGACTGTATGTTGATATTAAATAGATTGTCTTGTAGGGATCCTCAATTATGAAAATATAGTGATGGGAATGTGTGAAAGTAAATTGGATTCAATTAGATAAATCTTGGATTTTGAGTAGTAGAAGTTGCTTTTAGATTGTAGACTTTAGAATATTATGAGTTTGTTTATGGCATTACTTGTTTGATTTGGCTTCGTTTTAGTGTTTATCAGCTTTCTTCTTTTATGAAATTCTTGTTCAATTTGGGACTGAATTGGTCAATGGGTATTGAAGTTATTGGGAGACTTGGCTTGATGATGTGTGTAAAGAAGATGGTAATTTATTGCTGTTGATTCTTGTTTTTATTTCCTCTTGCCATATTGGTTTAGTTTTCGTCGGTGTTGTGAACTTTGGGGTTACAAGTACAATTTGTATCGATTCTAATGTTAAATGGAATTGAATTTACTTGGTTGTTCCCTGTAATCTCTGGATTTTTGTTAATGATTATGTTGCTAATCCTTTGCTAGTAAATAGGAATAAGAATATGGCCTTGTATGTGGGGAAACTGGTGTGCCTTGCAAAAATGAAAGGTGTAAGATTGACTTAGAAGTAATTGATTGATGAAATTAGTTTAGAGATTTTGGGATATAGGGAGTAGTGGCTGTAAGGAAATGTGTCTACGTGTTAGAGTATTATTAGTTGTGAAGAGGAGTAAATGGTGGTGAGGCGAGTGCGTTTAAAACAGTTCAGCCCTTTAGTTCTTGATAACTAAATAGTTGGAGAGATGAAATTGTCTAGGAACATGTTGAAAACTTTCAGCTTCATAATATATATGTGTGTGTGTATGTGTGGATTTAGAAAATTCTAAGGATTGGGGGGCAAATTTCAAGCTCGTTAATCAATCTAGCAATGATAGTATATTTGAGTATATGGGATTTTTGGCTAGTGGCTAATGTTTATTTCACATGGAGGTAATGTTGGAAAGGTTAGCAAAATTTTAATAAGACTTGATTATTTGGTTTATTGTGAATTTGGAGATCTTGGTCTAATTCTTGGAAAATAGGGCCTAGGGTTGGATTTGTTGATGATTAGTGAATTAGTAATGGGAATGAAGTGTGAAATTGTTTGTTGATGTTGGGAGGTGGAGGATTGAGGATTAAATGATAAAGGATTAGGAATAATGGTGTGATAGGTTAATGATTAAATGAAATAGCTTCAAAGGATTGAAAGTGTGATTTTAGATGAAAGTAATGGAAGGGGAAGTAAACGGGTGTTAAATAATAGTGATTAAATGGATTTAGCATGAATTCCTAAAATAATGGAGATAAATGACAATTTTGAATAGGGAAAACTGTTTAAGTAGCGACCTCAAGACTTTAAAGTGGATAGAAATGGTCAAAAGCATTGTTATTTTTGGATTGAATGGATGGTGAACCGATTGTTGGTTAATTGATAGCGATTTCCAAAAGAATAGAATTGCTTCTAAATATGATATTGTACCCCAGAAAATTTGGAAATAAGAGAGATGAGGTATATTAGTTGATTAGAATTTGAAAATTTTCTTCCCTAATTCAAGTTATTAGAGATGTACTGAACCAATTATGCTATACATTACTTCATAAGGGTTGTTTGACATAGTGAATTTTGAGGGCAAAATTCCTAAAGGTGGGGAGAATTGTAACATCCTAAAAATTTAATACAAGATTAAAAGAGTGTTTTGGGAAATAATAAATGGAGAAATTGGGAATTTAGGAATTTTTGGTGATTTTTAGGGATATTTTGGAAATTTTGAGTAATTAATGTGCATATAATTAATTAAGAAATTGAAGAGTTGGAAATATGAGGGAATGGTAAAGCTCAAAATATTTTGAAGGTTAAGGAGATTGGAGGCTAGTTTAAGTGGTTTTAAATTAAAAGGGTACACTAGGGCGAGTTTGAGCTTCAAATTATGTTAAACTACCCTTAATTGCTTTCAACCAAACGCGCCCCTTCTCCTCTCAACATAAGAAAAATCGGACTCCCCTCCCTTCCTCCTCAGACACGCGTTTTCACAACTCCCTTTCTTCACCATTGTTGCTTCTTTTTCCCTTCCAAACTCAACCAATCCGGCCCTCTACCTTCATAAAGCTTCCTCATTTTCATTCTTCATCTCTTCTTCTCTGCAAATCGAGGAAAAACGCGTCCGATCTGTGGCTTGTTGATGTTCGTCGGCGGCGTAGTTTTCCGGCGACAGTGGGTCTGTTTTCCGGCGAACGTCGACGCGGGTGGTGAGCTAGGCTTTGTTCTGTCATTTTCTTGAGCTTTCCTCTTATTTCAACTTCATTTCTCCTCATTTTTTCCCTCCCCTTTGGTTCAGCTCGGCCAGCTCTTTTAGAGGCCGATTTCCGGCGAGTCCTACGGTGGCCGGCGGCGGTGACACTCTCTCCTCTCATTCTTGGATCTTGTAAGCTTTCCCAACCTCTTGTGATGTTGATTTTGAGATGATATTGTCTTTTAATAGTTAAGGAATTGTGGAAAATTGGGACTTTAGGATTTACAAGCTACAATAGTGCTTATTTAGTGGTTAATTGAAGTTTGGGGAGAGTATTTTATGGTTCTTTAAGTGGGAGATTACCTTAGGATTTTTGGGAAATATTTAGATATTCTTTAGGGTTAGGGATTTTGTTTATATTGTGATTTTTGGAACATTAATGTTTTAATGTTGGAATTGAAGTATGAAACTTGATTATGTTTGAGAGCAATTGGATTTTCTAGATGAGGTTAAGCATTTGGAAATTTATGGTGGAAGTTGGGAAGCTAGGAAATTGTTCATGAAGTTTACTTTGAATAAATTAGTGATAAAGAAATGTTTATTGAAGTTATTTATTGAAGTTGGGAATTGATTTTGGGACATTTGTTTAGGCTCTTTAAAATTAAGGTTTGGTGATGTGTGACGTATAGACTAAATTGGTGATTGAAAAATACTTACTAAGGTGTTACGAAGGTATTGTAATGTTGGAGTTGATTGAATTGGTGTTTAGGAAGAAGTTTAATAATTAAAGTGTCGGATGAAGAGCAAATTAGTAAGGTAAAGGTATGTTTTGTTTGTGGTGGAAGGTTTGTGAGGTTAGGAGGCCACATTTGGTTGTAAATTTGATATTAAAATGAAATATTTTGGTGATTGGTAGTTAATTTGCAAGTTGGTCAGCATTTTTGGCTTCTTTAAAGTTAGGTTTAATTATTTGAGCAGTATTAATTCAATTGGTGGTTAGAAAATGTTTAATCAGGTATTACGAAGATAGTAGAGTGATAGAATGATTGTATTAGTGTTTAAGGAAAAGTTTAATAACTAAAGTGTGGATTAAAAGAGATTTGAGTTATGCGAAGGTAGGTGTGAGTTGTGGTGGAATGTTTAGGGGTTCAGGAGGCCAACGTGAGGCCAAATTGATATAAATGAGGTGTTTTAATGGATTTTAACATGGTGGGTTAGTTTTGCAAAAGTTATGAAAAATGGTGAAGTTTAATACTTTCGGAGTTAATAATAAATAGTTAAGGGAATTGTGGGGTACAAAAGGATATAGAAAAATGTGGATATTAGAAGTAATTTATTACTTCAATAGATCATTTTAGAATTAGTTTAAGTAGTAGGTTTAAGTCACTAATATGGTGTCTTGACCAACAGTAGGTCATTGTACGATTGTAGACGACAGTGACTCGGGTGGAGCACGAGGAAAACGATGGCTGCTAGGATTTGATGTTATTGAGCTTGAACAGGTAATCACGCTTAACTGACTGTGATACTGAGGGTGACGGTAGTTGAGGATTTCTAAAATCCTCTTCTACTTATATATATATATGAAATGTGTTCTGATTATTTTATATTTTAAACGTGGGCTATAGGGTGCCTTTCTAAATAAACTGTACTTTATATATATGTATACATTTATATAGACCTTTTGTATGTTGCATGACACTGATTATTAGTACCGTCGGCCGATGTAACCTATCGATTTGCGCAATCGAGAGGTTAATTGTACGGGTTCCTCGGACTGTAAAGGAACCAGGGATTTTCACATTGATTAGAGTGGTCCCTTGTTATGCTTTTCGGATTGTAGACCGGGCACAGTGTCACACACGTTTATTTCTGCCTATTGAGAGATGGATGTATTTGTTTTGTATATATATGTATGTATTACGTGATATATGCAGGTTTTGAAAACCGTGGTACCCTGTAGACGCTCCACTACCACACTTCTGAGTCTCACAGTGAGTTAAGTTGTGATTACTGAGACATAGTTTTGTCTCACCCCATTCCCTTTATTTTTGCAGGTGATCATGCCCAGAGGTAGTCTGAGAGGAAGGGAAAACGGGGTCGTCCGGCTGCACTGAGTTAGTGAGTAGGCCGGAGGTAAACCGTAGGAATATATATTGCCAACAAGTAGGCTGCATCCGCTTCTGCATTTGTTTGTATTATTTGGAATGAATTGTGTTAGCTGTTTCTGCTGATTGTTGGTTAGTCATCGATAATGAAATATTGTGACAGTTGTGGTTGTATCACACACTGTGTCAGTGTGATGATTGATTATGTACTGGAGGATTGACCGTTACAAGAGAATTGTCTGCTAATGGAAAGACAATCTCTGTCTTGATATGGACGTATCATATGATTGTGATTTAACGATGTTTGACTATGCTTTGTGATACTGACATGCTTAAGTCAGGTAATCATATTGATATTTTTAATTGATACAGGTGTTTGATTAACTGTGTTGAGGAAAGTTCTTTTCCTAACATGGTTATATCGGGTGATTGCGATCTACTATTGTGATGAGTGATGTTATTTTATATAACCATGTTAGATGGGCCCCTCTCTGCCATGGTTATGTTTTTCCAAATGTAATGTTGTTTCTTTTGCTAATTATGTTAGGAGAATCTATTTTCTAACATAATTAGATGTCTGCCAATGAACATGAGTGTTCTTCATCTATATTAGGTGGTTCTTTTTCTAACCCTGTTAGGCGAATCCTTACTAACATGGTTAGTAATTTATTATCCATGATAGCATTGGTATTGTATTAGGAAATTCTTTTCTATCATGGATAATTCATAAATTATTAGGAAATTCTTTTCTAACTATGATAGTGATATTGATATTATGGAAAAATCTTTTTCTATCATAGTTAGTAAAGTAAATTATTGGATTGAAAGTATTATTATTTGTAAATTAGGGATTTAGTAACAAAATGTTACAGTCCACCAGATAGACGTCTTTTACTGGTCCAACTTCTCCAACTCCAGTGATCTTTCCACTTTGATTTCCTCCAAAGGTAACTGTGGCTCCATCTTTGATCACCAGAGATTTGAATTTGTCTCTGTCCCCAGTCATATGTCTCGAGCATCCGCTGTCAATATACCATTTCCTATTCTTGGATGCTTTGAGACACATCTGAAAGAATCAAGTAAGCTTAGGTACCCAACCTTTTTTGGGTCCTCTGTCATTAGTTTTCAGTGCCCTTGGTCTAGTGTTAGCCTTGACCTTGGGCTTATGATCATTCTGTGCCTCTGGCCTAGTGCTGGCTCTAGGCTCTTGGGTTTTCCTTGTGGATTGTTTCCAGGCTCGGGATCCCTGTCCTCCCTTAGTTTCTTTTTCTGGGGGAGGATCCTTTGTACCCTTGGTTCCTTTAGGGACCCATTTGTAAGAGCTACTTGCTCCATGCTTCTTGGCATTACAGGTGGACGTGGAGTGTCCTTTCCTGTTGCAATAGTTACAGAAGCTAAAGGGTGTGGAGCTGTGACTAGTGGCTTTATGGAAAAATTTTAAGTAGGGCTTCACTTTTGGTTCCACCCACTTTTTCCCTCTAGGTGTGTATCCTAAGCCAGTCTTGTCCCTATATGCCCTTTGATTCATTAAAATGATATTTAGCATTTCAGATCCATTTGTGAACTTTTGCAGGGCATTTTGCTGTTTATCTCTCTCAGCTGAGATTTTGCTGCAACTAGGACAGCTCTCAAGTGTTGGGGCATTGGGTTCTGCTCGGGGAGAACCCTTGCCATCCACTACCGGAAGCTTTCTGGCTTCCGCTAGCTCTTCACTCAGTGAGTCCACCTTGGACTCAAGTGATTCCTTTTTAATTTTCAACACTTTATAGGCTTTACATAATCGAGAGAATTCTTCATGAACCTCATTGTAAGCCTCTTGTAATTCAGAGAAAGTTACCTCATTGTCCTCCTGGGTGAGATCAAAATTTGAGGATGCTCCCTCATCATCTTCTCTGGCCACCAGGCAAAGGTTGGCAACTTCTTCCTCATCACTAGCTTCATCGTCTGAGCTATTCACCCAGATGGAGGACACGAAGGCTTTTCTTTTGTCTTTCCCCTTTGATCTTCGCAAGCTTGGACACTCAGCCTTGAAGTGGCCAGACTTTTTACATTCAAAACACATCGGGGCCTTTTCCTTCTTGTATCCCTTCCTCTGACTGGAGTCACCTTTCTGAAAGCCTCCTTTCTTCTTGAAGAATTTTCTGAATTTTCTCACCATCATGGTCATCTCCTCATCGTCCAGTTCCTCCTCATTATCCTCATCATCATCATCATCCATCTCCTTGTTGGGAGCAACAAGGGCAAGATTCTTGGCTTTGGATGAGGCTTGAGGAGCTCTCTGAGTCAGCAGTGTTGGTTCATATTCAGCCAAAGAACCAAAGAGTGCAGTGATGGAGCTGGTTGACTCTCCTTGGACTTCTTGCAAGATGGTTACTTTGGTGATCCAATCACCTTTCAAGATTTTTAGAATCTTGCTGACTTGCTCTCTTTCTGGAATGTCCTTGCCCAGGGAGGCCAAGTTGTTGATAAGGTGAGTGAACCTGAGCTTCAGCTCTCTGATTGGCTCAGTTGGACTAAGCATGGCGAACTTGTGAAACTTTTCCACCAACATCTCAACTCGTCTTGCTTTCACTCCCCTGGTTCCAGAGTGAGCAGCCTCAAGAGCCTCCCACATATCCTTAGCATTTTTGTGGTGGCTGATCCTATGAAACTCCTTAGAGCTGAGAGCACACTGAATGTAGTGCATGGCCCTAAAGTTCAGTTGGACTAGAGCATAGTCCTCATTGGTGTACCTGGATCGCTGCTTAGCAAAACCATCCTCATCTAGGGGAGTGTGATCCCCACGTTCAATTACATCCCAGAGTCTAATGTCACTTGACTTGATGTAAGTCTCCATTCGAAACTTCCAGAATGGATAGTTATACCCATCAAAGCCTGGGGGCTTGTTGGGTTGAATAGAGACATCTGGTAGAGAGTAGTCTGTATCCATTACTGGATCTTTACTTTCTGGATTCGTTGGAATCGAGTGAGAAAGACCTGCTCTGATACCAAATGAAAGTAATGGATGCACAAGAGGGGGGGTGAATTGTGCTACAAAAATAAATGCTCAAATAAAAGCAACACAAGAGTTATACTGGTTCGGTCTTCCCGACCTACGTCCAGTTCTCAACCACCCAGGCCGAGTTCCACTATCCCCAGGTTTTAGAACGGGTTCACCTGGAACCTTTACAACCGCAAGTTTTGAACGGGATCACTTGCAACCTTACAACCACAAGTTTTACTCAAGGCTCACTTGCAACTTTTCTATCTAGCTCCCCCTTACAACCAGCAAGGGTTCAACCTTTACAAATAAAGGATTTTTCTAACTAAGTTCTCTTTAAGAACAGATAGTGTTACACACTTCAGTACAATTAATGCTCTTATAACAAGAAGAGACTTAACTACAAAAAGTACAAGATATGTAGATGAAAAGATCACTCAATGAGTTAAATGCTCTTTCTCTTTTCTGGGCAGCTTTGAATGCTTGAAGATTTTCTTGGTTTCTCTCTCTAGCTTCTTTCAAGAATGTCAAAGATAATTAATCTCCATAAATGAAGGTGAGCTCCCTTATATAGTCTTCAAACATTCTCACTCTTGGTAGGTGGGATAGCCGTTTGAATATGGTCGTTTTTCCCATGTTACCGTTTGCCCAATTAATGCTTCATCAATGCATAGCAGGGTTGACTTTTTATCTCTGAAAAGTAGTCCTGACAACTCTGCTCTGACAAAAGCATTCTGACACTGCACTTCTGAACGTTAGTCTAATAATATAAGCACATAGTCACATGCAGTGGGTGTTCACTTAGTCTAAGATGACTTCCTTGGATCCGGAAGCATTTCTACATCCGGAAGCACTACTACTGGATGAAGGGTTGTATTCACTTTTACTCACTCTCGCTCAGTGTCCTTCATTCCAACAGTCAGCGCTAGTCACTAAGCAATCGGAAGCAATTCTACTAGACGTGACTCATGTTCACTGACGCTCAGTGTTACCTATTCCAACAGCCAGTGCTAGTCACTAAGCTATCGGAAGCAATTCCACTAGACGTGGCTCATGTTCACTGACGCTCAGTGTTACCTATTCCAACAGCCAGTGCTAGTCACTAAGCTATCGGAAGCAATTCCACTAGACATGGCTCATGTTCACTGACGCTTAGTGTTATCTATACCAACAGCCAGCGCTAGTCACTAAGCTATCGGAAGCAATTCCACTTCCGGTTGAATCCTAGCTTAGTCTTAAGGTTTTGTATATCTAGTGCTTCTGGACTAAGTTATTTCCTTAGTGAATTACTTGTTGTCGCTGGGGGATGAGTCATTCATCCGTGAGCGCTAGTCCTAGTCTATCCGGAAGTAAATCCACATCCGGTTGCACTCTTACTTGGGATTCAATGTTAACCTATTGCTTTCTAAGTACTTGACTCATTCTTTCATATTTTAGTCTTCATCAAAACTTAAGATTCTAACACAACATACAAAAGATTTATATAAATATGTATATATAAAGTACAGTTTATTTAGAAAGGCACCCTATAGCCCACGTTTAAATATAAAATAATCTGAACAAATTTCATTTATATATATAAGTAGAAGAGGATTTTAGAAATCCTCAACTACCGTTACCCTCAGTATCACAGTCAGTTAAGCGTGATTACCTGCTAAACTTCACCGCAGAAGATATACGCAGATAACAGTTGTCTTCAAACTCCGACTGAAAGACCACCAACTACAATAATGCCACCATTAAAAATGGTTATGACACTTACATGACTTAGGCTCTACCTTTTAAAATAATCCACAACAACAGAAAGACCTATCCAAATGCTTCAAAAGTCAAAATTATCATACCCTTTTCATCTTCAAACTTCCCTAAACCATTCCTTCACAAATTCAAATGTACCAACCACCAAAACATTTCATTTTAATATCAAATTTATAACTAAATATGGCCTCCCAACCTCACAAACCTTTCACCACAACCAAAACATACCCTTACCTAACTAATTTGCTCTTCATCCAACACTTTAATTATCAAACTTCTTCCTAAACATCATTTCAATCAACTCCAACATTACAATACCTTCATAACACCTTAGTAAGTATTTGTCAATCACCAATTTAATCTATACATCACATATTACCAAACCTTAATTTTAAAGAGCCTAAACAAATATTCCAAGATCAATTCCCAACTTCAACAACTTAAGTACTTTCAAAAATCTTCAATTTACCACTTGTACATGATACAATTTATTGCTTAAAGCTCCAACTATTTACTTATGTCCGTATCCTAACTTAAAAAGAGGTAGCTTTAACCAAAAATCAATGTCATATGATGATTGTAGGACTTACGAAGTTCGAGGAGGTGAGGAGAGACTCTCAACGTCGCTATAACATTTTATTACTAAATCCCTAATTAAATTAATAATATCACTATCAATTCAATAAATCCTTTACTAACTATGATAGAAAAAGATTTTTACATAATATCGATATCGCTATCATAGTTAGAAAAGAAATTCCTAATAATAATTTATTCATTATCCATGATAGAAATGAATTACCTAAAACGATAAAAGTGCTATCATGGATAATATAAGGATAACCATGTTAGTAAGAATTCTCCTAACATGGTTATAAAAGAATCACCTAATACCTTTAAAAAACACTCAGAAAAGAGGTAACCATGTTAGAGCGGGGCCCATCTAACATAGTTATATAAAATAACAACACTCATCACAACAGTAAATCACAATCACTTGATATAACCATGTTAGGAAAAGAACATTCCTAAGCACAGTTATTCCAAACAACAACATGTATCAACAAATCACATCAACACAAACATCTAATACGTCCATGATGGAAAAGAAGGAATGCCTTTCCATTTTCAGGCAATTTCCCTGTAATACATAATCTATTATTCCAGTCAATCAACAATACTAACAGAGTCTGTAGCACAACTACAATTATCACATAACCGCTACTATCGCAGTACTAGTAGCAAAATAACATACCATTTACAAGTCATGATCAAATCACAGAAACAGTTAATACAATAATTCAACAGCTCAATTCATTCGAAATAACAACAAACAAATGCGGAAGCAGATGCAGCCTAATCAAATGGCAATATATATAATCCTAGTGGATCACCACCGGCCTACTCACTGTCTAAGTGCAGGCCGGACAGCTCCTTCCCTTTCCTTTGTGCCTCCCTCTGGTATGATCACCTGTAAAAATAAAGGGAATGGGGTGAGACAAAACAATGTCTCAGTATTCACTACTTAACTCACTATGACACACAGAAATGGGGTAGTGGAGTGTCTACAGGGTACCACAGTTTTCAAAACCTGCATAAACCACGTAATATATACATATATATACAGAACAGATACATCCATCTCTCAATAGGCAAAAATAAACGTGATTGACACTGTGCCCAGTCTCAAATCTGAAAGCATGAAAAAGATAGCACTCTAAAATGTGAAAACATCCCTGGTTCCTTTACAATCCGAGGAACCTGTACAATTAACCTATCGATTTGCGCAAATCGATGGTTACATCGGCTGACGGTACTAATAATCAGTGTCATGCAACATACAAAAGATTTATATATAAATATATATATATAAAGTACAGTTTATTAGAAAGGTACCCTATAGCCCACGTTTAAATATAAAGTAATCAGAACACATTTCATTTATATATAAAGTAGAAGAGGATTTTAGAAATCCTCAACTACCGTCACCCTCAGTATCACAGTCAGTTAAGCGTGATTACCTGTTCAAGCTCAAAAACAACACTGTATATATCCTGAGTTATTGCTTTCCGCGAGCTCCACTCGAAGCATTGCCGACTATAATCGCACAATGAGCTGCTGATGGTCAAGACACAATATCAGTGACTTAGACCACCAATCCAAACTAATTCTAAAACAATTATTGAAGTAATCAATTACTTCTAACTTCCATACTTTTCTATATTCTTCTGTACCCCACAATTCCCTTAACCCTTTGTTTATAGTTCTTAAAGTATTGACTTTACCAGTTTCCCTAACTCTTACCAAAATCAACCAAACATGTAAAATTTATTAAACCTCTTCAAAAATATTCCTTATGTATTCCAAATAGCTCTTTAACTTTCCCAAATAATCTACCACCATTCAAACACTCTTTTACATACCAAAAATCTCTTTCAACCAACTCTTTAACTACCAAAATTTCCTCCTATACACAATTTCATACCTCTAACATCTTCATAACACTTAAACTAACATTTCTTAACTTTCAATTTACTCCATACAGCTCACATAAACAAACCTCAACTTTAAAGAAAACACAAATGCCCATAAAACTGCAAAACGATCACCAATCACCAAATCACCATATCAATATCAAATTTATAACTTAAAGTAACTTCTTAACTTCACAAACCTTCCACCAAACTTCAACCTATCTTTATCTAATCAATTTCCTCTTTATTCAATACTTTAATTATCAAACTTCCTCCCAACTACCAATTCCAACAATTCCAACCTTCCAGAATTATTAGATCACTTCAAAAACTATTATACTACCACCAATTTATTCAAAACATCATTCATTAACAAATCACAACTTCAAAGAGTCCAAATATTGTCTACAAAATTCCCAAACTATTTCCTAGCTACCAAAAACTTAATTACATTCCAAACATCTCCATTCAACCACTTTAATATCCACAAATTCTTGTTTAAAGTTCCCAAGGAATCAAGTATATGTAATCCCTAACTTCAAAGAATCACATTCATCACTAAAATTTCCCAAATGTTCAATCTCCTTTAGAAAATCCAATTGCTCCCAAAAATACTCAAATTCAATGTCAATATTAAAGCATTAACATTCCCAAATGTCATTATAATCAAAACCCCAACTTCAAAGAATACCTAAATATTCCCCCAAAAATTCCAAAGTATTTTCCAACTTCAAGAGATATCAATTATCCTCACAAATCTTCAATTAATCACTTAACAATCCTTGTGGTAGTTTGCAAATCCTAAAGTCCCAAATTTCCACAAAACCCTAACTCAAAAGAAGGAACTTTATCTACAAAACAACATCACAAATGGTTGGGAAGACTTACAAAGTTCAAGAATGAGGAGGGAGGTGTCACCGCCGCCAGCCGCCGCCAGCCGCCGCCGGAATCGCCGGAAATCGACACCTCAAGGTGGCTGGCCGAGTTTTACCAATAAAAGAAGAGAAAACTATAAGAAAACAAGGTTGGAACAAGAAAGTGGCATGAAAAATGAAAGAAAATGAACCACCAACCACTCACCGCCGTGTCGCCGCCGTCCGCCGCCCCTGTCGCCGGAAAACGTGAAGAAAACGAAGAGGGTGAGTGTGGGGACGAGTAGATCGGCCGGGTTTCATTGCTCAATGAGTAACCCACTTGATTTTGCAACATTTAATGGAAGGAAGGTGGTGAAGAGATGAAGAAAATTGGTGTGGGTGTGTGTGTGTATGGAAGAAGAAGATGAAATGGCGAAGAAAAGGGGGGGGTGCGTCGGATTTGAAGCATAAGGAAGGAAGGAAAAAGGACTAAGGGAGTGTTTGGTTGGATGAAATATGGATGGGTTATGAAAAATTGTAGCCCAAACTTGCCATATTGTACTCTTTTTAATTTAAAATCACTTAAACCAGCCTCCTATCTCCTTAACCTTCAAAATATTTTGGATCTCACCATTCCCTTATATTTCAAAATCTTCAATTGCTTAATTACTTATCTGCACGCTTATTACTTAAAACTTCCAAAATATTCTAAAAATCACCGAAAATTCTTAAAAATTCCAAAATTCCTAATTTCTCCATTTATTATTTCCCAAAACACTCTCTGATCCTATATTAATTTTTCCAGGATGTTACAATTCTCCCCACCTTTTAGGAATTTTGCCCTCAAAATTCAATTTGTCTTACAACTTTAATAAGTACTGCCTAATGTAATTTACTCAATACACTCCCACGAGCTTAATGTAATTATGAAAGCCCTCAACTTCTCGTCAAAATGACACGTATCACTACTCAAGCTTTCTTAGTTTTAAGTCATAATCCTAACCTTACTACACCTTAACTGTCTACCAATAGATTATCTTTTATACTATCATGCCACTTCCAAATTAAGAGGAACCACCTTGAAATCTTAAGATTGCTACTCAAACTGACTTGCACTATTCAATCTCTCATTTAGAATAAAGTTCCACTAGTAATATCGTTTGTCTAAATTGATATCCAAAAATTTCTTAAATATTCTTCCTATACCCTCACTTTTAATTGTGAAGTAATACTCCCCCAAAAATCCTTTCCTCATTCCAACCATGATCCTAATTTCACATTCTCAAACACATACACCAAACTGTTTCCAATTTCATTTATAACTTTAATTAATGAGCCAAATGAGTACAAACACCACAGACAGGAAATCTTAATGTATAATACTTTCTCAAATGACAACACTGAGCTTAGACCATAAATTCTATTTCTACACTAAATTTAATCACCTTAATAAAAGTCTAATTTTTGACTTACCTATTCATAAAGTCACACATTCTATGCTCGTAGTCCTTTAAATAAATTCCTAAGTCAATCTCTCAACTTCCATATTTGACTCATAATATCTACTTCAACCTTTACTTTCGTAATTAGTCCCTCAAAACAAAATTTCATTCATTCCCAAAAACCCATGAAATCACACTAATTATATTTAACTAACTTTATTTCACCGATTATTTGCCAACATAGTAGGTAGCTATTTTAGTTATGTCAACAACCCTACTAAAAGTAATTGATACCCAATAACCCTCAAATTCAACAATTTATCCTACTCAGCCTTTAACTCATAACCAATATATTCTCCATCTTAATCTCGTAATTCCACCTATTTTAGTCCCAAGTATTTGTACCAATTGAATCCTTTATAAGTATTAACATCAATATGCCTAATAAACCAAGAGAAACCTCACAATTCTCCTTTAACTTCAAGTCATAACCATATTTATAGCATTTACAACCTTTAGTCTATCCGCAATATTATCTGAATCTACATCAAAAATTTTCCCTCACTAATATCATTTCCAATTCAAATAGCTAGTAAAACTACAAAAGCCACTAAACCATAGTAATCGCTAAAACTTCTAATATCAATCCTCAATTTGTAATACCACCACCAGTAATTACCTAACGCCTATTATCTATATTCATATGCAATCTCCATAGAATTGGTGACTCACTTTCCAAAAGTGCTCTATGTATCAATTACCCAAGTCTCTCACATAATTTACATCCCTTTTGAACAACCAAAAATCAACTCAATTTGTGTTCATGCACCCATCTTCTAAATATTGACCTAATTTCATTGCTCACACCTTTCTAGTACAATTAACTCAATTTCAAGCCTAAGGATGTTTACAATTTCCCACTTAAAATCTACATCGAAGCTAGCCAAATCGACCTCATTATGTATAATTGTTGAACCAAAAATAAATTTTTAAATTACATCACCAAAACTCAGATGCTCATTATTAGAATATCTCAAATGGAAATTAAGCTTAGGTAATATCCAAGAGGAAAATTCAAACTCGCATTCCACTTCAACCAAGCTCGGTCTTGCCTAAATCAACTATATGTGTCATCTCCCTTGCTTCCTAAATACCTATAATCGTAGATGCATCTTAATAATAATCACAATCAGACCATTTTTGTTTCTTCCTTAACACAATTTAAACTTTAAAATCCAATAAAGCCCAAGAGCAAACCACTTAGACCTCACTAGTCCTCTAATCATTTATGTAACCTTTTGCACCATAATTTATATCTGATTCCAACAAAACCGCACAATTAAACTCATTTAACTCGAACAGAACCCATGAATCTATCAACATTTTGAATTTCAAGATCACTAATACTCTCCTAGGCCGAATATCCTCCACATACCGAATTCCAAATTACTCAAATTATTCCTGATTTCACCATTTTACAATCACCCACTAACATCAATCAATACATTTGAATTTCCAATTCACAAATAATCAACAAAAGTATCCAGAAACATATTCATTCCTCTCTTGCCTAAAGACCTTTTATAAAACTGGCTAAATCAAAGTTCACCATCGAACCACTATCAACATAGCCCAACTATCGTGTTTCTATTTTCAGATTGATTACTACTTGTCCTTAGTAATGGTTTAAACACCTTACCTCTTTCAAAAGCACCCTTTTCTTTTGAATTCTATTGCACAATTAAAATTCCTAACATAGAATAACTCTACGACATTAAGACCCCGTAATTTCAATCATAATCACACTTTTAGCACAAGAATTTTGTTAACTTAGCGAATATAATCCTCCATCTTGTAGTCCCTTAATGACTAAAAAGAAATAATAAATCTAAGTTGAGAAAAGAAAGTTCATAATATAAATCCCAATTTTTAAAATCAAGCTAAACAACTCTCAATTGTAATCTCAATTATTTAGTGCATTATCTCTTTCAAAGAATTCATATCAACTTATTCTCATCTCATAACCCCTACACCTATCATTAATCCTAACATAAATATCTCCTTGGACTTGAATTGCTCTCATGCCTTTGTATCACTAAAATGTAACTTCCTTTCTTCTAATTTAATGTTGATATCAAATAGTTTCAACCTTTTCCTCTATGTAAAAAAAAAATCCAACTTAATATTTTCCCAATATCCAACTCAAGTAAACATATCAATTAATCCATATTTACTCCCTCATAACTTGACTAAAGTGCAAATCCTAATACCACAAAATCTCACTCCTCAATACAAAACCATCACTGCACGAATAAGCACACTTATTATATAAAGCGATCAATTCTACAACTATCAAATTAGTTTGAATCTTGAAATATAGTAATCGAAACATCCCTTTCCGATCTCCCTCAATTGCTATAACTTGTTCTATATTCAAATGCTTTCTATTCCCTATGACCATTCTTTAAGCTATACCTCTATTGTAACATCCCAAATTTTGATTAAGGATAATTGGAAATTATATAGGTATTATTAAGGAAATTTGAGATTTATGGAGAGATTTATTGTTATTAAATCTTAATTTTTGGGATTTAAGGAAATATAGTTAAAAGAATTGTGAAGCTAGAAACTTTCATGAACAAATATTTAGAGTCCTAAATAATATGATGAATGAAAGGGTGAGGTACAATAATATATACAAACTCATGGGTTAGAAATATAATTAAGAATAAACATTAGGGTCATTAATTGTAATTTTCCCCTAAAATATATATATATACTCACCTCCCTTATTCCTCTCCATTCCCTTCCCTTATCCGACGTCCCTCCTTCCTCCTACACCCCTCCGTTCGAAACCTCTCCTTCCACCGTTTCTGCTTCAATCGCCGGTAACCCAAGGCGCGGCGGCGCCGGCACTTGCTCTCATCATGAGCATCATCATCAAACAACTCCTTTTCTCTCCCTCGCGTTCTTCATCTTTGTTCAGCTTCTTCATCCCTTTCAGTTTTCCGGTGAGTTCGCCGGCGGTCGACGGCGGAAAGAAAGGTGAGTTGCTGCCACATCTTGATCTTCTCAAGCTTTTCTCCTTTCCAACATGATTTCTCACTTCCCTTTTCCTTGTTGGTCTCTGTTTCGGCCTACTTTGCAGTGGCCGATTTTTCCGGCGAATCCAACGGCTTCCGGCGACGGCGAAGCTCCTGCTAGACGTGGGGAGGTCGGAAATGAGTTCAGGTAGCTTCATTTCTTCCATTTCTACCCTTCTCTGTGATTTGGACGAGATTTGAGAGAGGTAATCCGAGTTGGGTTCATTGATTTAGGTGTTATAAGTGAGTTAAAATGAAGTTTAAGTTTTAGTTCTGTGTGTTTTTGAAGGATTTGAGCTGTGATTTGAAAATCATGAAGTTTATACAAAACCCTAACTTTTGGGTTAACATGGCCGTTGAGTTTCATGGGGCTTTAGGACTCAAAACTCCTAATTAACTTGCTTAGGAAACCATTAGAGCTGCTTGTCACCATTTGCATATAGAATTTGTTTGAGTTTTATTGATTGGTGATTAAAATGCTCTTTCCAAAGTTTTTCTTCTTTTCATGTTGTTGGCCGATTTGGATTCTAAATTGGGCAATAGAAGGTTAATAAATTATAAAGTGTGAGAGGAATGGGTAAAACTATTTTGTTGCAGGTAGGTGAATTCTGAGAATATGTTCCTTTCTCTTTTCCTACTTTGGTAAAGCATGTAGACTGAGTTGAGCTTTGTAAATAATATATTATTGGGTTATTCTGTTTTGTGTAAGATTTAAAATGTTAGGAATGCTTGCATGTTGATCCATATTTATTCTCTTCTTTTTCTTTGTTGTTGGTCAAATTTAGGAAAATGATTATTACTATTTTGGTGATGTTGTTTGGGTTAGTTTGAGCTGTTATAAGTGAATTACTGTGGACTTGCAATGATATATGTTTTTCTTTGCTCTAGCTGGGTGGTTGGCTCGAATGAAAATGAAACAAATGGTGAACTGTATGTGCTATATGAATAATATAGCTGATCTTTTGAATGCACCTGTGTGTATTGGTTGGATTGGGCATAAAGGGGAATGAGAGGCATGTGTCATTAAAGGAGAAATGGGGTAAACTAAGTGTTGAATGATTGGGAATGGATAGTTGTCAATGATAAGGTGATTGTATTGCTATAATGATGAGTTGAAGTTTTTATATATCAATAATGATTGTTTTGTACCTTGTTTTGGTATGTGCATAGTGATGAAGAAATGATTTTAAAATTTAAGAACTTGTCTTAGTTTGGAAGTTGAAGGAATGTGCGCATGATGATTATTGAAGTTTCAGATTTGGTTATTGGTTTTATTTGGTTGTTCTTTGATGAAGGGAGATTTAATTATTATCGATCAATGATTGAATGATTAATGCATATGGGGGTGGCTGATTGCAAAGAAGTGATTGGTTTGATTTCCTTGAATTGAATTTGATCGAATGGGTGGAGAATATTGTTTATTTAGTATAGCTGAACATTTACTTTAATGTCTTCGTTTATAGTTTCTTTGATATATTGATGACCTTGAAATTCTAAATGCATGAGGTGAAATCTGAATTTATGGTTAATTAACTTGGTAGTGATTCTACATGAATGGCTGCCGGTTCTAAGGTTAAAAGTAAAGATATTAGGGAGTTACATGTTGAATTTCAATGAATTCGAGAAGCTGAACTATTATGGGAACTCGAGTTGACATGCTTTTCTTTTGGTACTTTACAGAGTAGAATGGATTAGCTTGGGTATTTGCATTGTGACTTTTAGATTTATTGTTTCCTCTTTGGCAATTGGCTGAATGGTGCAATTTAGAAATTCTATTTGATAAACCTGAAATAGAAATTAAAGTTACTTGTATGTACTTGCTTTGTATTTGGTGAAATGGTTTGCTTTTATGTGATACTTGAACTGAACATGGATTATCTAATATTTAACTATGAGAATTGGAATTAAGTATGGGAAAACGGGTAGTAATATGGAATACGAGAGAGACGTTAGTTAATGTACGCCTTAGAATGATTATTAATCTACTATTATTACATGGTGTAATAATAGGAAATGATGTGCTTTGCATATATTACTCGAGGCATGGTAAAGAGAAAAGGCGACGGAGTGCTAAGGGCGTCAGGTAATCACACTTACCCTTGCTATAACATTGAGGGTGACGTTAGCTGGGATTTTCAAAATCCCTTTTCACCCTCCATATAAATATTATTTTTGAAAAGGTATTTTTATATAAAACAGGCTATCGGGTGCCTTTCAAACACGATTACTTTCATATAAAGAATTTGACTTATTATATGTAGTATCCTGGCTGGTGGTATTGCTGGATATTATGGAATTGTGTGATATATTTGCAGGTGTTGGATATTGAGAGGTTTTGAGTATAGAAAAGGAATTAGTTGTGAGTTTAGATTTTGGAAAGATATTGTGGATAATAGATTGAAAGGTGATGTTGATGTTGATGTTGTTGTTGATTATTGAGGTTGTGATATTGAAATATTGAATGAGGTTGAGGTTGATGGATATGAATGATGTCATTGTGGATGGGATATTGATGGTTAATGTGAGGTTTGCATGACACTGATATAAATGTACCATCGCGCGATGATAACTGTTCGATAGGCCAATCGACAGTTATTTGTACAGATGATCCTTTTCGGTTTGATTGGATCGGGGTTGATAGGTCAACTTATTGAGAAAAGTGACCTACGGTTATGGGCATTGATTAGAGTCCAACCGCCCCTACGGTTATGGGCATTGATTAGAGTCCAACCGTTCCTATTCTGTAGTGGAAAACAGAATTGGGGTTCTCTCTCTGGAGATTGCCAGAGAGGGAAATTTGCTCCCTCATCAGAGAGGGGCACAGTGTCAAATCATATAGAGAAGATTAGATGCTTGAATGCCCCGGTATGGCACAATGCATCTACAGGTGAGTGTGAGAGTTGTGGGGTGGTGTAGTTGTAACGGAGGTAGAGGTGTTGAAGTACATTGATTTGGAAAATGACAGAGAGACTGGTGTAATACATGGGAAGAAGGTTTGATATATATATATATATATATATGTGTATTATTGATTTTATAACTGAGGTACCCGTTAGACGCCCTCGCTACCGCACATCTCACTGTTATAGTGAGTTAAGCGGTGATTACTGGGACAATTTGTCTCATCCCACGATTACTGACATTTTTGCAGGTATTCATGCATAGGTGCAAGCTTCAGGAAAAGGGAATTAGGTAGTAGGAGTTTTATATAATTTATTTGGTATTGTATATTGCCAATTTGTATAGGCCTGCATCTGCTTCCGCATGTAGTTATATTTATGTATTGTTAAATAATAGTTGGTTTTGTTAATTAACCATGTTAGGTAAATCCTTTCTAACATGGTTAGCTTTTAAATATCCATGATAGCATTCATATTGTATCAGGAGATTCTTTTCTATCATGGATATTATGTAATCATTAGGAAATTTCTTTTCTAACTATGATAGAGATGTTGTTAATATGAATATTCCTTTTCCTATCATAGTTAGTAAAGAGGTAATAGAATTAAATGAGATGTGACAGATTAATTAAGGAATTAGTAACACAATGTTACAACTTGGTTATCAGTATTTGGTATACGATAACCCTGGACTGTGTTGCATTGCATATAGATTGGCAATATACATTCTATAGTTTCCCTTCCTTATGTGCATGAATATCTGCTATTTTGAGAGGAATATCACTCAGCCCGTGGTGGGGAGAGAGTGATAAGCGCAATTGAATAGGTAGTGTGGAGAGGTTGAGAAGAATATAAGAAGAATAATGAAATAAGTGATGATATTGATAAGAATTTCATAAGAATGACGGAATAAGGATGCTTCTCTGGGGTTTCGATTATAATTATGAGTCGACCATAATCATAGTCGAGGCATCATGAGATACCTTATTGGGTTAAGGGATTAAGGAAATTGGAAATAACAATTGATAATGAATACGATGTGGAATAAGAAATGATTGACTTTGTTTTGTTTGTTAAATTGTTTGATTTATTGGTGATTTGACTAGTGTTGTTTGATTGTTTTAATTGAAATCCTATTGCAATTATTGTTTGTTTGGATATTATTGGTGTTATTTAAATGTCCAAGTTATTCTATCCAAGTGATTTCAATTAAATTCTTATTATAACTTTTATTTATTTTATTTTCCTCTCCTATGTTTTGATTATCTTTCAATTAGTAATAGTTGGAGATTCCATCATCATGGGTAGTAAGGATTGTTGCCCATTTATATTAAGCGGCAGGAGGCTTCCTCACTAAATCTAGTGACTGGAAGCAGCCCCCTTAATAATAGATGTTGGTAGCCCTTACTACTTCATGAGTGGATGTTTCCCATCATTACTAAACGAAGGAAACGGTAAGTTTGTTTGAAGGTAAGTTTTATTTCCAATTTTATCTGTATGGCTGGGTGAAACCATTGTAAAATATTAATTTATGGTTGTTTAAGTGTATTCTATGATTTTAACTGGTTGAAATTGTTGTGATTGATAAGCTAAGCTACATAAAATGTTGAATGTTTATTGAAATATTTGATTATATGGAAGGTTGATTGATAGTCGCTTGTTTGGTTTTGTTGTTAAATGAATGAAGTTTGATTGACGAAGGCTTATGAATGGTATTAATTTCTTGAAATTGTAATGAGTGAATTATGATATGTGATTTTGGATTAGAAGTTTTAACTTCATGACTGAATTAAAACAAACATTGTTCTTATACATGTTTGAGTGGGTGAAAGCATGAAAACTCTTGTTTGAAAGGGAATGTTGAAGTAGCAATTATCCATTTTTGGTTCTATTTGGAAATTTAGAAAATGTCCTAGGAGTATTTTTGGATATTAATCACTGGTTTGAAGTAATTGTTGAAACTGTTGAGGTAGTGCAGATCATATAGAACAAATGCTTGGATAGTATAAATGAACTCTATGGTTATATGAATAGGTTATAAGGAATCATGAAATAGTTCTTTGATTATTTTTGTTTAGTCTAATTCTAGATGGCTAATAAAGCTTAGAGGTGTATGTGTGTGTACATGAACATTTTGATTGGTGATTGTAAGAGGAACATTAAAGTCTTTAAATGATGGTTGGTTTTCCTGTTTGCCTTATTTTGGCCAATGGGTTCTAAGGAAACTTTGGGGCTCATACTTTATCAATAATTGGGTTTAAATTGATAAAAATTATCAGGTGTAGTAGTGATAAATTCAAAGACTTTTATTAGTTTTGAGGGCTGTTTGTATGAATTGTAAAGTATTATGAGGAAATTCGAATGGTTGGAAGTGAATCTTTGTTTTGGGTTAGTCAATCTATGCTAAATGAATTCATGCTTGGGTTACGATTGGCTGCCATCTCCACTTGCTGAACAAATTGATTCTAGAGTTTGATGTGTCTTAAGTTGTTTACATTGTAACTGAGAATTTGATGTTATTGATTTCTGGAATGAGTGTTATGAATGTAACTGAGAGATTTCATATTATATTTCCTATGGTGTATTGGTTGGTGAAGTGTTTTGAGAATTTGAATCTTACAGTAAGCAAAGGGTTTGTAATTCTTTCATTTACACGTTGGATTTGTTGATACATAGTGGTTGGAAACTATTGGGCATAAGTGTTGATAATTAGGAAGGTTAGCGAAATTCTCGTAGGAGTTGAATGTGGCGTATCTTGTTAGGATCATCGTGTTATATATTAGCTAAAGTTAAATGTGGTTGTTGCATAGGTGATTAGCCTTTTTCTTGCATTGTTACTGTTAGGGCGGAATAGGAATTGGAAATCCTTAGGATCAACAATATCATTTTGCTGTTGCTATATACGTAAGCTTATGACAGCTTTTGCCTAAATTATATCATTTCATTGTTTGAATTTGGAATAAAAATGATGAAGGTGCTGATTAGCTCCTTGGAGATTTGAATAAATTACTAAGTTATATTAAATTGAACCAAAACTTGCATAACAGATGTCTTGACATATGTTTGTGCCTAGACATATGTTATTAAGTTATTTGAATTGGCATTTAAGTAACTATATATCTAAAATGATAGGAAATTGGTGTTTGATAAAGTTTTGTCTTGACTCTTCTTGTAAATTGTTAAAATGCTTGCTGGTTTGCAGGAATGTAAATGCATATAGATGTATGTGAAAATGGATAAGAGTGAGTTAATTTCTTTCCTTGAGTGTTAATTTATATGATTGATGTGAGTATGGGATTCAAGCATGAATTGGTATTTAACTGTTTGCATTGATGATTCGTATTGACTTGATATTGAATAACATTACACAAACTTAATTGAAGTGATAATAGTTAGACTTGGGTAAAAATGATGGTTTTGAGATAAACAATTGATTAATATCACATGTATCACTTTTAATGGACATGGTTAGAATTTAAATCAAGTTATTTAAAACTTAAACAAGGGGATTATTAAGGACATTGAGACTTGGTCCTATATTAAGCTGAAAGCAATATGAAATATTGTCTCTGATCTGTTTGGAAACTTTGATATGTTGTGATTTTCTCTATTTGTTGGACTTCTCTAATTGACTTAGATTGGTTGTATGATGTAGTATACATTGGATTTGACCACTTTGTGTGTTTAATGCTCTGTTTTAGACTAATTTTGAGATGGAAGTAAATTCCGATGAATTTTATTATATGGTTTAATGTGAATGATGAAGAAGTGGACCAAAAAGGGGCATGCACCCCTAGTTTTCTTACGTGGTGCTTCTAACCTTGTTAAACAGGTTATATACATCCAAGTCAATCTGACTTGATTTCACCACTTTTCAATCTCTAAAGGAACCTGGGAATTGGTGTAGTATCCACAACCTCACCATTAAGTTTTTCTAATTCCTTGATATCATATTTATGGTGTCACATGGATGACACTTATGACAACAAAATCCTTAGTGTCAATAACTTCAATATTCCTAAATTATCTCCAAATTCCTCTTTCTCTCACTCAAACTAGGATTATCAGTGGAAGTAACTATCTCATTCTTTGTATCTAATGATAATTTCTACTAATTTCGAGGACGAAATTAATTAAGAGGGGTAGAATTGTAACATCCCAAATTTTGATTAAGGATAATTGGAAATTATATAGGTATTATTAAGGAAATTTGAGATTTATGGAGAGATTTATTGTTATTAAATCTTAATTTTTGGGATTTAAGGAAATATAGTTAAAAGAATTGTGAAGCTAGAAACTTTCATGAACAAATATTTAGAGTCCTAAATAATATGATGAATGAAAGGGTGAGGTACAATAATATATACAAACTCATGGGTTAGAAATATAATTAAGAATAAACATTAGGGTCATTAATTGTAATTTTCCCCTAAAATATATATATATACTCACCTCCCTTATTCCTCTCCATTCCCTTCCCTTATCCGACGTCCCTCCTTCCTCCTACACCCCTCCGTTCGAAACCTCTCCTTCCACCGTTTCTGCTTCAATCGCCGGTAACCCAAGGCGCGGCGGCGCCGGCACTTGCTCTCATCATGAGCATCATCATCAAACAACTCCTTTTCTCTCCCTCGCGTTCTTCATCTTTGTTCAGCTTCTTCATCCCTTTCAGTTTTCCGGTGAGTTCGCCGGCGGTCGACGGCGGAAAGAAAGGTGAGTTGCTGCCACATCTTGATCTTCTCAAGCTTTTCTCCTTTCCAACATGATTTCTCACTTCCCTTTTCCTTGTTGGTCTCTGTTTCGGCCTACTTTGCAGTGGCCGATTTTTCCGGCGAATCCAACGGCTTCCGGCGACGGCGAAGCTCCTGCTAGACGTGGGGAGGTCGGAAATGAGTTCAGGTAGCTTCATTTCTTCCATTTCTACCCTTCTCTGTGATTTGGACGAGATTTGAGAGAGGTAATCCGAGTTGGGTTCATTGATTTAGGTGTTATAAGTGAGTTAAAATGAAGTTTAAGTTTTAGTTCTGTGTGTTTTTGAAGGATTTGAGCTGTGATTTGAAAATCATGAAGTTTATACAAAACCCTAACTTTTGGGTTAACATGGCCGTTGAGTTTCATGGGGCTTTAGGACTCAAAACTCCTAATTAACTTGCTTAGGAAACCATTAGAGCTGCTTGTCACCATTTGCATATAGAATTTGTTTGAGTTTTATTGATTGGTGATTAAAATGCTCTTTCCAAAGTTTTTCTTCTTTTCATGTTGTTGGCCGATTTGGATTCTAAATTGGGCAATAGAAGGTTAATAAATTATAAAGTGTGAGAGGAATGGGTAAAACTATTTTGTTGCAGGTAGGTGAATTCTGAGAATATGTTCCTTTCTCTTTTCCTACTTTGGTAAAGCATGTAGACTGAGTTGAGCTTTGTAAATAATATATTATTGGGTTATTCTGTTTTGTGTAAGATTTAAAATGTTAGGAATGCTTGCATGTTGATCCATATTTATTCTCTTCTTTTTCTTTGTTGTTGGTCAAATTTAGGAAAATGATTATTACTATTTTGGTGATGTTGTTTGGGTTAGTTTGAGCTGTTATAAGTGAATTACTGTGGACTTGCAATGATATATGTTTTTCTTTGCTCTAGCTGGGTGGTTGGCTCGAATGAAAATGAAACAAATGGTGAACTGTATGTGCTATATGAATAATATAGCTGATCTTTTGAATGCACCTGTGTGTATTGGTTGGATTGGGCATAAAGGGGAATGAGAGGCATGTGTCATTAAAGGAGAAATGGGGTAAACTAAGTGTTGAATGATTGGGAATGGATAGTTGTCAATGATAAGGTGATTGTATTGCTATAATGATGAGTTGAAGTTTCTATATATCAATAATGATTGTTTTGTACCTTGTTTTGGTATGTGCATAGTGATGAAGAAATGATTTTAAAATTTAAGAACTTGTCTTAGTTTGGAAGTTGAAGGAATGTGCGCATGATGATTATTGAAGTTTCAGATTTGGTTATTGGTTTTATTTGGTTGTTCTTTGATGAAGGGAGATTTAATTATTATCGATCAATGATTGAATGATTAATGCATATGGGGGTGGCTGATTGCAAAGAAGTGATTGGTTTGATTTCCTTGAATTGAATTTGATCGAATGGGTGGAGAATATTGTTTATTTAGTATAGCTGAACATTTACTTTAATGTCTTCGTTTATAGTTTCTTTGATATATTGATGACCTTGAAATTCTAAATGCATGAGGTGAAATCTGAATTTATGGTTAATTAACTTGGTAGTGATTCTACATGAATGGCTGCCGGTTCTAAGGTTAAAAGTAAAGATATTAGGGAGTTACATGTTGAATTTCAATGAATTCGAGAAGCTGAACTATTATGGGAACTCGAGTTGACATGCTTTTCTTTTGGTACTTTACAGAGTAGAATGGATTAGCTTGGGTATTTGCATTGTGACTTTTAGATTTATTGTTTCCTCTTTGGCAATTGGCTGAATGGTGCAATTTAGAAATTCTATTTGATAAACCTGAAATAGAAATTAAAGTTACTTGTATGTACTTGCTTTGTATTTGGTGAAATGGTTTGCTTTTATGTGATACTTGAACTGAACATGGATTATCTAATATTTAACTATGAGAATTGGAATTAAGTATGGGAAAACGGGTAGTAATATGGAATACGAGAGAGACGTTAGTTAATGTACGCCTTAGAATGATTATTAATCTACTATTATTACATGGTGTAATAATAGGAAATGATGTGCTTTGCATATATTACTCGAGGCATGGTAAAGAGAAAAGGCGACGGAGTGCTAAGGGCGTCAGGTAATCACACTTACCCTTGCTATAACATTGAGGGTGACGTTAGCTGGGATTTTCAAAATCCCTTTTCACCCTCCATATAAATATTATTTTTGAAAAGGTATTTTTATATAAAACAGGCTATCGGGTGCCTTTCAAACACGATTACTTTCATATAAAGAATTTGACTTATTATATGTAGTATCCTGGCTGGTGGTATTGCTGGATATTATGGAATTGTGTGATATATTTGCAGGTGTTGGATATTGAGAGGTTTTGAGTATAGAAAAGGAATTAGTTGTGAGTTTAGATTTTGGAAAGATATTGTGGATAATAGATTGAAAGGTGATGTTGATGTTGATGTTGTTGTTGATTATTGAGGTTGTGATATTGAAATATTGAATGAGGTTGAGGTTGATGGATATGAATGATGTCATTGTGGATGGGATATTGATGGTTAATGTGAGGTTTGCATGACACTGATATAAATGTACCATCGCGCGATGATAACTGTTCGATAGGCCAATCGACAGTTATTTGTACAGATGATCCTTTTCGGTTTGATTGGATCGGGGTTGATAGGTCAACTTATTGAGAAAAGTGACCTACGGTTATGGGCATTGATTAGAGTCCAACCGCCCCTACGGTTATGGGCATTGATTAGAGTCCAACCGTTCCTATTCTGTAGTGGAAAACAGAATTGGGGTTCTCTCTCTGGAGATTGCCAGAGAGGGAAATTTGCTCCCTCATCAGAGAGGGGCACAGTGTCAAATCATATAGAGAAGATTAGATGCTTGAATGCCCCGGTATGGCACAATGCATCTACAGGTGAGTGTGAGAGTTGTGGGGTGGTGTAGTTGTAACGGAGGTAGAGGTGTTGAAGTACATTGATTTGGAAAATGACAGAGAGACTGGTGTAATACATGGGAAGAAGGTTTGATATATATATATATATGTGTATTATTGATTTTATAACTGAGGTACCCGTTAGACGCCCTCGCTACCGCACATCTCACTGTTATAGTGAGTTAAGCGGTGATTACTGGGACAATTTGTCTCATCCCACGATTACTGACATTTTTGCAGGTATTCATGCATAGGTGCAAGCTTCAGGAAAAGGGAATTAGGTAGTAGGAGTTTTATATAATTTATTTGGTATTGTATATTGCCAATTTGTATAGGCCTGCATCTGCTTCCGCATGTAGTTATATTTATGTATTGTTAAATAATAGTTGGTTTTGTTAATTAACCATGTTAGGTAAATCCTTTCTAACATGGTTAGCTTTTAAATATCCATGATAGCATTCATATTGTATCAGGAGATTCTTTTCTATCATGGATATTATGTAATCATTAGGAAATTTCTTTTCTAACTATGATAGAGATGTTGTTAATATGAATATTCCTTTTCCTATCATAGTTAGTAAAGAGGTAATAGAATTAAATGAGATGTGACAGATTAATTAAGGAATTAGTAACACAATGTTACATCTATAAGAATTCTTTCATCCATTAATAAAGACCAAATATACCCTTAATTGAAATTCCAAATCACCCCAACGTATAATCCAATTGTGACTCAAATCAATCCTCCTACAACGTTTATTTATATTCTTTCTAGCCATATCAGACATTCCCTATATCTTAATAGAAGTCCATGAACTAGAAACTGAAAATTTCCAACCAGTAGGCAAGCATCCCAACAAACATTTTCTCTCCTCATTACTAATAAGCCAAGTGAAACCTTACCCATAATACTTGAACTTTCATTTTACCTCAATTTCAGTCCGTTTAAAAAAAAATAAAAGCGGAAAAAGATTTAATAATCACAAAAGCAAGCACTTGAGAGAGACTTCAACAAGTGCCAAACCTGAGTAAGTCTCATTCTAATCATTCTTATTCAAATAAATCTTAGTACGAAATGACCGCTCTCCCCACCATATGAATTTTGTCCTCAAAATTCAACTGCACATCTTTAAAACAAGGGTTAGTGATCATGCACAACAGGAAGGGAAAAGGAATATATATTGCCATTCTATATGCAATGCAATAGGCAGGGTATCGTTTACCATAAAACTGAGACCAAGTTATAACATTTTATTACTAAATCCCTAATTAAATTAATAATATCACTATCAATTCAATAAATCCTTTACTAACTATGATAGAAAAAGATTTTTACATAATATCGATATCGCTATCATAGTTAGAAAAGAAATTCCTAATAATAATTTATTCATTATCCATGATAGAAAAGAATTACCTAAAACGATAAAAGTGCTATCATGGGTAATATATTGATAACCATGTTAGTAAGAATTCTCCTAACATGGTTATAAAAGAATCACCTAATACCTTTAAAAAAACACTCAGAAAAGAGGTAACCATGTTAGAGCGGGGCCCATCTAACATAGTTATATAAAATAACAACACTCATCACAACAGTAAATCACAATCACTTGATATAACCATGTTAGGAAAAGAACTTTCCTAAGCACAGTTATTCCAAACAACAACCTGTATCAACAAATCACATCAACACAAACATCTAATACGTCCATGATGTAAAAGAAGGAATGTCTTTCCATTTTCAGGCATTTTCCCTGTAATACATAATCTATTATTCCAGTCAATCAACAATACTAACAGAGTCTGTAGCACAACTACAATTATCACATAACTGCTACTATCGCAGTACTAGTAGCAAAATAACATACCATTTACAAGTCATGATCAAATCACAGAAACAGTTAATACAATAATTCAACAGCTCAATTCATTCGAAATAACAACAAACAAATGCGGAAGCAGATGCAGCCTAATCAAATGGCAATATATATAATCCTAGTGGATCACCACCGGCCTACTCACTGTCTAAGTGCAGGCCGGACAGCTCCTTCCCTTTCCTTTGTGCCTCCCTCTGGTATGATCACCTGTAAAAATAAAGGGAATGGGGTGAGACAAAACAATGTCTCAGTATTCACTACTTAACTCACTGTGACACACAGAAATGGGGTAGTGGAGTGTCTACAGGGTACCACAGTTTTCAAAACCTGCATAAACCACGTAATATATACATATATATACAGAACAGATACATCCATCTCTCAATAGGCAAAAATAAATGTGATTGACATTGTGCCCAGTCTCAAATCTGAAAGCATGAAAAAGGGAGCACTCTAAAATGTGAAAACATCCCTGGTTCCTTTACAATCCGAGGAACCTGTACAATTAACCTATCGATTTGCGCAAATCGATGGTTACATCGGCCGACAGTACTAATAATCAGTGTCATGCAACATACAAAAGATTTATATATAAATATATATATATATATAAAGTACAGTTTATTAGAAAGGTACCCTATAGCCCACGTTTAAATATAAAGTAATCAGAACACATTTCATTTATATATAAAGTAGAAGAGGATTTTAGAAATCCTCAACTACCGTCACCCTCAGGATCACAGTCAGTTAAGCGTGATTACCTGTTCAAGCTCAAAAACAACACTGTATATATCCTGAGTTATTGCTTTCCGCGAGCTCCACTCGAAGCATTGCCGACTATAATCGCACAATGAGCTGCTGATGGTCAAGACACAATATCAGTGACTTAGACCACCAATCCAAACTAATTCTAAAACAATTATTGAAGTAATAAATTACTTCTAACTTCCATACTTTTCTATATTCTTCTGTACCCCACAATTCCCTTAACCCTTTGTTTATAGTTCTTAAAGTATTGACTTTACCATTTTCCCTAACTCTTACCAAAATCAACCAAACATGTAAAATTTATTAAACCTCTTCAAAAATATTCCTTATGTATTCCAAATAGCTCCCTAACTTTCCCAAATAATCCACCACCATTCAAACACTCTTTTACATACCAAAAATCTCTTTCAACCAACTCTTTAACTACCAAAATTTCCTCCTATACACAATTTCATACCTCTAACATCTTCATAAAACTTACACTAACATTTCTTAACTTTCAATTTACTCCATACAGCTCACATAAACAAACCTCAACTTTAAAGAAAACACAAATGCCCATAAAACTGCAAAACGATCACCAATCACCAAATCACCATATCAATATCAAATTTATAACTTAAAGTAACTTCTTAACTTCACAAACCTTCCACCAAACTTCAACCTATCTTTATCTAATCAATTTCCTCTTTATTCAATACTTTAATTATCAAACTTCCTCCCAACTACCAATTCCAACAATTCCAACCTTCCAGAATTATTAAATCACTTCAAAAACTATTATACTACCACCAATTTATTCAAAACATCATTCATTAACAAATCACAACTTCAAAGAGTCCAAATATTGTCTACAAAATTCTCAAACTATTTCCTAGCTACCAAAAACTTAATTACATTCCAAACATCTCCATTCAACCACTTTAATATCCACACACACCCACCGATCGGACCCTTGCTTCACGGGTCTGTGGAGAAGAGAAGGAGATGAAATGAAATGAAGAAGCTTTTTGGTGAAGGAGTGGCCGAAAGATGTGTGGGTGAGGGGAGAAAATGAGAAAAAATGGTGAGGTGGGGGAGGGTGGCCGACGCATAAGGAGAAAGAAGGGAGAGAGTCTGAAATTTTTAAGGAGAAAAGAGGAAGGGGCACGTTTGGATGGGTGAAATAAGGATGGGTTATGCTAATTTGTAGCCCAAACTTGCTATAGTGTACTCTTTTTAATTTAAAACCACTTAAACCAGCCTCCAATCTTCTTAACCTTCAAAATATTTTGAGTTTCCCCATTCCCTCATATTTCAAATTCTTCATTTGCGTAAATAATTATTTGCAAACTTATTACTCAAACTTTCAAAAATATTCCAAAATCACCAAAAATTACTAAAAATTCCAAAATTTCCAAATTTCTCCATTTATTATTTTCTCAGAGCACTATCTAATCCTGTATTAAATTTTCAGAATGTTACAAAGGCTTTAGACACACACACATATATATTACTGATTTTTAAATTTGGTACCCTTTAGACGCTCTCGCTACCGCATATCTCACTGTTATAGTGAGTTAAGCGGTGATTACTGAGACAAATTGTCTCATCCCACGATTACTGACATTTTTGCAGGTATTCATGCACAAGCGCAAGCATCAGGAAAGGGAATTAGGTAGTGGAGGTTGTGGAGTTTATTTAGAATTGTATATTGCCAATTTATAGGTCTGCATTCGCTTTCGCATGCATATATATTTATTTATTGTTTAATATCAATTATTTTGTTTATTAACCATGTTAGACAAATCCTTTCTAACATGGTTAACTTTTAATTACCCATGATAGTTGTCATATTGTATGAGGAAATTCTTTTCTATCATGGATAATGTTTTATTCACTAGAATGTTCTTTTTCTAACTATGATAGGTATATTGATGTTATAGAAAATCCTTTTCCTATCATAGTTAGTAAATAGATCATAAAATTAAAATGGATATCATTAGTTAATTAGGGATTAACTAACAGAATGTTACATACACAAAGGTCATATCTGTCTCGAAAGTATATAATAAGAGTAATATTTTCGCTTGAAGTATGTACGATAATGTTTGACCATTAATATTTTAAATGTAAAGGACAAATATGATCCTCATGCATACTTTAGGGGCAAATATGATCCTCCATGTAAACTTGAAGGGTAAATATGATCTTTAATCCTATATAATACATATATCAATGTATGTTTATTAGTAGTATTTACTATATAATACAAGCATTCTTTACAATCATACCACCGCTATATCCGTGGTACGATAGAGGAGTAAAAATTTTGAAATGGAAAAATGTAAATGTGAGGAACCATTATGTTTTTATTGGGTGTATCAAATGACTGAAAAGGTAAAAGGAGAAAATAATGGAGAATGAGAATTCATTCGAATCATATTTTTTTTGTAATCAAACATTAGGTTAATGATGACTCAAGTGATGATTTATATCATTTACCAACTTCGTTTAGAATTGTTTATTTAAATAGATTCATATAGTATTTTCCCATTTCATTTTAATCCCATAACTTCATAAAGCGTCTTTTTAGTCTTCTGAGACGATTAGCAAAATTAAAGGTTCACAAAGCATTCCCAAATGTTTATATATTATTTGTATTTCAATTTTAAAATAGCAACGTGACGAATGACACAAAAAAATTCATCATTTGAATCTAATGTCGTTAGGGTCTTTTTTTTTTATCATAATGGATGTTTGGATTGAAAAAGAGTTAATGTTCAGCTTGGTTGCTCAAGAGTACTGGTTAACTAGAAGATTTTTGAGAAATATTTTTATCCTGTAAGCATTAAAAGTTGAGAAAATCAATCCTAACCTATTAAATATTAATGTTTGCTTTTAAACAATTTATGCTAATTGTTGACAGTTTTATGTCAATGAGTGAAATTTTTTTTCGATTTACAATATGTTATGATTACTTACGAGGTAAAATTACTCTCTAAAAAAAGTTAAGACCCAAGTATAAGGTTAAGCAAACATACACCTTAACCTAGTAAACAGGTAAGATATCAAACTGAAACTTTGTATAAAATTAATTAATAAATTTTTTTTTCGAAATGCCAAATAAATAATATATAAAACTAGGTGGGCCTTCCATGTGTTAGGCGAGGGAATGAATATTATATTATATTAAGAAAAATAAAACTCATTGTTTATTGCAAACAGTATCGGTTGTTATAATTTATTTTTGTTATTAATACCATATTATACTGTTAAATGTTAATGTCATAGAATCCATTCCCTTCTCTCTTTTACATACAAAATCCCCCCCCCCCCCCCACCAAAAAAAACAAGAATAGACCAATCTTAATTAGTTTAAGAATATACATCTTTATTATAATTTAATTTAATGGATATATAAATAAAAATAGAACTGTCAAAAAAACAGAACTGTCAAATGGACTGCAACAAAATCAAACAACCATCTTAAGCACGTAAAATTGAGAAATACAAGTACAAGAAAAATCAAACAATAAAAATATCCACTTAAAAGTTTGAGTCACAAATATAAATTACATGATATGTTGGAAATCAAAGAACGATTAATTCAATGTGACTAATATTCATGAGTCTAATAATTTGGTTTGCTCAGCTCAACCATGTGACCATGCGGTATCTTTGACTTTGGTCATAGAAACTCAACAAAGTTGAACAAGTTTAAAGTTCACTATAATTGTTTCATCAAATAAAGTTCATTATAAATGTAACCAGTGAGCGACAAACAAGAATTCTAAAATATATACAGCAATAATTTTTAAGGCTACAATGAACAGAAATCTGGGTTTTATTCTGGGTTTTATGGCTACAATGAACAGAAATCTGATCCTGAGAAATGGAACTATATATGGGATAGCTATTAAGTATAAGTTCATCAGTGTTACTAATGATTTTCCAGCTCCTTGTGCTGCTTGTGAGAGAAGCTATGGAGTTTGTGGCTATGCTGGATCTTCCATTTTTTTCATATGTAATTGTCCTAATGGAATCAACACCACAAATGATTGTTACTTCCCTTATAGAGTACAAGCTAATTTTTAGTTGTTTTGTTGAGTTTAGAAGATAGCTTAAATATTATTTTAAACTTTATTAAAATATATTCATATATAATAAGATTTATGACACACACACACACACAGTATACATATGATCTATGTGAGAAATTAAAATATTTAACTAGAACTATATTAAATCTCACTTGGATTATTATATTGTAAATTCAATGTTGTTGATTATTTTTATTGAAAGGCTTATATCAGTAATGACTTATATTTAGAAGTATGAGTAAATCTATTATGGTTAAATCATGTCCATTTATGTCACTATGATATTTTAGTGTTTTTTGGTCCAAAATAAAGTATGATTGGAATTTCATATTGAAATGCTTGTTTATTTTTTCTACAAAATTATTACTAAAAAGATTCTTAATCTCTAAAACTTGCTCTTTTTTAATTTGTTGCTAGCTATATATTTGATTTGACCATCGTTGGAATTTCCACTAACTTTCATAACCCATCATTAAGTTTGACTGGACATACCATATTTTGAGGGTCATCACATCAATTTTTCCAAATTTTTAACTTAATACATTGAGTCTCTTGTTTTTTTTTTTTTGTGATTAGGTGATTAAATTACAATATTGAAAATGAATACGTTACAGAAATTGTTTTGTGCGGATTTCATTTGATAAGTTCAGCAAGTTTTTGTTGGGTTGGTCAAACTGTCAATACAATTATACATATGCAAGCTTTTTGTGCTTATATTACAACTATATATATGAAGTTAATTGACATAGTTTAGGGGGAAATATAAATTGTTTCCTTGAAATGCTAGAGGCTATCAGCATATATAGTAATTAGGCTTGGTACGGTGTCTAATTTTTGCCCATATTTTGAAGTTGATACCTACTCACAATTGACACAAAAGGTTAAATAAATCCAGTTTTCAAGTTTTTTTCTGCTATACCATGAATCATTATTATTTCTTAAGTCAATGATTGTGGAGATGATGAAAAGATTTCCTTAAGGGGTCATATTTTTTCATATATGAATGGATGGATGCATTTTATTTACCTCATTTTCTCTAGTGAGCGTTGCTATTGGCAACGATTGAGGTCCTTTACAACATTTTTTTAAACAAGGGTCATATATGTAATTAGCACTCATCAGTTCATGCAAGTGTGAAGCAACTCATTAATGTAGATGAAAATTTAGCCTAAATGAAAGTTCCACTATCACTCCCCTCCAAAACCCAAAAAAAAATCAACAATTGAGGGGATCAAAATACATTAAAATGCCCGTATTGCATTTTGAAAATAATGTTTCCCAGTTAGGAGAAAAATAGTTTCATTTCATAATTTCGCACTCAAACCATGCAGCTATGGGGTGAAATGGCGACTGCTGCCATAGAAATTATGCTTCACCAGCCACCAAATTGCAGATACGTGTTAAATGGTTCCACACAAACAGTTATATAGAACAAAGTCCATGGAAAATGATTTCAGGTATAAGATAAAAAAATATATGGAATTTCAGCCAACAATTATATAAGTGATTAGCAGCCACAGACCACAATAATTAGAAGTATAAATAGAAAAGGTAAAACGCTAATGAGCAAATTCAAGAATAAAGAATGCACATTTACAGTGCCGAAGTGGCCTAAGGTGATAGCAAATAATTTTCCCTCAGCGTTCTACAGTCACCTTCTTCTTTCTCCCTATCAATCTATTTAACCACCAGACACCTTTGACTCTTCAGAGTCGTTTTCATAATCCACTTCTCTCACTTGACCTGGCCATCAAATTCATATAAAACCCTCCACAATTTGAGGTACACACTTTATCATCCTTTAATATTTGTTTTTTCATTATCTATTATATTTCAAAATCATTTATTTCATATCTAATACTATTTTTCATTATTTTACCTCAATTCTTCCTAATTCAAAAATTATCTTTCTCCATTATTTGTCCAAAGCTTCCTCAAGAAGATTTGCAAGTTATGTTGCCCAAGGTGATGCGACATATGTTGCAGTTTTTTTAAAGTATATGTCATACAAAAAGCCTGATAAATTAAATATTAAAATATAGTTCTCGTGCATCCGATGTGCGACACCTATGATTTAATATTTAATTTGTCGCGCTTTTTTGTACGACAAAAAGCCCTGTAAAACTTATTACAATGATTTCTGACAAGTGACAAGTTAATTTAGTCATTTTTCTCCAACCTATTATTCCCTTCTGCTAAACGTCATTCCACCTTAATTTATATATAGAGTAATACTTATATTTAAATTCTCTTTTGGAATTAATCTGCATGATTCACTATGGATGAGCACTCAGCAAAAAAACAATCACGAGGAAAAAATATTACAAATCCAAATTAGACTTATTCTTTCTTATTTCTCACAAATTTTCAAGCACTTATTTATGGACAAAAACCTTTTAATTTAAATGTACAGTAATCTAGAAAAAACGTCTAAAGCTTTGAACTTCAATTAATCTGCATCGGAACGGTAACTACCTCCACCCATAGCTTCAGAATTGAGACAAGACAAGCCTATCACTATTACTATTGTAAATGCTAAATTAAATTCCTCTTCAGGCTGGTGCTCTTTGGGGTCTCTGCAGTGCTCCCTACGACGCTCGTAAACAAGGTTCCTAATCTATTCCTTTTATTATTAATTAATTAATTTATTATCATGCATCATTTCGATATGTTTATACATCAGATGACTTCAATGTGGTAGAGAGTGGGGAGGAGGGATGGAGGAGGAGGTGAAAGAGAGAAGAGGAGAGTGGGGTGGGGTGGGAGCTAATAGTAATTATATGATTTTTTTTTATCTCTTAGTATTAAAATCTCTTCGGATTAAAGTGCAAATACCCCTTTGAAAATTAGGATTCAGATGTATTCATGTGTCTTGCCACGTCATTTAGTGAAGGTGGGACCCACGCTTAAACTAACGTCTGTTTGCCTCAATTTAACGGCGAGGCTAAATCTGTCCCATTTTCATTTACAATGGACGGTTTTGCACCATCCAATTTAGGGGTGCCAGAGTTGTCTATTTGAAAATTTACGGTGGCTAGTTTTGCACATTCGCCCTATAATAATTAATAACAACAAACCAACATTATAATAAATGATAATTCTCGCTCCGGTCCTAATATAAGAGCCAACCACCAAAAGAACGCTTCTAAAGAAAACATGTGAATGTTAATTAGGTGTCTGAAGTTAATGTTTCTTTTCCAATATTGCTCATATTTATTATGATACTTTTTAGAGAGAAAGAGAAATACATAAGTATTAACAAATATGAAAGAGATTTAAGGGTAAATTAGGAAAAAACACATTAAATGAGAAGAGAATGTGAGATGAACTCTTATATTAAAGACCAAAACCATTTAAATTTTAGGCTCTTATATTAGGGACCGGGGAGTAGTATTCAACAAAAATCTAAATGTTTCAAAAAAGAGGGAAAAACCCAATAGCCTAAACCTACAAGTCAGAGTCCATAGTCCACTTCAAAAGTCTACAGTCAACAAATTAAATATAAATAAAATACCACATTACTTCACACACATACAAACCCAAAATGTAGCTCCACTCTTCCATCTTCTCTCTTGTAAATCTTAATATTTGAATCTACCACTTTCGACGAGATGCCTCTTAGTCTCTCACCATCAACTTTGTGTGTCCATCTATTTCTCTCATATTTTCATCTTGCGTTTTTCGATCTATCTCTACTGTCAAATATCAACAAGACCCATAATTTTTAGAATATCATCAGCAGCAATGGAAGCGTCAAAATGTTAATGGCATGCAGAGGAAAGGGATCAAATATGGTTTTTGTCATTCAAATAAATCAGGTCCCGGGTTTCGGTTCGCCCAGCCGGGTTTAACCGGAATATTATTTCTGCTCGAGTTATACACCTTCTGGACTAGCCTTACTATCGGTTCCCGATTTTCCCAGTCCGATCGGCTGGGCCGGGCCGGGCCAATTTTTAATACATTGCCATTAACACACATTAAAGAAAAGTCTCCACTAATGGGTTAAATTGAAGTAGGTCCCAAGGGGTCATAAAAAAAAGTAGGTCCCAAGGAATTATAAAAAAAGTGTGGGTACCAAGGGACCTTATTTTTATTATCTTCCAACAGCATTTTACCTTCATACTCTTGTAAGTTGAAAAGAAGAGATAGTTATGTAGGTAACACTACTACCCCTCGAGTCCGTATTAGTAAGTTGTCAATAGACATCATATTATCAGGTACTGATTAACCAAAAAAACATTGTGTTCTATTAGGGCTCAAAACCTTCATCTTCCTTCTCCAAATCTGAAAAGCATCGTGTATGAAATTAGAGTCAAGGTTAGTGTAACATTCTATTACTAAATCCTTAATTAACCTATGATATCCATTTTTATATAATAATCTCTTTACTAACTATGATAGGAAAAGAAATTTCCATAATATCAATATCTCTATCATAGTTAGAAAAATATCATCCTAGTAATTAAAACATTATCCATGATAGAAAAGAATTTACTAATACAATATAGATGTTATCATGGATAATTAATTGCTAACCATGTTAGAAAGGATTTGCCTACATGGTTAATAAACAAAACTAATTGATATTAAACATTAAACAATAAATAAACATGTATACATGCGGAAGCGAATGCAGAACAATAAATTTGGCAATATACACTTCTAAATATTCTATACAACCACTACAATCTAATTCCCCTTCCTGATGCTTGTGCATGTGCATGAATACCTGAAAAAATGTGAGTATTTGTGAGGTGAGACAACTTGTCTTAGTAATCCACTACTTAACTCACTATAATAGTGAGATGTGTGGTAGCGGGCGTCTAAAGGGTACCACATTTTAAAATCAGTAATATATAAATAATGTATACTAAATCTCCCTCTCAGATATCACCAAGAATCCCTCAATCACTTCCAACTCCAACAATCCTCATCACCTCAATCACCCACCACATAATAATCTCACTGTAACTCTCATTCACACCTATAGATACATCGTCCAATCAATGAGGCATTTATTCAAGCATCTAACTTCACTATATGGTTTGACATTGTGCCTCTGTCTCTACTCAGAAGGAAATTTCCATTGTACCTTTGTCTCTACTCAGAAGGCAATTTCCTTCTCTGGGAACCCCTAGAGAGGGAGCCCAATCCGTCTCTAATCAAAATGAGAACGACCCTTGTCTCTAATGGGAAAGGTTATCGGTCACTGTTTATAGTTGACCGATGGTTACTGTCTCTAATCAGTCGACCTATGATCTCCTATCTCTACTTAGAAAGGATGTGTACAAATAAACGTCGATTGGCCTATCAAACGGTTATCGTCGCATAATGATACATATATTTCAGTGTCATGCACGCTCACAATTCCCTTCAATATCTCAATCTCACTATTTCAACTCCTTCCCTCAACCTAACTCTCAATATCCGTGACAGAGTACTACATAAATCTCTCATACCCTTCTCACAACAATCACCACCAACCAAGATACTATTAAAATATAAATCATGTATCAAGTTTCTTTATACCAATATAATCGTGTTTGAAAGACACTTGATAGCCTGTTTTGTATAAAAGTAATTTTTAAAGATTTTATATTTACATAGAGGGATAGAAAGGATTTTTGAAAATCCCATGTAGCTTCACCCTCATTGTTATAGCAAGGTAAGAGTGATTACCTGTCTTCCATCAATTACGCATTTCGTCATCCCATCTTTGTTGATGCCACAAGAGCCACACTACATCCACTCCTATTATAATATAATATCCAATGGTAAATTAATATCATTTCTGCTTCATAACACTATAACGTCTCTCTCGGATCCTATATTACTACCCAATTCCTTCATCTATATAATTCGTAAGTCCTTTTCGAGTTAACAACTCAACGAACGAATAAAATTATACAATTAACAGAATTAACAGAATTTTACAATCCAAATAAACATCTACATGTAACCTTATACTCAAAAATAAGTGGAAATACTCACACCAAACAAAACTAACATAACAACGTCTAACTCACCAAGAATATTGTAACAAGTTAACCCTAGCATTCTAACAAGTTAACCAAATAATATTGTAACCATCACCAAACAAAATTATCAACTTACAACCAACTTTAAATAAGCATTAAAAATCATGGTATACCATACCTATAATCAATCAACATAAAGAATTACGATTGAGAAGAAAAGAAGATCAAATACATCCATAAAACTTTAAGAAAGCACTCCTACTTACGCATATATTCACATAGATATCATATTTACTCATTTATACCACTAATTCGGCCAAATTGAGGAGTAGGAAAGAGAATTCAGTTCATATAATCCAAACTCATTTCAAATCACACCAACAATTTAGAAACACACATTCAATAAGGTAAACAATTATTGTCAAATTCCCAACTTATTCTCATTGGCATCAAACAGAGGAAAATAATAATTCTCAAAACTTAAACTACTCTTAATTAGCTTTTATCACAGAAATCGGGATTTTAATCCATTTATCCTCTTTATCTACTTGTTATGAATTAAGCAAGATCACATAGGAATAAGCAATGATAAACTTCCACAAATGAATTTGGAAATCCTACCACTCAGAAAATATCACACCATTTCACTTAATCATTTCTTCATTGCCATTGAATCCTATAAATTGATCAAGACCAAGAAGAGAATCACCCCAGTATCAATCAACAAACAGTGAAAATTCAGATTCACCCAACTAGTAACAGACAAATACAATCAGCCCTAAGAAGCAAATCCTAATCTAATTAGGATAATGACTCCATTTGCAAAATACTACCAATCCCTCATATATATTCGACTATATCAATAATAATGACAACTATTGACAATTGAAATAATGTTATTGGTTAACAAGTGAATAAATTAAAGTTGCTAATGGATTTGTTTGATATTAACTTTTTGAGTTAAAACTTAGGTGCAATTATCCAAAATTATCCCAAACTTTTTCTCATTTTCTTCTCATAGCCCTTCTTTCATTTCTAGGTACACATATTTGCCCGTTAAATAGATTACTGGATTAGTGCCATATAGTAATATAATACTACAATTTTATTACTATATGGCACTAATTATATAGCATCAATCACTATAAAAATTCAATTCTTTTGGCATTTGTGGGTGAATTTGGTTCATCATTTTCTATAGTCAAAGAAATCACAAACAAATTCATTTATGTCTGATATTTTAAATTTGATTGAGTATCCTAAAGTTGTAATTGTTTATTATATTTAATTAGGGAAAATTTCAATGTCTCAATTATCTTTTCTTAATATACGATATTTGATAGTCAGTTTCATATGATAAGAATTAGAATAAGGAACTTGAGTAAATATATATAGTTATATTGAGTGCGATGGATCACATTTTGATAAATAAAATGTGAAACTGTTCACCTTTTACAAAAGTTGCTAATAGAACCAATTTCATAAATCGATGTTGAAAATAATCTCAACATTACATGTATTTATAGAATTATATCTTATTTTAATCATTATGAAAGTACATTTTTCATTTAGTCTTATAGCATATGAATATTTACCATATAGGTAATTCTATCAAGTATGTATGAAATTTTATTTGCCTTTTGGTATATTATTGGGACAATTGAGGCTGCTAAATTATAAAAAGGACAAGTTGGGTCATAAGCATCTAATACACACATTAATAAATTTGTGAGAAAAGACTCAAATGCCCTTAACAATTTGAGATTGGAGAGGGTGGGGTGGGAATGAAATGGTGTGTTTTGTGAGGGTGGGGTAAGTGTGTTTTTAAGGGTATTTGAGTTATTTGCCCAAATTTGTTAATGCGTATTAGGTGCCTATGACCCAACTTGCCCTTTTTACAATTTAACAACCTCAATTATCCTTTTACCAATTGAGAAGACTTTATTTGTCTTTTTTCTATATTCATTCTATTCTAGATAGAAGGTTAATGTATAATTCAAATTTCTAAACGAATAAAAGGCTATCATTCGATGCAATGATATTGTACAATAAAAAAAGAAAAAAAAGTATAAAGATAATTGGAAGAAAAGTAGGATAGAAAAATAGTGGTAATCATCACAACATTATTCAACTTACATGCATCATATCTTTTGAATTTTTTATTCACTTTGCTTCTTATTATTACAAACCACTTTCGTGTGCTGCCACTCCCAAAAGCTTCTTCTGAAATTAGTGTGCATTTCTCAGACCTTTCCAACGATTGGTCCTCCTTGTTTTGAGGTTTGAAGGAAGTATGAAAATGTTTTTATAACTTTTTTTATTAAAACAAATAATTTTTAAAATTTTTCCACATTAAAAAACAAAAATAGCATTTTGTTAATGTGTTGATCATGTCACCTTTTTTATTGAAGGAAATATTATATAAAATACGAGGAAATATTATATCTTCACTAATCCAATTGTCTTCCAAGTATTTAATTTGGAAAATTCCCATATAAAGCCAATAATTTTAAATTGGGATAATGAATTCAAAAAAGGCCAAATTTAGTCATTGGTCAAAGGTGGGATTTTAAAATGTGAGTAAAATCACTTTACTAGTGTTCCCTGCTATATCATTTCTCTTAAAAAGGTATTATTGCCTTGTAACTTATAACATTCACTTGATCATTGTAAAAACCTTAAAAACCTTATGTTTTTGGGTAATGACCCTAATTTGACCGTTTAAAAACTTCGCGAAATTAGATATTAACCCTATATATTATTTTTATTTATATTTTAGTCACTATAGTTTGCTTTAATTTTTGATTTAGTCCCTGTAGTTTAAAAGAAGAGTTTTTAGTCCCCTAAATTTGATTTAATTTGCACTGTTAGTCCCTATAGTTTAATAAGGACTTTTATATGGGTTAATACTGTTACATATACTGACATGTCGTTGACTATGTTAATTATGATGACATGACTCGATGACTATGAGATTGATGTCGCCAAATAAAATAACTTTTAACATTTTCAAAATCTAAAATTTATATTTTTAAAACATAGGGACTAACTATGCTAACATAATAAAAAAAGAGGACCTAAACCTTTTTTTAAACTTCAGGGACTAAAACAAAATTGAAGCAAACTAGAGGGACCAAAATATAAATAAGAATAATTAATATATGGGGTCAATATGCAATTTCGTGAATTTTTAAATGGTCAAACGTCATTGACAGTCAAGTGAGGGTAAAATTGGAACACTTTGGTTACTTGAAGCGCAAACTAAGGCTTGTTGTTGATTTAAGGTGCCCAATGGTCCGCGGTGGTTACATGAAGAGCAAATTATTAGAGTCATTACCCTATGTATGTCTTTTTGTCTATATAATAGAGTTGAATATCATATTTGCCTCTTAAGTATACACAGAGGATCGTATTTGTCCCTAAAATATTTTTTAACCCAAGTTTGTTTTGAAAGTGTTCATCAAGGATCATATTTGCCCTAAAGTATGTGATCCTCCTCATGCATACTTTAGGGGCAAATATGAGGCCAAAAATACATCAAGGACATATATGATCCTCCATGTATACTTGAGGGTAAATATGATCTTTAACCCTATATATTACATATATTAATGTATGTTTATTAATTGTATTTACTATATAATACAAACATTCTTTACAATCATAGTACGTATATCCTTGGTAAGATAGAGGAGTAACAATTTATTGAAATGAAAAAAATGTAAATGTGAGGAACCATTATCTTTTTATTGGGTGTATCAAATGACTGAAAAGATAAAAGGAGAAAATAATGGAGAATGAGAATTCATTTGGATCATATTTTTTGTAATCTAATATTAGGTTAATGATGACTCAAATGATGATTTATATGATTTACCAACTTCATTTAGAATTTTTTATTTAAATAGATTCATATAGTATTTTCCCATTTCATTTTAGTCACATAACTTTATAAAGCGTCTTTTTAGTCTCCTGAGACGGTTAGCAAAATTAAAGGTTCACAAAGCATTCTCAAATGTTAATACATTATTTGTAGTTCAATTTTAAAATATAGCAACGTGACGAATGGCACAAAAAAAATCATCATTTGACTCTATTGTCGTTAGGGTCTTTTTTTTTATATCATAATGGATGTTTGGATCGGAGAAGAGTTAATGTTCAGCTTGGTTGCTCAAAATTACTGGTTAACTAGAAGATTTTTGAGAAATATTTTTATCCTTTTTTGGCTTAAAGAAATAATCAGTCCTAACCTATTAAAGATTAATGTTTACTTTTAAAAATTGATGTTGATTGTTGACATTTTTATGTCAGTGAGTGAAATTTTTTTCGATTTATATTACAATATGTTATAATTACTTACGAGGTAAAATTACTATCTAAAAAAGTTGAGACCCATGTATAAGGTTGAGCAAACATACACCTTAACCTAGTAAAGAGGTAAGCTATCAAACTGAAACTTTGTATAAATTAAAAAATAAATTTTTTTGTCGAAATGCAAAATAAAGAATATATATAACTAGATGGGCTTTCCATGTGTTAGGCGAGGGAATAACTATTATATTATATTAAGAAAAATAAAAATCATTGTTTATTTGCAAACAGTATCGGTTGTTATAATTTTATTTTTGTATTAATACCCATATTATACTATTAATGTCATAGAATCTATTCCCTTCTCTCTTTTACATATACAAAATCTCCCCACCCCCCACCCCCCCCCCCCCAAAAAAAAAAAAGAATAGACCAATCTTAATTAATTTAAGAATATACATCTTTATTATAATTTAATGGATATATAAATAAAAATAGAGCTGTCAAAAAAAAAGAACTGTCAAATGGACTGCAACAAAATCAAACAACCATCTTAAGCACGTAAAATTGAGAAATACAAGTACAAGAAAAATCAAACAATAAAAATATCCACTTAAAAGTTTGAGTCACAAATATAAATTACATGATATGTTGGAAATCAAAGAACGATTAATTCAATGCGACTAATATTCATGAGTCTAATAATTTGGGCTGCTCAGCTCAACCATGTGGCCATCCAGTATCTTTGACTTTGGTCATAGAAACTCAACAAAATTGAACAAGTTTAAAGTTCACTATAATTGTTTCATCAAAGAAAGTTCATTATAAGTGTAACCAGTGAGCGACAAACAAGAATTCTAAAATACATATAGCAATAATTTTTAAGGACTTGAGAAGATGAGCTATGGAGAACAAATAACATCAAATTTATTATTTATTACTGTTATATTAGTAATTAGTAAATCAAAAAATAAAAGGAAAGAGAACCCCCAAAAGAAGCATTTCTTTTTTTGAACGTGTAGAGTTAAAGAAGAAAGAATATAGAGAAAAGAAGAGAAATATTATTGATTGTGTTGCTCTATGGCAAGAGTACATTATATAGGAGAGGAGAGGAGGTGAAAATAGGAAACAATATGAAAATAGGAAACAACAGAAAATAGGAAATAAATACAATCAAAATTTAATTTTCCCTAATCAAAATATTAACTAGTAAGATTCTAACACTCCCCCTCAAGCTGGAGAATATATGTCGATCATTCCCAGCTTGCTTCGGAATCCTTCAAATAGAGGTCTGGCGAGTGGTTTAGTCATCATATCCCCAATCTGCTCAGAAGAACGGACATATGTCAATGTCATAATCCCCGCCTCTACTTTCTCCTTAATGTAATGTCTATCAATCTCCACATGTTTAGTTCGGTCATGATAAACAGGATTTCTGGTCATTTCAATGCTGGACTTGTTATCACACCATATTTGTAATGGGCCATCAAAGGGAATTCTTAACTCATGCAGTAATCTGATGATCCAGATTCCTTCGCATACACCAAGACATGCAGCTCTTAACTCAGCTTCACAACTACTTCTCGATACAATGGTCTGCTTCTTACTTCTCCAAGTAACTAAGTTACCCCAGAGATATGAGCAATAACCTGTTATAGATCTTCCAGTTTCTAAGTCTCTTGCAAAACTTGCATCAGTATAAATTTCCAAATTCCTAGCTGTGCCTTTCTTAAAGAATAACCCACGACCTGGATTTCCCTTCAAGTAGCTGAGTATTCTCATAACTGCATCCATATGCTCCTTTTGTGGTTGGTGCATGAATTGGCTCACCATTCCTACTGCAAAACTGATATCTGGACGTGTGTGAGTCAAGTATATCAATTTTCCTACAAGTCTCCGATATCTCTCAGTGTTAGCAGGAACTCCCTTTTCCTTTATTTCCAGCTTGCAGTTGTCATCCATAGGTGTCTCCTCCGGTTTTGCACCTAACATCCCGGTCTCATGTAGCAAGTCTAGTGTGTACTTGTGTTGAGACACATTAATGCCTTTCCTGCTTCTGGTTATCTCCATGCCAAGGAAGTATCTCATCTGACCAAGATCTTTCACTTGGAATTCAGTTGCTAAAGCTTGTTTCATCTGAGCTATGGAGCTTTCATCATTCCCTGTAATAACAATATCATCAACATAAACAATTAAAATTGTCACTTTTTGACCCTCGTGTTTAGTGAACAAAGTGTGATCTGCTTGTCCCTGAACAAAAGACATCTTCTTCAACACTTTAGAGAATCTTTCAAACCAGGCTCTTGGAGACTGTTTCAATCCATACAACGACTTCTTTAACCTGCACACAGTGTTATTAGGGGCGTTGACACCCTCTGAAACCTCCATGTACACTTCTTCCTCTAAGTCACCATTCAAAAAAGCATTTTTAATGTCTAATTGGTGTAATGACCAATTCAGGTTGGCTGCAATAGAAAGAAGTATATTGATGGTGCTGAATTTGGCAACTGGAGCAAACGTCTCCTCATAATCAATTCCATACGTCTGAGTGTACCCCTTTGCATCTAATCTGGCCTTATATTTGTCGATGCTTCCATCAGGGTTAAACTTTGGAGTAAATATCCACCGGCATCCAACTACCTTCTTTCCTCTTGGAAGATTTGTAATCTCCCAAGTTTTGTTCTCTTTGAGAGCCCTCAACTCTTCTTCTGCAGCTAACTTCCAATTAGGATCAGTCATAGCTTGCTGGAATGTGTGTGGGATTTTCACCTGAGCAGTATTAATTACAAAGTTCTGCATCTTTGCAGACAAATTACCATAAGAAACAAATCTTTGAATAGGATGCTGAGTACAAGATCTTACCCCCTTTCATAGAGCAATAGGCCAACCCATCACTTCAGGATCTAATCCCGAGTCAGATTCATGGTCATTCCTTGGAGCAGGAGGAACTCTACTATCAGTTGCTTCATTGTCTGGTTGTAACTCCTCATTTTGATCTTCAATGACCATCCCAGTATTGATCTCAGCATTACTTTCCACCATAAGAGGATCTGATTCAGTGATGGTAGTATTTTGGTGTGGTGGTATTTCTGGTTGAGGATCAATGGGATTGGCTATTTCTGGTTGGCTATGGGTGGTAGGACTCTCAAGATTCATAATTAGCCATTCTATACTATTCTCCCCCTGAATGGGTAATTTGGGATAATAAGGTTCATGTTCATAAAATGTAGTATCCTGAGAAACAACGATCTTTCGGGTTGTTGGACAATAACATTTATAACCCTTTTGACTTGGAGAATAGCCAAGAAATATGCATTTATCAGCTTTAGGACTAAGTTTTCCCATACCATACTTGTGAACAAAAACAACACATCCAAAAACCTTTTGAGGAAGAGTATTAATGAGAGGTGAGTTAGGGTAAGTTTCGAGGAGTTTTTGGATAGGTGTGGAAAAGTTAAGGACTTTGGATGACATGCGATTTATAAGGTATGCGGCAGTCAGAATGGCATCCCCCCAAAATATATCAGGCACATTCCTTCCCATTAGGATAGCTCTAGAAACTTCTAAGAGATGTCTGTTTTTTCTTTCCGCTACTCCATTCTGTTGAGGGGTATAAACACAAGAGGTTTGGTGATGGATACCTTGCTGGGTAAGAAATTGTTTTAGCGAACCACTCAGATATTCTTTAGCATTGTCACTCCTTAAGATTTTGATGGAGGTGTTGAATTGATTTTTAATAAAGGAGTAGAAATTTTGGAAAATTTGGCCTACTTCAGATTTTTCTTTCATTAGGTACACCCAAGTGGTTCTAGTATGGTCATCAATAAATGTTACAAACCACCTAGCACTAGTGAGACTTTTTGTTTTAGCTGGCCCCCAAATGTCACTATGGATTAAGGTGAATGGTGTGGTAGATTTATAGGATTGTTTCGGGTAAGAGGATCTTTTGTGTTTGGCTAGTTGACAAGTTTCACAGGAAAAAGGAACTGAATCTTTATTGAATAATTTTGGAAATACATGCTTCATATAATCAAAACTAGGATGGCCTAACCTATGATGCCATAGAAATACATCTTCATTATTGGAATTAGAACTAACAAGTGCTCGTTTTCCTCCGGAATTCTTCTGATGTAAGCCTTCCAGATAGTAGAGTCCATCCCATTCCTTAGAACTCCCAATTGTCTTCCCCGAGTTTAAATCCTGAAAAACACACCCAATGTCATTAAACAATACTTGACATTTCTTGCTCTTAATCAGTTTGCTTACAGATATCAAATTACAAGTAAGAGCAGGTACAAAGAGAACATTATGGATTTCTAAGTATTCTGTTATCACAACAGATCCAATTCCTGTAACGTTAGTCACTACTCCATTGGCAACTTTAACTCTAAGATTTTCATGGCACATTCTAAGAGTTTTGAATAAACCTCTATTTCCAGTCATGTGATCTGTAGCTCCAGAGTCAACAATCCATGTGTCATCAGCAGTCATCACAGTATTAAGAGCTACTATAGAATTACCTGATTGAACAAGATTCACATTAGGAATGGTCTGAGATTTATTCTGTTTCTCGAGTATTTTCCTTAATAGTTGCATTTCCTCCTTGCTCAACTGATCACCATTCTGCTCAGTTTCAGTAAAATTGCTCCGCCCTTCTTGCTGAGATTTGGATTTGACATGTGGAGGTTTTCCGTGAAGTTTCCAACACTCATCCTTGGTGTGACCCTTCATTTTGCAGTAATTACAATACTTGTTCCATTTCTTCTCTTTGTGCTCCGAAGGCCCTCCTCCTTTAGTAACTAGGGCAGACCCTTCAGATGTAACTTGACCACTCTGAGTCAACTGCTTCCTGCTTTCCTCAAATTGAACTTGATTAAATACTTCAAATAAAGAAGGTAAGGGTTTTATACCCATTATTCTACCTCGTATCTCCTCATAAGCATCATTGAGCCCAAGAAGAAAATCATGTATCCTTCCTTGCTCCACCAATTGTTTGTAGTACTGTGCATCTTCAATATCCTTCCATGGATGTACTTCAAACAGATCCAGTTGCTGCCAGATTCGCTGCAAAGTACTATAGTATTGGGTCACAGTCATCTCACGTTGTTGAAGATCCCGAAGTTGCCTCTTTAGTTGAAGCAACGCTGCTATATTATTCATCGATGAATAAGTTCTTTTGGCTGCATCCCAAATCTCTTTAGCGGTGTCTGCAAGTAGGTAACTTTCACTAATCTCATCTGTCATAGAGTTGCATAACCAAGTCATCACTTGATTATTTTCAGCAAACCATGTATCAAATTGAGAATCCTCTGGCTTTGGTTGAGATGCTTCTCCATTGATATACTTCTCTTTCCTTCGTCCCCTGATGTACCTTAACACACTTTGGGACCATTGGAGATAGTTGTTGCCATTGAGTTTATGGTTTATAACCATCATCTGAGGATCCGGAACAGTTTCCGGCGTCTTTGAAAGTTTCTCAGTCTTATAAGACTTAGGTTGTGAACTTTGGCCGTCAGAATTAGAAGAATAAGACCCAAAAATTAGCGGAAAATCCTGAGGATTCATCTTTCTGGGCAGAAGAGAAGATTCTGGAGATTCTGGAAGTGGTCGGCGGCGGCGCGTGGCGGCGGGCGGCGGCGCGTGCGACTCACGCGCTACTCCGTTTGACCCCAAATTTCAGGGTTCGGCCGATCTGGTGCTTCCGATCCTCCCTGTGGCGGCGGTGTGTGTGCACGCGCCGTCAATCGGAAACCCTAGGGTTGGCCGTCTCTCTCTCTCTCTCACTCTCAGATCTGATCGCCGGAATTCTCTCTCTCTCTCTCTCTCACTGCTCTGATACCATGTAGAGTTAAAGAAGAAAGAATATAGAGAAAAGAAGAGAAATATTATTGATTGTGTTGCTCTATGGCAAGAGTACATTATATAGGAGAGGAGAAGAGGTGAAAATAGGAAACAATATGAAAATAGGAAACAACAGAAAATAGGAAATAAATACAATCAAAATTTAATTTTCCCTAATCAAAATATTAACTAGTAAGATTCTAACCGAACGAAAAAAGAAACATTTCTTAAAGTCACGAACTTCTTTATATCAGAAAACCAGGAAAAAGAAAACCAGGAAAAAGGCAATGCTCATCCTCATATGCTACATAGTACAATATTTATACCACCTCTTAGCTTCATCCTCCTTCCACATTCCACAACCTCTTTGATAAGCTCATAATAATGGAGCCAAAATATCCTTCACTACTTTCTCACATTTCTATCTTCCTCCTTCTACTTCTTCTTCCTTCTCTGATATGTGCTCAAATATGTCAGAGAGCATGTGGGAATAACATTCTGAAATACCCTTTTGGAAGTGGACCAGGGTGTGGCGATCCACGCTTTCAACCACATGTTTCTTGCTCAGAACAAAAGCTCACATTCAAAACTCACACTGGTTCTTACTATGTAAACTCAATTGACTACACAAACCAAGTCTTGTTCATCTCAGACCCCACCATGTCTACTTGTTCCTTCACTGTTCCAAGTAAGGGATTTGGACTAAACTGGGATGCTCCTTTCACTTTCGACGATTCTACAATTTTCTCCCTCTTAGATTGTTCTAATAACTCTTCATCTATCTGCCTAACACAAACTGATAATTCCAATGATGTCACAATAGATGGGAAAAATTCCAAGCTTTTGTGTGACCAAGGAACACCAATTTGCAGCCTTTTTTACACTTGCAGGCCAATTAGTACTATAAATATGCCTATATCTTCTTGCTGTGTTTATACTCCTGTGAATTTTGGTCCTTCTTTTGAGATGGATTTGCAGAAACTTCAATGTGCTTCTTATTCTGGGTTTTATGGCTACAATGAACAGCAATCTGATCCTGAGAAATGGAACTATGGGATAGCTATTAAATATAAGTTCAGTGTTACTAATGATTTTCCAGCTCCTTGTGCTGCTTGTGAGAGAAGCTATGGAGTTTGTGGCTATGCTGGATCTTCCAATTCTTTCATATGTAATTGTCCTAATGGAATTAACACCACAGATGATTGTTACTTCCCTTCTTATAATAATGCCCTGACCAATAATGGTAAGTTAGTTCACCTTATCTGCTTCATTTATACATTGTACTTTCTGAATTATACCGTTCATGATTTATAAATAATATTGTTTGCAAAGAAATTTCTCCAAAAATGCTAGTATATAATTTTTCTTGTCATTTTAAATGTTTAATGCTAAAATTACTTCTATATATTTATTTTGTGTCTCTTTTCAGGAGTTTCTTGGTTGATCCATCTCAAGTCTTGGTTTCTAGTTTGGTTCTTGTTGTAGGTTGACATTTCTTGTACTTGTGGAACCGATTTCACTAGTTTTGAAGAGGGACAATATGTTATGAGACTTTCCTAGTCAGAAGAGTGCAAATACAAGATGCACATTGTAATTTAATTTGGTTTCAATGATGTTCTGTAGCAAATAAACCCAGATGAAAAGAAAAAAAATGTAGAACTTATTTGAAATCCAGCTTCGTTTTTATTCCTCTGTAAAGGTGTACTATTTAGTACTCCTATCTAACTATTATTCGAATATTTTTCACATTTTAAATAGAAAGTAGTATTGTTGTCTTAGTTTTTCTCATCCAACCCCAATTGATGTGATAACGCTTGTTGTTATCATAATGCTTAAATTCGAGTTGTTTCTTGAAAACACTGAACTTTTCCGACTCCCACCCAAATTGATGTTGCTCAATTGAAGAAAAATTTATAGTGAAGGTGCAAAAATGATACTCCCTCTGGTCCTAAATATAGGACCTAGATAGAGACTTCATTTTGGTTCTAAATATAAGACCTACATACACTTTTGGTCACCTTTTTCCTAAATTACCCTTCTTCTTCTTAACAACTCCTTTGGTAGGGGAGAAATGATTACTAAGTAACTAAACTAATTAAGAAGGGTATTATTGGAAAGACATCTAAAATTAAGTCTTCCTTAATCTCCCCAAAAAAGTTATCTAGGTCCTATATTTAGGACCGGAGGGAGTATTAAGTTTTACCCAAAATTGCGTTTTTAATACTTATATTTCGCAAGGTGCAAAAAGAGTACCTAACTTAGGGTTCATGAGCAAATATACTATTTTCACTAAAGTGAAATAAAATTTAGATATCAAAAGACTTTTATGCATGAGGAGCATAAGAGACTTTTCATATCTAAATTTTATTTCACTCAAGTGAAAATACTATATTTGCACATGGACCCCAAGTCGATATTATTTTTGCACCTCGCGAAACTTTAGTATTAGAAACTTAATTTTGGGTAACGTTTAGTATCATTTTTACACCTTCGCGCAATAATCTATCACAAAATATATTGCTCAAAGGTATCCAAAATTTGGTTAAAAACTACGTGGCATAGAACATTCAGCAAGTTAAACTTTTTTTCAGTTATGTCTAACATCTCTTTAAGTACAAAATGGAAGACATTCACACATAGTTTAAGATATGCTACGCGAGTTGCATCAACTAAAAAACATGGGCGCAATAATATTTGTGTACATTAAATTATGCAAAAGGAGATTTTTTCACTTATTTAATCTGATTTACTCCATTTTAATAAATTACATCTTACAAGACTGAGTTTTCATACATTAAAGCATAAGGATTATATTGGTATATTAAAAGAAAAGCTTATGGAATGAGGTTCCAACTACTCTATGCTCTCTTCACTCTTGTCTATGTGCTCTCTATCCATTGAAAGAGAATCTCTTCCTTTCTAAAGGACTTCTTTTGCTTTATGCCTACCAACTCAGTGAAAAAGCTCTAATGACCTTTATACCCTCACATATTCTTCCACTATTAAAGCATCATCACGTCTTTATGCTTCTTCAAACACGACTTCCAGGTAGCAGAGTCAAATTTCCAAGATTACACACACACACACACAAGTATTACACATAAAAATCAATTTAATCGGTTAATTTCTCCATGTTAGTAGTTTATGTGGTTAACTCTAGAGGAATTGTTGAATCTGGTGTACTATATCATTTATGGTCTCCCCAATAATTACAAGTGAACAAATTAAGTTTGATATGATTTTTTTAATATGACTTGACACCCTTGAAAATTAACAAGGAAGTAAAAAATTTGAATAGCACATTTTCAATTTGTTGATTTTACAAAATCGAAAAAATTAATTTTATTTGCTAGTTAAGTTTTGTAGGGTATCAATTCAGATTAAAAATAACATATGAAATATAATATTTAATTTTATTTAGCTAGATTACAAATGATATGGTATAGTGGTTTTACCCAAGTCTCGGTTGTTCCATGATTTTTGTTCATAAACAAGATATTAAGTTCCACGGACACTGAAAAATTGTATAATTTGAAGTGTCTAAAGGAGGGAAAGGGAAAGTTTGGATTTTTTTTAATACTCAAAAGTATTCTTATATAGAAAGGCTCTAGGGATTGTCACATTGAATGTAGGTAATCATCATTTTGGTAGGGATTGCAAATTTTGAATAGTCACATCATCGATGGTCATTTCATTAAATTTGATCCATGTTAGGTTTAGCGGGGAAGGCCATGTAATCATGCAATTATTTGAAAGGTAAATTTGCAGTTTAGTCCCTGATAAGGGAAATTAATACTGGAAGGTCCCAATACATTCCAAAATAATTATAAAGTCCCGGGGCCCTTTCCTGCAATTGTTTGCTTATCTTCAATGACCATTTTGCCCTCATAAGATGAAAGCATAGTCCCCCTGTAGGGACCAGTGAGATGACAACCATCTTTAATGAGGGCAAAATGGTCATTAAAGTTAAGCAAACAATTGCACGAAAGGGCCCCTGGGACTTTATAATTATTTTGGAATGTATTGGGACCTTCCAGTATTAATTTCCCTTACCAGGGACTAAACTGCAATTCCCCCTTATTTGAAATAAGGAAATCTAATTTAAAATAAATAGATCCTAATGACTTTTAAAATTATTTGAAATTTAAATGGTAAAATTAAAACTTCACATTATTATCACATTGAGAAACTTAGTTTAAATCAGATATAACAAGAAATATTCCTAAAACAATTTCATAAATGATCATATTTTCAATAAATAAATTTCATACACTCACACATATATTGCTGCTCTCATGCTTTTATTTTGACCCAATGGATCTAAATCCTTAACGAGCTCATTATTCTACACACTATAAATTTTATATTTTAAATTATTATCAATGATCTATTATTATTGTTGCTAGATAAAATTTAAACAGTCTAAATAATAAAATGTTATACCACTTACAAGCCTAGAACAATATATCTTCAATGAAAAAGGGAGACAATTAACTAATGGGTAGTTCGTTGAACTGATAAGTGAGCTATAACCCCATAAAATGAATGTGTGATCGAATCCCTGGAAATCCTATCATTGGGAAAAGAAACAATTTTACCTATGTGGGCAATATTATAATCACTTGAGTCCGGATTAGTTTATCGTTAATAGTGATGGGTTACTCGTAGTGTTTAACAAAAAAACGGTAGACACTTGAGACTACAACTAGGATCAAACCCAAAGCCTCCTTACAATAGGAGATTAATGCTCAAAAATGATATATAACTATTGGGTAAGGAATAAAAATACTACATAACTATTCTAAGGTACACAAATGATTCTCCACTATTGGGTATGGATAAAAAATGATTGTTTTACTAATATGATAATAAGATTAGACATGAAAAGTCCAAACTGCTCTTATAAATTAAATAAGCTTTCCTTCTCCTTCTTCTTCACCGTCTCCTTCCTTTTTCCTTCTCCAGCAGTCTGTCGCCAGCCGTCGAGGAGATCGTTGTTGCCCCGCCCCCGCTGTGGGCCAATTTGAAGCTTATCCTTGAAGAATAGGAATTTATGGCCATGAAATTGGTGAAGTCGGCCAATTTGAAGCTTCTTCATTATGCTTTTACCAAAAGCATCGCATGAAGCTTGGAGCTTCCTAGTAAGTTCCCTTGCGGCCTTAATGAACTCCCAATATTCCTTGTGCATCCGAAAAGTGCCTACAACATGAAACAAACGTCCCTTTTGCAAGGGGTTGTAGGCATGCCAAGATAAACAAAGTGGAGCACTAGGAATATCAAAATATACATGCTTAGAAGGAACACCATAAGATAGAGAAATCGAGTGAGAATCATGAAATGAATCAAGATGTTTCCCCTCTAAAGCACTTGACCAGTGATAACCATTTGACCTCCCCATCAAACTTTTTGTATGGCTTCTCAAAGCAAATATCAAGGTAGAGGATTCTCCTTGCAAAGCACTGTCTGCACGCATGCGCCTCAATCGGCTCCGCCAATCCAAAATTGTATACAAGGTATAGAAACGCAAGTCTTCTTGCAATTGAACTTCAGCCTCCATCCTGAGAGCAAGCACTCCTTCCAACCTAGCTGGATCCACAAAATTGAGCAAACATCCCTTGTGTAAGGGGTTGTAGCTAGACAAGGAGTGCGTAAATGTACCAACATCATCAAGATCACAGTCATCATGCTTGGGACTAGGAACATCAAGACGCATGCTCACAATACTAGAATCATCAGCAAGAGAGTTCATGCAAGCATCATTAACATTCACCAAGCAAGAATCAAATAAACCGGAAGATGTATGCTCATCCTCATGTGAAAGCAAGCGCAAGGGACTTACATGCTGTTCTACCACAGTTTCAATCAACAATGCATATGGCCTACATGCTTCCTTATATATGCAAATATTATATGAAGGCTTCGCATAAGTAGGCAGTGGCTCAAGAACAACAAGCAATGGTACATTAAATGTAAGCATAGAAAACAAATCAAGGATCACACTCTGAACAAGCTCATGATATGTCTTCTTCCCTAAGTTGCAAGAACTAGGAAAGGTAACAAGTGTAGGATCAAGAATTATACCTTGAGATGATTTATGCATGAGTTTAGAAGTAGGGACAGATTCAAGCTCTTGTGCCAATGGCGCTTCCACCTTACATTCTGCTTTAGAAATTTTATGCTCCTCCTCTTCAATACGAAATTGGCTCTTGGTCTCTTGGTCTTTCTCCCCAATGGAAGAGGGCAATCTGGTCACTTCTTGCTCCTCAACCTCCTCATTCTTCTCTAGGGAATTAGAGTGATGTTCAACATGTGTATCACCCCTAGAAGTAGCCTCATCCATTATATCAGCACCCAAGACCACATCATCAATGGTTGGTTGCAATTCTTTCAATTGTCTTCTATGGAATTCCACGAGAAGAGGATATTTACCCTCATAACAGTCAACGCATATGCTCAACTCATCACATGAACAAGTCATAGAATCATCAAGATCATCACTATGTGAAGCACTAGGTAAGACTCCATTAGACTCAAAGGTGCTAGGTGGATTTGCAACATCCATCTCAATCCTAGGATCAGCCTCTTGGCACTTTTGAGGTTCATGCTCTTCTTCATCAAAGCAAGGAATTGATTCAACTTGAATTCCTCCCTCCAAATTCATGTCATTAGGATTTACAACCATATTGGAAAGGAGGTCACCTTGCCTTGCCTCTTCCTCGACCCTTTCATTCATCCATTGAGAAACAATTGAACAAATGTTCTCCTTAAGTCTCTCTTCAAATTCATTCATCTTCTCCATAAGTGATGTACACATTTGCATCATCAAGTCATCTGTACTAGAAGAGGGAGAATCTGGACTTGGAGAAGCATACTCATTGGGCATTTGAGCATGAAAGAAGTCATTCTGCTCCATATGTGTAGGAACACAGCTTTGTAAAGGCTCTAGATGATCATAAAAATTGTGCCCATAGCCATAAGGAGGTGGATCAGGCTCATATTGATAAGCTTCTTGATAAGCATACACATCCGGCCTTTGAGCACAAGAAGAATTAGGCCTCATTTGGTAAGGATCATGATCTTGATATTGAGGAGCATAACCTTGTTGATCTACAAAAGCATGTGAAGGAGTAGTATAACCTCCTCCCCCCACTGAAAGCTTGGATGGTCCCTCCATCCTGAATTATATGTGTTGGTGTGAGGGTTATGCTCTTGGAATGGAGGTCTCCTGTCATAGAATTGTTGTGAAGTGGTGACCATGCCTTGAGGTGCGAATGAGGCGTATGGCCTTGCAAAGTCACTCATTCTTCCATCCATTAAGAACAAGCTTTAAAATGTCCTGCAAAAATAGGCAAAACAAACCAACAAAGCCCTGCAAAACAATCCACAAACACCAGCCAGCCAGCAAATACAGAATATCCAGACAGTTTCCAGCAGAGAACAGAATATATTCAGCACAGGCAGACAGCAAATTCCAGCATTCAAAGGCCAATGAGATCAGCCTAACACTTCCAGAACACTTCTAAAATAGTGTTAAATGTCCAGAATAGATCAAAAGTATGCTCAAAACCTACAACTAAAAATCACCTACAACAAAAACTAAGAAAATGTAACTAAAAACCTAAGACAAGAAAGAATTCAACCAAACCGGCAACGGCGCCAATTTGATTTAACTCTTTTTCGTCGTTATAAAAAGAGCTAAACAAATAAAACTAGAATTAAACTACAGTAGTTAGCAGCAAGTCCTAGGTCAATTCACAGTTTGGTTTTATCTCTTGTTTAGGTCAAATAATCACAAGTTAAACAAATTATCAAGCAGGTTGTGTGCAAGCTTTCTGTCTAAGACTAATTAAAACTAGTAAAAACTACAACTAATCAGAATTAGAAGAGTGAGAGTATGAATGGAAGGTACCTCCTTCTCCAAGTACTCTGTGCTTACGTTTATTCGGACTTCATATACTTGTTCTTCTTAATATAAACTAGTTAAATTCTCAAGATCTCTTTAATCAACGAAGTCTACGAGAGTTTAACTAATTTAATTAAGGCTTAAGCTCTTTCAAGCCAAGAACATACCAGAAACAACTCTAAATACTAAATCTAGCATTTAGGAAACAAATTCATTCCACGCATACACAAGGAAGCAAATCGCACACATGAACATACATGGAATTACAAGAATTAAGCTTCGGTTTTCATGTCCTTAACCTAAAAGAGAGATTTCAAGCTAAAATTAAGTAAAACACCTAATTCAAGGTGTTCTAACCTATACAAGCCTAAATCAAGGTCATTACATAGGCAAAAATATACATCTAGCTTGAAACCTAAAAGAACAAATTACAAGTATATGAAGCCAAATGTTGAGTCTACAAGCACATTTCCTTAGAGAAGAAGGAGAGGCGATCTAGCCTGACATGGAGATGGAGGTGGATGAAAGTAGTGAAGGTAATGGATGCACAAGAGGGGGGGTGAATTGTGCTACAAAATAAAAGCTCAAATAAAATCAACACCAGAGTTTATACTGGTTCGGTCTACCTGACCTACGTCCAGTTCTCAACCACCCAGGCTGAGTTCCACTATCCCCAGGTTTTACAACGAGTGCACCTGGAACCTTTACAACCACAAGTTTTAAACGGGATCACTTGCAACCTTACAATCACAAGTTTTACTCAAGGCTCACTTGCAACCTTTCTAACTAGCTCCCCCTTACTTCCAGCAAGGGTTCAACCTTTACAAATAAAGGATTTTTCTAACTGAGTTCTCTTTAAGAATAGATAGTGTTACACACTTAAGTACAATTAATGCTCTTATAACACGAAGAGACTTAACTACAAGGAGTACAAGATATGTAGATGAAAAGATCACTCAATGAGTTAAATGCTCTTTCTCTTTTCTGGGCAGCTTTGAATGCTTGAAGATTTTCTTGGTTTCTCGCTCTAACTTCTCTCAAGTATGTCAAAGATAATTGTTAGCTTCATAAATGAAGTTGAACTCCTTTATATAGTCTTCAAACATTCTGACTCTTGGTAGGTGGGTTAGCCGTTTGAATATGGCCGTTTTTCCCATGTTACCGTTTGCCCAATAAATGCTTCATCAATGCATAGCAGGGTTGACTTGCTTTATCTCTGAAAAGTAGTCCTGACACCTCTGCTCTGACAAAAGCATTCTGACATTGCACTTCTGAACGTTCTGACATTCTGATTGCTTGCGGAAGCAAATTCTCATCCGGAAGCAACTCTACTTAGTGTGCTGCACTTGAACGTTAGTTTAGTAATATAAGCACACAGTCATATGCAGTGGGTGTTTACTTAGTCTAAGGTGGCTTCCTTGGATCCGGAAGCACTTCTACATCCGGAAGCACTACTACTGGATGAAAGGTTATATTCACTTTTACTCACTCTCGCTCAGTGTTCTTCATTCCAACAGTCAGCGCTAGTCACTAAGCAATCGGAAGCAATTCTACTAGACGTGGCTCATGTTCACTGACGCTCAGTGTTACCTATTCCAACAGCCAGCGCTAGTCACTAAGCTATCGGAAGCAATTCCACTAGACGTGGCTCATGTTCACTGACGTTTAGTGTTTATCTATACCAACAGCCAGCGCCAGTCATTAAGCTATCGGAAGCAATTCCACTTCCGGTTGAATCCTAGCTTAGTCTTAAGGTTTTGTGTATCTAGTGCCTCTGGACTAAGTTATTTCCTTAGTGAATTATCTGCTGTCGCTGGGGGATGAGTCATTCATCCGCGAGCGCTAGTCCTAATCTATCCGGAAGTAAATCCACATCCGGTTGCACTCTCACTTGGGATTCTATGTTAACCTATTGCTTTCTAAGTACTTGACTCATTCTTTCATATTTTAGTCTTCATCAAAACTTAAGATTCTAACATTCTCCCCCTTTTTGATGATGACAAACTAAGTCTTATCGATTAAGTTTATATGAAAGAATTAGTAGAAGAATAAAAGTAATAAGATAAAACACAAATAACTTAGACAAGTATTATTGATAAACAGAGATTACAAGTTAGAATACACAAGCAAATGAAATATACAAGTAATCAATGAATATTGCAAAAATGAGCTATGCATGGAAAGTATGAGAAAAGAAAAATTTCTAAGGTAAAAATGTGTGGGGTAGGATGGGGTTTATAGGTTGTGTCTCTTTTTCCTCTCCCTCTCTCTCTGCCTATCCTCATTTTCCTTTTGGAGCTTGGCCAAGTGCTCTTCCTTTTCCTTCTGGTCAATCTGGGCAATAATATTCTGAAGCTCTTGCTCGTCCCTCTCCCTTCTGAGTCTTTCAGACTCAATAGATTCCTCGAAGGCTCTCTTCATATTTTCCACTTCCTCATACTCAGGGAACCCTGTAGCATCATCGAAGTAAGAGACCTCTCCATTGGGGTAGTGGACAGCCCGAATCTTCACATTCCATACTGGGAAGTTGGGATCCTCCTCAACTTCCTGGGCTTTCCTCTTCCCCTTACCCTTTCCTTTGCTCTTGCTTATTGGCTGAGTAGATTTGGCACTTGCTCTCTCAGCATCCAGGCAAGCCATCTGACCAAAGGACAGTCTGTCCGTGTACCCATACTTTTCGAATTCCTCAGGAGTCATGTCCTCTATCTCCAACTTGACTTCCCTCAGAATTGGAACTGCTTGTACAGATGGGATCTCTTGCTCAACTTGAGCAGACGAAGTTTCTTGCTCAGGTTGGTCAGATGGGGTCTCTTCCTCATTCTCAGTAGGTTCAGTGGAGGCAATAACCTTCTTGGCACGCTTTCGGCCTTCTTCCTAGACTCACTGAATCTAACTGCTGGCTCAGATGGAGAAGGAGGGGCAGATGATTGCTCAGAAGTAGGGATCTCAGACGTTTGCCCAGAGGATGTAAGGATTGGCTTGGCGATCACAATGGGAGGATGGTTGGGTCTCTTTAGCCCGTACTTCATCATGATTTCTTCAACAATGTTTTTACTCTTCTTAGTTGAAGAAGGCTCTGATGAAGATGACTCAGGCTGTGAGGATTGCTCATTCTGCTCAAACACCACCATGTCCCATTTTGATCCTTGCTCATCCAACCTCTGCTGCTGCATGAACCAGATAGCTTCTCCTCTAATCAAGCTCTCAGCGCCACCCAGTCTTTGGGATTCCATGGCACGGCGGAGGGCAGCCGTGATGTCTTCATCAAGCCAGAGGGATGACTGGCTGAGGACATCCCTTGTGTCCATGGTCAGGCGAAGGGCGGACATCACATTTCTCCCCATTTTGTCATCATCAACAAGGGTGAGTGCCAGGGATGGAGTGGATGAAGAGGAGGGTGGAGGTTCAGGGCCAAATCTTTTTGGTGGTGAAGGTTCTGGGGAGGATGTAGGTAAGGTAGTTTCTGGGGAGTTGGGAGGGTTGGGGAACCACGTGGGATCTACGAATAGACCTTCGAACGGATAGGTGGAGGAATATTCAGTGAAGGTAGTGGAAGAATGTGGGGTGAAAGGTACTTGATCCTCAGAAATTTGCTGAAGGCGGGGGTAATCTCTCAGATATATATGGCTGAGGGGGTGAATGGCAGTTTGGAAGCCAAGGTGCTCGGCCAATGGATTGGATCTGGGTCTAGAGTTGGGGTTGGTAGGGTTAGGTGAGCGAGTAGGGGAGTTGGGTGGTGTGCGAGTGGGGGAGTTAAGTGAAGATGGGGAGTTTAGAGGTGATTGGCGAGGAGAATGTTGGGGTGAGTCTTGGGGTTGCTGGTCATGGTTAGGTGAAGGCTGGGATTATTGGTCATTGTTTGGTGATGGTGGAGGTTGGTGGTCATTTTGTGGAGGTGGCTGTGGTTGTTGAGTGTTGGGAGGAGGAGGAGGAGGAAGTTGAGGGTGACTAGATGGAGGAGGAGGTGGGTTTTGTGGAGGAGGAGGAGGTGGTGGTAGGTTACCTTGTTGTGGTTGGGGAATCTGGAGGTGTTGGAGAATAAGATCTAGCTTGACATCCACCCTGGCAAGCTGAGTCTCAACCTGGCCTACCCTGTCCTCAAGCCGCTGGATGCGCTCCCCTTGCTGCTCACAGTCATTCCTCAGAGGGGCCACCAAAGACTCAGAAACTTGAAGGAGAATCTCGTCCTTCATCTCCTAAGCAAATGCCTTCACAGTGGCTGGCACCCTTGCAGCACGGCTTGGTCCGGGATGGGAGTCAACTTCTTGATCCCCTGCACCAGATGTAGAGGGGACTGAGGTCTGAGATGCACTCCCTGCTTGTGATCCTGAGCGAGTGGGCTTGGCAGGCCTCAGGTATCTGATGCCCATCTTCCCGACGTTAGTTGCCCCCACAGGAGTACACTTGACATTCTCTTCCTCCAAGTCAGATGTGGCCTTGATCAGTTTCTTCTCAAGGAGGAAGGCAAGGATGGTGGGGTAAGGAAGATATCCAGCCTTGTCGTTAACCAACCATCTCTGAAGCTCAAGGCTGATCAACTGTCCGGGGTTGATTGGCTGGTGGGAGAGAAATCTGGGGAACCATGGATTGTCTAGCAGAGTGAATTCGTTGAAGTTACCCCCCTTGTGTGTCATCATGCGGGAGTAAACATAATACAAGAGCCTGTAGGAGTCAGACATCTTGGACACCTTCTTCCCTCCGGTGCCATACAGTTTCTCGAGTGCCTCCTTGCTGTATTTTAGTGATTCACGGTACAGCCACTCGTTCATGCTCTCTTCTGTGATCCCCATTAACTCATTGAGTGTCCTCCAGGTGAAGCTGAAGGTTCTCCCCCTTACTGTGGCAGTGAAGGTGAGTCTGCGGATCTGCTCCTTCCCATCTACCTTCTTGTACTTAACATTTTCAGTGAGGGATTGACAGAAGACTCGCAGGACGTTGATATTGTAGTCCTGTTTGATCCCCAGCCAAGGCATGTATTTCTCCAGGTAAGGGCGCAGATGAGGAAACCCTAGTTCATCAATCTTGGCCAGATCGATGAACAGTCCATGGTTGAAGTAAGGCTTGATCGTCTCAAACTTGGAGGCAACAGTCTCCAAAGCCCCATCTCTGTAAATCGAAGGGTCATCCTCTTCAACCCTCTGTCTTTTGGAAGAAGGCTCTTCAACGAACTGAACCTTCTTCTTCCCTCTTCTCTTGGCCTGTTCTTGCTGTTGTTGCTCAGTTTGCTCTGGCTGTTCTTGCACTTGCTCAGAGTGTCCAGGCTGTTCCTGGACTTGTTCATTTTCCCTTTGTGGTTGCTCAGTGTGTTCTTGGTGTTCATGTCGTTGCTCATGGTGTTCATCGCGTTGCCCAGATTTTCCAGAATTCTTATGCCCAGATTTCCCACTTTTGGACTTTGATTTCTTGGAAGTGGTTGATTTCTTGGTAACTGGGTTTGTTTCATGTGAGCCGGCCATTTTTGTGTGGGTTTAGTGGTAAAATGGGATGATATGCGAAGAAAGATATAAAGAAGATGAAGAACAGTGAAGAGGATGAAGAGAATGCGCAGAGAATATGTGGGTAAGAAACTTTGTACAAGTAAAAAGTGAAAATGAAAGTGACGCCCTATTTATATGCAAAGTTACTGAGGGTAAAATGGTCATGACTCTTCAGTTGAAAACATTTGTTTGCACATTGGGTAACGTAAACATTTTAATTGAAACGGCACACCTTATGACATGTGTCGCTTCATCTTGTCAGAGAAAGCACAACTTCTCATAGAGGGAGATGAAGTGTTTCTGAAGTGACGTGTCCCTTGGTCTGGCACAGGCGCTCTTCTTAGTTTTAACATCCAGTGTCAGCGAGTGATCATCCGGAAGTGGTTTTGCTTCCGGTTGCAAATGCTTAAGATTTAACATTGAGAACCTGCAAAAACACATATTGGCACTCCGATGCCTAAGTTAGTATTGTTGTAGATTTTAAACAATCAAGTATAAGAGTTGAAAAATTACACCTCATTTGGGTTTACCATTCCCAAATCACCTCTTATGAAAGTAAATTGGTCGACCCCCAGAGGCTTGGGGAAGATGTCAGCGAGCTGTTGTTGTGTGGGGACAAACTGCACTTTGACATCCTTCTTTTGAACATGGTCTCTGATGAAGTGATGTCTGACATCAATGTGCTTTGTCCTTGTGTGCTGAACTGGATTCTTGGCAAGGCTAATTGTGCTTGTGTTGTCACAGAGGATGGGTGCCTCAGGGAACTCCAAGCCAAGGTCTCTCAGTTGGTTCTTCAGCCACAGCACTTGAGCACAACAGCTTGCAGCCGCAATGTATTCTGCCTCAGTGGATGATAATGACACGCAGGTTTGCTTCTTGCTAGCCCAAGACACCAGACAACCACCAAGAAAGGCGCATTGTCCACTGGTGCTCTTTCTATCAGTCTTATAACCTGCATGGTCAGAATCAGAGTAATCCCACAAGAACTCTTGGTTACCTCTGGGATACCAAAGACCAAGTTCTTGTGTTCCTTCAAGGTATCTCAGAATACGTTTAACACATGTTAAGTGTGACTCCTTGGGGTTGGCTTGAAACCTAGCACACATGCCTACACTAAATTGAATATCAGGCCTTCTTGCCGTTAAGTATAGGAGGGAACCTATCATTCCCCTGTACATGGGCAGGCTGACAGATTTACCCTTTGCGTCAGCATCGAGTGCGGCAGTGGTGCTCATGGGAGTGTCATACTCCTTGCATTCATCCATCCCAAACTTCTTGAGTAGCTCTCTGCAGTACTTAGCTTGGGAGATGAAGATTCCATTCTTCTTCTGTTTAATTTGCAGGCCTAGGAAGAACGTTAGTTCTCCCATCATTGACATTTCAAACTCACCCTGCATAGTCTTAGAGAAATCCAGATTTACTTTTCCATTGTTATGCACATAGCATTTTGATCCAAAGATTCTGAGGTGGCTGATGTTGGGCTTCCTCCCTTTGTACAGCTCATAGGGAGTCTTGTCCAAGCCCTTGCGAACATAGGCTCTGTTAGAGATATAGCAAGCAGTGCTCATAGCGTCCGCCCAGAACACTTGAGAAACCTCTTTCTCGTTGAGCATGCTTCTAGCCATCTCAGTCAGAACCCTGTTCTTTCTCTCGACCACTCCGTTTTGCTGAGGAGTTCTAGGAGTTGAGAAGTTGTGTTCAATACCATTTTGCTCACATAGCTCAGAGAAGCTATGGTTCTCAAACTCTCCTCCATGGTCTGTCCTTATGGCTGTGATTTTGAGCTCTCTCTCATTCTGCACTTTCTTAGCCAGGACAACAAAAGCATCAAAAGCATCTTGCTTAGAGGCAAGAAACATAGTCCAAGTGAACCTTGAATAGTCATCCACCACCACTAGAGCATACAGGTTTCCACCCAAGCTCTTTACTCTTGCTGGCCCAACCAAATCCATATGGATTAGTTCCAAGGGCCTGCTGGTGGAGACTCTCTTCTTGGTTTTAAACGAGGACTTTGTTTGCTTCCCTCGTTGGCAGGATTCACAAATAAAATCATGCTTTACCTTAAAGGATGAAATACCTATAGCTAGCTCCTTTTTAATTAGCATATCAAGTTGAGTAAAATTAACATGAGCTAGCCTCTTATGCCAAAGCCAACTGTTCTCATCACTAGATATTAAACATTTTTCTTCCAGTTGTTGACATAAGTCTAGAGTATATAGGTTTCCATTTCTGTTTGCCTTAAGTTTGCATTTTAAGTTGGCCTTATCTAAATTCAGATCCTGCTTATCAACTATTATGCACTCATGTGAATCAAAGATTACCCAATTTCCTTTGTCAGTTCTCTAGCTCACGCTCAGCAGGTTGTGACATAGACCGTCCACTAGATAGACGTCTTTTACTGGTCCGACTTCTCCAACTCCAGTGATCTTTCCACTTTGATTTCCTCCAAAGGTTACTGTGGCTCCGTTTTTTATCACCAGAGATTTGAACTTGTCTCTGTCTCCAGTCATATGTCTCGAGCATCCGCTGTCAATATACCATTTTCTGTTCTTGGACGTTTTGAGACACACCTGGAAGAATCAAGTAAGCTTAGGTACCCAACCTTTCTTGGGTCCTCTGTCATTAGTTTTCAGTGCCCTTGGTCTAGTGTTAGCCTCGACCTTGGGCTTATGATCATTCAGTGCCTCTGGCCTAATGCTGGCTCTAGGCTCTTGGGTTTTCCCAGTGGATTGTTTCCAGGCTCGAGATCCTTGTCCTCCCTTGGTTTCCTTTACAGGGGGAGGATCCTTTGTAGCCATGGTTCCTTTAGGGACCCATTTGTAGGAGCTACTTGCTCCATGCTTCTTGGCATTACAGGTGGACGTGGAGTGTCCTTTCCTGTTGCAGTAGTTACAGAAGCTGAAGGGTGAGGAGCTGTGACTAGTGGCTTTGTGGAAGAACTTTAAGTAGGGCTTTACTTTTGGTTCCACCCACTTTTTCACTTTAGGAGTATATCCTAAGCCAGTCCTATCCCTATATGCCCTTTGATTCATTAAAATTATATTTAACATTTCTGACCCATTTGTAAACTTCTGCAGGGCATTTTGCAACTTGTCTTTCTCAGCTGAGATTTTGCTGCAATTAGGGCAGCTCTCAAGTGTTGGGGCATTGGGTTCTGGTTGGGGGAGAACCCTGGCCATCCACTACCGGAAGCTTTCTAGCTTCCGCTAGCTCTTCACTTAGTGAGTCCACCTTGGAGTCAAGTGATTCCTTTTTAGTTTTTAACACTTTATAGGCTTTACACAATCGAGAGAATTCTTCATGAACCTCATTGTAGGCCTCTTGCAGTTCAGAGAAAGTTACCTCATGGTCTTCGTGGGTGAGGTCAAGATATGAAGATGCTTCCTCATCATCTTCTCTTGCTACCAGGCAGAGGTTGGCAACTTCTTCCTCATCACTTGCTTCGTCATCTGAGCTATTCACCCAATTGGAGGATATGAAGGCCTTTCTTTTGTCTTTGCCTTTTGACTTCTGCAGACTGGGACACTCAGCCTTGAAGTGACCAGGCTTCTTACATTCAAAGCACACAGGGACCTTTTCCTTCTTGTATCCCTTCTTCTGGCTGGAGTCACCTTTCTGAAAGCCTCCTTTCTTTCTGAAGAACTTTCTGAACTTCCTCACCATCATAGCCATCTCCTCGTCATCCATTTCCTCCTCATCATCCTCATCATCATCATCGATCTCCTTGCTGGGAGCAACAAGGGCAAGATTCTTGGTTTTGGATGAGGCTTGAGGAGCTCTCTGAGCCAGCAGGGTAGGTTCATATTCAGCCAGAGAGCCAAATAGTGCAGTGATGGAGCTGGTTGATTCTCCTTGGACTTCCTGCAAGATGATTACTTTGGTGATCCAGTCACCTTTCAAGACCTTTAGGATCTTGCTAACTTGCTCTCTTTCAGGAATGTCCTTACCCAGCGAGGCCAAATTGTTGATGAGGTGAGTGAACCTGAGCTCCAGCTCCCTGATTGGCTCAGTTGGACTAAGCATGGCGAACTTGTGAAATTCTTCCACCAGCATCTCAACTCGTCTTGCTTTCACTCCCCTGGTTCCAGAGTGAGCAGCCTCAAGAGCTTCTCACATCTCCTTAGCACTTTTGTGGTGGCTGATCCTGTGAAACTCCTTAGGACTGAGAGCGCATTGAATGTAATGCATGGCCCTGAAGTTTAGCTGGACTAGAGCATAGTCCTCGTTGGTGTAGCTGGATCGCTGCTTTGCAAAGCCATCATCATCCAGAGGGGTGTGATTCCCATATTGAATCACATCCCAGAGTCGAATGTCGCTGGATTGTATGTAGGTCTCCATTCGGAATTTCCAGAATGGATAGTTATACCCATCAAAGCCTGGAGGCTTGTTGGGTTGCATAGAGACATCTGGCAGAGAATAATCTGTATCCATTACTGGATCTTTACTTTCTAGATTCGTGGGAATCAAGTCAGAAAGACCCGCTCTGATACCAAATGAAGGTAATGGATGCACAAGAGGGGGGGTGAATTATGCTACAAAATAAAAGCTCAAATAAAATCAACACCAGAGTTTATACTGGTTCGGTCTACCTGACCTACGTCCAGTTCTCAACCACCCAGGCTGAGTTCCACTATCCCCAGGTTTTACAACGGGTGCACCTGGAACCTTTACAACCACAAGTTTTAAACGGGATCACTTGCAACCTTACAATCACAAGTTTTACTCAAGGCTCACTTGCAACCTTTCTAACTAGCTCCCCCTTACTTCCAGCAAGGGTTCAACCTTTACAAATAAAGGATTTTTCTAACTGAGTTCTCTTTAAGAATAGATAGTGTTACACACTTAAGTACAATTAATGCTCTTATAACACGAAGAGACTTAACTACAAGGAGTACAAGATATGTAGATGAAAAGATCACTCAATGAGTTAAATGCTCCTTCTCTTTTCTGGGCAGCTTTGAATGCTTGAAGATTTTCTTGGTTTCTCGCTCTAACTTCTCTCAAACATTCTGACTCTTGGTAGGTGGGTCAGCCGTTTGAATATGGCCGTTTTTCCCATGTTACCGTTTGCCCAATAAATGCTTCATCAATGCATAGCAGGGTTGACTTGCTTTATCTCTGAAAAGTAGTCCTGACACCTCTGCTCTGACAAAAGCATTCTGACACTGCACTTCTGAGCGTTCTGACATTCTGATTGCTTGCGGAAGCAAATTCTCATCCGGAAGCAACTCTACTTAGTGTGCTGCACTTGAACGTTAGTTTAGTAATATAAGCACACAGTCACATGCAGTGAGTGTTTACTTAGTCTAAGGTGGCTTCCTTGGATCCGGAAGCACTTCTACATCCGGAAGCACTACTACTGGATGAAGGGTTATATTCACTTTTACTCACTCTCGCTCAGTGTTCTTCATTCCAACAGTCAGCGCTAGTCACTAAGCAATCGGAAGCAATTCTACTAGACGTGGCTCATGTCACTGACGCTCAGTGTTACCTATTCCAACAGCCAACGCTAGTCACTAAGCTATCGGAAGCAATTCCACTAGACGTGGCTCATGTTCACTGACGTGGTTTGTGTATGTACCATTTTTGAATATGAAATTTACTGGAAGTCAAATTTGATTGGAATTTTTAAAAAGATCTCAAAGAATTAATAGATATCTTATTTGTTCATAAGAGTTTGTTAGAGTGATTAATACTTATTTAGGTATTAGTAGAGAATATTGGAATGATTTTCACACATTATAGAATTAGTAGGGACTTGGATTCTATGAAGGTATATACTAGACAATATTTCATTTTGATGGAGGTATAAGATTTATTAGTGAAGGTTGTTGATGAATATATTTGACTTAAGGAATTTAGTTACTTGACTACTTGTTGAGGTAATTTTTGGAAGCAAAGTTTGGGTTTTAGATTTGAAGGAAATTTTTAGCTTTATAGGAACAAATGTGATAATTAATAAGTTATTAATGATGTGTTCGATCAATTTTCTTAAATGATATAATTAGTGTTTGCCATAGAAATAGAATTTTAATTGTACAATAGTTATTTCAAGGTTAATAAAGATGTTTAAAAGGATTGTTGACCTAGATGTTAAATCATTATTTTGGTAAAAGTCGCATGTAAGAGCATATTCTTAGATCACTTATATGAATATGATTTTAATGGAGAAATCAACTTGTGAGGTTGTTAAAGATTTATTTTGATTGTTGCTTTAGAATTATGACTAAAACAAAACTGTTTTTGCTTATTGATAGAAGTTTTTAGTATCTAGTATGTATCAGGAAGAGATTCAAATAAGTGGGTTGTAGGCTAAGTGTTGTCTTGAAAAGAATAAATACATAAATACACTAATGTTTAGAAGTTTGTGTCATTTTGGATTAAAGAGTTTATGATATAAACTTTCACAACGAAAAGTTCAAAATATTGAAGTGTGTAAGCACTTATGCAAAATTGTGTCTTGTTTGAATATTTTTTCCCCTAAAGGTGAGATTGAATAGAATTTTTTTAGATAATGAAATATAGCCAAATTGTTTAGAATTTGTATTGATTTTATGGAATAGAGAGTTGACGCTGATTTTTAGAATATATGAAATAATTAAGGGTAGTCTTAGAAATTGCATTATTAGAATTGTAAATTTAATTATCATGCTGATTAAGAATTATAGGATATGACTATGCAAGAACTTATATGAAGATTTTGAGATGATGAGTTTAGATAATCAAGGTTATTCAGGTTAAAAATTATAGTTATTCTGATAGTGTTAGAAGTGTTAATATAGTTATAACGTTAGGATCATTGAAAGGATATTAAAAACTATCAAGAGTTAGAAGCAAGAAAGTTTCTCATAATTTCGAGGACGAAATTATTTAAGGGGGAGAGAATTGTAACACCCCAAATTTTATTTCATAATATAACAGAATTAAAAAAAAAAGAATAAAGAATAGAAATTATAAGTTAAAGTTTTATGAAATAGAATAAAAGAGATAATTTTGGACAAAGTGTTAGAAATTATGAAAATAATGTTAATATTTCCTATTTTGTATTGGTAGACTATTTGTATGTTTTAGTCATAATTGTGAAATATAGTATTAGGAAATATTTAGAGTAGATATATATATTTATTAGGGATTATTATTAAGTAAACTTGTAAAAGAAGTTTATTACCTTTTAGAACGCTTTTGTATTACAAATATAAATATGTTATCATATAAATAAAATAATCATTAGACTATTCACCCATATTTGTTTCCACACAAACGAAGTTTTATTAAATAAATAGGAATAAGAGAGTTAAATGGAAGGACAAGGGTATAATTGTCATGTATTAGATTTTGAGTCAAGAAATATAATTAAAATTAAACAAGTGGATAAATAATTGAAATTTTCTTTAAGCATCATATATGTAAACACAAGTAACAAACCCTAAGCCCACTCTTCCCAAACCTAGCCGTCACCCTCTATTCTATACCACTTACATGGCTCTCTTCTTCCTGATTAAAAAAAAACATCGTTCTCTTCTCCATTCTCACTTCTCCTCTCCAACAACAACGTCACTGCTCCTTCCCCTCCCTCAACCTTAACTCCTTTGTTCATCTTCCTCCCTTCTCCTTCTACAAGCATCAACTTTAATTCTTCTATAACCACTTGAATTCCTTATTCCCAAATTTCTCCTCAGTCATAAACGTTTGATCTTGCCATTGTTCTCTGAAACTCGCGATTTCTTGATGGTTCTAGGAGAAAATTCTAAAAGAAAGCTCTTGAATTTCGGCTATATGGCTCAGTGAGAATTTCTGATTCTTTTCTACACTTATTTTTTTTATATGAACGTGTGAGGAATTTGAGAGACCGAATGGGAAGTTGAGATATTTAAAACTGTTAATGGAAAATGAAGCATTACATGGTTAGCTTGTAAAATTGATTTTTCCTTCCACTTTTCTTTGTCTGGATTAAGTTGTTAGTTTAGATTTGAGTAGAATATAATTTTTGGACATAAAGCTTGGATGTTTGGGTGTGGTGCTTTGAATACAAATTTTTATTGAGGCCCATGTATTTACCTTGATTGGCTTGATGAAATTGAATTACTGGATGATTTGATAATTTTGTGTTGTTGCTCCCTTCGTTGAACAATCTGAATTTTTAAGAAGTATACTTGAAACTAGTGAAGTGTTGTGCCTGTTATATATATGTGTACTATTCTTTTCTAGTGGTTGACATAATGATGAGAGTTTTGGAAGTTTCACCTTCTTATTTTAGGAGTGGTTTTAATTTCTCTTAATGAGGTTAATGTTGATTTTAAATGAGATATGAGCAATCAGTAATGTATTAAACCTGTTTGGATTTGGGTTAGCTTGCTGCCTCCGTTACATTAAAGTTGAATGAATTTTTGGGCAGTGAAGAGAGTTCTTGACTCATTTTAGATTTGACTCTAACTAATTTATGATATGCAAAGCGAAGTGGTTTATGCTTGCTGCTAACATGTGCATGCTGGACTCTTATTCTTATTTATGGCCTTAGTTATTAATTGGTATGAGAATAGCAATGGATTTATTTGTTAAATTAGGTTTATACTTTAATTGATTTGTGAGTTTCAATTTGTTTCTTGGTATGATTTTATGTTTGCATTGATTTGATAAATATGTTTGAGTTTAGATTTAAAGTGTTTCTTGGTTTCAAGTGATTTGAATTTATTTGCAAATCTGATTTGATAAAGCTTAAGTGAGGATTTCTCTGTTTTGGATTGTTTGTTGATTTGAGTTAATTCTTTTAGTGTTTTAAGTGAAATATATGCTTGTTGTTTCTTGGATTTTCGATTATTAAGTTGAATTTTATTGGATATAGGATTTTGATACGTTGATATATGTTTGATTAATGAATGAATATGTTTTATGGACTGATCATATGAACTGTTATGGATTATTTAATGAGTTGATGGAATTTGTTATATAGTATAGTTATTTGTTGATTGTGATATTAGAATGAAATAAAGTGTAATTTGGTTGAATAGTCTTGATCCTTTGTCATGATCAAGTTCTTTGTTAAATAAGCTTTAAGAATTAGAATGATTCCAAAGAATGAAATAATTACATAAGGGTTGGGTAGTATTGAACATGTTAGGATTCGCGAGAGAACGAAATAAATATGCGAGCATAGTTATTAAATTCCTTGTTTCACAGTAGGTGAAATTGGAGATAACAATGATGTGGAATTCCCAAGGCACCTTTAATAATGGTTGATATACCAAGAATGGCTGGAGTTCAGGTAGCGGTTTATTTCATGCACATTAGGATTACATATTTATTTTCTGTCATCACTAATATTACTGCTTCAGATATTGATAGGGTTTATTTTCAGCATTTTAAATTTATGTGGAGTACTCCAGGTATAAGGAGGGTCGCTCCCCCTATACCATATTGTTTTGTTGAATTTATTTTTCCTAGAAAATCCTGTCAGGTATGCCTACTACGAAAGGTGAATATATTACTATAAGTAGTGAGGTGGTGCAATAGGCACATGTATTTAATATTCTACATGTAACAAATATATTGTTAAGGTAGGGGCCCTGTATGAGTGTTTTACTAAAAGGTAGTAATCACCAACAGGAGCGCACTATCATTATTTGAAGTAGGATTAAATGAATCAGCTTCTAGGTGAAGTAAATGCATGAATTAGAGTGTATGAAATAAACTGCGGTAAATTTGGTTTAGTTTCAGGTACACAATAGATAGGGAATTTTGAAGTGATGAAGGGAAAGGAAGAATGCAGAAATGTCTTCTCCTAAGTGTATTTTTATTAATATATATTTTTAAAGGAAATTGTATAATTATATTTTGGCATGTCATGTATATAAATTTTGTAGAAGATAAACCTTGGATACTGTATGTACTTGATAATTATTTTGAATTCATATATAGACTTTTATATGTACTCATATGTAAAACTAAGTATTTTAGAACTAATATTATATAGGGTAAACGTTAGAATTTCAAAGTAAAAGATAAATGTTTTAGGGTAGGAAATAATAGTTAGAAATATGTTTTTAATAGCATTTATTTTATAAAATTAAGAAATACATTTTTAAAACTTGTATTACTTTATAAAATTAATATAAATCACCTTACATACCTTAAGTAACTTCATTTTGTTTTAAAAAGTTATTTTCAACTTGTTTTAGAAAGAATTATTTCAAAAAGTCAATTTCATTAAAAAGTTTTAATTTGGACAGATTTTTGATTACCTCTTACAAACTTTTAAAGTTATTAATATTTATTTTATAGCAAAAATCACTATTTTCAATTAAATATATTTAATATTTGAAGAAATTATTTAAAAATAAACTAGGTGTGACACTGTCGCTGGGGGATGAGTCATTCATCCGCGAGCGCTAGTCCTAATCTATCCGGAAGTAAATCCACATCCGGTTGCACTCTCACTTGGGATTCTATGTTAACCTATTGCTTTCTAAGTACTTGACTCATTCTTTCATATTTTAGTCTTCATCAAAACTTAAGATTCTAACAAGTAGGTGAGAGGTTATGGCGGCCATGGAGGTGGTTTGCGAAGTGGAGAAGGTGAAGAAGATGAAGATGGAGTTGAGAGAGTTTGTTAGAGGAGAGAGAAAGTAAAAGTGAAATGAGAGAATGAAAAGTTGTGACAAATGAAGTTAGTTAGGGATTAAGTAAGTGTGTTGGTTAGATGATGAGCTGGCAAGTGTGAGCTGTCAATTTGGGGTTATGAGCTGTCAAAAGATATTTTTGGTGATTATAGAGGGTTATGATCGAGAGGTGTAAGATTAAATGGAAGGAAGGGTATTTTCGGTATTTGGTGAAAGGTTAAGATGAATGTTGTAACATTGTGTTACTAATTCCCTAATTAACCTACGATATCCTTTTTAAATTCAATTATCTCTTTACTAACTATGATAGCAAAAGGATTTCCATATATCAATGTCTATCATAGTTAGAAAAGGAATTTCCTAATGACTGAATACTATCCATGATAGAAAAGAATAAACTAATACAACCTGGATACTATCATGGATAATTAATAGCTAACCATGTTAGAAAAGAATCACCTAACATGGTTAGAAAAATAAACAACCTAATGTTCAATAATATCAAATACATATAAATATATGCGGAAACGAATGCAGGCCTATACAAATTGGCAATATACACTTCCGAAGAAACTATATAACTTCTACTACCTAATTCCCTTTCCTGCTGCTTGCGTCTGTGCATGAATACCTGCAAAAATGTCAGTAATCGTGGGATGAGACAATTTGTCCCAGTAATCACCGCTTAACTCACTACAACAGTGAGATGTGCGGTAGCGAGGGCGTCTAAAGGGTACCACATTTAAAACCAATACTATATATATATATATATGTCAAGTCTTTCATCCATCATTCAAGTCCCTCCTTCTAAATCAATTCAAATTCATCATCTCTATTTCCCACATATCACTCAAATCCCTCAGTCAGTTCCAAATCAACTCAACAGACGAAAATAAACGTGATTGACACTGTGCCCAGTCTCAAATCTGAAAGCATAAAAAAAAGGGAGCACTTTAAATAGTGAAAACGTCCCTGAAAAAGGGAGCACTATAAAAAGTGTACACATCTCTGGTTCCTTACAATCCGAGGAACTTGTACAATTAACCTATCGATTGCGCAGATCGATAGATTACATCGGCCGACGGTACTTATAATCAGTGTCATGCAATACTCACAATCCCTATTCTATATTCCATCAACATAGCTCTCAACTCAACATGTAACTCTCTTTTCTATCCTCATCACTTCTTATACCACTACCCAACACTATCCCTATATACATTTCACGCCATTCCAGATCAATGGCCACCACCAAGCAGGATAATAGTATATATAATGTGTACAAATCTTTTATACGAAAATAATCGTGTTTGAAAAGGCACCCGATAGCCTGTTTTGTATAAAAATAACCTTTCAATGATAATATATATATATATAGAGGGTGAGAAAGGATTTTAGAAAATCCTAGCTAACATCACCCTCAATGTTATAGTAAGGTTAAGTGTGATTACCTGTCGCCCTTTTGCAATTCGACGCGATTTCTCAACCTTTCTTCCTCGATGCCACGAAAGCCTACTGCATCCACTCCTATAATAATATATAGCCAAATGATAAATTAATATCATTTCCCTTTTATCGTAGTTCGACGTCTCTCTCTCTTTCTTATAAGTTACTACCCATTTTCCCCTCTTTAAATAATTCTTTTCATGTCATCTTTCTAACATCCAAATTCAGCCAATAACTATCACAAGTTCTTAATGATATTTAAGTACTTTTCAATATCACAAGTAACCTTCAATCAACAATTAACATTACCCGAAGACAAGAATAAAGACCTCCTTTAATATTGTTTCTATCATCATCACATAACAAAGAATTTACAAAATCTATCATGTTACTCAAGCATATATCATTTCAATTCACCTTATCAATCATACATGATTATACCAATTAATCATGCACATCAAACAATTCCCCAAACAACCAGATAGGTAAATTAAATTCCAATGCATACATTATAGCATATATTTCACTCATTTGCCTAAATTCCTTCAGAAGTTAAACAAACAGGACTTTCATTCTTCAATTCTAATAAGCTATCAAGCATGCAAAACCAACATTAAGTACATGCTCCAAACAAAGAAATCAAAAGACATTTAGTTCCAAAAATCACACAGAGAAAGAAGCATATTCAGCAGAAATACTAGACTAACAAGAATTTTCATCACACACATTCCTTTTCTTAAGCATTTGGCCTACAAGCTTGTTTATATATCCACCATTCACTACCATAGATTACCCCATTTACATGCGCTTATTTTGGCCTCTACATGCGCTTTTAAAGCGCATGTAGAGGGGGGCGCTGGTAAAGGCTCTACATGCGCTTTTAAAAAGCGCATGTAGAGGGGGGCTCTACATGCGCTTAAAGCGCATGTATAGGTATGTACCTCTACATGCGCTTTAAGCGCATGTACATCTACATGCGCTTAAAGCGCATGTAGATGTGCCTCTACATGCGCTTTAAGCGCATGTACAGGTGGCCCCTTTACATACGCTTTAAGCGCATGTATAGAATGTTTTTTTAAAAAAAAATTATTATAAATTTACATTATTTCCCAATATAACCACCAATACTAGCTATAGTTCATAGAACCAACTAGCATTATATCAAAAGAATTTTCTCATAACCACGGCTTTGTAGATTTACAACCTACAATCAAACAATTTCATTTATACCAGTTACGTGTAAGCTCATGTACTATGAGAATAGATATAAGAGCAATAAAAAATTCCACTAAATAACATAGGAGTGTAAATTTAATGATCATCAGATAGTGAAAGCGAACTCCGGTATGAGAAAACTAATGGAACATTATGTTTTAGACGAATGATTTAGAGATTTACCAATCAAAACTTCTCAGCAAAGCAGAACATTTTTATAAATGCATCCCAAGGAAAATTGTCAATTCATTCTAGCTCATCCATTTATAAGAATTATAGTAGTATTACGATAACAAACAAATTATGCAAAGGCAGCAACTAACCTCAGCTGCCATCCAATACAGGGAGTCTTTGCTTGATTTAACATCATTCATAGTGGTTGCCTGTTAACATAAAAAGATCAATATAATGCACAATCAAGTGGCAGTTAGAATAAACATTGATAAGGCCATCCCTAACTTCCTCTTTAAGTTTAAAAAATGGGGACCTGGATAGAAATTTTATCTCAATGAAAAAAGGTACCTTGGCTAGCCCAAAATTAGCAAGCTTTACCGATCCATTTGTATCAACCAATATATTAGCACACTTGATGTCCCTAAAAGTCATTCACCATAAAAGTTATCACTTATTATCCAGCTCCACCAAAAAAGAAATTCCACATTTTAAAACAGCAACATCAGGAAGCGCAAAGAACCACTTTGGTTGCCCAAAAATTTTTAACAATATCTTTTCCTAGCACATAATGCACCGAAAAATTCCCTTGAACCCTTCGAGCATCAATGAAATGCCAATAACCAAGCTAGTTATACTTCCTACCTAACATATATCATATTGCAGTGAGGCATCGATATTAGTAGTGTAACTAGTATTACCTGTGAACCACATTGCGATCATGAAGATACTTTAAACCACTTAAAATCTGCCTAGTGTATGCAGAAACTTGAGAGTCCTTTAGACGGTACTTTTGATAGAGTCTTGCCAATGATCCTTTTACAAGCTCAAGGAAGATGTATAGCATATTTTTATCCTAAGAAAGGAAAATAATTAGTAAACGAAAATGAGAGAAAAAAGAAAACTTTAAATGCAAATGCTATGAAATGACAGAGCTAGACATAAAACAACATTAGTGAAATATTATATCCATGTTTCCCACGCTTCGCGTGGTCTATTGACAATTATTAATAATATACTAACATAGCTTAAATGATATAGAGTATTAGTATGGTATCATCAGAGTAATCAGGAATTTTAGATTATACTTGCCAACAAAGTTGCAAGTTCTATTATCCTACAGGGGGCCTTTACGTCATTCCAAAAGCGCTGAATTAATCTGTAACATATGTACTTGTCATGAAAATTTTTCAAAACAGTTAGGATCTATAACCTTTATGTTAAGCAAAGTCACGTCCAATGGAAAAGTTCTCAATAGACAAAGACCACCAACCACCAGTGCAATATTTTCAGCACATATAGGAATAACTTCATTTGCTATAGCCATCATATTCTGCAACCATATGATAAGACAAGCTGAAGCAGATGACATATAATTGTGCAGTACTTGAAGATAACTAAACTTAAAAATTTCAACTTTGAATTGATTACGTGTATCAAATGCTTGCGCTAGACTCTTTCATCACTTTAAGACACATAATGACAAAAGTCCAGACATTTATCATCATGCCAGAAGGCAAGTAATAAGGAGGCCAAGACAATATTCACACGTAAGAAAGGCAACATGAAATGTCAAGAACTAAGGGCATCATTGAGTTTAGAAGAACACAAAAAGGGAAGCCACAGATTAAAAAAAGACAAAAGCCTACACAATTTGGGGTAAATTAACCATTGGTCTAATTCTCAACAATCATCAAGATACAAAAAGTCAATATCAACAGATTAAAAAGCAGCCTCAAACGTAGCACAAAACTCACGATCTCGTTCTAATAAATAATAAGCTCAATAAAGTAACATCAATTAAGTGTCACACAAAAAAAGGATTGAAATAGAACAAAAGAGAGCGTGACATAATAAAGCATTACAACATCAACCTACACAAACCAATAAAGCTGTGAAAAATGAGTGTTTTTTCTTATCCCATGTATTGACTAAACTGTGAAATATGAGTGCTTACACATCCCATGAGCTTCAAAGTACTCTGCAAAACAGGACGTGTACACCTAAATGACTCCTTTCCTCTCTCTTTTGGCCATCATCATCATCAACCACCACGATATACAACATTTTCTATACCTCAGCCATAACTACAAACACAAACATTCACCCACAATAACATAAATGAAACAACATTACCTATTTTCACTGCTAGCAAAAGACACGACTGTAAACTAAAATAGCTCAAGAAAAAGGAATAGGGAATAGTTAAGATGAATGTGATAACATGTGGCTTGCACAAAACACCCGCTTCAAATTTTGACAGCACAAGTAGAATATGATTGATGTGCTCGTGTGAGAATAGTGCGTTCAATTCGTTTATTTTCTTGAGCTTTTGTTTGCAAAGCTGTACTTTGCCCATAAACCTTGCCCTGTGGTTAATAATTAGAGCGATCCAACTTAGCTTTTATTTTTCTTGATGCTGATTTTCGAAACTTACACTACAATGCTGATTTTTTCTTGTTTAGGTGTTTGTTTCTTTATGTTTCTATATTGTTTGTGTTGATTATATAAAATATTTTTAACAGTAAATAATATTAATATCAATAATTTAATTATATATGGCTACATTTAATTATTTTTCTAGATAAGTTGTATTGTTATATTGAACCCAATCAAGATAACTGAAACTAATAAGAGTAAAGGATATAATTGTCAACTAATAAATTACCTCCCTCTCCTCCCCTTTTGAACCAAATAAGAAATTAAACCTCTCCTCCTCCCTTCCCCTAACCTCCCCTCCCCTCCCCTCCCTTTAAGGAACCTCCCCTCCCCTTCCCCTAGTTGAACCAAAGAGAGCCTAACACCAAAAATCATTAAACATTAAATCATAATCATAAATTTCAAGAAAATGGAGATACCTAGTGCCTAACATCCCATATAATTTTATCATCAGGGGTGTCGAAAACATGATGCAGAGCCACAGCAAGTTCCACCACTTCCAAGCTTGAGCTAAGATGACCTCCAGTATCTTATACTGAATGTACAATATTTGCCCTCAACTCAGCTGCCAGTTGCTCAAGGTCCTGCCATACAAATATTTACATGTGAAAAAGATAGTACATAGAAGGAAATTGTTATTGCATATATATAGTCAATTAGACAAACCATGATTTACCTCTTTGGAAAAATTCTTCATATGAATAGGGTAGTTCACAGTATCAAAAGATGGAGTTGGTTGTTTGTGTTTTGAGAAAGCAATCTTCCACATACCAGCACCATCTTTCCTTGTAATGGTCCTCTCCTCCTTTTTGGAGCCATTTGCTGAACATTTCACAAAGAACTGACACACACACACACAGAGTTAATAATAACAGCCATGTGTTAAATTTCTGGAACAAAATTGGTGTTCAATTAGCAACCCTGAGCCATTACCACCATATAAGTTGTCAAATAGATGAGAACCTTGGTAGATTTCGAACCTGCAATATAGAAAGTAAGAAACTATGAAAAGTTGTAACACACTATTTCCTTGTCCTAATAATTAAAACTAAACACAAAACTGAAAGAAGCAGGGATTAAACTTTAACCTTTACCTTAAAAGTTTATGCACACCTGAATTTTAGAATATATAATGAGAGACTTCAAACTTGAACACATGATATACCAGAAAAAGTGAGGGAAATAAAAGAAAAAACAAAGAGAAGGAAATCCAGTCACAGATTATCCCATTCAATGTGTTGGAAGATTATAGACCAGATTGAAAAAAGCTAATATAAACACAAGATGAAAGAACAAAAATGCATATTACTACAATACTACTACATCGAGATTATCACTTTACAATGCCATAAGGTCATCGTAAGAATGCCAACATATCATATTGCAAGTGGAAATGCCACCAACCACTGAAGTATATGAAATAAGAGGGTCAGCTAGTAAATAAACTTTAATTTGGTTCTCAAACAACCAATTTCCTCCCTGAACATACAAAATTTTAATTTACACAAAAACCCTAGAAATATATCTCCCAAATCAAGAGCAAAGGGAAAAGGGAAAGAAGAGACATTACCCGATGTTTAAGAGCTCTCATTAGCCTCCAAGTTCGCCGGAGAACTCGCCGGGAAAACGAACGGACCTCCGGTCACCACAAACCCAACTCTTCATTCTCTCTTTCACGCCACACACACACACACACAGACGCGCGAATAGAAGGGGAAAAGGGAGGAGAGTACTCTTCCCTCGCTGGTGTGACGGCGCCACCGCCGTCCTCTCTCCATCACCACCGAAGCCGCCATTGAAGTCGCCGGAAGTTGCCAGAACAAAAGAGAACGCAGAGGATAGGAAGAAGGGAAAGCCACGATGGTTCTAGGTCACACACCACTCTCCGCCGTCGTTCGTCGTCGCCGCTGCCGTCATGAGCATCGCCGGAGGAAGCCGAAGAAAAGGAAGAGAGTTTGAAGACAAGAAACCCTAGGGGGAAGAGGGGTGTCGGGTTTTAGAAGAGGAAATGAGGGTGAGGATAAAGAAGAGGGTGGGGAAGTTTTTTATATAATTTTTAATAAATATTTTTAATAAACATGCCTATACATGCGCTTTAAGCGCATGTAAAGCACAAGGTCCATGTGTTTTAAGCATTACATATGATTTTTATCTTTTGAACTGAATTATAATATTCTTTAATTCAAAATAATTATAAGTTGTATTAGTTGATGTTCCTGTGAAGTTTTCATTGAAACAACTTCCTATACATGCGCTTTAAGCTCATGTATAGGCTTTCATTTGTTATTTCAACATGCTTTGGCCTATACATGCGCTTAAAGCGCATGTAAAGGCACAAGGCTCATCTCATTCAAACATTTCATATGATTTTGAGCTTTTGAACTAAATTATTATATAATTTGTCTCAAAATACACAAATATTGGATTATTTGATCTTTTTGTATTGTTTTCATATAAGCAACAGCATATACATGCGTTTAAAGCGCATGTAGAGCCTTTACATGCGCTTAAAGCGCATGTAGAGGTAGAAACACCCTTTACATGCGCTTTAAGCGCATGTAGAGGCTCTACATGCGCTTAAAGCGCATGTACAGGGTGTTTCACCAATTTCATAGCACCCAAAAGTGGTAATGGAGCCTTGAAACACTAAGTCAACAAGCAGGGACACCTTATGAGGTCTGAGGAGGACCTCTTATGCATGACTTCATGTTTTGCACTTCAGTAGTGCCTTTACATGCGCTTAAAGCGCATGTAAAGGGTGTTTCACTATTTCCATAGCACCCAAAAGTGGTAATGGAGCCTTGAAACACTAAGTCCACAAGCAGGGACACCTTATGAGGTCTGAGGAGGACCTCTTATGCATAACTCCATGTTTTGCACTTCAGTAGTGCCTTTACATGCGCTTAAAGCGCATGCTTAAAGCGCATGTAAAAAGTGTTTAAACATTTTCATAGCACCCAAAAGTGGTAATGGAGCTTTGAAACACTAATTCCACAAGCAGGAACACCTTATGAGGTCTGAGGAGGACCTCTTATGCATGACTCCATGTTTTACACTTCATTAGTGCCTATACATGCGCTTAAAGCGCATGTAAAGGGTGTTTGTGCCTTTAAATGCGCTTTAAGCGCATGTAAAGGGTGTTTCCATATAATTTTGAACTCTTCACCTAAGTTCATTTTATATTTTATCTCTAAATACTTAAATCCTTTTCTAGTCATTGTTTTAGTGAATTTTAATTGATGCACATTTCTATACATGCGCTTAAAGCGCATGTAGAGATAAGGCCTCTACATGCGCTTTAAGCGCATGTATAGATTCTTACCTGTACATGCGCTTAAAGCGCATGTAAAGGACCCTCTATACATGCGTTTCTTCTAAGCGCATGTAAAGGTGCGCTGGTAAAGGGACAATTTGTAGTAGTGCTTTCCTTTAAATGTCCTTAACTACCAAATTAAGCCCCACAATCAAAATTTCCAGCTTACAGGGAAGAAAAACAAGAACTCATTTCCATACTTTAATAAAGCTAACTCACAACATTCTACTTCTCCAATCACCTAAAGATCCCAACTCTTTCCATTGTTGGCTAAGCCAACCAAGTCCAATAGCATTCTCAATAACTCTATAGTCATCCACAAAACCATAAATCAAGTTTAGCAACCCCTACTTAAGGATTTCCAATCATTTATTACTTTAATCATCACCTAACAAAATACCACGTAGGGATTCACCTAATTCTATATTAGTCCACAACAACAAATGAATCAGTTTTGAGCCTTCCAACAACACTTTCAACCAAAGATCGTAACACTCATGGCCTAGGCATTTAATAAAGTTTCTTTTTAATTATTTTTCCACATTGTCAGCATCAAGATTAACTAAGATGATATCACAATTAATTTCATCCAATCCCAGAAATTTAATATACAAGTATACGATTCATGGACACTTCATTAGTACCCTCTAATATGAAATTACATTATTAAGAGTCAAACACACAAATCCCATGTATGTTCCATAATACCACTCACATGTAACATCAATAACCAAGAAAAGACAGCTCCATTCAACCATATATCAATTCAGCCACTATAAGCAAAATAACAGTTTCTAAACAAAAGAGAACATAAACAGTAATGACAGTTCCCATCAATACTAATTTACACTTTACAAAACAACCAAGGGATACCAATGATGAGTGACTATTAATTCAAATCTTTATGATCACAAAGAAGCAAAACTACTCCTTAATAACTCATAATGATACAATGAGCGGCTACAAATCTCTAAGGCCCTCTGATTTACAACTACAACTTTAATCATCAATTTTCCATATTCAATATCAACAACAAATACTCACTTTAGTCTAATTGACATTCTACAAGTCATTCATCAAATCCAACATGTCCACCTTAATCAAATAATTAATTCATGAATATTTTCCTATAACATCAACCACTTTTATCCTACAAATTAACTTGATTCGAGTCACAAAACATTATTTAAACATCCCTACAATACCACTAATATCAGTTTCCCATTCCTGCAAAAATTCTTAATCAAACAGAAAAGCTAACAGCCATAGCATACATTCAATAACCAATTTCAGCATTTGCAAATCAGCCCAACTGAAAAGGAAACAGAAATTCCAAAATTTATATGCAACATTCAGCCATAACAAAACAAGAAAAAGGAAAATTATGAACAAATCACTTCCAATGAAAATCAAACATACAGAAGCATCTTATAACTCAACAAGCTTTTACCATAATTAATTAATTCAAGGTTTGAAACCCCAAATGCCTTAGAAACTCATCAACCCTCAAAACCCTAAACTCTCAAAAGTCTCAAATCGTATCTAGGGTAAGGAGAGTGTGAAAAATACTTACGGGATTCAAGAATGAAAGGAGAGAGTACCACCGCCGCCGTCACCGCCGTCGATCGAGCAAAGGGAGGGTGAAACGAAGAAGAAGAAGAAGACGATGGTGAAGAAGAAATAGAGGGATCCAAGGGTTAGCTTCCGGCGGTGGAGGCTGTTGTGTGGCGGCCGGAAGCTCGCCGTCGCCGGAAGGGAAAAGACCGAAGCTTGAGAGAGGGAGGGAGGAAGAGGACGAAGGGTTTTGAGAGTGAGGAGAGGTGGAAGTCGGTTTTGGTGTTATAAGGGGGAAGAAGACTCTGTTTGGTTTGGTGTAATAAGGGTGGTATATGATAATTTGTAACCCAAACTTGTCATAGTGTACTCATTTTGATTTAAAACCACTTAAACTAGCCTCCAATCTTTTTAAACTTCAAAATATTTTTAGCTTTACTACTCCCTCATATTTCAAACTCTTCATTTCTTAATTAATTATATGCACATTAATTACTCAAAATTTCCAAAAATATCCCTAAAATTCCTAAAAATTCCAAAAATTCCTAATTTCTCCATTTATCATTTCCCAAAACACTCTTTGATCCTATATTAAATTTTTAGGATGTTACAAATGTGGACCAGATCTCATCTCCATGCATTTCTAAAGGTTCCTCCTTTTTCTCCAAGTGATTGTGCTTCCAAAATTGCCCTTAATGAGGCCTCCAGACTTGAATTTGACCTTGGCGCCAATTTTGCCTCATTTGGAAAGATGCTCCCCAAGTACCTTCAAGCTGCAGGGCTGACTTTGCCTTAAATTTACTCTGCACAAAAGACTTCTGAAAAGTAGCTGACATTTCTGATAATTGTGCAGTCTAGCTCTTGTACTCGCTGACGGATAGGCTTAAGCTTCCGGATGTAACTCTGCGTCCGCCAGCTCCAGAACGTTCACTTCCGGATGTACATCCACTTCCGGATGTAAGTCTTCATTCAACAAGCTCAAGGGCATTCACTTCCGACTGTGCATCCGCTTTCGGATGTGAGTTCCCTTCCTGAAATAACTCTGCTTCCGGATGTGAATCTGCATCCGGATGTGACTTTGAGTACTTGTCCTCTAGCCTTCCTTCTTGCCAAGTTATCTCCACTGAAGCTCCACCAAGGGTGTGTGGGGCTCACTTGGGACCCCCTACATGAAAAACACATCACATAGTCAAAATGACCAAAATACCCTTGGTTTCATAAAATGCAAGTAATAAGGCTATTATTCTTCAAATATTTACACATAAGCATGCGCATGAAAATGTACCAATAATGATCAAATATAACAAATAAACCACACTAATTAAGCTCAAATGCACATGCTTAAAGGTATGAAATTTGGTCCAATCATCAGGGAAGAGGGAGGGGAAGAGGAGAGAGAAAGGTGGAGTTGAGCGTGTTTTTGTTATTATTATTTATTTTATAAGTGTATTTTGGACTTTTCATGTCTAATCTTATTGTCATATTAGTGAAAATATCATTATTGATTACATGGTAAAAGTTGAGTACTATTTGTGAACCTTATAATAGTTATGTACTATTTTTGTTTTTTGATCAAGAGTTATGTATCATTGACAAAACTAAGATAGACTATAACTCTTAAACAATAATATAGTTTTTGATAAAAAAAATAAACAATAGTATAGTAGTTTTAATAAAAAAATTCTAGAACTTTGTAACAAATGCTTGTATGATAAATTGATGATAGAGTATCATGACTTTATGTAGCCCACCCAGGTAGTAGGTTAAAAATTTATTGTTGTTGTAATAAATGCATGGTACAGTAACTTTTCTTCCAAAAAAAAACAGTGATAACTGATAACTTCACTATATGCTCCAATAAAAATCCATCAGACACTACACACTGGGAAATTTCCTCGATACTTCATGGTTACCCCAGCGAGTCATTATAAATACCATGAATTACTAATCTTATCCCATCAAACTTTAATACTGATTTCAACTTAATGCATAAGTTTCCAGTAATAAGCGATCCATTTGCTAATTTGGATAAATTGTACTCAAACTACCCTTAAAACCAAACAACTTTTCAATACCAACAACTGAACCAAAAAATTTTCCTGCAAAGGAAAATAAAAACGTAAGAAAACGAGGCTAGAAAATGAAGTAAAGGAGAAATTTCATTATATTCTGCTATACACCTTTGGGTTTCGACATATTTACAAACATATGTTTGTTTATGTGAGAAATAATGAATCATTCATATTATGTCTTCCTAGTCCTTTTCTCCTTGTTCTTTTGTTTGTTTTCTCAAATGGTACCACAGCTAGGCTAAACAAGTTTAGTTTGATCCTTAGGCATCCAAGTCCCATTTGTATTCAGAAACAAGTGAGAGAGAGAGAGAGAGAGAGAGAGAGAGAGAGATGACTTAAAAGGAGGGATAGAGTTGAAAAGCAAATGAAACTCAAGCTAGGGTCTTTGAAGAAGTACAAGTCACGCCGATAGGCTTTTATATTAAAAAATAAATACAGGTTAGGCAAAACGACATTTATAACTAAAATAGAAGTACAAGTCAACAAGACTAGAGCCGGTAATATGGGTTGGCCCGCGGGTTATGGGTTGGCCTATCCCAACCCAAGGGCCAGATGAGCAGAGTCAGAACGGCCCGTTTTAAATGAGCTGAAATTTGGCCAACCCTAACCCGGCCTGCAGGGTTACAGGGTCAACCCGTCTAACCAGTCACTTTTAAAAAAATTCTACACCAAAAATATATGAGCGACCTAGTCACTCATTGCCCATGTGATAGGGCGATGCAATCCATATAAAATATATGAAAATAATAAATTCTAATTCTAATAATATTAACACCGACTAAAAATTATCATAAATAAAACAAGTATAGTCAAATTCAATCAAATAATACAAGTCTAGTGCAACAAAAATACAAAATACAAAAGTCAAATAAAGCAAACTAAAACCTCATCATTAGACAATCAAAACTTCAATAACTTCCTCCTCCTTAACTCCATTTGTCACAAACAAAAAAAAAATAAGGGAGAGATTTATAAGGAGAACAAACATTTTAGAGATCGAAGAAATTGAGAATTGATGAAATTGTTTGGGGAGCGAAAGGATTGGAGAGGGATTTAGGAGGAGAACAAATGGTTTAGAGAGGAAGAACAAAGTGTTAAGATTTGAGGGAGGAGTAGCCGACAGGTTTGGTGTATAGTAAGGGGTCAGAGTTTGCTTAATATGTATATAATTATATATTTTTTTTAAAAAAAATAAAAAAGGTGGCCTGTCAACCCGCCAGGCTAACCCATGTTAACCCGCGGGTTGAATGGGCTGGGCCAAAACGGCCCGTTTTAAATGGGCTGAGATTTTGCCAACACTAACCCTGCCCAAACCCGCGGGTTGCCGGGCTCAACCCGTGGGCTCAACCCATATTACCGGCTCTAAACAAGACTGACCTCTGTAGCTCAAGAAGAAGAATAAACTAGACAAATCGGTCTCTTTAACTAAAAAAGGAGTACAAACTAGGCAAACCTACCTTTGTGACTTTAAAAAGAGTACAACCCAAGAAGACTAGTCTCTTTGACATAAAAAGCACTACAAGTCAGGCAAACCGACCTCTTTGATTTAAAAAGGAGAACATGTAAGGTAGACCTAAAGACAATTGAGACCTAAAAAGAAGTATAAGCCCAAGGAGACTGACCTGTGTAATTCAAAAAGTTGCAAGACCAAGCAAAAAAAATTAAACAAAATATATCGCGATGAGACGGTAATTCCCCATATATGAATATTCATTATGGGACAATCATTCTCCACACATAAGAATATTACGACGGGGCAATCATTCACCCGTAATTATTGTTTATGACCTTGATTAGTTGAAGAAATGATATTGAAGAATGATTATTTGTGATCGAATTGGATATGGAAAATATCAATAGTCTACCTTAGCTTGAAGAGGTGGGTGAGAAATTATATAAACTAGATCATTAACCCCCGTGGATGCAAGTATATTCCACAGATATGTTGTCCAAAAAGTTAAATATCTAATAGTTTGAAGATAAAATTTTGTAACCACATCAACAATAACTTTTTATGTTTTGGCTTTATTATTAGTTCTATTAATTTGTAAACTTATGATGAGATTTTGTATCAAACTATCAATTACAATTGTGCTACATTTTTTGTACAAAAACAGTTGTGCTACATTTATATATATACACACACACACAATAATAACAAATTAAAAAACAACCATATTATTATTATTATTATTATTAATAATAATAATAATAATTATTAATTGTGATAATAATTAAATGCATATTCAACAAAATCAAATGCATTAAACGTATGATAAGGTCAAAGGCAATAGACACAAATTTTCCTCATTAACCGTTGACAAAATCAACGGCATTAAAAAGATTTTCGTTGAATGTTTACTAATTTAATAGTCAATCATAGAAAATTATTGCATTAATAATAATCAGGATCCCTTTATTTTAGAGCAATTAAAAAATATTCTTACAAGAATTTCGTAATTTTAAAATTGAATCCAAATGAAATGAAAATTAATAATAAAAGGAATTCGGAAGATGGAAATTGATTTTATTTGATTTTTAACTTTAAATAATTAGGTAACAATGTGGTTCAATTATATTGTGTCAAGAGGTACAATAAGAATGTTATCACCACTTTTAGTATATATAATAGATTAAAAATATTGTTACAAGAATGTCGAAACTTTAAAATTGAATACAAACGAAATACTAGTATTAATTAATAATTTAAGGAACTCATAAAGAGGAAACTATTTTGTTTAATTTTTTTTTAATTTTAAATAATTAGATATCCATGTGATCCAATTATATTGTGACAAATAGTCCAATAGGAATATCGTCATAACTTTTAGTATATACTATAATAGATTAAAAGATATTGTTTCAAGAATTTTGAATTTTTAAAACTGAATACAAACAAAATAAAAATTAATCATTCAAGGAATTTGGATAAAAGGGCTAATATTTCTGTTTGAATTATCTTTGTCTAACTTCAAATAATTAGGTATCCATATGGTTCAATCATATTGTGTCAAGTGGTCCAATAGGAATGTCGCCCTGAGATTTTATATATATAAATATATAATAGATGATATTATTATTATTGCTGATTTTACTAAGTCTATTAGTATAAATAGTTCCTATTTTATCTCCTTATTTGTTATTTTTTATTTCTTTAATTTATTAAATGTGATTAAAGTCATGTATAATTGTTATCAAAAAATTAAAATCAATGTAATAAAAAAAATTAAAATCAATATTATTTTAGTTTCCCTCCTTCTCTCCCTGTCAACTGTCAAGCTTCTATGCTTTCCCGCAATTTCTCAGTCAGCATGATATATAAATATCCAACTAAATCCTCATATATAGTGGGGGGTCCTGAAATTTCAACTCGATTATAATTTAAATAATGAACTTTAACTCAGTACAATATAATCCTGAAAATTTTAACTCGATTAAAACTTAATCCCTGAGCTTTGACATTGTATAACACGTCTCTATAGTTTACTAAAATGTTGATTTCTACATTTTTGAGAATAAATTACCAAGTATAAAGTTGTTTTTTCAAACTCAATCACTAATGAAGTAATGAGTCCATATTTAAGGACTAGCTAGTCGAAACCATAAAGATTCTCGACCAAAAAAAAAGGAAAACAAAAAGGGTTGAGTTGCACGGAGTTCAAATTCAGGGACTAAGTTTAAATAAGTCAAAACTGTAGGAACTCGGTGGCACCGAATTAAGATTTAAGGATAGAGTTATAGTCCAATTACAAATATATATAAGAACCATATATTTACTTTTCCCGTCTAGAAAAGAAAAGAACCCCAAAAAGCATAATATCTACACTACATAGATACAAAATATGACCACAAAACCTGCCTCCTTCATTCCTCTATTTACCCTTCACTGTGTTGTTCTGGTTGTGTCATCTCATGTTGCAGCAAAGGGGTTTTCCTTGAAGCTGCAACTTGTCCCACATACATGTCATCTGCCGCGGAGACTGGTAATGTGCTGTGTAGTAATCTTCAATGCAACCGAATTGGCAGAACTTCAAGCTATGTACATATTCCACGGCTTTGGAGAAGTTGAACTGCTCCACCCACATTCCCATGCTTACATCCTCCATTTTGAATAACTGCACCAAATTGTGATTGAATTTGTTATGATATTGAAAGTGGAAGCCTATGCTTTTGTGGTTTACGAAAAGCTATCTTATCAAGTCAATTATAGGTAGATATATAAACTTGTCCAAGAGGAAATTTAGTTGGAAAAGAATAGGCTAAACTATAGATAAGCTCCCTGAATTTTGGAGTATGAGCAGATCATAACCTTAAATCTTAGAAATTTACATAAACCCCTACCTGAATTTTGAATTCATGCAAATAGCTCTCTTACATTAAATTGTCTATTATTTTCACTAAAAAATGTAATATGCAATTATTTGGAATTAACTCAAATTTTAAGAGTATATGATCAAATAAAAAAAATTAGTATAACAATTAATAAAAGGGGTTCTATGCACACACGTGAAGTTTGGAACGGCTTCATCTCAAGTTTTGGAGATATACATTATGATTGAAATTCAGGCAAGCTTTTACTCCCTCCGGTCCAATTTATAAGTCGCCAACCGCCACTTAATTTTGGTCCTTAATATAAGTCGCCAACTACCACTAACTAACTCATTAATTAAAGTTTTCCAAATATGTCCCTGTCATTGAAAAAAAAGATCTCTGCATTTACTTTTGTTTGCCTCATTATGACTCATTTAATGGTTGTGGGGAAGGACAAAGATGGAAATGAAAAATAAAACAAGACCAATTTAATGATTTAACCGCTACTAACTGTCATTCCTTGGTTTGTACAATATGGGCGGTTGGCGACTTATAAATAGGACCGGAGGGAGTATAATGTAGTTGAAGAAAAATGAATTTGACATGTTCAAATGCCTAGTCCAGATGTATAATGTGCACCTATCACATGAAAGACCGTGTCTACCAAAGAATTCTTTTGTCTCTACCCCATATTTCAAAAAACGTGATGTAACCAAGAACTCCATGCAAGGACATGCACATATGCATGATTAAATAGATGTGCATGTCGTTTCAAACATGGGCACATAAGCATTTGGTAAATTGCTAAAAGACATACATTTAATATGTGCTTCTCGAACTTCGATACAATGAACTCAGCAATGTCAGATGAGACTATGTAACCTGGGCCATTAGCATAGGGAGGATACTCTTCTTCCAGCCACTCCTAGAAGTTTATGAAAAACAAAACAGTAGGAACACACATTATGACCAGTGCACCAAAGAGAGCTATGTGATCTTCAACATAAACGTCAGAAACCGAAACAATGAGTATGATGCATGCTTGGCCAAAAGAATATGATACGTCTACTACTCAAACATCCAGGTCATTGGAAAAGCTTATATATCTTCTGAAACTAGGATTTAGATCTTCTTAATCGTTAAATTGCTCAAGTGAAGAAAGCGACAGAGATTGAAGTAAGTGTGGCTCCTACTTACCAGTGAGAGTCCCACTCTATCCCCTCCCTCCAAAAAACCAAAAAAAAAAAAAAAATCATCAATTGAGGAGATCAAAATACATTAAACCACCTGTGTTGCATTTTAAAAATAATGTTTCCCAGTTAGGAGCAGAATACTTTCATTTTATAATTTCACACTCAAACCAAGCAGCAAGGGGGCAAAATGGCATGCAGCATTTTAACTGCTGAGCCAGAAATTATATTTCACCACTCACCAGATTGCATATACGTGTTGAATGGTTTCACACAAACAGTTATATAAACCAAAGTCCATGGCAAATAATTTTAGGTATAAGATACCAAAATAAATGGAATTTCAACAAGCAGTGATATAAGTGATTAGCAGCTACAGGCCACAATAAGAAAAGTATAATCAACTTTCATATTGAAGATTCTACACAAGGTTATACATATCTTACTACATAAGTAAAAGTATAAATGGAAAAGACAAAACGCAAATGAGAAAATTAAAGAATAAAGAATGCACATAAAGCCTTATACCTCATATGTTACTGCCCATTTACCGTGCCGAAGAGGCCTATGGTGGTAATTCATATTTCCAATGTAAAGACTTCTATCTCTTGAAACTTTTCTTGCTTCACTGATGATTGAATCCACCCTTACAAATGTATCGTCATCACACTTCATAATATACTTAGCGGCAATTGAACGAATCTGTAAAGTATCCCAGTCAATAGCTATCAACATAATACCACCAACATAAAAGAGGAGGACAAAAAAATATCACATTTCTTCCTCTATCTCCCATCACTCACCCCATATTCACAGATAGCTATAGTCTTCAACACAACAAAGTCATAATGATCCATGTATGGGACTATAATGATATCACCAAAATACTCTGCTTCTTTCTTTATCTCAACATTTATATCCTTTCTTCCATGCTATATCGTAAGAGAAATGAGAAAAAGCCATGTTAAATCATTTTCACAATTAAAAGATAAGTACTCATTCGTATGATTTTGCTATCTTTAGGGAAGGGAAGATGGATATACTCCTACCAAAGCTACAAAGAATCTAGCCACAACATGGGAAGATTTGATTAACTTATGTTGCATCCAAGACTTCCTCACTGCCATCCGTTCTGCAAAATGGTTACCAGCAGAAAGGATTCCAATGAAAAGCTCCACATTGGTATGAAAAAGAGACGGAGCTTTCCACTGAGGAAGAATTTCAAGATGCATCTGAGGGGCAAAACTTGGATGTGATGTTGGTAAGAAAGCAGCATAAACGGCTTGCACATCGACATCCCCATTTATAGATAGTCCAGTAGCATCCTCAAGAGTAAATCCCTGTGAATATTATTAAAATCCTCAAGAGTAAATCCATGTGAATATTATTAAAATCCTCAAGAGTAAATCCCTATGAATATTTTTAAAACAGTTAAAACAATTTACTTGATTCACAAAATTAAAGGAGATAAGATTAGTTCACCCACTGTTCGATAAGGAAAAGAGGTCACATGCCTCCCATCCACATTGACATGGTAACCTTCCAGACCAGCACCTAAGGTGATAACAAATAATTTTCCCTCAGCAAAAGGATAGGGCCAATCTACAGTAACCTTCTTCTTTCTCCCTATCAATCTATTTAACCACCAAGACACCTTCGACTCTTCAGAGTGGTTTTCGTCATCACGAATCCACTTCTCACACTTTACCTGGCCATCAACTTCATAAAACACAGAAAAATCAGAAAAAAAAACGTAGCATTCCTCAAAAACCTACAAACTAAAAGTAACTTCAGATGGATGTCCACAGAAAAGCTAGGTAGGCCAACTCAATACACAATGATTACTCTAAAAGCAACTTCCCATCACCATGAGCCATATAACAACCAACCTAAAGCATCATTTTCCTCATTCGTTGTATTATAAGTTAGATTGTAAATGTAATCAAACATAATTCAATACTATCCTCCTAGTCCAAACGCTGATTTTACCATTGTTTGAAAAACCCACATCACATTCAGTGGGGCTGAACATATCATGCAATGCAATCATAAGAACTGAAAATTGACATAAATTGTAAAGAATAATCAATCACCAGTTTCCTCATCAGCTAGAGATTTCCATCCCTCACACCTAAAGGCAGAACCCCACTGCATCCTATAACACGTGTTCTGCTCAATCACTGGTCTCCCACTCCAATCCCCTTTCAACCTCGGATTAAAATGCAAAATCCTAGGTGGCTCCTCATTATCCACAGTCTTCAAACCCTGCAACTCCATCATAAACTGCGAAACCATAACCGAATTGTCCCCTTCCTTCACTACAGCTATATTAGGATCATTCTCAGCATGAGCCCATCTTGGTGTTCCAACCACAGTAAGATGTGACCATAATGTCAACCCACATGGTAACACCACAACACCTTTCTTCTCCTTAAATTCTGACCCCGACATGGAAATCGAATGTGGGCATGAATTCGAAACATTCTCAGGCTTCCACTTAGTCTCATTGTCAAATTTTCCACTCTCTACTTCTTCCCATAGCTTCTTTCCTACTAACCAAGCATGTCTAGCTACCTTTTCAAGTACAAAAGAGCCATTTTTAGCAGCCCCATTAGCTTCAAATGAAGTGTCATTGAATACTAAACCAGAGATTTTCTTCAACTCCTGCATTTGACGCTTGGGTTTTCTGTGAAATGCTTCTTCATTAACTGATGCGATGTTGTTAGCTAGTTGTTGCTCGTTGTTGTCGAGAAACATAGGCCTATGCAACGTGTCTACAGTAGAAAAAGACGAAAACACCCCTGTTCGGAGAACAAGAGGGATTTCAAAGCTCATGAAAAGAAAGTAAAGTAAGATCATACCCATCAGAATTTGAAGTAGCCTGAATCTATTGGGTAGCACCGACATCTCAAACTTCACTCTCTTCATCACAAAGAACAAAAGCAAAGAGTTTATTTTTTTTTTCTGGGGTGTTTGAAGTTTAAGGCTTTGAAGAGCTCAACCCTTAAAGAAAACAGAGAAAATGTGTGAACATGAACATGAACTGTGAAATGCAGGAGCAGAGAAGAAATAGTTGTTGTTTTTGTGTTTTGTGGCCAAATTTTGAATATTTTGTCGTTCTCTGTGAGAATGGCTTTTAGAGGTTTTTAATTACAATGTCAGAAAAAGGAAACCATCGACAGAAGTGAAGGCAGACAAGAAGCCAACGAAGTATATGAAACAAACGAAAGGAAAACGACGTTGTGGAAAGAAGAAGGAGTCCTTTCCTAAATATAACAGGAAGTTGATTTTTTTTAGAGAATCCTAAGAAAACAACATGAACAATTTAATAATAACATATTTTATATATTATTAGATCATATGTAAGTTTATAAGTCAAATAAACTAGTTTAATGAAAAAATTTGGGAAAATCAAATTTTAATTACCTTATTTAATTTTCTTAGGATTCTCTAAAAAAAGTCAACTTGCTCTTATATTTAGGAACGGAGGGAGTAATATAGAAAAGTTTCCATAATGGGTCAAAATTAAGGGAAAATGACAAATAAATATTCGAATGTCCAGGAGGACAAGTAATTAGAAACTCAAACTTTTAAAAGGATAGGTAAGGAACTTCAGTAAAAATTAATAATTGGAACATAACTATTAACATTTGAACATAACAATTAACAATTGTCTGGTTCCTTAATTGTCCTTTTGGAATTCAGAGTTTCTTACTTCTCATTTTGGAAGTTTGAGTTCCTTACTTGTCCTTTTGAATATTTGAAGGTATTTATTTGTCAATTTCCTTTAAATATTTAAAGTAGGTTCCAAAGTTGAAGTCTAAATAAATAAAATAAGTCCTAAGGGATCTTAATTTTATTATTTTCCAACAATAATTTACCTTGTAAGTTGAAAAGAGGAGATAACTAAGTAGGTAACACAGATTGTTTTTCATTTTTTGGCATCTCCAAGTTGAGTGTTCCAAATGCTTCAGCATTTTTTGCGAGTCAAAGAAGATCTCTTGGTTGCAAATTTTCTTTATCAAATGCAATTAAATATGATTTGTGCTAGGGAATCAGATGTTTAGAGACAGAGGAAAGCTGCATGTTTCACTTAACAAGATTAAATTATTTCTAGAAATTGTCGATTTTGTCCAGCTGTAAAACATTACAGATTGTTTCTAGAAATTAAATGAAAAAACACTTCAAATATTAGAAGGACAATATATAAGCCAATTAATAAATATCCATACTTAAACAGTCCAACATGACAAAACAAACATATAAAAGCTTGAGACTCACAGCATAATAATCATCATATAATCAGGTTTGAAGATTGAGATTCTACGGGAAAAAAACGGAATATTTCTTAAGAAGGATTAAAGACGAATATGATGGGATAAAGACGTGAGAAATCAAGAAAGATGCTTCTTTTTTTATCACAATGGAACGATGCTTCTGGAGGATCAATATGGAGGTTTTGATCACTAAGGGTATAAGGGTAGCATATTTTTTCATTGCTATGTTTCAAGGGGGAAATTAATTTGTAGTTTCACCCAACATACATAAAAATAATCAACTTAAAGTAGAGTTCCATTGACCTTTCTTTAGTTATCTAGTATTTATGATTATCTTTTATGTTCTTTCTAATGATAGTAAGATTTTATTTTGTTTTTCCCTTTGAGGGAAACATGAGGGTCGTGAGTGATCATACTTTACACCTAAGAAATATGTGTTCAAAAGGAATATGTATATACTTTTGGATTTAATTAATGGAATCTTTAAATACTGTGAGTGATCATACTTTACACCAAAGAAATGCTATCAGAATTTTGATAAAGAAAAATGTAAGTGGAGGTAATGTGCGTGTATTGTCAAAAAGAGGATGACTATGAAAGTAGGGATAGATTGAACGTTGGAGAAATGATTTGATTTGAGGTGGCATGACTCAAGATTACTCTTGCTCGTGCTCACACGATTGATGAGTTGATCGGTGGAAGTCGTGACTATGTAATATATGGAATCTTCAATACACTGCACTCATCAAAGCTAAGTATTCTACCTTTTTATGTTGGATTTTATTAGTATTAGTAATTGATTAAATTGAGTTCAAGTCTTCAGGATGAGACGATATCATTTTACAAATGTGAAAAGAAAAAAAGATGAGTGCATTCTAAAATCAAATAAATCTAATAGTACTATCGAATGCATTCTAAAAATGTCATTAGTACCATTTTGATCATTTTTGTTATCTTTACCATTAGTTACAAGTAATCACTTTTGTATACTAACATATAAGATATGCAATAAAGCCCAAATTGTTATAAAATAAAGAAAAGAAGAGATAGATGGAGAGGAAGAAAGAAAATAAAGATAAGAAAATATAAAAGAAGAGATGGAGAGAGAAAAAAAAGAGAAATAAGACAAGAGAATATGTAGGTACACTACAAAAAAAGCGCTACTTTCCGGCGCAAGCGTTCCGGCGTTTCCTTAATAATCGCCGGAAACAGCATACTTTCCGGCGTTTCATAAAAGCGCCCATGGAAAACGCCGCCAAAATGTGGCGCGCTTTTCCCGCCTTTTTTATGGCATTTACATACCGGCGTTTTGCGAGGCCCAAACGCCGGTATGTATATTTTAATATTTTTTTAAAGCAGCGCGGCATTTTATTTTTCTTTAATTTCAAATAAATGCATATCGGCGTTTGGCGTTTGCGCCGATATGCATTTTATTTTCTTTTTTTTATAATAAAAATGCACATCGGCATTTCAACCAAACGCCGATGTGCGTTTTCATTTAATTCCATTAAATGAATATACACATCGGCGTTTCCTGAAAACGCCGATGTGCGTTTTCATTTAATAAAATTAAATGAATATACACATCGGCGTTTCGTAGAAACGCCGATGTGTAATAAAATAGTATTATTCTTCGGCGCAACCAGGGACACGCCGCTAAGCACCCCCAGAAACGCCGGAACGTTTGTGTCTATATATACCACCGACGGATTGCATTTGAGCGTTTCTAAAAAGCGACAGAGGGGCCCACCGAATCTTTGTCTGCCAGTTGCGGTTTATATATTGTGTTTCTCCTATATATATAATGTCTCGGCGTAGCGGTAAAGATCCCATAGACGAGGAAGAGCAGCAGCGACTGCGCAACGAGGAAGAAGCCAGGCGTATAGAAGCTCTTCGGAAAGAGAAAGAGCAGGAACCTATTCCCCAGTCGGTGTTGGAGTACGTCAGTTCCCCTCTATGCACCGTACCGTATAGTCCTTACGGCTTTGGTGGGGACCCAGGAGTGACGCAGGACGAGCTCTGGGAAGACTTGGGGAGTGACGTCAACATCAGCTACGAGGAAATGAACGAGTTTTTGAATGAGGAGGAGAGACAGGAGAGGCAGGAGAGGGAGGAGAGGCAAGAGAGGGAGGGGAGCTCAAGCTCCAGTAGCGACGGTGACGGTGGTGGTGGCGGCGGCGTAGGCGGCGCCGGCGAGGAGGACGATGATATGTCTGTGCCGCAGGTTCTTATTCAACTCAAGAGAGGGAGGAGGTCCACTTCTGGGAGTGGATATGTGGTAAACGTCAGAGGTATGTAATTAATTTGATATATTGATTTAATGCATGTAGTAATTAATATATTTATATCAATTATCTGAAATGTGTTTTTTCCTTACAGATATCAATGGCGTTGTCACCAACAAGAGGCTGGACCAGAAGCAGGTGCATTCGCTTCCGGCGAATGAGAGGGTTGAGCTGCCATATTTCGAGGAGACTGGGCAGCCAACCAAGGATGCCGGCGTCCTATATCACCGCTACTGCCGCCTGCTCGGTAAGGATTTCCGGCGCTTCCCAATCGACCCGCTCGACTGGAGGAAAGTTCCTAGGTCGCGGAAAGAAGAGGCATGGGATATTATGAAGGTAATTTGAATTTCCAAATTTTATAATTACGTGAAATAATATATTTATTTAGTGTTAATGTTATTAATTGTCAAAATTTCCTATTGCAGAGGAAGTGGTGGATCCCCGACAGCAAGAAGCTAAAGAAATTCACGATATCTATGATCGGGGATTCTTGGAAGGACGAGAGACTCAAATTGTACAATGATAGGGCCGAGGGGGGGCGAGGTCTAGGGAGGAGGTGGAGAATATGGTGCCCGACGGAGTCGACCCTGAACAGTGGAGGCGGTACATCGGCTGGAGGATGTCCGACCTGGGTCAGGCGAGGTCAGAGCGGGGCAAGAAGGCGCGGGCACAGCAACAGGTTTCTCATACGACTGGGAGCAGACCCATGATTGTCGGCTATGACGAGATGGTAATATTAATATCTACTAGTCTTTGATTTTTAATTATTAACTATATATTATAACGATTATTTTTTGACGTTAGAAATATTTCAGTTGCAGGAGGCCAAGAAAAAGGGCGTCAAGAAGGGCGTCTACCGCGACTATATCGTTCAGGTGCGCAGCCGGAAGGATGGGAAACCTGTTTCCCAGAAGGCTGCCGAGCATATCAAGAAAGTCGCGAAGGCACAGGCGACCGTGGAAGCCAGGGCGACCCCCGATTCTCAAGAGGGGGAGAGCGTGAGCCCGAGTCCCTTTGCCGAGGTCGCTGCTATCCACGCGGAGATTGGGACTCCGGATCCTGCCGGACGCGTGCCAGGTCTTGGCTTTGGAGCCAGACCCACTCAGCTCTTCACTTCTTCCGGAAGTCGCGGGACCCAGGGCTACTCACCTGCATCCTCTGGGGCGACTCAACATGCGCGGCAGCAAGAGGACAGGCTGCGGGCGCGCGAGCTGGAGCTCGCAGAGCGTGAAGCCCGGGTGAAGGCAGATGAGGATAGGCTGGCGCGCGAGTATGAAGCCCGGCGGCAGTCGCTAACTGGCGCGCGGAGTTTAAGTGCCAACAAGAGGAGTTCTTTAGGGCGCAGGAGCGGAGGTGGGAGGAACGCGGTCAAGCCTCCTCATCACGTGTTCGTCGCCGACGCCGACGCTCTGCAGAGGATGAAGATGAGGATGAGGATGAGGATCGTGTAGATTAGTTTTTTTATTTGATTGGACTTTGTTTATTGTACTTTTGTTTTGTACTTTTATTTTAATCATTGTACATTTTTATATTTTTGTAAATACAATTTTATTATTGCCAACCGTTTTATATGTAATTATATTGAACTAAATATTACAAGAAAACAGAACTAAATACGATAAAAACTGCGAATATTTATTTATATGTACATACATTCGCTTCATTCCTTACAAACAACAATCGTTTCATTCATCATCACCATCTTCACGGTCTCTAACAGACGGTACCGGTTCATCTCCTTCGGGCATTAGGTAGTCGGAATTATTAGGAGCAACCAGTTGAACAGTTTCAGTTGTCGCGTCTAAATTCTCGTCCCCCATGTCGTATACATCGCGAGGTTTTACCTGAATCACCATTTGCCAATCTTTGTTTTTAGGATCGGGAACATAATAAATCTGCTGCGCTTCGTCAGCAATGATGTATGGCTCGTCGTCAGGTAATGCCCCTGTGTGGAAGAGTCTCGAGAAATTCACGGAGGTAATACCGAGAACGTCAACTTTCTTGCCTCTTTTTCCCCTAGTATCTGCCCAATCGCACTTGAATAGCGGAACGGGAAATGCACCGTTGTAGTTGAGCACAAGTATATCAACAAGTTTCCCATAATATTGAACCTCCCCTAAACGCGCTTGAGGATCGTCTCTACTAACATAACTCCTTGTTCCAAATGAACCAAACACACCAGAGTTTTGTGTTAGACGAGAGCCATCGCGCGCAACAGTGCGGAAGTGAAAGCCGTTGACATTGTAGGCAGAGTATCTCTGCGCATACTCAAAAGGCCCATGTGCTAGATTCACTAGTGATGGTGGCGGATTTGGTTCGTTGCGTATTCTTTTCGTGAACCAATCAGCGAAGCCCCGGTGGACCATTGTATCAATCACAGCTGCAGTGATCCCCGAGCGTCCTCGATTCTCCCACTTGACATATCTCCGATAATCCCTAAAAACACAAATTATCGGTAAATATATATTTAATTAAAATGTAATGTAATAAATATAAACGCACTCGCGATAGGAGTCCACGGCAGTGCAACGTGTAAGGACATGTCTGTGTGCTTGCAACATCTCGGCGGGACTCAGCTGGTGGAAGTGCGCTGCTCCTACTGGCTTTCCAATGGGGGGAAACAACATGTCAGAGATGGGATTGACATAGTTCGAGTTATCTTCAACTCGGGGTATTCGCTCACAACGAATGTTCTGACCATAATATCTTTCAACAAATGCAACTACCTCGTCCCCCACGTAACACTCAGCAATGCAGCCCTCTGACGCGGCTCTATTCCTAACGAACGACTTCATTTTCCCCAGGTACCTTTCTATGGGATACATCCAACGGTAGTGCACCGGCCCACCCATCTTCGCTTCTTCAACAAGGTGGACAATGAGATGGACCTGTGAGGTGAAAAATGATGGAGGAAATATCATCTCCATGCGACATAGCATCAGAACAACTCTAGTCTGCAGGTCGTCTAGCTCTTGCCTATCCAACACTTTTGCGCACAACTGCCTAAGTATAAAACTGAGTTCGGCCAAAACCATAGAAACATCTTCGGCCACTGCCCCTAACCTTTACGCGTTTACCAAAGCCAACACTGCCCAGAAAGTTTTTCGTTAGATGTTTAGGCTTACCGGCGTTTTGGGAATCGCCTCTAATTAAAGTAATAATAAAATATCGCATATCGGCGTGTCCACGAAACGCCGGTGTGCAATATTATATAAGTTAATATACATATCGGCGTTTCGCGGAACGCCGATATGTGCAATTATTTTTTTTATATGCATATCGGCGTTTCCCACAACGCCGATATGCATACAAATAATAAAATAACATACTGGCGTTTCAGACGTTGCGCCGGTATGCATTATTTTATTATACTTACCGGCGCTTTGTGTCGAAACGCCGGTGTGTTCCCATACTCCTATAAATAGAGGTACTCCCCCCACTTTGTCTTCCCATTCGTTCTGCCTTCTCACTATTTCTTTCTTCTTCATCGTTTCTTCCTTTGTCTCTGGTTATTCTCATTTTCTTTGTTTATATTTTTTTTTGCTTAAGTTCAGTTATTTAATTATTCATTGTAATACAGTTTATTTCATTATTCAATATAATACAATTTTGATCTATTGTTATCCTCTCTCTGTTACTTTATTTATCAATCATTCAGATGCTCTAGATTATTATTCTTGTTATTTTCTTTTTATGTGTGATAATATTTTTTATATATTATGATATCCATAATATTAAATTTCCGTCCCAACTTGATTTCAAATTGGGGCGGCGCTTTTTTTTTAATCAGTTTTATTTGCTTTCCGGCGTTTTAACACACGCCGGTAAGATAATAAAATATAATAAAACACACCGGCGTTGGACGTAAACGCCGGTGTGTTTCATTATATTTTAATATCGCTTTCCGGCGTTTGTGCTCAACGCTATGTTTTTGCCTTAACGAATAACATACCGGCGTTTTCTAGCTTGTGGTGCAAACGCCGGTACGCGTGAATATTTTATTATTTTTGCACACCGGCGCGACTCACAAACGCCGGTGTGCTTGAATATTATAATAATATATGGAACCTGCTTTGCGGCGTTTCAGGGTTCTCTACGGCGTGTCTGAAAAAGCCGAAAAAAAACTTTTCCACATTAAATCAGCGGCGATTGTGTAAAACGCCGTAGAGCCGTTTCGCCGGTAAAAAACGCCAAAACGTAGGGTTTTAAAACGCCGATAAGGCCCTCTTTTTTTGTAGTGGTAAGATATCACTTTCACTTGTGATTCAATTGTGCCAGATGTCTTGTACATAACCTCTATTTACGGATTTTAAGTCATTGAAGACTATGCATGGTGTTATATGTGACACATAACTTTTTATTACTATATAATAACGGGTTAATCAATTTTTAATCACCATTACAATAATAGAAGCCAATACAAATAAATTTTAACTTTTTTAATTTAAAAGTTTTATAAGACATTTTCTATTTGAAAATAGTGCAAAAATAATTTGTTCGTAAACTATGCTTCTATAATAAAATTATAAATTTTTAATTATTTATAAATAGTTATTTGGTTTATATATTCATGAAATTACTATATTATCAACAAATATTAAATTTAATTCAATTATACTATTACAATTTAAATTAATTACATATATATATAATTTACATGTACAATTATACTAATATTATTGTCATATTAGTAAAAACATCGTTTTTGATCATATAGTAAAAGTTGGTATCATTTTTGTACCTTGAAATAGTTATGTACTATTTTTGTTCCTTGACCAATAGTTATGTACTCCCTCCGGTCCTAAATAAATATAAGACCTAATTGACTTTTTTGAAAAATCATAAAAAAAAAAGCAAAATAAGTTAATTTTCTCTTAAACTAGTTTATTTTACTTATAAACTAATGGATAATCTAAAAATATATCAAATATGTCATGATTTAATAGACTATTTTGCAATCTTAACCTCTCCAAAAAAAGTCATCCAGGTCCTATATTTAGGACCGGAGGTAGTATCATTTTTGGGTCTTCACCCTATATTAAAATGATAGACTTTTTTTCAATCTAATGTTATGTTGTGATCATTCTTCTCGCTAAGTGAAAACTATGCCATGATAATGCTTGGAGTTTTGGTATTCAATATTTGTTTATGTTTCCATCCCCATATATATTATTTATTATAAACTGCATTCATCTATGCCATGATAACCAGCATTCCTATAAGCCATGATAATGTTTTTATCACGTGCTCTTTGAAATTTTATTTTATTGTAAATTGTTAAATTTTGTCATCTTTAATATTTTATTGTGATCAAGTTATTTAATTGCATTTGTTATTACTACGTATTATGTAGTCTGGAATCCAGCACTCCAACTTTGAATTGGTGGTTCATGTTTTTCCAGACATCTTTCCTATGTGAACCAACTTGTTTATACATAAATGAGATGGTCCTTTGTTTAATATACAATTTTTTATATTTTTTTATTTCATGTTATAGGATGTTGTGTTATTTCAAAGATGTTGGAATTATCTATTTAAGCCAATTGTATGAGCCAAAAAAGACAAAAAGTATACATTTCAAATATAAAAGAGAAAAATAAAACTTGATGCAAATATAAATAAATGAATTAAACTACATAGACATTTGCGCACCTTTACCTAACAATCAAGCCTGTTAAGCTTTCTCATCCTCCATCCCTTTCAAATCAAAGGAAATATGGGAACATTGAGATGTAAAATGGTCAAAAATAAAACTTGATGAACATTGGTGCACCTTTACCTAAAAATAAAACTTGTTAAGTTTATCATCCTCCATCCCTTTCAAATCAAATGAAACATAGGAACATTGAGATGTAAGATGATTTGGGAAATATAAAATTGAAGAAGGTATAGCTTCCCCTTGTTTCCTTCTCATCTTCAGCATTAGGATTAACTTGAATTATTCACAAAGATCAAGTTCATCATCAAAGGAAAGGTTGAGTACATTATGTCATCATCATTTCAAAAGCTCTTTATCAAAAGCTTTTCATTAGCCAACTTGTCAAAAGCTTATACATACATGCCTTTGTGTATTTGAACTCATCATCAATTTCTTCAGTCATATGTCGTGGGTCATTAATAAGTATCTCTGTAAATACGTTTTGACATAGGAAGTTTGCCTTAACCTTGATGAGTCATAGCATCCAACTCACCTATTATTAAAATGAACTCTAAATCTGTTAGGATCCCACTTTGTGACAGTTTAGAAACAGAATTAGGATTGTTTGTTAGTGTTTCTTATGACATTTTATTACGTTGTCATTTACTGTTTTTTGAATTTTTATTAGTCAGTTAAGTGAAATGTCATTATATATAGACCTATTGTAATGTTGATTGGATATGAATGAAAAATTGAATTATGATGTAGGAGATTGCTCCTCTTTTCCCCCCTAAAACTAGATTCTGGTTTTAGTCACCTTTCCTCTCTAGAATTAGATTATGATTCTAGAGTTCATATCCCTTTTCTTCTTTTCTCTTCCCTTCCTTTTCTCCCATTTGTGTTTATCTTTTACTAGGTTCTATCAAAATCCTTTAGCTTATTATAAAATGAGTGGGCGCATGTTTCACAGTCAAATGTAAGACCAAATGAATCTATTATATTGCCATATTGTTAGATGCTTCACCAAAAGATAAAATGCCATGCTGGCCGAACCAGGAAATCATATTTCGCAACTCACAATAATTATTTTTTATAATTGATCATAATTCTAAAATGGGCAAAGGTGCAAAACTATACATGGTCAGTTATAAAGGGGGCATCCAATACCATATTAATTTTGAGGGTGCAAAAATATACATGGTAAACCAAAATGAGGAAAATATATACATGGTAAATTGTAAAATGTGCAAAAAGATACATGGTAAATTGTAATAGGGGCTATGGCCAAAAAAAAATTGTAATAAGGGCACCTAACACAATGTGAGTGAAGAAAACAAATGGTGTGGTTCCCCATTTTAGTTTATCATTTATATTCTTGAACCCTCAAAATTACCATGGTACTGGGTGCTCCCTTTACAATTTACCATGCCTATTTTTACACCTTTACCCTTCTAAAATGATTATAAAATCCAACTTTAGAAATTTCATTGGATAGGATCTTGAGTTAACCCCAGTTGTTGACTTGTGGGTATTTCATGTAGTCTATGGCATTTAACCTAATGCAACATAATATCTGCTCTGGCAACTCCTCTGTTTTGTTTCCCTGTTTCATCATTAAACAAAAAACTTTCATATATATTTTCCTTTTTATAAAAGAATACAAATGAGATTTATCATTTCCTTTTTATAAAAGAATATAGATGAGATTCATCTTATCCTTCTGTCTCTCTGATAATATATTATAGTATTATGTAATTACGATTGTGAATGTAATGTAAAAGAGTAATAAGATATGCTAATGGTTTATGATATACGAGAATTTTAACTTCCAAATTACTTGAACAATCCCTATAACTACGAGTATAAAAATATGAATTGTGAGGCCAATTCCTATAACTTCCATCTATGTTTTCCAGCTTCAGAAAAACTACTTGCCTGAATTGTGAGGCCAAGATCAAGGACGCAGATCTTTAACCTGTCCATGAAAGTTTCAAATCCTTTCCTGGAGATGTAACTGAACCTATGCATATCCAAATCAATCTCAAAGTAATTTTCTCCCTGAAAATAAAGTATACTTATTAGCTCGTCCTGAAAAGGGATTTTTCAAAGCAAACAGCTAAGTATTGTCTTTTAATCTGTGGCCTAAAAATAAAGGTGCCATAGAAAATTCACAAGGTTGTGCAATTTAAGCAATCAACTAAAAGAAGGCCACAGAAAAATCTGGAATTATTGAACTATTTTTCTTTTTTGTTCTTTTTTTCAATAACACTTTTGAAAATTGTATCAGGGAGAGCATGCTGACCACACATAGCTTTTACAAATCAACGAATATGACCCAAAGGACTATTGCATCCCAAAACGATGTGTGTCTATCTTTTGATCCAGGCTTTGATGAAAAAAGAAACTTTTCAACACCATTGGGGACCCTATATACCATGCAAGTAGAGTCAAAATAAACAATAGAAAGAACTCACAAGATATATTTAACGTCAGATATGATTGCCACATCAGTAGAACTAGTCAATGCAATTCATTTTAAGGTCATTTCTAGATTTGGTATTATCTAAAGACTATTTAGTCAGACCTTACATATTATAGGATTGAAAATCAATAGTTGCAATAAACAAAATAATTGTCTTATGTCAGTAAAACATACCAAGTAAAACTTATGTTGAGGACGTGAAAGGATCGGCTTCTCATTGTAAGCCACCATTAGCTTACGCTCTGGAACACTCATCGGAAGATCTTCAACATTGACAACACGGTTCAATATTTTCAATCTTTCTCGGAAGGGTACTATTGTATCTACAGGAAAACCCTTCACCTTTTCAACTTCATCATCCAGAAACCTCTATAGAAAGGCATATACACTTGTTTCAGAAACATGAAGTGATTTAATCTCCCCAAATTAATCTACAATATTGTAGGATCATCAGATTGGATATGATTATTCAACAATTATGGTCCCTTTCATTTCCATTTTCTTGTTGACATATACGGGCAACCAAAGAGCTCTACCTATTAATGTATAGCAGGTAAAACAAAACCATTAAATTGGCAGCTGAATGTCTTATCTTACTCTGAATTGTTCTTGAAAATATTGTGGAAGCTCCTTAGCATAACTTTCAGAGAGTTTAAAATACAACACAAAATTTATTCCTTCCCCATCAGTTTCACCTTGAAAAAGTGTGGCAGGGTAGAGAGGAATCTGAAATCCATGAAACATTGAGAATCAGATCTATAGATGGATTCATTCACACAATGCCACCTCAGATTCTTTTCTAAATTAAATGAGGAGATATTTGCGGATTAAAAAGAAAGAACACTAAAAATATCTTACAAGAAAAGTAGAAGAAGTACCTGAACATTTACAACAAGTATGGATGGAAGATTCCCAGAAGAAGTAACAGTGGGAAGTTCCACAAATCGAGCTATATGATCCACTTTTCGAGGAGACAAGTATACATCTACACCAAAAGGATAATATGCTGCATAGCTGGGAGCAAACTCCTTCTTCTTGTCCCTAATATAAATGTAAACCGATGGACAAGTGAAACATAAGATTCTTTTTTTTTCACAAGCCATCAAGGTTGTAAATTTACATAGATTTTTTACAATATGCAATTATGTTGTTTCATCATTAATTAAGATATGAAAATGTAGTAGAGGAATTTACAGAAAGACTCTTGGACGTACTTTAGGTAATTCACTCCTCGAACTTTGAAAGTGCTTGAGTTAATTTGTGACCAACAATCAACCATTTTCTTCTCAACCGGACAAAAGAGTACCTGTGATCCTGCAATTGGTCTTTGCAGAAGGGTTCTAGAGGAAACTGAAAAGCAGGAAGGGACATGAAAGTGATATTAAATATAGTATCCAATAATAAATAAACTACAAATGTGATTATAACAACGAATTCTGCTAACAATCAAACCATAGAATGTAACTTTGAGCATTTCAACTCACGTGGATTAGCATTCTCATTTCCCTCCTTCCAGATTAAGGGGAGTTTAATTGAAGCCTTTCTTTCTGAATTAGGAGAACCCAAAACCGATGATCCTTGTCTCTCATCGGAAGGAACATTCACTGCAAGACATGGCAAACAATTACAAGGAAGAATCCCACAATTGTCCAATTGAACTCGTTCCTTGTTGGAGGTATCCACTGATGCGATATCATCGACATATACTGCTTCATTTACTTCATTTATACTTCCATTTTCATCGTGTTTGCACTGGAAATCAGTGTTATCAATCATTGAGCCTCCATGATTGACATCTCTTGAAAGTGAGTAACTCGATAGGGACAATGCTTCATTACCACTTGAAGATACTAAATCTGCAGATACCAACTACAATTAATCACGTTGTAAGTACAAGTTAACCAAACTAATCCATTAAGTTCCCAAACTCATACCATCAGAAATACTCATGTAGTCTTCATCACAGTCAGATTCAAATACAGCAACCGAATCAAACCATGTATCAACACCACCAGCTGCCAAAATTGACATCACAACCACATTAGAACAATAAAGGATGCCACTATAAAATCACAATTGAATTTCAGAACATAAAAATGCATTCAACATACCAGATGTGGTTACTTAAAGTTTTAGTACTGTACCCACAAGTCATTAACAATTCCTCAATCATTACCTTAATTTCAAATCAAATAAAATTATGCAAAATTCTGAGCAAAAGAAGAAAATCTGTAACATTCATTGACACACTCATCCTAACTTTACCAAGCATTACTTTTATTCAAAACAGTTTAGCCCTCCACAAGACCTCAAACATGATCAAATACTGAGTCCTCCAATAAAATCTCCCACACAAAATCTGTAATCCAACAATCTAAAATAAAAATAAACAGGCTTTCTTCAAATAAAAACCCCTTCTAGTAGAAGATCATTTCACAGAAAGAAAGGCAAGAAGAAGAAAAAGAAGACATAAAGAACCTTGAAAGGATGGTTTTTGCAATGACCCACTAGACAAATTTGAGGTAACTCTTCTTCTGAGACCATTTCTTCTTCTCTTCCCACTCTTCTTCTTGGATATGCTTGACGTCTTTCCAAGACACCCCTTTGGCTTCGACGCACAAGACCCCATCACACAAAAAAAAATCTTCTCTCCTTCACACTCTGATCATAATATTAATAATACCCAACAGCTATTCATAGACGCAAAAGAAGAACTAACGCAACAGAAAAGGAGAAAATATTGGAGAAAATAAGGAAATAAATATAATAGAAGCTGAGAGGCACCGATTGTTTGACTTGGTTTTGGAAAAGGTTCAAAATTTTTGGTTCCCACCATAATGGAGGGAATAATAAATAAGGAAGAAAAATAAAACCCAGAAAATAAGGAATATAAATAAAAAGAAGAAAAAGTCAGTTTTTTATTCATTTTTCAGTTTTCACACGCTACATTCATTCATTCTATTAATTCATTCATTCATTCATTCTAAAATGGGAAAGGAAGAGAAACGTGAAAGGAATAGTAAAACAATTTTGTTTGTATGTTTGGTATAGCGACGCCGGCCGTTTTCATGTGTGGTGTTGGTGGTAGGGAGAAAAAACTAAAAAGGCGCCAATGGCTGCCACAAGTGATAAAAGTTGTGGGCCCCAGTTAGGTGTGGTTGTTGTATGAGCGTGTGCCACGTGGAGAAAGGGGGAATTTTTGCTTCGGTTTTTTTTTTTTATTTATGTTGATATGTTGATTTTTGTTGACCCATCCTTTTCAAGTTTTAATGACTCAATTAGTTATGGTAAAGAAAAATGGCACAATTAGTAGTGAGTTATTCTAAATTAATGAGTTGTCTCATTTTTGATCTTTTTTTAAAAAAAATATTATTATCCGGCTGTGATAATTATTTGTATATAACAATATTATATTGCTAATAAGTTTTAAACTATTCAATATAGATATTTCATTTAAATAAGTTGTCTCATTTTAGATCTTAATAGCTCTGGTTGTAAACATGTGATATATTTAAAAAGTTGAGTTTAACACTTAATATAAGACATTTATCTATCAATTTTTTTTCTAAACTATTCCTAATAACATTGTTTTGATAAAAAAAAAAACTTAAGAGAGGGTAGGGATATTACCTTTGTTATCACATTCATGTGTTGACATTATGATTTTACTATTTTTACCATTTTACCTATACAAAACATGTCACAAGTCAATTATATTTGTATCGCCTCTAAATCGGTAAAAAACTTATATCACCTTGAATGTAAACTTGCTCTAAATTCATGTAAACTCATGAGTCAAATTTTAAAGGAAACTCATGGTAATAAAATTTTAATGAAACTATCCAGGTGGAAAAACTCATGAATGTAAACCCATGAATTTTTACATGTCACCAAATGTAGCGTTTTTACATTTCTACCTTATGAAAAATCACATTAACTTGCTCTAAAACCTATTTTAATTATTTTATTTTCCATATTCAATGAATTTATATATAAATTTAATAAAAGCTTCTTTTATAGATTGATAAAGTCTAAATGTTGATATTATTTAATACAATCATTTACATTTAAATTAAAGATAAAAGATAGGATCTGCAATGATCATATTCGAGAAAGAGTTGGGGTGACTTCAATTACAAACAAAATGGTAGAAAACCGTTTAAGGTGGTTTGTTGTAATATAGTGTTACTAATTCCCTAATTAACTTGTGACATCTCTTTAGTTCAATAATATCTTTACTAACTATGATAGAAAAAGGAATTTCAATAATATCAATATCTCTATCATAGTTAGAAAAAGAATATGCTAATAATTAAAATATTATCCATGATAGAAAAGAATAAACTAATACAGCACAGCTGCTATCATGGATAATTTATTGCTATCCATGTTAGAAAGGATTTGCCTAACATGGTTATTAAACAAAACTAATTATATTAACAATAAATAAATATTTATACATGCAGAAGCAGATGCAGGCCTATACCAATTGGCAATATAAAATTCTAAATAAACTATATCACCTCCACTACCTAATTTCCCTTTCCTGAAGCTTGCGCCTGTGCATGAATACCTGCAAAAATGTCAGTAATTGTGGGATGAGACAATTTGTCCCAGTAATCACCGCTTAACTCACTATAAGAGTGAGATGTGCGGTAGCGAGGACGTCTAAAAGGGTACCTCATTTTAAAACCAGTAATAAATATATATCCATGTCAAATCTTCTTCCATTCATCACTCAAATCCAACAATCACATCCAAACCAAATCAATTCATCATCTCCATATTCCGATTAACTAATACGACCACAACAACTCTCACACTCACCTACAGATGCATTGTGCCATCACGGTGCATTCAAGCATCTATTCTTCACTATATGTTTTGACACTGTGTCCCTCTCCATAATGAGGGGACAATTTCCCTCTCTAGCAATCTCCAGAGAGGGAACCTCAATTCTGTTTCCATTACAGAATGAGAACGGCTGGGCTCTCCACTGCCAAACAACCGTAGGTCACTTTCTCTCAATAAGTTGACCTATGATCCCCGGTCTAATCAATCCGAAAAGGATCATCAGTACAAATAACTGTCGATCGGCCAATCGACAGTTATCATCGCGCGATGGTACATCAATTTCAGTGTCATGCAATGCTTACCATATCCCTATCAATATCTCATCCACAATAATCAACATCAACATCAATATCAACATCAACATCAATATCAACATCATACACTCTCATATCACCTTTCAATCTATTATCCACAATATCTTCCCTTAACATAACTCTCCAAAATCTCAACTCACATCTAATCCATTTTCTATACTCACAACCTCTCAAAATTCAGCACCTGCAAATATATCACACAATTCCAAAATATCCAGCACCACCAGACAGGATACTACATATATAATGTGTCGAAATCTTTTATATGAAAATAATCGTTTTTGAAAGGCACCCGATAGCCTGTTTTGTATAAAAATACCTTTTCAAAGATAATATATATATATATATATATAGAGAGAGAGAGAGGGTGAGAAAGGATTTTAAAAATCCCAACTAACATCACCCTCAATGTTATAGTAAGGTTAAGTGTGATTACCTGTCGCTCTTTAGCAATTTACGCAATTTCTCAACCTATCTTGATGCCGCGAAAGCCTACCTCCATCCACTCCTATAATAATATAGAGTAAAATGATAAATTAATATCATTTTCACTTATAGTACTTTGACGTCCCTCTCGTATCACATATTACTACCCGTTTTCCCATACTTAATTCCAATTCTCATAGTTAAATATTAGATAATCCATGTTCAGTTCAAGTATCACATAAAAGCAAACCATTTCACCAAATACAAAGCAAGTACATACAAGTAACTTAAATTTCTATTTTAGGTTTATCAAATAGAATTTCTAAATTGCACCATTCAGCCAATTGCCAAAGAGGAAACAGTAACTCCAAAAGTCACAATGCAAATACCTAAGCTAATCCATCTACTCTGTAAAGTACCAAAAGAAAAGCATGTTACCTCGAGTTCCCATAACAGTTCAGCTTCTCAAATTCATTGAAATTCAACATGTAACTCCCTAATATCTTTACTTTTAACCTTAGAACCGGCAGCCATTCATGTAGAATCACTACCAAGTTAATTAACTAACCATATATTCAGATTTCACCTCATACATTTAGAATTTCAAGGTCATCAATATATCAAAGAAACTATAAACAAAGACATTAAAGTAAATGTTCAGCTGTACCAAATAAACAATATTCTCCACCCATTCGATCAAATTCAATTCAAAGAAATCAAACCAATCACTTCTTTGCAATCAGCCCCCCATATACATTAATCATTCAATTAAATTCACAAGAACCACAACAAGCAATGAAGTATAATAGTTTGCAATAAATCATTATTCTCATTTTTAGATTTTCAATGTAACTAACAAGTTGATTGCCCATTATTGTTCAGCAAACACCACTTTAAAACTTTCAGAAGTATTCTTCGCTCAATTTAATGCCTTTCTCACAATTCAAAATAATGGACATTAGCAAATCACCTATGCATCAAGTAGCAAGAACAACAAAGCACCTACACATATTCAATTTCATAATACTTGACCAATTACAACCACAGAGCAGAGAAGAACCAAAACTTATGAACCCCACTTGCTTAGCCAAAGTCACCATGCACAACTAGATTAAGATTCAATTAAAATCATACAACCATATATATACACACAAATAAAACAGATTTGAAACAAGGAACATTTTAGTCCCATTGACATAAATCACACAATAATTTATTCATTCTCAAATCAGCAGCAACAATGTATATATATATATATATATATATATATATATATATATATATATATATACTTAGGACCTCAAAAGATTACATACATCCTTTAGGCATATTAAGCAACTCAAACTATAAACACCTACAACAAGTTAACACATATTTCCCCTCCTAATTAAACAAGAAAGTTCAGGTTCACTTTAACCAATCTATTAAGCCCTAAAGCTTCAAATTCATAACCCAATCACCAATCATCCAATAAATTATCTTATACTTGAACAATGACTTAGATTGCAAATCTGAACACTCCCCACCACAAAATCAATTCGGCCAAAACATAATAGAAATAAAGGGAATCAACATGCTTGAGTCTCTACTTTCCTACTACTCATACACCAAGGAAACAAACCAAGAACAAAGCAAAAGCATAAGGGACCAACGTCGAGAACCACTACCTTTAGGCAAATATGAAACATAAATTCTAGTTTAATTGGTTCATCAACATCAAAACACCATAAACCAAAGCTTTAAAGTAGACACTCCCAAACCAAATTAACATTCAACCATATAAGCTTTCTTATTACTACCAATGACTAATTAAACATGAAATCAATTATTTATGCCAAGATTTAAACATGTGAATAACAACAACCTTCTCATATTTCACTGAATCAAGACACCTCAAATGTAAAATTCAAATTCAAAATAACATTTTACCAACAACAAGCCATAAAGGATTACATTAACACATATGCAACAGCTCAGCCATGTAAATAAAGGGAGAGAAAGTTTGGGATTCATCAATCTAAATACCAATCATATGTGCTGCCAAATCCTCAGACCCTACAACCATTGTACCTAGACAAATTAAAGATTTGAACCCAAAAATCCCCTTTAAACTCGTCAGCCCTATAGTCCCAAAACCTAGGGTTTACATAAATTGCTCCAAACTTCAATCAAAGTTCAATTTCTCATTCAATACAACAAGAATATAAGCTAAAGATTTATTTTTTACCAATTAACAAACCAAATCCCAAAACTAAACTCGGACTCCTCTCTCAATCTCGATCAAATCGCATGAATAGAAGTAGAAATCAGCATAAAAGAGTCACCTGAGCTTAAATCCAAACATCCTTGCCTCGTCGGAGCTCGCCGCCGCCGGGAAAAGGCTTCGCCGCCGCTGTCAATGGCCGGGCGAAGGAAGAAGCTGGCTAGAGGAATGAGGACGCGAGGGAGAGAAAGAGAAACGGTTTTGGGTGAGGCTGAGGGGAGAAGTGAGAAAGGACGGCTTTGCCGTCGCCGTCGCTGTCGGCCCCTGGGTGGCCGGCGAACGCGCAGGGACGGAGGAGGAAGGAAAAAGAAGAAGAAGGACGGCTGGGGAAGGGGCACGCGAATGAGAGAGTAGAAGGGAGTGTCCGATGTTTTAAGGAATAAAAGGGGGAGGGCGCGTTTGGTTTAGTGAAATAAGGGGGTTCTCTGATGATTTGTAGCCTAAACTTGCCATAGTGTACTCTTTTAATTTAAAAATCACTTAAATCAGCCTCCAATCTCCTTAACCTTCAAAATATTTTGCGTTTTACCATTCCCTCATAGTTCAAACTCTTCAATTTCTTAATTAATTATGCACCTTTATTACTCAAAATTTCAAAAATGTCCTCAAAATTCACCAAAATTCCTAAAAATTCCAAAATTCTCAATTTCTCCATTTAATATTTCCCAAAACACTCTTTGATCCTGTATTAAATTTTTAGGATGTTACATTTGTACATGTTCAAAGAAGAGAATTAGATGAGCCAGTAAGAATAGTTGACTAAATGATATGGAGTCCTTACAAAAAAGAGAGAGAGACCGAAGAGAACTCTTGATGAAATTATTCGACGAGATTTTATGAACAAGAATTTATCGCCAAACATGACTATTGATCGAGCACAATGGTGTCCTGTTATCCATATAGGCGACCCCACTTAGTTGGGACAAGGCTTTGTTATTGTTTATTGTCTATTTATATTTAAATATATTCAAGTGAAATTATTTTTTATACTTTTTTATTTAATTATATACTTGAAGTACATGTTTATTAATAAAGGCCAAACCTTATATGTTTGCAATTTGAGTTTACAATTTGATTTTACATTCTTCTCACGAGTTTGTTTAGACTTTAGACATATGAGTTTACAACCTTAAATATTACCTTTATGATAGATGCTATATTTAATGACTGGAAAAATAGATTGTAAGAATATTATGATTTTTATTTTCAAAAGATAAGTATGGTGGAGTATATGCTATGCTTCACCTGCATCTCAAAAGTTAGAAGCCGAATATTAAGGCTTTAAACAATTCCTATCCAGGGAATGATGATTCCATAAAGAAATCCAAATGCCTAGCACCTCTGATTCTTTACCTAAAGTATCATGAATCAATTAATATAATACCCTTAATGTACTTATTATAAAGATTTTGGTATGCTTTAGAACATAATATGTTGGTTTGTTTAAAATAATAAACATTTCATATAATTATCCTAGATGACAAAAAAATAGAAGGTATATTATTTTACATTTTCCCCTGTGTACAATCAATGACATTCTAGTCATTTGTCAATTAAATTTGATTGTCCTCAAGTCTCTTGAGACATGGTAATAATTAGATGATTTCTAGGGACCTCATGTTAATAAAATTTTAAATGGAAACTATTTAAATTTAATGGCGATATTACATTTGTTTTATGTCCAATAGATGACTATCATTGGTGCACCTCGTGAAACTTGGGTATTTGAAACGCTGGACAAAGTTTAGTATCAGATTTGCACCTTTGCCATTAAAAATATTCAATATAGAGATTCCATTTAAATAAATTGTCTCATTTTAGATCTTAATATCTCTAGTTGTTAACACGTGTCATATTTGAAGAGTTGAGTTGAACCCTGAATATAAGACATTTTTCTATCTATTTTTTCTAAACTATACCTATGAATGTTTTTTAATTAAAAAAACTAGAGAGAGGGTGGGGATATTACGTTCGTTATCAAATTCGTGTTGACACTATGATCTTACCATTTTTACCTAACCAAAGCGTGTAACGAGTCACTTAAATTTGTAATGCCTCCAAACTCAATAAAACTCACGAGTTTACATGTGGATCAACATAGCGTTTTATGTTTCTACCTTATGAAAAATCACATTAACTTGCTCTAAAACATATTTTAATTATTTTTATTTTTCCATATTCAAAGAATTTATATATAAATTTATTATAAATTTATTTTTTAAATTGATAAAATATAAATGCTGTTATATTTAATAAAATAATTTATATTTAAAATGTATTCAAGTTAAATTATGTTTTTTGTATTTGCATTTCGAGTTTACAATTTGATTTTAAATTATTCTCACGGGTTTGTTTCGACTCATGAGTTTACAACCTTAAATATTACCTTGATGATAGATGCTATATTTAATTACTGGAAATAGATTGTAAGAATATTACCTTTATGATTTTTTTTTTCAAAAGATAAGTACAACGGAGTAGGAGTATTTGTTATGCTTCATCTAATGGAAGCCTTATTATAGCTTTAAACAATTCCTATCCATAGAAGGATGATTCTATAAACAAATCCAAATGCACAAGGGGTGCAAATCAAACTGAAAATCAAACCAAACCAAATTAAATTCTTTTATTTCAGTTTTCGGTTCTTACTCAGTTTTTTAAATTCGGTTTTTGATTTGTCTTTTTAAAAAAGATTTCGGTTAACCAAATAATCGAATTAATGAAAAATATTATCCTCCTCAAGATCATTGATTTTTCTTCTCTTTCTGGAAGGCTCAGTGGGGGTATAAAGTTGGGATTTTGTGTTTCGATCAACTGCTTTATCAACAATTTCTTTAGAACTAACAATGTCAACATTGTATGAAGCAAACGATTCTTGTAAACAATTTATAAAATTTATTATTTGAACTAAACAAATTTAGGTTCCAAATTTAAAAGCAATTGAATCGTCACCCCAATTCCATATTTGATGTTATCCTTGGAAAATTTGAAAAAAATCATAAATAAGAATTACTCAAACTGTACCCCCACTGAGTTAAAGAGTAGTATCTCAAAATTTTTTTCCAACCCTTTTTAAAGTGAAAGCGATCAAATCTATGTTCTAATCTAATTTCTCATATACGATTATGAGTGTCATACAATGTCACAATTTCCGACCGATCAAGTTTGATCCATGTTTCAGAAAATGAAGTAGGAATATCCTGAAATACATGAGGTTGAAAAAGCAAGTTAAAACATAATTAGATGTGAAATTTACAAACCATGCGTCAAAATAAAGAAGGTTATTTAAGGAATAAAATATAAAACAACTTACCAATTTGCTTGTATTAGTACCAAATAGTGCGAAAACCTTGAAGAAATGAATGGGCTTATAAGGAGACATATGAAACTGTCACTGTACGTGTAAAAAATTCATCAATTGGAAGTGTAATCGGTTTAAATGATTGAATGATTGGAGGATTGTATTTCTTTGCTTTGTGCTCATAACCGAGTTTGGCGGAGGATTGTATTTTTATTTATATGAAATACATTAAGTTCATACAATTGTGCATTAATTAGAAATTCAGATTTGGTAATTAATCTCTTACAATTGTGCATTAAATTCTAACATTGTCTATTTCTATTTATATGAAATACAATAATATCTTATAGTTGTATATTTAAAAAAGGAAACAAAGGAATTTTTTATTGCAATACATTAAATTCTGGTTTGAATAAGGATTATTTACTTGTCTAAAATGTACACACTCATAAAATTATGCATAGACTAATTTGAGAATTTTTTTATTGCAAGTTTGGCTCCAAATCATCCAGTATGCATAGACTAATTTGGGATTTTTTATTGCATGTTTGGTTCCAAATGATCCAATAAGATTCATTTAAACTGGGACTTCTTGTGACACATGGCCCAATAAATTCTGAGGGTAGAGAGATAGAGTTATATAATGGATATTAATTTTTTCAAGGTATGCCTATAATCTTTTAGTGTCACTTCTACTCTTTTTTAGTCTCAAAACTCTACAATTATTACCTTTTCTCAAGGTAATAATATATTTTGGTGTTCATGAACAAATGTTTTGAGAAACCTGACGGATGTCTTCAATTATTTGACTTTCCAAATTTGTTATAGTTGGCATACCTTCAATTTTTATGCCTATAACATGCATTCCCTAACCATAAATTGCTAAATTTATAGGCCATACTTAGGTTGAAAATTTGTCAACATGCACATGTAGAAAACATTCAATTTATAAGTTTTTGTTCTCCACTAAACCTTTTCACTTTTTCCTTTATTTCTAATGTGCCTTTGATTAGAATTTTGAAGGTCTTGTTTTCACGTTCAAGACATAGAGACATTCTATTTTTGTCAAATTGTTGCAAGTATCGATTGCTTTCTTTCTTTTCAAGAAATGCATGAGTGACATGTATTTGTCGTTGTAGATTTTCTCTTGGTTTCATTTTGTTAATTGCATATATGGTTCTTCTGAATAAAGAGAGAGAGACTTTGCATTTCTAAGAAACAATGACGATGTAATAATCTATTATGGAAGTTGTTTATTTTTTGCTTGCTTTATGTTGACTCATTCTCAATTTTTCCTTGGAGGGTTATCACAGGTACATGTTAATGAAAGTTTGATATGGAACATATGGGAGTGTCTAGAGAGCTATTGATAAGCTAACTGGTGAAGTTGTAAGTGTGTCGTCATGTCTTAAATCGCATTATTCTAAGTCAGACTCTAGTTCTTGACAGCTTATTTTAAATTACAGTAGTAATCAACAAATTGAAGAAAAATAATACTGTTGGGAGGAGCGTATAAATATTAGAGAGGTCAAGGTGATTACATATTCATCTTGTATAACTTATAGTTGTTTTACGTTTATTTTTATATGCTTATAATTTTTCCATATTGGTTTCATTTCTCTATATATCTTAAAACTTTTCATCTTGTTGCAGTTGTTGAGTAAAATGAATCACCCTAATATTGTGAAGTCAAAGGGAGTTATACAAGAATTTGGCATTTTATACTTTGTGTTTGAGTACATGGTAGGTGGAAATTTTTGTCTTGGTATGATGTCTAGCTATTGTAAATTCTAATACTAACCAATGTACCACTTTTGGATTTGTAAAAATACAATCTTCACCAACTCATAAAAGACAGGGCCAAGCCATTTTGGGAAGATCAAGTTAGAATTTAGTGTTTCCAAATTTTCCAAAGTCTTGCTTACATGCACCAGAATGAATTTTTTACCGTGACATGTAATAAGGTAATTTTTGTTGTTTTATTTTTGGCAAATTATGTCATGATAATTTTACCATGTGCTTTGGCAATCAAGAAATATTGGCAGCATTTCATTTTCTTTATAATAAATGGCTATAGTTCTTATAAATGAGAAGTTGATGATAAACATAAACATATGTTTATGTTTATGTTCATTAAAATTCATATTTTTTTAGAATAATAATATGGAATGATTAATTATATTTTATTGAAAATGAAATATATTTTTTCAAAAACAAAAGAAGATATATAATTATATATTCTTCTTAGATTCTGACTCCAAATTCCAATGCTTCTTTCCGTCTTCCTTAAAATTCTCGTTTCAATATCTTTAATTTGAGTTTGATCATTTGAGATATCACTACAAAAAAAGGTGGTTTTTTTCACTAGATCTTTTTGGTTTTGTAAATTGAAAATACCAGTTATATGTTCTTTTCGGTTTCTCTCAATAATCAAAAATACTTGTTTTAAAACTGAAAAATAAAACTATTTTAATTGTCTATTTTTTATTAAATTTTGAAAAAGATATCTTGTTTTTGATTAAAAAAAGTTATTATTTGTTCCTTTTTTGCTGTTTCCAATTTAAACCGGCAATAACATTTGCGGTTTCAAATGAAAACCGCAAAAATTCTAACTGATGCATTATTTTCGGTTTGACTAAATCAAGAACTGAAAATAATGTGTTAGTTTCAAAGTTGACCGAAAAAATGTTATTCTACCGAAAAGAATGCAACTGAAAATATTTTTTCAATTTACCGATTCCAACTCACAAAAAATGGCCCTCTATAAATATGTAATGACATTTTGTGGAAAAGAAACAGAAAGAAACTCTAGCAAAACTTTCATCGTGCTTTCTTCTATAAAATTCCGTCTACAAGTTTTTCAATATGTCTTCAAGTCAAAAGAAAGGAAAAGAAGCTGAACGGGTTAGAAGTTCAAGAAATTCTGATAGAGAAGATAGACAAGTGAGGAGAAGGGTTGAAAATGGAGATGTCTATATTCCCAGTCAAACAAATCTGAATGATTTCCATATCAACCTTAGTTTTGATGAGATCAATCGGTTCAATCAAGGTGATCTTCATATGTCTGAAGATCAACTCCTCAACAATTTAAAAAATTTTCAAAGTATATCAAGTGAGGAATTGGATAGTGTGGAAAACATAATGCTGAGTAATAAAGAAGGGTCACCATCTTTGAGTGAAGAAGAGGCGCCCCCGTCGTCTGGTAGTGATCAAGAGACGCCCCGTCGTTAGATCAACAACAAAAACGCAAGAAGTTATCTAAACGTGCATTATATAGCGTTGATGTCCAAGGTGATTGAAATAGAATAATGTTTACATTTGTTTAGTTTTGGTTATGGTGTTAATTTGAATATTTGATTATTCTTAATTTTTTTATTTTTGATATTTGTAGATGCTCAAGGAAATAATAGAAGGAGGAATATGAACATCAATGACACATGGAATTTGGAGCCTGGCCACAGAGTTATAATTCCCTTCAATGAGGGAACATCACAACCTAGATGTCATGGTCGGAATCTTTTCAACAAGTTTTGTTCTAAAATAGACAAGGATTTTTTTAAGTTTCCAGTTGATGCCAAATCATGGCATAAGTATCAAAAAAGAAAAAGGAAGATGCTTGGAATGATATATTGAAAGTAATACTTTTGAATATGGAAGTTTAGTATGATGCATGCAAATTACATAAAAAATTCAGATATTCAACAAAAAATCTCATTTTTGTTATGAATATAAAGCATAAGAAGAGAAGATAAGAGAGACAAGAAGAGAGTAGGAGAATCTCTTATTCAAGGGTTATCATATACAATAATGAGTCATCTATTTATAGAGGGGAATTAGGGTTACATCATTAATATGGAAAAGAGGAATATAGGAAACTAAGAGGAATATAGGAAACTAAACATTGACATCCACAATCAGAGGGATTTCATAACACTCCCCCTTGGATGTCTAAGACTAAACATATGCCTCATTAAAAAAAACTCCAACTAAGTAAAACCCAATGGGACAAAAACTTAATGGAAGAAAAAAGAGTACAATGCTTAGTGATACACTTATTGGTGCTGCCTCATTAAAAACCTTGCTAGGAAAACCCAGTGGGAACAAACCATAGACAAGGGAAAAAGAGTACAGCGTGTATTATCTCCCCCTCTTGACCACTTCAGTTGATATCTCTAAGTCGGCGAAGTCCAATGCCATAAGTAAGCTTTTCAAATGTTGTAGCAGGAAATGACTTTGTGAACATATCTGCTAGATGGTGATAAATTGATATTAATTGAAGGGTTATGGTAAGGATGAGAAGTGTGATTTTGATGACAATAATGGACGAGGAAGTAAAAATGGATGTGCAAGATGATGATAAATTGATATTAATTGAAGGGTTATGAGATATCAAAGGAATTTTTGAATTAGAAGTAGCAAGATGGTGTAAGGTTTATTAGTCATTCTAGGTTACAAGTACGATTTTGGTATGTAGGGCAAACAGATCTTATTGAAGTTTGATTGAAATCTGGTTCAAGATTATAAATGACTTACACTAGGTACATGTGTTCAATTATTAATGATGATTAAGATATGGGGTGTGTTGAAAGCAGGATTTGTTGAGTGAAAATATGAAGAACCATAGGTTGTTGTTGTGAGACATTTATGAAGACTGTTAGGGACCATGTATAATTAGAAGTACGGGTAGTTTGTGAAGTGTTAGAAAAAAGGATTTTGTAATTGCTTCATAGGAATTGATAGTCGTATCATACTTTAAGAGAATTTTGTTAAACACTAGGGGAAATCATGGATAGCTATGGAAAGTAGGATGAGGATTGGTAGATGATTTGTAAGTTGAATGAAGATCCAAGATGAAAGGTGGTATTGAGTGCAATAAATTGTGGTTGAATAGTTAGAATTCTACAAAGAATCAGAACTGAATTGCATATTTCTTGGTTCTAGGCGACATTTTTGGTGAATTTTGGGGACAAAATTCCTGAAAGGTGGGAAGAATTGTAACATCCTAAAACTTTAATACATGATTAAAGAGTGTTTTGAGAAATAATAAATGGAGAAATTAGAAATTTTTGGAAATTTTTAGAATCTTTTGAGATTTTTGTGATATTTTTTTTTGAAAGTTTAGGAATAAGTGTGTAAATAATTAATTAAGCAATTGAAGAAATAGAATTATGAGGAAATGATGGAATCCAAAATATTTTGAAAGTTAAAGAGATTGGAGATTGGTTTAAGTGGATTTAAATTAAAAGAGGACATTATGGTAATATCCGGTATAAAATTATACAATCCCAGACAAAGAAATGCAAACCAAACGCGGCCTTACTCCCTTCATTTACAAAACCGACGCCCTCCCCCTTCCTCCTTCAACCATGTTTGGCCCCTTCCATCTCTTCTCACCTACACCATTTTTCCTTGCTATTTCACTCTCTTTCTCTCCCCAAAAGCATGCAAATCTAGTGGGTTACTCAGTGCATAGTGAGGTTCAGTGGATCTACTCCGTTTTGTGCCTCTCCGTTTTCAAACTCGCATTTTTCCGGCGAGTGGTTCGTTTCCGGCGACGGCCGGTGGGTTTGGGAGGTAGGTTGACATTTTCCTTTCGTTCTTCAAGCTAGTTCCCTTCTCCAACTTCATTTTTTCACCTCCTCCCTTTTCTATTGAAGCCAACTCGGCCAGCCATCAAAGGGGCCGATTTTCCGGTGAGGAGCACGGTGGCCGACGGCGGTGGTACACCCCTCTTCGCGTAGGATCTTCCGTAATCCTTTTCTACCCTTTGTGATGTAGATTTTGAGATAAAGTTGCCTCTTTGAAGTTAGGGTTTTGGGTAGATTTGACATTTTTGGAATTTTCAAGTTACAATAAAGAATAATGAGTGATTAATTGAAAATTTATGAAGTCATGTGATTTTTCTTGAAGTGGAAATTATTTTGGAATTTTGGGGGACATTTTAGGGTTCTTTGAGGTTAGGGTTTGTTTATGAAGGATGGTTTGAGTGAATTGTTGGTTAGGTGATGCTTGTTAAGGTTATACAATGACATTGGAATGGTGAAATCAATTGAATTAGTGGTTAGGAAGGAGATTGGGGAATAAAGTGTAAAATAAATGTGAAATTTGTTATGTAATGGTGTGATGGGAATGTTGGAGGATAACAATAGGATTGGAGAAGCCATATTATATTAAAATTAATATTGATGAGATCGAAATGGTTGATGTTATAAGAAAATATTCATGAATTGATTATTTGATTAAGGTGGACATGTTGGATTTGATGAATAACTTGTAGAACGTCAATTGGAATGAAGTGAGTATTTGTTGTTGATATTGAATATGGATAATCGATGATTGAAGTAATAAATGATTGGGAATCCTTAGGTAGGAGTTGCTAGACTTGATTTATGGTTTTGAGATAACTATAGAGTTAATGAGAATGTTATTGGACATGGTTGGCTTAGCCAACAATGGGAAGAAGAGTTGGGATCTTTAGGTGATTGGAGAAGTAGAATGTTGTGAGTTGGCTTTATTGAGTATGGAATGATAATGTGTATGAGTGAATAAAGACCGTTGGTTATATTTGAATGTTGTTGAAGGTGATTTATGAGGGTTAGGAAATAATTTAATTAAATATTATAAGTGACAAGTTAAAAAGAAATGAAATTTATGTTTCGTGGTGTTAGCATGGACTATGAATTAATTTATAATTTTAATGTTTATTGTAGTTAGTAAAATATCATAGATTGTGAAGCTGGAAGAGTTTGGAACAAGTGTCCTTGGAGTTAATTGGGGTCAAATGATTTTGGGATTTGATTAGAGTGAAAATGGTGGCTGATTACTTATTCATTTGTTGTGATTTACATTATTTATGATTGGAGCGTGAAAGATATATACTTGTTTTGTTTTTGTGTTGTTGAGATTTCTTTGTGCGTTCATCAAGGAATGGTGTAATTGATCTGGTGGAGCTGAAAATGTATGAAATAAGATGTTATGTTACTTGAACTTTTTCTACAAAGGTTCAACTGAGCTTTCTTCAATTCCTTGATTTTGGTATTGTATGTGAATTATATTATGGAATCAACGTGTGAATTGTGTGTATGACTTTGAATCATGTTTGGACGATAAATACAAATTGGAAGGGTGTATGTTTTTTATGGCATGGTAGAGTTTGAATGGATTGATCATTTGGTTGCTAACATTATTTAATTGAGAAATATTAGAGATGTGTTGTTAGATGTGATAACCAAAATGATTTTTATAAGACCTTTACATTAAAAGAAGGGAAAATGAGTAGTCATATATGAATGAGGGAGACGTTGAAGTCCTATAAAGTGGAAATGATATTAATTTATCATTTTTATCTATATTATTATAGGAATGGATGTAACTAGGCTTTCGTGGCAACAAGAAAGAAAGGATGAGAAATCGCGTAAATTGCTAAGGGCAACAGGTAATCACACTTAACCTTGCTATAACAATGAGGGTGACGTTAGCTGGGATTTTCTTAAAATCCTTTCTCACCCTCTGTATATATATTATTTTTGAAAAGTTATTATCATACAAAACAGGCTATCGGGTGCCTTTCAAACACGATTATTTTTGTATAAAAGGAATTTGAAACATTATATATATTATCCTGGCTGGTGTTGGTTCTGGTTATGATGTGAGAGGTTTAGATAGTATTCAGTTAGGGATGTTGATAGCAAGGTTGAGGAAAGAAGTTGCATAGTTGAAATTTAGATATTGAAGGGAATGGTAAGAGCGCATGTTATTGATGTTGAAACTGAGATATTGAATGTGATTTAGATTGATGGATATTGTGAGCGTTGCATGACACTGATATATATATATATATATATATATATATATATATATATATATATATATATATATATATATATATATATGTACCATCGCGCGATGATAACTGTCGATTGGCCGATCGACAGTTATTTGTACTGATCCTTTTCGGATTGATTGGATCGGGGATCATAGGTCGACTTATTGAGAGAAGTGTCCTACGATTGTTTTGGCATTTTAGAGCCCAACCGCCCCTACGGTTATTAAGGCATTTGAGAGCCCAACCGTTCCCATTCTGCAATGGAAACAGAATTGGGGTTCCCTCTCTGGGGATTGCAAGAGAGGGAAATTTGCCCCCTCATCATAGAGAGGGGCACAGTGTCAAATCATATAGTGAATATTAGATGCTTGGATATATGCCCCATGATGGCACGTTGCATCTATAGGTGAGTGTGAGAGTTGTGATAGTAGTGTGGTTGGAGTGGAGATAGAGATTATGAAGTTCAGTTGATTTGAAAATGACTGGGGGAACTTGAGTGATGAATGGAAGAAGACTTGACAGGTATATGTATATATTACTGATTTTAAATGTGGTACCCTTTAGACGCCTCGCTACCGCACATCTCACTGTTATAGTGAGTTAAGCGGTGATTACTGGGACAGATTGCTCATACCACGATTACTGACATTTTTGCAGGTATTCATGCACAGGCGCAAGCATCAGGAAAGGGAATTAGGTAGTGGAGGTTGTGTAGTTTATTTAGAATTGTATATTGCCAATTTATAGTTCTGCATTCGCTTCCGCATGTATATATATATATATATATATATATATATATATATATATATTTAATGTTTAATATCAATCAGTTTTATTTATTAACCATGTTAGGCAAATCCTTTCTAACATGGTTAGCTTTTAATTATCCATGATAGCATCTATATTGTATCAGGAAATCCTTTTCTATCATGGATAATGTTTTATTTACTAGAATATTCTTTTTCTAACTATGATAGGTAGATTAATATTATGGAAAATCTTTTCCTATCATAGTTAGTAAAGAGATTATAGAATTAAAATTGGATATCATTAGTTAATTAGGGACTAAGTAACAGTATGTTACAAACACCACTAATGTGACCATTTCATAGATGCATCTAATATTTAGTCCATATAATATCTGTATAGGCCCATATATAATTCATACAATACACGTCTACATGTGTATAATCTCAACCAAAACTAGTGATGTTTCATATTTCATTCTTTTGAGAACAAGCAATTGAATCTTCTGGTTCATTAATGAGTATTTTGATATTATTTTGCATCAATATGATCCGTGATGATCCAACCGGTCATTGTCAAATATAACATTCACAAACTTCAAGTTTATTGTAATATTTCATCGATAACTTCTGATTATCGTGTCAAATTATTAATTTGATATTATACGAGATTTAAGGAAAGTATAGGAGTATAACTCCATCCAATGTGACTCATACATGTATTCTAATAATTTCCCCTCAAGTGAGTCATGTAAAATACTTTCCACTCGAAAATACATTATTAATTCTTCAGGAACTAATACTATTGTATCTAATGCATATAGTTCTTCAGGAACCAATATCACACTTAATATTTAATTAGAAATTTATTTTATGACTTCTGTTCATAAAAATAAAATTTTTATTGCTTCGGGCTATTGAGCTTTGCATATTTAACAATTAAGCAGAACATTTATAAAATTTATATGACTTCTGGTCATAAAAATAGAACTTTTATAGTTTCATTCCGTAAGAATTTGACCACTCGATCATGTAAAAACTTACTTTTTATGAATACAGGTCATAATAATACAATCTTTATGGCAGTTAGACACTGAATATTTAATAATTATATACAACACTTACATTTTATGACTGCAGGTCATAAAAATAAGATCTTCATGGCTTTAGGCCATGGTGCTTTAGCCATTTAAAAAAATGTTATATGACTACAGGTCATAAAAATATAATATTTATTGTTTCAAACCATTATCCAAATATAAAATTGGTATATTTATCATGTTCCATTACGTATTGAAAAGGACTTAGGACACAAGAGGGGGGTGAATTGTGGCCTCAAAAAACAGATAAAATAAAGACACAAACACAAATTCTTTTATACTGGTTCGGTCTAACTCTTGACCTACGTCCAGTTCTCAATCCCTTGATTGAGTTCCACTAATCCACAGGTTTTCAACGGGTTCACCTGCAACCTTTACAATCACAAGTTTTATGGGCTAACTTGCAACCTGACTCACTCCCCCTTACTACCTGCAAAAGTTCGACCTTTACAAAAAGGATTTACTACAAAGTTCACTTAATGAACAGATGTGATACACACTTAAGTACAATGAATGCTCTCAATAAATGTAGAGACTTAAATACAAAGAGTACAAGATGATAACAATAAGAATAACTCTCAAGGTATTAAGTGTTCTTTAGAACTTTAACGCTTTCTGAATATTCTCTGGGTATTATGCTTGAATGCTCTTGACTTTTTCTTAATCACTGCGTGTGTTGTTCTTGGTGAGAGTGTTTCATGAATGATGAAGTTGTTCCTTTTATAGTAGCCTCTAATACACCAGATGTTTAAATGACAATAAGTTCGTTTGAATCTAGCCGTTAAACCCTTGTTACCGTTGTCCTCATTAATGCTTAGCAGGGTTGACTTGCTTTAGCTCTGAAAAGTAGCCCTGACAATACTGCTCTAACAAAAGCAATTCTGACATCTGAACATTTGTACGGTCTCTGACTCTTGTACTTGCTATCAGATGGATTTTGGCTACCGGAAGTAAAAGTTTCGTCCTGTAGACGTTAGTCCAAGTATGTGTAATGTAAAGCATGTTCACTATCGGAAGCTCATTTGCTACCGGAAGTGAATCTAAGTTATGCACGCAAATGTTAGTCCAACAGAGTAATATAATCAAGTGCAATGGGAAGCATTTTTGCTATAGGAAGCTATTCTACTTAGACTCGGTTAACTAGGATCAGACTTAGTGTTCAGTTGACTTCCGCTATGGGATGTGTCCTACATCCGCAAACGCTACTTACGTTGTTCTTGCTCTAAGTCATCCGGTTGTGATTTTACATCCGATTGTGTTCTAACTTAGGATTTCTAACTTCCATCTAATTCTTCCTAAGTGTTCATTATGTTCTTTCATGTTTTAGTCTTCATCAAAACTTAAGATTCTAACACGTATGGCTTCAGGCCATTATGTAATAAAACTTAAGGTTCTATCAAATATGGTTTTCAGGCCAAATCTTTATTATGTGGAACTTCAGGTTCATCAAATATGGCTTCAGGCCATAAAAACTGAAATTTTTACTATATGGAACTTCAGGTTCCATCAAAATCAAATATGGCTTCGGGCCATAAATAAAAATTGGAACTACATATTCCGTAGAGATGACTTCAGGTCATCATTATATTGGAACGACAGGTTCCACAAATAACAAAATATAAGAGATAATAACAAAATGAAAATAAATGATATTATTACCATAATATTACCTCGTGCTTGGTTAGAGCTTCATACTCGTTTAGAGTTTCGTGCTGATAACGTGTTATGAATATAAAGCATAAGAAGAGAAGATAAGAGAGACAAGAAGAGAGTAGGAGAATCTCTTATTCAAGGGTTATCATATACAACAATGAATCCTCTATTTATAGAGGGGAATTAGGGTTACATCATTAATATGGAAAAGAGGAATATAGGAAACTAAACATTGACATCCACAATCAGAGGGATTTCATAACAATTTTCAAATTTTACAGGTAATGTTTACAGTTGATGGAGAGGCGGCGATGCAATACGCATTTAAGAATATTAGTGAAGGGTGGAAAAAGAAAAAAAAATAGCTTATACAAAAATGCTGAAGGGGATGACACCAAAACTGTGGACGAGCTTATTTCAAATATGCCGAGTGAAGTTCCTGATGCCTCATCATGGGAATAGTTTGTTCGATATAGGAGATCTACAGAGGGAAGGGTTAATAAACAATTTTTTAAGTAAAGATTAAAAATTTGAAAGCATAAAATTGAAATAATGAAAATATTATTTGAAAGACTATAGAATGCACAAGAGAGGGGGTGAATTGTGCTTTGAAGATTAAAAATAAATTAAAGACACAAGGCACAAACTTTATACCGATTCGGCCAAACTCTTGCCTACATCCAGTTCACCAACACCTTGTTGGGTTCTACTAACTTCAGGTTTTACTAAATCAGGTTCACCTGATTACCTTTACAGAGTATAGATTCCCTCTAACTCTCCCCCTTACTACCTGCAAGGAACTAAACTTGTTTCAAAGCCCCAAGCTTTAGAATAACCTCAAACAGAAGAGGATTTCAAAGATAATAAAGTTCACTAAGATGAACAGATAATGATAATCACTTAAGTACAGAATAATAGCTCAAACACAGAATTGAATGCTTTAGTAAATTTGTTCAGAGAGTAAGTGCTTAGTTAATTTGAGCATTTAATTCTTCAGCATATATATAGTCTCAAAGGAGATGTAGCCGTTTGAATTTGAACGTTGGAGGCTTGTTTCCGTTGAGAACATAGAATGTTGAGAGCTGAGGCTTGAGCTATGTTGCTTGAAGGTCTGATGATCAATAAATGCTACTTTACACCTTTGTAGTTGACCTTGAGTGTCCGCAGAAAGAAACTTTCCTCTTTGAGTTCATAAGCTGCAATCTGTGTCTAACGTTCTTCTGAAAAGGCCTTCTGATTGCAGCAACGTACTTTGTACTTGATTTTACTTTCTGGTCGGAACTTCGATTACAAGTTAAAAACTTCGATTATGCCACTTCGATTGCAAGACTGAGTGACATAGTAATCGTTAATACTAATGATCGATTGGTCTAAGAATAACTAAGTAACATCGTGATCGCTCATACTAGTAATCGCTTTGTCTAAGGATAATAACTAAGTAACACAGTGATCGCTTTGTCTAAGGATAATAACTAAGTAACATAGTGATCGCTCAACCTAGTAATCACTTGGTCTAAGGATAACTAGGTAACATGGTGATCGCTCATACTAGTGATCGCTTTGTCTAAGGATAACGATTATCTTGTTAATATCATTCTCTCATTTATTATTCTTTAGTTACTACTGTCATAGGCTTATTATTCTAAGTTAGTTATCATCAAAACTTAAGATTCTAACATTCTCCCCCTTTTTGATGATGACAACACAAAAGATAAATGACAGAATAATAGATAGAAAGAGAATTAGTATTTTCAATAATAGCATAATCCAATGTGAGTACAATATGTGATGAATGACATGATGCAAGTGAAAAATGATAATGCTTTAGTCTGAGTCTGTTTCACAAAGTATAAGTCTTCTTTTCTTCTCAGAAATCCCATAAATTAAACATGCTTCTTAGATTCATCTTTCTTCTTATCATCTCTTTTTCTCTTAGGAGCAGGCTTGACTGAGGGAGGAGGTGTAACATCCTGAAGTTTTAATAAATAAATAACTGAAATTTAGTAAGAAAAATATAAGTATATAATAAGTTATATATTACTTCTTGTGTAAATTGAAAATCTAAAAGCTTTGAAAATGAATTTAAGAAGTTTATCATATTTTAGCGAACTTGTTAGGATTTTATTTCCAATATAGGTGAAAGAAAATATTTAGGTATTTAATTGTTATTTGGGAATAATTATGAACGTTTATTATTTAGGAAATTTTGTTTAGAAAGTTGTAAGATTCTGGTATTTAAATTAAATAAATTATAATAATGATAAAAGATGGAAGTAATTTCCTAATTATGAACGTTTATTATTATTGAATTGGAAGTAATTTATATTTAACTTTTGAAAAATCAAGTTTGTACATTAATCTATGAACTTGTCAATCTCTTGAACTAAAAATGTTTCAAATACAAACTTGATACTTTAAATCAAAATTTTCGAAATTCTTACGAGTATGATTGTATATGAATACATTTGTATTGATCATAGATAAATCTAATGTTGATTTTATGCTATGAATGTATCTTTGATCAATTGATTTTCTGGTATAATAGATTCATATGATCAATCAGTTTCATTGGTTTAAAGGAAGACATGGCTTATAATGATTATGCATCCATAAAGTTTACAATTTTTAAATTATCTCAATGGATGTCAAAATGTCCTTCCTATTGAGTATTTCGAGAAAATTTATTCTTGGCAACCTTCGGTTTTTATAGCAAAACTTGAGTCTGATTATGTTTCAAACCTAAAAGGATTTAAAAGGATTAGTTATTCTTGCAATGAAAAGCACATTGGGAAATTAGTTAGCACATTGCAAAAGTTATATTAAAATCATCATATGCTAACTGCGCAAATCAATGTTGATGATATCATATTTGTGCTGCTAATGAAAAACTCTATTAAGAGTTCTCTGAGATGTTGCAGGAAGAATTTGAGATGAAAATCATAAGCATATCTGAGAGTTTGAATAGTAAAGTAAAAAGGGGAGTTTATTAGCCAAATTCCTTATATCTGTACTTTTATCTATTGGCTAATATATCTGATCCTTATTGGTTTGTCAATTGATATACTGCCCTTTTGATGATTAAGTCAAATGTGTTTCTCATTTGTATTTTCTTTTGGGATGATCTTCATTTGAAATATTTCCATTTAGCATGCTGTTTGATACTGTCAATCCAAATGCACTAAAAATATTTTCACTTTGTCTATAATTGATTTGTCCTCTAAGCATGAATATGTAAATTCTGAGTTTTTGCATGATTTAATGACAGCAAACTCATTATTTTTATTTGTCCATCATTATGCATAAAATATCTTTAATTAAGTATCAAAATTTCACTCTTGAGTGTTGCACCTTATTATTAGTAGTACATTTATGGCAACCTCACTACTTCTAGTTTCTTGTGAATATGCATAAAATGATCTTAACCTATGCATCAAAGGTTAAATTTTTTTGAGCTGCTGCAAATTTCATTGAAGATTATGTGTGTACAGAAACCTCATTCTATTTTGATACATGATTAGAATAATAGTGATTTAACTTGAGTATCATGTGTCATATTGAAAGATTTATGTTGATCAACTCATTATTTTCATATAGCATGAACCTAATCTAGCTCTAATTGATTTATAATCGGAGTAACATAGTGAAAACTTTAAGTTTTCTCTTGCATACTCATATGCCTAACGTTGTTCATGTCTTTCTTCTGAATCTTAAGTTTTGATTATCTTGCATGACTTGCTTCAACTCGTAAGTTTTGTGCATAACCTGATTTTTATCTGTGCATGCACTAAAATAAAAAAAATTTACGGGTTGATTCAGATTTATTTGACTACATATTGACATCAACTTATTATTAGCATCTGCTTATGATTTAAATGATTTGAAACTAACTTGAGCATCAAAGTGCATATCTTAAGTTTTGCAGATCATGCCATCAATGACACAGTTCCATTTATCAATCATCACTCAATCATCAATCAGTATCCCCTCCTATCGATCAATGGAGATGTATTTGGTTTTTCAGAGACAATGATCGGTAACTTACTTACATTTATCAATTATGGACTCTGATAATTCCAATTTCAGGTTGAAATGCTTGCTTAAGACTGTGTAATGGGATGCTTAAAATATTTTTCAACTTGCTTTGACTACCTTGAACTTAAAAGCTTAAATTTGTTTTGATATCATATCATACATGCATTCATGTTTTATCAAAGTTTTGTCCATAAGTATAGTCTGTGCATATACTTAGTCAACATTATTAGCCTCTGAAATTAATTTGCGAAATACATTGTGAAGGCTATGTTTTGAACTCATTGGAGCCTGGTCTATATAAAGGATTGATCATATTATTTTCAAGAACTCATCTCAGTTGTTTTTCAAAAGGTCAATCACATTTGTTTTGAAAAATCTGATCTTGCAAGCATCAATTTATATTGGTATCATATCATCCATGCAAATCTCTATTTGAAAATCTGTCATAAATATAGCCTATAGAATATATATTTTTGACTATCTGATAAAGGCTATATGCATTTTGAAATATAGATTATGATCACTGATTAAAAGGATTTTTAACATGTTCTAATCATAAATGATTTCTTAAGGAGATTTATTCTCATCTTCTTTGATGACATCTTAATCTACAACCCTGATTTCACATTTCATATGTCTCATTTGCGTATTGTGTTGCAAACTTTGAGGCAACATCAGTTCTATGAAAATCCTAAGAAGTGCAATTTTGCTGAACAATAGATTGCATTTTTGGGACATATTATTTCTAGTGTATGAGTCAATGTAGATCCAAAGAAAATTTCTGTTGTCCAATCTTGGCCCTTACCCCAAAATACTACTGAGTTAAGAAGTTTTTTTTTGGGCCTAACAGGTTATTATCGGCGATTTGTTCTAACTATGGACAAATTGCATAGCCACTTACTGACATAACAAAGTTGGGAGGTTTTAGATGGACAGAGGAGGCTAAACTGGTTTTTAACAAGCTTAAAGAAGCATTGATTAATGTTCCTGTGTTACACCTTCCAGATTTTTCTAAGCTTTTGTTGTGGAATGTGATGCATCATCAACAGGTGTTGGGGCAATTTTGCAGCAAGAGGGACATCCTATTTCATATTTCAGCAAGTTATTGTTGAATCAAAGAAGCATTGATTAGTCTTATCATTGCTTGCCTTAGTTCTTGCAGTAGAAAAATGGAGACATTATCTTTTGGGACATAAGTTTGAGGTTCACACTGACCATTTTAGTCTCAAATACTTGTTAGAGCAGTGCCTAAATACATCAGATCAGCAGAGGCTTCTTTAAGGCTTCTCCCTTTTGAATTTATAATTATTTATAGACCTATGGCCACAAATCAAGGAGCAGATGCACTTTCACGCCTACAACATTCTGCAGATCTGTTTGCATTTCTATTTCTCAAGCTTAAGATTTTGAGGATTTACCAACCTTGCTGTAGCAAGACAAATTCACAGCTTCTGTCATTTCTTATCTTCTAAAAGTGTTCCTCATTTTGCACTATCATCAAGCCGCCTTTATTTCAAAGAAATTGTAAGATTACATGGATTCCCTAAATCTGTGGTTTCAGACATAGATCCAATATTTCTGAGTTCTTTCTGGCAGGAGCTATTTAGAATGAGTGGCACTCAATTGAACATGAGCACGGCTTACCATCTACAAACTAATGGTTAGACAGAAGTAGTGAATTGCTGTCTTGAGACTTATTTAAGATGCTTTGTTCAGGATCATCCCAAAAATTGGAGCAAATTCTTGCATTGGGCTGAGTTTTCTTACAACATAGGTTTTTCTCCATTTAAGGTAGTTTATGGTAGAGATCTTCCAGCATTACTACCTTTTGTTCCGGGTGAAACAAAAATTGAAACTTTGGCAACTTACTTTGAGGAATGAGATGCTATCATCACAGCTATTAAAGACAATTTGGTGTTGGCACAAGCAAGAATGAAGTGGCAAGCCGGTGCCAAAAGGAAGGACATTGAATTTCAGCCAGGTGACATGGTGTCCTTAAAGATTCAACCTCATCGCCAGTGCTCCCTCAACAAATTTAAATACCAAAAATTATCTCCACGGTTTTGCAGCCCTTATCCTGTTTTGCGAAAAATTGGCAGGGTTGCTTATGAACTGCAATTACCTCCCAATTCCAGGATTCATCCAGTATTTCATGTATCTCTCCTAAGAAAAGGTGTAAAATGTCCCTCCAGGTGCAGAGCTACCACCTTTACCAATTAATGACGATTGGGAGTTCCAAGTACAACCTGAAAAAGAGCTTGATTCTCGTGTTACGACTGATTCTATGGTGGAGCTATTAATTAAATGGACAGATCGTTCTTTAAAGGAATCTAGCTAGGAAAACTATGACTTCATATTAACTCAATTTCCACACTTTCGCCTTGAGGACAAGGCTTATTTCCAAAGGGGAGTAATGTTAGGACTCCACAGCCCTTACTAGTGTATTCAAGAAGGAAGAAAAGTGTGGGTTAGAGTTAGTTTATTAGGATTCAGTTATTTTGAACCATTGTGTCTGTTGGTGGCTGTTATTTTGTTAGTTATGGTATTTGAATTCATGTCAGTTCGTTATTACATTGTATTTGAATTTGAATTTGTTTGAGTTAGTTATTTGTGAAGTCTATAAGACCAAGTTGTAAATGTATTCAGTGTGTGAAAAATAGTAGTATTGTTTGAGTTTTGTAATTCAAGATTCTGGCTCTAGAAAGTTGTCCTCTCTTTATTTCTTATCAACCGAGCTCTTGTAAGCTACCTCTGAGTTAAAAATTTCTTGTATTTTTTTACACACATTACCCAGAACCTTCTTTTTTCTTGTGATATTTTTTCTTGTGATACTCAGTTATATACCGTGATTTTCTTTCCCATCTACCCTCTTAGGTCCTAGTCCTAATCGTCACCGCTCTACACACGCACAAACAAACATTATTTATTTAACACATATCATTTTCACTACCATGCTAACAAGCAAGAAACCCATTATCACCTTTTTAGATAAGTTCAACATTTTCCTCCTAGTTGAATAGTCAAGAATTCACACCTCTCGTTCCAGCCAACTTCCTTCTCATACCTTCATCAAATAATCCACCAATTTCAATATAATAGTCCCCACCTCAAGACTTTCGTCAAACACTCAACCCGCCTCTATATATGATATTATATACTATATAGACAAAAATTTAGACCTTCATTGAAGTCCTAGCCTAGACATAAATTTTAATTAAGCTCAACTTTCTCCAATTGTGACCAAATCGGTCATGGAGTTTTTTGAGAAATCCAAAGCTATCAAGCTACGGAGTCACATGGACAAGTACCTAGTCGCCGGCGACGACCGGGTCGAGATCAGGCAAAGCCGAAACGGGTCATCAAAGAAAGCAAGATGGATCATAGAAGTAGTAAATGAGAAGGATAATCACATAAGGCTGAAGAGTTGCCACGGCCGTTACTTAACGGCGACGGCAACACCCTTCTTATTAGGCATGACCGGAAACAGAGTAACTCAGGCCAAAATCGAAGTGGGTTCATCGGAGTGGGCCCACCAGTGGGAAGTGATAAGAGATGGGTTTCAGGTGAAGTTGAGGAGTTGGTGTGGGACATATTTGAGAGGCAACGGTGGAACACCACCTTGGAGGAATTCCGTTACACATGATGAGCCACATAGTTCTGCCACTCAGAATTGGGTTTTGTGGGATGTGGAGAATGTTGAAGTTGTAGAGGATTGTGATGATGACTATTCAGTTTCTTCTTCTCTTTCTGATGATTTCTGTGTTTGGGAACCACCTTCTCCTATGTCTGTTATCTCTGTTCAGTCACCAATGAAGAATTCCAAGTTGCAGGTGCGTGTATACCAATACTCGTGTCTTTATAATTTTTATATAATTATATTACATACGAGTATATTCCTAATCTAATTTGATTAGATATTATATGGTAATTGAGTTCGTTAACAAAATATGTTTTTACTAACACGTCCTTATTATCTTTTTTATTTACGTTTAGATGTATAGAAAGTGGCAATTTGATGGGAAAAAGGCGAAAAGTAAAGATATGTTCTATGTTTTTTGTTTTATCAAAATTAATTTCTTTAAATCTCTAAAAATATGTTCAATCTTTTTTTTTTCTGTTTGTTTTAACTTTTAAGAGATCGGACTCTCTATTTAACTCGATCTGATCGACATGAGTTTATTAGAGTTTGTTGTTTTTGTTTTGGTCTGGCTACTAGTAATTGTAAATGGAATATATTGGGCAACCTACAAGTCAACGTTTCAGCATTAACGCCAAACCATCTGAGGACTAAAGTTTGTTGTTTTGTAGCGAGTCTGACCTGCGGTGTCATAATGTCATAGTAGGGCATCTTTTAGTAACTGTAATTTTATGAAAAATATAATTTTTTTAATTATTGATATTTGTAAATTTTTTAAAAACAACTCTTAGGTTTAATTTAGGAAAGGTATTATTATTTGTGGCATTAATAGACTAGAAATTATATTGCTTACTTGCTGAAATGATTTGTTTTCATGAGATGAAATGATTGTTCCTTATCATCACTATAATCACTAGGTTTTGTTTATCTACTAGTTCTATTATAATAGTTGTTGATAATTAATATTCGACTTAGTTTAAGACAACTGAACTCAAAAATACATTATATTTAAAAGGTTAGATATTGTTTGGAAACATATACACCCTCCGGTCCTAAACATAGGACCGAATTGACTTTTTTGGAGAGATTAAGGTCGCGAAATAGGTTATTAAATGATGACATATTTGATATATTTTTAGATTATCCATTAGTTTAGAGGTAAAATAAACTAGTTTAAGGAAAAAAATTAGATAAATCAATTTATAATTAATTTATTTTGCTTTTTTAAGGATTTCTAGAAAAAATCAATTAGGTCTTATATTTAGAGTATAATATAATTGAAAATAAAAGACTAATAAAATCGAGAACAAAATTAAATTAATTTAATATAAAAAGTTTTACCAATGAGAATAGACTTAAACAAATCATTATAGCGAGGGTCTTTATTTGTGACTGAAACTCTCCACCATTTTGTTCATTTTTCTCACTCGTACATAGAATTTTGTTTAGAGTCCAATTCATTTTTTTTGCATAAATTGTTCTTACATCTTTTTAGGATTTTGATGTTAAATCTATATTTTGGTCAACATTTTAGAGTCAATTCTATGGAGAATATAGATTCCAAAATTGTGCTTGTGACACTTTAAGGTGTATGTCATAGTTATGTAAACTACGGCTCAATCATAAATTATTACCGATGTAGTGGAATTAATTGATTTTTTTGATGGGCTCGCAATTGAGAAGGGTAGCTTCTTACAACTTTGATAAATATATTGAATTTATGGATAAGTTGAAGGGTAGCTTCTTACAACTATAGCTCTATATTTGAATTATCAAAGTTTTTGTTAATTTTTGTTTCTGTGGCGATATGATTGTATTACTTGATGTGTTGCTCCACTTCTTTCACCAACTTTTAGCACTAACACTGTCACAATTTAAACGGGCTAATCTATTTTTATTAATTGTAGAATTCATATCTCTTTTCAACTTCACCATCAACTCAAGATAAGGAAAAGAAAATTTATAGTACTAATCTTTTATATTGATAATGGTTTCATATCCTTCATTTGCAATTGTGGTTGATTGTTGACATTTGGATAAGAAACTTTTTTTCCATTTTATATTTTTTTTTGTCTAAATTTTTAATATACTCTTTCAATTTTAATTTTGCCCCAAGTAAATTTATATTTCTCTTACAATTTTTTATTCTCGCTCAATTCTCATCTCTTTTTTTGTCTCTCACAAAATCCCAATAAGTAATTGTACAATTTTATTTATTTTAACTAGGTTCAATTAACTTTTCTGTTAACATAGTTTGATTATTTGTGTTTTATTATGGCCTAGAGGGAGTGTGCCTTGAGGGACTTGAGGCTCACTACAAAAAAAACGGCGCTTTCCGGCGTATACCTTCCGGCGTTTTCATCAAAAACGCCGGAAATGACATACCTTCCAGCGTTTTCTAAAAAACGCCTAAAAGAAACGCCGCAAAATTTGGCGCGCGCTTCCCGCCTTCTTTCCCGCGCACACATACCGGCGTTTGTGGACACAAAAACGCCGGTATGTATATTTTAATCAAAAAATTTGTTATTTGCTTTTCTTTTTCTTTTTTTTTTTGGAAAAAAATAACACATATCGGCGTTTTTCATTCTTAAAAACGCCGGTCAGTATTAAATAATATTTTTTTGAAAAAACCATGCATACCGGCGTTTTCTGGAAATGCCGATAAGCGTAAGCAAAACGCCGGTAAGTATTAAATAATATTTTTTGAAAAAACCATGCATACCGGCGTTTCCTGGAAATGCCGATAAGCGAACGAAAAACGCCGGTAAGTATTAAATATTATTTTTTTTAAAAACATGCATACCGGCGTTTCCTGAAAACGCCGCTAAGCGTATGCAAAACGCCGGTAAGTATTAAATATTATTTTTTTAAAAAAAACATGCATACCGTCGTTTCCTGAACACGTCGCTAAGCGTATAAAAAACGCCGGTAAGTATTAAATATTATTTTTTAAAAAAAACATGCATATCGGCGTTTGCGAAATCGCCGGTAAAATAATAATACAATATCACTTTCCGGCGTTCCCATCATAAACGCCGGTATGCTCCACCTTCCATATAAATAGCGATGCTCCCCTCTCATTTTCCCTTGCTCATTCGTTTCTTACTCCTTCCTACTTCTTTCTATTTGTTTCTCAGCGATCATTATAAATAGTGGTGCTCCCCCCTCATTGCACATTTGGTGGTTGCTTATTTTCATATCTCTTTTTATTTATATTTGCTTCATTTTTGTTTATTTTTATGTAATTGTTAATTTTTATATTTGATATACTTTAGTTGCTCTTATAGGTATTATTTTCTTTTAATATGTGTAATATGATTTTTCTATCATTATTATTTATTAATATTTTTTATTTATATCTATAATACTAAATTTTCGTCCCAATTTAATGTTAAATTGGGACGAAAATTATTTTTTTTAATAATTTTTAAACACTTTTCGGCGTTTCTGCAAACGCCGAAAAAGTTTATATTAAATAATAGCATACCCCGGTATGTCAATTATTAAAATAATGGACATACCGGCGTTTCGGGAAACACCGGTATGTCTGAATATTATATTATTTTCTGCATCCCGCGTTTCGGCGTTTGTGGGTATCCTACGGCGTTTGTAAAAACGCCGATGTGCTAACTTTTCCACGTTTTTTTTTCGGCGATTTGCAAAAACGCCGTAGAGTTGTTTCGCCGGAAAAAACGCCGGAAAGAGGCAAAAATAAACGCCGGTAAGCTGCAAGTGTTTTGTAGTGGCTATTACATTAAAAAAATCTTTGAATCAAGTTGAAGTTGTATTGAGTGTGAACATAGAAGTCAAATTAAATGAAAGGAGTCTAATTTATATTGCAGTGATAACTTGGTGAGTATAGTCTTTGTAGCTATTATTAATGTGGCACCCATTCATTGATGGACCTCTTCAATAATGGAGGATTGAAGGATGCTTCCCTTCACAAGTTGGACAACAATGAGTCTTTCATTTCTCAACTACCTGTTTTTGTATCAAATCTCAACTACCTTTTTAAGTACACCACTTGATTGATTTCTATATCATGTCCAAATTTATGTATTTCCAAATCAGAGTAACATGTTCCGGCCAAAAAAAAAAAATCAGAGTAACATGTTAGTTTCATATGTCGGGTAATCAAATATTCCTTTCCAATTGTACCCACGACAAACCTTTGACGTGTACTCCACTTAATGGTTAGTGTATGAAAATACATACCACTCTTGGTTAGTGTATATATAATTTCTTAGGAAAATATTTTTTAGCCCTAAATATAAGTCCATTTAAAGCTTATTAGCTAGTATTTTAAAGTTTTATTTTTATTTAGTTCTCATCGTAGGAAGAGGAAGATGATAAAAGGATGGTTCATAAACACAGAATTTTTAAAAAAATAAGGACAAAATTAAAACAAATATTACTTTAAAGCTTATTTAATAATGTCATTGTTATTCTTTGATACATAAATATGAATTAAAATAAACTTAAAATAAAAGGCATAATGTAACTATTTTATATTGGGAATATTGAACTTTTAAGTTTTAAGTAGTACAATTTACTACAACTCATTTAGTTCTTACCATTGTCAATTGTACTCACTCGTCAATAATACATGTTTTGTCATTTAATTATTTGTCAATTGTCAATTGGTTAACTATTGAAATATTGCGTGTTGGATATTTGACATTAGTAAGGACATAAAATCACAATTGAATAAGGGTAAAAATAAATGCTTTTCAAAAATTGGTTCTCTCCAGAATTTCAAGTAATTTTTAATGTACAACTAAATTGCTTTTAATATTTGGCTAATGTGTTAACCGTTTTACGTGTCTACCTTCCTTTTTACATATAATACTGCAATTTAATTTGGCACTTGCACACACACACGCACACACTTTTTTATGTAAAAGGTGAAGTAAATATCTAAAATTTTCAGTCTGATATATGGATAATATCGTGTCTGAATCCAGTAATTGTTTGTAGCAACGCGGTACCGCCACCTTAACTTATAGCAGATTTTCAAAATCATGTCTGAATACAATTCTTCTATATTACGTCAATCATACAGACACACACACACATATAGTTTTCTTCATAATGAAGCTTATTAGACCTGGTACTTGCCTCCTTTTTAGATTCTTGCATATTTTTCTCCTTTTCCTAGCAGTCTGGTTTGTTCCTAATCATTAGACTCATTCTATGAAGATTCTCACTTTTTATTAGTAAATGATTTATATTTTAGGTTCATCATAACTATTTTAGATATAGGTATATATTTTTGGATTCTGTTTGGCCTAGTTTTTTTATTCTTGATAAAACACAGAAAAACCTGAAAAAGAAAACCACTCTCTCCCTCACCTACTCAAAAACTAATCTATGTTCCCATCCATTTTTCATTTTCCCCACATGGCACCACACCACTAGGCTCTCTAACTACCAAGTGTTAATTTTTCCTTCCATGTGTTTACACCTTTATAATTTGGCCTTAATTGAATTCAATCTGCATTTTCTTTACTAGAAAAATTCCAACAAATTCATGAGTGGCATGGATTTCTTCATGAACGCCAAGGCAGTACGCCTCCGAAGCCACCATGACAAGTACCTATTAGCAGAGGAAGATGAAGAATCCGTGACCCAAGACCGGAACGGGTCATCCAAGAATGCCCGATGGGTCGTAGAACCCGTCCCCGGATATGACTTTGTGATCCGACTCAAAAGTTGTTATGGCAAATATTTAACTGCCTCTAACCAACCATTCTTGTTGGGCATGACGGGTCGAAAAGTGGTTCAAACTCAACCCGAGACGCTCGATTCTTCGGTCGAGTGGGTGCCCGTTAAAGACGGGTCTCGGGTCAAGCTTAAGACCCGGTATGGGAACTTTTTGAGAGCCAATGGTGGGTTGCCACCTTGGCGAAATTCTGTGACACATGATATACCACATAGAAGTGTCACACAGGATTGGGTCCTTTGGGATGTGGATGTTGTAGAGATACATGTTCAATCTTCTGGTCAGACTCCCTCAGCTCCTCCTTTGCCTCATTCGGATTCTCTCAACTTGGAATCCACGAAATCTCTCACATATTCCAGGCAAGAGGTATGTGATTATTATGATTGGTTATTTTTGTTTTCTGTGAATCCTGAGCATTGATTTTGGGATATAGGGGGTCTTAAGTAATTACCTACTTCGTCTTGTTCTTATAATAAGGTACTACCTCCGGTCTTAAATATAGGACCTAGATGAGTTTTTTTGTGGAGATGTTAAGGTTGCAAAATAGTCTATTAAATCATGACATATTTGATATATTTTTAGATTATCCATTAGTTTAATAAGTAAAATAAATTAGTTTAAGGGAAAAAATTAGGTAAATCAATTTATAATTAACTTATTTTTTTTTTTAGGATTTTTTAAAAAAGTCAATTAGGTCTTATATTTAGGACCGGAGGGAGTATTAAATTACAAGTATTCTTAATCTGATAGTTGCTCGATTCCAACGAACATAGAAATATGATTTTTATGTATGTCCTTGTTAAGAAAAAGTGGTGGAAGTTAGAGTTTAGAAAGGATATTATTGGAAATTATTTGAATTAAAAGGCATGGTTTATAGTACTATAAAAAAACATGGCTTAGTGAGAATTATAGTTGGTGGCTTATATATAGATCAGATAAAATAATGACTAGCTACGTTCTTAATTATAGTATCAATTTCCTAATTTGATTAAATTAATGATGCTAGTTAAGGTAATTATTAGTATATAATATTATTAATTTAACCTAACTTATACCTTTATTCTCACACTCTCTTTCATTCTTCTTTATTACAAATAAACATTATGAAGCTTTATTTGAGAAAAAGTTGAGAAAAAATTAGAAAGTTATTTATATCTAAGAACAAATTGAAATTTGAAAGTCATCTTATATTTAGGATCGCACGATTATTAATTATTTCAATAGTGATGAATTCATCTCATGTCTATGTTTGTTCCCTTTTCATTGTATTTTCTTTTCCAATTTTTTTCCAATATTTTGAAATTTTATTTACAAAATATATTCTTATTCTCTATTTTGTGGTGAAGGATTAATTTTGAAATTTTTTTTGGCAGTCAAGTGATTCAAATTTGAGTTCACCAAGGAAGGGTGAGGGAAGGATAATATACTATTATGTGGCTGAAGACGATGGTACAGTGGAAGATGAAGGGATGAGAGGGTATTATCTGGTATTCAAAGGGAGTGGAGTGGAAGAATTGACACGTAAATTTGAGCAAGAAACAGGGCTTGAAGGAATTATTGTATGTACTCGAAGTCCTTTGAATGGAAAACTTTATCCTCTTCGCTTGGATCTTCCTCCCAACAATGTCACTATGCAAGTCATTCTTGTTCTTCCTGCTTCCACATGTGAGTTTCCATCCTTGTTGATTCATCAATTGTTAAAGATCCCTTTTGTTTTCTTTTAATGCTCAATATTGCTGTCTTAGACATTCAATTCTAGTGGGCTTGCTAATTGTGATGGAAGACCATTTCTTTCCTACCTATATAGATATACTCCCTCACTTTTCAACTTGGTAGCTGTGTTTTTTTCTTTATCAAATTTTTTAGTTTTGTTTGTTAGCACATAAATAGGAGGTAGTCGTGTTAACACAGCAAAGTTGAAGAAATCAAGAGAGAGAATAATCACATATATCAAATTTAAATTGGAAAATCACAAATACTAGGAAATTTTCATAACTTGTCTATGTTATAACTCCTACTTGACAAAATACGAGACTCTTCTTAGTTGGTCCTTAATGTGGTTTTCCCAATTAAAAATGGAGGGGAAGTATATGCACATGTGACATGGTGCATTTAATATTGAACTTCAGGATGCTTGTAAAACAGAGTCAAACTCAAGTAGTATAGCTTCATTCTTAATATGAGAATTCAATTCTAAGAACTACAAATTTTAATTGAAAATTGTAGAGTAGTTTTAGCAATATCTTCAAACATATCTAAATTTTAATGTGTTTTAATTAGAGGATATAAATATGTTCTATTAAATTTCACAATTTGGGAAAAATATCAGGAAGGGTGATATCCATTAGGCTGATCCCGGAAGGCTCTTATTTCTTTTCTCTCAATTTAGTAGCTATCGAATAATGGCACATCCAAAATTCATTTAATGTCTTTTTCTGTCCCTTTTTATAATTCTGGTGTGTTCATATCTTCAAGGAATTTTTGTTTCCTTAACATTTTGTTCATGTTTATATGGTGTTTCAGTGGCACGAGAATTACAGCAACAAGGTTTGCTGTGAGGCGCCAACTTAATGCAATTTTGAATCTATTGAAGTGCAAAGAGCTGTGTATGTACGATACATAAGAATGCAGGGCAAGTCAGATTCTTTGTGGAAGCATTTTGGACTGTGTTTCTTGCAAGGCTGCTTCATGGAGGCACCTTTAGTGATAGGGGTCATAATTTATTTACATAACATTATATGTAAATATTTTGATGAAGGGCTTTCGTTAAGGATCATTTGTTGGATCTTTGTTTTAAAATGCCTCATCTTTCTTGTTGGGTGGTAGCCTGGTAGGAGTTTCAATTTAAGTGGTTTGGAAAATTAAATATAAATCTAACTGAGTTGTACATAGAACTTTATAGCAGAGAATAAAAGTCTTGTTTTTTTATTAATTTTATCTTAATGTTTCATTATGAATGTAAGGGTTAAGTATCAAATGCCCCTGAAAGTTTTGCCAGAAGAGCGCCCCCATCCTGCAAGTTTTTTAGGAGCAAATAAGCCACTGAAGTATAAATTTAGAGCAATTAAACCCCCTGAAGTTTAAATTTGGAGCAATGTCGTCACCCATTTTTAACATATGGCAGCCACATAGATACTTATTTCTCCACCTCATCATCACACATCATCCATCCTCTCTCTCTCTCCTCTCTCTCCCCGTCACCTCCTCTCCTTCTCCTTCTCCGGCAACCCTCCGTCCACCTCCTCAAACTTTACCTCTCCCCCTTACCCCTTCCCTCCCACAGCCTCCAGAGATTGGTGATTGTCCAACCGGTTGGACTGTCTGGTCTGACTCGGTTTTGACAACACAAATTAAAATTTTAAGATGTTATGGGCCCAAATCCAAGTCCAATGAGAAATGAGGTCATTGTGTATATATGAGCAAGTATGAGTTGAAAGGAGTTATTTTTCCCATGAATTTAATATACTACCTCCGTTCCTAAATATAAGATCACTTTAGGGAGGAGAACTTGTTCCTAAATATAAGATCACTTTCTAATTTGACTCAAATTTTCCCCAAATTACCCATATACTCCCAAATTGCATAGTTTTGATTACTTGTGAATTTTATCTGTTATTATAATTCCAACTTTTAATCTTTTGCTCATCAATGATAATTATCTTTGAGTTCAGTTGTGCCCTTTATTTGATTATTACCTTCAATTCTCTCATATGAACTTAATTGGATAACTTAGTTTGTCATCATCAAAAAGGGGAGAATGTTAGAATCTTAAGTTTTGATGAAGACTAAAATATGAAAGAACAAGTTAAACACCTAGACAAAATCAGGTTAATTTAGAACCCCAAGTAAGAGTACAACCGGATGTGGATTTACTTCCGGATGGACTAGGACTAGCGCTCGCGGATGAATGTCTCATCCCCCAGCGGAAGCAAGTAATACACTAAGTCATAACTCAGCCTAGGAACATTAGTTGTATAAAACCTTTGAGACTAAGTTAGGATGCAACCGGTTGTGGATTTGCTTCCGATTGCTTAGTGACTAGCGCTGGCTGTTGGTTTGGACAACACTGAGCGTCAGTGAGCATAATATGAAGATAACCCAACGTCCAGTGGAAATGCTTCCGGATGTGGAACTGCTTCGGGATGTAAGAGAGCTCCCTTAGACTAAATGAACTCCCACTGCATGTGACTGTGTGTTTATATTGTTAGACTAACGTTCAAGTGCAGCACACTGAGTGATGTTGCTTCCGGATGTGAATTCGCTTCCGCAAGCAATTAGAATGTCAGAACGTTCAGAGCAGTGCAGTGTCAGAGTGCTTTTTGGCAGAGCAGAGTTGTCAGAACTACTTTTCAGAGATAAAGCAAAGTCAACCCTGCTAAGCATTAATGGAGCATTAAATGGGCAAACGGTAACTTGGGATAAACGGCCATATTCAAACGGCTAACCCACCTACCAAGAGTGAGAATACTTGAAGACTATATAAGCAAGCTCATCTTCATTTATGAAGAGAACTTTGACATCTTGAAGAAATCTAGAGTGAGAAACTGAGAATATCCTTCAAGCATTCAAAGCTGCCCAGAAAAGCGAAAGAGCATTTAACACATTGAGAGTTCTTTTCATCTACTTATCTTATACTCTTTGTAGTTAAGTCTCTTCATTTATAAAGAGCATTAATTGTACTTAAGTGTGTAACATTATCCGTTCTTAGAGAGAACTTAGTTTTAGCAAATCTTTTATTTGTAAAGGTTGAACCCTTGCAGGTTGTAAGGGGGAGCTAGTTAGCAAGGTTGCAAGTGAGTCTGGAGTAAAACTTGTGGTTGTAAGGTTGCAAGTGATCCCGTTCTAAAACTTGCGGTTGTAAAGGTTCCAGGTGAACCCGTTTGTAAAACCTGGGATAGTGGAACTCAACCTGGGTGTTGAGAACTGGACGTAGGTCAGGAAGACCGAACCAGTATAAACCCTTGTGTTGTTATTGTTTGATTTTTATTTGGTAGCACAATTCACCCCCCCTCTTGTGCATCCACTGCTTTCATTTGGTATCAGAGCAGGTCTTTCTGACTTGATTCCAACGAATCTAGAAAGTAAAGATCTAGTATCTAGTAATGGATGCAGATTACTCCTTGCCAGACGTTGCTATTCAGCCCAACAAGCCTCCTGGCTTTGACTGCTATAACTATCCATTCTAGAAGTTCAGAATGGAGACCTACATCAAGTCCAGCGACATCCGCCTCTGGGATGTGCTTGAACATGGGAATAACGTCCCTCTAGATGATGAAGGTCTTGCAAAGGTGCGAGCCAGATACACCAATGAAGACTATGCGAGAGTACAGCTAAACTACAGGGCCATGCACTATATTCAATGCGCCCTTAGTCCTAAGGAGTTCCACAGGATCAGCCACCACAAATCAGCTAAGGATATGTGGGAGGCTCTTGAGGCTGCTCATTCTGGAACCAAGGGAGTGAAGGCCAGACGGGTCGAGATGCTGGTTGAGGAGTTCCACAAATTTGCCATGCTTAGTCCAACTGAACCAATCAGAGAGCAGGAGCTCAGGTTCACTCACCTTATCAATAACCTGGCCTCCCTGGGTAAAGACATTCCTGAAGAAGAACAAGTCAGCAAGATCTTAAAAGTCTTGAAAGGTGATTGGATCACCAAAGTTACCATCTTGCAGGAAGTCCAAGGAGAGTCGACCAGCTCTATCACAGCTCTGTTTGGTTCTCTGGCTGAATATGAACCAACTCTGCTGGCTCAGAGAGCTCCTCAAGCAACAGCTAAACCCAAGAACCTTGCACTTGTTGCTCCCAGCAAGGATAAGGATGATGATGATGATGATGATGATGAGGATGAAGAGGAGGACATAGATGATGAGGAGATGACTATGATGGTAAGAAAATTCAGAAAGTTCTTCAAGAAGAAAGGAGGCTTTCAGAAAGGTGAATCTAGCCACAAGAAAGGATATAAGAAGGAAAGGGCCCCAGTGTGCTTTGAGTGTAAGAAGTCTGGCCACTTCAAAGCTGAATGCCCAAGCTTGCAGAGATCAAAAGGGAAGGACAAAAGGAAAGCCTTTGTGTCCTCTATCTGGGAGAATAGTTCTGATGAGGAAACAAGTGACGAAGAAGAGGTTGCCAACCTCTGTCTTGTTGCCCAAGAAGAAGCATCCTCAGAGTGTGACCTCATCCAGGACAATGAGGTAACCTTTCCTGAACTTCAAAATGCATATAATGAGGTCCATGAAGAATTTTTCCGTTTATGTAAAGCCTATAAAACATTGAAAATTAAAAAGGAATCACTTGAGTCCAAAGTGGACTCACTGAGTGAAGAGCTAGCGGAAGCCAGAAAGCTTCTGGTAGCGGATGGCAAGGGTTCTCCCCAAGCAGAACTCAATGCCTCAACCCTTGAGAGCTGCCCTAATTGCAGCAAAATCTCAGCTGAAAGAGATAAACTGCAAAATGCCCTGCAGAAGTTCACTAATGGTTCAGAAATGTTAAATATCATTTTAATGAATCAGAGGGCATATAGGGACAAGACTGGCTTAGGATACAAACCTAAAGGGAAAAAGTGGGTGGAACCAAAAGTAAAGCCCTACTTAAAATTCTTTCATAAAGCCACTGATCACAGCTCCACACTCCTCGTCCACCTGTAATACTAAGAAGCATGGAGCTAACAGCTCTTATAGATGGGTCCCAAAAGGAACCAAGACGACAAAGGATCTTCCTCCAAGAAAAGAAACTAAGGGAGGACAAGGATCCAGAGCTTGGAAACAATCCTCAAGGAAAGCCCAAGAGCCTAGAGCCCACACTAGGCCAGAAACACAGATTAATCACAAGCCCAAGGTCAAGATCAACACTGGACCAAGGGCTCTGGGAACTAATGACAGAGGACCCAATAAAGGTTGGGTACCTAAGCTTGTCTGATTCCTGCAGGTTTGTCTCAAAGCATCCAAGAATAAAAAAATGGTACATTGATAGCGGATGCTCGAGACATATGACTGGAGACCGAGACAATTTCAAATCTTTGGTGATCAAAGATGGAGCCACAGTAACCTTTGTAAGAAATCAAAGTGGAAAGATCACCGGAGTTGGAGAAGTTGGACCAGTCAAAGACGTCTATCTGGTGGATGGTCTCTGCCACAACCTGCTGAGCGTAAGCCAAAGCACTGACAAAGGAAATTGGGTAATATTTGATTCACATGAGTGCATGATAATAGACAAGCATGATCTGAACCTAGATAAGGCCAACCTAAAATGCAAACTTAAGGCTAATCGAAATGGAAATCTGTACACTCTAGATTTATGTCAAAAACTAGATGATAAATGCTTAATATCTAGTGATGAGAATAGTTGGCTTTGGCATAAAAGGCTAGCACATGTTAATTTTACTCAACTTGACATGCTGATTAAGAAAGAGCTAGCTACAGGGATTCCATCTTTTAAGGTTAAGCATGATTATGTTTGTGAATCCTGCCAACGAGGGAAGCAAACAAAGTCCTCGTTTAAGGCCAAGAAGAGAGTCTCCACCAGCAGGCCCTTGGAACTAATCCACATGGATTTGGTTGGGCCAGCAAGAGTGAAGAGCTTGGGTGGAAACCTGTATGCTCTAGTTGTGGTGGATGACTATTCTAGGTTCACTTGGACAATGTTTCTAGCCTCTAAGTAAGATGCTTTTAATGTCTTTGTTGTCCTGGCTAAGAAAGTGCAGAATGAGAGAGATCTCAAGATCGCAGCCATAAGGACAGACCATGGAGGAGAATTTGAGAACCATAGCTTCTCTGAGCTATGTGAGCAGAATGGCATTGATCACAACTTCTCAGCTCCCAGAACTCCTCAGCAAAACGGAGTGGTCGAGAGGAAGAACAGGGTTCTGACGGAGATGGCCAGGAGCATGCTCAATGAGAAAGAGGTTTCTCAAATGTTCTGGGCAGACGCTATGAGCACTGCTTGCTACATCTTTAACAGAGCTTGGATAAGACTCCCTATGAGCTGTACAAAGGCAGAAAGCCCAACATCAGCCACCTCAGAATCTTTGGATCAAAATGCTATGTGCATAACAATGGAAAGGTAAATCTGGGTAAGTTTGATCCAAAAGCTGATATAGGTGTATTCATAGGGTATTCCCTTAGGAGTAAGGCTTATAGAGTATACAACATGAGGACTAGAACTGTAGAAGAATCTATGCATGTTGTATTTGATGAAACTCCTACATGGGAACAATCCACAGAAGATGATGGGATACTAAACTTTCCAAAACCACCATCATCTTCACCACCAAAAGAAACACCAACAAGCAATCTCAAAGAAGAAGATGAACCCAGTGATGAGCCTAGAGTGCAGACGGTGCCTGATGAAGTACAGTTGCCAACAGCTAGGAGACATCACAGGGATCATCCTCTTGATCAAGTGCTTGGTGATGTTTCTTCTGGTGTCAGAACCAGAAGGCAGGTTCAAAATGAAGTTGAGTTTGGAGCCTTCTTATCTCAGATTGAACCAACTTCAGTTGAACAAGCTCTTGAGGACTGCGATTGGATTATTGCTATGCAGGAAGAGCTAAACCAGTTCGAAAGGAGCCAAGTTTGGGAACTAGTCCCAAGGCCGTCTCATCAATCCATAGTTGGGACCAAATGGGTCTTCAAAAATAAACTGGATGAGACAGGTCAAATAACAAGAAACAAAGCCAGATTGGTAGCCAAAGGGTATAATCAAGAAGAAGGCATAGACTATGAAGTAACTTTTGCTCCAGTCGCTAGACTTGAAGCAATAAGAATTCTTCTAGCCTTTGCATCCATGAAAGGTTTTAAATTATATCAAATGGATGTAAAGAGTGCATTTCTTAATGGCTATATTAAAGAAGAGGTTTATGTAGAACAACCTCCTGGCTTTGAGGATCACAAACATCCTAAACATGTGTATAGGCTAAAGAAAGCTTTGTATGGCCTGAAACAAGCTCCTCGAGCTTGGTATGATAGACTCAGCAGCTTTTTGTTGGGGAAGGGTTTCTCAAGAGGCAAACTAGACAATACACTGTTTATTCTGCATAAAGATAGAAACATGCTAATTGTCCAGATTTATGTCGATGATATTATTTTTGGGGCAACTAATGAAAAACTTTGTGAAGAATTTTCTAAGACTGTGCAGGGAGAATTTGAGATGTCAATGATGGGAGAACTAACGTTCTTCCCAGGCCTGTAAATTAAGCAAAAGAAGGATGGCATTTTCATCTCCCAAACTAAGTATTGCAGAGAGCTCCTCAAGAAGTTTGGGATGGATGAGTGCAAGGAGTATGACACTCCCATGAGCACCACTGCCGCACTTGATGCTGATACAAAGGGAAAATCTGTCAGCCTGCCCATGTACAGGGAATGATAGGTTCCCTGCTGTATTTAACGGCAAGCAGGACTGACATTCAATTTAGTGTAGGCTTGTGTGCTAGATTTCAAGCCAACCCCAAGGAGTCACATCTAACTTGTGTTAAACGTATTTTAAGATACCTTGAGGGAACACAAGAACTTGGTCTTTGGTATCCCAGAGGTAACCAAGAGTTCTTGTGGGCTTATTCTGATGCTGACCATGCAGGTTATAAAACTGATAGAAAGAGCACCAGTGGACAATGCGCCTTCCTTGGTGGTTGTCTGGTCTCTTGGGCTAGCAAGAAGCAAACCTGCGTGTCTTTATCATGCACAGAGGCAGAATACATTGCTGCCACAAGCTGTTGTGCCCAAGTGCTGTGGCTGAAGAACCAACTGAGAGATCTTGGCTTGGAGTTCCCTGAGGCTCCCATCCTCTGCGACAACACAAACACCATCAGCCTCGCCAAGAATCCGGTTCAGCACACAAGGACAAAGCACATTGATGTCAGACATCACATCATCAGAGATCATGTTCAGAAGAAGGATGTCAAAGTGCAGTTTGTCCCTACTCAGCATCAGCTTGCTAATATTTTCACCAAGCCTCTGGGGGTTGATCAATTTACATTCATAAGAGGTGATTTTGGAATGGTAAACCCAAATGAAGTTTAATTCTTCAAAATAAACCTGTGCTGAATTGATTAAAACCAGCAACTGTACTAACTTAGGCATCGGAGTGCCAATCTTTTGTTTTTGCAGGTTCTCAATGTTAAATCTTAAAATGGTACAACCGGAAGCAAAACCACTTCCGGATGCTCTTTTGCTGGCGCTGGGTGATAACACAAAGGAACCGGAAGCGCCAGTGTCGGTCAAAAGGACACGTCGCTTCAACGAACGTTCCATCTTCCCCCATGGGGAGTTGTGCCCCCTCTGACAGTGTAAAGAGCCACGTGTCAAAAAGGTACGCCGTTCCAATTAAATGTTTACGTTACCCCATGAACAAACGCATGTTTTCAATAAAGAGTCATTATGTTTTCCCATCCGTTTGTGACATTGCATATAAATAGGAAGCACCAGTCATTTTTCCACTTCTCACACAACCCACACCCAAACTCTCTGAAGGCATTCATCGTGTTCTTCATCTTCATCGCATTCTCTTCGTCTTCTTCATCTTCTTCATCTACATTTCTGCCATTTCATTCCATACACTTCACTTAAAACCCTAAACACAAAATGGCCGAATCACATGATACAAACTCCAACACTGAGATAGCCACAGCCTCCAAGAAATCAAAATCTAAGTCTGGGAAATCTGGGCATCACTCAAAATCTGGGCAAGTTCATAAACCTTCTGGGAAATCTGGGCAAACTCAAGAACATCAAGAACAATCTGGGCGTTCTGAGCAACATCATCATGAACAGTCAAAGAAAAAGGGGAAGAAGAGGGTTCAGTTTAGCGAAGAGCCATCATCCAAGCGATAGAGAGTGAAGGATGATCCTTCAGTTTACAAGGATGGGCCTCTGGAGACTGTTTCTGGGAAAATGGAGACTGCAAAACCCTACTTCAACACTGGGATGTTCATCGACTTGAACAAAATAGATGATCTGGGGTTCCACACTTGAGGGAATATCTGGATAAGTACATGTGCTGGCTGGGGATCAACCAGGAATACAACATCAACGTCGTGCGGGTGTTCTACCAGTCCCTCACTGCCAAGGCCAAGTATAAGAAGGTGAGTAGGAAGGATCAGATTCGCAGAATCACCTTCACTGCCACAGTAAGAGGGGAACCTTTAGCTTCACTTGGAGAGACATCAACCACCTGATGGGGGTCACTGAGGGAGAAATGAATGAATGGCTATTCCCTGAGAAACTCAGCAAGGTGGAGCTTGAAAAGGTCTATGACACCAAGGGAAAGAAGGTGTCTGGGATGTCTGACTCCAACCGACTCCTATACTATATATACTCCCGCATGATGACACATAAAGGGGGGAACTTCAACGAGTTCACTCTCCTTGACAACCCTTGGTTCCCCAGATTCCTCTCCCAGCAGCCAATCAACCCTGGCCAGTTGATCAGTCTAGAGCTGCACAGGTGGATTGAAAATCAGAAGTCTGGAAGTCTTCCCTACCCCACTGTCATCGCCTTCCTCCTGGAGAAATATTTGATCAAGTCAACATCCACTGAGGAGGCAGAGAATGTTAAGTGCGCACCTGTCAGCGCATTTAACATCTGCAAGATGGGGATAAAATACATCAAGCAGACAAAGGCCACTCGCTCAGGATCCCAGGCTGGAAGTGCCTCACATACCACGGCACCCTCTGTATCTGGTGCAGGGGATCAAGAAGTCGATTCTCATCCTGGTCCCAGCCGTGTTCCGAAGGTGACAGCCGCAATAAAGACTTTTGCTGAGGACGTAAAGGAGGAGATTCTTTTTCAACTGTCTGATTCTTTGGTGGCTCCCCTCCGTGATGAGTGTGATACTGGCTTCCAGCAGCAGGGGGAGAGAATCCTGAGGCTCGAGGACCGAGTAGGTCGGGTCGAGGCTCAGCTAGCGAGAGTTGATGCCAAATTAGACCTCATTCTCAATCACCTTCAAATCCCTCTACCACAAGGTAACTTACCACCACCTCCTCCTCCTAACCCACCTCTACCTCCTCCACCTAATCAACAATCACTCCCTCCTCCTAATGCTCAACAGCCACAACAACCACCTCCTCAGAATGACCAACAACACCAACCTTCACCCAGAACTGACCAGCAACCAGCCCCTCACAACACCCCTCAGAACACACCCCAACACTCCCCTCGCCAATCACCCCTTAACTTTACTTTACTTCCCCAGATAACTCTCCATCTCCACATAACTCCCCAAACCATTCACCACCTCCAAACCCCATCGGGCCCTCCAATCCTCCTCTTAACACTCGCCCCACCATAGCTCAATCTCTTGGATTTACCTCTTCAGATCATCCACTTCACACCTTCTACCTCAGAGACTTTCCCCCTATTCGGTGGAGAGTTAAGCAACCCACCGCCTACTCCTCTACCTACCCCTTCGATGGCCTATTCACCAACCCCACCTTCTTCGAAAGAAATACAACCCTCTTCCCCGACCCTCCTAATTCACCAGAACACACCTCACCCACATCCTCACCCGAAACCTCACCTCCCAGAACCTTTGGCCCTGAACCTCCACCCTCCTCCTCACCTAACCCATCCTCCCTGGCACTAGCCCTTATTGATGATGCCAAAAGGGGGAGAGAAATCCTAACTCAACCCTCCTTATGGCTAGATGAGGATATAGCTGCTGCCCTCCGTCGAGCCATGGATTCCCAGAGATTGGGTAGTGCTGAGCGTCTTATCCGTGGGGAAGCCATCCGCTTTATGGAATAGCAGCGATCAGATGAGCAAAGGTCAAAGTGGGCAATGGTTTTGTATGAGCAACCTGATGAGATCCCACAGCCTGAGCCTGAGCCAGAGCCTTCATCTTCTGAGCCTCCTCCCTCTGTGCCTGGCCGAAACATAATTGAGGAGATCATGATGAAGTATGGGCTGGAGAGGCAAAACCATCCACCTATGGTGACAGCTAAGCCAATCTCTCCTCCTAAGTCAACCTCTGCTCCTCCTCCTCCTCCAGTAGTCCCTTCTTCTGAGCCAACCTCTGCTCCTCCTCCTTCAGTAGTCAAGTACAGCGAATCAAGGAAGAAAGCAGTTACTAAAAAGGGTGCTAACAAGAGTGCTACTACTACTGCGTCTGCTGAAAGTGAGCAAGAGGTTCCATCTGTTCAAGCTGTAGTTGTGCCTGAGACTCAGTCATCCTCTCAAGAGTTGCATGCCCCTCCACCACTAAAGGAAGTTAAGCTGGAAATAGAGGATATGACTCCTGAAGAGTTCGAGAGGTATGGATTTACGGACAAGATCTCGTTTGGTCAGATGGCCTGCCTAGATGCTAAAAGAGCGAGAGCCAAGCCTACCCAAGCGATAGGCAAGGACAAAGGAAAAGGCAAAGGGAAACGGAAAGCCAAGGAAATTGAGGAGGACCCCAACTTTCCAGTGTGGAATGTGAAGATTAGGGCTGTCCATTATCCTAATGGCGAGGTCACTCCCTTCTCTGATGCAACTGGGTTCCCTGGGTTCGATGAAGTTCAAAATCTGAAGAGAGCCTTTGAGGAATCCGTTGAATTTGAGAGACTCAGAAGGGAGAAGGAAGAGGCAGAGCTTCAAAGAATAATTGCTCAGATTGACCAGAACGTGAAGGATGCCCACATAGCCCAACTTCAAAAAGAAAATGAGCAAAGGCAAAAAGAGAGGGAGAAGAAAAAGAAACACCACCCATAAACCCCACTCTACCATAGACATTTAACTTAGAAATTTTCTTTTCTCATATTTTTCATGCATAGTTCACTTTGCACAGTTTTGATTACTTGTGAATTTTATCTGTTATTATAATTCCAACTTGTAATCTTTTGCTCATCAATGATAATTATCTTTGAGTTCAGTTGTGCCCTTTATTTGATTATTACCTTCAATTCTCTCATATGAACTTAATTGGATAACTTAGTTTGTCATCATCAAAAAGGGGGAGAATGTTAGAATCTTAAGTTTTGATGAAGACTAAAATATGAAAGAACAAGTTAAACACCTAGACAAAATCAGGTTAATTTAGAACCCCAAGTAAGAGTACAACCGGATGTGGATTTACTTCCGGATGGACTAGGACTAGCGCTCGCGGATGAATATCTCATCCCCCAGCGGAAGCAAGTAATACACTAAGTCATAACTCAGTCTAGGAACATTAGTTGTATAAAACCTTTGAGACTATGTTAGGATGCAACCGGTTGTGGATTTGCTTCCGATTGCTTAGTGACTAGCGCTGGCTGTTGGTTTGGACAACACTGAGCGTCAGTGAGCATAATATGAAGATAACCCAACGTCCAGTGGAAGTGCTTCCAGATGTAAGAGAGCTCCCTTAGACTAAATGAACTCTCACTGCATGTGACTGTGTGTTTATATTGCTAGACTAACGTTCAAGTGCAGCACAATGAGTGATGTTGCTTCCGGATGTGAATTCGCTTCCGCAAGCAATCAGAATGTCAGAACGTTCAGAGCAGTGCATTGTCAGAGTGCTTTTTGGCAGAGCAGAGTTATCAGAACTACTTTTCAGAGATAAAGCAAAGTCAACCCTGCTAAGCATTAATGGAGCATTAAATGGGCAAACGGTAACTTGGGATAAACGGCCATATTCAAACGGCTAACCCACCTACCAAGAGTGAGAATACTTGAAGACTATATAAGCAAGCTCATCTTCATTTATGAAGAGAACTTTGACATCTTGAAGAAAGCTAGAGTGAGAAACTGAGAATATCCTTCAAGCATTCAAAGCTGCCCAGAAAAGCGAAAGAGCATTTAACACATTGAGAGTTCTTTTCATCTACTTATCTTATACTCTTTGTAGTTAAGTCTCTTCATTTATAAAGAGCACTAATTGTACTTAAGTGTGTAACATTATCCGTTCTTAGAGAGAACTTAGTTTTAGCAAATCCTTTATTTGTAAAGGTTGAACCCTTGTAGGTTGTAAGGGGGAGCTAGTTAGTAAGGTTGCAAGTGAGCCTGGAGTAAAACTTGTGGTTGTAAGGTTGCAAGTGATCCCGTTCTAAAACTTGCGGTTGTAAAGGTTCCAGGTGAACCCGTTTGTAAAACCTGGGATAGTGGAACTCAACCTGGGTGGTTGAGAACTGGACGTAGGTCAGGAAGACCGAACCAGTATAAACCCTTGTGTTGTTATTGTTTGATTTTTATTTGGTAGCACAATTCACCCCCCCTCTTGTGCATCCACTGCTTTCAACAAAGATTAGCCCCTACTACACGCAATCTTTTTTTTGGTCGGAATCTACTACATGCAATCAAAAAAGCAAGGGGAAATGGTAATCACTACTAGCAATGCGGGTAAGACCAAATAATATAAGATGATGTCGCTTGACTAAGCTAATCAGTAGCAATCCATTCAATAACAGTGCAAAAGTAGAATATTTGTGACTTGCAGTGAAGAGAAAATTAAGAATCCTTTGCATCTAATGAAGTTGACTAATTAAAAAGGAAAGATTAAAAACATGATTTACGTAAGTGATCCAAAACATGTTTTGGAAACAAAAAAATACTAGAAAATTCCATTGGATAATTGTTTTTAGACTAGGATAGAAAAATGCGTAATGAGTTTAGATGTAGAGATTAAAATTAATGATGATTGTTATTGAGCTAACATTGTGTCATGCTATATTATTATCCACATTTTAATTTTAACTATACTTAGTCATTCACCAAATGACATATTTTATAAGATACTATTCATGCTTTTTTCGGGAAATAAAGAAGCTATAATTGAGTCATTTACTTGTAATATATTTTTTCATCTGTATATTATATTGCATGTTAGATTATAGGTTGAATCAACTAACAAAATCAATTGAACATAAGTAACTTATTTAACTTATATATAAGAAAATGAAATGAACAACTTGTACGGAATTTCAATTGAAGTGCTAATTAGTTGTGAAATTCAATTAGATATTCATAAATATAATAGTACTACATTTGTTCCTAAATACAAGATCACTTTCGCTAACTTAGTTAGATTAATGATATTAGTTAAATTAGTTATTATTACATAATGCTACTAATTTGTCCAAACCGTACTCTTTTATCCTCACTCTCCATCTCTTGTTTGTTTATTATTGATAAGTATTATAAAGTTGATTAGGAAAAAAGTTGAGACAAATTAGAAAGTGATCTTATATATAAGAACAAATTGAAATGAGAAAGTAATTTTATATTTAGCAACAGAGGAAATATTAAAAATACTTAAACAGAGAAATAAATCATAACAAAAACCAAGCAATACCAATCCCCTCTTAAATAAAAGGATTACATTATACCAATGTGTATTCAGTGATTACATTCTATTACATATTAACAATGTAAAAATGAAAGAAATCAATTAAATTTTTTATCATTGATTGGACCGAAATTTATATGTTTAAGCATGTGCATTTGAGCTTAATTAGTAAGGTTTAATTGTTATATTTTATCATTATTGGTGATTTTATGTGCACATACTTATAGGTGATTATATGGAAAATCCTAGCTTAATTACTTGCATTTTAAGTAACTAATGGTATTTTGGTCATTTTTGACTATGTGGTGCTTTTCTCTTGTAGGGGGTCCCACGTGGGCCCCACAACCCTTTGGAGTTGCTTGGAGTGCAAGGAATTGACTTGGAGTCAAAAGGCAAAGGCATAGGACAAAAATTACCCATTTTGTCAAAAACAAGGGATTTGCACATTTCCAAAAGGGGTAATATGGAGCCAAAAATTCAAATTCAAAGTTGGAGGCTTCATTAAGGGCAAAAAGGGTAGCACAATGGAGAGGAGAAAAAGGAGGAATTTTTAGAAATGCATGGAGACAACCTTTGGACCACATTCATCCTCACTTTCCACCTAATACCTAAACTAACCTTCCTTCCCCATTTATCTTCAAACATTTCGCATAACCCCTCCATTTTACCATCAAAATATCTTCTTTGACAACTCATCCCATATTTGACAACTCACTCATATCCTAATCCAACTCATTAATCAACCCCACTTGCTTAAACCAACTAACACCTTTCATTTGTGACAACTTTTCCATTTTCCATTCTCTCTCTCTTCTAACTTTTCTCTCAACTTCTCTCTTCACCATTTCTCTTCCACATTTCGGCCAAGCTCCATTCTCCACCATTCCTCCATGATTTCTCACGTTTTCCACCTTCCTTCCACCATCTCCATGTGTAACTAAGGTTCCTCTCCTCTCCTCTCCAAGGAAAAGTGCTTCAACTACACAAATTTGGCTTCATGACTTTGTAATCTTCTCTTTTAGGTTTCAAGCTAGTTTTACATTTTTGCCTATGTATGTCCTAGATCTAGGCTTGTATAGGTTAGAACACCTTCCTTTTAGGTGTTTTACCTGAATGTAGCTTGAAAACCTCTCTTTTGTGTTAAAAACATGAAAACCTAAGCTTAGATTTTGTAGTTCCATGTATGTACATGTGTGCGATTTGTTACCTTGTGTATGTGTGGAATGAATTTGTTTCCTAAGTGCTAGATTTAGCATTTAGTGTTGCTTTTGGTATGTTCTTGGCTTAAAAGAGCTTTTGACTTGATTAGGTAAGTTAAATGCTTGTAGATTTCTTTGATTAAAGAAGTCTTAAGGATTTAACTAATTTAATTAAGTGTGACAAAGTTTATGAAGCCTAATTAACCTAAGGCACTAAGTACTTGGAGAGGGAGGTTAATTCTCATCACATCTCTTTACTCTTTTAATTCGGTTAGTTTGTTCTTTTATTAGGTTTAACTAGTTGTTAAAATTCAAAAACATCCTCATACTTCTTGATAATTTGCGTGACATATATACTTGGAATTAGCAAGATATAAAACCTAGATTGTGGAAAAGACCTAATACTCACCACTATTAACTTGGTGGATTTGAGTTTAGAATTTTTGATTGACCTAAAAGGCGACATTTAGGTTAAATCAATCATAAAGAAAAAAAATCGATTAAATAATGGTAATAAATTGCTAAAAGTTCAAGTAGAAATCTAATTATCATTTGATCTATCTTCACTTAGCCAAAGCCCAAAACGCCTCTAACAACGTCCTCTGTTTAACAAAACAAGCTCATAACAACAATGAAGAGTTTAGTTGGGTTTGTTTTATTTTTTTAAGGTAATAGTGTGGCATTTAATTAATATATTAAATAATTGATTAAATTTGTAATTAAATATAAAATTTTATTTAATAAATCAAATAAATTATTAGATTAAATAAAATTCTATTCAAAATAAAAGGTTTCGATTGGTCAATTTAAGATCACATGGATTGATCTTCTTAACCGTCGGATCTAAATGAAATCCATTAATTTAATTTCAACTGTGGATTGATATCACTGCATATTCATATTCAGATTCTCTCCATAACCTATTTAAACGGTTCTCTCTCCGACTTTCTATTCTTTATACACCAAGAAGTTTATACTCCTTATTGTGTGTGTGCGCGATTCCATTTATATAATCTGTTTCTCTTCTAGTTACACTATTCTCATTATCTTCCTCATCCCCAAGCTGTTTTTTGTTATACATTGTATGTTATACATGTGCTTGAAATCATACATATATTTGATATTTGTTTTTCCTTGTTATAGTGATATGAAAGACAAGATAAGAGAAGCTTCATCACATATTTATCCGAGCCAATTGACATGTAAGTTTGAAAAATAGCTAAATAAAGTTAGTCTACCCCTCCCCCACTTTTTCATATGTACCTAAATAAATACTGTTGCATCTTAACAGATATAGCGAATGGATTGATGAATGTGTAAGGGTGAACAACTTGGAAGATAAGTAGGGGCTTAGTTGCGGTCTTTAAGGTGTAGATGTTGTTTTTATGTATTAGTGATGGATTAGGTTTAGTTGCGATTTGGATTTTAGTTTCTTGTTTCACTGCTTTTTGGTTTATTGACACTATGTATCTATTTGTTTCATAATTTTATGTTCTAATGAAAATGATATTTTTTATAATGTTGTTGACAAAATGGAAATTCATAATATTTTATGGTGTAATGAAAATGGTAATATTTTTTATAATGTTGTTGACAAAATGGAAATTCATAATACACTCTTAGGTTAAACATTATCGTTTTGGACTCGAACTTAACTTTGATATCATCTAGTGTCAGACCTCATATTTAAGGCATCATGTTTTTGTCATCAACACACTGTGGGTGTGACAAAGTATGAAACTTTCACCAATGGGTAGTTGGTTGAGCTGGTAAGTGGGCTGCAACCCCCGTAAGGATGAGAATGCGTGTTCGATTCCCGGGAAGCGCTCTCATTGGGAGAGGGGACAACCTTGCCTATGTGGGCAACACTCCTACCCCTCGAGTCCGGATTAAATCGGGCGGTGAATAACCAAAAAAAAAAAAGTATGAAACTTTCACGTTCCTTAGCGGAAGCTATGACTAATTTGTCCAAACCGTACTCTTTTATCCACACTCTCCATCTCTTGTTTGTTTATTATTAGAGCTGGGATTTCGGGTCAGCCCGATTTAAACGGGCTGGCCCAACCCGACAAGAAGTATAAGCGGGCTGGCCCGCTTCCAACCCGAAACAATTCGGGTTGAGATTTCTCAACCCAACCCGATTGCGGGCTGGCCAGCCCGCTTTTAAAACAAATCGCGCCCTCATTCTCTATCTTCTCCAATTGCCCCTTTCATCTCCAGACCCCCCATTCATCTCCTTCCGACCCATTAAAAACAAATCCCTCCCCAACTCACCCCACAAACAAAATGATGTGTTGTCCAAACATTCACACACGTATCATCAAGTGATTGCCTTTATTACTTACTGTCCAACAACCTCACACTCCCTACTAAACTCCATTTTCTAATCCCACCCACCAATACTGTTCACCCATCATCACCCTCGCAAAATCTCACACAAAAAAAATAATGGCGGAGTCACATCCCAATGATTATGGCTAGTGGAGATTTTTTTTTATTATCATTATTCTCATATTTACTCTTTTGGAACCATATGAAAAGAGTTCAATGTATTTTTGTTTGACCTTTAAGAGTACAATTTATTGAGACCTATAAATTGAGGTCATGTCATGAGCCATTATAAGAGAGAATTATGTATAAATGAGAAGAGTCTTCTTACTTCATTTTTATTTTCTTGTCTAGCTACTCTATTTTCTTCTCTTCTTCTCTTCATATTTCTTCTTTCCTCTCATTTTCATAATACAAAATTTCATTTTTTTTGTAGAATCGTTTTTTTAATTGACACAAACAGCCAAAAGTTCCTCAAAATATTTTATTTGAAAAACCTTGCAAATGTAAGCATATCCTTTTTCAAGGAAAGACCTAAAGTATATCCTTAGCATGGCACCTTTCACCTAATTAACAATTATCATCATTGCCATCCTTCTGATGATTGACCGATCCATTCTGTAACACAAGCAAGATGCCTCGCATTCGCACACTACCACCACTCTTCATCTTTTTCTTCTTCACCCCATTCCTGGAATCCAAGTCACAGGCACAGGTCTCAGTCTCTCTGAACACAACCACTCTATCAAAATCCGGAGACACCATCCTGATCACGTGGTCCAACATCGACTCCCCCTCCGACCTCGACTGGCTCGGCATCTACTCTCCCCCCGACTCCCCGGACCACCTCTTCATCGGCTACCTCTTCCTCTCCCAATCCGCCACGTGGCAGCACGGCCACGGCTCCCTCTCCCTCCCCCTCGTCAACCTCCGCTCCCCCTACTCCTTCCGCCTCTTCCGCTGGGCCCGCTCCGACATCGGGCCGGCCCAGCCCCTCGACGAGGACCACAACCCCCTGCCCTCCACGGCCCACCCCCTGGCCCAGTCCGACGTGGCCTCCTTCGAGGGCGGTGGTGGGCCGGAGCAGATCCACTTGGGCTTTGGGGATGGGGAGGATGAGATGCGGGTTGTGTATGTGACGGAGGACGCGAGGGAGAGTTATGTGAGGTTTGGGGAGAGGGAGGGGAGGCTGAATCGCGTGGCTCTTGCGCGCGTGAGGAGGTATGAGAGAGACCACATGTGCCACGCGCCTGCTAATGAGAGTGTTGGTTGGCGTGATCCTGGCTTTGTTCATGATGCCCTCATGACCAATCTCAAGAAAGGTGTCAGGTATTGTTACAAGGTAGCTAAACTGTCTTGAAACCAATTTACATCTCACAATTAAGTTACTCCCTCTAGTCCCTAATGTAAGAGTTAGCCGTCAAACTTCTTAAGAAAACATGTGAATGTTAGTTGGGTGTCTGGAGTTAATGCTTCTTTTCCAAAATTGCCCATATTTATTATGTTACTTTTAAGAGAGAGAAATACATAAGCATTAATAAATATGAATGAAAGAGAGTTAGGGGTAAAGTAGGAAAAACTGCATTAAATGAGGAGAGAATATGGGGTGAGCTCTTACATTTGGGACCAAAACCATTCAAATTTTGGGCTCTTACATTAGGGACCGGAGGGAATATTTATTATCATATCATATTACTATCCACTCTAACTATATACATTTATTTTCTGATAAAAAAAACTATATACATTTATTATGTTTGTTTTTTATTGAAAGTATTAGCATGGTTAATTTGCAAAAAGCTTAGGAACAATTAGAAAGTGTCTTAACAATTTGAAATTTTAAAGTGGTCTTATATACTTAGGGAAGGGATGGAGTAACTACTATTGTGATGGCTTTCTTGTTGAAATTGAATCTATCTAACAAATGCTACACTATCATTCATATTGGTTGACTTAGTTCTTTAACTTTTCAAAATGAAAAGAAAAACAAGGTCAACTAGAATTTATATTTAGAATTGGAGGAAGTATATACAATATGCTTAGCAAATCTCATTTCTTCTTTTAATTCTTTTACAAATCTCCCGGCCTAATTATAAGGTCACTTTATCTAATTTGGAGGTTAAGGAAACGAATTAACTTAGGTAATTTTATGTGTCTTTCCAGTAATGTCCCTCTTTGTCCCTCCTTCCACCTAAAATTTGCTTAGACAAAATATACAATTGGTGTGAGTTTGGGAAAGATGAATTAATATATGAAACAAAATGGCCTTATAATTAGGGACAAATTGAATTTCAAAAGTGACCTTATACTTAGAATGGAGGGAGTATTATTTTTATTTTCTGTCTCATGGAATTCCTCAACTGTGTGTATTTTCTTGTATGTTGAATTGGTTTGTCTTGTGTCTTGTTGATAAGCAGAGAGTCATTTCTAATTGCACTATTACATAGACTGATAGTGATTGACTAACATTTGACTTAAGTGCTTCAGTGGTGACTTTGTAGCTTTATATAGCAGAACTATGCATTCCAGATTTGATTCCTTTCTCTGTCATGTGTGTGAGTGTGTATCTAGATCTGTTAACTTTTCCCTTGGTTACGCAATAGATTGGTACTTCTAGGAGTTGCTTTAACTAGAGTCATTTGTGACCCTTGGTTGTGGTACTGCAATGGTGGATTTTGAACATGGAATTGTAATGCTGCTCTGTTTGAACTTCATTTATTGTTATACCGTTATACGTTGACCTCTTTCCCTTTTGATTAGCTAATATAATAGTGTTACTGAAACATCTGGAATACATGCAATTTTCCTTAGATTTATCCATTATTGGTTCTCCAATATACTTGATTTTGTGATACATGATTAGTTTAGCTCTATGTTCCATTCTATTTTAGAACCTGACTATTTTAAAATTAGTTTCACGTAAACTAGTAAAATATTGAATTAATCTGGTAGAAAGCCTATGTTATCCACCCTCAAAATTGTCATCTGCTTTTTACTAGGTTGGAAATGATCATGGGGGTTGGAGTAAAACTCACAGCTTTGTGTCGAGGAATGGTGACTCCGATGAAACAATTGCTTTTCTCTTTGGTGACATGGGAACTGCTACCCCTTACAATACTTTTCTGCGTACACAACATGAAAGCATATCAACGATGAAGTGGATTCTACGTGATATTGAAGCTCTAGGGAATAAGCCAGCATTTATCTCCCACATTGGAGACATTAGCTATGCCAGAGGATATTCATGGTTGTGGGACCATTTTTTCACTCAAATTGAACCGGTTGCAACCAAAGTGGCATACCATGTTTTAATTGGTAATCATGAGTATGATTGGCCTTTACAGCCTTGGAAACCCGATTGGGCTAGTTATGGAAAAGATGGGGGTGGTGAGTGTGGTGTACCATACAGTCTAAGGTTCAATATGCCTGGAAACTCTGAGGAACCCACTGGAACTGAAGCCCCGGCAACTCGGAACCTTTATTACTCATTTAATGTTGGAGCAGTACATTTTGTGTATTTTTCAACTGAGACCAATTTCCTTCCTGGAAGCAGCCAGTATAGCTTTTTAAAGCATGATTTGGAATCAGTTGATAGGCGTAAGACTCCTTTTGTTGTGGTCCAAGGGCACCGTCCCATGTACACTTCAAGTAACGAATTTAGAGATGCAGGATTGAGGGCAAAGATGCTGGAGCACTTGGAACCTTTGTTGGTGAAAAACAATGTGACCTTAGCTTTATGGGGTCATGTTCATAGGTACGAGAGATTCTGTCCTTTAAACAATTTCACTTGTAGTGACAGGGTGGGTCAAAAGGGGGAGGAATCAGAGGCACATACTGTTCATATAGTAATTGGTATGGCAGGGCAAGATTGGCAACCCATATGGGAACCCCGACCTGACCATCCTAATGACCCGATCTATCCCCAACCAGAACGGTCTCAGTACCGAGGGGGTGAGTTTGGGTACACTAGACTGTTTGCTACGAAAGAAAAGCTTGTGCTTTCTTATGTTGGAAACCATGATGGTGAGGTGCATGATATGGTGGAAATTCTAGCATCTGGAGAAGTTGTCAGTGGCGGTGCCAAAGATAGAGGTGAGTGGGCAGTTTCATGGTATGTTAAGGCAGGAGTTGTGTTGATATTTGGGGTATTGATAGGATACCTTCTTGGATGGTTTTCACATTCACATGGTAAGAAGAAACCGATGGCTAGAGGTAATTGGACTCTTGTGAAAACTGAGGAACCATAAAACCATAGATTGGTGCATTATGATGATAAATGAGCAACTACTCTAAAGTATACCCACCTTACGAAAATTAAATGGGTATGTTACGAAAAATTCTCTGTGTTAAGCAATATTCTGACAGAACTACGCCATTTGTAACATTGGGTTGAGGGTTGTGTTGTTACATCTGTAAATTTGTTCCACCGTTTATTCTGTTGTGAGATATAAGTTTCATAGGAATAATAAGATGATGTGATACTGATAAAAAGAAAATGCAGTATACAAAGTATTTTGATGTAAATGTGTCTTTTTTTTTTTAACTGATGTAAATGTGTCTTAGTTACTGAGAGCAGATCGTTTTTTTTCTTGAAATAGTCTCACTGAATGTAGTGTTTGTAGTTTGAATTCCACAAATGTAGTGTTTGTGGTTATGTTCATAGCCATCAGTTCTTCATTATTTTTCCGGTTCTTGTTGGTTAACATTACTAATTGATTCAACGTAAAATTAAATGAGGTTATACCCATCACACATAAATATAGAAAATGTCTCTTTAATTGATCAAATTACTAATGAGTTAAACATCAAATTTGCCTAGAAGTTTCCACCAAAGTCAATTTCGTCTTGGAAGTTTTTTGGATCAATTTTGCTCTTTAAGTTTACTAAATGGATCAATTCTGCCTGCAGTCACTCAAGTTAATGTTGACTGTTAAATTGGTCAATCATATCATACGTCATGCCACATAATTAGTCACCTCATACTCATTATGTCATCTCATCATCGTCATCCTCTCTCTCCTATTTTGATTTCTAGTAAAAACAAGTTCATTCATTCTCTCTCTTTTCTCCTGTTTTTAGTTTGTCACATTCAGTCTATGAGTATTCTATTATTTTGAGGAGGTGGGAGTTATCGTAGTTGTTTTTGAAAGAAAGGATTCACTGCCTTATCATGTGGAATGTTTTTCTTTTCCTTTTTGGAGCTCATGAAGCATTTCTTTTCTGAAGGCAAGATAAGAAATGGCGTTTTGTTGGTTCTTTTGCTAGCTGCCGATTTGTTTTGCCTGTACCTGGTTAGAAGTGAAAATTTTATTCCTTTTCTTTCTCACAGATTCGTACCTTATTAAGATTCGTGGGAAGACAAGTGATTTTCAAGTAAGATAAATTATGGGATTCTGTGGAAAATGAATACGATTCTTTTACAGCTTCCTTGTGATAATATTGAGCTGAAAAAATGCGTTTGCAAGAAGAGGAGGGCTGTAAAATTGGAAAACATGGATTTGCTTGAAAACTTAGCAAAGAAATTGAACTAAACTGGAAAAACAAGAAAGAGATTTCTTCATTATAAATTGAATTCAATTGAAGAACTCCATTTATATGAGCATAGGATAACAAATAAATTTCAACCCACAAGAGCAAACAGTCCAAAATAAATCCAAAATATAGGAATATGACGAACAACTTGGCTCTTTGTTAGAAATATTAGGATCATATTAAATGAGTTGTATCTTGTAACTGGTTAGTGACCCTATTGCCTATATAAAGGGTCCTAACCTAAACATTTTAGAGTGTGAGATTTATGAGAGTCTACACCAAGAGGGAGAGTTAACTTGGTCTCTCTCCTCATTACCCTAGTGTTAGGGATTTGTTTTGTAAATCCATTTCCCCAATGAGGAGTGGTCATCACCTCTATGAGGGATGTTTTGATCTAGTCCAAGTGGATTAGAATATTGTTTTTGTTTTTGTATTCTTCTTCTTCATCTATCAATATAAAGATTTGTTTAATTCTTCATCTTGTTCTCTTTCCCTACCGATTTGTCAACATGGTATCAGAGCAAATCTGGGTTATTCAGTCATCTTCATCATCTTCTTTAGTTGATATTGAGTTTTAATGTTTATCGTCCAAGAAGTCATTAAATCTTCATCAAGAATTCAGGTTTTGCATCATTATTAAGCAATATTGAGTCTTTGCTATTTGAGATGGTGGTATGCTGTGAAATCAAGATTTGAGGTGCACATCCAAGAAGCAAATCCAAGTCCAATACATTTATTCAAGATCCTCCTACCCAAATTCATCCACCGCGTTGTGTTTCACTACATAACTCAAATCATCATATCTGACATTAAAGATTTTCGTATGAAGTATCTTGAAGACAAAAGCCCGATTCTTCTTCTTTTTATGCAATTCAACCCTTCCTTTAAATCAAGGTCAATCAACAAAGATTGTTCAAGAAGTGCTCCCAATCCAAAGAATTCATCCTTACTTTGAAGATCTCTCCTACCACTTTCTTTATTTGCTGTTGCAATTCCGATTCAAAGAAACCATTATTTCACATTCTCTTGAAAGATATGAATGGGATAGATGAGCAGGTACGTGATGGAAATTGGGATGAAAGTATAACCACATTATATTGCATATTGGTTTAATGGATGAAACAATTATAAGAGTCCACTGCAAGAAGTTTGATGAGAATGCAAGATTGTAAATGAAGCATCTGTCATGTAAACGGTGATGTAAAGAACAATGTCTTGTTAATGCGTGTTATGGCTTTGTAAGAAGTGTTTCATGAGTTCTGCTGTGGAATATCATAATATTGAAGACTAAGATGAAGAACAATGTATTGAAGATTAACTCGAAGAAAATGATGAAGAGAAAGATTAAACGAATGTCTTTTTGAAGACAAACAGAGGAAATTGTCTTCCATTTTTTTTACAAGATCAAAAGAACTCGATCTAATTAATTCACTCAACCCTGTTGTTTGTATTGACAAGTTGGCACTTTCATAAGTTTAAGTAGTGTCAACTTGAGGGGGCGTGTTCGAAATATTAGGATCATATTAAATGAGTTGTATCTTGTAAGTGGTTAGTGACCCTATTGCCTATATAAAGGGTCCTAACCTAAACATTTTAGAGTGTGAGATTTATGAGAGTTTACACCAAGAGGGAGAGTTAACTTGGTCTCTCTCCTCATTACCCTAGTGTTAGGGATTTGTTTTGTAAATCCATTTCCCCAATGAGGAGTGATCATCACCTCTATGAGGGATGTTTTGATCTAGTCCAAGTGGATTATAATATTGTTGTTTTTGTATTCTTCTTCTTCATCTATCAATATAAAGATTTGTTTAATTCTTCATCTTGTTCTCTTTCCCTACCGATTTGTCAACACTCTTCTTCGGGTTAACAAACCCCCAAACCCCTTGCCCCTAAACCCTCCCCAGTGGTAACCATGGCCAATTTTGCTAAATTTATGCATGATCATAGGCTTATTGTGCATAATTGGAGTGAATTCTACCGATTTCACATTTTGTTAGAGTTTATTCTAATCAAGGGCAATTCTAGTATAATTAGCTTAATTTGTTGTTTAAGTAAATTTTTGAGAGGCTGTAATGTTGCCTCTAGTCTTAATTGTATTGTAGATAACTGGAGAGTAATCCTAAAACTTTTGGACATAAATTGAAGGAGAAAACAAGAAAAATGATGGAAGTTAAAAGATTGGTCACAAGTTCACTACTCCGAACTCACGGCCAACCATATAGGTGGTCAGAAAATTTGCATGTTCGCCAAGGCTTTGCCATGGCAAACCAACTCCAACAACATTTTCGAAACGTGTTTGTTAGGATTTTAGGGCCCTATTTTAGGTTCATAACACCCCCAACCCATTCTTAAGTATTCTTTGGCCATAAAACACTCTCCTAGGCTAAGGTTTTTCAGTTGCCTTCATTCCCCACTCATTCTACCTCATTTCTATCCATTTCCACTTCATTTCTTTCATATTTCTTACTATTAAATCATGACATATTTGATATATTTTTAGATGGGCAAAAACACTGATCTAACAATTAACTATTTCAATTAGGGCAAAAATAATAAATGACTGTTTCGCGGTGCATAAATAATAACCAACTTTGTGAGCCGGTGCAAAAATAATAAAACCGGTACTAAATGTTAATTTGTAGTTTTGTAGAACCTTTCTGATATTATTTTCTAAAGTAAAAATACCTTTTTACCCCCTCACAATTAAAACCAAACTATTCTTCCTTCTGCCCTTCATCTTTCCATGTTAACTAATATTAGCAAGGTTTTAATTGGGAGGGGCAAAAATGTATTTTTCACTTTGAAAATAATATCAGAAAGGTTCCACAAAACTACAAATTAACATCTAATACCGGTTTTATTATTTTTGCACCGGGTCATAAAGTTAGTTATTATTTATGCACCGCGAAACAATCATTTATTATTTTTGCCCAAACTGAAATAGTTAATTGTTAAATCAGCACTTTTGCCCTTTTTAGATTATACATTAGTTTATAGGTTAAATAAACTAATATAGGGAAAAATTAGATAAATCAATTTATAATCAACTTATTTTTGTTTTTTAAGATATTTTTCAAAAATGTAAACAAGGTCTTATATTTAAAACCGGAGGGATTACTATTTTTGTTCCTTAGACAATAGTTATGTACTATCATTTTTGGTCTTTCGCCCGTGTTAAATATGTTGAATAACTTGGGAGAAATACCTAGTCTTCAATTGGCATAGACTTAAGTTAAATCAATTAAGTTATTAACTATAGTTGAGTAGTGGTGTTACAAGACATTGTTGACTCATTCCTTTGGTTTGCACTTATTGAAACCTAATTGGATGATCTCAGTTCAATTACTCATCTTACCCTCCAATGTATGAACCTAAACATGACAAAACTTGTTTACATTTAGTGGGTTTAATTAGATGACATTTTTTCAACCAAAAGTACCCCTAAATTCCCTTTATATTGGATTTATTTAGCTAAAGTAGATTATAAGACCCCTTGCCAACGTAAAGGGTTGCACCACTTATTGCAATTCTTGGTTTATAAATAATCTTTTATTCAACCTCAAGGCAATCAGAGCAAAAGGTTAAATCAATCATAGTGACTGTTCATGCTTCTTGTCATGGCTCAAATGAGTAACAGCTGAAATTTAAGTGTGAATCTATTGATCATATATCTATCGATATCCACTATAGAGCAGTTATACAAAATCCAGGTCACACCACATCATGAACAAGTCAACAAAAAATGACTAACCACTCTAAGTTGAAACTATGAAATAGCTTCCTCTGAACCCAACCCTCTTGTGCAAACCATCAATTGTCAGCATTTTACCCGCAAATTGCATATCTAGCAACCACAACATTATAGGCATGCATGAGCAACTTCAACAACGATGCTCCCACCCATCAAAGCGATAGCCATGTGGAAGCTACCAACAAAGGAAGCATTAAAATAAGGCCATGGTACACAATCTCATTTGTGTTTTCAGTTGTGGTCACTTTGCTGAGTATATAATTCCAGTGTTGTCCAAAGCTATCCTGTGATTTTTCCTGCACAGGAGATTCATTCTTCTAAATAAAGCTGCACATGATATTATGTACTCCCTCCGTTCCTAAATAAAGGACCTAGATGACTTTTTTTTGAAAAATCCTAAAAAAAGCAAAAAATAAGTTAATTATAAATTGATTTACCTAATTTTTTCTCTTAAACTAGTTTATTTTACCTATAAGCTAATGGATAATCTAAAAAGATATCAAATATGTCATCATTTAATAACCTATTTCGCAACCTTAATCTTTCCAAAAAAAAGTTATCTAGATCTTATATTTAGGAACGGAGGGAGTACTACTTATCCAAATTGCATATATGGTAGTCACCTCGGTGATCAAGTTACTACTAACTTGATCCTTGTAATTCATGTTCCTCAAAATTCTTCTTTCGCTCCCAAAAAGAAAGTGATCTGTTTGCCTTTTAAGTTTGGCTTCTTGAACATCTACATTGCTGTGGGATTTATATGCTGAATCAGTGTGTAAGATTTCCATTGCAGAACCAAAGAAGTTGGTCACAGGTACCTAAAAAGGAGAAATAATATCACCTTACATCCAGATTGATTAATAACAACTAGATAGGAGCAATAACACACAAAGAAACTTTATTAGCGATTACTTAGCTAGCTTGTATAGCCTGTCATGTAGTCACTCCTACGCCCCAGGACAATCTCTCAAAATACATTACTTATCAAGAGATTGATCTAGCCACAGCAACCAATATCCTACTGATGTATACAATAAAATTACAAAATAAAATTTCTTGAACAGAAACTAGACACAGTAAATAATGTTTGAAGCACCCCCCCCCCAAAAAAAAATAATAATAATAATAAACGGCTGCATCATGAGATGTAAAATAGTGCTCAATAGCAGCAATTCGGCAGCAGACATCATATTGTTACGTAATGTCAGTAATCCCTATACAAATGATGATACTCAAAATTCCTCAAAAGAAAAGAAAATCTGTAACTGTTTACGAAAAAAGTTCAACAGCACTAAACTAATATTATAAAAGTCTTACCTCATCTAAACTACGTTCATATAGGTCCGTTCTATAGTACGCAGTTGACATCAACAAAGTTGGATTAAATGAACCGAAAAGGCTGCAAAATAAAAAAATATCCCCAAGTCAACAGTATAAATTTTGAAAGAATGTGATTCAGGAATGCTCTACCTAATGCAAGACATTTTTCTTGACATGCATTCAATCAACTCATACCAATTATCATTCCTAACATGATAGAGAAGGGGAGAGATGTCTAGTCACCAAGAATGAAACATGAGTGGATTACCATTATTAATCTTTTGTTTTCGTTGGCACCGACCACAGAATTATAAATCATGTCATATACTCTCCGGATGGATCCACAACTTTGTTTTTATGGTCTGATGTCTTTTTAACAAGGGTGTGGATGTGTGATAACTGTAGCGTCAGGATCTTACATGTTCAATCTTGTAAACTTTCTTATAGGTCATTGTCTGTTGTATGTTAATGTTAATGCGTGTCGCTATCTTTTATGTGAATATTTTTATGTAATTTTCAATTTTTCCTTACAATAACTGATCATTTTATTAAAAAAAAGTTCTTAAACACAAAAACTGAATTACACTTTTCTGGACAATCCATTTTGACATATAAAACCCACTAAAAATCAAATATTTGATTGAAGAACAGTAATCAAATTTAAGAAATAACGTGATGATGGGCTTGGACCCTGTTAGAAATAATGAAAATAAGTAATATTTCCTATTGTGTATTATGTAGACTATTTGTATATCTTAGTCATTATTGTGAATTATATTATTAGAAAATATTTAGAGTAGAAGAATATTATGTTATTATTAGGGAATCATGTTAGGTAAACTTGTAGGAGAAGTTTACTATCTTTTACGAAACTTTTGTATTATAAATATGTACTCATATCAATGAAATAATCATCAGACTATTTACCCATCCTTTTGTTTTCACATGGTACCAGAGCTAGGTTAAAGAAGTTTAGGAGTTTAGGTTTAGTCTGATCCCTAGGTAACACCATTCAAGTTGCCTTTGTAGTCAAAACCCTAAAAGGGTTCCCAAAACCAGTCACAAAACCCAGAAAAATACTCCTCCGTAATTTGAACCACCACCATCAAAGTTGCTGTTGTTCGTGGGTGCTGTCCGTAGTAGTTCTGTTTGGGTTGTCTTTTGATTTTCCGTTTCCGTGTTCGTGTTTCTCTAATTGTTTGTGTATTGTTTGTTCTTTTCTGTAATTTTAGTTTCTATTAAAAAAAACAAAAAAAAAGTCAGAAAAAAAGGAAAAAATGCCTTTTATTTTTAGAGAGTAAAAAAGGGAAAAAGAAAAAAAAATGTCTTTTATTTTTTGTTTTAAAAAAGGGGAGAGAGTTAAAAAAAGCGGGGAGAGAAATTATTATGGTGTTGGTACTCCAGTTATTGATGACAGTGTTGTCATTGTCAGTAATGAGCAATTAGCTCAATTCAATATGTTGTCTGGCAGACCGACCTCTGAGACTCAAAGAAGTACATGTCAGGCAGACTGGTATTTAAGACCTGAAGGATTGACCCAAATAGGAGTATGGTCTAGGAAGACCTGAAGGATCGACCCAGTAAGGAGTACGGCTCAGACAGACCTAAAGGACTGACTCGGAACAAGGAGTATGACCCAGGCATTGTTAAAAAGCATAGTACAACGGGATGGTCATTCCCCACGTACATGTGCATGTTGTGATGGGATGTTCCCATGCACAAGTTGTTAGTGGGGTGGACCCACGTTGTTTATGTCTAAGTCTCACCATTGGAGGCGTAATTGATCCATTGAAAAGGATTGAAGAATGAAGATTTGTTTGAAGAATGAAGATTCTGAAGATTTATTGGCAAGTTGGTCCATAGTCCAACTTGAGGGGGAGTGTTAGAAATAATGAAAATAAGTAATATTTTCTATTGTGTATTATGTAGACTATTTGTATATCTTAGTCATTATTGTGAATTATATTATTAGGAAATATTTAGAGTAAAAGAATATTATGTTATTATTAGGGAATCATGTTAGGTAAACTTGTAGGAGAAGTTTACTATCTTTTAGGAAACTTTTGTATTATAAATATGTACTCATATCAATGAAATAATCATCAGACTATTTACCCATCTTTTTGTTTCCACAGACCCATAATGTCCTTTATCATAGACTAGGATCTTACTATAATTGTTATTTCAAGAAACTCTCCATGCTTTTTATTAATTTTATTCCTCTCTTAAAAATTAACCAAAGATTACAGAAACACTTCTCAATAAAAAGAAAAAGTGTATTTGCAGGCCCAAAAAAATTCAAAGGTCTACCTGCTCAAGGAGGTATTGTCATACATATTTAGCTTCTCAAAGAATGCTAAAGTGTAATATGTAAAGCGATCCACAACCGAGACACCAACCTGTATTATATAAAACAAAATTAATTTCACATATCCGGATCATACCCAAATCAAAAACAAAATGTGTATCACAAACTATGCAAAACCATCGGAAGGAACAACATTATCAACATCAGACATATTGGAAGAAAGGCTTCACTGGAAATGGGAATCTTGCCTTCCAGGACACATCAGGCACAACGAATCATTCCCATGCAATACACTCTAATGGGAAAAAAATACTCCAACTTTCCAACATCACAAGTTACATCATACAGTCATCAATAAAACTAGGGATTTCAAACATAGCAGCTCCATGAAAGAATTGTGACATGAAATCATCACACAATCCTCCCAAGTATCTTTCATCCCTCTACCTTCCTCCTATATCTTTCTATCAGAACTTCCAAGTAAAGAGAAAGTTGCTAACTATTGGGGAACTTGCGTTTTCCTGTCTTCCTTTCAACTGTTTGTTTGGTCGTATGATTGGCATAGTTTCATGACTGCCAGTACAATAATCTTGTCTTCCTTATTTGGGTACACTCACTATTTGTAGTCTGTTTGGTTAATTAGCTACACTATATTCATAAACCTTTTCAACTGTTCTGCATTGTTTTCTAGACAGTTACTGTTGTGATATTATAATTGGAATAAAGTAGTTAGTTAATTTGGTTAATTATCTTGGCTAATTGAATTAATTAATGAATTAGTATTTTATATTATTGGGTTGGGCTGTTATGTTTTATTGTAGTTGGGCCTAATGGGTTTATCTTAGGCTAATAATTGTTATTAGGTCAGGGATATATAACCTGAATTAGGTAACTATTATCTTGTCTTGCTAATGAATTGAGTTATGTGCTGTCTTGACGGCTACTGTTAGTTCTTTAACCTATTCTTCTTGTCTTTTACCCTCTGACCCTCTTCTTCTCTACTGTTCACTTTAAACTTCATTAACAAAATAATCATTTTGTTAACAGTTACCCTAATGTTATCTAACTGTTCTCTATGTTCATGCTAATACCATCAGGATATCTAAGATTTATTTTCCCACTTGAATCGATTGGAGCTTCATTTGAATGTCAACACACATTAATGCCAGTGCCACAAAGCACCGATTCAACTCAGAAGCTTACAACGATTAGTATTTTGTTCAAACCTTTCTAAATGAACATTTTCCAGATGCACAGCTTTCTAGGGTCACACGAGAGTTGCATAAGGATGTGAGCTGATTAACAAAAAAACCCTTCTTTAAGCTCTTAAGTGCAGCCCTTAAAAAAAAATTATAATTTCAAACACACCTTACATGGAAGCCTGCTTCGGAATTACAGAGTAAACATAAAAAAAGAAAATGTAAATATACCTTGTGACTAGTACTAAAAGTCAATTTCAGTCAAGAGAATGAGGAACAATGATCAAATTCAGATCATTAGTTCATAGTGACTTAGATACCATTTCAATTACCAATTCCACACAAAAGCATAAGGAGTTAAACCCCATGTGTCGTTTAATATTGAAGAAACTGAGCAGGTTCTGTTGATTCTAACAAATATACTAAGCAAACTGATGGCTCTGCTTGAAATTTGTTAGAATCTTAGTATTTAATATTTTGATTAGGAGAAATTAAGTTTTGATTATGCATTTACTTCCTGATTGTATTTGATTGTTATTTCCTATTTTCATCTCCTTTACTCTCCTATATAATGTACCCTTGCCATAGAGCAAAATCATCAATAAGAGAAATTATTCTTCTCCTTAAAACTTCTCTCTTCTCAATTTTTACATGGTACCAGAGCCTTGTTCGAATCAGAGAATGGTTCGTTCGATCTGAATCACGAAGAGAGAGAAAACTAAGAAGAGAGTTCAGCCGGTGTAGATCTGGAGCAAACCATGGCGCGTTACACGACACCGCCACCACCGTTGAGTTCGCACGGCCGAGATCGGCCGGAACCTCCGTCGCGGCGTCAAACGGAGCCGCGCGTGGCTCTCACGCGCCGCCCAATCGCCGACGCGTGTGCTACACGCGCCTCAACATTCCCGGCGCGTGGCACGGCTGCCGGAAATGCGCAGTTTCCAGAAACACTCTTGCTGCATAGTTTTACTCCTCTATTCCCCGCATTAGCTCCTTCAAAAGTTGACAAATCTAATTCTCATCTCATGGCTCGAATGGGTAGCTTCTCAAAAGGTTTTAAGAGGCCTGAAGAAGCACCAGAACTTCTGTTAGAGCCGCAGGTGATGATTATCGATTATAAGTCAAGAGTAAATCTTGTTCAGTTAGGTAATTCCATAATTGCCCTTAATACTGCTATGATTGCTGATGATACATGGATCGTTGACTCAGGAGCTACGAATCATATGACTGGAAATAGAGGTTTATTCAAAACTCTTAGATTATGCCCTGAAAATCTTAGAGTCAAAGTTGCAAATGGAGTTGTTACAAAAGTTGCAGGAATTGGTTCTGTTTTGTTGACTGAACACTTAGAAGTTCACAATGTTCTATTTGTTCCTGCGCTCACTTGTAATTTGATATCCGTAAGCAAATTAATTAAAGGCAAGAGATGTAGAGTGATCTTTGATAAAATTGGGTGTACTTTTCAGGATTTAAACTCGGGGAGAACGATTGGCAATTTTAAGGAATGGGATGGACTCTATTATCTTGAAGGATCTAACCGAAGGAAGCGAGGAGCAAATAAGGCAGTTGCTAGCTGGCATTCCAATAATGATGTTCTTTTGTGGCACCAGAGGTTAGGCCATCCAAGTTTTGATTATATGAAGCATTTGTTTCCAAGTCTATTCAATAAAAATTCAGTACCATTTTCTTGTGAAACTTGCCAACTTGCAAAACAAAAACGATCCACCTATCCTCAACTATCCTATAAGCCGACAGCACCCTTCACAATAATCCATAGTGACATTTGGGGGCCTGCTAAAACCAAAACCCAAACCAATGCCAGATGGTTTGTAACCTTTATTGATGATCACACTAGAACTACTTGGGTTTACCTAATGAAAGAAAAATCTGAAGTGAACCAAATATTCCAAAGTTTCTACTCCTATGTTAAAAACCAATTCCATACCTCTATCTAGATTTTAAGGAGTGACAATGCTAAGGAATACTTAAGTGGTTCTATGAAAGAGTTTCTAACCAAGCAAGGCATCCACCACCAAACCTCTTGTGTGTACACCCCTCAGCAGAATGGAGTGGCTGAAAGGAAGAATAGACATCTTCTAGAAGTAACTAGAGCTATTATGATAGAAAGAAATGTCCCTAAAATATTCTGGGGAGATGTCATCCTTACCGCTGCCTACCTTATCAATCGCATGCCATCTAAAGTTCTCAACTTCTCCACTCCTATACAGAAACTCCTTGAAACCTACCCCAACTCTCCACTCATTCATACCTTACCTCCAAAAACCTTTGGGTGTGTCGTGTTTGTTCACAAACAGGCTGAGGGCAAACTTGATCCTAGAGCAGACAAATGTATATTTGTAGGGTATTCTCCAAGTCAAAAGGGTTATAAATGCTACAGTCCATCCACCCGAAAAACCATTGTCTCAAAGGATGTAGTGTTTTACGAGAATGAGGCATACTATCCCAAATTACCCATTTAGGGGGAGAGTAATAGTACAGAATGACTAATTGTGAATCTCATACCTAAGTCAAGCCTTGAGCAAGAGATCTTAGTTTACCCTGAAATGTCAGAAATGTCATCCAACCCAGTTGAAATGTCATCCAACCCAGTTGACTCTGAAAGAGCCATAGCCATCCCAGAAATACAAATCACCCAGGACAACCTCAGTAAACACAATCCTCAACCCATAGTGGAAAACAATGCTGAAATCAATACTGAGATGGTCTCTGAAGATCAACATGATGAGGAATTACAATCAGGCAATACTGCAACTGATAATAGAGTTCCTTCTGTTCCAAGGAATGACCATGAATCTAACTCGAGACTAGATCCTGAAGAGATGGGCTGGCCTATTGCTCTGCGAAAGGGGGTAAGATCTTGTACTCAGCATCCTATTCAGAAATTTGTTTCTTATGGTAATCTGTCTGCAAAGATGCAAAGCTTTGTAATTAACACTACTGAGGTGAAAATCTCACACACCTTCCAGCAAGCTATGACTGATCCTAATTGGAAGTTAGCTGCAGAAGAGGAGTTAAGGGCTCTCAAAGAGAACAAAACATGGGAGATTACAAATCTTCCGAGAGGGAAGAAGGCAGTTGGATGCAGGTGGATATTTACTCCAAAATTTAATCCCGATGGGAGCATCGACAAGTATAAGGCCAGATTAGTTGCAAAGGGATACACTCAGACATATGACATTGATTACGAGGAGACGTTTGCTCCAGTTGCCAAGTTTAGTACCATCAACATACTTCTTTCTATTGCAGCCAAGCTGGATTGGTCATTACATCAATTAGACATTAAAAATGCCTTTTTGAATGGTGACTTAGAGGAAGAAGTGCACATGGAAGTTCCAGAGGGTGTCAAAGCTCCTAATAACACTGTGTGCAGGTCGAAGAAATCTTTGTATGGATTGAAACAGTCTCCAAGAGCCTGGTTTGAAAGATTCTCTAGAGTGCTGAAGAAGATGGTCTTTGTTCAGGGACAAGCAGATCACACTTTGTTCATTAAACATGAGGGTCAAAAAGTGACAATTTTAATTGTTTATGTTGATGATATTGTTATTACAGGGAATGATGAAAGTTCCATAGCTCAGCTGAAACAAGCTCTAGCAAATGAATTCCAGGTGAAAGATCTTGGTCAGATGAAGGGAAATCCAGGTAGAGGAATATTCTTTAAGAAAGGCACAGCTAGGAATTTGGAAATTTATACTGATGCAAGTCATGCAAGAGACCTAGAAACTGGAAGATCTATAACAGATTATTGCTCATATCTCCGGGGTAACTTAGTTACTTGGAGAAGTAAGAAGCAGACCATTGTATCGAGAAGTAGCTGTGAAGCTGAGTTAAGAGCTGCATGTCTTGGTGTATGTGAAGGAATCTGGATCATCAGATTACTGCATGAGTTAAGAATTCCCTTTGATGGCCCACTACAAATATGGTGTGATAACAAGTCCAACATTGAAATGACCAGAAATCCTGTTTATCATGATCGAACTAAACATGTCAAGATTGATAGACATTACATTAAGAAGAAAGTAGAGGCGGGGATCATGGCATTGACGTATGTCCGTTCTTCTGAGCAGATTGGGGATATGATGACTAAACCACTTGTCAGACCTCTATTTGAAAAATTCCGAAACAAGCTGGGAATGATCGACATATATTCTCCAGCTTGAGGGGGAGTGTTAGAATCTTAGTATTTAATATTTTGATTAGGAGAAATTAAGTTTTGATTATGCATTTACTTCCTGATTGTATTTGATTGTTATTTCCTATTTTCATCTCCTTTACTCTCTTATATAATGTACCCTTGCTATAGAGCAAAATCATCAATAAGAGAAATTATTCTTCTCCTTAAAACTTCTCTCTTCTCAATTTCTACAAAATTTGTGTCATTATTTTCTAATTAACTCCTTTTAATAAAATTCATCAAATTATTTATTATTGAAGAGGCTAACACGGCACATTTGTGGCTTTATATTCATAAGCCATTGACAAATGGGATGACAGCAACAGATGCGTGGACTAAGATAAGAATTGAGAGAAAACATATAATTCTCATTGATTCTAATGAGAAAAATACAAATGCCTATTTATAGGCTAAATAATGAGAAAATATAATAAAGTATAATTAATGCTAATAACACATAATAAAAACATACTTGCAATAAATATGAAATATTCCCACAAGATGCTTAATATTAGTAATGGATACATACATCTGGGTCCAAGTGATGTGAATATGAATTCTCTCCTTTCTTGCTGCTTCCAATTGCTAGAACACCTGGTGAATGAAGCTGTACGATATAGAAAATGAAACTAGTCAAGTAAGGGGAGAAATTTGAAGAAAACATAAAATCGCAACTTTCTCAAGATTACAAAGAAAACAAATAGATATTGCAGGCTTGACACATCTAAGCACAACATTGGCTCTCTACCATCGGTACATTATAATATAGGCAAAACATGTGTGCCAAGTTAGCTCAATACTTAAAACAGTCAAAAGTCAAAATTTAAAAGTAAAAAAGGAAAGAAGTTTACTAGGTAGTGAAATTCTTTTTCTTTCAAAACATGATAGTCAGAATGTATCAGAATATGCTACTTCCTCCATTTTTAAAAATAAGATCAATTCTCTATTACAAATTTTTTTTCCGCCATATCACATGTTTAGTTGGCAGGCAAAATTTTTTCTAACAACTACATATGCTTTAATTAGCAGGCAAAGGTTTATGAGATGACAAAGACATTAACTTTCTAGTGTCATGTTTGTGAATCTCCATCCGTCAACCTATGTAATTTTGTCTTAGGAGCTATAAAAAGTAGAGTAAAAGTAACTGCACAAGCAATAAGCCAATTTTTTGAGAAGGAAAGTGTTATACAGAATTAGTGATTTTGTTAATTAAGAATTAAGGAAGGGAAGTAGGAAGCATAACAGAGGGTTGAAGACAAGAATTAGGGAAGATATTAGGAAGAAAGGGGTCAAAGAGAAGAAGAGGTTGTCCCTCATCAAAAGAGACAAGGGTAATACTCAAAAATCAAGCTCATATTTCATAATACAAGACAATAAATGATCAATCTAATGTCAAGTTATATAGTCCCTGACCTAATTAGTATTGGGTCTCACTAAACCTAAGCTTATCAAGCCCAACAGAAATTAGAAACACAATAAGAGAAATATTAAAATATAATAATAAGTTAATAACTCCAAAACCCTCATAAACTAACTATTCCTAATAGGTTTGCCTCAACGGTAAGCTCACTTGCAGTGGGGCCAGAGGTCATGGGTTTGATTAGCCTCTCTGCATAAAGAAGGGGTAAGTCTGCCTAGTATATTCCCTTCCCAACACCATCACCAAGTGGAGACAAGAGTTGGGTTGGCCTTTTTTATATTATCATAACAGAAAGTCATGCCATAGAGCACTTACATAAGATTACAAGCAGGTGGGGTTAGCAATCCTTTTATAATACCGGTGTTAATATTGAATATAGCATAGAGAATGACCAAATATAGATTTGGCGTAAAAAAAGGTAAAAAAAAAAGTCATTTAATTTTTAACATACTATTATACAGCATCAAATCAACAATCATATCGACAAATACTAAGCTCAATTTTCATAATATCCTTGATGCTTTACCAATGTTTTCAAATCCCACAAAAACAGATAAATGCATCACTCTAGATATTATAACCAACACAAGGCATGCAGTAATCTAGTGGCAGAACAACAAAGACAAAATTATATTATTAAATAATTTAATTGACTAATTCATAATATTATCTATATGTCAAAGGAAAATGCACTCTTCTCTCAATGAGAGAATGAACATGTCCATTAATCATAATAATTCATTTCATGAGAATTCATGTTTGAGATTTCCAAAAACCGTATAATAGGAAGTAGAGACCTGTGAGAAGAGAGTTGAAGCTTGGCAAGTGTCCACCATTATCAACAGCTCCTTAAACCTAAGAAACAACATACAAAGAAATGAGCTTTATGCGAGATAAAATGAAATAGTCACTGGATGTGAGTAACTACTAAATATGAAGTCAATCACAAATTACAAGATTGATACTTCTTATGTTCAGAAAATGGCCTATTTCATTAGGCACTTTCTAGGCAAAAACTTCATACAATAAACTAGGCATCACTTTAGCATGTACAAACAGCCATAAAAGAATGCACCCAACCATAGCCCTTAATCTAAAATTTTATGTCATTAAGTTAAAAAATTAAAATTGAAAGTCTCAATGAATATTGCATAAGATTTCGTACCTACGTTTCTCTTTCATTTGCTTTACGGCATCAGCTAAATCGTGACTTTGGAGCTCTTCAGAGTCCTGGAATTTCAAAAATTCATCACCTCCATGCCCTGTCATATACAAAAGTATGTGACTCCCTTCATCACTAAGAAGACGCTTAGACCTTGGAACAGCAGCTTCATGACGACCCGTCAAAACTCGTAAAAAGTTTTCCACTGTTACTTCATAGCCACGATAATCAACCTGATAGTTCAGAAACAAAAATGTTCATCTTATTAAAGACACTGTACATAGCCTTTATACATGTTGATAGTGAGATCATTATCTCTTAAGGATCATATCAGATGAAAGTCTACATATACACGTGTTCAACTAGAAAAATGAGAGGATGTGATCAGACAAGGATGTTCATTGTGTTAACCATATAACTATATGACACAACAGTGCCTGTTTCCATTATACTTCCTACATTCCTGAATATTTGACCTCGTTGACCCTTTTTAGAGATTAATGAAGCGAAATGTGTCACTTAATCATAACGTATTTTTTGTATTACTAGATTATATATTAACGTATAAATCAAATAAATTAGTGTGGAAAAGAAATTTCAAGAAAATCAATATATAAATAACTTATTTAGCTTTATTAGTATTTTCCGAGAAAATCAACTAGGTCCTATATTATGTATAGAAATGGAAGAAATAAGATTTATTATTGATATTAACTTAAAGCCAATCAATGCAATGTGAAAATATTTATCAGAGAGATAAATGGTAAATAAACCTAATTATTGCATAAATACGTTCTTGTTAACATATTATATAGCGGTACAAATACCCAAAGTCAAGCGAGCTGCTTATGCTAGTTTCAGAAGGCAGAATGGCAGGCTCAGAATATCAGGCACAAGCTGGGCTTAGCATAAAAAAGAAGTCTTTCAATAATATTCATATACAAAGAAAAAATAACTATCAATTATCAACTAATTTCGTGATTTAAGAATTCTCATAAGAAAGTATAAATATATTAACATGTTGTTCCTTCTTTTTATGGCCAAATAAGTAAAACTTCAAATTTGTAGCGTGATTTCTACAAACATAACCAATGAGTCAAAGTAAAGAATCGCCTCTGCCTCAAGTCATGTATTGATGCATTAATACTGAGAAGTAGTGACCTCATATGTTTGGATCATGGACTAGAGTTCAGAATTAGTCAATAATATCTTTGTGGACAGTGAGAAGGCTACACATTACAAGGAAAAGTTGTTCGAGCTTGTTATGAGCATTGAATTTCCTTCACTTTCTTTTGTTGTTGGATTGGATCCTTATACTCAATCTTTGTACTCTTCTATCTTGTTATATTTTCTCCTGTGTATATGTGTTCATATATTTACATACATGTTTCCACTTTATATTACAATTGTACAGAAGTTTTATATCCAACACCACAACAGGCTTACAAGCTTATGGTTTGTTAATATACTTGATATTAATTAGAAGACAATTCCAGAGCCAACACTAAGAATATTATCTATTGAATAATGAAAATGAAATTCATAAAGAAAACTCACCTCCACATTATCCCCATACAAATTAAGCTTATGATTTTCATTATTAAAAACTTGGGCCGGGTATTTGTTTCTAGCATTACATGCCATGTCATCTGCCAACATAAGTATTATCCTCTCATCAGGTATTCCTAACCGCTTAACTGTCCTGATCAACAAGGAAATTAAAATCAGCACAGGCAATTTGTCACATATAATTAAAAAAAATAAATTAAATTGGATTGTACCTGTACAGGGACAGTGTATTCGCCATGTGTCTATAATTAAACCTGAGTAATGAATGCAGACAAGTCATGCAAGTTGGACTTTGTAAGAACTGTAAAATCTCTTAAACAAGATTAGTAACAATTTTAGATGCCACCGTTGATGCTTAATCTAAAAATCAATTTCCAGCGAGCACACATTAGACAATTAAATATTGCTCTACATCAAAATACAGGTTGCTGAAAATATTCAAGTTCTCTGGAACAAAATGAAGTCCACATTAAAGCACAATAGACATTGCAAAAGATAAATTACAACAAAAAAGTGATGGTGAATTCTACCACAGAACTGTTTTTCAAGTGATAATGATCATAATGTGAAAATTTAATAATTAATGATTTATGATTATGTCAATCCATGTAAACAATCAAAGTAATTTCAAATTGGAAAAACAAAAATTAACAAAAACAATCATAAATGAGAACATGAATGATTGAATTGAGAAAATGAAGTGGAACACAATGTAATGTCTGATACCAGGTAAGTTGGAGCAAGTAACCTGTTTTATTGAGCCAGTCAATAAACAATTCAAAAAAAAACAAGAAAAGAAACTGATGGTATGATTCTTTCAGAGGGTTTTTGTACTTAAAAGATTTAGAAATTTATTTCTAGTGGAAGCTATACTTACCAAAATCGTGATGTGCAGACCAAAACAGCCCAATTATTAGTATGCAACATGGATTCAGATGAAGATGGCAAATGTGCCAAAGAGTTGCCAATATTTCCCAGATATAACAGCAATAAAATCAGGACTCCAGTAGATAACTTGAGGAAACTAAACATAATGAACCTCATGCTTCTATACGACTCTGAGAATTGTTCTTCAAATACTAGTAGATATATTACTCAGACGCCAAACTGCAAACAAGAATTAGCCATCAAACTGAGAATATTAAATTGCACAACTATGTAGGATCAAAAGAGGAATATTAAATTTAGTTTTAATCCTGTAACACCTAACTTTTCCAACTATATTTGTAGCAATTTAATCAATTCATAACCACTTTCTTAAAGTTGAAAACCGAAAAATACGAATAAATTATTTCTTCCCCACTGTACACACACCAAAACAGAGTAAAAAACAATCATCATCTCGTATATAAGAACTTCAATTCATCATTACAGCAACAAATATATACCCAATCACCTTATCATTCATAAAGCCCCTTCTTTTTTTCCTTCAATCGGACAAAAATGGGGAGTATATAGAAATTTCAAAAATCCCTCATGCCCCACATATTCACCATGCAACAACACTCAATTATATGTTCTAATGTTTCTTCATCCTTAGCTAAAACAAACAGAACACTGACAGTTAAAAGGAAAGGAAGGGAACTCAATAAAAATCACAAATCAATAAAATTCAAACGAATCCACATGCAATACTGACAAACAACTCTAATGGTTTCATAAGTAAGTTAATTAGGAATTTCAAAGCTTAGAAATTAGAATGAAAGGAAGAAATTGAGTTACCTCAACTCGTTTGACTAATCCAAAACAAACCTTCAAACCTTCTCGTAAACACTTAAAATCGAAGCCTATTACTCATTTTGATCCATTTCACAACCCTAAAAACTCCAATGCATTTTCGAGATCCTCTTTAAGTCGCTCAAATCGACGGAAAAACGATATGAGCGAGAAGAGGAGCTTCCCTTGAGTCTCTTTCGGCCATTGCATGCTCAAACTAAGACCTCCAGCATCGATTCTCGTCGCTGGAAGTGAGAAGGAAAAGAGAGTGATGGAGAGAAAGAGGAAGAAGAAGAGATGCTCGGTTTTGGGGTGAAAAGACAGTGAACGAGATGTGGATGAGGGAAAATGAAGAAGAAAGGAATTTTAATAAAAATTAGGCTTATGTTCTTATATCTTTAATTAATTAATTAATTAATGGGCAAAAGTAGCTCATATTTAGTTGCGCAAAATAATACATGAGTATTTCGCTGTGCCTAAATTATATTTAACTTTGGGACCGGAGCAAAAATGATAAAATCAATCCTATACGTTATTTTGTAATTACATGGAAGCTTATTGATATTATTTTCCAAAATAAAAAGACAATTTTGCCCCTCTCACTTAAAAATCAACTCTCCTTTCTCTCCACTTCCCCCTCCCTTCAATCTCAATTAAATTCCTTAGACAGATTTGTAATTAATGTAAAAGAAGTGAAATTTTTAAAGTTAGCCATTTGACTTTCATATTTTGGAGGCAAAAGAGTCAATGTCTATAGTTAATCTCTTAAACAAGTTACTATGCAAATATTGAAGAAAAATCAAAGACATCGTTTCCAATAGACATAGGCATATGAAGAAGCTGCGCTGAAGCATCAAATACAAGTTACTATGTATTTCGTTGCTATTTTTTTAATAGAATATTTTGTTGTTGTTTGGGTGCATAGTTATATGTATGTTTGTCTATGAATGGATGTCTATATGCATGGATGTCTATATGTATTTTGCTGTTTTCGCCTCTCTACCCTCAAAGTGATCTCCCTCAGTTTCGTACGCTCTCTCCGTTTGCAAGATGATAAACCATCATCCAAAAATCCCAAATCCCAAATTCCTTTATTCCTCATACAAAATTTCTCCTCTGATTATTCAACCAACAACAGTAGATCCCAAATCAAAATTAATTCAAACTCACACTGATCTATCTTCCCCTCTTCCTTCTCTTGATTCCGACCAAATGTTAGTCTAAGAGTCCCAGTGCTAAGAGCATATACTATCGGAAGCTCATTTGCATCCGGAAGCAAAACTAGGTTCTGTACACAAATGTTAGTCCAACAGAGTAATATATATAATCAAGTGCAGTAAGAACCATACATGCTATCAGAAGCGTTTTTGCTTTGGGAAGCATTCTAACTTAGCCTAGGTTCTAACTTAACATGTTAATGACTTCCGCTGTGGGATGTATACTTTATCCGTAAGCGTCAGTTACTTTAACTCTAAGATTTCCGGTAGCGATTTTGCATCCGGTTGTATTCTAACTTAGGATTTGATTTTAATCTAATTCTTCCTAAGTGGCTTAGTGTGTCATTTACTCACGCTATGGGATGTGTAGTATAACAGTCAGCGTCAGTTACGTTATTTTACTCTAAGTCTTCCGGAAGTGATTTTACATCCGGTTGTGCTTTAACTTAGGATTCAATTTTAATCTAGTTCTTCCTAAGTGATCAATCAGTTCTTTCATATTTTAGTCTTCATCAAAACTTAAGATTCTAACATTTTCCCCCTTTTTGATGATGACAAACTAGAGCTGACTTATGAAAGCATACTTAAAAACAGATATAAACAATTAACACAAGTATGAAATCTATAAACGAACTTCATTAGTAACGTGCAAGTCAATTACATGTAAAATCAAACAAGAGTCTAAAGATTTACAAGTATGAAAAAATGAAGTATAGTGCAAGATAATATGCTATGCATGAGAGGGTTGGGGTTTTTAAAGCTTGTGTCTTTTGTTCCTCTCTCTCTGATTCTGCTCATGCTCCTCATTCATCTTGGCCCACATCTCATCTAACTGTTGTTGGTTGATCTGGGCAAGAATATGTTGGAGCTCTCTCTCCTCTTTCGCTCGAACAAATTTTCACTCATGCGCCACTATGTCGGCCATGTTTCCACCAAATTTGACACAAATCCAGTCTCAATTAGATCTCCAAAACAATATTTGACTAGAGGTGCGCTCAAAAAAGAAAATGTGGCGGTCATGGTTAATCATCCTGTATATAGCTCCTCGAGAGTAAAAAAAATACGAAACGAACTTCACTGTATGGCCAACAGGGAAAAGCAACGTCCCACCAAATTTCGCTGGAATCCGATGCCGTCAACATTAGCAAATGATTGTTTTTCCATAGACTTCACAGAATCTGGTATGATTCTGCGAGTACCCAAATCCGGACCCCAACGGTATACTGCGCGTTTCTACGTCCCCGTAAGCTCAAAAACCCATGAACAAATTTTCACTCATGTGCCACTCTGTCGGCCACGGGCCCACCAAATATCGCCCATATCCAGTCCCGATTATACCTCCAAAAAAATATTTTACTGGAGGTGCGCGCAAAACGGAAAATGTGGCGGTCATGGTACACCCGGGCGTATCTCCCTGCTCGAGAGTCGAAAAAATACGAAACGAACTTCACTATATGGCCAACAGGGTAAGGCAACGTTTCACCAAATTTCGCGAGAATCCGATGCCGTCAACATTGGCGAATGAATTTTTCTCTGAAGACTTCCCAGAATCGGGTCTAATTCTGCGAGAACCCATATCCGGACCCCGTCGGTATACTGCGCGTATCTCCCTCCCAGTAAGCTCAAAAACCCATGAACAAATTTTCACTCATGTGCCACTCTGTCGGCCACGGGCCCACCAAATATCGCCCATATCCAGTCTCGATTATACCTCCAAAAAAACTATTTTACTGGAGGTGCGTGCAAAAAGGAAAATGTGGCGGTCGTGGTACATCCGCGCGTATCTCCCTGCTCGAGAGTCGACAAAATATGAAACGAACTTCGCTGTATGGCAAACCGGGTAGAGCAACGTCCCAACAAATTTAGTGGGAATTCGATGCCGTCAACATTGGCAAATGAATTTTTATCCGGAGACTTCCCAGAATCAGGTCTGATTCTGCGAGTACCCAATTCATGACCCCGACACTATACTGCTCGTATCTCCATCCCTGTAAGCTCAAAATCCATGAACAAATTCTAACTCATGAGCCACTCTGTTGGCCACGGGCCCTCCAAATATCGTGCATATCCAGTTCCGATTAGATCTCCAAAAAAACATTTCACTGGAGGTGCCCTCAAAAACAAAAATGTGGCAGTCATGGTTCATCCGAGCGTATCTCCCTCCTCGAGAATAAAAAAAATACGAAACAAACTGTTAGAATCTTAAGTTTTGATGAAGACTAAAATATGGAAGAATAGGTTAAGTACTTAGAAAGCAATAGGTAAACATAGAATCCCAAGTAAGAGTGCAACCAGATGTGGATTTACTTCCGGATAGACTAGGACTTGCGCACGCGGATAAATGTTTCATCCCCCAGCGGCAGCGAGTAACTCACTAGGGAATTAACTTAGTCCATGAACGCTAGATATACAAAACCTTAAGACTAAGCTATGATTCAACCGGAAGTGAAATTGCTTCCTGTTAGACTTAGACTGGCGCAGACTAATAGAATAGATATAACCCTAAGCGTCAGTGAGTTTACCACGTCAAGTGAAATTGCTTCCTGTTAGATTTAGACTGGCGCAGGCTGATAGAAGAGATATAACCCTAAGCGTCAGTGAATAAGCCACGTCAAGTAAAATTGCTTCCTGTTAGATTTTGACTGGCGCAGGCTGATAGAATAGAATAACCCCAAGCGTCAGTGAACATAAGCCACGTCAAGTGAAAGTGCTTCCGATAGCTTAGTGACTAGCGTTGACTGTTGGAATGAAATACACTGAGCGAGAGTGAGTGATAATGAACTAAATCCTTCATCCAGTGGATTTACTTCCGGATGTAGAAGTGCTTCCGGATACATCCTAGACTAAGTGAACTCCCACTTCATGTGATTGTGTGTTGACTTACTATACATCTCATAACATGAGTAAATGACACACTGAGTCACTTAGAAAGACTTAGAGTAAACTAACGAGACTTACGCTGACTATTGGAATAGAGATCCCCTAGAGTCAGTAGACAATACACTAAGTCAAAACATAATCTAAGTAAGAATGCTTCCCATAATAAACAAGCTTCCCACAGCATGTATAGTTCTTACTATACTTGATTATATATATTACTATGTTGGACTAACAAGTATGTGCAGAACTTAGTCTTACTTCCGGATGCAACTGAGCTTCCGGATGCAAAAACTCTTGGCACTGGGATTCAGAGACTAACACTTGCAGAGCAAGACTACCGCTTCCGGATGAACGATGATCATCCGTCAGCAAGAGTACAAGAGTCAACGTCACATACTCAGAAGTCAGAATGCTTTTGTCAGAGCAGAGTTGTCAGAGTTGCTTTTCAGAGATAAAGCAAGTCAACCCTGCTAAGCATTAATGAAGATGTACTTCTCAACGGTAACTTGGGAATAACGGCTATATTCAAACGGACATATTCAACCTGTCACCCAAGCCTTGAGGTCGAGTATAAAAGGAACATCTACATTCAGAAGAGAGGTTGGAAGAACAGAGCCTATTGTCTGAGATATTGTATTCTACATTCCTCTCATCTTTTACTCTCTGATCTTAGAGTTGTAACATTCTTAAAGAGTCATTCATTTGTACTTAAGTGAGTAACATCATCTATTCTTAGAGAGAATCGTTTGTACTTAAGTGTTTATCACAATCAGTTCATAAAGTGAACACAGTATCAAATCCTCTAATTGATAGAGGCTGTTCTAAAGCTTGTGCTTGAAGAACAGGATTATTATCTTACAAAAGTGAGGGGGAGCATTTAGAGTTTTTCTAAATCTCCATCGGTTGCAAGTTAGCCCGCAAAACTTGTGGTTGTATGGTTGCAGGTGATCCCGTTGTAAAACCTGTGGTTGTTAAGGTTTGCAGGTTAGCCCGTGGTAAAACATGTGGGTTGTTAGGTGAACCCGTGCTCGTAAAACCTAAAGTGTAAAGGCTTTCTTGTGCCTGGTTCAAACAAGAAGTTTAGTGGATTGAAAATCTCAGGTGGAGCCTGGGGACTGGATGTAGGTCTGAAAGTGACCGAACCAGGATAAATTTGTGTGTGCTTATTTTGTCTGTTTAATTTACACATCAAGCACCACACCACTAGATACTCACTTGTGCTTGGGGTAATACATCATCATTCTCATCAAGTACAAGGAGTAATGTTTTAAAAGGGAGAATTTTCATAAGTTTTGTTCTGCCACCCAATTCACCCCCCCTCTTGGGTGACAGCCACGCATTTCACAAACTTCACTGTATGGCCAACAGGGTAGCGCTACGTCCCACCAAATTTCGCAGGAATCCTATGCCGTCAACATTGGCGAATGAATTTTTCTCCAGAGACTTCCCAGTATCTGGTCTGATTCTGCGAGTACCCAAATCCGGACCCCGACGGTAAACTGCGAGTAACTAAGTCCCCGTAATCTCAAAAACACATGAACAAATTTTCACTCATGCGCCACTCTGTCGGCCACAGGCCCACCACATATCGCCCATATCCAGTCCCGATTATACCTCCAAAAAATATTTTTTTGGAGTTGCGCGCAAAAAGGAAAATGTGGCGGTCATGTTACATCCGTGCGTATGTCCCTGCTCGAGAGTAAAAAAAAAAGAAACGAACTTCGCTGTATGGCCAACAGGGTAGAGCAACGTCCCAACAAATTTTTGCGGGAATCCGATGCCGTCAACAGTGGAAAATGAATTTTTATCTGGAGACTTCCCAGAATCGAGTTTGATTCAGCGAGTACCAAAATTCGGAACCCGAAGGTGTACTGCTCGTATCTCCCTCCTCTAAGCTCAAAATCCCTGAAACAAATTTTCACTCATGTGCCACACTGTCGGCCATGTTTTCAACAAATTGGACGCAAATCCAGTCTTGATTAGACCTCCAAAAAAACTTTTACTGGAGGTGAGCGCAAAACGGAAAATGTGTCCGTCATGGTTAATCCTCCCGTATCTCCCTCGTCGAGAGTGAAAAAATACGAAACGAACTTCACTGTATGGCCAACAGGGTAAGGCAACGTCCCACCAAATTTCGCGGGAATCCGATGTCGTCAACATTGGCGAATGAATTTTTCTCCGCAGATTTCCCAGAATCGGGTCTGATTATGCGAGAACTTAAATCCGGACCCCTACGGTATACTTCGCGTATCTATATAGCCGTAAGCTCAAAAACCCATGAACAAATTTTCACTCATGCGCCACTCTGTCGGCCACGGGCCCACCAAATATCGCCCATATCCAGTCCCGATTATACCTCCAAAAAATATTTTACTGGAGGTGCGCGTAAAAAGGAAAATGTGGCGGTCGTAGTACATCCGCGCGTATCTCCCTGCTCGAGAGTCGAAAAAATACGTAACGAACTTCGCTGTATGGCTAACAGGGTAAAGCAACGTCCCAACGAATTTAGCGGGAATTCAATACCGTCAACATTGGCTAATGAATTTTTATCCGGAGACTTCCCAAAATCGGGTCCGATTTTGCGAGAACCGAAATCATGACCCCGATGGTACACTGAGCGTATCTCCCTCCCTGTAAGTTCAAAATCCATGAACAAATTCTAACTCATGCGCCACTCTGTTTGCCACTGGCCCATCAAATATCGCGCATAACCAGTTCCGAATAGACCTCCAAAAAAGCATTTCACTGGAGGTACCCGCAAAAACAAAAATGTGGCGGCAATGATTCATCCGAGCGTATCTCGCTCCTCGAGAGTAAAAAAAATACGACACAAACATCACTGTATCGCCAACACGGTAGCGCTACGTCCCACCAAATTTCGCTGGAATCCTATGCCGTCAACATTGGCAAATGAATTTTTCTCCGCAGATTTCCCAGAATCGGGTCTGATTCTGCGGGACCCCTACAGTATACTTTGCGTATCTATATACCCGTAAGCTCAAAAACCAATGAACAAATTTTCACTCATGCGCCACTCTGTCGGCCACGGGCCCACCAAATATCGCCCATATCCAGTCCCGATTATACCTCCAAAAAATATTTTACTGGAGGTGCGCGCAAAAAGGAAAATGTGGCGGTCGTGGTACATCCGTGCGTATCTCCCTGCTCGAGAGTCGACAAAATATGAAACAAACTTCGCTGTATGGCAAACCGGGTAGAGCAACGTCCCACCAAATTTCACGGGAATCTGATGCTGTCAACATTGGCAAATGAATTTTTCTCCGGAGAATTCTCAGAATCGGGTCTTATTCTGCGAGTACCCAAATCCGGACCCAATCGGTATACTGCCCGTATCTCCCTCCCCGTAGCTCAAAATCAGCTGAACAAATTTTCTCTCATTCGACACTCTGTCGGCCACTTGTCCAACCAAATTTGAGGAAATTCCAGTCTCGATTAGACCTCCAAAAAAATATTTTACTGGAGGTGCGCGCAAAAAGGAAAATGTGGCGGTCATGGTTCATCCGCGCGTATCTCCCTCCTCGAGAGTAAAGAAACATACAAAATGAACTTCACCGTATGGCAAACAGCGTAGGGCAACGTCCCACCGAATTCGCGGGAATCCGATGCCGTCAACATTGGCGAATGAATTTTTCTATGGAGACATCCCAGAATCAGGTCTGATTCTACGAGTACCCAAATCCGGACCCCGACAGTATACTGCGCGTATCTCCCTCCCCGTAAGCTCAAATACCCATGAACAAATTTTCACACATGCGCCATTATGTCGGCCACGGGCCCACCACATATCGCTCTTATCCTCTCCCGATTAGACCTCCAAAAAAATATTTTAGTAGAGGTGGGCAGAAAAAGGAAAATGTGGCGGTCATCGTTCATCCGCACGTATCTCCATCCCCGAGAGTCAAAAAAATATGAAATGAACTTCACTGTATGGAAAATAGCGTAGGGCAACGTCCCACCCAATTTCGCAAGAATCTGATGCCGTAAACATTGGGGAATTAATTTTTCTCTGGAGACTTCCCAGAATCCGGTCTCATTCTGCGGGTACCCAAATCTGGATCCCGTCGGTATACTGCGCGTATCTCCCTCCCTGTGAGCTCAAAATCCCCCGAACAAATTTTCACTCATGCGACTCTCTGTCGGCCACCGTCCCACTAAATATCGCACATATCCAGTTCCGATTAGACTTCCTAAATAATATTTTAGTGGAGGTGCGCGCAAAAAGGAAAATGTGGCGGTCTTGGTTCATCCGCGCGTATCTCCCTCCTCGAGAGTCAAAAAATACGAAACGATCTTCATTGTATTGCCAACTGGGTATGGCAAGTTCCCACCAAATTTCGTGGGTATCCGATGCCGTCAAAATTGGCGAATGAATTTTTCTCCGGAGACTTCCCAGAATCGGGTCTGATTTTGCGAGTACCCAAATCCGGACCCCATCGTTTACTGCGCGTATCTCCCTCATCGTAAGCTCAAAATCCTCCGAAAATTTGTTTACTCATTCGTCACTCTTTCGGCCACAGTTCCACCAGATTTTGCGCAAATCCAATCTCTATTAGACCTCCAAAAATTATTTTACTTGAAGTTAACGTAAAAAGGAAAATGTGGTGGTCATGGTTCATCCGCACGTATCTCCCTCCTCGTGAGTCAAGAAAATACGAAACGAACTTCTCTTATGGCCAACAAGGTAGGGCAACGTCCCACCAAATTTCACAGGTATCCGATGCCGTCAATATTGGCGAATAAATTTTTCTCTGGAGACTTCCCAGAATTGGGTCTGATTCAGCGAGTACCCAAATCTGGACTTCGTCGGTATACTGCACGTATCTCCCTCCCCGTGAGCTCAAAATCCCCCGAACAAATTTTCACTCATGCGACATTCTGTCGGCCACGGTCCCACCAAATATCGCGCATATCCAGTCCCGATTACACTTCCTAAAAAATATTTTAGTGGAGGTGCGCGAAAAAAGCAAAATGTGGCGGTCATGGTTCATCCGCATGTATCTCACTCCTCGAGAGTAAACAAAATACGAAACGAACTTCACTATATGTTAAACAGCGTAGGGCAACGTCGCAGCAAATTTCGCGGGAATCCGATGCCGTCAACATTGGCGAATGAATTTTTCTATGGAGACTTCCCAGAATCGGGTCTGATTCTGCGAGTACCCAAATCTGGACCCTGACGGTATACTGCACGTATCTCCCTTCCCGTAAGCTCAAAAACCCATGAAAACATTTTCACTCATGCGCCACTATGTCGGCCACGTGCCCAAAAAATATCGCGCATAACCAATCCCGAGTTGACTTCTAAAAATATATTTTACTTGAGGTGGGTGCAAAAAGGAAACTGTGGCGGTCATGGTTCATCTGCACATATCTCCCTCCTCGAGAGTCAAAAAATTACGAAACGACATTCCCTGTATGGACAACAGGGTAGGGCAACTTCCCACCAAATTTCTCGGGAATCCGATGCCGTTAACATTGATGAATGAATTTTCCTCCGAAGACTTCCGTGAATCGGGTCTGATTCTGCAAGTACCCAAATACGGACCCCGACGGTATACTGCGCGTATCTCCCCCCAGTAAGCTCAAAAACTTATGAACAAATATTCACTCATGCGCCACTATGTCGGCCACGTGCCCACCAAATATCGCGCATAACCAGTCCCGAGTAGACCTCTTAAAAACTATTTTAGTGGAGGTGCACGGTAAAAGGAAGATGTGGCGGTCATTGTTCATCCGCGCGTATCTCCCTCCTGGAGAGACAAAAAATACGAAACGAACTTCACTGTATGGTAAACAGGGTAGGCCAACGTCCCACCCAATTTCTCGGGAATCCGACACCGTAAACATTGGCGAATGAATTTTTCTCTGGAGACTTCCCAGAATCGGGTCTGATTCTGCGAGTACCCAAATCCGGACCACGATGGTATACTGCGCGTATCTCCCTCCCCGTTAGCTCAAAAATCCCCTAAAAAATTTTTAGTCTTGCACCACTCTATCGGGGACGTGCCCACAAAATTGTACGCAAATCCAGTCCCTATTAGTCCTCCTAAAAAATATTTTATCGGAGGAGCGTGCGAAAAGAAAAATGTGATGGTCATCGTTCATCCGCGGGTATCTCCCAATTCGAGAGTCCAAAAAATAAGAAACAAACTTCTCTCTATGGCCAACAGTGTAGAGCAACGTCCCACCAAATTTCGCGGGAATCGGATGTGGTCAACATTTACAAATGAATTTTGCTCCGGAGACTTCCAAGAATCGGGTCTGATTCAGCTAGCACCCCAAATCCGGACCACGACGGTATACTTCGCGTATCTCCCTCCCTGTAAGCTCAAAGGCCCCCGAAAAAAATTTTACTCTTACGTCACTCTATCGCTGACGTGCACTCCAAATTTTGCGCAAATTCAGTCTCAATTAGACCTCAAAAAAATATTTTATCGGAGGAACAAAAAGGAACATGTGGCGGTCTTAGTTCATCCACGTGTATCTCCCTCCTCGAGAGTCCAAAAAATACGTAACGAACTTCTCTGTATGGCCTAACGGGTAAAGCAATGTCCCAACAAATTTCGGGGGAACTGATGCCGTCAACATTGACAAATGAATTTTTCCCCAGAGACTTCCTAGAATCGGGTCTGATTCAGCGAGTACCCAAATCCGAACCACGACGGTATACTGCAAGGTAAGTTCAAAAACCCCCAAAGAAATTTTCACTCTTGCGCCACTCTATCGGGGACGTGCCCACCAAATCGCAAGGTAAGTCTCACAATATCCGGTTAGAAATTGATTTAAGCCTTAGTTTTTACGCCTTGGGGTTCAAATGCAAATATAATTATTTACCAAGGATTGTAGCAAGTGTACTTTCCCGGATCGTCTCTCTACGGAGTCTTTAACTAACTACCTAAATTAACTAAGTGAATGCAATAACAATAAAGATGGGGTTTTTGTGATTACCTAGATTACTAAACTAAACTACTATATTTTTGGTATTTTTGATTTGTAAGAAGACGAGTAAAGATAAGGTGTAAACTATATGAGATGAGAGTGGGTCATTCAATGGATTTAGCAACCTTCCTAACTTCACTTATGATGTGGGAGTAATTAATCCAAGTTCTAATAGGAAACCTAGAGCAATCTCATCTAGTCTACTTACCAAATCAACTAACTAACGTGGCACATCGCTCATTCAATTAATTAACATGGCAAGTATTAAAAACCAAGTTGGTAGTATTGATTCAAGACAAACATGCTGTTAGAATCTTAAGTTTTGATGAAGACTATAATATGAAAGAATGAGCTAAACACTTAGAGAAACATAGAACCCCAAGTGAGAGTACAACCGGATGTGGATTTACTTCCGGATGGACTAGGACTAGCGCTCGCGGATGAACGTCTCATCCCCCAGCGATAGTAAGTACTTCACTAAGTAATAACTCAGTCTAGAAGCATTACATGTACAAAACCCTTGAGACTAAGTTAAGTGCAACCGGATGTGGATTTGCTTCCGATTGCGTAGTGACTAGCGCTGGGTGTTGGTATGGATAACACTGAGCGTCAGTGAGCATAACCCAACGTCCAGTGGATTTGCTTTCGATTGCTTAGTGACTAGCGCTGGCTGTTGGTATGGATAACACTGAGCGTCAGTGAGCATAACCCAACGTCCAGTGGATTTGCTTCCGATTGCTTAGTGACTAGCACTGGCTGTTGGTATGGATAATGTTAGAATCTTGAGTTTTGATGAAGACTAAAATATAGAGGATTAGACCAAGTGCCTAGGAAGCAATAGGATAACATAGGATCCCAAGTAAGAGTGCTTCCGGATGAGGATTTACTTCCGGATGGATTAGGACTTGCGCATGCGGATGAATGATTTCATCCCCCAGCGTCAGCGAGTAAATCACTGGGGAAATAACTTAGTCCATGAGAATTAGGTACACAAACCTTAAGACTAAGCTATGACTCAAATCGGAAATGAGTTTGCTTCCTGTTAGACTTAGACTGGCGCAGAGCGATAGACTAGATATTACCCCAAGCGTCAGTGAGTTTACTTCGCCAAGTGAAAGCACTTCCTGTTAGATTTAGACTGGCGCAGACTAATAGAATAGATATCACCCCAAGCGTCAGTACGTTTACATCATCAAGTAAAAGTGCTTCCTGATAGATTTAGACTGACACAGACTGATAAAAGAAATATATCCCTAAGCGTCAGTAAGTTCACTACGTCAAGTAAAAGTGCTTCCGATAGCTTAGTGACTAGCGCTGAGTGTTGGGATGAAATACACTAAGTGCGAGTGAGTTATAGTGAACAAAGACCCTTCATCTAGTAGTTTTACTTCCGGATGTAAAAATGCTTCCGGATACATCATAGACCAAATCAGAACACAGTCTAAGTAAACTACTCCCCATAGCAAACAAGCTTCCCACAGCATGTATAATTCTTATATATATATTGCTATGTTGGACTAACCAGTATGTGCAGAACATGGTCACGCTTCCGGATGCAAATGAGCTTCCGGATGGAAAGACTCTTGACATTGGGACTCAGAGCTTAACACTTGCAGAGCAAGATTACCACTTGCGGATGAATGATGATCATCCGTCAGCAAGAGTACAAGAGTAAACATCACACTCAGAAGTCAGAATGCTTTTGTCAGAGCAGAGGTGTCAGGACTACTTTTCAGAGATAAAGCAAGTCAACCCTGCTAAGCATTAATGAAGATGTACTTCTCAACGGTAACATAGGATTAACGGCTTTATTCAAACGTTCATATTCAACCTGCCACCGAAGCCTATGAAGCCAAAATATAAAAGAGACATTCATTTAGAAGAGAAGAATGGAAGAAAAAAGAGAGAACAGAGAAAAGTATCTGATATAACATATTCTTCATTCAACACATCTTCTACTACTCTCAGATCCAGATTTGTGATATTTTTTAGAGAGTAATTCTATTGTACTTAAGTGAGTAACATCATCCACTCTTAGAGAGAGTTAATTTTGAGCTTAAGTGTTTAGCACAATCAGTTCATAGAGTGAACATAATTGTAATCTTACTTTTTGTAAGGGGGAGCATTTAGAAGTTTTCTAAATCTCCATAGGTTGCAAGTTAGCCCGTAAAACTTGCATTTGTAAGGTTTGCAGGTGAACCCGTTGTAAAACCTGTGGGTTGTTAGGTGAACCCGTGCTCGTAAAACCTAAAGTGTAAAGGCTTCTCTTGTGCCCGGTTTAAACAAGAATAGTGGATTGAAAATCTCAGGTGGAGCCTGGGGACTGGATGTAGGTCTGGGTGACCGAACCAGGATAAATTTATGTGTGCATAAATTTACATTCAAACATTCTATATTGCATCACATAACATACTGACTTGTGCATATCACTACTTCGTAAATATCATCACCAAGCACAAGCAGTCTTTCGAAAAGAAGATTTAAAAAGTTTTATTCCCTCACCCAATTCACCCCCCCCTTGGGTGACAGCCACGCTTTTCATTTGGTATCAGAGCCAGGTTACTTGTTTAAAGGATCCAACGATCTCAAGTGCAAAGACCTAGGCTGATTTGGGTTGCAAAATGTGTTTTGAAGGTTTTGATCATACTATCCCACCCGTATTAGAAAATGCTGATTTTTACTTATGGAAGGGTAGGATGAAAAGTTTTATACTATCCACTGATTTCAAAATGTGGGATGTCTTTGAAAAGGACTCTGATTTCAAACCAAAAGTAAATTGGACAGAAGAGGACAAAAGTTTATTTTACTTAAACCTTAGAGCAATGCAAATTTTGCACAAAAGTTTATCTGACAATGATTACCAGAAAATTAAACATTGCTCTAGGGCTATAGATATTTGGAACACTCTTGATACTATGTATGCTTCTAATCAATTTCTTGAAGTTAAGGCTGTCCAAAGCTCACTATGTGCTCCCTGTGAATCCACCTTTGATGAGCTACTGGATGGTGATGTAGTGGAAGCTAGTATCAGCAAAGAGAGTGTAGATCTCCGCCTAGAAGATTCAGAAGCTGAAGAAAATGAGGTACCTAAACTTGAAACTTCTGAATTGCAAGATATGTATAATGAGCTACATAATGAATTCTGTAAACTTGCAAAAGAAGTTCTAGGCTTAAGAAAAAGGAATAGGGAACTTGAGGAACTTATTCCCTCTTCTACAACCAAGGAGTCCAAAGTCCCACTCATAAAAGATGATTTTTCAAAAGACCCTGAGATTTCAAAAGTTAATAAACATAGAGTCTTTGAAAAGAAAACTGACCACCATAATAGTGATAAGAAATCTGATTCTGAACATCATCCCATTATCTGTCATTATTGTGGTAGAACTGGTCACATTTCTCACACATGCAATTTTAAGAGAAATTTAAATGTGAGAAATAAATATATATGGATTCCCAAAGGACAAGTAAGGTCCAGTGCTAACCAAGTAGGACCCAAGTACAAATGGGTACCAAAACATCCTCCTAGTGCCTTACTTGTGCAGAAAAGATCAAGAGTTCCTCTTGTCCCAAAGAAGAGAACTCGTGGTGATGTCACTGCTGCAACTACCTGGTTCAATCATAAGAAGCAGTGCGCTATCACAAGGAACAAAGACCTTGTCTCAGGGATACGCTATCACAGAGTTCCATTTAACTATCCTGAGAAGGACAAGAGAGAGAGGATGTCTCAACTCACATGGAGAAAACCTGCGAATTCTGTCTCTCCTAAGAAAGTGCTTCAGGCCAAGGATAAGTATAAAAGATCTCCTTGGGTAAGCAAGGAATCATTTAAGGTTGAAGCATGCAACAGTAAAATCTCCTATGCAAATGTTAGATGGACATATTGAGATTTTACAACAAGCATCATAAGCATGAACATTATAGAGCTAATAAGAAAATTCACACAGTGTTCATACTCTACATACTATGACTCTTTATCAGAAACCATGTATAACCATGTGCATATAGTCATAGTTGATTTGCAATACCATATTCATAATGAATAATCTTTAGGTACATGTGAATCATATATTTCCTACAAACTGACAAGTCAGATCCAAGTCTGGATACTGAAAAGAGAAAAAGGGGCTATTTGATATATTGTAGGAAAGAAGACTGAAAGCAACAAGGAGGGAAAGAGAGAATTGACATTCATCACAATACAAATGATGCTGAGTCAATCAATGGAAGATTTCCTTCTTGAAACTCCTTTTGGTCTTCAACGACAAGGATGATAATGGAGAAGAAAAATAACTCAACGTTGTTGCCTCTTCTCCTGACACAAATGTTGAAGCTGTGAGGAAGTACAAAAAGACAAAGCCAGATTTAATTGACTCAAATGGCTGAGAGCAGATGTGTAGCATGGAGTTGATACAACTCAAATGAGGTTTAAACATCTGTGCTTAATAGCTAAGACCTGCTAACTGAACTAACTTAGGCATCGAAGTGCCAATCCTTAGTTTTGGCAGGTCCTCCACAATATTAAATCTTAAGTGACTCCAACCGGAAGCAAAATCACTTCCGGATACTCTTTTGCTGGCGCTGGATGATAACTCAAGTGATCAAGAGCATCACTTCAACCGGAAGCAAAACTCCTTCCGGATGATCACTCACTGACACTAGATGATCAAGTCAAGAGAGCGCCAGTGCCAGACCAAAGGACACATCACTTCAGAAAACGTTTCAACTTCCTCTATGAAACGTTGTGCCTTCTCTGACTAAATGAAGCAACACGTGTCATCAGGTGTGTCGTTTCAACTTAAAAACTTACGTTACCCAATGTGTGAAAAATTGAAAGAAGATGCCTATTTTATCCTCAGAAGTTTTATCTATAAATAGTTGTCATTTTTTCACTTTCACTTTTTACTTGCATCATTTTCACTCGCATTTTTCCTCCAAAAAAAAAAAATTTACTTCATCTTCTTCATCGTGCTCTTCATATACTCCCCGCATTTCATCCTTATTTTCACAACATTCATACAAAAAAAATGGCCGGTTCGAATGAATCCAACCCAGTTACCCAGAAAGCCTCTTCATCCAAGAAACACAAGTCGAAATCTGGGAAATCAAGTCACAAGCACTCTGGTAAATCTGGGCATCATAAAGAACATCGCGATGAACATCATGAACATCGTGAAGTGTCTGGGCAAACACAAGGGCAGGATGAAAACGTCCAGGGTCAGCCTGGAACTTCTGGTCGAGTGGAACAGGTAGTGGTTTCTGAACAAGTGAGGGATGCTCATGAAAAAGGAAAGAAGAAGAAGGTTCAATTTGCTGAGGAACCTTCCTCCAAGAGGCAGAGGGTCGAAGAAGATGATCCCACAGTATATAGGGATGGGGCATTGGAGAGTGTAACCGCCAAATTTGAGACATCCACCCCCACCCTAAACCATGGGCTGTTCATCAATCTGGACAAGATGGATGAACTAGGGTTTCCACATCTGCGCCCCTACTTGGAAAAGTATATGCCTTGGCTGGGCATCAACCAGGACTACAACGTCAACATCTTGCGAGTTTTCTGCCAATCCCTCTCTGGCAGGGCCAAGTACAGGAAGGTTGATGGGAAAGAGCAAATCCACAAGCTCTCCTTCTCCGCCACAGTAAGGGGGAGAACCTTCAGATTCACGAGCGAGACATTAAATGAGTTGATGGGGATCACGGATGGAAGCATGAACGAGTGGATATATCCAGAGGCACACAAGTACAGCAAGGAGGATCTTGTGACACTTTATGGCACCGATGACAAAAAGGTGTCCAAGATGTCTGATTCAAACAGACTGCTGTACTATGTTTACTCCCGGATGATGACTCACAAAGGGAGTAACTTCAATGAGTTTGCCAACATTGACAACCCCTGGTTCCCCAGACTTCTCAAACAACAACCCATCAATCCTGGTCAGTTGATCTGCTTAGAGCTTCAGAGATGGCTGACCAATGACAAGTCTGGCCACCTTCCTTATCCCACCATCATTGCCTTCCTCCTCGAGAAGCATCTGATCAAGGCTACATCTGCAGTGGAAGAAGAGAATGTCAAGTGTAAGCCTGTGGGAGCAACAAATATGGCAAAGATGGGGATCAAGTATTTCAAGCCTCCTAAGCCCACTCGCTCACGCTCTCAAGCCAGTAGTGCTTCTGGGACTTCAGCCCCCTCTGCATCTGGAGCAGGGGATCAGGAAGTTGACTCACATGCTGGGCCAAGCCGTAGTGCAAGGATTCCAGCTTCTGTTAGGGCCTTTGCCGAGGACATAAAGGAAGAGCTTCTGTTGAGACTGACTGATTCCTTGGTGGGTCCTCTCCGTGTTGAATGTGAAGCTGGCTTCCACCACCAAGGGGAGCGAACCCAACGGCTTGAGGACAGAGTAGGACAACTCGAGAATCACCTTGCCAGGGTGGATGCAAAATTAGACCTCATCCTCCAGCACCTACAAATTCCCCAACCTTCATCACAAGGTATCTTACCACCTCCTCCTCCTCCTCAAAACCTTCCTCCTCCTCCTAATCACCCTCAACTACCACCTCCTCCTCCGCCCAACACTCAACAACCTCAGCCTCCACCACAAAATGACCAACAAGCCCCACCATCACCCAACAATGACCAACAATCCCAACCTTCACCTACCCATGACCACCAAACCCAAGACTCACCTCACAACTCTCCACGCCATTCTCCTAGAAACTTCTCATCCTCACCTTCCTCATCCTCATCCTCACCCATTCCCACACGACCAGGTGCCCCTACACGCTCTCCACTTCGCTTCTCCAACCCTACCCATCAAAGCCCTAGACCCATAGGATCTGAAACAGCCATTCACCCCCTCAGCCAACCATACGGCGAGTATCCCCGCCTTCAACCACTCTCCGATGACCATTTACCCTTTACCCCTGACTCCACCAACTACAAAGAATACTCCTCCACTCATCCTTATGAGGATCTCTTTGTCACCACCAGTTGCTTCCCCGACCCTCCTCAAACTCCTGAACACCTATCTTCTCCCACATCCTCTACCTCTACCCTCTCACCCTCCCCTCCCAAGAAATTTGGCCCTGAACCACCTCCATCCTCCTCCACATCCACTCCATCCCTGGCACTCACCCCTGTTGATGATGACAAAAGGGGGAGAAATGTTATGTCTACTCTTCGCCTGAGTATGGCCACAAGGGATGTTCTCAGCCAGCCTTCACTCTGGATTGATGAAGATATCACGGCCGCCCTGCGTCGTGCATATGAATCTCAGAGGCTGAGTGATGCAGAGAGCCTTATAAGAGGAGAGGCCCTCCGGTTCATGGAGCAGAAGAGAACAGTTGAGCAAGGATCACATTTGGAGATGGTTGTGTTTGGGCAGAATGAACAATCCTCACAACCTGAGTCATCATCAGAGCCTCCTCCAAATAAAACAAATAGAGAGATGGTTGAGGAGATCATAATGAAGTGGGGACTGAAGAGACCCAACCATCCTCCCATTGTGATAGCCAAGCATGTTCCTGCATCCTCTGGGCAAGAGTCTGAGATCCCTTCATCTGAGCAATCTTCTGATCCTCCTCCCTCGTCTGAGCCAGCAGCCAGATTCAGTGCACCCAGAAAGAAGGCCGTTGCTAGGAAACGTGCCAGGAAGTTATTTGTCACCACTGAATCTGATAAGTCTGAGGAAGAGACTCCATCTGACCTACCTGAGCAAGGAACTTCATCTGCTCAGGTTGTGCAAGAAAGTCCAGTGGTCCAAGCGATTCCAATTCTGAAGGAAGTCAAATTGGAAATTGAAGACATGACTCCTGAAGAATTTGAGAAGTATGGATTCACTGACAAACTATCCTTTGGTCAGATGGCTTGCCTCGATGCTGAAAGAGCAAGTGCCATGCCCACTCCTCCAATTGGCAAAAGCAAAAGGAAGAGCAAAGGGAAAGGGAAAAGGAAAGTCCAGGAAGTTGAGGAGGATCCCAACTTCTCTGCATGGAATGTGAGAATCCGGGCTGTCCACTATCCCAATGGAGAGGTCTCCTACTTCGACGATGCTACAGGTTTCCCTGGGTATGAAGAAGTAGAGAACATGAAAAGGGCATACGAGGAGTCCATTGAATCAGAGAGGCTCAGAAGGGAAAAAGAGGAAAAAGAGCTTCAAGATATCATTGCCCAGATAAACCAGAGTGAGCATGAAAGAGAAAATGAAGAGAGGCAAAAAGAGAGAGAAAAGAAAAAGAGACACAAACTCTAACCCCCAATCCAAATATTTTTGTTGATTTTGTTTTCATGCATATCTTCATTCATACTTAGTGAAAATTATTTGTATACATTCTTTACTTGTATATGTTATTTGATTGTATAACTCTGACTTGTAACTTCTGCTTGTCAATAATATTTGTCTGAGTTACTTGTTCTTATCCATTGCTTTTATTCTCTTGCTAATCCTTCCTTAGGAACTTAATTAATAGAACTAGGTTTGTCATCATCAAAAAGGGGGAGAATGTTAGAATCTTAAGTTTTGATGAAGACTAAAATATAGAGGATTAGACCAAGTGCCTAGGAAGCAATAGGATAACATAGGATCCCAAGTAAGAGTGCTTCCGGATGAGGATTTACTTCCGGATGGATTAGGACTTGCGCATGCGGATGAATGATTTCATCCCCCAGCGTCAGCGAGTAAATCACTGGGGAAATAACTTAGTCCATGAGAATTAGGTACACAAACCTTAAGACTAAGCTATGACTCAAATCGGAAATGAGTTTGCTTCCTGTTAGACTTAGACTGGCGCAGAGCGATAGACTAGATATTACCCCAAGTGTCAGTGAGTTTACTTCGCCAAGTGAAAGCACTTCCTGTTAGATTTAGACTGGCGCAGACTAATAGAATAGATATCACCCCAAGCGTCAGTACGTTTACATCATCAAGTAAAAGTGCTTCCTGATAGATTTAGACTGACACAGACTGATAAAAGAAATATATCCCTAAGCGTCAGTAAGTTCACTACGTCAAGTAAAAGTGCTTCCGATAGCTTAGTGACTAGCGCTGAGTGTTGGGATGAAATACACTAAGTGCGAGTGAGTTGTAGTGAACAAAGACCCTTCATCTAGTAGTTTTACTTCCGGATGTAAAAATGCTTCCGGATACATCATAGACCAAATCAGAACACAGTCTAAGTAAACTACTCCCCATAGCAAACAAGCTTCCCACAGCATGTATAATTCTTATATATATATTGCTATGTTGGACTAACCAGTATGTGCAGAACATGGTCACGCTTCCGGATGCAAATGAGCTTCCGGATGGAAAGACTCTTGACATTGGGACTCAGAGCTTAACACTTGCAGAGCAAGATTACCACTTGCGGATGAATGATGATCATCCGTCAGCAAGAGTACAAGAGTAAACATCACACTCAGAAGTCAGAATGCTTTTGTCAGAGCAGAGGTGTCAGGACTACTTTTCAGAGATAAAGCAAGTCAACCCTGCTAAGCATTAATGAAGATGTACTTCTCAACGGTAACATAGGATTAACGGCTTTATTCAAACGTTCATATTCAACCTGCCACCGAAGCCTATGAAGCCAAAATATAAAAGAGACATTCATTTAGAAGAGAAGAATGGAAGAAAAAAGAGAGAACAGAGAAAAGTATCTGATATAACATATTCTTCATTCAACACATCTTCTACTACTCTCAGATCCAGATTTGTGATATTTTTTAGAGAGTAATTCTATTGTACTTAAGTGAGTAACATCATCCACTCTTAGAGAGAGTTAATTTTGAGCTTAAGTGTTTAGCACAATCAGTTCATAGAGTGAACATAATTGTAATCTTACTTTTTGTAAGGGGGAGCATTTAGAAGTTTTCTAAATCTCCATAGGTTGCAAGTTAGCCCGTAAAACTTGCATTTGTAAGGTTTGCAGGTGAACCCGTTGTAAAACCTGTGGGTTGTTAGGTGAACCCGTGCTCGTAAAACCTAAAGTGTAAAGGCTTCTCTTGTGCCCGGTTTAAACAAGAATAGTGGATTGAAAATCTCAGGTGGAGCCTGGGGACTGGATGTAGGTCTGGGTGACCGAACCAGGATAAATTTATGTGTGCATAAATTTACATTCAAACATTCTATTTTGCATCACATAACATACTGACTTGTGCATATCACTACTTCGTAAATATCATCACCAAGCACAAGCAGTCTTTCGAAAAGAAGATTTAAAAAGTTTTATTCCCTCACCCAATTCACCCCCCCCCCTTGGGTGACAGCCACGCTTTTCAGATAACACTGAGCGTCAGTGAGTAAAATGTGAACATAACCCAAAGTCCAGTGGAAGTGCTTCCGGATGTGGAATTGCTTCCGAATGTAAAAGAGCTCCCTTAGACTAAATGAACTCCCACTGCATGTGACTATGTGTTTATATTGCTAGACTAATGTTCAAAGTGCAGCACACTGAGTAAAGTTGCTTCCGGATGAGAATTCGCTTCCACAAGCAATCAGAATGTCAGAACGTTCAGAGCAGTGCAATGTCAGAATGCTTTTGAAAGAGCAGAGGTGTCAGAACTACTTTTCAGAGATAAAGCAAAGTCAACCCTGCTAAGCATTAATGGAACATTAATTGGGCAAACGGTAACTTGGGAAAAACGACCATATTCAAACGGCTAATCCACCTACCAAGAGTGAGAATACTTGAAGACTATATAAACAAGCTCACCTTCATTTATGAAGACAACTAATATCTTTGACATCTTGAAGAAAGCTAGAGTGAGAAACTGAGAAATCCTTCAAGCATTCAAAGCTGCCCAGAAAAGAGAAAGAGGATTTAACACATTGAGAGTTCTTTTCATCTACCTATCTTGTACTCTTTGTAGTTAAGTCTCTTCTTGTTTTAAGAGCATTCATTGTACTTAAGTGTGTAACATTATCCGTTCTTAAAGAGAACTAAGTTTAGAAAATCCTTTATTTGTAAAGGTTGAACCCTTGCTGGTTGTAGGGGGAGTTAGTTAGCAAGGTTGCAAGTGAGTCTTGAGTAAAACTTGTGGTTGTAAGGTTGCAAGTGATCCCGTCCAAAACTTGCGGTTGTAAAGGTTCCAGGTGAACCCGTTTGTAAAACCTGGGGATAGTGGAATTCAACCTGGGTGGTTGAGAACTGGACGTAGGTCAGGAAGACCGAACCAGTATAAACTCTTGTGTTGTTATTGTTTGATTTTTATTTGGTAGCACAATTCACCCCCCTCTTGTGCATCCATTACTTTCACATGCGTAGAGACTCTAGTTAGGAAAACTCCCTAACTATGGACCTAGTGTCCAACTACACATACAATCGCACATATAACTGGCATATACTACAAATCCAAAGGAGATTTAGAATGAAGAACATCTATAGCATTAAGTTATGAAAACAATACCAAAGGTTTAAACACATAATAGAAATCTCTGAATTACATGATTGACCAACAAAACCCATAGTATGAAATTGTTCCAATACACACACATACAACAATATGAATTGAAATACATATATGAATTGAACATTTAAAACTAAGTAACCCCCCTTGAAGAACTAGAAGTTCTGGTTGCTTTCATCCATCGAACTCCCCACCAATGGTTTAGCCGCTCATCGAACAAAGCACGAACACACGATCAATGGATGTGGATGCCATGGAATTGATGGTTGAAGGTTGAAAGTGATGATGGACAATGGAAGAAGGGATGAAATTTCGTGGGAGGTGGCCGAATTGATGGAAGGTTAGGGAAGGAAGGGTAGTTTTGGTATTTGGTGAAGAATGAGGATGAATGTGGAATTGAACTTGGCTCCTTGCATTTCTAAAGGTCACTCCCTTTTCTCCAAGTGATTGTACTTCCGAAAATGCCCTTAATGAAGCTTTTCATTCAAATTTGAAATTGGAGCCAAAATTAGTCCTTTTGGAAAGATGCTTCAACAATGCCTTGTCCTTCCTTTTACCAAAAATGGTAAAGTTGCTTTATGTTATTTTCCTTGCCAACAAGCCTTCCTCCTTGCCAAATAAACTCCACCAAAGCTCCACCAAGGGTGTGTGGGGCCCACGTGGGACCCCCTACATTAAAATATCATCAAATAGTCAAAATGACCAAAATACCCTTGGTTACTTAAAAATGCAAGTAAAAAGGCTAATATTCACCAATTAATTCCAATAAGCATGCGCAATAATATATGCCAATAATGATCAAATATATCAATTAAATCACACTAATTAAGCTCAAATGCACATGCTTAAACATATAAATTTTGGTCCATTCAAATCCCCCACACTTAATCTTTGCACTCTGGGCAAAGTCATATAAAAAGACTAACTTAATCATTAAGCATAGTGAAGGCACTTGAAATTGTCATAGAGTACAAGTTGACCTTTTTAAACCTTTCCCTAGAGCTTCACATGGGCCAAATCTAAGAATACAAAGTGAATGCAAGTTTAGCAAGCAACTAGAATTAAGGAGGAGTGCCAATTGAGATTTTTCCTCACCGGATTAAGTGTTTAACTCATTCACTCAAGTTAGGAAAAATGCCTAACTAGGGACTTGTGATCACTCTTTGGCTCAATGCACTCAACCTCACCACAGGCTTGTAGTAGCTCTTAGTTCTCCACCCATTATTATGCATGGCACAATCAAATCTAGGGGACTTTGGGGTTGCATGGAAGGCTAATAATGAATGGTGAATGATGGATAATAGTCAATGACCAATAATATAAACAAGTAGCTACCACATATACTTGCAATACAATAAGTCCAAGTCTAAATAAACATGCTACTCTCGGCCTCATATTTTTTCCTTGTGCTCTTTTCTCTCTGTTTTTTTTTCAAAGCACTTTGTGCTTTTCTCATTTTTTTTCTTTTCACTCTTATGCCTTTGGCATACTCAAGCACTTTGTGCTATTTTTTTTCTTTCCTTAGGCCTTTGGCCTTATTCTTTTTTTTCCTTTTGCTTTTTCTTGGCCTTTGGCCACCTCTCTTTTCTTCTTTTCACTCAAGGGCTCTCGGCCTCTTTATTATTTCTCACATATAGCATGCTTTTCACTAGATACAACAATACAACACTAATATAAATGCAAGCATATGCTATAGTCACTTATTCACACATTGGTCAAGGTGGTAGAGAAGAAAAGTGAATGGCCCAAAGGGGTTAAATCAAAGGGTAATATTTGGTTGGCTCAGTGTTTGGGTCATGAGGGTTTAGAAATGAAACGCCCCTTTCATTTTCAATCATGCCATGCATCGTGATCTTGAACAAGAGATAGGATAAGTTCTAGGAGGTCAAGTAAACTATTGGCCCACTCGATTCGGTTGGAGGCTTCTCACTTTTATGGCTTACTCTAATCAGTTACTTCCTCCCTAAGAAAAGTTAATTGAGAAACTAACACCCTCTTTATACCTTAAAAGTGCCCCATGCAATGCCCTAAGTAATCATTCCAAAAATTCTACTTACACACCAGAGGACCATTCCATTTACTTTCAAGAGCCATGATCAAGTTAAATTTTCAAGAAAAATCATGCCAAATAAGTCCAAAAATCAAGTGTGAAAGCTTTGAATTAGACCACTTTTAAGCACATAATACACCCCCCACACTTAAAGCATGCATTGTCCTCAATGGACCAATCAAATCAAGTAGGAAGATGCATTTCAAAGGCAAGGCAGCAACATAAAAGGCCGGGCAGTCCAAGCATACAATTGGCCCACATGTATTATTCACAAAGCTACACTAAACACAACCTAATACAAATTTATACACATATTTTATTATTATTTTTTTTCTTTCACTTACGCTCAGGAAACCCAACTGGATTTAGACTCAAGTCACTATCGGATGCAGAAATGCTTCCGGAAGCAAAACTGCTATCGGATGCAAAATTGCTACTGGAAGCAGAAATGCTACCGGAAGCAATACTGGACTTAGATTTTCTAAGTTAAGGCTCTATTGGATGTAAAAATGCTATCGGAAGCCAAACTAGTCTTAGACTCTAAGTGAACTCGCTATTGGAAGCAAAAGTGCTACCGGAAGCAAAAGTGCTTCTGGAAGCAAAAATACTATCAGAAGCAAAATTGGATCTAGATTCTAAGTTAAGTCACTATCGGATGCAAAAATGCTTCCGGAAGCACTGACGCTTCCGGATACAGAACGCATCCCCTAGCTGAAGCAAAGTGAACACAATCTGATCCTAAGTAACAAAATCTAAGTGGAGGGCTTCTGATAGCCAAAACACTTCTGGATGCAAGAACTTCTATTTCCACAGTGAGACTTCCGGAAGCAAATAGGCATCCCCAAGCACTAGTGAATTTTTATATTTATTTCTCTAACCTAAAACATCAAACTAAAACAAACCTAAACAAAATCCTATTTTTAACTATCAAACATCTTCCCCCACACTTAGAATAAAAACGATTAAAAGTAGGTAAGGGAAGGAAAGATACAACCTCTTATGGAGGCTTGAAGTTCTCTCTGAAGAACTTTGTGGTGTGGCCTTTATTGAGGTATTCTCAGCCATCATCAAAATTTGTGGTTCGAAGCTTTCCTTGCACAACGTGATCTTTGTACCTTTCAGACTTCTCTTGGTTAGGAAGCTTCCAAGTGGACTTTGTAAGATTTGCCACCCTTTTCTTCTCTTTTGGGCGCCTAACTCTTCCATAGGATTGTATTTTCAAAAGAAACTTTTGAATTTTCATCTTAAGAACACCAAGTAATGAAGGTTCACTCATATTTACTTCCAAAGCCTTGCCCTTCAACTCAATGTTCCTTTGGAGCATCTTCAACCGAATCACAAGCCTTGTTAAATCTTCCTTTGAGAGCTTGCCATTGGAATAGTCCACTTCCTCTTTCGATGCCGCACATGCCAAACTCTTCTTGAGATTCCTCTCGGCCTTAATTAAGTCCAAATTGACTCCCTCAAATCTTGAAATCTCCTCAATCTCCATCATGGACCCCTTCGTTTCCCAATATTCCTTATGCATACCAAATGTACCTACAACATAGCACAAACGTCCCTCTTGCAAGGGGTTGTAGGTAGGTAAAGATAAACAAAGTGGAGCACAAGGTAAATCAAAAATATACATGCTTAGAAGGAACATCATAAGATATAGAAATCGAGTGAGAATCATGGAATGAATCAAGATTGTGCCCCTTCATAGTATTTGTCCAAGGAGTAAATTTCGACCACCTCTCGGTATTTGTAGTACCACCACTCAAAGCAAGTTATAAAAGGTCCTCATCAAGCAAAGTAGGTGCACTCAAAGCCATATGATGGAAATTCTCTTGCAAAGCACACTTTCCTTGTATATGCCTCCATCGGCTCTTCCAATCCAAGATGTATTGTGAGGTGTAATCAAACAAGTCTTCCTTCATAAGCAATCCAACATCCATCATGAGAGCAAACATTCTTGCCAACCTATCCTTATCAACAAGATAGAACAAACCTCCCTTTTCCAAGGGGTTGTAGATAGGCAAAGAAGATATGCATATATATACTCCACCAATATTAAACTTGACATGTCAAGGATCAACATATGAATGCAGCATACTTCTAATGTTAGAATCTCGCAAAAATGCATCATATTTCTCAATAACACAAGAATCATGGAAACTCATGGAAGCATCAACATCAATCATGCTCATCCTAAAGGAATCAAGATGCTCATCAACCATCTCATCCATCAAAGAATCAATACAATGCAATCCTAGGTGTGAATAAGTTGTATTAGGATGTTTTATTGCCTCAAACACCTTGAATTTTATCAATTGATCACCCACTTCCATGGTTATGTAACCTTCCTTTAAGCTTATGATTGCATTGGCCGTTCTCAAGAAAGGCCTACCCAAAATGAGAGGTTCCTCACTTTTTGCTTCCTTGGACATGTCAAGGATATAAAAGTCGGCCGGGAAGACCAAACTTTGCACCTTAACAAGGATGTCCTCAACAAAACCATAAGGTTTCCTATGATTCCCTATTTGACAATCAATTGTGTAAGCACCGGGGTCATCACATTTGATAGGCAACTCATTCCTAAACATGGCCGAAACATTATGCCCTAAATGTACCTTCCCATTAGGTTTAAAAGTTCTCTTATTTGTGCACAATTCCTTCAAAAACTTAGCATAAGAAGGCATTTGCTTAACAAGGACAAGCATAGGCACATTCACTTCAAGCTTAGAGAACAAATCAAGCATTTCCTTTTCTAATTGTTCATTATGTTTCTTTTTAGCAAGCACATATGAATTAGGAAAAGGAAGATGCTTAGGGTCAAGAATTATACCTTTTGGGGGAACCCTCCCCTTGTTGAGTAGATGGTTGATCTTGAGAAAAAGACTCTCCAACTTTAAGCTTTCCCTTTGCAATTTCCTTCCCCTTTTCCTCTTGTGAGCTCTCGGCTTCATCACTTTTCTTAGTCAAGCTCTCGGCCTCATCAAGCAGATCACCAAGGGTTTGAGGCAGTTCGGCCTCCACATGCAAACCATCATCAACCAAATCATTTTGAAGGCTAGTGTGGCCTTCATCATTTGTCATGCTGTTCTCGGCCTCGCAAGGTACTTGTGTTTCCTCCTCTTCCTCCTCATAGTCATAAGCACTACCATATTGCCTTCCATTTCTCAAGTTCATAGCATGAAGGTTTTGAGGATTAATCACCACATTAGACGGCAATCCTCCTTTCTTTGCATCTTGCTCCGCTTTATTATTCAACATTTGAGACACTAAGGTGGTTACATTTTCCTGCTTCTTTAGACTCTCTTCAAACCCATTCATTTTCTCCATTAAGCTTGACATCATTTGATACATCATGTCTTGTTGAGATGTCGAAGAGCTAGATGGAGGAACATAGGCTTGAGATCCCACCATATTGTTTCGTGGAGCATGAGCTGGATCATCATTCTTCAGAAATGGAGGAGGAACATTGGCTTGTTGATTCGGCCTGTACCCTTGAGCATTAGGGTTAGGCCTCCCTTGGTATGATCCATAGCCTTGTTGTGAGGAATAGGCATTGGAAGCTTGGAAGTTGCCTCCCCCCGTTAAAATCTTAAGTTTTGATGAAGACTAAAATATGAAAGAATGAATTAAGTACTTAGAAAGCAATAAGTTAACATAGAATCCCAAGTGAGAGTGCAACCGGATGTGGATTTACTTCCGGATAGACTAGGACTAGCGCTCGCGGATGAATGACTCATCCCCCAGCGACAACAGGTAATCCACTAAGGAAATAACTTAGTCCAGAGGCACTAGATATACAAAACCTTAAGACTAAGCTAGTATTCAACCGGAAGTGGAATTGCTTCCGATAGCTTAGTGACTAGCGCTGGCTGTTGGAATAGGTAACACTGAGCGTCAGTGAACATGAGCCACGTCTAGTAGAATTGCTTCCGATTGCTTAGTGACTAGCGCTGACTGTTGGAATGAAGGACACTGAGCGAGAGTGAGTATAAGTGAATATAACCCTTCATCCAGTAGTAGTGCTTCCGGATGTAGAAGTGCTTCCGGATCCAAGGAAGCCATCTTTGACTAAGTGAACACCCACTGCATGTGACTATGTGCTTATATTGCTAAACTAACGTTCAAGAGCAGCACACTAAGTAGAGTTGTTTCCGGATGTGAATCCGCTTCCGCAAGCAATCAGAATGTCAGAACGTTCAGAAGTGCAGTGTCAAAATGCTTTTGTCAGAGCAGAGTTGTCAGGACTACCTTTCAGAGATAAAGCAAGTCAACCCTGCTATGCATTGATGAAGCATTTATTGGGCAAACGGTAACATGGGAAAAACAGCCATATTCAAACGGCTAACCCACCTACCAAGAGTCAGAATGTTTGAAGACTATATAAAGGAGTTCAACTTCATTTATGAAGCTAACAATTATCTTTGACATACTTGAGAGAAGCTAGAGCGAGAAACCAAGAAAATCTTCAAGCATTCAAAGCTGCCCAGTAAAGAGAAAGAGCATTTAACTCATTGAGTGATCTTTTCATCTACATATCTTGTACTCTTTGTAGTTAAGTCTCTTCGTGTTATAAGAGCATTTATTGTACTTAAGTGTGTAACACTATCTGTTCTTAAAGAGAACTTAGTTAGAAAAACCCTTTATTTGTGAAGGTTGAACCCTTGCTGGAAGTAAGGGGGAGCTAGTTAGAAAGGTTGCAAGTGATCCTTGAGTAAAACTTGTGATTGTAAGGTTGCAAGTGATCCCGTTCAAAACTTGTGGTTGTAAAGGTTCCAAGTGCACCCGTTGTAAAACCTGGGGATAGTGGAACTCAGCCTGGGTGGTTGAGAACTGGACGTAGGTCAGGTAGACCGAACGAGTATAAACTCTTGTGTTGATTTTATTTGAGCTTTTATTTTGTAGCACAATTCACCCCCCTCTTGTGCATCCATTACCTTCATTTGGTATCAGAGCGGGTCTTTCTGACTTGATTCCCACGAATCTAGAATGTAAAGATCTAGTAATGGATACAGACTATTCCCTGCCAGAGGTCTCTATGCAACCCAACAAGCCTCCAGGCTTTGATGGGTATAACTATCCATTCTGGAAATTCCGAATGGAGACCTACATACAATCCAGCGACATCCGACTCTGGGATGTGATTCAATATGGGAATCACACCCCTCTGGATGATGATGGCTTTGCAAAGCAGCGATCCAGCTACACCAACGAGGACTATGCTCTAATCCAGCTAAACTTAAGGGCCATGCATTACATTCAATGCGCCCTCAGTCCTAAGGAGTTTCACAGAATCAGCCACCACAAAAGTGCTAAGGAGATGTGGGAGGCTCTTGAGGCTGCTCACTCTGGAACCAGGGGAGTGAAAGCAAGACGAGTTGAGATGCTGGTGGAAGAATTTCACAAGTTCACCATGATTAGTCCAACTGAGCCAATCAGAGAGCTGGAGCTCAGGTTCACTCACCTCATCAACAATTTGGCCTCACTGGGTAAAGACATTCCTGAAAGAGAGCAAGTTAGCAAGATCCTAAAGGTCTTGAAAGGTGACTGGATCACCAAAGTAACCATCTTGCAGGAAGTCCAAGGAGAATCAACCAGCTCCATCACTGCACTATTTGGCTCTCTGGCTGAATATGAACCTACCCTGCTGGCTCAGAGAGCTCCTCAAGCCTCATCCAAAACCAAGAATCTTGCCCTTGTTGCTCCCAGCAAGGAGATCGATGATGATGATGAGGATGATGAGGAGGAAATGGATGAGGGGATATAAGAAGGCTTTCAGAAAGAAAGGAGGCTTTCAGAAAGGTGACTCCAGCCAGAAGAGGGGATATAAGAAGGAAAAGGCCCCTGTGTGCTTTGAATGTAAAAAGCCTGGTCACTTCAAGGCTGAGTGTCCCAGTCTGCAGAAGTCAAAAGGCAAAGACAAAAGAAAGGCCTTCGTATCCTCTATCTGGGTGAATAGCTCAGATGAGGAAGCAAGTGATGAAGAAGAAGTTGCAAACCTCTGCCTGGTAGCCAGAGAAGATGATGAGGAAGCATCTTCAGATTGTGACCTCACCCACGAAGACAATGAGGTAACTTTCTCTGAATTGCAAGAGGCTTACAATGAGGTTCATGAAGAATTCTCTCGATTATGGAAAGCCTACAAAGTGTTAAAAACTAAAAAGGAATCACTTGAGTCCAAGGTGGACTCACTAAGTGAAGAGCTAGCGGAAGCCAGAAAGCTTCCGGAAGCGGATGGCAAGGGTTCTCCCCAAGCAGAACCCAATGCCCCAACACTTGAGAGCTGCCCTAATTGCAGCAAAATCTCAACTGAGAAAGACAAGCTGCAAAATGCCCTGCAGAAGTTTACAAATGGGTCAGAAATGTTAAATATAATTTTAATGAATCAAAGGGCATATAGGGATAGGACTGGCTTAGGATATACTCCTAGAGGGAAAAAGTGGGTGGAATCAAAAGTGAAGCCCTACTTAAAATTCTTTCACAAAGCCACTAGTCACAGCTCCTCACCCTTCTGCTTCTGTAACTATTGCAACAGGAAAGGACACTCCACGTCCACCTGTAATGCCAAGAAGCAGGGAGCAAGTAGCTCTTACAAATGGGTCCCTAAAGGAACCAAGGCTACAAAGGATCCTTCCCCTGTAAAGGAAACTAAGGGAGGACAGGGATCCCGAGCCTGGAAACAATCCACAGGGAAAACCCAAAAGCCTAAAGCCAGCACTAGGCCGGAGGCACCGAATGATCATAAGCCCGAGGTCAAGGCTAACACTAGACCAAGGGCACTGAAAACTAATGACAGAGGACCCAAGAAAGATTGGGTACCCTAAGCTTACTTGATTCTTCCAGGTGTGTCTCAAAGCATCCAAGAACAGAAAATGGTATATTGACAGCGGATGCTCGAGACATATGACTGGAGACAGAGACAAGTTCAAATCTCTGGTGATCCAAGACGGAGCCACAGTAACCTTTGGAGGAAATCAAAGTGGAAAGATCACTGGAGTTGGAGAAGTCGGACCAGTAAAAGACGTCTTTCTGGTGGACGGTCTCTGTCACAACCTGCTGAGCGTGAGCCAGAGCACTGACAAAGGAAATTGGGTAATCTTCAATTCACATGAGTGCATAATAGTTGATAAGCAGGATCTGAATTTAGATAAGGCCAACTTAAAATGCAAACTTAAGGCAAATAGGAATGGAAACCTATATACTCTGGACTTATGTCAACAACTGGAAGAAAAATGTTTAATATCTAGTGATGAGAACAGTTGGCTTTGACATAAGAGATTAGCTCACGTTAATTTTACTCAACTTGATATGCTAATTAAAAAGGAGCTAGCAATAGGTATTCCATCATTTAAGGTAAAGCATGATTTTATTTGTGAATCCTGCAAACGAGGGAAGCAAACAAAGTCCTCGTTTAAAACCAAGAAGAGAGTCTCCACCAGCAGGCCCTTGGAACTAATCCATATGGATTTGGTTGGGCCAGCGAGAGTGAAGAGCTTGGGTGGAAACCTGTATGCTCTAGTGGTGGTGGATGACTATTCAAGGTTCACTTGGACTATGTTTCTTGCCTCTAAGCAAGATGCTTTTGATGCTTTTGTTGTCCTGGCTAAGAAAGTGCAGAATGAGAGAGAGCTCAAAATCACAGCCATAAGGACAGACCATGGAGGAGAATTTGAGAACCATAGCTACTCTGAGCTATGTGAGCAAAATGGTATTGAACCCAACTTCTCAGCTCCTAGAACTCCTCAGCAAAACGGAGTGGTCGAGAGAAAGAACAGGGTTCTGACTGAGATGGCTAGAAGCATGCTCAACGAGAAAGAGGTTTCTCAAGTGTTCTGGGCGGACGCTATGAGCACTGCTTGCTATATCTCTAACAGAGCCTATGTTCGCAAGGGCTTGGACAAGACTCCCTATGAGCTGTACAAAGGGAGGAAGCCCAACATCAGCCACCTCAGAATTTTTGGATCAAAATGCTATGTGCATAACAATGGAAAGGTAAATCTGGGTAAGTTTGATCCAAAAGCTGATGTAGGTATATTCATAGGATATTCCCTTAGGAGTAAAGCATATAGAATATACAACATGTAGAAGAATCAATGCATGTTGTATTTGATGAAACTCCTACATGGGGACAATCGACAGAAGATGACGAAATGCTCAATCTTCCAAAACCACCATCTTCTTCACCACCAAAAGAAACACCAGCAAGCAATCTCAAAGAAGAAGATGAACCCAGTGATGAATCTAGAGTGCAGACCATGCCTGATGAGGCACAGTTGCCAACAGCTAGGAGACATAACAGGGATTATCCTCTTGACCAAGTGCTTGGTGATGTTTCTTCTGGTGTCAGAACCAGAAGGCAAGTTCAAAATAAAGTTGAGTTTGGAGCATTTCTATCTCAAATCGAACCAACTTCAGTTGAACAAGCTCTTGAGGACTGCGACTGGATTATTGCCATGCAGGAGGAGCTAAATCAATTTGAGAGAAGCCAAGTCTGGGAACTAGTCCCAAGGCCGTCCCATCAATCCATAGTGGGGACCAAGTGGGTCTTTAAAAACAAACTGGATGAGACAGGTCAAATTACAAGAAACAAAGCCAGATTAGTAGCCAAAGGATATAATCAAGAAGAAGGCATTGACTATGAAGAGACTTTTGCTCCAGTCGCTAGACTTGAGGCAATAAGAATTCTTCTAGCCTTTGCATCCATGAAAGGCTTTAGATTATATCAAATGGATGTAAAGAGTGCTTTTCTTAATGGTTATATCAAAGAAGAGGTATATGTAGAACAACCTCCTGGCTTTGAGGATCACAAGCATCCCAAACATGTGTATAGACTAAAGAAAGCTTTATATGGCCTGAAACAAGCTCCTCGAGCTTGGTATGAGAGACTCAGCAGGTTCCTGCTGGGCAAGGGTTTCTCAAGGGGCAAACTAGATAATACACTGTTTATCCTTCACAAAGATAAAGATATGTTAATTGTCCAAATTTATGTTGATGATATTATTTTTGGGGCAACTAATGAAAAACTTTGTGAAGATTTCTCTAAGACTATGCAGGGTGAGTTTGAAATGTCAATGATGGGAGAACTAACGTTCTTTTTAGGCCTGCAAATTAAGCAGAAGAAGAATGGAATCTTCATCTCCCAAGCTAAGTACTGTAGAGAGCTACTCAAAAAGTTTGGGATGGATGAATGCAAGGAGTATGACACTCCCATCAGCACCATTGCCGCACTCGATGCCGACGCAAAGGGTAAATCTGTCAGCCTGCCCATGTACAGGGGAATGAAAGGTTCTCTCCTATACTTAACGGCAAGCAGGCCTGACATTCAATTTAGTGTAGGCATGTGTGCTAGGTTTCAAGCCAACCCCAAGGAGTCACACTTAACATGTGTTAAACGTATTCTGAGATACCTTGAGGGAACACAAGAACTAGGTCTTTGGTATCCCAGAGGTAACCAAGAGTTCTTGTGGGCTTACTCTGACTCTGACCATGCAGGTTATAAAACAGATAGAAAGAGCACCAGTGGACAATGCGCCTTCCTTGGTGGTTGTCTGGTGTCATGGGCCAGCAAGAAGCAAACCTGCGTGTCATTGTCATCCACTGAGGCAGAATACATTGCGGCTGCAAGCTGTTGTGCTCAAGTGCTGTGGCTGAAGAACCAACTGAGAGACCTTGGCTTGGAATTCCCTGAGGCACCCATCCTCTGTGACAACACAAGTACAATCAGCCTCGCCAAGAATCCAGTTCAGCACACAAGGACAAAGCACATTGATGTCAGACATCACTTCATCAGAGACCATGTTCAAAAGAAGGATGTCAAAGTGCAGTTTGTCCCCACACAACAAAAGCTTGCTGACATCTTCACCAAGCCTCTGGGGGTTGACCAATTTACTTTCATAAGAGGTGATTTGGGAATGGTAAACCCAAATGAGGTGTAACCTTTTATTTATTATACTTGATTGTTTAAAATCTACAACAATACTAACTTTGGCATCAGAGTGCCAATATGTGTTTTTGCAGGTCCTCAATGTTGAATCTTAAGCACATGCAACCGGAAGCAAAACCACTTCCGGATGATCACTCGCTGACACTGGATGTTGAAACTAAGAGAGCGCCAGTGCCAGACCAAGGGACACGTCACTTCAGAAAACGCTTCATCTCCCTCCATGAGAAGTTGTGCCTTCTTTGACAAGATGAAGCGACACATGTCATAAGGTGCGCCGTTCCAATTAAAATGTTTACGTTACCCAATGTGTAAACGTTTGCTTTCATCTGAAAAGACATGCCCATTTTACCCTCAGTAACTTTGCATATAAATAGGGTGTCACTTTCACTTTCACTTTTTACTTGCATATAAAAATGGCCGGCTCACATGAAACAAACCCAGTTACCAAGAAATCCATCACATCCAAGAAATCAAAGTCCAAATCTGGAAAATCTGGGCATAAGCACACTGGGAAATCTGGGCACACAGATGAACACCATGAAGAACGCCATGAACACCAAGAACACACTGGGAAACCATAAGGGGAGAATGAACAAGTCCAGGACCAGCCTGGACATTCTGGGAGAATGGAAGCAACAACGACAAGAACAGGCCAAGAGAAGAGGGAAGAAGAAGGTTCAATTTAGTGAGGAACCTTCTTCCAAAAGACAGAGGGTTGAGGAAGATGATCCTCTGGTTTATAGAGATGGGGCTTTGGAGGCCGTTTCCTCCGAATTTGAGACAATAAAGCCCTACTTCAACAACGACTTGTTCATCGATCTGGACAAGATAGATGACCTAGGGTTTCCACATCTACGCCCTTATCTGGAAAAGTACATGCCATGGCTTGGGATCAAGCATGACTACAACATCAACGTCCTGCGAGTATTCTGTGAGTCCCTCTCTGGGAAAGTCAAGTACAAGAAGGTGGATGGGAAGGAGAAGATCCGCAGACTCTCCTTCACTGCCACAGTCAGGGGGAGAACCTTCAGTTTCACCTGGAGGACACTCAATGATCTAATGGGGATCACAGAAGAGGGCATGAATGAGTGGCTGTACCCTGAGTCACTCAAGTACAGCAAGGAGAAACTCGAGGTGATATATGGCACCCAAGGGAAGAAGGTGTCCAAGATGTCTGACTCCAACAGACTCTTGTACTATGTCTACTCCCGCATAATGACACACAAAGGGGGTAACTTCAACGAGTTCACTTTGCTGGACAATCCATGGTTCCCAAGACTTCTCTCCCAGCAGCCAATCAACCCCGGGCAGTTAATAAGCCTTGAACTTCACAGATGGATAGTCAACCACAAGGCTGGGTATCTTCCCTATCCCACCATCCTTGCCTTCCTCCTTGAGAAGAATCTGATCAAGGCTACATCTGACGTGGAGGAAGAAAATATTAAGTGTGTTCCTGTGGGGGCAACTAACATCAGCAAGATGGGCATCAGATACCTGAGGCCTGCTAAGCCCACTCGCTCAGGATCACAGGCAGGCAGTGCTTCTCAGACCTCAGTCCCCACTACATCTGGTGCAGGGGATCAAGAAGTTGACTCCCATCCCGGACCAAGCCGTGCTGCGAGGGTGCCAGCCACTGTGAAGGCATTTGCTCAGGAGATGAAGGACGAGATTCTCCTTCAACTGTGTGAGTCTTTGGTGGCCCCTCTGAGGAATGACTGTGAGCAGCAAGGGGAGCGCATCCAGCGGCTTGAGGACAGGGTAGGCCAGGTTGAGACTCAGCTTGCCAGGGTGGATGCCAAGCTAGATCTTATTCTCCAACACCTCCAGATTCCCCAACCACAACAAGGTAACCTACCACCACCTCCTCCTCCTCCCCAAAACCCACCTCCTCCTCCTTCTAGTCACCCTTAACTTCCCCCTCCTCCTCTTCACACTCAACAACCACAGCCACCTCCACAAAATGACCCTCAACCCCCACCATCACCAAACAATGACCACCAATCCCAACCTTCACCTAACCAAGACTCACCCCAACAATCTCCTCGCCAATCACCTCTAAACTCCCCATCTCCACTTAACTCCCCCACTCGCACACCACCCAACTCCCCTACTCGCTCACCACTCAACCCCAACTCTAGACCCAGATCCAACCCATTGGCCGAGCACCTTGGCTTCCAAACTGCCATTCACACCCTCAGCCACATAAATCTGAGAGATTACCCCCGCCTTCAGCAAATCTCTGAGGATCACTTACCTTTCACCCCACACTCTTCCACTGCCTTCACTGAATATTCCTCCACCTATCCGTTCGAAGGTCTATTCGTAGATCCCACGTGGTTCCCCAACCCTCCCAACTCCCCTGAAACTACCTTACCTACATCCTCCCCAGAACCTTCACCACCAGAAAGATTTGGCCCTGAACCTCCACCCTCCTCTTCATCCACTCCATCCCTGGCACTCGCCCTTGTTGATGATGACAAAAGGGGGAGAAATGTGTTGTCCGCCCTTCGCCTGACCATGAACACAAGGGATGTGCTCAGCCAGCCATCCCTCTGGCTTGATGAAGACATCACGGCTGCCCTCCGCCGTGCCATGGAATCCCAAAGACTGGGTGGCGCTGAGAGCTTGATTAGAGGAGAAGCTATCCGGTTCATGCAGCAGCAGAGGTTGGATGAGCAAAGATCAAAATGGGACATGGTGGTGTTTGAGCAGAATGAGCAATCCTCACAGCCTGAGTCATCTTCATCAGAGCCTTCTTCAACTAAGAAGAGTAAAAACATTGTTGAAGAAATCATGATGAAGTACGGGCTGAAGAGAACCAACCATCCTCCCATTGTGATCGCCAAACCAATCCCTACATCCTCTGGGCAAACGTCTGAGATCCCTACTTCTGAGCAATCATCTGCCCCTCCTCCTCCATCTGAGCCAGCAGTTACATTCAGTGAGTCTAGGAAGAAGGCCGTTGCTAGAAAGCGTACCAAGAAGGTTATTGCCTCCACTGAACCTGCTAAGAATGAGGAAGAGACCTCATCTGACCAACCTGAGCAAGAAACTTCGTCTGCTCAAGTTGAGCAAGAGATCCCATCTGTACAAGCAGTTCCAATTCCGAGGGAAGTCAAGTTGGAGATAGAGGACATGACTCCTGAGGAATTCAAAAAGTATGGGTACACGGACAGACTATCCTTTGGTCAGATGGCTTGCTTGGATGCTGATAGAGCAAGTGCCAAACCTACTCCGTCAATAGGCAAGGGCAGAGGGAGAGGAAAAAGAAACCCCAAATCTAAACCCCTATTCCAACCCTTTTGACTTAGAAATTTTTCTTTGTTTTTCATGCATATTTCATTCTTGCTTAGTGTTGATTACTTGTATATTTCATTTGCTTGTGTATTCTAACTTGTAATCTCTGTTTATCAATAATACTTGTCTAAGTTATTTGTGCTTTATCTATTGCTGTTATTCTTCTACTAATTCTTTCATATAAACTCAATCGATAAGACTTAGTTTGTCATCATCAAAAAGGGGGAGAATGTTAGAATCTTAAGTTTTGATGAAGACTAAAATATGAAAGAATGAATTAAGTACTTAGAAAGCAATAGGTTAACATAGAATCCCAAGTGAGAGTGCAACCGGATGTGGATTTACTTCCGGATAGACTAGGACTAGCGCTCGCGGATGAATGACTCATCCCCCAGCGACAGCAGGTAATCCACTAAGGAAATAACTTAGTCCAGAGGCATTAGATATACAAAACCTTAAGACTAAGCTAGTATTCAACCGGAAGTGGAATTGCTTCCGATAGCTTAGTGACTAGCGCTGGCTGTTGGAATAGGTAACACTGAGCGTCAGTGAACATGAGCCACGTCTAGTAGAATTGCTTCCGATTGCTTAGTGACTAGCGCTGACTGTTGGAATGAAGGACACTGAGCGAGAGTGAGTATAAGTGAATATAACCCTTCATCCAGTAGTAGTGCTTCCGGATGTAGAAGTGCTTCCGGATCCAAGGAAGCCATCTTTGACTAAGTGAACACCCACTGCATGTGACTATGTGCTTATATTGCTAAACTAACATTCAAGTGCAGCACACTAAGTAGAGTTGCTTCCGGATGTGAATCCGCTTCCGCAAGCAATCAGAATGTCAGAACGTTCAGAAGTGCAGTGTCAGAATGCTTTTGTCAGAGCAGAGTTGTCAGGACTACTTTTCAGAGATAAAGCAAGTCAACCCTGCTATGCATTGATGAAGCATTTATTGGGTAAACGGTAACATGGGAAAAACGGCCATATTCAAACGGCTAACCCACCTACCAAGAGTCAGAATGTTTGAAGACTATATAAAGGAGTTCAACTTCATTTATGAAGCTAACAATTATCTTTGACATACTTGAGAGAAGCTAGAGCGAGAAACCAAGAAAATCTTCAAGCATTCAAAGCTGCCCAGTAAAGAGAAAGAGCATTTAACTCATTGAGTGATCTTTTCATCTACATATCTTGTACTCTTTGTAGTTAAGTCTCTTCGTGTTATAAGAGCATTTATTGTACTTAAGTGTGTAACACTATCTGTTCTTAAAGAGAACTTAGTTAGAAAAATCCTTTATTTGTGAAGGTTAAACCCTTGCTGGAAGTAAGGGGGAGCTAGTTAGAAAGGTTGCAAGTGATCCTTGAGTAAAACTTGTGATTGTAAGGTTGCAAGTGATCCCGTTCAAAACTTGTGGTTGTAAAGGTTCCAAGTGCACCCGTTGTAAAACCTGGGGATAGTGGAACTCAGCCTGGGTGGTTGAGAACTGGACGTAGGTCAGGTAGACCGAACGAGTATAAACTCTTGTGTTGATTTTATTTGAGCTTTTATTTTGTAGCACAATTCACCCCCCTCTTGTGCATCCATTACCTTCACCCCCACTTAGGCTGTTGTTGTGGTTGAAAGGAGCTGGAATTTGTAGCTTGATTTGAACCTCCCCCCACTTGAAGTTCGGGTGGTCCCTCCATCCCGAATTGTACGTGGAAGAATAAGGATCATATTTGGCTTGAGGCCTACTAGCATTGGTGTACATGGCCACTACTTCCTCATGGGATGGACAATTGGAGGATAGGTGCATCGGCGAGCCACAGTGATCACAAGAGGTAGGAACCAAGGCCATAGAGTCATCTACACAAGCGGTAGGCTTCACAAATCGTCCGTCCATCCGACTTAGGCTCTCGGTCAACCTCTCAATAGAATTTTACAGCTTGTCATCACCGCTCAAAGAGGCAACCTTAGGCGTACCACCATACAGAGCATCACGGCCATAAAAGTTTTGGTGATTAGAGGCCATGGTTGAAAAGAGGTTCCATCCTTCATGGGCGGATAGGTTGAAAAGTGAGCCATTAGAAGTAGCATCCACACTCATCTTGAGTTGTGGCACCAGGCCATCATAAAAGTATTGCACCAAGTTGCCTTTGGAGATGTTGTGATTGGGGCACGAGTTCACCAAGGTATTGAACCGGCTCCAATATTCATAGAATGTCTCCTGAGAGAATTGTTGAACACCTGTTATGTCCTTCCGAAGCTTGGATATCTTGGAGACTGGAAAATAGATGTCCAAGAACACCTTCTTAAGTTGCTCCCAAGAAAGAGTGGCATAATGAGTAGGAAGGTTCAAGAGCCACTCCTTGGCTTTGCCCTCCAAGGAGAATTGGAACACTCTCAACAGAACATCATCCAGATTAGCATTAGGTGGCTTCATGGAGGAGCAAGTATGATAGAGGCCAAGCAAGTATGTGTGAGCATCCTCATGCGGAAAACCTGTGAACTTAGGCAGATGAGCAAGAAGAGATCCCTTGATCTCAAAGTTAGCAGGGTTAGCATAAAAACCTTGAGGTGCAAATGATGCATATGATTGTGTGAACTCTCGCATATGTCTATCATCATCATGTAGTTGCCTACCCCCATCAAAATGATGTTCACCCTCTTGCTCTTGCCTATCATGTCTCTCACGCTCATGTTCATGCTCTCTGGCCTCTCGCTCATGTTCTCGATGGTCTTCTTGCCTTTCGGCCATAATGAAATGCTGGTCTAGTAGTGTGTGATTGGACGCTACAGAGGAATTTTGTGGATTTGATGTGGATCCTATAGATTGCTTATGAGCTTGCTTCTCTTGCTTTTTCTTTTTCTTAAGTTCTCTAAGAGTCTTATTAATCTCTCTATTCAATGGCACTAGTGATGTGGTAGGGTTCATAAAAGGTCACTCAGGTGCAACTATAGGCAAAATGAAGTGAAATGCAACCGCTCAAGCAAAATGATGTATGAATGCTTGCGGATGCACAAGACAACCACCAGCACAAACAACAAGTAGTAATTAGTCCCTGCAGAACAAATCAACAAGACAACAGCCAGCACAAGCAGAATATATCCAGTCCAAAACAGTCTTAACAAAAATCCAGTACAGCGAACACAATTTCCAGCAATAAAAGGGCCAACGAGAGCAGCCTAACACTTTTAAAACACTTCTAAAACAGTCTCAACTATACAGAATGCAAGTAAACCAAGTCCTGAATATGACTTAACACCTAAAACCTAAAACTAACTGAAATATCACACAAGTAACACAAATTAAAATTGTGACTACTAACACCTAAAACTAGCAAGAATATGACCTAAACCGGCAACGACGCCAATTGATTTAACCTTTTCGTTGCCTAAAAGATTTAATCAATACAATTCTAAACTCAATTACTAGGTAGTATCGGTGAGTAAAGGTCTTCTCACGATATAGGTTCAATTCTTGCAAGTAAAAGGAAATTAAGTCACGCAATTTAACAAACAGTTGGAGTGTGATTTTTATGGCTACAACTAATTAAATCTAACAAAAACAACAACTAACCGAATGTAAAAAAAATGTGAAAGTATGAGATGAGAAGTACCTCCCTCTCCAAAGTACTTTGTGCTTTTGGTTAATCGGACCTCATATATTTGTTACACTTGATATAATCTAACTAAATTCTCAAGATCTCTTAAATCTAAGAAATCTAAGAGAGTTTAATTAGGTTAACCAAGCCTTATGCTCTTTCAAGTTGAACTCATACCTTAAGCAACATTAGATACTAATCAAGCACCTAAGAAAAACATTCATTCCACAAACACACTAGGAGCTAATCGCACACAAATACATTCATGAAATTACAAACGTATAGCTTTAGGTTTTCATGAGCTAAACACAAAAGAGAGATTCCAAGCCACAATTAAGTAGAACACCTAATTCAAGGTATTCTAACCTATACAAGCCTAAAATCAAGGTCATTACATAGGCAAAAACTTACATCTAGCTTGAAACCTAAAATAGTACATTACAAATACATGAGGCCAAATGTTGAATTTCTACAAGCACATTCCTTTGGAGAGAGAGGAGAGGACGTCTAGCCGCTCATGGAGATGGAGGATGGAGGAAGGCATGAGGTTATGGTGGCCATGGAGGTGGTTTGCGAAATGAAGAAGGTGAAGAAGATGAAGATGGAGTTGAGAGAATTTGGTAGAAGAGAGAGAAAGTGAAAGTGAAAGAAGTTAAGAGTTGTGTCAAAAAATGAAGTTAGTTGGGATTAAGTAAGTGAGTTAGTTAAATGATGAGTTGGCTTTGGGAGTTAATGAGCTGTCAAGGTGGGATTATGAGTTGTCAAAAGATATTTTTATGGGTAATGGAGGGAGGTGGCCGAATTGATGGAAGGTTAGGGAAGGAAGGGTAGTTTTGGTATTTGGTGAAGAATGAGGATGAATGTGGAATTGAACTTGGCTCCATGCATTTCTAATGGTCCCTCATTTTTCTCCAAGTGATTGTGCTTCCGAAAATGCCCTTATTGAAGCTTTTCATTCAAATTTGAAATTGGAGCCAAAATTACTCCTTTTGGAAAGATGCTTCACCAATGCCTTGTCCTTCCTTTTACCAAAAATGGTAAAGTTGCTTTATGTCATTTTCCTTGCCAACTAGCCTTCCTCCTTGCCAAATAAACTCCACGGAAGCTCCACCAAGAGTGTGTGGGGCCCACGTGGGACCCCCTACATTAAAATATCATCAAATAGTAAAAAGACCAAAATACCCTTGGTTACTTAAAAATGCAAGTAAAAAGGCTAATATTCACCAATTAATTCCAATAAGCATGCACAATAATATATGCCAATAATGATCAAATATATCAATTAAATCACACTAATTAAGCTCAAATGCACATGCTTAAACATATAAATTTTGGTCCAATCACTAGGCCTTTGAGGTATGAAGGTAATTGGGTGGTGGATGAAGGATGGAAGAAAGATGGAGAGATTTAGGTGCTTGAGTGTAGTGGAATTTCTTGGAGAGTGGTTGTTGTGTGGTGAATGGTTGTTGTCTCCTTAATTTCGTGCTCCTCCCTTCCTTATATAATAAGTGATCATAAACCATGCTTGGAGAGCAAGAATTTCCCAAATTAAGTGCCCAAAGCCAATAGGAAAGAGTTGGGGACCAAGAATTGCCTAAAAGAGATAATACTTTCCTAAAATGGAAGGAAGATTGCTTGGAGAATAAACTTTTATAGTATTTTCGTGCTCCCCCCTTATGTAGCATAAAAGATGACTCAAAACCATCCTAATTGACCTAGGATATCCAAAATTGAATGCCCAAAGCATATAGGAAAGGTTTGGGGCACAAAAACTTCCTAAAAACAAGGGAATCACTCTCAAAATAGGAAATAATGAAGGGGCAAGTGATGAAAACATTTTTACACTCCTTTTAGGACTAGGATTGCTTGGGGAAGTCATCTATCAAGATTAGGAAACAATTGGAGAAGAGTCATTCCTTGAAATAATTAGTCCTTGTTAGAATCTTAAGTTTTTTATGAAGACTAAAATATGAAAGAATAAACACTTAGAAAAATTAGGTTAATATAGAACCACAAGTAAGAGTACAACCGGATGTGGATTTACTTCCGGATGGACTAGGACTAGCGCTCGCGGATGAATGACTCATCCCCCAGCGGAAGCAAGTAATACACTAAGTCATAACTCAGTCTAGGAACATTAGGAGTACAAAATCCTTGAGACTAAGTTAGGACGCAACCAGATGCAGAAATGCTTCCGGATGCTTAGTGACTAGCGTTGCCGTTTGGCTTAGACAACACCGAGCGTCAGTGAGTATAACTCTAAGCCATAACTCAACGTCCAGTAGGAGTGCTTCCGGATGTGAAATTGCTTCCGGAAGTAAGAGAGCTCCCTTAGACTAAATGAACTCCCACTACATGTGACTATGTGTTAATATTACTAGACTAACGTTCAAGTGCAGCACACTGAGTGATGTTGCTTCCGGATGTGGAGTTGCTTCCGGTGGCAATTAGAATGTTAGAACGTACAGCAGTGCAGTGTCAGAGTGCTTTTTGGCAGAGCAGAGTTGTCAGAGTTGCTTTTCAGAGATAAAGCAAAGTCAACCCTGCTGAGCATTGATGGAGCATTAATGAGCAACGGTAACAAGGGAATAACAGCTATATTCCAACGGCATTGTTACCTACCAAGAGAGAGAATACTTGAAGACACTATATAAAGAAGCTCATCTTCATTTATGAAGATAACTTGAAGAAATCCAGAAAACTAGAGAGAGAAAGCGAGAACAATCTTCAAGCATTCAAAGCTGTCCAGAAAAGCAAGAGAGCACTTAATACATTGAGAGTTCTTTTCATCTACTCATCTTGTACTCTTTGTAGTTAAGTCTCTTCATTTATTAAGAGCATTCATTGTACTGAAGTGTGTATCATAATCAGTTCATAGAGTGAACATATCATCAAATCCTCTAATCAAGAGAGGCTGTTCTAAAGCTTGGTGCTTGAAGAACAGTGTTGTAACATTACAAAAGTAAGGGGGAGTATTTAGAGGTTTTCTAAATCTCCAAGGTTGCAAGTGAGCCTGTGTAAAACTTGTGGTTGTAAGGTTGCAAGTGATCCCGTTGTAAAACTTGCGGTTGTAAAGGTTTGCAGGTAAGCCTGTTGCAAAACCTGTGGGTTGATAGGTAAACCCGTGTTCGTAAAACCTAGGTGTAAAGGCTTTCTTGTGTCTGGAGTAAACAAGAAGTTTAGTGGATTGAAAATCTCAGGTGAAGTCTGGGGACTGGATGTAGGTCTGGAAGTGACCGAACCAGGATAAATCTGTGTGTGCTATTTCTGTTTTGATCTTCACACTTCTAGCACCACACCATCACAAACTTATTTGTGCGTAGCATGATTCATTGTCATTTTCATCAAGCACAAAAAGAATTGTTTTAAAAGAAAAGTTTAAGTTTTATTCTCCCACCCAATTCACCCCCCTCTTGGGTGACAGCCACATGCTTCATTTGGTATCAGAGCGAGGTCACTTGTTTAAAGGATCCAACGATCTCAAGTGCAAAGACCATGGCTGACTTGGGACATAAAATGTCTTTTGAAGGTTTTGATCATACCATCCCACTCATGTTAGAAAATATTGATTTTTGTCCATAGAAAGCGAGGATGAAAAGTTTTATACAATCCTCCAGTCTCAAAATGTGGGACGTTTTTATAAATGATTTTGATTTCAAACCAAAAGGGAACTGGACGGAAAAAGAGAAGAATTTATTTTCCTTAAACATTAGAGCAATGCAAATTTTGTACAAAGGCTTAACTGATAGTGATTTCCAGAAAATCAAACATTGCTCTAGTGCTAGAGATATTTGGCTCACTCTTGATGCTATGTTTGCTTCTGATCAGTCTCTTGAAAGTAAAGGTGTCCAAAGCTCATCTCGTGCCCCTTGTGGATCAACTGTTGGTGAGCTACAGGAAGTGGATATTGAGAAAGCCAGCGGCAGTGAAGAGAGTGTTGATCTCTACCTAGATTCAGAAACTAAGGAGAATGAGGTATCTGAACTCGAACCCTCTGAATTGCAAGACATATATAATGAGTTACATACTGAATTCTGTAAACTTGCAAAAGAGGTTCTAGGCTTAAGGAAAAAGAATAGGAAACTTGAGGAATTCATCTTTTCCTCTACATCCAAGGTTTCCAAAGTTCCATCCATAGAAGAACAGTTATCACTACCGATAGCTAGTCCCCTATCGAGAGCGGAAGCTTCAGCATGTACTGAAAATTGTTCCAATTGTGAATCCCTATTAAAGGAAAAAGAAAAGTTTTCAAAAGGCCCTGAGACTTCAAAAGTTGTTTCAAAAGAATAGAGAGTCCTTGAAAACAAAATTGACCAACAAGATAATGATAGGAAATCCTACTCTGAATATCATTCCATTATCTGTCATTATTGTGGTAGATCAGGTCATATTTCTCACACATGTAGTCTTAAAAGAAATTTACATGTGAGAAATAAATTTGTATGGATCCCTAAAGGACAAGTAAGGTCCAGTGCTAACCATGTAGGACCCAAGTACAAATGGGTACCAAAACTTCCTTCTAGTGCCTTACTTGTGCAGGAAAGATCAAGAGTTCCTCTTGCCCCAAAGAAGAGAACTCGTGGTGATGTCACTGCTGCAACCACCTGGTCCAATCATAGGAAGCAGTGCGCTACCACAAGGAACAAAGGTTCTGTCTCAAGGATGAGCTATCACAGAGTTCCACTCAACTATCCTGAGAAGAACAAGAGAGAAAGGATGTCTCGATCAACATGGAGAAAGCTTATGAATTCTGTCTCTCATAAGACAGTGCTTCAAGCCAAGGATAAGTATAGAAGATCTCCTTGGGTAAGCAAGGGATCACTTAGGGTCGAAGCATGCGATAGTAAAATCTCCTATGCAAATGTTAGATGGAATTATTGAGATCTTACATCAAGCATCCAAGATATGAACATTATATTCCTTATAGAAGAAAGGTTAAAGAAATTCACAATGCTCATTATCTACATGCTGTTTATGACTATCATGATCAAAAATCATGCATATCCTTGTGCATATAGTCATGATTGATTCGCAATGCCACATACATAGTGAATAACTCTCAAGTGCATGTGAATTATACACTTCCTACAAACTGACCAATCAGATCCAAGCTTGGATACTGGAAAAACAAACAAGGGAACTATTTGGGTATTCTGTAGGAAAGGAGATCCATAAGAACAACAAGACTCAAGACTGTACCTCATCTGAGCAATTAGTCAAATCTTGATGAGCCGTTCTTCATGCTTGGCTTTTGGTGCTGCTCCTAGAAATAGAAGTATCTTTACAATGCGGCCAAAATCAAGCAAGCTACTACTTGACGCAAATGTAGCTTTGGTGATGTCATCCTTACTCTTTCCTCTATTTGAATGATTAATTGGGTAATGAATGCATGTTTACTCATTCCATCGGCAATTGACACTCATACATCTAAGGATAAACATCAAATTGCTCTATGGAATGGATGTGAAGAACATGTAGCGTCTGGCTTAACAGTGTTCAAAATACTCTGATATTGATTCTCTTTACAAACCTGTGATGATCTTATTTTGAAATTGATCAAATCACATCAAATCCATTTTTGTTTGAAGTATCTGAATCTGTTTATGATAATTATGAATATCTCATTAGTTTCAAGATTTCTGACACTTTAAACTAGAGACTTTCGTCAAAGTTATCATGGCTAGCCTTTTTGAATTTAACAAAGATTCTGATCCTCTTTAAACTTGCATAACAACCATACCTCATGATTGAATTAAGTTTATTCTATGATTCTCCATTTCATTTGGTTTCTTCAGCATCAAGTTTTTTAGGAGCATAAGGAGTAAGCTCCTTGTCTTAGCTTAAAAATTCAATGGCTAAAAACACTATCCATAGCGGTAAACCGACAGGCTATGAACTCGAGCAATATTTTCCTTATCACATCTTAAAGTTTCAATCTACTAATGATCTCAACTCAAGCTTGTGTTTTAAATATGTTGACACAGATTATGAAAGCTTGAACGACGTGGATGTACAAGAGAGAATGTCAACAAGTATGCTCCTTATCAAGATGAGAGGAATGAAAGAAGTGGATGTACAAGAGGGGGGGTGAATTGTGCTACCAAATAAAACTTAAAACAATGAAAAGATTTTATACTGGTTCGGTCTACCTGACCTACGTCCATTTCTCAACCACCCAGGTTGAGTTCCACTATCCCCAGGTTTTACAAACGGGTTCACCTGGAACCTTTACAACCGCAAGTTTTAGTACGGGATCACTTGCAACCTTACAACCACAAGTTTTACACCAAGTTCACTTGCAACCTTGCTGACTAACTCCCCCTTACAACTTGCAAGGGTTCAATCTTTACAAATAAAGGATTTTCTAAAACTTAGTTCTCTCTAAGAACGAATAATGTTACACATTTAAGTACAATTAATGCTCTTTAATAAATGAAGAGACTTAACTACAAAGAGTACAAGATAGGTAGATGAAGAGAACTCTCAATGTGTTAAATGCTCTTTCGCTTTTCTGGGCAGCTTTGAATGCTTGAAGGATATTCTCAGTTCCTTACTCTAGCTTTCTTCAAGATGTCCAAGTTATCTTCATAAATGAAGATGAGCTTGTTTATATAGTCTTCAAGTATTCTCACTCTTGGTAGGTGGGATAGTCGTTTGAATATAGCCGTTTATCCCAAGTTACCGTTTGCCCATTAAATGCTCCATTAATGCTCAGCAGGGTTGACCTTGCTTTATCTCTGAAAAGTAGTTTTGACAACTTTGTTCTGCCAAAAAGCACTCTGACACTGCACTGCTCTGCATTACTGAACGTTCTGACATTCTGATTGCTTGCGGAAGCAAGTTCACATCCGGAAGTAACATCACTCAGTGTACTGCACTTGAACGTTAGTCTTAACAATAATAGCACTTACTCACATGCAGTGGGAGTTCACTTAGTCTAGGGGAGTTATCTTATATCCGGAAGCAATTCCACATCCGGAAGCTCTTCTACTGGACGTGGGTTATGATCATATTATACTCACTGACGCTCAGTGTTGTCCAAATCAACAGCCAGCGCTAGTCACTAAGCAATCGGAAGCAAATCCACAACCGGTTGCATCCTAACTTAGTCTCAAGGGTTTTATACAACTAAAGTTCCTAGATTGAGTTATGACTTAGTGAAGCACTTGCTGCCGCTGGGGGATGAGACGTTCATCCGTGAGCGCTAGTCCTAGTCCATCTGGAAGTAAATCCACATCCGGTTGTACTCTTACTTGTGGTTCTAGTTTACCCTAATTTTGTCTAAGTGTCTAACTTGTTCTTTCGTATTTTAGTCTTCATCAAAACTTAAGATTCTAACATTCTCCCCCTTTTTGATGATGACAAACTAAGTTATCTAATTAAGTTCATATGAAAGCAATAATCAAATAAAGGGTACAAATGAACTCAAAGATAATTATCATTGATGAGCAAGAGATTACAAGTTAGAAATATAATAACAGATAAAATTCACAAGTCATCAAAGCTGTGCAAAGTGAACTATGCATGAAAAATATGAGAAAAAATTTCTAAGTTAAATGCCTAGGGTAGAGTGGGGTTTATAGGGGTGTCTCTTTTTCCTCTCCCTCTCTAACTGCCTCTGGTTACACTCTTCTTGCAACTTAGCTATCTGAGCATCCTTCTCACTCTGGTCAATCTGAGCAATCATTTCATGAAGCTCTGCCTCGGCTTTCTCTCTTCTCAGTCTCTCAGACTCAATGGATGCATCAATAGCCCTCTTCTTTTTTTTTTTGATCAGAGATCAATAGCCCTCTTCAGGTCACTGACTTCAGTAAACCCAGCAAATTCTCCATAAGGCGAGTCAGAAATAGGTATGGATCCAAAGGGATAATGGATGGCTTTGACCTTGACATTCCATACTGGATAGTTGGGGTCATCAGCCTAACTTGAGCTTGCTTTCCCTTTTCCCTTTACCTTGCCTTTCCCTTTCCTTTGAGCCTTAGCCCTCTCAGCATCCAGAACGAAGAATTGCTCTTCTGTGAGTCTATCAGTGTAACCAAAGCGCTCAAATTCTTCGGGAGTCATGTCTTCCACCTCTAGCTTAACTTTCACAAGTGGAGGAATTATATGCGCTTGGGTGGAGGACTGGGGCTTAGATGCTTCAACTACTTGAGATACCCTCTCTAACTCATGATCCCCAGAGTGACCACGAGGTTCCTCTTCACTCTCAGAGGACTCAGCAGTAGCAGCACCCTTTTTAACACAGGACTTCGTCCTTGATCTGCTGTATCTGACTACTGAAGGAGGAGGAGGAGCAGAAGTTGGCTCAGAAGGAGGGACTACTGGAAGAGGAGGAGCAGATGTTGACTTAGAAGGAGGGATTGACTTGACTATCACAATAGGTGGATGGTTTTGCCTCTTCAACCCATACTTCATCATAATCTCTTCAATTATGTTTCGGCCAGGCACAGAGGGAGGAGGCTCAGGAGATGAAGGCTCTGGCTCAGGTTGTGAGATTTCACCAGGTTGCTCAACCAATACCATTGCCCATTTTGACCTCTGCTCATCTGAACGCTGCTGTTGCATAAATCGGATGGCTTCCCCATGGATAAGACGTTCAGCACTACCCAATCTCTGAAGATCCATGGGTCGGCGGAGGGCAGCAGCTATATCCTCATCTAGCCATAAAGAGGGTTGAGTTAGGATTTCTCTCCCCCTTTTGGCATCATCAATAAGGGCGAGGGCCAGGGAGGATGGATTGGGTGAAGAGGAGGGTGGAGGTTCAGGGCCAAATGTTCTGGGTGGTGAGGTTTCAGGTGAGGATGTGGGTGTGGTGTTTTCTGGTGAGGTAGAGGGGCTGGGTGAAGAAGGAGGGCTAGGGAAGAGTGAAAGTAATGGATGCACAAGAGGGGGGGTGAATTGTGCTACAAAATAAAAACTCAAACAAAATCAACACAAGAGTTTATACTGGTTCGGTCTTCCTGACCTACGTCCAGTTCTCAACCACCCAGGCCGAGTTCCACTATCCCCAGGTTTTACAACGGGTGCACCTGGAACCTTTACAACCGCAAGTTTTAAGCGGGATCACTTGCAACCTTACAACCACAAGTTTTACACAAGGCTCACTTGCAACCTTTTCTTACTAGCTCCCCCTTACAACTAGCAAGGGTTCAACCTTTACAAATAAAGAATTTTCTAACTTAGTTCTCTTTAAGAACAGATAATGATACACACTTAAGTACAATGAATGCTCTTAATACAAGAAGAGACTTAACTACGAAGAGTACAAGATGAGTAAATGAAAAGATCACTCAATGAGTTAAATACTCTTTCTCTTTTCTGGGCAGCTTTGAATGCTTGAAGGATTTCTCAATTTCTCTCTCTAGCTTTCTTCAAGATGTCAAAGATATTAGTCGTCTGCATAAATGAAGGTGAGCTTGTTTATATAGTCTTCAAGTATTCTCACTCTTGGTAGGTGGGTTAGCCGTTTGAATATGGCCGTTTATCCCAAGTTACCGTTTGCCCAATTAATGCTCCATTAATGCTTAGCAGGGTTGACTTTGCTTTATCTCTGAAAAGTAGTTCTGACACCTCTGCTCTGTCAAAAGCATTCTGACACTGCATTGCTCTGAACGTTCTGACATTCTGATTGCTTGCGGAAGCAAGTCCACATCCGGATGCAACTTTACTCAGTGTACTGCATTTGAACGTTAGTCTTAACAATAAAGGCACAGACTCACATGCAGTGGGAGTTTACTTAGTCTAAGGGAGTTCTTTTCCATCCGGAAGTAATTCCACATCCGGAAGCACTTTCACTGGACGTTGGTTTATGTTCACATTTTCCTCACTGACGCTCAGTGTTATCTATACCAACAGCCAGCGCTAGTCACTAGGCATTCGGAAGTAAATCCACTGGACGTTGGGTTATGGTCACTGGCGCTCAGTGTTATCCATACCCACAGCCAGCGCTAGTCTTAATACAATTGGAAGCAAATCTATATCCGGAAGCTTCCTAACTTAGTCTCAAGGATTTTATCAACTAATGCTCTTAGACTAAGTTATGACTTGGTGATATACTTGCTGTCGCTGGAGGATGAGACGTTCATCCGAGAGCGCTAGTCTTAGTCCATCCGGAAGTAAATCCACATCCGGAAGCACTCTAGTTTGGGGTTCTATATTAACCTAATATTCTCTAAGTGTTTGGCTTGTTCTTTCATATTTTAGTCTTCATCAAAACTTAAGATTCTAACATTCTCCCCCTTTTTGATGATGACAAACTAAGTTATCTAATTAAGTTCGTATGAAAGAGCTGAAAGTAATAAATAGATAAAGTACAAACAACTCTGATAATTTATCATTAATAAATCAAAAGATTACAAGTCAGAATTATAATAACAGATAACATTTACAAAATAATCAATGAATATTGCAAAAATGAGCTATGCATGAAAAGTATGAGAAAAGAAAAATTTCTAACGTAAAAATGTGTGGGGTAGAGTGGGGTCTGCAGGTTATGTCTCTTTTTCCTCTCCCTCTCTCTCTGCCTATCCTCATTCTCTTTCTGGAGCTTGGCTAAGTGCTCTTCCTTTTCCTTCTGGTTGATCTGGGCAATTATTCTCTGAAGCTCTTCCTCCTCCCTTTCCCTTCTGAGTCTTTCAGACTCAACAGATTCCTCAAAGGCTTTCTTCATGTGTTCAATTTCCTCATACCCTGGGAACCCTATTGCATCTGAAAAGGGAGTGACCTCGACATTGGGGTAGTGAACAGCCCTGATCTTTACATTCCATACAGGGAAGTTGGGGTCCTTCTCAACTTCCTGGGCTTTCCTTTTCCCTTTGCCCTTGCCTTTACCCTTGCCTTTTGGTTGAGTAGGTTTGGCTCTTGCTCTCTCAGCATCCAGGCAAGCCATCTGTCCAAAGGAGATCTTGTCCGTGTATCCATACCTCTCAAATTCTTCAGGAGTCATGTCTTCAATTTCTAGCTTGACTTCCTTCAGAATTGGGATGACAGGCACCTCTTGAGAAGATGGTTGACTCTCAGGTATGATCTCAGCTTGGACTGATGGTATCTCTTGCTCACTCTCAGCAGTCTCAGTAGAGGTAGTACTTTTGTTGGCACGCCTTCTAGCAACTACCTTCTTTCTTGATTCGCTATACCTAACTGCTGAAGTAGGAGGAGCAGAGACTGGCTCAGATGGAGGGGTATCAGATGTTGGCTCAGAAGAAGAAGGAATTTGCTTAGCAATTACAATCGGAGGATGGTTGATCTTCTTCAGGCCATACTTCATCATGATTTCCTCAACTATACTCCGGGTAGGCACAGAGGGTGGAGGCTCAGCAGAAGAAGCTTCTGGCACTGGTTCAGGTTGCTCTGTTTCAGGCTCAGGCACAGAAGAAGATGGCTCATCAGATTGGTTGAACAGCACCATAGCCCACTTAGCTCTTTGCTCATCTAGGCGCTGTTGTTGCATGAATCTCACTGTTTCCCCTCTGATTAGATTCTCAGCACCCCTTATCCGTTGAGAATCCATGGCTCGGCGAAGAGCGGCAGTGATATCTTCATCGAGCCAGAGGGATGGTTGACTGAGAACATCCCTTGCTTCCATCGAGTGGCGGAGGGTGATAGCAGCATCTCTCCCCCTTTTGTCATCATCAAGGAGGGCGAAGGCCAGGGAGGACTGAGAGGGTGGAGAGGAGGGTGAGGATTCGGGCGAGGATGGAGGTGTGTAGTGTTCTGGTGAACTAGGAGGGTTGGAGAAGAGGATTGTGTTTCTTTCAAAGAAGTCGGGGTGGGTGAATAGGCCATCAAAAGGGTGGGTAGCTGAGTAGGCGAGGGATTGTTTATCTTTCCACGGAATAGGGGATTGTGCTCTGAGATAGTAGGTGTGAAGGGGGTCATTAGGAGAGGTAAATTCTATAGGCTGGGTGATGATGGATTGGGTGTTTGAAGGAGAATTGGTGGGTTCTGTGGGACTTGGGGGTGGTGAAAGGTGAGGGGAATTTTGTGGGGATGGGGAGTTATTGGGGTTAAGGGGTGATTGGCGAGGGGAGTGTTGAGGTGAGTTTTGAGTGGAGCCTTGAGGGGATGGTTGATGTTGTTGGTTGGTGCTGGGTGATGTGTGGGGTTGTTGGTCGTTCTGAGGGGTAGGTTGTTGTAGCTGTTGAGTGTTGGGAGGAGGAGGAGGTGGAAGTAAAGGTTGATTAGGTGGAGGAGGAGGAGGGTGGTTAGGAGGAGGAGGTGGTGGTGGTTGGTCATTTTGTGGAGGAGGAGGTGGAGGGAGGTTACCTTGTGGCTGAGGGATGTAGAAGTGATTGATGATGAGGTCTAGTTTAGCCTCGACCCTTCCCAGGCGATCCTCACGTCTTTGGATTCGCTCCCCTTGCTGCTGGAAACCAGCATTACAGTCATTTCTGAGAGGAGCCACCAGGGAGTCTGTCAGCTTAAGGAGAATCTCCTCCTTCATTTCTTGGGCAAAGGCCTTCACAGTGGCTGGCACTCTCGCAATTCTGCTTGGCCCAGGTTGGGAGTCAACCTCTTGATCCCCTGCACCAGAAACCGAAGGGACTGAGGTTTGAGATGCACTGCCTACCTGAGATCCAGAGCGAGCGGGCTTGGCCTTCTTTAGATACTTGATGCCCATCTTGCTGATGTTAATTGCACTCACAGGAGTACACTTAACATTCTCTTCCTCCACATCAGATGTAGCCTTGATCAGATTCTTCTCAAGGAGGAAGGTGATGATGGTGGGGTAGGGAAGATATCCAGCCTTGCTGTTGACCATCCATCTATGAAGTTCAAGGCTGATCAACTGCCCAGGGTTGATTGGCTGCTGGGAGAGAAGTCTGGGGAACCACGGGTTGTCCAGTAGAGTGAACTCGTTGAAGTTCTTCCCTTTGGTGTCATAAATCTTCTCGAGTTCCTCCTTGCTGTATTTGAGTGACTCAGGGTATAGCCACTCATTCATTTCCTCTTCAGTAATCCCCATTAGGGCGTTGATGTCCCTCCAGGTGAAACTGAAGGTTCTCCCCCTGACTGTGGCAGTGAAGCTGAGTCTGCGAATCTGTTCCTTCCCATCCACTTTCTTATGCTTGACCTTCCCAGTGAGAGACTCACAGAATACCCGCAGGACGTTGATGTTGTAGTCCTGGTTGATCCCCAGCCAGGGCATGTATTTTTCCAGGAATGGCCGCAAGTGGGGAAACCCTAGTTCATCAATTTTGTTCAGATCCAAGAACATCTCATTGTTGAAGTAGGGCTTGATGGTTTCAAACTTGGAGGAAACATTCTCCAAAGGTCCATCTCTATATACCAGAGGGTCATCCTCCTCTACCCTTTGTCTTTTGGAAGAAGGCTCCTCGCTAAACTGGACCTTCTTCTTCCCTTTCCTCTTGGCTTGTTTTTGTTCACGCTCAGTCTGCCCAGGCTGTTCTTGGACTCGCTCAGAATGTCCAGGCTGTTCCTGGACTTGCTCGTTCTGCCCTTGGGTTTGCCCAGATTGTTCTTGGTGTTCTTCGTGTTCATATGATTTTCCAGATTTCCCAGTGTGAGAATGCCCAGATTTCCCAGTTTTGGACATAGATTTCTTGGTTGAAGTGGCTTTCTTTGCGTTGGGGTTCGATTCATGTGAGCCGGCCATTTTTGTGAGGGTTTAGGGTTCAAATGAAATGAAATGCGAAGAAGAAGATGAAGAAGATGAAGAACACGATGAAGAAGATGAAGAGAATATGAATGTATGCAGAGAATTTGTGGGTGAAAATTTGAGTAAGTAAAAAGTGAAAGTGAAAGTGACTTCCTATTTATATGCAAGGTTACAGAGGGTAAAATGAGCAATGACTCTTCAGATGAAAGCATGCGTTTATTCATTGGGTAACGTAAACATTTAATTGGAACGGCGCACCTTTTGACATGTGTCGCTTCACCTTATCAGAGAAGGCACAACTTCTCATGGAGGAAGATGAAACGTTTCTGAAGTGACGTGTCCCTTGGTTCAGGCACTGGCGCTCTTTCTCGCTTTAGTTCAACATTCAGTGCCAGCAAATGATCATCCGGAAGTGGTTTTGCTTCCGGTTGCACTTGCTTAAGATTTAACATTGGGGACCTGCAAAAACAAGGATTGACACTCCGATGCCTAAGTTAGTATTGTTGCGGGTTTTAATCAAGAAAGCACATGATTATTTAAACTTCATTTGGGTTTACCATTCCCAAATCACCTCTTATGAATGTAAATTGATCAACCCCCAGAGGCTTGGTGAAAATATCAGCATTCTGTTGCTGTGTGGGGACAAATTGCACTTTGACATCTTTCTTTTGAATATGGTCTCTGATGAAGTGATGTCTGACATCAATGTGCTTTGTCCTCGTGTGCTGAACCGGATTCTTGGCGAGGCTGATGGTGCTTGTGTTGTCACAAAGGATGGGAGCCTCAGGAAATTCCAAGCCAAGATCTCTTAGTTGGTTCTTCAGCCATAGCACTTGGGCACAACAGCTTGCGGCAGCAATGTATTCTGCCTCTGTGGATGATAGGGACACGCAGGTTTGCTTCTTGCTAGCCCAAGAGACCAGACAACCACCAAGGAAGGCACATTGACCACTAGTGCTCTTTCTATCAGTTTTATATCCTGCATGGTCAGAGTCAGAGTAAGCCCACAAGAACTCTTGGTTACCTCTGGGATACCAAAGACCAAGCTCTTGTGTTCCCTCAAGGTATCTTAGGATACGTTTAACACATGTTAAATGTGACTCCTTGGGGTTGGCTTGAAACCTAGCACACATGCCTACACTAAATTGAATGTCAGGTATGCTTGCCGTTAAGTATAGTAGGGAACCTATCATTCCCCTGTACATGGGCAGGCTGACAGATTTACCCTTTGCGTCAGCATCGAGTGCGGCAATGGTACTCATGAGAGTGTCATACTCCTTGCATTCATCCATGTCAAACTTCTTGAGTAGCTCTCTGCACTACTTAGCTTGGGAGATGAAGATCCCATTCTTCTTTTGTTTAATTTGCAGGCCTAGGAAGAATGTTAGCTCTCCCATCATTGACATTTCAAACTCACCCTGCATAGTCTTAGAGAATTCTTCACAAAGCTTTTCATTAGTTGCCCCAAAGATAATATCATCAACATAAATCTGGACAATTAACATATTCCTATCTTTGTGAAGAATAAACAGTGTATTATCTAGTTTGCCTCTTGAGAAACCCTTTCCCAGCAAAAAGCTGCTGAGTCTCTCATACCAAGCTCGAGGAGCTTGTTTCAGGCCATACAAAGCTTTCTTTAGCCTATACACATGTTTAGGATGCTTGTGATCCTCAAAGCCAGGAGGTTGTTCTACATAAACCTCTTCTTTGATGTAACCATTAAGAAATGCACTCTTTACATCCATCTGGTATAATCTAAAGCCTTTCATGGATGCAAAGGCTAGAAGAATCCTTATTGCTTGGAGTCTAGCGACTGGAGCAAAAGTTTCTTCATAGTCTATGCCTTCTTCTTGGTTATACCCTTTGGCTACCAATCTGGCTTTGTTCCTTGTTATTTGACCTGTCTCATCCAGTTTGTTTTTGAAGACCCACTTGGTCCCAACTATGGATTGATGAGACGGCCTTGGGACTAGTTCCCAAACTTGGCTCCTTTCGAACTGGTTTAGCTCTTCCTGCATGGCAATAATCCAGTCGCAGTCCTCAAGAGCTTGTTCAACTGAAGTTGGTTCAATCTGAGATAGGAAGGCTCCAAACTCAACTTCATTTTGAACCTGCCTTCTGGTTCTGACACCAGAAGAAACATCACCAAGCACTTGATCAAGAGGATGATCCCTGTGATGTCTCCTAGCTGTTGGCAACTGTGCCTCATCAGGCACTGTCTGCACTATAGGCTCATCACTGGGTTCATCTTCTTCTTTGAGATTGCTTGCTGGTGTTTCTTTTGGTGGAGAAGATGATGATGGTTTTGGAAGGCTTAGTATTCCATCATCTTCTGTGGATTGTTCCCATGTAGGAGTTTCATCAAATAATACATGCATAGATTCTTCTACTGTTCTAGTCCTCATGTTGTATACTCTGTAAGCCTTACTCCTAAGGGAATACCCTATGAATACACCTATATCAGCTTTTGGATCAAACTTACCCAGATTTACCTTTCCATTGCTATGCACATAGCATTTTGATCCAAAGATTCTGAGGTGGCTGATGTTGGGCTTTCTGCCTTTGTACAGCTCATAGGGGGTCTTGTCCAAGCCCTTGCGAACATAGGCTCTGTTAGAGATGTAGCAAGCAGTGCTCATAGCGTCCGCCCAGAACACTTGAGAGACCTCTTTCTCATTGAGCATGCTCCTAGCCATCTCAGTCAGAACCCTGTTCTTCCTCTCGACTACTCCATTTTGCTGAGGAGTTCTAGGAGCTGAGAAGTTATGATCAATACCATTTTGCTCACACAGCTCAGAGAAGTTGTGGTTCTCAAATTCTCCTCCATGGTCTGTCCTTATGGCTGTGATTTTGAGCTCTCTCTCATTCTGCACTTTCTTAACCAGGACAACAAAAGCATCAAAAGCATCTTGCTTAGAGGCAAGAAACATTGTCCAAGTGAACCTTGAATAGTCATCCACCACCACTAGAGCATACAGGTTTCCACCCAAGCTCTTCACTCTCGCTGGCTCAACCAAATCCATGTGGATTAGTTCCAAGGGCCTGCTGGTGGAGACTTTCTTCTTGGTCTTAAATGAGGTCTTTGTTTGCTTCCCTCGTTGGCAGGATTCACAAATATAATCATGCTTAACTTTAAAAGATGGAATACCTATAGCTAGCTCTTTCTTAATCAACATGTCAAGTTGAGTAAAATTAACATGTGCTAGCCTTTTATGCCAAAGCCAACTACTCTCATCACTAGATATGAAGCATTTTTCTTCCAGTTGTTGACATAAATCTAGAGTATATAGGTTTCCATTTCTGTTTGCCTTAAGTTTGCATTTTAGGTTGGCCTTATCTAGATTTAAATCCTGCTTATCTACTATTATGCACTCATGTGAATCAAATATTACCCAGTTTCCTTTGTCAGTGCTCTGGCTCACGCTCAGCAGGTTGTGACAGAGACCGTCCACCAGATAAACTTCTTTCATTGGTCCAACTTCTCCAACTCCGGTGATCTTTCCACTTTGATTTCCTCCAAAGGTAACTGTGGCTCCGTCTTTGATCACCAGAGATTTGAATTTGTCTCTGTCTCCAGTCATATGTCTCGAGCATCCACTGTCAATATACCATCTCCTATTCTTGGATGCTTTGAGACACACCTGAAAGAATCAAGTAAGCTTAGGTACCCAACCTTTCTGGGGTCCTCTGTCATTAGTTTTCAGTGCCCTTGGTCTAGTGTTAGTTTTGACCTTGGGCTTATAATCATTCTGTATCTCTGGCCTAGTACTGGCTCTAGGCTCATGGGTTTTCCTTGTGGATTGTTTCCAGGCTCGGGATTCCTGTCCTCCCTTAGTTTCTTTTCTTGGGGGAGGATCCTTTGTAGCCTTGGTTCCTTTTGGGACCCATTTATAGGAGCTATTTGCTCCATGCTTCTTGGCATTACAGGTGGACGTGGAGTGTCCTTTCCTGTTACAATAATTACAGAAGCTAAAAGGTGTGGAGCTATGATCAGAGGCTTTATGGAAAATTTTAAGTAGGGCTTCACTTTTGGTTCCACCCACTTTTTCCCTCTAGGTGTGTATCCAAAGCCAGTCTTGTCCCTATATGCCCTTTGATTCATTAAGATGATATTTAGCATTTCAGATCCATTTGTGAACTTCTGCAGGGCATTTTGCAGCTTATCTCTTTCAGTCGAGATTTTGCTGCAACTGGGGCAGCTCTCAAGAGTTGGGGCATTGGGTTCTGCTTGGGGAGAACCCTTGCCATCCACTACCGGAAGCTTTCTGGCTTCCGCTAGCTCTTCACTCAGTGAGTCCACCTTGGACTCAAGTGATTCCTTTTTAACTTTCAAAACTTTATAGGCTTTACAAAAACGAGAGAATTCTTCTTGTACCTCATTGTAAGCCTCTTGTAGTTCAAAGAAAGTTACCTCATTGTTCTCGTGGGTGAGATCAAAATCCGAAGATGCTTCCTCATCATCTTCTCTGGCCACCAGGCAAAGGTTGGCAACCTCTTCCTCATCACTTGCTTCATCGTCTGAGCTATTCACCCAGATAGAGGATACGAAGGCTTTTCTTTTGTCTTTCCCCTTTGATCTCTGCAAGCTTGGACACTCAGCCTTGAAGTGGCCAGGCTTCTTACACTCAAAGCACACCGGGGCCTTTTCCTTCTTGTACCCCTTCCTCTGACTCGAATCACCTTTCTGAAAGCCTCCTTTCTTTTTGAAGAACTTTCTGAACTTCTTCACCATCATTTCCATCTCCTCATCGTCCAATTCCTCCTCATCATCCTCATCGTCATCATTATCATCATTCTTCTCCTTGCTGGGAGCAACAAGGGCAAGATTTGTTGGTTTTGGATGAGGCTTGAGGAGCTCTCTGAGCCAGCAGGGTTGGTTCATACTCAGTCAGAGAACCAAACAGTGCAGTGATGGAGCTGGTTGACTCTCCTTGGACTTCCTGCAAGATTGTAACTTTAGTGATCCAATCACCTTTCAAGACCTTTAAGATCTTGCTGACTTGTTCTCTTTCAGGAATATCTTTGCCCAGGGAGGCCAGGTTATTGATAAGATGAGTGAACCTGAGCTCTAGCTCTCTGATGGGCTCAGTTGGACTAGTCATGGCAAATTTGTGAAATTCTTCTACCAACATCTCGACTCGTCTTGCCTTCACTCCCTTGGTTCCAGAGTGAGCAGCCTCAAGAGCCTCCCACATATCCTTAGCAGTTTTGTGGTGGCTGATCCTATGAAACTCCTTAGGACTAAGGGCGCATTGAATGTAGTGCATGGCCCTGAAGTTTAGTTGGACTAGAGCAAAGTCCTCGTTGGTGTATCTGGATCGCTGCTTTGCAAAGCCCTCATCATCAAGAGGTGTGTGATTTCCATGTTCAATCACATCCCAAAGTCGGATGTCGCTAGACTGTATGTAGGTCTCCATTCAGAGTTTCCAGAATGGATAGTTATACCCATCAAAGCCTGGGGGCTTGTTGGGTTGAATAGAGACATCTGGCAAGGAATAGTCTGTATCCATTACTGGATCTTTTCTTTCTAGATTCGTGGGAATCAAGTCAGAAAGACCGGCTCTGATACCAAATGAAAGTAATGGATGCACAAGAGGGGGGGTGAATTGTGCTACAAAATAAAAACTCAAACAAAATCAACACAAGAGTTTATACTGGTTCGGTCTTCCTGACCTACGTCCAGTTCTCAACCACCCAGGCCGAGTTCCACTATCCCCAGGTTTTACAACGGGTGCACCTGGAACCTTTACAACCACAAGTTTTAAGCGGGATGACTTGCAACCTTACAACCACAAGTTTTACACAAGGCTCACTTGCAACCTTTTCTTACTAGCTCCCCCTTACAACCAGCAAGGGTTCAACCTTTACAAATAAAGAATTTTCTAACTTAGTTCTCTTTAAGAACAGATAATGATACACACTTAAGTACAATGAATGCTCTTAATACAAGAAGAGACTTAACTACAAAGAGTACAAGATGAGTAGATGAAAAGATCACTCAATGAGTTAAATGCTCTTTCTCTTTTCTGAGCAGCTTTGAATGCTTGAAGGATTTCTCGATTTCTCTCTCTAGCTTTCTTCAAGATGTCAAAGATATTAGTCGTCTTCATAAATGAAGGTGAGCTTGTTTATATAGTCTTCAAGTATTCTCACTCTTGGTAGGTGGGTTAGCCGTTTGAATATGGCCGTTTATCCCAAGTTACCGTTTGCCCAATTAATGCTCCATTAATGCTTAACAGGGTTGACTTTGCTTTATCTCTGAAAAGTAGTTCTGACACCTCTGCTCTGTCAAAAGCATTCTGACACTGCATTGCTCTGAACGTTCTGACATTCTGATTGCTTGCGGAAGCAAGTCCACATCCGGAAGCAACTTTACTCAGTGTACTGCATTTGAACGTTAGTCTTAACAATAAAGGCACAGACTCACATGCAGTGGGAGTTTACTTAGTCTAAGGGAGTTCTTTTCCATCCGGAAGCAATTCCACATCCGGAAGCACTTTCACTGGACGTTGGTTTATGTTCACATTTTCCTCATTGACGCTCAGTGTTATCTATACCAACAGCCAGCGCTAGTCACTAGGCATTCGGAAGTAAATCCACTGGACGTTGGGTTATGGTCACTGGCGCTCAGTGTTATCCATACCCACAACCAGCGCTAGTCTTAATACAATCAGAAGCAAATCTATATCTGGAAGCTTCCTAACTTAGTCTCAAGGATTTTATCCACTAATGCTCTTAGACTGAGTTATGACTTGGTGATATACTTGCTGTCGCTGGAGGATGAGACGTTCATCCGAGAGTGCTAGTCTTAGTCCATCCGGAAGTAAATCCACATCCGGAAGCACTCTAGTTTGGGGTTCTATATTAACCTAATATTCTCTAAGTGTTTGGCTTGTTCTTTCATATTTTAGTCTTCATCAAAACATAAGATTCTAACAAAGAGGTCTCTGTTTCTTTGGAAGAAAGTGGGGTTGGTGAATAGGCCATCGAAGGGGTAGGTAGAGGAGTAAGAGGTGGGTTGTTCAGCTATCCTCCGAAGAGGGGGAAAGTCTCTGAGGTAGAAGGTATGAAGTGGGTGATCAGGAGAGGAAAATCCAAGGGATTGGGCTATGGTGGGGCGAGTGTGAGGGAGTGAATTGGAGGGCCTTATGGGGTTTGGGGGTGATGAATGGTTTGGGGAGTTATGAGGTGAAGGTGAGGTGTGTGGAGATGGAGAGTTATTGGGTGAAGTAAAGTTAAGGGGTGATTGGCGAGGGGAGTGTTGGGGAGAGTTCTGAGGGGTGTTGTGAGGGGATGGTTGATGGTCATTTCGGGGTGAAGGTTGGGGTTGTTGGTTATTCTAAGGAGGGGGTTGAGGTTGGTCATTTGGTGGAGGTGGTGGAGGTTGGTCATTTTGTGGAGGTGGTGGAGGTGGGTCATTTGATGGAGAGTTAGATGAAGGAGGGTTTGAGGTGCCAGGTACAAGTATGGCAAGGATGAGGTCCAGCTTGGTATCCACCTCATCGATCCGATCCTCCAGCCGCTGAAGTCGCTCTCCAAACTCTGCTCGCAGAGGGGCAATCAAGGGATCAGGCAGCTTGAACAGGAGCTCTTCTCTGACCTCATTCACTAGACCCTTCTGAGTAGCAGATACCCTTGGAGCACGACTTGGGCCAGGATGAGAATCAACCTCTTGATCCCCTGCACCAGAGACAGAGGGAGCCGTGGTATGTGAGGCACTTCCAGCCTGAGAGCCAGATCGAGTAGCCTTTGCTGGCTTGATGTACTTGATCCCCATCTTGCTGATATTTACTACGCATATGGGCAAGCATTTAACATTGTCAGCCTCCTCAGTAGATTTGATTAGGAATTTCTCCAGGAGGAAGGCGATGACTGTTGGGTAGGGAAGATTGCCAGACTTCTTGTTTTCAATCCACCTGTGCAGCTCCAAACTAATCAATTGCCCAGGGTTAATCGGCTGCTGGGTGAGGAATCTTGGGAGCCAGGGGTTGTCAAGTTGAGTGAACTCGTTGAAGTTTCCCTCTTTGTGAGTCATCATCCGGGAGTAGACATATTGAAGGACCCGGTTGGAATCAGACATTCCAGACACCTTCTTCCCCCTGGTGTCATAGACTTTCTCAAGCTCTGCCTGGCTGTGTTTCTCAGGGTATATCCACTCGTTTATCTCTTCCTCAGTGACCCCGAGCAGGCGGTTGATGTCTCTCCAAGTGAAGCTGAAGGTCCTCCCCCTTACTGTGGCAGTGAAAGTGACTCTGTGAATGTGCTCCTTCCCATTCACCTTCTTATACTTGGCCTTGGCTGTGAGGGACTGGCAGAACACCCGCAGGACGTGGATGTTGTATTCCTTGTTGATCCCCAGCCAGCACATATACTTCTGGAGAAATACTCTCAGATGTGGAAACCCTAGTTCATCAATTTTATCCAGGTCGATGAACATGCCATTTGTGAAGTAGGGCTTGGCGTTCTCGAGTTTCCCAGAAACAGTCTCCAGTGGCCCATCCTTGTAAACTGATGGATCATCTTCCTCGACTCGCTGTCTCTTTGAAGGGGATTCTTCTCTGAACTGTACCCTCTTCTTACCCCTTTTCTTGGACTGTTCATGATGTTGCCTAGAACGCCCAGACTGTTCTTGCTGTTCTTGAATTTGCCCAGATTTCCCAGAACGTGATTGCCCAGAATGCCCAGATTTTGACTTGGATTTCTTGGAAGTGGTTGTTATCTCAATGTTGGGGTTAGATTCATGTGAGCCGACCATTTTATGTGAGGGTTTAAGGTGTAAATGTGATGAAATGCGAAGAAATGTAGAAGAAGAAGATGAAGAACAAGATGAACACTATGAAGATGTGATGAATGAATTCAGAGAGTTTGTGGGTGTGAGTTGTGTGAGAAGTGTGAAATGTGACTGACGCACCCTATTTATATGCAATGTCACAACGGGTGGAAAACATAATGACTCTTTATTGAAAACATGCGCTGGTTCATGGGGTAACGTAAACATTTAATTGGAATGACACACCTTTTTGACACGTGGCTCTACACACTGTCAGAGGGGGCTCAACTTCCCATGTGGGAAGATGAAACGTTTGGTGAAGTGACGTGTCCCTTTACCCAGACATTGGCGCTCCTGACTGCTTGTGTCATCACACATCGTCAGCAAAAGAGCATCCGGAAGTGGTTGGACTGGCGCTCCTGGTCGCTTTGAGTTATCACCCAACGCCAGCAAATGATTATCCGAAAGTGGTTTTGCTTCCGGTTGGACCACTTAAGATTCAACATTGGGGACCTGCAAAACTAAAGATTGGCACTCCGATGCCTAAGTTAGTACGGTTGCAGGTTTTAATCAATTAAGCACAGGTTTATTTTGAAGAATTAAACTTCATTTGGGTTTACCATTCCCAAATCACCTCTTATGAATGTAAATTGATCAACCCCCAGAGGCTTGGTGAAGATATCCACAAGCTGATGCTGAGTGGGAACAAACTGCACCTTGACAACCTTCTTTTGAACATGATCTCTGATGAAGTGATGTCTGACGTCAATGTGCTTTGTTCTTGTGTGCTGCACAGGATTCTTGGCAAGGCTGATGGTGCTTGTGTTTCACAAAAAATGGGAGCCTCAGGAAACTCCAGGCCAAGATCCCTCAGTTGGTTCTTCAGCCACAACACTTGGGCACAACAGCTTGCGGCAGCAATGTACTCTGCCTCTGTGGATGATAAAGACACGCAGGTTTGCTTCTTGCTAGCCCAAGAGACCAGACAACCACCAAGGAAGGCGTATTATCCACTAGTGCTCTTCCTATCAGTTTTATAACCTGCATGGTCAGCATCAGAATAAGCCCACAAGAACTCTTGGTTACCTCTGGGATACCAAAGACCAAGTTCTTGTGTTCTCTCAAGGTATCTTAAGATACGTTGTAACATCCTGAATTTTTAATTATAAAATAAAAAAAAATGTAAATATCTTAAATTTAAACTTACGAATTAATTAGAAAATTCAATTTAATTTTAGGGAATTATTTAAGGTTTTATTTCCTTTGTAACATACCATTAATTATTTGATTTCAATTTGGAAATAGTTATAAACTTTCTATTAACAAAACAATATTTTAGAAATTTTTATTTAGATGTTTTCTTTTATTTAAATAATAAAATTTGTTCATTTAAAAAAAAAAGAAACAGATACAGATATATTAATATATTATAATGTCTATATTTAGGAGAAGATGATATGTGATTTTCTAAAGAAGTCCCATAACTAAAATTTATTAGATGAGATAACTAAGAAACTTTGTAATTGAACATGAGGGTATTTTTGTAAATTTCTTGTTGGGCCTTAAACCCTAGTTTTCTCCTTCACATATAAGCTAACTCCTTCTTTTCCCTTGGAATGGAATCAGCCGCATAAACAAAAGCACAAAAGAAAAAAAAACACCTCCTTTTCATCTTCTTCTCTTTCTCTCTTCTCACTGCCGCAGAAAACACACACATATACTCCCCCCTCCTTCATCACCAAACTTCATCTTCTTCCTCTCAAGCTCTCTTCGCTTTCTCTGTCTCTTTCTGCTCGCCAGCGACGGCCTCTGTCAACGGGAGGCCAATTCCGGCGCCGATAACGCCCTTTGGGACAAGAAAGATGGGATTTAACTTGTGGTAAGCCTTCCTTGTTCTGTTTTACCTTTTGTTCTTTTATTAGAGTGATTTTAAGTGAGGACCGAATTGATATCTGGGTTTGGGTTTTGGATTCAAATACTTTAATTAATCTTGATGGAAATATTGTAGAGTTGATGAAATACCAATACATAATCCATGGTTTCAATTTTTGGTTGTTGGAGATTCAAAATTCCTTTTCTTTCCATTGTCTGATCAGTTTATGTTTATGTGCTTGGTGTTAGGATTGGTTGTTAGAAGTCAGTATGATATCCCTTGTTTATTGTTCTGCCATGACCGAAAGATTTTGGGCTTGAGATGTCTCAGATTAGGAATAAAGTATGACAAATGAAAGATAGAAATTAGTTTTGTTGGATGGGTGTCCTGTTTGGTTTGATTACCAAGGAATGGATGGATGTATGGGTGTGTTTCATTAATGCTAAATGCTAAGGATATGTATGTGCTTGAAGAAAGATGCTTAGTTTTCTTTAATTCTTTGGGTGCTTTGTTTTAGTTTATTTAGAGATAACACGTTTTTATGACGTATTCTCTATTGAAGTGATTTAATTGATCATTTGGTTTAGTTCTTTGTTGACATTGACTATTTTGTTTGGAATGCATGTAAACAAATTTTGGGAATTTTATGTCCCCTTTATTGGTATGGTAGAGTAGGTGTTCATATTGATATTTGAATTGAATTAGTTTTCTGTGAACTCGAGACTTTAAGGTTCCTGGATTCTTTTCTCTATTTCTAGTTATTATTGTAACAAGAATCTGTTAAGGCCAATTGAAATTTATTTATGTGTTCTGCACAAAGTTGAACTTTATGATGGTGTGATTATGTGGCTGTTTTGCTCAAATGATTTGCTGAAGTTTTGTTGATTTAAAGTTTTTGCCTTTCCCCTTTCCCTGTCCTAATCTTTGTCCTCTATTTTGGCCAAATGGTTTTCACGTTTTGGTGTTATGGTGATTGAGCATAATGAAGTCCATATAGTTCTTGTGTTGCTTCATGTTTAAAGATTTTGAATTGTGAATGGGGTTTTGAAATTATGAAAACTCCCTATGTTGGTCAAACTTTTAGGCAAGGAACTTAAATAACTATATTTTGGAAGTTTGGTGGCTTTGAAAACTAAATCTTAAAGACTGCATATATACTTTCGAAATTCAATTATGTGGATTAAAAGCTAATTGTGGAATGTTCTGAATTTTAAAACTAGTACAGTTTGGAACTTAATGTTAACAATTATTTTAAGTTTTCCCAATTGATAGAACAATTGTTCAGATTTTAAGAATGGAGACTTAACTCAATTAATTAAGCAATTGTTCATTTTTTAGGAAGAAGTAATAAAGTTTTTGGAAGGAACTATAAATTCTTTTTAATGTTCTCTTACTTTTTCTTGATTAAGTATGGTCCTAACCTTGTTGATTTTCTTTTCCTTGGCATGTGCACAAACTTATCTCTGGAATTTTCATGTCGTGATTGTTTCGTGAATTAAGTAAAAACAAAGATAATTAAAGGAATGATTTTGTAGTGGTTTCTTTTAATTGATAACAATATAATTGCTGTGCAAGTTTTTGTTGTTTGTTGGTGGACATAGTGTGTGTGACTTGTATGTGTTAATTTAGAAAAGAAAGAAAACTAGGAGTAAAGTTAAGAAAGGGGATTGGGTAGTATTCCTAGGAATGAGAGCGACGTTAATCAGTATATATATGAGTTATTTTTAATTGTTTGTGTGTGTTGTATTATTGCTTGTAGAGGTTGGTTATTGACATTTGAGCACGTGGGAGCTTACGTTTATGTTTGTTTTAAATACAAGGAGGTAACTACTTAAACTTGTTTTGCATGTGTGTGTATGTTGGTAAGCATATAGGTTAGTTTATGAATTTATAATGTTTATTATATGCTTTATGAGAGTTGATGTTTTGTTTGGTGCACACCGATAATATGATGTTATAATTATGCCATTCCGGAATGAGGTTCCCTGCAAAACCCCCAGGGACTAAAATGAATAAGACAATATTGTTACATGTTCAGTAGGGTTGTTAGTCCCTTTGAACCAGTTCAAGCGAGGGTATATCGACCATCGAGTCGTGAGTCCCTATTGAACTGAGATATTACAGTGTGTTGTGTTTGATTTAATTGTTATCATTGATGTTTTAATATTATTATTGATGTTTTGAGTTGCGATGTTTGAGTTGTGATGTATCCGTATATTTGTGTTGCTGCAATTCATGATAATTGATAGTTACTTGAAATTAGCATAGGTAATATGTTCATGCAACACAACATGTAACACACACCACTTTACACATTATTATCAGACACTACCTTGCGGGCATGCACATGCACGTAGTGCAAAAATGTGCGTAAGCGAGTGGTAGTAGTTGCGATTTCTGGGTTTACCCCAATCGTTGTTATTACAGGTACTAGATCGTGGCAGGAGTAAGGGGAAGGATCTGGAGACTTAAACATCTTGCTTTCATATTATTTTAATGATTTGTAAATATGTTTGATTCATTTTCCTTGGATTACTGTATGTATGTGTATAATTTTAGGTTGGATAACTGTAATTATTGTTTAAAACAAGTTTATGTGCTTATTTGTAAATAACTACGAAAGAATTTAATTAGGTATTATTAGGTACATTTAAATATCCATGTTAATCAATTTTTATCTAACATGGATAAATTAGTATTGATAATTTCGTAAAGATTTTTGGTTGTGAATTTTATATTTTATTTTAAAATTAATTTATTTTATTCTGTTAATGTTAAATTACCTTAAATCTTTTTCTAACCATGATAGCTTATTTGTGACAAAAATTATTTTTCTATCATGGTTAGCCTATTAACTTAGATTTTATAGAAAATAAGAAAAGTTGTTTTTCTAACTATGTTAGTCATCATTATAACATAAATTCTTTTTCTAACATAGATAGTATTGTAACTATTTTGTTGAGTAAGTCAAATTCTTTTTCTAACTATGTTAGCCGCTATTATCTTAACTTATATCCTTTTTCTAACATAGTTAGATTTCAATTTAAATTAAGAAAAAAAAATATAGCGTACAAAATGGTTTTATAATTGTGGTTGTTACACGTTTAACACAAGTTAGATGTGACTCCTTGGGGTTGGCTTGAAATCTAGCACACATGCCTACACTAAATTGAATGTCAGGTCTGCTTGCCGTTAAATACAGCAGGGAACCTATCATTCCCCTGTACATGGGCAGACTGACAGATTTTCCCTTTACATCAGCATCGAGTGCGACAGTGGTGCTCATGGGAGTGTCATACTCCTTGCACTCATCCATCCCAAACTTCTTGAGGAGCTCTCTGCAATACTTAGTTTGGGAGATGAAAATGTCATCCTTCTTTTGCTTAATTTGCAAGCCTAGGAAGAACGTTAGTTCTCCCATCATTGACATTTCAAACTCTCCCTGCATAGTCTTAGAAAATTCTTCACAAAGTTTTGTTAGAATCTTAAGTTTTGATGAAGACTAAAATATGAAAGAATAGGCCAAGTACTTAGAAAGCAATAGGTAAACATAGAATCCCAAGTAAGAGTGCAACCGGATGTGGATTTACTTCCGGATAGATTAGGACTTGCGCACGCGGATGAATGTTTAATCCCCCAGCGGCAGCGAGTAACTCACTAGGGAATTAACTTAGTCCATGAGCATTAGGTACACAAAAACCTTAAGACTAAGCTATGATTCAACCGGAAGTGAAATTACTTCCTGTTAGACTTAGACTGGCACAGACTGATAGAATAGATATAACCCTAAGCGTCAGTGAGTTAACCACGTCAAGTGAAAGTGCTTCCGATAGCTTAGTGACTAGCGCTGACTGTTGGAATGAAATACACTGAGTAAGAGTGAGTGATAATGAACTAAATCCTTCATCCAGTGGATTTACTTCCGGATGTAGAAGTGCTTCCGGATACACCTTAGACTAAGGGAACACCCACTGCATGTAACTATGTGCTTATATTGCTAAACTAACGTTCAAGTGTAGCACACTAAGTAAAGTTGCTTCCGGATGAGAGTTTGCTTCCGCAAGCAATCAGAATGTCAGAACGTTCAGAAATGCAGTGTCAGAATGCTTATGTCAGAGCAGAGATGTCAGGACTACTTTTCAGAGATAAAGCAAGTCAACCCTGCTATGCATTGATGAAGCATTTATTGGGCGAACGGTAACATGGGAAAAACGGCCATATTCAAACGGCTAGCCCACCTACCAAGAGTTCAAAATGTTTGAAGACTATATAAGGGAGCTCAACTTCATTTATGAAGCAATCAATTATCTTTGAATATTCTTGAGAGAAGTTAGAGCGAGAAACTAAGAACACCTTCAAGCAGTCAAAGCTGCCCAGAAAAGAAAAGAGCATTTAACACATCGAGCGATCCTTTTCATCTACATATTCTGTATTCTTTGTTGTTAAGTCTCTTCTTGTTATAAGAGCATTGATTGTACTTAAGTGTGTAACACCATCCGTTCTTTGAGAGAACTTAGTCAGAAAAATCCTTTAAGTGTAAAGGTTAACCCCTTGATTGGTGTGAGGGGGAGCTAGTTAGAAAGGTTACAAGTGAGCCTGTGTAAAACTTGTAGTTGTAAGGTTGCAAGTGATCCCGTGCAAAACTTGCGGTTGTAAGGTTTCAGGTGAACCCGATTTAAAACCTGAGATATAGTGGAACTCGGCCTGGGTGGTTGAGGACTGGACGTAGGTCAGGTAGACCGAACCAGTATAACTCTTGTGTTGTTTTATTTGAGCATTTATTTTTGAAGCACAATTCACCCCCCTCTTGTGCATCCATTACTTTCATTTGGTATCAGAGCGGGTCTTTCTCACTCGATTCCAACGAATCAGAAAGAAAAGATCCAGTAATGGATACAGACTATTCTCTACCAGATGTCTCTGTTCAACCCAACAAGCCCCCAGGCTTCGATGGGTACAACTATCCATTCTGGAAGTTTAGAATGGAGACTTATATCAAGTCAAGTGACATTAGACTCTGGGATGTAATAGAACGTGGGGATCAAACTCCCTTAGATGAGGATGGATTTGCTAAGGTGAGAGCCATATACACTCCTGAGGACTATGCTCTAGTCCAACTGAACCATCAGGCCATGCACTACATCCAGTGTGCTCTCAGCCCCGAAGAGTTTCACAGGATCAGCCACCACAAAAATGCTAAAGATATGTGGGAGGCTCTTGAGGATGCTCACTCTGGAACCAGGGGAGTAAAAGCAAGACGTGTTGAGATGCTGGTGGAAGAATTTCACAAGTTCGCCATGCTAAGTCCCACTGAGCCTATCAGAGAGCTGGAGCTCAGGTTCACCCATCTCATCAACAATTTGGCCTCGCTGGGTAAGGATATTCCTGAAAGAGAGCAAGTAAGCAAGATCCTAAAGATCTTGAAGGGTGACTGGATCACCAAAGTAACTATCTTGCAGGAAGTGCAAGGAGAATCAACCAGCTCCATCATCGCACTATTTGGCTCTCTTGCTGAATACGAACCTACCTTGCTGGTTATGAGAGCTCCTCAAGCCTCATCCAAGAACAAGAACCTTGCTCTTGTTGCTCCCAGCAAGGAGATCAATGATGATGATGAGGAGGAAATGGACGATGAGGAGATGGCTATGATGGTGAGGAAATTCAGAAAGTTCTTCAGAAAGAAAGGAGGCTATCAGAGAGGTGACTCCAGCCAGAAGAAGGGATACAAGAAAGAAAAGGTCCCTGTGTGCTTTGAATGCAAGAAGCCTGGTCACTTCAAGGCTGAGTGTCCCAGCCTGCAGAGGTCAAAAGGCAAAGACAAAAGAAAGGCCTTCGTTTCCTCCATTTGGGTGAATAGCTCAGATGAGGAAGCAAGTGATGAAGAAGAAGTTGTCAACCTCTGCCTGGTAGCTAGAGAAGATGATGAGGAAGCATCTTCAGATCTTGACCTCACCAACGAAGATCATGAGGTAACTCTTTCTGAACTACAAGAGGCTTACAATGAGGTTCATGAAGAATTCTCTAGACTATGTAAAGCCTATAAAGTGTTGAAAACTAAAAAGGAATCACTTGAGTCCAAGGTGGACTCACTAAGTGAAGAGTTAGCGGAAGCTAGAAAGCTTCCGGTAGTTGATGGCCAGGGTTCTCCCCAAGTAGAACCCAACGCCCCAACACTTGAGAGCTGCCCTAATTGCAGCAAAATCTCAGCTGAGAAAGACAAGCTGCAAAATGCCCTGCAGAAGTTTACGAATGGTTCAGAAATGTTAAATATAATCTTAATGAATCAAAGGGCATATAGGTATAGGACTGGCTTAGGATATACTCCTAGAGGAAAAAAGTGGGTAGAACCAAAAGTAAAGCCCTACTTAAAGTTCTTCCATAAAGCCACTAGTCATAGCTCCTCACCCTTTAGCTTCTGTAACTACTGCAACAGGAAAGGACACTCCACGTCCACCTGTAATGCCAAGAAGCATGGAGCTAGTAGCTCTTACAAATGGGTCCCTAAAGGAACCAAGGCTACAAAGGATCCTCCACCTGCAAAGGAAACCAAGAGAGGACAAGGATCCCGAGCCTGGAACTATTCCACAGGGAAACCCAAGAGCCTAGAGCCAGCACTAGGCCAGAGGCTCCAAATGATCATAAGCCCAAGGTTAAGACCAATACTAGACCAAGGGCACTAAAAACTAATGACAGAGGACCCAAGAGAGGTTGGGTACCTAAGTTTGCTTGATTATTTCAGGTGTGTCTCAAGGCATCCAAGAACAGAAAATGGTACATCGATAGCGGATGCTCGAGACATATGACTGGAGACAGAGACAAGTTCAAATCTCTGGTGATCAAAGATGGAGCCACAGTGACCTTTGGAGGAAATCAAAGTGGTAAGATCACTGGAGTTGGAGAAGTGGGACCAGTCAAAGACGTCTATCTAGTGGACGGTCTCTGTCACAACCTGCTGAGCGTGAGCCAGAGCACTGACAAAGGAAATTGGGTAATATTTGATTCAAATGAGTGCATAATAGTTGATAAGCAGGATCTGAATATAGATAAGGTCAACTTAAAATGCAAACTTAAGGCAAACAGAAATGGGAACCTATATACTCTAGACTTATGTCAACAACTGGAAGAAAAGTGTTTAATATCTAGTGATGAGAATAGTTGGCTTTGGCATAAGAGATTAGCTCATGTTAATTTTACTCAACTTGATATGCTAATTAAAAAGGAGCTAGCCATAGGTATCCCATCCTTTAAGGTAAAACATGATTTTATTTGTGAATCTTGCCAACGAGGGAAGCAAACAAAGTCCTCGTTTAAAACTAAGAAGAGAGTCTCCACCAGCAGGCCCTTGGAACTAATCCATATGGATTTGGTTGGGCCAGTGAGAGTAAAGAGCTTGGGTGGAAACCTGTATGCTCTAGTGGTGGTGGATGACTATTCAAGGTTCACTTGGACTATGTTTCTTGCCTCTAAGCAAGATGCTTTTGATGCTTTTGTTGTCCTGGCTAAGAAAGTGCAGAATGAGAGAGAGCTCAAAATCACAGCCATAAGGACAGACCATGGAGGAGAATTTGAGAACCATAGCTTCTCTAAGCTATGTGAACAAAATGGCATAGAACACAACTTCTCAGCTCCTAGGACTCCTCAACAGAACGGAGTTGTCGAGAGAAAGAACAGGGTTCTGACAGAGATGGCTAGAAGCATGCTCAATGAGAAAGAGGTTTCTCAAGTGTTCTGGGCGGACGCTATGAGCACTGCTTGCTATATCTCTAACAGAGCCTATGTTCGCAAGGGCTTGGACAAGACTCCTTACGAGCTATACAAAGGGAGGAAGCCCAACATCAGCCACCTCAGAATCTTTGGATCAAAGTGCTATGTGCATAACAATGGAAAGGTAAATCTGGGTAAGTTTGATCCAAAAGCTGATGTAGGTATATTTATAGGATATTTCCTTAGGAGTAAAGCAAATAGAATATACAACATGAAAACTAAAACTGTAGAAGAATCCATGCATGTTGTATTTGATGAAACTCCTACATGGGGACAATCCACAGAGGATGATGGAATACTTAATCTTCCAAAACTACCATCATCTTCCTCACCACTAAAAGAAACACCAACAAGCAATCCCAAAGAAGAAGATGAACCCAGTGATGAACCTGGAGTGCAACCCGTGCCTGAGAAGGCACAGTTGCCAATAGCTAGGAAACATCACAGGGATCATCCTCTTGATCAAGTGCTTGGTGATGTTTCTTCTGGTGTCAGAACTAGAAGACAAGTTCAAAATGAAGTTGAGTTTGGAGCATTCCTATCTCAAATCGAACCAACTTCAGTTGAACAAGCTCTTGAGGACTGCGACTGGATTATCGCCATGCAGGAAGAGCTAAATCAATTTGAGAGAAGTCAAGTTTGGGAACTAGTCCCAAGGCCGTCTCATCAATCCATAGTAGGGACCAAGTGGGTCTTCAAAAACAAGCTAGATGAGACAGGTCAAATCACAAGAAACAAAGCCAGGCTAGTAGCCAAAGGATATAACCAAGAAGAAGGCATTGACTATGAAGAAACTTTTGCTCCAGTTGCTAGACTCGAAGCAATAAGAATTCTTCTAGCCTTTGCATCCATGAAAGGTTTTAGGTTATATCAAATGGATGTAAAGAGTGCATTTCTTAATGGTTATATTAAAGAAGAGGTATATGTAGAACAACCTCCTGGCTTTGAAGACCATAAGCACCCCAAACATGTGTATAGACTAAAGAAAGCTTTATATGGCCTGAAACAAGCTCCTCGAGCTTGGTATGAGAGACTCAGCAGCTTTTTGCTGGGCAAGGGTTTCTCAAGGGGCAAATTAGATAATACATTGTTTGTCCTTCACAAAGATAAAGATATGCTAATTGTCCAAATTTATGTTGATGATATTATTTTTGTGGCAACTAATGAAAAGCTTTGTGAAGATTTCTCTAAGACTATGCAGGGTGAATTTGAAATGTCAATGATGGGAGAACTAACGTTCTTCCTAGGCCTACAAATCAAACAGAAGAAAAATGGAATCTTTATCTCCCAAGCTAAGTATTGCAGAGAGCTACTCAAAAAGTTTGGGATGGATGAATGTAAGGAGTATGACACTCCTATGAGTACCACTGCCGCACTCGATGCTGACGCAAAGGGTAAATCTGTCAGCCTACCCATGTATAGGGGAATGATAGGTTCCCTCTTATACTTAACAGCCAGCAGGCCTGACATTCAATTTAGTGTAGGCATGTGTGCTAGGTTTCAAGCCAACCCCAAGGAGTCACACTTAACATGTGTTAAACGTATCTAGAGATACCTTGAGGGAACACAAGAACTTGGTATTTGGTACCCCAGAGGAAACCAAGAGTTCTTGTGGGCTTATTCTGACTCTGACCATGCAGGTTATAAGACATATAGGAAGAGCACCAGTGGACAATGCTCCTTCCTTGGTGGTTGTCTGGTGTCTTGGGCTAGCAAGAAGCAAACCTGCGTCTCATTGTCATCCACTGAGGCAGAATAAATTGCTGCTGCAAGCTGTTGTGCTGAAGTGCTATGGCTTAAGAACCAGTTGAGAGATCTTGGCTTGGAGTTCCCTGAGGCACCCATCCTTTGTGACAACACAAGCACAATTAGCCTTGCCAAGAATCCAGTTCAGCACACAAGGACAAAGCACATTGACGTCAGACATCACTTCATCAGAGACCATGTTCAAAAGAAGGATGTCAAGGTGCAATTTGTCCCCACACAACAACAGCTTGCTGACATTTTCACCAAGCCTTTGGGGGTTGACCAATTTACTTTCATAAGAGGTGATTTGGGAATGGTAAACCCAAATGAAGTGTAAATTCTATTCATTATACTTGATTGTTTATCACCTACAACAATACTAACTTAGGCATCGGAGTGCCAATATATGTTTTTGCAGGTGCTCAATGTTAAATCTTAAGCAAGTGCAACCGGAAGCAAAACCCACACAAAAATGGCCGGATCTCATGAATCCAACCCAGTTACACAGAAAACCTCTTCATCTAAGAAACACAAGTCGAAATCTGGGAAATCAAGTCATAAACATTCTGGAAAATCTGGGCATCGTGAAGAACATCGTGATGAACACCATGAAGATCTTCATGAAGTTTCTGGGCAGAATACACAAGGGCAGGATGAACAAGTCCAGGAACAGCCTGCCCACTCTGAGCAAGTACATGAATAGCCTGAGACTTCTGGGCAAGAGCAAGCAAGGGAAGCCAAGAGGAAAGGGAAAAAGAAGAAGGTTCAGTTCGCTGAAGAGCCTTCTTCCAAGAGGCAAAGGGTTGAAGAGGATGACCCTACTGTCTATAGAGATGGGGCATTGGAGCCGGTTGTAGCCAAATTTGAGACGTCCATCCCCTACTTCAACCATGGGCTGTTCATCGATCTGGACAAGATTGATGATCTAGGGTTTCCCCATCTGCGCCCTTACTTGGAGAAGTATATGCCTTGGCTGGGCATCAACCAGGACTACAACGTCAATGTCCTGCGAGTCTTCTGTCAATCCCTCACTTGCAAGGTTAAATACAAGAAGGTTGATGGGAATGAGCAAGTCCACAAGCTCTCCTTCACTGCCACTGTGAGGGGAAGAACCTTCAGGTTCACCTGGAGGACATTGAATGAGATGATGGGGATCATGGAAGAGCGCATGAATGAGTGGCTGTACCCTGAGTCCCTCAAGTACAGCAAGGAGGAACTCGAGAAGTTGTATGACACCGATAGCAAGAAAGTGTCCAAGATGTCTGACTCCTACAGGCTCTTATATTATGTCTACTCCCGCATGATGACACATAAGGGAGGCAACTTCAACGAGTTCACTCTGCTGGACAATCTTTGGTTCCCCAGACTCCTCTCCCGCCAGCCAATCAACCCCGGCCAGTTGATCTATCTTGAGCTTCAGCGCTGGATAAATAATGACAAGTCTGGCTATCTTCCCTATCCCACTATCATTGTCTTCCTCCTTGAGAAGCATCTGATCAAGGCCACATCTGCTGTGGAGGAAGAAAATATCAAGTGTAGACATGTGGGAGCTACCAACATTGGGAAGATGGGGATTAAGTACAACAAGCAGGCCAAGGCCACGAAATCAGGTTCTCAGGCAGACAGTGCCTCTTAGACCTCAGCCCCCTCCACATCTGGTGCAGGGGATCAGGAAGTGGACTCCCATGCTGGGCCAAGCCGTGCTGCAAGAGTGCCAGCCTCTGTCAGAGCCTTTGCGGAGGAAGTTAAGGAAGAGCTTCTCTTTAGGCTGCCTGACTCCTTGGTAGGCCCTCTCCGTGCTGAGTGTGACTCTGGCTTCCAGCAGCAAGGGGAGCGAATCCAGCGGCTTGAGGACAGAGTGTGCCAAGTCGAGAATCATCTTGCCAGGGTGGATGCAAAACTAGATCTCATCCTCCAGCACCTACAAATTCCCCAACCATCACAAGGTAACCTACCACCTCCTCCTCCTCCTCAAAACCCACCTCCTCCTCCTCCTAATCACCCTCAACTTCCCCCTCCTCCTCCACCTAACACTCAACAACCTCAGCCACCACCACAAAATGACCAGCAACCCCCACCATCACCAAACAATGACCACCAATCCCAACCATCACCTACCCATGACCAACAAACCCAAGACTCACCCCAACACTCTCCACGCCAATCCCCACTAAACTCTCCATCTCCACCTCCTTCACCCATTCTCACACGACCTGGCGCTCCTACACGCTCTCCACTCCGCTTCTCCAACGAACCTTCCCCCCATTCTGAACCTATCAACCCCAACTCTAGACCAAGATCCAACCCCCTGGCCGAGCACCTTGGATTTCACACTGCCAATCACCCCCTCAGCCAAATCTATATAAGAGATCATCCTCGCCTTCAACCACTCTCTGATGACCATTTACCCCAGACTCCACCAACTACAAAGAATACTCCTCCACTCATCCCTACGAAGGTCTCTTTGTCACCCCCAATTGGTTCCCCGACACTACCTCATCCCCAGAAATTACCCAACAACCTACCTCCTCCCCAGAGACCTCACCCCAAAAACCTCCACCCTCCTCTTCCTCCACTCCATCCCTGGCCCTCACCCTCTTTGATGATGCCAAAAGGGGGAGAGATGTGATGTCCACTCTGCGCCTGTCCATGAACACAAGGGATGTCCTCAGCCAGCCATCTCTCTGGATTGATGAAGACATAGCAGCAGCCCTTCGCCGTGCTATGGAATCCCAAAGGTTGGGTGGTGCTGAGAGCCTTATAAGAAGAGAAGCCATCCGGTTCATGCAGCAGAAGAAAACGGCTGAGCAAGGACCACAATGGGATATGGTTGTCTTTGAGCCAAATGAACAACCTTCACAGCCTGAGTCATCTTCATCAGAGCCTCCTCCAACTAAAACAAGTAGAAAGATTGTTGAGGAGATCATGATGAAGTGGGGACTGAAGAGACCCAACCATCCTCCCATTGTGATAGCCAAGCCTATTCCTGCATCCTCTGGGCAAGAGTCTGAGATCCCTTCATCTGAGCATTCATCTGCCCCTCCTCCCTCATCTGAGACAGCAGTCATCTTCAGTGAGTCTAGAAAGAAGGCCGTTGCTAGGAAGCGTGCCAAGAGAATTATTGCCACCACTGAATCTGCTGAGACTGAGGAAGAGACTCCATCTGACCTACCTGAGCAAGGAACTTCATCTGCCCAGGTTGAGCAAGAAATTCCAGTGGTTCAAGCAGTTCCAATTCTGAAGGAAGTCAAGTTGGAAATTGAAGACATGACTCCTGAGGAATTTGAGAAGTTTGGATTCACAGACAAGCTATCCTTTGGTCAGATGGCCTGCCTCGATGCTGACAGAGCAAGTGCCATGCCCACTCCTCCAATTAGCAAGAGCAAAGGGAAGAGTAAAGGGAAAGGGAAAAGGAAAGCCCAGGAAGTTGAGGAGGATCCCAACTTCCCTGTATGGAACGTAAAAATCCGGGCTGTTCACTATCCCAATGGAGAGGTCACCTACTTCGATGATGCTACAGGGTTCCCTGGGTATGAAGAAGTAGAGAACATGAAAAGGGCATTCGAGGAGTCTATTGAATCAGAGAGGCTCAGAAGGGAAAGAGATGAAGAAGAGCTTCAATAGATCATTGCCCAGATAGACCAGAATGTGCATGAGGCCGAGTTAGCCAAACTACAAAAGGAGAATGAAGAGAGACAGAAGGAGAGGGAGAGGAAAAAGAAACACAAACCCTGAACCCCCAATCCAAACATTTTTTTTTAACTTAAAAATTTTTCCTTTTTGTTTTGTTCTCATGCATACTTTCATACTTGCTTAGTGAAATTTACTTGTATATGTTCTTTGCTTGTATATGTTATTTGATTGTATACTCTGACTTGTAACTTCTGCTTATCAATAATATTTGTCTAAGTTACTTGTTCTTATCTATTGCTTTTATTCTTTTGCTAATCCTTCCTTATGAACTTAATCTATAAAACTAAGTTTGTCATCATCAAAAAGGGGGAGAATGTTAGAATCTTAAGTTTTGATGAAGACTAAAATATGAAAGAATAGGCCAAGTACTTAGAAAGAAATAGGTAAACATAGAATCCCAAGTAAGAGTGCAACCAGATGTGGATTTACTTCCGGATAGATTAGGACTTGCGCACGCGGATGAATGTTTCATCCCCCAGCGGCAGCGAGTAACTCACTAGGGAATTAACTTAGTCCATGAGCATTAGGTACACAAAAACCTTAAGACTAAGCTATGATTCAACCGGAAGTGAAATTACTTCCTGTTAGACTTAGACTGGCACAGACTGATAGAATAGATATAACCCTAAGCGTCAGTGAGTTTACCACGTCAAGTGAAAGTGCTTCCGATAGCTTAGTGACTAGCGCTGACTGTTGGAATGAAATACACTGAGCAAGAGTGAGTGATAATGAACTAAATCCTTCATCCAGTGGATTTACTTCCGGATGTAGAAGTGCTTCCGGATACACCTTAGACTAAGGGAACACCCACTGCATGTGACTATGTGCTTATATTGCTAAACTAACGTTCAAGTGCAGCACACTAAGTAAAGTTGCTTCCGGATGAGAGTTTGCTTCCGCAAGCAATCAGAATGTCAGAACGTTCAGAGATGCAGTGTCAGAATGCTTATGTCAGAGCAGAGATGTCAGGACTACTTTTCAGAGATAAAGCAAGTCAACCCTGCTATGCATTGATGAAGCATTTATTGGGCAAACGACAACATGGGAAAAACGGCCATATTCAAACGGCTAGCCCACCTACCAAGAGTTCAAAATGTTTGAAGACTATATAAGGGAGCTCAACTTCATTTATGAAGCAATCAATTATCTTTGAATATTCTTGAGAGAAGTTAGAGCGAGAAACTAAGAACACCTTCAAGCATTCAAAGCTGCCCAGAAAAGAAAAGAGCATTTAACACATCGAGCGATCCTTTTCATCTACATATTCTGTACTCTTTGTTGTTAAGTCTCTTCTTGTTATAAGAGCATTGATTGTACTTAAGTGTGTAACACCATCCGTTCTTTGAGAGAACTTAGTCAGAAAAATCCTTTAAGTGTAAAGGTTAACCCCTTGCTTGGTGTGAGGGGGAGCTAGTTAGAAAGGTTACAAGTGAGCCTGTGTAAAACTTGTAGTTGTAAGGTTGCAAGTGATCCCGTGCAAAACTTGCGGTTGTAAGGTTTCAGGTGAACCCGATTTAAAACCTGAGATATAGTGGAACTCGGCCTGGGTGGTTGAGGACTGGACGTAGGTCAGGTAGACCGAACCAGTATAACTCTTGTGTTGTTTTATTTGAGCATTTATTTTTGAAGCACAATTCACCCCCCCTCTTGTGCATCCATTACTTTCAAGTTTGTGAAGAATAAACAGTGTATTATCTACTTTGCCTCTTGAGAAACCCTTTCCCAGCAAAAAGCTGCTGAGTCTCTCATACCATGCTCGAGGAGCTTGTTCCAGGCCATACAAAGCTTTCTTTAGCCTATACACATGTTTAGGATGCTTGTGATCCTCAAAGCCAGGAGGTTGTTCAACATAGACCTCTTCTTTGATATAGCCATTAAGAAATGCACTCTTTACATCCATTTGATATAATTTAAAACCTTTCATGGATGCAAAGGCTAGAAGAATCCTTATTGCTTCAAGTCTAGCGACTGGAGCAAAAGTTTCTTCATAGTCTATGCCTTCTTCTTGGTTATACCCTTTGGCTACCAATCTGGCTTTGTTCCTTGTTATCTGACCAGTCTCATCCAGTTTGTTCTTGAAAACCCATTTGGTCCCAACTATGGATTGATGAGACGGCCTTGGGACTAGTTCCCATACTTGGCTTCTTTCAAACTGATTAAGCTCTTCCTGCATGGCAATAATCCAATCACAGTCCTCAAGAGCTTGTTCAACTGAAGTTGGTTCAATCTGAGATAAGTAGGCTCCAAACTCAACTTCATTTTGAACCTGCCTTCTGGTTCTGACACCAGAAGAAACATCACCAAGCACTTGATCAAGAGGATGATCCCTGTGATATCTCCTAGCTGTTGGCAACTGTCCCTCATCAGGCACCGTCTGCACTCTAGGTTCATCACTGGGTTCATCTTCTTCCTTGAGATTGCTTGCTAGTGTTTCTTTTGGTGAAGATGATGGTGGTTTTTGAAAGTTTAGTATCCCATCATCTTCTGTGGATTGTTCCCATGTAGGATTTTCATCGAATACAACATGCATTGATTCTTCTACAGTTCTAGTCCTCATGTTGTATACTCTCTAAGCCTTACTCCTAAGAGAATACCCTATGAATACACCTATATCAGCTTTTGATCAAAAGATTCTGAGGTGGCTGATGTTGGGCTTTCTGCCTTTGTACAGCTCATAGGGAGTCTTATCCAAGCCCTTGCGAACATAGGCTCTGTTAGAGATGTAGCAAGCAGTGCTCATAGCGTCCGCCCAGAACACTTGAGAAACCTCTTTCTCATTGAGCATGCTCCTGGCCATCTCAGTCAGAACCCTGTTCTTCCTCTCGACCACACCGTTTTGCTGAGGAGTTCTGGGAGCTGAGAAGTTGTGATCAATGCCATTCTGCTCACACAGCTCAGAGAAGCTATGGTTCTCAAATTCTCCTCCATGGTTTGTCCTTATGGCTGCGATCTTGAGATCTTTCTCATTCTGCACTTTCTTAGCCAGGACAACAAAGGAATCAAAAGCATCTTGCTTAGAGGCAAGAAACATTGTCCAAGTGAACCTAGAATAGTCATCCACCACAACTAGAGCATACAGTCCACCCAAGCTCTTCACTCTTGCTGACCCAACCAAATCCATGTGGATTAGTTCCAAGGGCCTGCTGGTGGAGACTCTCTTCTTGGTTTTAAACGAGGACTTTGTTTGCTTCCCTCGTTGGCAGGATTCACAAATATAATCATGCTTAACCTTAAAAGATGGAATCCCTATATCTAGCTCTTTCTTAATCAGCATGTCAAGCTGAGTAAAATTAACATGTGCTAGCCTTTTATGTCAAAGCCAACTATTCTCATCACTAGATATTAAGCATTTTTCATCTAGTTGTTGACATAAATCTAGAGTGTATAGGTTTCCATTTCTATTAGCCTTAAGTTTGTATTTTAGGTTGGCCTTATCTAGATTCAGATCATGCTTGTCTATTCTCATGCACTTGTGTGAATCAAAAATTACCCAATTTCCTTTGTCAGTGCTTTGGCTCACGCTCAGCAGGTTGTGACAGAGACCATCCACCAGATAGACGTCTTTAACTGGTCCAACTTCTCCAACTCCGATGATCTTTGCACTTTGATTTTCTCCAAAGGTTACTGTGGCTCCATCTTTGATCACCAAGGATTTGAATTTGTCTCGGTCTCCAGTCATATGTCTCGAGCATCCGCTATCAATGTACTCCCTCCGTTCCTAAATATAGGACCTAGATGATTTTTTTGAAAAACCCTAAAAAAAGCAAAAAATAAGTTAATTATAAATTGATTTACCTAATTTTTTCTCTTAAACTAGTTTATTTTACCTATAAGCTAATGGATAATCTAAAAATATATCAAATATATTATGATTTAATAACCTATTTCGCAACTTTAATCTTTCCAAAAAAAAGCTATCTAGGTCTTATATTTAGGAACGGAGTGAGTACCATTTTCTATTCTTGGATGCTTTGAGACAAACCTGCAAGAATCAGACAAGCTTAGGTACCCAACCTTTATTGGGTCCTTTGTCATTAGTTCCCAGAGCCCTTGGTCCAGTGTTGATCTTGACCTTGGGCTTGTGATTAATCTGTGCCTCTAGCCTAGTGTGGGCTCTAGGCTCTTGGGCTTTCCTTGAGGATTGTTTCCAAGCTCTGGATCCTTGTCCTCCCTTAGTTTCTTTTCTTGGAGGAGGATCCTTTGCCGTCTTGGTTCCTTTTGGGACCCATTTATAAGAGCTGTTAGCTTCATGCTTCCTAGCATTACAGGTGGACGTGGAGTGTCCCTTCCTGTTACAATAATTACAGAAGCTAAAAGGTGTGGAGCTGTGATCAGTGGCTTTATGAAAGAATTTTAAGTAGGGCTTCACTTTTGGTTCCACCCACTTTTTCCCTTTAGGTTTGTATCCTAAACCAGTCTTGTCCCTATATGCCCTCTGATTCATTAAAATCATATTTAACATTTCAGATCCATTAGTGAACTTCTGCAGGGCATTTTGCAGTTTATCTCTTTCAGCTGAGATTTTGCTGCAATTAGGGCAGCTCTCAAGTGTTGAGGCATTGGGTTCTACTTGGGCAGAACCCTTGCCATCCGCTACCGGAAGCTTTCTGGCTTCCGCTAGCTTTTCACTCAGTGAGTCCACCTTGGACTCAAGTGATTCCTTTTTAATTCTCAACATTTTATAGGCTTTACATAAACGGAAAAATTCTTCATAGACCTCATTATATGCTTCTTGTAGTTCAGGAAAGGTTACCTCATTGTCCTGGATGGGGTCACACTCTGAGGATGCTTCTTTTCGGGCAACAAGACAGAGGTTGGCAACCTCTTCTTCGTCCCTTGCTTCCTCATCAGAACTATTCACCCAGATAGAGGACACAAAGGCTTTCCTTTTGTCCTTCCCTTTTGATCTCTGCAAGCTTGGGCATTCAGCTTTGAAGTGGCCAGTCTTCTTACACTCAAAGCACACTGGGGCCCTTTCCTTCTTATATCCTTTCTTGTGGCTAGATTCACCTTTCTGAAAGCCTCCTTTCTTCTTGAAGAACTTTCTGAACTTTCTTACCATCATAGCCATCTCCTCATCATCTATGTCCTCCACATCATCATCATCATCATTAGCATCATCCTTATCCTTGCTGGGAGCAACAAGTGCAAGGTTCTTGGTTTTAGCTGTGGCTTGAGGAGCTCTCTGAGCCAGCAAGGTTGGTTCATATTCAGCCAGAGAACCAAACAGGGCAGTGATAGAGCTGGTTGACTCTCCTTGGACTTCCTACAAGATGGTAACTTTGGTGATCCAATCACCTTTCAAGACTTTTAAGATCTTGCTGGCTTGTTCTTCTTCAGGAATGTCTTTACCCAGGGAGGCCAGGTTATTGATAAGGTGAGTGAACCTGAGCTCCAGCTCTCTGATTGGCTCAGTTGGACTAAGCATGGCAAATTTGTGGGACTCCTCAACCAGCATCTCGACCCGTCTTGCCTTCACTCCCTTGGTTCCAGAATGAGCAGCCTCATGAGCCTCCCACATATCCTTCGTTGTTTTGTGGTGGCTGATCCTCTGGAACTCCTTAGGACTAAGGGCGCATTGAATGTAGTGCATGGCCCTGTAGTTTAGCTGTACTAGAGCATAGTCCTCATTGGTGTATCTGGATCGCTACTTTGCAAGACCTTCATCATCTAGAGGGACGTTATTCCCACGTTCAATCACATCCCAGAGGCGGATGTCGCTGGACTTGATGTAGGTCTCCATTCTGAACTTCCAGAATGGATAGTTATAGCCATCAAAGCCAGGAGGCTTGTTGGGCTGAATAGAAACGTCTGGCAAGGAATAATCTGCATCCATTACTGGATCTTTACTTTCTAGATTCGTTGGAATCAAGTCAGAAAGACCTGCTCTGATACCAAATCAAAGAAGTGGATGCACAAGAGGGGGGTGAATTGTGCTACCAAATAAAACTTAAAACAATGAAACACAAGATTTTATACTGGTTCGGTCTACCTGACCTACGTCTAGTTCTCAACCACCCAGGTTGAGTTCCACTATCCCCAGGTTTTACAAACGGGTTCACCTGGAACCTTTACAACCACAAGTTTTAGTACGGGATCACTTGCAATCTTACAACCACAAGTTTTACACCAAGTTCACTTGCAACCTTGCTGACTAACTCCCCTTTACAACTTGCAAGGGTTCAACCTTTACAAATAAAGGATTTTCTAAAACTTAGTTCTCTCTAAGAACGAATAATGTTACACACTTAAGTACAACTAATGCTCTTTAATAAATGAAGAGATTTAACTACAAAGAGTACAAGATAGGTAGATGAAGAGAACTCTCAATGTGTTAAATGCTCTTTCGCTTTTCTGGGCAGCTTTGAATGCTTGAAGGATATTCTTAGTTTCTTACTCTAGCTTTCTTCAAGATGTCCAAGTTATCTTCATAAATGAAGATGAGCTTGTTTATATAGTCTTCAAGTATTCTCACTCTTGGTAGGTGGGATAGTCGTTTGAATATAGCCGTTTATCCCAAGTTACCGTTTGCCCATTAAATGCTCCATTAATGCTCAGCAGGGTTGACCTTGCTTTATCTCTGAAAAGTAGTTCTGACAACTCTGCTCTGCCAAAAAGCACTCTGACACTGCACTGCTCTACATTACTGAAAGTTCTGACATTCTGATTGCTTGCGGAAGCAAGTTCACATCCGGAAGCAACATAACTCAGTGTACTGCACTTGAACGTTTGTCTTAACAATAATAGCACTTACTCACATGCAGTGGGAGTTCACTTAGTCTAGGGGAGTTCTCTTATATCCGGAAGCAATTTCACATCCGGAAGCTCTTCTACTGGACGTTGGGTTATGATCATATTATACTCACTGACGCTCAGTGTTGTCCAAATCAACAGCCAGCACTAATCACTAAGCAATCGGAAGCAAATCCACAACCGGTTGCATCCTAACTTAGTCTCAAGGGTTTTATACAACTAATGTTCCTAGACTGAGTTATGACTTAGTGAAGCACTTGTTGCCGCTGGGGGATGAGACGTTCATCCGTGAGCGCTAGTCCTAGTCCATCCGGAAGTAAATCCACATCCGGTTGTACTCTTACTTGTGGTTCTAGTTTACCCTAATTTTGTCTAAGTGTCTAACTTGTTCTTTCGTATTTTAGTCTTCATCAAAACTTAAGATTCTAACAAGGAACTGGCTGTATTGATATCTTGAGCAAATCTCGCCAATCATATATGAGCACTTCTATCCCTTACTCCTTCTATTGTGGATTTTAATGGATAGTCCCTTTAGTCTGAAATACATAAAAAATCTTAGGAATTGCCTTGAATTAATTTCTGCAAAATTTGGTAAATCCAAAGGCAAATGCCAATAGGATACAAGACTAAGTGAGTGTAGATAACCAGCCTGGAAAGAATTATTTAGAATCTCTACCCACTGAAAGCTGTATATCCTGACACATTATCACAAGCTTAGTACAATCTGAATTAAGTTAAAGCTTGTTGATATCCTAAGAATAATGAGATCATATCAAGTATATCTGAAAGAACTTGAGCTAAGATTTGAAAATTATTCTTGAGATCATATGCTGAAAAACTTGGTTGTTTTCGTAAACCGGATTTATTCTTAAAACTAAACTATTTGCTGGCATTAAGGAATTTAGATTTTCATTGTGATGACAATTTACATATCTTCATAATCTAGCATGAACATTCTTAAGGTATATTCATTGAATTATATATTTGTTTATGAAACTCCGAAAATATACAACCTGTTCGGTACCCCTTGTGCTATATCACATTGGTATTTATCCAAGAGAGTATGAATAGAGTTCATGACTTGATAGTGAAACTGAGAAATTGTGAACTAAACTTCAAAGTCTGTTTTCACATTATTGATACTCCTGTTTTACCAAATCAATCAGCAAGCGCGATATCTTAAGTTTATAATATTGTGCTGATTAACATAGTCTTTGACTTGGAAAATCCTGAGCATGTCCATTAATGCTAACTCTTAAGCTCTCCACTGACCATTCGGAAGCACATTTGCAGGTCCCTTGGAAGGGGAACCAGAAGGGCTGTCAATGTTAAATCCAAAGACCCTCACATCCGGAAGCGAATTCACTTCCGGAAGCATGTGCAAGAATGGTTCTCAACTACAGACATATTTACCAAACAACCAGTGGGGGTTGATCAATTTATCTTTATAAGAGGAAATTTGGGAATGTTAAACCCAAATGAAGTTTAATCTTCAGAAAACATTTGTGCCTAATTGTTAAAACCTGCCAACTGTACTAACTTAGGCATGAAAGTGCCAATCTTTAGTTTTGCAGGTCCCCAATGTTAAATCTTAAGTAAGTCCAACCGGAAGCAAAACCACTTCCGGATGCTCTTTTGCTGGCGCTGGGTGATGACTCAAAGCAACCGGGAGCGCCAGTGTCTGGGTAAAAGACACGTCACTTCACCAAACGTTTCATCTTCCTCTACAGGAAGTTGTGCCCCCCTCTGACAGTGTGAAGAGACACGTGTCAAAAGGTGCGCCGTTCCAACTTAAATGTTTACGTTTTCCCATGAACAAGCGCATGTTTCAATAAAGAGTCATTATGTGCATTTCATCCGTTGTGACATAGCATAAATAGGCAGCGGCATTCATTTTTCACACTTCTCACACAAACCACACCCAAAACTCTTTGCAAACCTTCATCGTGTTCATCATCACATTCATACTGTTCTTCATCTTCTTTAGCTTCTTCTTCTACATTTCTGCGCATTTCATCTCATTCACTCATTTAAACCCTAAACCCACACAAAATGGCCGGTTCACACGAATCAAACCAAAACATTGAGATAGCCACTGCCTCAAAGAAATCAAAATCTGGGAAATCTGGGCATTCGAAATCTGGGAAATCTGGGAAACAGCCTGAACATTCTGGGCAATCTGGGCAACAGCATGAACATTCAAAGAAAAGGGGCAAGAAAAGGGTTCAGTTTAGCGAAGAGCCTTCATCCAAGCGACAGAGAGTGGAGGATGATCCGACAGTATACAAGGATGGGCTGCTGGAGGCTGTTACTTCCAAGTTTGAAACAACAAAGCCCTACTTCTCACATGGGATGTTCATTGACCTGAATAAAATTGAAGATCTGGGTTTTGGCCATTTGAAGGAACATCTCCAGAAGTACATGTGCTGGCTGGGGATCAACAGTGAGTACAACATCAACGTGCTCAGGGTGTTCTGCCAGTCTCTCACAGCCAAAGCTAAGTACAAGACGGTGAATGAGAAAGAGACCATTCGCAGAGTCATCTTTAAGGCCACAGTGAGGGGGAGGACAATCAGTTTTACTTGGAGAGATATCAACAGCCTGCTCGGGGTCACTGAGGAAAGCATGAACGAGTGGCTCTACCCTGATAAACTGGGCCAGGAGGAGCTTGAGAGAGTATATGAGACCAAGGGGAAGAAGGTCTCTGCCATGTCTGACTCCAACCGGGTACTTCAATATGTCTACTCACGCTTGATGACTCATAAAGGGGGAACTTCAACGAGTTCACCCAGCTAGACAACCCATGGCTTCCCAGGGGCCTCACCATGCAGCCGATCAACCCAGTGCAACTGATCAGTTTGGAGTTGCATAGGTGGTGTGAAACCAAGGACAAGAAACCTGGGCATCTTCCCTATCCTCAAGTCATTGCTTTCCTCCTGGAGAAATTCATGATCAAATCCACTGAGGAAGCTGACAATATCCCATGCTTGCCCATAAGATCAGCAAACATTAGTAAGATGGGGATCAGGTACAACAAGCCTGCAAAGGCCACTCGGTCTGGATCTCAGGCAGGGAGTGCCTCACATACCACGGCTCCCTCAGTATCTGGTGCAGGAGATCAAGAGGTAGATTCCCATGCTGGCCCAAGTAAAGCTCCAAGGGTGTCTGCTGCAATGAAGGGACTTATTGAGGAAATGAAGACAGAGCTCCTCTTCAAGCTGCCAGATCCCTTAATGGCTCCTCTTCGTGCTGAGTGTGACGCAGCTTTTCAGCAGCAGGGGGCAGAGGATCCAGTGTCTCGAGGATCGAATAGGAAGGGTCGAGGCCAAGCTAGACCTTATCATTAACCACTTCTAAATTCCTCAACCCCAAGCCAACCTACCGCCACCTCCTCCTTCTAACCCACCTCCACAGAATGATCCACCTCCACCTTCACCCAGAAATGACCCTGATCACTCTACTCACCACTCACCCTCTCCTCACAATTCCCCTCGCCAATCACCTCATAACTCACCCTCTCCTCACAACTCCCCTAGCCACTCCAACACATCCAACCATCAAAACTCCCCCAACCACTTACAATCCACCAACCCAACCTATCCCAACCAGCTGGCCGAGCACCTTGGCTTCCACACTTCCATTCATCCCCTCAGTCACATATATACCTGAGAGATTACCCACGTCTTCAGAGGATACCTGAAAGAAATTTCTCTTCCACTCATTATTCACCTTCCTTCCCTTACCATGACCTATTCTCAGAGTCAACTGACTCCTGGTTCCCTAGCCCCACTCCTTCACCAGAAAACTCACCCTCTTCCTCACCTGAAAACTCACCACCCAGAATATATGGCCCTGAACCTCCACCCTCCACTTCACCCAATCCTTCCTCCCTGGCCCTCGCCCTTATTGATGATGCTAAAAGGGGGAGAGAAATCCTAACTCAACCCTTTTTGTGGCTAGATGAGGATATAGCTGCTGCCCTCCGCCGAGCCATGGATCTTCAGAGATTGGGTAGTGCTGAACGTCTTATCCGTGGGGTAGCCATCAGGTTTATGCAACAGCAGCGTTCAGACAGCCAGAGGTCAAAATTAGAAATGGTATTGTATAATTCGCCTGCTGATGCATCTTCACCTGAGCCAGAGCCTTCATCTTCTGAGCCTCCTCCCTCTGTGCCTAGCCGGAACATTCTTGAAGAGATTATGATGAAATATGGGCTGAAGAGGCAAAACAATCCACCTATTGTGATTGCCAAGCCAATCCCTCCTTCTAAGCCATCTTCTGCACCTTCTCCTCCAGTGGTCAACTTCAGCCAGTCTAGGAAAAAGCATGTTGCCAGAAAGGGTACTGGTACCTCTGAGCCTACTGAGAGTGAAGAAGAGGATACAGTTGATCACACTGAGGAGCATGAGTCAGAAAGAGTATCTCAAGCAGGGGAAGCATCTGAGCCCCAGTCCTCCACCCAAGGGCCTCCAGTCCCTCCACTTGTGGAAGTTAAGTTAGAGGTGGAAGATATGACTCCAGAGGAGTTTAAGCGGTATGGCTATACGGACAGGCTCACCTTCGATCAGTTTGCTCATCTTGATGCTGAGAGGGGACATGCTAAGCATCCTGATAGCATGAAAAAGAAAGGGAAAGGCAAGGGAAAAGAGAAAGCAAGTTCAAGTCAGGCTGATGACCCCAGCTATCCTGTGTGGAATGTCAAGGTCAAAGCCATCCATTATCCCTTTGGATCCATGCCTATCTCTGACTCGCCCTTTGGAGAATTTGCTGGGCTTACTGAAGTCAGTGACCTGAAGAAGGCTATTGATGCATCCATTGAGTCAGAGAGACTGAGAAAGGCCAGAGATGAGGTAAAGCTTCAAGACATACTTGCTCAGATTGATCAGAGTGAAAAGGATGCTCAGTTAGCTAAAATGCAAGAAGAGTGTAACCAAAGACAATTATAGAGGGAAAGAAAAAAGAAACACCGGATGTTTTATTACTAGTACTTGTACTTATTTTCTTTCATACATAGTTATCTGGCATACTTGTACTTATCTTCCTATTTCTATCTTGTAATTGTTTTATTACTAATGAAGTTTGTCCTTGAGTTCATATGTGTGCTTTATTTGATTAATTCTCTGATATGAACTTAATTAGATAACTTAGTTTGTCATCATCAAAAAGGGGGAGAATGTTAGAATCTTAAGTTTTTGATGAAGACTAAAATATGAAAGAATAAACACTTAGAAAAATTAGGTTAATATAGAACCACATGTAAGAGTACAACCGGATGTTGATTTACTTCCGGATGGACTAGGACTAGCGCTCGCGGATGAATGACTCATCCCTCAGCGGAAGTAAGTAATACACTAAGTCATAACTTAGTCTAGGAACATTAGGAGTACAAAATCCTTGAGATTAAGTTAAGACGCAACCAGATGCTTAGTGACTAGCGCTGCCATTTGGCTTAGACAACACTGAGCGTCAGTGAGTATAACTCTAAGCCATAACTCAACGTCCAGTAGGAGTGCTTCCAGATGTGGAATTGCTTCCGGAAGTAAGAGAGCTCCCTTAGACTAAATGAACTCTTACTGCATGTGACTATGTGTTAATATTACTAGACTAACGTTCAAGTGCAGCACACTGAGTGATGTTGCTTCCGGTGGTAATTAGAATGTTAGAACGTACAGCAGTGCAGTGTCAGAGTGCTTTTTGGCAGAGCAGAGTTGTCAGAGTTGCTTTTCAGAGATAAAGCAAAGTCAACCCTGCTGAGCATTGATGGAGCATTAATGAGCAACGGTAACAAGGGAATAATAGCTATATTCCAACGGCATTGTTACCTACCAAGAGAGAGAATACTTGAAGACACTATATAAAGAAGCTCATCTTTATTTATGAAGATACTTGAAGAAATCCAGAAAACTAGAGAGAGAAAGCGAGAACAATCTTCAAGCATTCAAAGCTGCCCAGAAAAGCAAGAGAGCACTTAATACATTGAGAGTTCTTTTCATCTACTCATCTTGTACTCTTTGTAGTTAAGTCTCTTCATTTATTAAGAGCATTCATTGTACTTAAGTGTGTATCATAATCAGTTCATAGAGTGAACATATCATCAAATCCTCTAATCAAGAGAGGCTGTTCTAAAGCTTGGTGCTTGAAGAACAGTGTTGTAACATTACAAAAGTAAGGGGGAGTATTTAGAGGTTTTCTAAATCTCCAAGGTTGCAAGTGAGCCTGTGTAAAACTTGTGGTTGTAAGGTTGCAAGTGATCCCATTGTAAAACTTGCGGTTGTAAAGGTTTGCAAGTAAGCCCGTTGCAAAACCTGTGGGTTGTTAGGTGAACCCGTGTTCGTAAAAGTTAAGGTGTAAAGGCTTTCTTGTGCCTGGAGTAAACAAGAAGTTTAGTGGATTGAAAATCTCAGGTGAAGTCTGGGGACTGGATGTAGGTCTGGAAGTGACCGAACCAGGATAAATCTGTGTGTGCTATTTCTGTTTTGATCTTCACACTTCTAGCACCACACCATCACAAACTTATTTGTGCATAGCATGATTCATTGTCATTTTCATCAAGCACAAAAAGAATTGTTTTAAAAGAAAAGTTTAAGTTTTATTCTCCCACCCAATTCACCCCCCCTCTTGGGTGACAGCCACACATTTCAGTCGTAATTGAAATAGGACTTTCCAAATATGTGTCTTGATCTTGTGCTCTTCAATATGATCCTCCTCCTTTTCCTCCTAAAATAGGAAATTAGGAAATATGTGAAGTATATCAAGTCCATAAAATATAAAATGCTTTAGTTAGTTGCCTAATATGCTCAATTATCATTAAAATGCAACTAACTCATCAAACCTAGACTCAACATGAAATTGAAATGCGTGGCTGTCACCCAAGAGGGGGGGGTGAATTGGGTGGAAGAATAAAACTTATAAGAATCCTCCCCTTTTTAGAAACCTTTACTCCTTATGCTTGATGAGAGTGATGATGCACCACCTCAAGCACAAGTTAGTATCTAGTGGTGTGGTGCTTGATGTGGAGATTAAACAAACAGAATAAGCACACCCAAGTTTATCCTGGTTCGGTCACTTCCAGACCTACATCCAGTCCCCAGGCTTCACCTGAGATTTTTAATCCACTAAACTTCTTGTTTGAACCAGGCACAAGAAAGCCTTTACACCTTAGGTTTTACGAGCACGGGTTCACCTAACAACCCACAGGTTTTACCACGGGCTAACCTGCAAACCTTTACAACCACAAGTTTTTCGGGCTAACTTGCAACCTATGAAGATTTAGAAAACCTCTAAATGCTCCCCCTCACTTTTGTAAGATGATAATTCTGTTCGTCAAGCACAAGCTTTAGAACAACCTTTATCAATTAGAGGATTTGATAATATGTTCACTCAATGAACTGATTGTGATAAACACTTAAGTACAAATGATTCTCTCTAAGAATAGATGATGTTACTCACTTAAGTACAAATGAATTACTCTCTAATAATGTTACAAATCTAGATCTGAGAGTAGAAGATGAGAGGAATGTAGAATATAATATATCAGACAATATGCTCTGTTCGTCCACCTCCTCTTCTGAATGTAGATGTTCCTTTTATACTCGCCCTCAACATTCAAGCTTGGGCGGTAGATAGAATATGTCCGTTTGAATATAGCCGTTAATCCCTTGTTACTGTTGAGAGGTACATCTTCATTAATGCTTAGCAAGGTTGACTTGCTTTATCTCTGAAAAGCAACTCTGACACTCTGCTCTGACAAAAGCATTCTGACTTCTGAGTATGTGATGTTGGCTCTTGTACTCTTGCTGACGGATGATCATCGTTCATCCGGAAGCGGCAATCTTGCTCTGCAAGTGTTAGTCTCTGAATCCCAGTACCAAGAGTATTTTCATCCGGAAGCTCATTTGCATCCGGAAGTAAGACTAAGTTCTGCACACACTTGTTAGTCCCAACAGAGTAATATATATAATCAAGTGTAGTAAGAACTATACATGCTGTGGGAAACTTGTTTGCTATGGGAAGCAAACTTACTAAGACTATGTTATGACTTAGTGTATTGTCTACTGACGCTAGGGGATGTCTAATCCAATAGTCAGCATGAGTCTCGTTATGTTACTCTAGGTCTTAAGTCTTCCTAAGTGACTTGGTGTGTCATTTACTTATGCTATGGGATGTGTAGTATAACAACACTTAATCACATGCAGTGGGAGTTCAGTTGTCTAAGGAGACTCTCTTACATTCGGAAGCATTTTCACATTCGGAAGCACTTTCACTGGACGTTGGGTTATGTTCATATTTTACTTACTGACGCTCAGTGTTATCCATTCCAACAGCCAGCGCTAGTCACTAGTGAAGGTAATGGATGCACAAGAGGGGGGGTGAATTGTGCTACAAAATAAAAGCTCAAATAAAAACAACACAAGAGTTTATACTGGTTCGATCTACCTGACCTACGTCCAGTTCTCAACCACCCAGGCCGAGTTCCACTATCCCCAGGTTTTACAACGGGTGCACCTGGAACCTTTACAACCACAAGTTTTAAACGGGATCACTTGCAACCTTACAATCACAAGTTTTACTCAAGGCTCACTTGCAACCTTTCTAACTAGCTCCCCCTTACAACTAGCAAGGGTTCAACCTTTACAAATAAAGGATTTTTCTAACTAAGTTCTCTCTAAGAACAGATAGTGTTACACACTTAAGTACAATTAATGCTCTTATAACAAGAAGAGACTTAACTACAAAGAGTACAAGATATGTAGACGAAAAGATCACTCAATGAGTTAAATGCTCTCTCTTTTTCTGGGCAGCTTTGAATGCTTGAAGATTTTCTTGGATTCTCGCTCTAACTTCTCTTAAGTATTTCAAAGATAATTGTTGGCTTCATAAATGAAGTTGAACTCCTTTATATAGTCTTCAAACATTCTCACTCTTGATAGGTGGGTTAGCCGTTTGAATAGGACCGTTTTCCCCATGTTACCGTTTGCCCAATAAATGCTTCATCAATGCATAGCAGGGTTGACTTGCTTTATCTCTGAAAAGTAGTCCTGACACTTCTGCTCTGACAAAAGCATTCTGACACTGCATTGCTCTGACATTCTGATTGCTTGCGGAAGCAAGTCCACATCCGGAAGCAACTTTTACTCAGTGTACTGCATTTGAACGTTAGTCTAATAATACAAACACATAGTCACATGCAGTGGGAGTGTACTTAGTCTAAGTGGTTTTCCTTGTATCCGGAAGTACTTCTACATCCGGAAGTAACTCTACTGGATGAAGGATTTTGTTCACTATTACTCACTCTCGCTCAGTGTCCTTCAATCCAACAGTCAGCGCTAGTCACTTAGCTATCAGAAGCAATTCTACTGGACGTGGCTTATGTTCACTGACGCTTAGTGTCATCGTATTCGAACAGCCAGCGCCAGTCTAAATCTAACAGGAAGCAAATTCACTTCCGGTTGAAACTTAGCTTAGTCTTAAGGTTTTGTATATCTAATGCTCATGGACTAAGTTAATTCCCTAGTGAATTACTTGCTGCGGCTGAGGGATGAAACATTCATCCGCGAGCGCAAGTCCTAGTCTATCCGGAAGTAAATCCACATCCGGTTGCACTCTTACTTGGGATTCTATGTTAACCTATTGCTTTCTAAGTACTCGGCCTATTCTTTCATATTTTAGTCTTCATCAAAACTTAAGATTCTAACAACTAGGCATTCGGAAGTGAATCCACTGGACGTTGGGTTATGGTCACTGGCGCTCAGTGTGATCCACACCCACAGCCAGCGCTAGTCTTAGTACAATCGGAAGGAAATCTATATCCGGAAGCTTCCTTACTTAGTCTTAAGGATTTTATCTACTAATGTTCTTAGACTGAGTTATGACTTGGTGATATACTTGCTGTCGCTGGGGGATGAGACGTTCATCCGCGAGCGCTAGTCTTAGTCCATCCGGAAGTAAATCCACATCCGGAAGCACTCTAGTTTGGGGTACTATATTAACCTAGTATTCTCCAAGTGTTTGTCAATTCTTTCATATTTTAGTCTTCATCAAAACTTAAGATTCTAACATTCTCCCCCTTTTTGATGATGACAAACTAAGTCTATCTATTAAATTCATATGAAAGAATTAAAAGCAATAATTAAATAAGGCACAAATAACTTAGACAATTATCATTGATAAACAAAAGATTACAGGTTAGAGTTACAGAGGCAGATAAAATTCATAAGTAATCTACACTAAGCAAAAATGAACTATGCATGAAAATCAAAGAAAAATCTAAGTTAAAAGAGTGAAGTGGGGGGTTTAAAGTTGATGTCTCTTTTTCCTCTCCCTCTCTTTCTGTCTCTCCTCATTCTCTCTTTGGAGCTGGGCTAGATAGGCATCCTTCACATTTTGGTCAATCTGAGCAATGATCCTTTGAAGCTCTTCCTCTTCCCTTTCCCTTCTGAGTCTCTCAGACTCAACAGACTCCTCGAAGGCTCTCTCCAGGTTTTCAACTTCCTCATAGCCTGGGAACCCTGTTGCATCTGAGAAGGGAGTGACCTCGCCATTTGGGTAGTGGACAGCCCTGATCTTGACATTCCATACTGGGAAGTTGGGGTCCTCCTCAACTTCCTGGGCTTTCCTCTTCCCCTTGCTTTTCCCCTTTCCTTTTCCCTTGCCTATTGGCTGAGTAGGTTTGGCTCTTGCTCTCTCAGCATCCAGGCAAGCCATCTGACCAAAAGAGATCTTGTCCGTGAACCCATATCTTTCAAATTCTTCAGGAGTCATATCTTCTATTTCCAACTTGACTTCCTTTAGAATTGGAATGGCTTGTACTGATGGGATTTCTTGCTCAGCTTGGACAGATGGAGTCTCTTCCTCACTTTCAGCAGGCTTAGTGGAGGTAGCACTCTTGTTGGCATACTTTCTAGCAACTGCCTTCTTTCTTGATTTAACTGCTGGCTCAGATGGAGGACGAGGGGCAGATGTTTGCTCAGACGCAGGAGTTTCAGATGTTTGCCTAGGGGATGAAGGAATTGGCTTAGCAATCACAATGGGAGGATGGTTGGTTTTCTTTAGCCCGTACTTCATCATGATTTCCTCAACTATACTCCGGGTAGGCACATAGGGTGGAGGCTCAGCAGAAGAAGCTTCTGGCACTGGTTCAGGCTCAGGCACAGGAGAGGATGATTGTGGAATTTCTTCACTCTGCGCAAATACAACCATGTCCCACTTGGTTTTTTGCTTATCCGACCTCTGCTGTTGCATAAACCGGATGGCTTCCCCTCTGATCAGGCTCTCAGCACCACCCAATCTCTGAGATTCCAAGGCACGGCGGAGGGCAGCCGTGATGTCTTCATCTAGCCAGAGGGATGGCTGAGTGAGGACATCCCTTGCTTCCATGGAACGGCGAAGGGTGATGGCAGCATCTCTCCCCCTTTTGTCATCATCAAGGAGGGTTAGGGCCAGGGAGGACTGAGTGGATGGAGAGGAGGGTGAGGAGTCTGGTGAACTAGGAGGGTTGGTGAAGGGAATTTGGTTTCTCTTGAAGAAGTCAGGGCGAGTGAATAGCCCATCAAATGGGTAGGTGGAGGAGTAGGCAACGGGTTGTTTAGAAGGAGGATTGGAGGGCTCTGTGGGGCTTGGAGGTGGTGAAGGATTTGGGGAGTTTTGTGGAGATGGGGAGTTATTGAAGGTAAGGGGCGATTGGCGAGGAGAATGTTGGGGTGAGTCTTGTGTGGAGGTTTGAGGTGATGGTTGATGGTCATTGTTGGGTGAGTCTTGGGGTTGTTGTTCATGGTTGAGTGAAGTCTGGGGTTGTTGGTCGTTGTGTGGTGATGTGTGTGGTTGTTGGTCATTTTGTGGAGGTGGCTGTTGCTGTTGAGTGTTGGGAGGAGGAGGAGGGGGAAGTAAGGGTTGGTTAGGAGGAGGAGGAGGAGGTGGGTTTGGAGGAGGGGGTGGTGGTAAGTTACCTTGTTGAGGCTGAGGAATCTGGAGGTGTTGGAGGATAAGGTCTAACTTGGCATCTACTCTGGCAAGTTGAGTCTCAACCTGACCCACGCGATCCTCGAGCCTCTGGATGCGCTCTCCTTGCTGTTGGAACCCAGCATCATAGTCATTTCGGAGAGGGGCCACTAAGGATTCAGAGAGTTGAAGGAGAATCTCTGCCTTCATCTCTTGGGCAAAGGCCTTCATAGTAGCCGGCACTCTCGCAGTTCTGCTTGGCCCGGGATGGGAGTCAACCTCTTGATCCCCTGCGCCAGAAGTAGAGGGAGCTGAGGTTTGAGAGGCACTTCCTGTCTGTGATCCTGAGCGAGTGGGCTTAGCAGGCTTGAGGTATCTAATGCCCATCTTGCTGATGTTAGTTGCCCCCACAGGAGCACACTTAACATTTTCTTCCTCCACGTCAGATGTAGCCTTGATCAGATTCTTCTCAAGGAGGAAGGCAATGATGGTGTGGTAGGGAAGATATCCAGCCTTGTTGTTGACCAACCATCTATGAAGCTCAAGGCTGATCAATTGCCCGGGGTTGATGGGCTGCTGGGAGAGAAGTCTAGGGAACCACGGTTGTCCAGCAGAGTGAACTCGTTGAAGTTACCCCCCTTGTGTCATCATCCGGGAGTAGATATAGTACAGGAGTCTGTGGGAGTCAGACATCCCGGACACCTTCTTCCCTTTGGTGTCATAGAGCTTCTCGAGTTCCTCCTTGCTGAGCTTGAATGACTCATGGTATAGCCACTCATTCATTCCCTCTGCAGTAATCCCCATTAAGTCATTGATGTCCCTCCAGGTGAAACTGAAGGTTCTCCCCCTGACAGTGGCAGTGAAGGTGAGTCTGCGGATCTGCTCTTTCCCATCTACTTTCTTATGCTTCACCTTCCCAGTGAGAGACTCGCAGAAGACCCTCAAGACATTAATGTTGTACTCCTGGTTGATCCCCAGCCAGGGCAAGTATTTTTCCAGGTATGGCCTTAAGTGTGGAAACCCTAGTTCATCTATCTTGTCCAGATCTAGGTACATACCGGTGTTGAAGTAGGGTTTGACAGTTTCAAATTTGGAGGAAACCGCCTCCAAAGGCCCATCTCTGTAAACACGAGGATCGTCATACTCCTCTACCCTTTGTCTTTTGGAAGAAGGCTCCTCGCTAAAATGAACCTTCTTCTTCCCTTTTCTCTGGGCCTGTTCTTGTTGTTGCTCAGTCTGCCCAGACTGTTCTTCGACTTGCCCAGAATGTTCTTGACGTTCATGTTGTTCTTCGAGGTGTTCATGGGATTTCCCAGATTTCCCAGTGTGCGAATGCCCAGATTTCTTAGATTTCTTGGTTGAAGTGGCTTTCTTTGTGTTGGGGTTCGATTCATGTGAGCCGGCCATTTTTGTGAGGGTTTTGGGTTCAAATGAAATGAAATGCGAAGAAGAGGATGAAGAAAATGAAGAACACGATGAAGAAGAGAAGGAGAATATGCAGAGAGTTTGTGGGTGTAAATTTGAGTAAGTAAAAAGTGAAAGTGAATGTGACTTCCTATTTATATGCAAAGTTACAGAGGGTAAAATGGGCAATGACTTTTCAGATGAAAACATACGTTTATTCATTGGGTAACATAAACATTGAATTGGAACGACGCACCTTTTGACATGTGTCGCTTCACCTTATCAGAGAAGGCACAACTTCTCATGGAGGAAGATTAAACGTTTCTGAAGTGACGTGTCCCTTGGTTCAGGCACTGGTGCTCTTTCTCGCTTTAGTTCAACATTCAGTGCCAGCAAATGAGTATCCGGAAGTGGTTTTGCTTCCGGTTGGAGTGGCGCTCTTGGTCACATTGAGTTGTGTAACATCCCAAAATTTGTATTAGTAAAGTCACTTAATCTAATTTAGAATAATAATATTATTTGACATTCTTGAATATTCTTTAGCTAAGATATATGGAGAAATTTATAATTATTAAAGATGCTTGGCTAAAATATAAAAGGGAAAGAAAAAAAACAATTTAGGAAAATTTGTGGCCACATAATTATATGTGGTGTTAAGGGCCTTGTGTTAAGATTGTTAAATACCAAAATTGCCCTTCACCCTATAACACTTATTCCTTCCTCATCAAAACCATTCCCCTTCATCTCCCATCAAAACCAAATTCCTTCATCTCTTTCACTCTTTCTCCTTCACTCTCTCTGTCGATCTCCTCACTTTCTCTCATTCCTCTCGGCTTCCCGTTACCAACAACGACGATGGAGGCCATCCTCATAAATGGTAAGCTCTTGTATCATCATCTTATTCTTCTTCATCGATTTCTCCTTCTCTTCCTCACTGCTTTCTCTCGTCATTTACCACAAAGGAGATGATAAGGAGCTTCACAATTTCTCTCGTTACTCTTGGGTTCCAGCAGCCAAGACTTCATGCGAGCATGGCTTTTGATTCAGGTGAAAATTCTCTATCTTCATATACCTATTTCTGTCAAGTTTTGCGAGCTGAGAGGGAAGGAATCAATGGGTTTGCAAGCTGAAGTTCCATAATTACTTAAATCATAAATTAAAATTCAATATGGGTGGATTCAAAGGTTATTTAAAGGTTTAGTTGATTTTTAAAAAAATACCCCCAAATGGGTGCTCAAATCTGTTGGGTTTGGGAATTTTAATGGACTTAAAAAGTTTAAACTTGCTAATATGTAGGTTCCTAAAAGCTGTAAAATGACTTGCATTCTTGATTTGTGTTTGAATTGAAGATTCCCTAAGTCTTTTCTCTGTCATGGATGAATTGTTTTGGGGCTGAATGTGTTTTTGGAATCTAATTACAAGTTGTATGTTTGGTTCACATTTGGTCATTTGATATTTTGTTTGACAATGTTTTATGAATTTTTGGTCAAAGTCAGCAACTGAATTAAATGGAAGAATTAAGATAATTAAATTAATAAGTGTCCTGAACCTATTCTTGCTTTGTGTAGGTGTGGAAGTGTTTGGCTTATGATTGATGATATAGAATGATATATATTTGAATGTTTATGTTAACATTTGGAAGGTGATTGTTTGTTTTGTACTGCATTGGTAAACAGGGGTTATTCTTGTGGTTTTGAACTTGTTAGGCAAAATGCTAAATGTATAACTTCTCTTAAGGTGTATGAAGATGGTTTTAATTGATAAAATATGAATGATTAATGATTGTTATGAAAACGTGTGACTTTGGTGTTATTGATTCCCTTGTTCCTTTTAAGGTGTAAGGCTAATGATGGAAAATAAGTTTAAATTATTCAATTGCCTGTGACTGATTTGAATTGATGAAAATTGTTTTGGACTGAACAGAACAAAGAAGAAGAAAAAAAAAACTATACTATAAATCTGATTGGAAAATGCAATGAATGAAATATTAATGTTGTGACAATTGTTTCCTTTGCTGCATTTATAAAAAGGGACTATTCTTGTGGTTTTGATCTCATTAGGTAGTTTGTTAATGAAAAGAATTATCTACATGGATTTTGAAAGAAATGATGATGGAATGATATACATATGAGATTGCTAATATGTCATGATTTATAATTGCTTCTACTTGTGATTGATAAGTCATTTGATGTCATAAATTGAGTTGGTGTTTTTTTTTTGGTGCTTTACTGATATTCAAAGATTATTGATATTGATTAGTTCAAACTTTGAAAATCATAAAAGATTAAGCTAAAGAGCTTAACTAGAGAATTAAGAAACTATGATTTAGATGGGTATTGGGTAGTCCTTACAGGACTGAGAGAGACGCTACTTGATATGTACATGAGAATGACTATTAACTAACTATTATTACATGGTGTAATAATAGGAATGGATTGTGGTCTATATTCCTCAAAGCATTGTAAAGAACAGAGGAAAATTCATGTGGTATTGCTGATGAAGAATTGGCTGAAGCCCAGGTAGCGGGTTATTTCAGTCATATAAATAGCATGCTATGAATTTTGAAATTTACTGCATTAAATATGAGCATTGAATTCTTATACCTTATATGCTTATGTGGTATTATTTATGATTTATGAATTTTGGAGTACTCCAGAGGGTCGCACCCTCTTTGTCAATTTTATCATTCTGTATTGGTGAATTTAAAATTCCTGCAGGTAAAGATCAACATTAAATATAATGAGTGGTATCATTATATGAAATGTTGGTCGGTGCATGTCGCACCTTGTGTGTCAGAAGCTACATAGCAGTGAAGCTATTGCTGCTATGGAGTGGAGGCGTTATATACGCGAAAAGGATATAAGAATCATATCACTCATATGAATGCAGTCTTGTAAAACAAATGATATTGAATGAAATAAATTGCTATTGGGATTCTCTGAATTTCACCGCTTTTAAAAAAAACTGCAGGTAACAAGGAGAAGAATCAAGAACAAAGAATTTTATCATATAGATTGGAGATGCCTGCTAGGCCCGTACGTGCTTATAAGTTACCGGAGTTTAGGTTTAGATCTTTTTAGATCAAAATTTTGTAACAGGCAATTAGCTTGTGTTGTATACAGTTAGTAAGGCTATCACCTGAGATAGCCAATTGTGTTTAGATATATTTGAATAAGATAAAGTTACTCATGATAGTCTGATTTCTTTGTAGTTATATTAATTTGTCTGGGTGTAGATAATTACAGATTAGATAGTAGCTTTTATTTGCACTGTTTAATGAATTAATGAACCACTTGAGGTTTTGAATCATTGGGTAATCTTTTACAAGGTGTTATGATTTCAGTTTACAAAGGAAAATGTTTTATCTAATTTTTTTAAAGAAAAAGTTTTAATTTATTCTCATTTTTGGACTTCTAATTTTAAAACAGTGGTTATAAACTTTATTAAATTGCTATAAATATGGTAGGAAAAGCTAGGATGTTACATTTGGTATCAGAGCAATGATTCTGGCACAGATTAGCTAGAATACTTTGCTCGCACATCACATATTTATGGATACCATTAGACCACCTTTGGTGAATTCTAGGAAAATTCATGTTAGCATTAAGATAGAGAGGGAAAATAAAAGTGCACTAGGAAATAAGTAAATAACAGAGAACATTAGAGCCAAAAGAGAAATATCTTAAATGACAAAGTTAGAAATAACTGTAAATTTGAATTCACATATTGGAGATGTGAAATTCAAAAGTTAGGATTCAAAATCTCATAATGGAAATAAAATTTGTAGCATTATACTACTAGAGATTTATAGAGTCTAGAGGGGCCTAGCGGTATTCTCATAGGATTACTACAAAATTAATAGATCAAAGTCCAAATCTACGCTATAAATGAAGTTTGTGAAAGAAAATCAGGGATAAACAAACTAGTATTCATAAGATACAATAATGAGAAACAATTACAAACTAAATCATTGGATAAGAGATGAAACAAAAATATAACTTAACAAAAGAACAATAAGAAGTAGATAGTGACCAACTATGTCAAGGATTTTTGAATTGAATTAAGTAAAATTCACATCATGAAATAATGTTAGAGAAATGGTAAAACAATTTATTGGGAAATATATAAAGCAGAAATTTAATAAAGTTAAAAACAATATGGAAACATTAATAAGTATTTTAAGAGAGGATTGACGGAATAAGGATTCTACAGTGGGGTCTCGAATATAATTATGATCCGGACATAATCATAGTCGAGGCATCACAAAGGACCTTATTGGGATTAAGGGAATTAAAATAACTTGAAAATGACAATTAAAATGAATGTAAAATGAAAAAGAAATTATTGACATTATCTTTTTGTTTGTAAAATTGTTGATGAATTGACTTGTTTTGTTTGATTGCTTTTAATTGAAATTCTATTGGAAATTCCTGTTTTGTAATCTCTAACATGATGTATGATATTGATTGTGATTTGATTTTGTTTTAAAACAAAATTGTTTCCTTTGGTTGTTGTATTAGTCATAATGTTAATGTTTGGTGCCTGTGTGTATGTGTTAATGTGTGTATTGAAGTAGTGATTCTATTTTGAATGAAATTGTCTATGCTGTGTGGATAAAGTAGGTTATAGTGTGTATGCATTTGTGGTTGAATGAATCATTGTATAATAAAATCCCTTCTTTGTTGTATGCAGCAAACTGAGGTGCATGAATACATGAATAATATAATTTATTTCATGTTAAAAATGCGATTGAATGATGATTGGTATTAGCATAGTTTACTCTATAATTAAACACCATAAGAAATCAATTTGGGACAATTGATATTGTTTGAGAAAAATAAATAAGGGAGTAACCTTGTGTTAACAAGATAACTGTCGCATTTAGTGGCTGATTTACATAACAGGATGTTAAATGCTAATCTTAATTTCTTTGATTGAATTGAATGAAGTTTATTGCTGATTTTGAAATAGCATAAAACTGGTTGTTAAAGATTGATTGAATTGAGTAAGGATACAATGTATGAGTACTAAATTAAGTATTTGAATGTTTGAATAATGGTTTAAGTATTAATGAATTGTGATGCTAAAAGTGATAGAGAGTGATGATATATTAAATTGCTACTTGGTAATGCCTTTGTTTATTATGTATGTGCAGTTGTCATATTTCTATTTCTTTTTCAAATCTGTACATAATGATTTGTTCTGGTTGTGAGCAAAAGTTGATTTTAAAAATTTAATCCTTAACTTCTGAAGTTGTATCAGTTTCATGTTGGTTCTAATTGAATAAATCTAAGAAATTATTGTGAAACTTGTGTGTTTTATTTTTCTATGGGTGTGGATTTGTGATTGATGTTTGAAAGGCAAGAAGTGATTTATTGTCCTTGTAATTGCAGTGATGATTTGTTGATTGTTTGTTCATGATTATGCATTGATTAACTCCTAATTTGGTGTGTGATTAAAGTAGAATATTTCAATTGATATTGTTGGTCCATTAAAGTGGGTTGGAATTGTGTTTCCATGATTTTGTATACTGCACAGAAAAAAAAAATATAATATATAAACACATATCAATGTGAGAAACATAAATAAAATGAATTTACATGAGGATTAATTGACACAATAGAGATAATTAACCATTAGAGTTATATGAACAAAATGAGTAATGTTTTGAAGTGGTGAATCAAATGGGTGAGTTATTGATAAGAGATTTCTTCAGATTTGGGTAACTTATGTTAAGTATATGAATTTGTTCCTTCTTTAGTCACATCTCTTACCTTATTTGAAATATGGTTGACATTGTTATTTGCTTGCATGTTATGAATTACATTTCTATTTCTTCATTGACCAAAAAAATTTAAAAAGAAGAAATGCTTTCATTGGGAATTCAATTTCAGAAGGAAATATATATAAATTTGTTTGATTATGCCTGTCAAAATCTGGATACCAGTTCATGTTAGGTGACTAACAAATGAGTTAAGAACTAATTTGAGCCAATGCTAATAAATTTATGACCTAAAGCACTGTCAAACCAAAATGATTAAATATGAATATAAATGGTGAAGAGTTATCATTTGTTATTACATGTACAGTGATTGTGGCTGTGATGAGTATATTATGCAGCACTTTATTTGCTCTCTAATTCAAATAGTCTGTGAATTGATCCTAGTATTAAAACTGATATGAATAGAATAAGTATAAAGCCTTATGCTTGCTGACTTGGCTTAGTCTCTTGATGGATTTTGTAATTTTAATACTTGAATGAGTCTGTTTTGGGAAACTACAAATATGTCCTTTTCTTTTGTGCTTTGGCTGATTCAAGAGCATGATAAACCTTGTGAAATATATATATATGATAAACAATTGAATGTCTTTCTGATTATTAAGTGGGATATGATTATTATGTGGGTAAATTGTTTTGTTAATCAAGGCATTGCCAATTAGGTAATTAAAAGTATCTTTGAAGTTTTCAAATATTCTGCATAAAATTCTGTTGTTTGCTGAATTTCAGCTTATTTTTGCTTATTAATTCAGTTTGCCGAATAAATTCTAGTGTTGGTGCTGATTTGGAATTGATTAAAAATAATTTTTGTGTTAACTAAACAGGAAGCATGGACAATCTGACTTCTTTCATTTATTCAATTAATTAAATATGAAACTATGATCCTCATTAGTTATAAAGTGTGAATCTAAAACATTAAACGATGTATGCTGTTATAGATTGCTGACAAAATGAGAATGTGATTTAAGAAAATTTTGTATGATCTTTAATTTTTATTATCTCATTTATATGTGTGCATGTGAATGTATTATTTATTAATATCAATGGTAGAATGAATGATGTAGTGTATGATGTATTTGTTGTCTTCTGTTCTATGTGCTGTTTTAGTTAGTATAAAAAAAACGGGGGGACAGTTAGATTGACCAAGTAAATGTGTATAAACTTTATTTCTGTAGCTTGAGCAGAAGAAAGTTGAATAAGAGTTGTCAAGGGTTTATAGAGTTCTTAGTTCAAGTTGAACTTGAATACAAAATAGATGATATCCATATACGGAGATTTCTTTCTCCATTCCGACATGAAGCTGCAAGCCCAGTATATTTCCTTTCTCGATATCTTCTATGCAGTTTTCCTTGCTCTCCATTCAAAAGGTTGTATACATCCAAATCAATATGGATTGATTTCATCTCTTTTGAAAATTAAAGAACCTCAAAAATCTGTTCAGTAGCAATAGCTACACAATTATCCATGAATCATCCTTCATATAGTATATCTTTGACCAGAATTTCTAATAGAACGGAGCAATTGGCCTCGGCCAAAGTGCCTTACATGCGTTATGGCTTGAGAGCTTCTTGGCATCTTTGAAAACCACAACTATAGCGAACTCCTAATAAACTCCTAATAAGTACTTTTCTTCCAATTTCGAGGACGAAATTATTTTTAGGGGGAGAGAATTGTAACATCCCAAAATTTGTATTAGTAAAGTCACTTAATCTAATTTAGAATAATAATATTATTTGACATTCTTGAATATTCTTTAGCTAAGATATATGGAGAAATTTATAATTATTAAAGATGCTTGGCTAACATATAAAAGGGAAAGAAAAAAAAAATCAATTTAGGAAAATTTGTGGCCACATAATTATATGTGGTGTTAAGGGCCTTGTGTTAAGATTGTTAAATACCAAAATTGCCCTTCACCCTATAACACTTATTCCTTCCTCATCAAAACCATTCCCCTTCATCTCCCATCAAAACCAAATTCCTTCATCTCCTTCACTCTTTCTCCTTCACTCTCTCTGTCGATCTCCTCACTTTCTCTCATTCCTCTCGGCTTCCCGTTACCAACAACGACGATGGAGGCCATCCTCATAAATGGTAAGCTCTTGTATCATCATCCTATTCTTCTTCATCGATTTCTCCTTCTCTTCCTCACTGCTTTCTCTCGTCATTTACCACAAAGGAGATGATAAGGAGCTTCACAATTTCTATCGTTACTCTTGGGTTCCAGCAGCCAAGACTTCATGCGAGCATGGCTTTTGATTCAGGTGAAAATTCTCTATCTTCATATACCTATTTCTGTCAAGTTTTGTGAGCTGAGAGGGAAGGAATCAATGGGTTTGCAAGCTGAAGTTCCATAATTACTTAAATCATAAATTAAAATTCAATATGGGTGGATTCAAAGGTTATTTAAAGGTTTAGTTGATTTTTAAAAAAATACCCCCAAATGGGTGCTCAAATCTGTTGGGTTTGGGAATTTTAATGGACTTAAAAGTTTTAAACTTGCTAATATGTAGGTTCCTAAAAGCTGTAAAATGACTTGCATTCTTGATTTGTGTTTGAATTGAAGATTCCCCAAGTCTTTTCTTTGTCATGGCTGAATTGTTTTGGGGCTGAATGTGTTTTTGGAATCTAATTACAAGTTGTATGTTTGGTTCACATTTGGTCATTTGATATTTTGTTTGACAATGTTTTATGAATTTTTGGTCAAAGTCAGCAACTGAATTAAATGGAAGAATTAAGATAATTAAATTAATAAGTGTCCTGAACCTATTCTTGCTTTGTGTAGGTGTGGAAGTGTTTGGCTTATGATTGATGATATAGAATGATATATATTTGAATGTTTATATGTTAACATTTGGAAGGTGATTGTTTGTTTTGTACTGCATTGGTAAACATGGGTTATTCTTGTGGTTTTGAACTTGTTAGGCAAAATGCTAAATGTATAACTTCTCTTAAGGTGTATGAAGATGGTTTTAATTGATAAAATATGAATGATTAATGATTGTTATGAAAACGTGTGACTTTGGTGTTATTGATTCCCTTGTTCCTTTTAAGGTGTAAGGCTAATGATGGAAAATAAGTTTAAATTATTCAATTGCCTGTGACTGATTTGAATTGATGAAAATTGTTTTGGACTGAACAGAACAAAGAAGAAGAAAAAAAAAACTATACTATAAATCTGATTGGAAAATGCAATGAATGAAATATTAATGTTGTGACAATTGTTTCCTTTGCTGCATTTATAAAAAGGGACTATTCTTGTGGTTTTGATCTCATTAGGTAGTTTGTTAATGAAAAGAATTATCTACATGGATTTTGAAAGAAATGATGATGGAATGATATACATATGAGATTGCTAATATGTCATGATTTATAATTGCTTCTACTTGTGATTGATAAGTCATTTGATGTCATAAATTGAGTTGGTGTTTTTTTTTGGTGCTTTACTGATATTCAAAGATTATTGATATTGATTAGTTCAAACTTTGAAATGTTAGAATCTTAAGTTTTGATGAAGACTAAAATATGAAAGAATGAGTCAAGTACTTAGAAAGCAATAGGTTTACATTAAAACCCAAGTAAGAGTGCAACCGGATGTGGATTTACTTCCGGATAGACTAGGACTAGCGCTCGCGGATGAATGTCTCATCCCCCAGCGACAGCAAGTAATTAACTAAGGAAATAACTTAGTCCAGAGGCACTAGATATACAAAACCTTAAGACTAAGCTAGGATTCAATAGGAAGTGGAATTGCTTCCGATAGCTTAATGACTGGCGCTGGCTGTTGGTATAGATAAACACTAAGCGTCAGTGAACATGAGCCACGTCTAGTGGAATTGCTTCCGATAGCTTAGTGACTAGCGCTGGCTGTTGGAATAGGTAACACTGAGCGTCAGTGAACATGAGCCACGTCTAGTAGAATTGCTTCCGATTGGTTAGTGACTAGCGCTGACTATTGGAATGAAGGACACTGAGCGAGAGTGAGTAAAAGTGAATATAACCCTTCGTCCAATAGTAGTGCTTCCGGATGTGGGATTGCTTCCGGATGCAAGAGAGTCATCCTAGACTAAATGAACTCCCATCGCACGTGATTAAGTGTTGGTATACTACACATCCCATAGCATAAGTAAATGACACACCAAGTCACTTGGGAAGACTTAAGACTTAGAGTAACATAACGAGACTCTCACTGACTATTGGATTGGACATCCTCTAGCGTCAGTAGACAATACACTAAGTCAGAACATAGTAAGATTGATTCCCATAGCAAACAAGCTTCCCACAACATGTATAGTTCTTACTAAACTTGATTATATATATTACTCTAATTGGACTAACAAGTATGTGCAGAACTTAGTTTACTTCCGGATGCAAATGAGTTTCCGGATGCTAATACTCTTGGCACTGGAATTCAAAGACAAACACTTGCAGAGCAAGATTGCCACTTCCGGATGAACGATGATCATCCGTCAGCAAGAGTACAAGAGTCAACGTCACATACTCAGAGGTCAGAATGCTTTTGTCAGAACAGAGTTGTCAGAGTTGCTTTTCAGAGATAAAGCAAGTCAACCCTGCTAAGCATTAATGGAGATGTACCTCTCAACGGTAACATGGGATTAACGGCTATATTCAAACTGACATATTCTCTCTGCCGCCCAAGCCTGAATGTTGAAGTCGGGTATAAAAGGAACATCTACATTCAGAAGAGTGGTTGGCAGAACAGAGCCTATTGTCTGAGACATTGTATTCTACATTCCTCTCATCTTCTACTCTCTGATCTTAGTGTTGTAACATTCTTAGAGAGTAATTCAGTTGTGCTTAAGTGAGTAACATCATCTATTCTTAGAGAGAATCAGTTGTACTTAAGTGTTTATCAAAATCAGTTCATAGAGTGAACATATTATTAAATCCTCTGATTGATAGAGGCTGTTCTAGAGCTTGTGCTTGAAGAACAGTATTGTTATCTTACAAAAGTGAGGGGGAGCATTTAGAGGTTTTCTAAATCTCCATAGGTTGCAAGTTAGCCCGCAAAACTTGTGGTTGTAAAGGTTAGCAGGTGATCCCGTTGTAAAACCTGAGGGTTGTTAGGTAAACCCGTGCTCGTAAAACCTAAAGTGTAAAGGCTTTCTTGTGCCTGGTCCAAACAAGAAGTTTAGTGGATTGAAAATCTCAGGTGGAGCCTGGGGACTGGATGTAGGTCTGGAAGTGACCGAACCAGGATAAATTTGTGTGTGCTTATTCTGATTGTTTAATTTACACATCAAGCACCACACCACTAGATACTTACTTGTGCTTAGGGTGATACATCGTCATTCTCATCAAGCACAAGCAACCAGGTCCTAAGAGAGAAGCAGAATTTTATAAGTTTTATTCTGCCACCCAATTCACCCCCCCTCTTGGGTGACAGCCACGCATTTCATGAAAATCATAAAAGATTAAGCTAAAGAGCTTAACTAGAGAATTAAGAAACTATGATTTAGATGGGTATTGGGTAGTCCTTACAGGACTGAGAGAGACGCTACTTGATATGTACATGAGAATGACTATTAACTAACTATTATTACATGGTGTAATAATAGGAATGGATTGTGGTCTATATTTCTCAAAGCATTGTAAAGAACAGAGGAAAATTCATGTGGTATTGCTGATGAAGAATTGGCTGAAGCCCAGGTAGCGGGTTATTTCAGTCATATAAATAGCATGCTATGAAATTTGAAATTTACTGCATTAAATATGAGCATTGAATTCTTATACCTTATATGCTTATGTGGTATTATTTATGATTTATGAATTTTGGAGTACTCCAGAGGGTCGCACCCTCTTTGTCAATTTTATCATTCTGTATTGGTGAATTTAAAATTCCTGCAGGTAAAGATCAACATTAAATATAATGAGTGGTATCATTATATGAAATGTTGGTCGGTGCATGTCGCACCTTGTGTGTCAGAAGCTACATAGCAGTGAAGCTATTGCTGCTATGGAGTGGAGGCGTTATATACGCGAAAAGGATATAAGAATCGTATCACTCATATGAATGCAGTCTTGTAAAACAAATGATATTGAATGAAATAAATTGCTATTGGGATTCTCTGAATTTCACCGCTTTTAAAAAAAAACTGCAGGTAACAAGGAGAAGAATCAAGAACAAAGAATTTTATCATATAGATTGGAGATGCCTGCTAGGCCCGTATGTGCTTAGAAGTTACCGGAGTTTAGGTTTAGATCTTTTTAGATCAAAATTTTGTAACAGGCAATTAGCTTGTGTTGTATACAATTAGTAAGGCTATCACCTGAGATAGCCAATTGTGTTTAGATATATTTGAATAAGATAGAGTTACTCATGATAGTCTGATTTCTTTGTAGTTATATTAATTTGTCTGGGTGTAGATAATTACAGATTAGATAGTAGCTTTTATTTGCACTGTTTAATGAATTAATGAACCACTTGAGGTTTTGAATCATTGGGTAATCTTTTACAAGGTGTTATGATTTCAGTTTACAAAGGAAAATGTTTTATCTAATTTTTTTTAAAGAAAAAGTTTTAATTTATTCTCATTTTTGGACTTCTAATTTTAAAACAGTGGTTATAAATTTTATTAAATTGCTATAAATATGGTAGGAAAAGCTAGGATGTTACAAGTTGTCATCCAGCGCCAGCAAAAGAGTATCCGGAAGTGGTTTTGCTTCCGGTTGGACTCACTTAAGATTTAACATTGGGGGGACCTGCAAAACTAAGGATTGGCACTTCGATGCCTAAGTTAGCATAGTTGGCAGGTTTTAACAATTAAGCTCAGATGCTTTTCTGAAGTTTAAACTTCATTTTAACATTCCCAATTTTCCCTTTAAAAAGGATAAATTGATCACTCCTAGGTGGTTGTTTGGTAGCTATGTCTTTAGTTGAGAAGCTATTCTTGCACACGCTTCCGGAAGTGCATCTGCTTCCGGATGTGAGGACTTGAGATTTACCATTGTGTGCTCATGTGATCTTTTTACAAGGGAACCTGCATGTACTAGTGGAGGCAAATGTGCTTTCGGAGGGTCAGTGGGTAAATTTAAGAGTTAACATTGATAGACACGCCCAGGACTCTCCAGTCAAACAGTTAATCTCCATAATATTATACACCTTAGAAATGGTGTTTGTTGATTTGTTTGGTAACACAAGTGTATCACTAAGGTGAAAACAGATTTTGCAACTTAGTTCACAATCTCACAGTTACATTATCAAGCCATGAACTCTATTCATACTCTCTTTGATAAATTCTAATGTGATAGCATAAGGAGTATTGAACAAATAGCATATTTTCAGAATTTCATAGACAGGTATAGCTCAACAATTATCCCTTAAGGATGTTCATGTTAGATTATGAAGACGTTTGAAATGTCAACACAGTGAAATCCTAAAGACCTTAATGTCCATATAATAGTTTAGTTTCAAGAATAAATCAAGTTTACAAAAACAACCAAATTCTCAGCAAATGATCACAAGAATAATTTTCAAATCTCAAGTCCTTTCATATATGCTTAGTGTGATCCCATTATTCTTAGAATATTAACAACCTTTGAACTTAATTCAGATTGCACTTGACTTGTGATAGTGCGTCAGGATATAAGGCTTTCAGTGGGTAGAGATTCTTAATAGTTCTTTCCAGCTTAGTTATCTACTCTCACTTAGGCTACCGTCCTATTGGCACTTGCTCTTGGATTTATCAGATTTTGCAAAATAAATTTAAAAATTCCTAATGCATGTCTGACAAGATAGACTATCCATTAAGATGCATAACATAATGAGTAATGGAAAGAAATACTCATATGAGATTGGCGAGATTTCCTCAAGATTAAGTTCAGAACAACCATTTCTTCTCATATTGATAATGAGTATACTTGTTGATGTTCTCTCTTGTGCATCCATATCGCTCAAGCTTTCATAATCTGTCACCATACTTAACAGCAAGCTTGAACTGAGATCATTAATAGATGGAGACTTAAGATGTGATTATAAATTATTGCTTAAGTTTACAGCCAGTCAGTTTATCACTGAGAATGTTCAGGATGAGATTGTAAACATAAGCTTGAGTTGAAGTCATTGAAACTTAAAGTAAAAACATCACTGGTTTGTAAAGAAAATCATACCAGTATCACTATATTTTGAAAACTTATTAAGTCAATCATGTGTGGTTAGATGCTACATATTCTTTTCATTCATTCCATAGAGCAATTTGAAGTTTATCTGTAGATACATAAATGTCAATTGCAGATGAAATGAGTAAACATGCATTCATTACCCAATTAATCATTCAAATAAGGAAAAGGGTAAGAGTGACATCACCAAAGCTACATTTGCGTCAAGTAGTAGCTTGTTTGATTTTGGCAGGGGTACTTGATCTTTTCCATTTCAAGAGCAGTAGCACTCGGAGCCCAGTATGAACAACAACTCATTCAGATTTGACACATTGCTCAGACCAGGTATGATCTTGAATATTGTTGTTCCTTTGGATCTTCTTTCCTACAAAATACCAAATGATTCCTTTTTCCCATTTTTCAGTCTCCAAACTTGGATCTGACAGGTCAGTTTGTAGGAAGTGTAAAGTCCGCATGCATCTAAGAATCATTCACTATGAATATGGCATTGTGAATCAATCATGACTGTATGCACAAGAATATATATATAGGGTGAAGGGGCAAAAATAGCCACCGTAATTCTCCAAATGGACAACTTTGGCATCCGTAATTTCGATGGTGCAAAACCGTTCATTATAAACTAAAATGGGACAAATCTAGCCACACCGTTAAGTTGAAGCTAACAGACGTGTGTTTCTGCGCGGGGCCCACATTCATTAACCTACGTGGCATGACAGTCAGCAAGTGAAGCCACGTTGGGAAGCCCTGACACATCACCAAATCTCCAAATTGAAGCACAAAACCCTAATCTCCAAATCGCTCCTTCATCCTCACCACACCCACCTTCGAATTTGTCGCTAAAATCACCATCCCCACCTCCATTTGCTCTCCTGCGAGAAACCCATACCTCATACCAGGTACCACGAAGCAACCCAGACCCCATACAAAGTCTCCAATGGGTTCGAGTGGTCCGCTGGTGCGAGTGCTTCGCTTGGGCGAGTGGTCACCTGGGTCGAGTAGTCCGATGGCTCGCGTGGCTTCGCCTGGGTTCACGTGGGTCCGATAGTGGCTAGGGTTTCAATGTTGGTGGATAGGGTTTGGGTCCGATGGTTGCTAGGGTTCGAACATGTTGGCACTTTGAGTGTGTTATATTTGTGTTTTGTTGGGGCATGATAGTGTGTTTTGTTTTTGGGGCATCAAGTTGTTTTTTTTTTTTAGTTAACATATGTATTCGCATGGGCCCCAATATGACATGTTTATCTTTATTTTTTTGCCATATCATATGCAATGTGACACATAATTCCTTATTTCGCCATATCATCATGCCAAATCACCATTCACAGTCAACTAACGGTCAAATTTAACACCTCTGTTTGAGAGTGATAAATTTGTCCCATTTTGGTTTATAATGAACGGTTTTGCACCATCGAAATTACGGGTGCCAAAGTTGTCCATTTTGGAAATTACGGTGGCTATTTTTGCCCCTTTGCCCTATATATATATATACTTTGATCATGACAGCATGTAGACTATGAACATTGTGAGAAACTTCCTTATAAGGAATATAATGTTCATATACATAAATCTTGATGTAAAATCTCAATAAGTCCATCTAACATTTGCATAGGAGATTTTACTATTGCATGCTTCAACCTTGAGCGATCCCTTGCTTACCTAAGGAGATCTTCTATACTTATCCTTGGCCTGAAGCACTTTCTTATGAGAGACAGAATTTATAGACTTTCTCCATGTTGATTGAGATATCCTCTCTCTCTTGTTCTTCTCAGGATAGTTGAGTGGAACTCTGTGATAGCTCATCCTTGAGACAAAACCTTTGTTCCTTGTGGCAGTGCACTGCTTCTTATGATTATACCAGGTGGTTGCAGCAGTGACATCACTACGAGCTCTCTTCCTTGGGGCAAGAGGAACTCTTGATCTTTCCTGCACAAGTAAGGCACTGGACGGAAGTTTTGGTACCCATTTATACTTGGGTTCTTCATGGTTAGCGCTGGACCTTACTTGTCCTTTAGGGATCCATACATATTTATTCCTCACACTTAAATTTCTTTTAAAATTGCATGTGTGAGAAATATGACCTGTTCTACCATAATAATGACAGATAATGGGATGATGTTCAGAATGAGATTTCTCATCATTATTATGTTGGTCAGTTTTCTTTTCAAAGATTCTATGTTTATTAACTTTTGAAATCTCAGGGTCTTTTGAAAATTCTTCCTTTAAGGATGGAACTTTGGACTCCTTGGATGTAGAAGAAAGGATAAGTTCCTCAAGTTTCCTATTCCTTTTTCTTAAGCCTAGAACTTCTTTTGCAAGTTTACAAAATTCAATATGTAACGTAACTCATCATACGTGTCTTGCAATTCAGAAGGTTCAAGTTCAGGTACCTCATTTTCTTCAGTTTCTGAATCTTCTAGGCACAGATCGACACTCTCTTCACTGGTGCTAGCTTCCTCTATATCACCATCTAGTAGCTCATCAAAGGTAGGTTCACAAGGAGCATAAAATGAGCTTCGGACAGCTTTACTGCCAAGGGAATGATCAGAAGCATACATAGCATTAAGAGTGTTCCAAATATCTCTAGCATTAGAGCAATGTTTAATTTTCTAGAAATCACTATCAGTTAAGCTTTTGTACAAAATTTGCATTGCTCTAATGTTTAAGTAAAATAAATTTTTCTCCACTTCAGTCCAGTTTACTTTTGGTTTGAAATCAGAATCATTTTCAAAGACATCCCAAATTTTGAGATCCATGGATTGTATAAAACTTTTCATCCTTACCTTCCATACGTAAAAATCAGTATTTTCTAACAAGGGTGAGATAGTATGATCAAAACCTTTAAAACACATTTTTATATCCCAAGTCAGCCTAGGTCTTTGCACTTGAGATCGTTGGATCCTTTAAACAAGTGACATTGCTCTGATACCAAATGAAATGCGTGGCTGTCACCCAAGAGGGGGGTGAATTGGGTGGTAGAATAAAACTTATAAGAATCCTCCCCTTTTTAGAAACCTTTACTCCTTATGCTTGATGAGAGTGATGATGCACCACCTCAAGCACAAATTAGTATCTAGTGGTGTGGTGCTTGATGTGGAGATTAAACAAACAGAATAAGCACACCCAAGTTTATTTTGGTTCGGTCACTTCCAGACCTACATCCAGTTCCTAGGCTCCACCTGAGATTTTTAATCCACTAAACTTCTTGTTTGAACCAGGCACAAGAAAGCCTTTACACCTTAGGTTTTACGAGCACGGGTTCACCTAACAACCCACAGGTTTTACCACGGGCTAACCTGCAAACCTTTACAACCACAAGTTTTGCGGGCTAACTTGCAACCTATGAAGATTTAGAAAACCTCTAAATGCTCCCCCTCACTTTTGTAAGATGATAATTCTGTTCGTCAAACACAAGCTTTAGAACAGCCTCTATCAATTAGAGGATTTGATAATATGTTCACTCTATGAACTGATTTTGATAAACACTTAAGTACAACTGATTCTCTCTAAGAATAGATGATGTTACTCACTTAAGCACAACTGAATTACTCTCTAAGAATGTTACAACACTAAGATCAGAGAGTAGAAGATGAGAGGAATGTAGAATATAATGTCTCAGACAATAGGCTCTATTCTGCCAACCACTCTTCTGAATGTAGATGTTCCTTTTATACTCGACTTCAACATTCAGGCTTGGGCGCAGAGAGAATATGTCCGTTTGAATATAGCCGTTAATCCCATGTTACCGTTGAGAGGTACATCTCCATTAATGCTTAGCAAGGTTGACTTGCTTTATCTCTGAAAAGCAACTCTGACAACTCTGTTCTGACAAAAGCATTCTGACCTCTGAGTATGTGACGTTGACTCTTGTACTCTTGCTGACGGATGATCATCGTTCATCCGGAAGCGGTAATCTTGCTCTGCAAGTGTTAGTCTCTGAATCCCAGTACCAAGAGTATTTTCATCCGGAAGCTCATTTGCATCAGGAAGTAAGACTAAGTCCTGCACACACTTGTTAGTCCCAACAGAGTAATATATATAATCAAGTGTAGTAAGAACTATACATGCTGTGGGAAACTTGTTTGCTATGGGAAGCAAACTTACTAAGACTATGTTCTAACTTAGTGTATTGTCTACTGACGCTAGGGGATGTCTAATCCAATAGTCAGCGTGAGTTTCGTTATGTTACTCTAGGTCTTAAGTCTTCCCAAGTGACTTGGTGTGTCATTTACTTATGCTATGGGATGTGTAGTATAACAACATTTAATCACATGCAGTGGGAGTTCAGTTGTCTAAGGAGGCTCTCTTACATTCGGAAGCATTTTCACATCCGGAAGCACTTTCACTGGACGTTGGGTTATGTTCATATTTTACTTACTGACGCTCAGTGTTATCCATTCCAACAGCCAGCGAATCCACTGGACGTTGGGTTATGGTCACTGGCGCTCAGTGTGATCCACACCCACAGCCAGCGCTAGTCTTAGTACAATCGAAAGCAAATCTATATCCGGAAGCTTCCTTACTTAGTCTTAAGGATTTTATCTACTAATGTTCTTAGACTGAGTTATGACTTGGTGATATTCTTGCTGTCGCTGGGGGATGAGACGTTCATCCGCGAGCGCTAGTCTTAGTCCATCCGGAAGTAAATCCACATCCGGAAGCACTCTAGTTTGGGGTACTATATTAACCTAGTATTCTCCAAGTGTTTGTCAATTCTTTCATATTTTAGTCTTCATCAAAACTTAAGATTCTAACAGAAATGACATCTAATTCCTATTATTTTTGACCATTTGACATGCTAATTTCACATGTTTAGTGGTATAAAAACATATAAATATCATGCACAATCATTCCCCCACACTTAGACCTTTGTACTCCGGGACAAAGCATAGACTCACAATGATAAAGGTCTAAATAATCAAAATCTCAAGTTGGAACAAAACATATTTAAGACATATAAGGTGAATATAATTTAATCAATTAGAAATCAAACAGCACATGTGAGCACACTCAAGGGAAGGGATATATATTTTCTGAATTACACAATCCTCACAAAAGGGTTCTTTCTCTCAACTTGCTAGACATGCAATTTAACCATAAGCTTGTAACAATTCTCAAAGTCTCTACTAATTTAGACACATACAAAGGATCAAGAGGACTTTATAAGCTTGTAATGATGGAAAGGCTAAATGATGGAATATAATGAATATGAAAAACAAATATGGTTGAGATACACTATAGATGAGTAACTTGTAGCCAAAAAAATGACTGTCACCTTTACAAAACTAGCCATATATTTCTTTTGCTCAAGATGTGTTTTTCTTCACAACCTTTTTTTTCATTTTCTTCTTTCTTTCTTTCTTATTCATTCTTAAATTTTTTTTCTTTTTTTTTTCACTTTTTTTTCTAATTTCACATACTTTTTTTTCAACACTTTCATTCATTCTTTCACTCTTCTTCAATCTTTGTTTTTCTTTTTTTTCTTTTCATAACATCAACTTTCATATAATAAAAATTGGCCTCAAATGATATAAGTGACAAAAGCTACATATCAAAAATAGTGCATAACAACCAAGCGATGGGCTCAAAGGGGTGAACAAAGGGATGAATATTGAGGCTAAGTGTTTGGGACAAAGGGTTTAGAAAGATGGCCTCTATCATGTCCAATGCATGTGACTAATACCGCTTCAACCAAGAATTGAGACAAGTTCTAGAAATTGACACATTCAAGCAAGCATGCACTCATATATATGGAAATTGAAATAGGCCGAGAAATACCTCACGACTGGCTAAAGCTCACACAATATTATTTGACAACCAATTAAGCAAGAATCAATTCACAATACATAGCTTAAATATTTTTAAAAATCATTGCTCATCACCTATCAAAAGTCCAAGAAAACTTTTGGTATCAGAGCAAGGTCACTTGTTTAAAGGATCCAACGATCTCAAGTGCAAAGACCTAGGCTGATTTGGGTTGCAAAATGTGTTTTGAAGGTTTTGATCATACTATCCCACCCGTATTAGAAAATGCTGATTTTTACTTATGGAAGGGTAGGATGAAAAGTTTTATACTATCCACTGATTTCAAAATGTGGGATGTCTTTGAAAAGGACTCTGATTTCAAACCAAAAGTAAATTGGACAGAAGAGGACAAAAGTTTATTTTACTTAAACCTTAGAGCAATGCAAATTTTGCACAAAAGTTTATCTGACAATGATTACCAGAAAATTAAACATTGCTCTAGGGCTATAGATATTTGGAACACTCTTGATACTATGTATGCTTCTAATCAATTTCTTGAAGTTAAGGCTGTCCAAAGCTCACTATGTGCTCCCTGTGAATCCACCTTTGATGAGCTACTGGATGGTGATGTAGTGGAAGCTAGTATCAGCAAAGAGAGTGTAGATCTCCGCCTAGAAGATTCAGAAGCTGAAGAAAATGAGGTACCTAAACTTGAAACTTCTGAATTGCAAGATATGTATAATGAGCTACATAATGAATTCTGTAAACTTGCAAAAGAAGTTCTAGGCTTAAGAAAAAGGAATAGGGAACTTGAGGAACTTATTCCCTCTTCTACAACCAAGGAGTCCAAAGTCCCACTCATAAAAGATGATTTTTCAAAAGACCCTGAGATTTCAAAAGTTAATAAACATAGAGTCTTTGAAAAGAAAACTGACCACCATAATAGTGATAAGAAATCTGATTCTGAACATCATCCCATTATCTGTCATTGTTGTGGTAGAACTGGTCACATTTCTCACACATGCAATTTTAAGAGAAATTTAAATGTGAGAAATAAATATATATGGATTCCCAAAGGACAAGTAAGGTCCAGCGCTAACCATGTAGGACCCAAGTACAAATGGGTACCAAAACTCCCTTCTAGTGTCTTACTTGTGCAGGAAAGATCAAAAGTTCCTCTTGTCCCAAAGAAGAGAACTCGTGGTGATATCACTGCTGCAACTACCTGGTTCAATCATAAGAAACAGTGCGCTATCACAAGGAACAAAGACCTTGTCTCAGGGATAAGCTATCACAGAGTTCCATTTAACTATCCTGAGAAGGACAAGAGAGAGAGGATGTCTCAACTCACATGGAGAAAACCTGCGAATTCTGTCTCTCCTAAGAAAGTGCTTCAGGCCAAGGATAAGTATAAAAGATCTCCTTGGGTAAGCAAGGAATCATTTAAGGTTTGTGTACCTAATTCTCATGGACTAAGTTATTTCCCCAGTGATTTACTCGCTGACGCTGGGGGATGAAAACATTCATCCGCATGCGCAAGTCCTAATCTATCCGGAAGTAAATTCTCATCCGGAAGCACTCTTACTTGGGATCCTATGTTATCCTATTGCTTCCTAGGCACTTGGTCTAATCCTCTATATTTTAGTCTTCATCAAAACTTAAGATTCTAACATTCTCCCCCTTTTTGATGATGACAAACCTAGTTCTATTAATTAAGTTCCTAAGGAAGGATTAGCAAGAGAATAAAAGCAATGGATAAGAACAAGTAACTCAGACAAATATTATTGACAAGCAGAAGTTACAAGTCAGAGTTATACAATCAAATAACATATACAAGTAAAGAATGTATACAAATAAATTTCACTAAGTATGAATAAAGATATGCATGAAAACAAAATCAACAAAAATATTTGGATTGGGGGTTAGAGTTTGTGTCTCTTTTTCTTTTCTCTCTCTTTTTGCCTCTCTTCATTTTCTCTTTCACGCTCACTCTGGTTTATCTGGGCAATGATATCTTGAAGCTCTTTTTCCTCTTTTTCCCTTCTGAGCCTCTCTGATTCAATGGACTCCTCGTATGCCCTTTTCATGTTCTCTACTTCTTCATACCCAGGGAAACCTGTAGCATCGTCGAAGTAGGAGACCTCTCCATTGGGATAGTGGACAGCCCGGATTCTCACATTCCATGCAGAGAAGTTGGGATCCTCCTCAACTTCCTGGACTTTCCTTTTCCCTTTCCCTTTGCTCTTCCTTTTGCTTTTGCCAATTGGAGGAGTGGGCATGGCACTTGCTCTTTCAGCATCGAGGCAAGCCATCTGACCAAAGGATAGTTTGTCAGTGAATCCATACTTCTCAAATTCTTCAGGAGTCATGTCTTCAATTTCCAATTTGACTTCCTTCAGAATTGGAACCGCTTGGACCACTGGATTTTCTTGCACAACCTGAGCAGATGAAGTTCCTTGCTCAGGTAGGTCAGATGGAGTCTCTTCCTCAGATTTATCAGATTCAGTGGTGGCAATTAACTTCCTGGCACGTTTCCTAACAACGGCCTTCTTTCTGGGTGCACTGAATCTGGCTGCTGGCTCAGACGAGGGAGGAGGATCAGAAGATTGCTCAGATGAAGGGATCTCAGACTCTTGCCCAGAGGGTGCAGGAACATGCTTGGCTATCACAATGGGAGGATGGTTGGGTCTCTTCAGTCCCCACTTCATTATGATCTCCTCAACCATCTCTCTATTTGTTTTATTTGGAGGAGGCTCTGATGATGACTCAGGTTGTGAGGATTGTTCATTCTGCCCAAACACAACCATCTCCAAATGTGATCCTTGCTCAGCTGTTCTCTTCTGCTCCATGAATCGGAGGGCCTCTCCTCTTATAAGGCTCTCTGCATCACTCAGCCTCTGAGATTCATATGCACGTCGCAGGGCGGCCGTGATATCTTCATCAATCCAGAGTGAAGGCTGGCTGAGAACATCCCTTGTGGCCATACTCAGGCGAAGAGTAGACATAACATTTCTCCCCCTTTTGTCATCATCAACAGGGGTGAGTGCCAGGGATGGAGTGGATGTGGAGGAGGATGGAGGTGGTTCAGGGCCAAATTTCTTGGGAGGGGAGGGTGAGAGGGTAGAGGTAGAGGATGTGGGAGAAGATAGGTGTTCAGGAGTTTGAGGAGGGTCGGGGAAGCAACTGGTGGTGACAAAGAGATCCTCATAAGGATGAGTGGAGGAGTATTCTTTGTAGTTGGTGGAGTCAGGGGTAAAGGGTAAATGGTCATCGGAGAGTGGTTGAAGGCGGGGATACTCGCCGTATGGTTGGCTGAAGGGGTGAATGGCTGTTTCAGATCCTATGGGTCTAGGGCTTTGATGGGTAGGGTTGGAGAAGCGGAGTGGAGAGCGTGTAGGGGCACCTGGTCGTGTGGGAATGGGTGAGGATGAGGATGAGGAAGGTGAGGATAAGACGTTTCTAGGAGAATGGCGTGGAGAGTTGTGAGGTGAATCTTGGGTTTGGTGGTCACGGGTAGGTGAAGGTTGGGATTGTTGGTCATTGTTGGGTGATGGTGGGGCTTGTTGGTCATTTTGTGGTGGAGGCTGAGGTTGTTGAGTGTTGGACGGAGGAGGAGGTGGTAGTTGAGGGTGATTAGGAGGAGGAGGAGGGTTTTGAGGAGGAGGAGGAGGAGGTGGTAAGTTACCTTGTGATGAGGGTTGGGGAATTTGTAGGTGCTGGAGGATGAGGTCTAATTTTGCATCCACCCTGGTAAGGTGATTCTCGAGTTGTCCTACTCTGTCCTCAAGCCGTTGGATTCGCTCCCCTTGGTGGTGGAAGCCAGCTTCACATTCAACACGGAGAGGACCTACCAAGGAATCAGTCAGTCTCAACAGAAGCTCTTCCTTTATGTCCTCGGCAAAGGCCCTAACAGAAGCTGGAACCCTTGCACTACGGCTTGGCCCAGCATGTGAGTCAACTTCCTGATCCCCTGCTTCAGATGCAGAGGGGGCTGGAGTCCCAGAAGCACTACTGGCTTGAGAGCGTGAGCGAGTGGGCTTAGGAGGCTTGAAATACTTGATCCCCATCTTTGCCATATTTGTTGCTCCCACAGGCTTACACTTGACATTCTCTTCTTCCACTGCAGATGTAGCCTTGATCAGATGCTTCTCGAGGAGGAAGGCAATGATGGTGGGATAAGGAAGGTGGCCAGACTTGTCATTGGTCAGCCATCTCTGAAGCTCTAAGCAGATCAACTGACCAGGATTGATGGGTTGTTGTTTGAGAAGTCTGGGGAACCAGGGGTTGTCAATGTTGGCAAACTCATTGAAGTTACTCCCTTTGTGAGTCATCATCCGGGAGTAAACATAGTACAGCAGTCTGTTTGAATCAGACATCTTGGACACCTTTTGTCATCGGTGCCATAAAGTGTCACAAGATCCTCCTTGCTGTACTTGTGTGCCTCTGGATATATCCACTCGTTCATGCTTCCATCCGTGATCCCCATCAACTCATTCAATGTCTCGCTCGTGAACCTGAAGGTTCTCCCCCTTACTGTGGCGGAGAAGGAGAGCTTGTGGATTTGCTCTTTCCCATCAACCTTCCTGTACTTGGCCCTGCCAGAGAGGGATTGGCAGAAGACTCGCAAGACGTTGACGTTGTAGTCCTGGTTGATGCCCAGCCAAGGCATATACTTCTCCAAGTAGGGGCGCAGATGTGGAAACCCTAGTTCATCCATCTTGTCCAGATTGATGAACAGCCCATGGTTTAGGGTGGGGGTGGATGTCTCAAATTTGGCGGTTACACTCTCCAATGCCCCATCCCTATATACTGTGGGATCATCTTCTTCGACCCTCTGCCTCTTGGAGGAAGGTTCCTCAGCAAATTGAACCTTCTTCTTCTTTCCTTTTCCATGAGCATCCCTCACTTGTTCAGAAACCACTACCTGTTCCACTCGACCAGAAGTTCCAGGCTGACCCTGAACGTTTTCATCCTGCCCTTGTGTTTGCCCAGAAACTTCACGATGTTCATGATGTTCATCGCGATGTTCTTTATGATGCCCAGATTTACCAGAGTGCTTGTGACTTGATTTCTCAGATTTCGACTTGTGTTTCTTAGAGGCTTTCTGGGTAACTGGGTTGGATTCATTCGAACCGGCCATTTTATGTATGAATGTTGTGGAGAAAAAAAATGAAATGCGGGAAGTGTGTAAAAATGAAGATCGCAATGAAGAAGATGAAGTAAATTTTCAGAGAAAAGATGCGAGTGAAAATAATGCAAGTAAAAAGTGAAAGTGAAAAATTACATCTATTTATAGGCAAAACTTCTGAGGGTGGAATGGGCATAGTCTTTCAAATTTTTACACATTGGGTAACGTAAGTTTTTAAGTTGAAACGACACACCTGATGACACGTGTTGCTTCAATTAGTCAGAGAAGACACAACGTTTCATAGAGGAAGTTGAAACGTTTTCTGAAGTGATGTGTCCCTTGGTCTGGCACTGGCACTCTCTTGACTTAATCATCCAGTGTCAGTGAGAGATCATCCGGAAGTAGTTTTGCTTCCGGTTGGGGTGGTGCTCTTGATCATATTGAGTTATCATCCAGCGCCAGCAAAAGAGTATCCGGAAGTGATTTTGCTTCCGGTTGGAGTCACTTAAGATTTAACATTGTGGAGGACCTCATTTGAGTTGTATCAACTCCATGCTACACATCTGCTCTCAGCCATTAAAGTCAATTAATTCTGGCTTTGTCTTTTTGTACTTCCTCACAGTTTCAACATTTGTGTCAGGAGAAGAAGCAACAACGTTGAGTTATTTTTCTTCTCCATTATCATCCTTGTCGTTGAGGACCAAAAGGAGTTTCAAGAGAGAAATCTTCCATTGATTGACTCAGCATTATTTGTATTGTGATGAATGTCAATTCTCTCTTTCCCTCCTTGTTGCTTTCAGTCTTCTTTCCTACAATATATCAAATAGCCCCTTTTTCTCTTTTCAGTATCCAGACTTGGATCTGACTTGTCAGTTTGTAGGAAATATATGATTCACATGTACCTAAAGATTATTCATTATGAATATGGTATTGCAAATCAACTATGACTATATGCACATGGTTATACATGGTTTCTGATAAAGAGTCATAGTATGTAGAGTATGAACACTATGTGAATTTTCTTATTAGCTCTATAATGTTCATGCTTATGATGCTTGTTGTAGAATCTCAATATGTCCAAATGAAAAGCGAGGCTGTCACCCAAGAGGGGGGGGGGGTGAATTGGGTGAGGGAATAAAACTTTTGAATTTTCTTTTCGAAAGACTGCTTGTGCTTGGTGATGATATTTACGAAGTAGTGATATGCACAAGTCAGTATGTTATGTGATGCAAAATAGAATGTTTGAATGTAAATTTATGCACACGTAAATTTATCCTGGTTCGGTCACTCAGACCTACATCCAGTCCCCAGGCTCCACCTGAGATTTTCAATCCACTATTCTTGTTTAAACCGGGCACAAGAGAAGCCTTTACACTTTAGGTTTTACGAGCACGGGTTCACCTAACAACCCACAGGTTTTACAACGGGTTCACCTGCAAACCTTACAAATGCAAGTTTTACGGGCTAACTTGCAACCTATGGAGATTTAGAAAACTTCTAAATGCTCCCCCTTACAAAAAGTAAGATTACAATTATGTTCACTCTATGAACTGATTGTGCTAAACACTTAAGCTCAAAACTAACTCTCTCTAAGAGTGGATGATGTTACTCACTTAAGTACAATAGAATTACTCTCTGAAAAATATCACAAATCTGGATCTGAGAGTAGTAGAAGATGTGTTGAATGAAGAATATGTTATATCAGATACTTTTCTCTGTTCTCTCTTTTTCTTCCATTCATCCTTCTCTTCTGAATGAGTGTCTCTTTTATATTCGGCTTCATAGGCTTAGGTGGCAGGTTGAATATGAACGTTTGAATAATGCCGTTAATCCTATGTTACCGTTGAGAAGTACATCTTCATTAATGCTTAGCAGGGTTGACTTGCTTTATCTCTGAAAAGTAGTCCTGACACCTCTGCTCTGACAAAAGCATTCTGACTTCTGAGTATGTGATGTTTACTCTTGTATTCTTGCTGACGGATGATCATCATTCATCCGCAAGTGGTAATCTTGCTCCGCAAGTGTTAAGCTCTGAGTCCCAATATCAAGAGTCTTTCCATCCGGAAGCTCATTTGCATCCGGAAGCGTGACCATGTTCTGCACATACTGGTTAGTCCAACATAGCAATATATATCTAAGAATTATACATGCTGTGGGAAGCTTGTTTGCTATGGGGAGTAGTTTACTTAGACTGTGTTCTGATTTGGTCTATGATGTATCCGGAAGCATTCTTACATCCGGAAGTAAAATCACTGGATGAAGGATTTTTGTTCACTATAACTCACTTTCGCTTAGTGTATTTCATTCCAACACTCAGCGCTAGTCACTTAAGCTATCGGAAGCACTTTTACTTGACGTAGTGAACTTACTGACGCTTAGGGATATATTTCTTTTATCACCCTGTGTCAGTCTAAATCTATCAGGAAGTGCTTTCACTTGGCGAAGTAAACTCACTGACGCTTGGGGTAATATCTAGTCTATCGCTCTGCGCCAGTCTAAGTCTAACAGGAAGCAAACTCACTTCCGATTTGAGTCATAGCTTAGTCTTAAGGTTTGTGTACCTAATTCTCATGGACTAAGTTATTTCCCCAGTGATTTACTCGCTGACGCTGGGGGATGAAAACATTCATCCGCATGCGCAAGTCCTAATCTATCCGGAAGTAAATTCTCATCCGGAAGCACTCTTACTTGGGATCCTATGTTATCCTATTGCTTCCTAGGCACTTGGTCTAATCCTCTATATTTTAGTCTTCATCAAAACTTAAGATTCTAACAAAAACAAGCAATCCAAGATGGGTATTTTTTGTACAAGTTTTAAAATAATATTCTCCCAAAACCACTAATCATAAGAAATATGCAAGTCAAAACACTATGCCTATCCAAAATTCAACACACACCCCCACACTTAAACAACACATTGTCCTCAATGTAACATGTATCTAATAAGCATAGACAACATCAAAACTCATAGCAACCATCACCAAAAAGTATCACGGGTCTAGAAATAAATGCAGACTCAAAGAAAAAAATGACTCTACTAACACTAAACTAACTTTTTCTACTGGTTTACCCCATTCCCCCACACTTAAACTACACCACATCCATTCAAGTCAATATATAGTCAAAATATGAGGTGAGAAGTAGAAGGGTAAATGAAAGGGACAACATGACATTTAAAACACTTCAAACTCTTGTGGGAAAAGTTCTCGTCTCGAATGAGAAACATGAAAGTCTTCATATAAGCTCTTTCTCCCACACTCTCCTTCCTTGGTGTTGTTTGTTTTGTTTCCTGCAAGAAAAATTCTAAAAATGCAGCAGTACCAAATTCTAGGAAAGGAGACATTTTATCTATGTAAGTATCACAACCAAGGAAGTCAATCATGCCCACATCTATAGAAGTAAAACAAATATCCTCAGTTGTAAAACACTCAATTGCATATGTATCAGAAATCACAAAGTCTAACTCAAGATCGAGACATAAAGCATCGGTCACACAAGCACAAGAAGTGGTAGATGAAGAAGTAGGAGAAGAATGAGTGGTATTAGAAGCACAACAAACACTTTCTTCACTAGATATGTCTGGTGGAAGGTCACAAGATAGTATTTGCTCAAAAGATCCTCTTTCAACAACATCATTATCATTTATGCATGGAGAATCTTTCATAATTGCACTCACAAAATCATTTAGTTCAATGGAACAAAAATCAGGGTCATCCTTAACAACAACACAATTTTCATTCTCAACTATCTCATGCTCAAGAATCTCATCTCTCTCAACACTAGTATATGCATCATGTTCAATATTAGAATCATTCATTGTATCCAAGGGAAACTCATTAGATTCATCAAACAAGTGTTTATTTATATCATTGCAATGCTTACAAGTTTCAAATTCCATACATGAACAAGATTTTATCACATTCAAATCAACAACAACATCATGACTAGAAGAAAGGAGTAAAGCATGTTCATCACAAGAAGAACCCATGACAGTGCAATCAACATTCTCAATTGAACTAATATTAATTGGAGCATTAGAGTGAGTATGTTCAATCAAGTGGTACATCAAAGGATGAATAGATTTATTATAAATAGGAATATTACCTTTGGAGGAGTGAATCTTCTCTTGAGGTTGTGGGGTATCCTCCTTTGTTTCTTCAACTTGTGTAAGAGGCTTACTAAAAGAATTTTCCATTGGTGAACATAAATCTCCAAGATTAGAACTTTTGATCTCTGGCATCTGGAATTCATCTTCCCTTTGACCAAAACTAGCACAAAACTGATCCAATTTAGTGTTGAGTTTATTACTCAACTCCCGTGCCATCTCCATTAATTTAGTCCATTCATTAGACTCATACAATTGTGGAGGTGGAGGGTCAAGAGGTGGTGGTTGATATGGAGTATGATATGCTGAAGGGTTTGGAGGATAATAAGGCTTTTGGTAAGGAGAATAATTTGGTGGATATGGATTTTCAAAGTATGGATGATGGTTAGGTGGAGAATAAGGTTGGTCTTGCCATCTTGATTCGTAGGATGTACGAGAAGAGTTGAAACTGGGCGCTACATGAGAGAACTCATCACAAAATGAGGAAGGTTCTTTATACCTTATGGTGGTATTTCCTACAAAAGAATGACACTCAAATGGATCATGGTTATAATCAAAGTTTCTATAATTCCAAGACATGATAATTCAATTAAGCCTTAGTCTTTACGCCTTGGGGTTCAAATGCAAATATAATTATTTACCAAGGATTGTAGCAAGTGTACTTTCCCGGATCGTCTCTCTACGGAGTCTTTAACTAACTACCTAAATTAACTAAGTGAATGCAATAACAATAAAGATGGGGTTTTTGTGATTACCTAGATTACTAAACTAAACTACTATATTTTTGGTATTTTTAATTTGTAAGAAGACGAGTAAAGATAAGGTGTGAACTATATGAGATGAGAGTGGGTCATTCAATGGATTTAGCAACCTTCCTAACTTCACTTATGATGTGGGAGTAATTAATCGAAGTTCTAATAGGAAACCTAGAGCAATCGCATCTAGTCTACTTACCAAATCAACTAACTAATGTGGCACATCGCTCATTGTAACAATCTATTACTAATTACTTAATTAACCAATAATATCCATTTTAGATCTAAAAACCTCTTTACTAACTATGATAGAAAAAGGATTGTCATAATATCAATGTCCTATCATAGTTATAAAAGAAATTTCCTAATGATTAAATATTATCCATGATAGAAAAGAATAAACTAATACAACACAGCTGCTATCATGGATAATTTATTGCTAACCATGTTAGAAGGGATTTGTCTAACATGGTTAATAAACAAAACTAATTGATATTAAACAATATATATATATATATATATATATATATATATATATATATATATATATATATATATATATATATATATCTGTGTGTGTGTGTGTGTGGAAACGAATGCAGGCCTATACAAATTGGCAATATACAATTCAAAATAAACTATATAACTTCTACTACCTAATTCCCTTTCCTGATGTTTGCGCTTGTGCATGAATACCTGCAAAAATGTCAGTAATCGTGGGATGAGACAATTTGTCCCAGTAATCACCGCTTAACTCACTATAACAGTGAGATGTGCGGTAGCGAGGGCGTCTAAAGGGTACCTCATTTTAAAACCATTTTACAAAAGGGGTCACCTGGAACCTTTACAACCGCAAGTTTTAGACCGGGATCACTTGCAACCTTACAACCACAATTTTGCACAGGTTCACTTGCAACCTTGCTAACTAACTCCCTCTTACAACCTGCAAGGGTTCAACCTTTACAAATAAAGGATTTTCTAAAACTTAGTTCATTTTAAGAACGGATAATGTTACACACTTAAGTACAATTAATGCTCTTAATAAATGAAGAGACTTAACTACAAAGAGTACAAGATAAGTAAATGAAAAGAACTCTCAATGTGTTAAATGCTCTCTAGCTTTTCTAGGCAGCTTTGAATGCTTGAAGGATATTCTCAGTTTCTCACTCTAGCTTTCTTCAAGATGTCAAAGTTATCTTCATAAATGAAGATGAGCTTGCTTATATAGTCTTCATGTATTCTCACTCTTGGTAGGTGGGTTAGCCGTTTGAATATGGCCGTTTATCCCATGTTACCGTTTGCCCATTAATTGCTTCATTAATTCTTAGCAGGGTTGACTTTGCTTTATCTCTGAAAAGTAGTTCTGACAACTCTGCTCTGCCAAAAAGCACTCTGACACTGCACTGCTCTGACCGTTCTGACATTCTGATTGCTTGCGGAAACAAGTCCACATCCGGAAGCAACATCACTCAGTGTACTGCATTTTGAACGTTAGCCTTAACAATAATAGCACATACTCACATGCAGTGGGAGTTTACTTAGTCTGGGGGAGCTCTCTTACATCTGGAAGCAATTCCACATCCGGAAGCACTTCCACTGGACGTTGGGTTATGATCATATTATACTCACTGACGCTCAGTGTTGTTCAAACCAACAGCCAGCGCTAGTCACTAAGCAATCGGAAGCAAATCCACTGGACGTTGGGTTATGATCATATTATACTCACTGACGCTCAATGTTGTTCAAACCAACAGCCAGCGCTAGTCACTAAGCAATCGCAAGCAAATCCACATCCGGAAGCTTCCTAACTTAGTCTCAAGGATTTTATACAACTAATGTTCTTAGACTGAGTTATGACTTAGTGAAATACTTGTTGCCGCTGGGGGATGAGATGTTCATCCGCGAGCGCTAGTCCTAGTCCATCCAGAAGTAAATCCACATCCGGTTGTACTCTTACTTGGGGTTCTATATTAGCCTAATTTTCTCTAAGTGTTTAGCTCATTCTTTCATATTTTAGTCTTCATCAAAACTTAAGATTCTAACAAATTCCGTTTTCATTGCAGAATGGGAACGGTTGGGCTCTCAAATGCCTTAACAACCGTAGGGGCGGTTGGGCTCTAAAATGCCTTAACAACCGTAGGTCACTTCTCTCAATAAGTTGACCTATAATCCCCGATCCAATCAATCCAAAAGGGATCATCAGTACAAATAACTGTCGATTGGCCTATCGACAGTTATCATCGCGTGATGGTACAAAAATCTCAGTGTCATGCAAAGCTCACCATATCCATATCCATCCACAATATTCAATGTTTTTCTTAATAATTCTCTCCACAACCTCTAATTCAACATCTCATTCCTACCCTCATAAGATACATCCAATCCATGATACCTCTCAATATTTCTGTCAAAGTATCCAAATACCAATGTATATACACTCACATACAGTACAACAATATCACCAGCCAGGATACTACCATAGTAAGTCAAATTCTTTATATGAAAATAATCGAGTTTGAAAGGCACCCGATAGCCTGTTTTATATGAAAATAACTTTTCAAAGATAATATATGTATATAGAGGGTGAGAAAGGATTTTAAGAAAATCCCAGCTAACGTCACCCTCATTGTTATAGCAAGGTTAAGTGTGATTACCTGTCGCCCTTTAGCAATCCACTGCCTTTCCTTACCATTTCTATAGATTTTCCTTCAAGTGTTATCACCACTATATATTCCTATAATGATATGATACAAAATTATAAATTAATATCATTTCACTACATAATGCTTAACCTCTCTCTCTATTATCCATATTACTACCCAATCCCTTTTTGATTATATTGTTCCTTATTTTCTTTCTTTTCCATCGAGTACATACATATCACACACATACATGTTTACATTTCAAAAGAGAAACTTAGTATCCATCAATCACTAATCCACTGCGAATCAAAATAATACAAGTAAAATTATATCAACACACCATTTTTCAATCAAAATCAATGTTTACAATCATACATCGTACAATCAATTCACACATTACCTATTAAGTTTTCAAGTCAAAACAGCATCATGTGAATCAACATCAACAATCTTAGAATAACAAATGCATATTGGAATAACATCAATTATCTAAGTAAAATAAGGATGCATTCATAGTAATCAAGTGATCAATATTCATCAAACAAACACAAGATCTCATCAATGAAACATAAACCAATCTTTTCAGCCAAAACAAATATTCTCCTTATACTCCTTAAGCTTTAAACACATATCTTTTAATATCCTTTATAACACATGCCTATAAATACAATATCTTGTCTGTGAGCTCAAAAATTAATTACCAACAAGGTTTATTTCACTCCACACTCCAAACAACATAGAGAATCTTAGCCAAGACAAAAGAAAGAACTAAAACCTTAAAACTTTAAAACTCATTTTCAGCCACGCAGCAAGACACAGAAATTAGGGTCTTACCAATTAAAAATCATTAAGCTCCAAAATTTAATAGCGCATAGAACATTGGAATGACTAAACCAAACAAAGCCAAGTTACATAGCAAAGTCAAAACCACAAGAATAAACCAATGTTACCAATGTAGCATTAAAACAATTACCTTCCATTCTCTATAATTAAATTATAGTTGAGAATGTCCTCAACATTAAACCAATTCAGCCCCTAAACCATCCAAATTCCCTTCTTCTAAATCATAGTTCCTTAATTTTCTAATCCACTTCTTTCAAAATGAATCCCTCAACAACTAAGTATGCTTCCTTACAATGAACATTCTATATACACATATTAACCTTTTTGCAGCCACAATTTATTATTACAATACACAAATCACAATTCAAACCAAACCATGCCTAATCAAACCAAACATCTTCATTCCTAAAAATTCTCAATCCAACAGAAACGTTACAACTCAATTAAAGCTTCACTTGAAAGCACCCAAGTTTCTACATATACATATCAAGACATACATTTCTTCTCTTCACATGTTATACATCCTACAGCTTCTCACATAATGTTGATATACTTGTAATTTTAGCAAGCATAAAACCAGCATTCCAGAAAATTCACAGAAGGTCATTGTATCAACATGATGCTGAATAATCAAAAAAACAGGGCACTAAACTGCAAAAACATAATTAACCTCATATTCAGCCAAAACTGTAAACAGAAAAATCCCAAACAAAACGAGCAACTCTCACTATATGCACCTGCGCAACCACATAAGTGACTGCACTTTGACCAAAATCACATACATAATGAAGACAGATTTTTAACTTGCCTTTCCTCTTTTAAATTTAGCCAATCAATCAACAAAACAATAATCAAACAGAGAAAGAGAACTGAACATAAGAATACTTAAACAAAAATCATTATCAGCCCACAAATCACCCAAAATTTTACATGTAAAGCCATATTAAAACTTTTGGTGAACTCATACATTTACCCTTATCAAACACACATGCCAACAACCCATTTGATCAGTAGAAAAGACATAGACATCCAAATGTATACATCCATAACATGCTATCATATGGAATGTAATATGCAACCCAAAATAATATACAATCAGTTATACAAATCACATAGTCAAAGTTGAAGCTCTAAAAATGTTCAGTGAGCCATTGGGTTTGAAAACCCAACATTTAGGCTTGTTGCTACCTTTTGAAAATAATCAAAGTAAGAGTCTAATCTTGTTCAATAATCAAAGTATTGAATCTGTAACTTCAATTTAAATAATTTAACTCAAAACCCTAACCCCCAAATTCGGAATCTCTCAGCCTTACACAAAACCAGAGGAAAATAGCTATGAAAGGGGATACCTAAGCTTGAATCCCAACTTCCATGCTCCACTGTAAACAGCCGCCGTCCGCCTTGAGTTCGCCGGAAAATGAAGGAGTAGTGAGGGAAATCAAGAAACTGAGAGAAAAGAATGAGGAATCGGAGTATAAGTATAGAAGTATGAATGAATCTATGGGTAAGAACTCACCCAAGCTTGAAAACGAGTTCATGCCCAACGTTGGTGGGATTCTCCGCCGAAATCGGTACCGCCACCCACGCTGGAAGCTCGCTGCGGGCTCGCCATAACGAAAGGGATGAACGGCGGAGGAAGAGAGAGCACGTCGCCGGAGGAAGAAAGGTCGGAGCTTGAGAGAGGGAGGAAGTGATGGAAGAAGAAGACGAAAGTGAAGAAGAAATGGGGGGGGGGGGGCGACGGATTTGAGGCAAGGAAGGAGAAGAAGAAATGTAATATTAGGGCTTTTAGGGGAGAATTACAAAAATACCCTTCTATCTTTGTTTAATTACCTACACATTTTAAATCCTACCTTATTCTAAATTATGATATAGATCCATATACCAACTTACATATTTTCTCTCATCATAGTATTTCCTATGCCGTACCATATTTTTAACAAGAGTTTTAATTTAAAACTCAAACTTTAACTATTTTTCTTTAATTTCCAAAGAAAATAGGCATATTATCTTCTTAAAATGTAATTATCCCCATTTACCTATTTACAATGCCTTCTAATTGAATAGTAATATCCAAATGCCTTAATTAATTCCCTATTATCTCTAATTGAAATTTTGGGATGTTACAATTCTCCCTACCTTTTAGAAATTTTGTCTCCAAAATTTACTAAACATAACACCTAACACTAAGAAATATGCAACCCAGCTGTGTATTCTTCATATCATCTCTAATCATTTCACCACTCAACGCCATCTTCCGTTGTCCATTCTTAGTCAATATATCGGTACTCCACCAATTCTCATCCTACTTCCCTTAACTAACCTTCATTTACTAGCCACCTAAGCCTCAAATCACTTGTATGAAAGTCCAACATCCTAAATGGCAACACATATACAACTATCTTTCCCAAATTTAATCAAACTATTGCTTTTCCTTGACTTTAGTCATTCATCCTTCAACTATTTGAATGGTCACACTTCCAATCATCATCATTCCTACCGTAAGTCATTTAACCTTTGGAAAAAGATTTCAAACGAACCCAAATAAAATTTGATTGTCCTATATACCAAAGTCATAATTCTAACCTAGGATGGGTCATAAAAACTCAAACTATCTTGCCACTTCAAATCAAAAATTTCCTTGATTTCACATAATTCCTCAATCCATATCCAATTAATCACTAATATTTTACATCCTTTTACTTCTTCTTCCCTTATCTTCATCCAAAACCACATTTTCAATCTTTACCATAGCTAAACCACCAGCAATTCACAAGGTAATATTCTAGTTTCCATATTATCAATCATTCTCATGCAACTAATTTACCGAACCAAAGGTCTATTATCATTACTTTCAGCCATCCTTCCATTCCAAAAATCTAATGAACACTAATCTAAACAAACAAACAACATCTCATTTCATTCTTCAAGCCAAATTTCCAGAAAATGAAATAACTACTTCCTATATCATAATACACTTTGCATACCACCAGAATACTTATTTATTTAAAAACCAAACCAGAAATTTGTATTAACCATATTAAACCATAAGACCAGCCAACCATACCTCAAGATCACCATACCCTTTAGACTTGCACCCTTAGTCTCACATCAACCACAATAAAAACATCAACGATTCAATTTAATCATGCTTTTAATAACCGTTTGAAGTATTAGCATAACCAAGAATCAGTTCACTACCCATAGAACCGTTCTCAAACTAGGTAAAAATTACATTTCTTTGAGAAAACGTTCAGCCAGATACGGAAAAGAAAATGAACTCATTCCCATCATCCAAACTGGGTTTCAAGTCATATAATATAATATCACATCAACCACCCTTTTCCAAAGAGAGAAGACACCCATTCAACCATTGCACATATCGAATAGCATCAACACTTGTTACTTGTTTCACCATGTCCTAAAATATCACTTATGGAACATGGAAAATTGACAAAATAAGTGAGCTTTTACATGATAACCATCATAAAATCAACTAAATCTTCATGACTCCCAGTCATAACTCTATTAATCATACAACTTGAGCCACTAAATCTCATATAGTTTATTGCCTATTCTAATAAAAACAAGACAACTCAATGCACTTACAAGCCATTAAACCATCTTAGTCAATACTATACACTAGAATTATTAACATACTCAAGTCTAAGTTCAGTTCAATCCTTAACCACAAACCAAAATAGCAAATGAAAACCCCTTAGATCAATAATTTGATGTTTGAAGAAAGAGGGGACAAAAACCATTCTAACTAGTTCAAACTTAGAATGCACGCAAGGTTCATGCTTTCACCAACTCAAACATATATAATTAACAATAGATATTTCAATCCATTTTCAAAATAAAAGCACTTGTCCAAAAATCACATCTCAAAAATCAACTAACGTAATTACTAGAGAATTCAATACCATTCATAGGCTTCCATCAGTCAAACCAATTTAATTTACCAGCGAAGTCCAACAAAAGGCTATCAATCATTCTTCAACAAAATCAAAGATTACAATAATACATTCTACAAATCATACAACTTAAATCACCAATCACCACAATTTACAACTAATTAAAATCAGAAGAGACAGTTAAATGACAATCAATTGATATTTTACAATTATTTTATCCAATTATACAATATTGACTTGCAAAACTTTTCAATTTCCTACAATTAGCTACATAAAAATTCAGTTAAAAATCACTTTTGAACAAAGACTTACCTTTCGGAGCCATCCACCCATGAATTAGTGAGGGCTACCAACATCTATTACTAAGGGGGCTGCTTCCAATCACTAAATATCGTGAGGAAGCCTCCAGCCACTTAATATAAATGGGTAACAACCTTTCACTTCTAATGGTGATGTGACCTCCAACCATTATTTTACTAATTAATACTTAATAAATAATAGGGTTAAGGTGCATTTTTAGTGCTCTAGAATATAGCAAAGTGCACTTAACATAATACACAATATTGTGGTCCATTTGTGGTAACCAACAATTATTTTCGTGGCTTATTTAGTAATGACGTTAAATAAGTTAAGTTTGACCGTCATGTGTCAAATATTGACCGTTAAATTGTGGGGTAAAGGAGCATTTTCAGTACTTTAGAATATAGAAGGAGCACTAAACATAATATACAATATTTTAGTCCATTTGTGATAACTAATTTTTTTTTCATTGCTTATCTAGTAATTCGTTAGCTAAAACTCACTTTTGTAAGATAAAATCTAACGTGACATAATGATGTAATATATGTATATTGAAATGACAATGTAACGAACATTATTTTGAGTTTATAACAATGTAATTAGATAGAAGTAACTCTTCTTCTATTACATCATAGGGTCATTAATTTGCGTCAAGCCAGTATGACCAACCCGTTTTAATTTGTGTCGAGCCAGTATGACCAACCCATTTTAACTCAGTAAGGCCAACATGTTTAGTTTATGATTTTTTGCTTACACTTTTTATATATGTAAAATACTAATGACTTATTAGTTTATACATGCATGATATTAGGATAGTCTATGGATCTTTATAACTTTGTAGTGTTTAATTATTTGACACTTTGAATAATATTGTGACTTAGTTGTTTATGGTGATTAAATATTGTATATTATGTTTGATGCCCCTTCTATATTCTAGAGTACTGAAAATGCTCCTTTACCGCACAATTTAACGGTCAAAATTTGACACATAACGGTCAAATTTAACTTATTTAACGTCGTTACTAAATAAGCCACGAAAATAATTCTTGGTTACCACAAATAGACCACAATATTGTGTATTATGTTAAGTGCACTTTGCTATATTCTACAGTACTAAAAATGCACCTTAACCCTAAATAATAAACATACAGATTAAGATTAAGAATAATAAAATAACAATTATGTAATAAGAGTATGATCCAATTTAATTAGATCAAATAACAATGACTACTCATTAATTAACAAATCCATCACTTATCAACAGAATAAAACAAATAATATAAATAATTTGAACATTTGAATAACACAAACAATAGCCAAACAAACCATAATTGCAATAGGATTTCAATTAAAACAATCAAACAACACAAGTCAAATCATCAATAAATCAACAATTTAACAAACAAAACAAGATCAATCATTTCTTATTCCACCACCTAAATGTCACTATATATTGTTATTTTTGAATTATTTTAATCCCTTAACCCAATAAGGTATCTCATGATGCCTCGATTATGATTATGGTCGACTCATAATTATAATCGAAACCCCAGAGAAGCATCCTTATTTCGTCATTCTCATAAAATTCTTATCAATATCTTGCTTATTTCATTATTCTTCTTATATTCTTCTCAACCTCTCCACAATACCTATTCATTTGCTCTTATCACTCTCTCCCCACCACAGGATGAGTGATATTCCTCTCAAAATGCCAGATATTCATGCACATAAAGAAGGGAATACTAAGAATGTATATTGCCAATCTACATGCAATGCAGCACAGTCCTAGGTTATCGTATACCAAATACTGATAACCAAGTTGTAACAATCTGTTACTAATTACTTAATTAACCAATAATATCCATTTTAGATCTAAAAACCTCTTTACTAACTATGATAGAAAAAGGATTGTCATAATATCAATGTCCTATCATAGTTAGAAAAGGAATTTCCTAATGATTAAATATTATCCATGATAGAAAAGAATAAACTAATACAACACAGCTCCTATCATGGATAATTTATTGCTAACCGTGTTAGAAAGGATTTGTCTAACATGGTTAATAAACAAAACTAATTGATATTAAACAATATATATATATATATATATATATATATATATATATATATATATATATATATATATATATATATATATATGTATATATATATATATATGCGGAAACGAATGCAGGCCTATACAAATTGGCAATATACAATTCCAAATAAACTATATAACTTCTACTACCTAATTCCCTTTCCTGATGTTCGCGCTTGTGCATGAATACCTGCAAAAATGTCAGTAATCGTGGGATGAGACAATTTGTCCCAGTAATCACCGCTTAACTCACTATAACAGTGAGATGTGCGGTAGCGAGGGCGTCTAAAGGGTACCTCATTTTAAAACCAGTAATATATATATCCATGTCAAATCTTTTTCCATTCATCATTCAAAACCCTCCATCAATTTCCCATGTATCACTCAACATCCCTCAGTCAATTCCATATTAACTACATTTCATCTTCCCATACACCAATCAAATAATACTACCACAACAGCTCTCACACTCGCCTATAGATGCATTTTGCCATCACGGTGCATTCATGCATCTAATCTTCACTATATGATTTGACACTGTGCCTCTCTCTACAAGGAGGAGGCAAATTTCCCTCTCTGGCAATCCCCAGAGAGGGAACCCCAATTGTGTTTCCATTGAAGAATGGGAACGGTTGGGCTCTCAAATGCCTTAACAACCGTAGGGGCGGTTGGGCTCTAAAATGCCTTAACAACTATAGGTCACTTCTCTCAATAAGTTGACCTATAATCCCCGATCCAATCAATCCGAAAAGGATCATTAGTACAAATAACTGTCGATTGGCCTATCGACATTTATCATCGCGCGATGGTACAAAAATCTCAGTGTCATGCAAAGCTCACCATATCCATATCCATCCACAATATTCAATGTTTCCCTTAATGATTCTCTCCACAACCTCTAATTCAACATCTCATTCCTATCCTCATAAGATACATCCAATCCATGATACCTCTCAATATCCCTGTCAAAGTATCCAAATACCAATGTATATACACTTACATACAGTACAACAATATCACCAGCCAGGATACTACCATAGTAAGTCAAATTCTTTATATGAAAATAATCGTGTTTGAAAGGCACCCGATAGCCTGTTTTATATGAAAATAACTTTTCAAAGATAATATATATATAGAGGGTGAGAAAGGATTTTAAGAAAATCCCAGCTAACGTCACCCTCATTGTTATAGCATGGTTAAGTGTGATTATCTGTCGCCCTTTAGCAATCCACTGCCTTTCCTTACCATTTCTATAGATTTTCCTTCAAGTGTCATCACCACTATATATATTCCTATAATGATATGATACAAAATTATAAATTAATATCAATTGACTACATAATGCTTAACGTCTCTCTCTATTATCCATATTACTACCCAATCCCTTTTTGATTATATTGTTCCTTATTTTCTTTCTTTTCCATCGAGTACATACATATCACACACATACATGTTTATATTTCAAAAGAGAAACTTAGTATCCATCAATCACTAATCCACTGCGAATCAAAATAATACAAGTAAAATTATATCAACACACCATTTTTCAATCAAAATCAATGTGCTTACAATCATACATCGTACAATCAATTCACACATTACCTATTAAGTTTTCAAGTCAAAACAGCATCATGTGAATCAACATCAACAATCTTAGAATAACAAATGCATATTGGAATAACATCAATTATCTAAGTAAAATAAGGATGCATTCATAGTAATCAAGTGATCAATATTCATCAAACAAACACAAGATCTCATCAATGAAACATAAACCAATCTTTTCAGCCAAAACAAATATTCTCCTTACACTCCTTAAGCTTTAAACACATATCTTTTAATATCCTTTATAACACATGCCTATAAATACAAAATCGTGTCTGTGAGCTCAAAAATTAATTACCAACAAGGTTTATTTCACTCCACACTCCAAACAACATAGAGAATCTTAGCCAAGACAAAAGAAAGAACTAAAACCTTAAACCAAACACAGAGATTAGGGTCTTACCAATTAAAAATCATTAAGCTCCAAAATTTAATAGCGCATAGAACATTGGAATGACTAAACCAAACAAAGCCAAGTTACATAGCAAAGTCAAAACCACAATAATAAACCATGTTTATCAATGTAGCATTAAAACAATTACCTTCCATTCTCTATAATTAAATTATAGTTGAGAATGTCCTCAACATTAAACCAATTCAGCCCTTAAACCATCCAAATTCCCTTCTTCTAAATTATAGTTCCTTAATTTTCTAATCCACTTCTTTCAAAATGAATCCCTCAACAACTAAGTATGCTTCCTTACAATGAACATTCTATATACACATATTAACCTTTTTGCAGCCACAATTTATTATTACAATACACAAATCACAATTCAAACCAAACCATGCCTAATCAAACCAAACATCTTCATTCCTAAAAATTCTCAATCCAACAGAAACGTTACAACTCAATTAAAGCTTCACTTGAAAGCACCCAAGTTTCTACATATACATATCAAGACATACATTTCTTCTCCTCACATGTTATACATCCTACAGCTTCTCACATAATGTTGATATACTTGTAATTTTAGCAAGCATAAAACCAGCATTCCAGAAAATTCACAGAAGATCATTGTATCAACATGACGGTGAATAATCAAAGAAACAGGGCACTAAACTGCAAAAACATAATTAACCTCATATTCAGCCAAAACTGTAAACAGAAAAATCCCAAATAAAACGAGCAACTCTCACTATATGCACCTGCGCAACCACATAAGTGACTGCACTTTGACCAAAATCACATACATAATGAAGACAGATTTTTAACTTGCCTTTCCTCTTTTAAATTTAGCCAATCAATCAACAAAACAATAATCAAACATAGAAAGAGAACTGAACATAACAGAATACTTAAACAAAAATCATTATCAGCCCACAAATCACCCAAAATTTTACATGTAAAGCCATATTAAATCTTTTGGTGAATTCATACATTTACCCTTATCAAACACACATGCCAACAACCCATTTGATCAGTAGAAAAGACATAGACATCCAAATGTATACATCCATAACATGCTATCATATGGAATGTAATATGCAACCCAAAATAATATACAATCAGTTATACAAATCACATAGTCAAAGTTGAAGCTCTAAAAATGTTCAGTGAGTCATTGGGTTTGAAAACCCAACATTTAGGCTTGTTGCTATCTTTTTAAAATAATCAAAGTAAGAGTCTAATCTTGTTCAATAATCAAAGTATTGAATCTGTAACTTCAATTTAAATAATTTAACTCAAAACCCTAACCCCCAAATTCGGAATCTCTCAGACTTACACAAAACCAGAGGAAAATAGCTATGAAAGGGGATACCTAAGCTTGAATCCCAACTTCAATGCTCCACTGTAAACCGCCGCCGCCGCCGCCGTCCGCCTTGAGTTCGCCGGAAAATGAAGGAGCAGTGAGGGAAATCAAGAAACTGAGAGAAAAGAATGAGAAATCGGAGTATAAATATAGAAGTATGAATGAATCTATGGGTAAGAACTCACCCAAGCTTGAAGACGAGTTCATGCCCAACGTTGGTGGGATTCTCCGCCGAAATCGGTACCGCCACCCACGCTGGAAGCTCGCTGCGGGCTCGCCAGAACGAAAGGGATGAACGGCGGAGGAATAGAGAGCACGTCGCCGGAGGAAGAAAGGTCGGAGCTTGAGAGAGGGAGGAAGTGACGGAAGAAGAAGACGAAAGTGAAGAAGAAATGGGGGGGCGACGGGTATGAGGCAAGGAAGGAGAAGAAGAAATGTAATATTAGGGCTTTTAGGGGAGAATTACAAAAATACCCTTCTATCTTTGTTTAATTACCTACACATTTTAAATCCTACCTTATTCTAAATTATGATATAGATCCATATACCAACTTACATATTTTCTCTCATCATAGTATTTCCTATGCTGTAGCATATTTTTAACAAGAGTTTTAATTTAAAACTCAAACTTTAACTATTTTTCTTTAATTTCCAAAGAAAATAGGCATATTGTCTTCTTAAAATGTAATTATCCCCATTTACCTATTTACAATGCCTTCTAATTGAATAGTAATATCCAAATGCCTTAATTAATTCCCTATTATATCTAATTGAAATTTTGGGATGTTACACTTATTCAATTAATTAACATGGCAAGTATTAAAAACCAACTTCGTAGTATTGATTCAAGACAAACATGCATAGAGACTCTAGTTAGGAAAACTCCCTAACTATGGACCTAGTGTCCAACTACACATACAATCGCACATATAATTGGCATATACTACAAATCCAAAGGAGATTTAGAATGAAGAACATCTATAGCATTAAGTCATGAAAACAATACCAAAGGTTCAAACACATAATAGAAATCTCTAAATTACATGATTGACCAACAAAACCCATAGTATGAAATTGTTCCAATACACACACATACAACAATATGAATTGAAATACATATATGAATTGAACAATTAAAACTAAGTAACTCCCCCTTGAAGAACTAGAAGTTCCGGTTGCTTTCATCCATCGAACTCACCACCAATGGTTTAGCCGCTCATCGAACAAAGCACGAACACACGATCAATGGACGTGGATGCCATGGAATTGATGGTTGAAGGTTGAAAGTGATGATGGACAATGGAGGAAGGGATGAAATTTCGTGCTAGGCCTTTGAGGTATGAAGGTAATTGGGTGGTGGATGAAGGATGGAAGAAAGATGGAAAGATTTAGGTGCTTGAGTGTAGTGGAATTGCTTGGACAGTGGTTGTTGTGTGGTGAATGGTTGTTGTCTCCTTAATTTCGTGCTCCTCCCTTCCTTATATAATAAGTGATCATAAACCATGCTTGGAGAGCAAGAATTTCCCAAATTAAGTGCCCAAAGCCAATAGGAAAGAGTTGGGGACCAAGAATTGCCTAAAAGAGATAATACTTTTCTAAAATGGAAGGAAGATTGCTTGAAGAATAAAATTTTATAGTATTTTCGTGCTCCCCCCTTATGTAGCATAAAAGATGACTCAAAACCATCCTAATTGACCTAGGATTTCCAAAATTGAATGCCCAAAGCATATAAAAAAGGTTTGAGGCACAAAAACTTCCTAAAAACAAGGGAATCACTCTCAAAATAGGAAATAATGAAGGGGCAAGTGATGAACACATTTTTACACTCCTTTTAGGACTAGGATTGCTTGGGGAAGTCATCTATCAAGAATAGGAAACAATTGGAGAAGAGTCATTCCTTGAAATAATTAGTCCTAATTGAAATAGGACTTTCCAAATATGTGTCTTGATCTTGTGCTCTTCAATATGATCCTCCTCCTTTTCCTCCTAAAATAGGAAATTAGGAAATATGTGAAGTATATCAAGTCCATAAAATATAAAATGCTTTAGTTAGTTGCCTAATATGCTCAATTATCATTAAAATGCAACTAACTCATCAAACCTAGACTCAACATGAAATGACATCTAATTCCTATTATTTTTGACCATTTGACATGCTAATTTCACATGTTTAGTGGTATAAAAGCATATAAATATCATGCACAATCAGAAATTCCAAGGTAACTAGAGCACCTTGTGAAAAGAAATTCCTAACCAAATTTGTCCAGGTAAGTAGGCAGTTTAAAAGAACAATGCAAGAGCTTTCTAACAAGGCCAAAACTGCCAAAAACATTGGCCTACAGCTCAAACAGTTTAAGCTCAAAATCACCTATACCGATTAGCACTTTTCAGAAAACAGGGCAACTTGCAAAATTAATTCCGGATAGCACAGAAGGAGATTCAGAGCAAGTAGTATATCAAATTAAATCTAATATCTCCTAGTTTATCCAGTTAAAACATTTTGTCAAAATTCGCCCTAACCAATTCCCAGTTTCAAACAAATATAGTAAGACTGAATTACAAACACTTTCAGATAGATTTTTCCAGCACTTACACCAATACTTTCCAAAATGATTCCAACGACTTTCAAGCCAACAAAAACAATTCTAACAAGCTCAATATATGCACAATGTACCACAAAAACAGTTTTACAAAATTCAAAACAGTCTAGTGGCAATTTAGGAATCTAGAGCCCCTAAATTCAATCACTTATGTCACTATTTTTCCAGCAAATTGCACACAATTTCCAAGCAATGTTTAGGCTAACTAGAGCAGCCTTTTAACCAAGATCAGTCCAGAATATATGCACTAAACACTGTGCAAAGTAAACACTAAAACAGATATAACCAAGTGCACAAACAAGCAAGTTACCGAATACACCAAAGAACCAAAACAAATTAAAATTGTGACAACTATTACCTAAAACTAGCAAGACTATTAAACCAAAATTGGAAACGGCACCGTTTGATTTACTCTTTTTGTCGCCTAAAAGAATTATCAAATAAAAACTAGAATTAACTACAATAGCAAGTAACAAGTCCTAGGTCACTTCACAATTTGGTTAATTCACTTGCTTAGGTCAAATTAATACAAATTAACAAGGATGTTGAGAGTGTTGGTTAACAATTACTAAAAACAATTAAAATAAAAAAGAACACTAACTAGCCGAATTGAAAATGAGAGATCAAGTTGAGAAACACCTCCCTCTCCAAAGTACTTATGTGATTAATGATAAATGTGACCTCATGTACTTGCAAATCTTGATATAACCTAACTAAATCCTTAAGAATCTCTTAGATCTAAAAGAGATCTAGAAGAATTTAATTAGGATAATCAAGAATAATGCACTTTGCAAGCTTATCTCACACCTTATGCAACATTAAATTCTAAATCTAGAATTTAAGCAAATCAATCATTTCACAAACACAGACATAAGCTAATCACCATACATGAGTTTATGAAACTACAAACATATAAACCATAGTTTTCATGAGCTAAGCACACAAAGAGGGGTTGCAAGCCAAAATCAACTAGAACACCTAAAAGTAAAGTGTCCTAACCTTATGAAATCTAGATCTAGAGAATCATAAGGCAAAAATGTACATCTAGCTTACAACCTTAAAGATACATACAACAATTACATGAGGCCAAATGGATTTGACATCTACAAGCACATATTCCTTTGGAGAGAGAGATCTAGCAGCTTAGCCAAGCATGGTGGAGGTGAAGATGAAGAGAATCCGTGAAGAGGCCATGGAAGGGAGTGGATTTGCGTGAGGTGTGAAGGTGAGAATGGTGAAGAAGATGAAGATGAAGTTGAGAGAATTTTAGAGAAGAGAGAGAATGGGAAAGTGAGGAATGATGTGTCAAATGAAGTTGGTAGATATTTATGTGAGTGTTTAGATTAGTTAATGAGGTGTTAAAGGATGATAATGGGTTGTCAAGGAAGGTATTAGGTCGACCAAGATTGGATTTTTATGTGTATGTGGGTGTTAATGGCCAAGAGGTGTCATAAGGTGGAAGGAAGGGTATTTTGGGAATTAGGGTGAAAAATGGTTGAATGTGGCCTCCATAAAGTCTAGATTCATCCTCCCAAGCTTCCTCCTTTTTCTCCTCTCCATTGTTCTTCCTATTTTGCCCTTAATGATGCATCAACAACTCCAAATTTGAATTTGAATGTGGAGCCAAAATTACCCCTTTTGGTAACATGCAATTCCCTTGTTTTTGACAAAAGGGGTAACTTTTGTCTTATGCCTTTGCCTTTCCCTCCAAGCCAATTCCTTGCACTCCAAGCAATCCCAAAGGTTTGTGGGGCCCACGTGGGACCCCCCTACACATAGAAAAGCACCAAATAGTCAAAATGACCAAAATACTCTTGGTTACATAAAATGCAAATAATTAAGCTAGGATTTTCTACTTAATCACATATAAGCATGTGCACATAAAATCACCAATAATGATCAAATATAACAATTAAATCACACTAATTAAGCTGAATTGCACATGCTTAAACAGATAAAATTCGGTCCAATCACTTGTATCTCCCTTCTCGAGAGTCCAAAAAAATTGAAACGAACTTCGCTGTATGGCTGACAGGGTAGAGCAACGTCCCACAAAATTTCGCGGGAGTTCGATGCCGTCAATATTGGCAAATGAATTTTTCTCCGGAGACTTCGCAGATTCGGGTCTGATTCTGCGAGTACCCAAATTCGGACCCGACGGTATACTGCACATATCTCCCACCCCGTAAGCTCAAAAACCCCCGAACAAATTTTCACTCATGAGCCACTCTGTCGGCCACTGGCCAAGCATTATATTTGCTAAAGACACTCCCAAATGGGTTGAATCTGTAACATCCTGATTTTTTATTGCAAATGAATAAATAGTTGAAATTTAATCTTGCAAATGAATTTAGAAAGTTTAACGTCTTTTAGGGAATTTGTTAGGATTTTATTTTCATTATAGGTAAAAGAAAATACTTAATATTAAATTTTTGTTTAGTAATAATTTTGAACGTTCATTATTTATAAATTTTTATTTAGGATGTTGTGACATTCTTAAATTTAAATCAAAATAAGTTATGATAAAAGACAAATAATATCTAGTTCAATTCATTAAATACATAAACCAAACAAATAAAAGACAAAGTCAACAATTCTTAGTCCACATTATATTCATTATTAATTGTTATTTTCAAATTTCATTAATTTCATTAATCCCTTAACCCAATAAGGTATCTTATGATGTCTCGACTATGATTATGGTCGACTCATAATTATAATCGAAACCCTAGAGAAACATCCTTATTTCGTTATTCTTTCTAAATTCTTATCCATATATTTATTTATTTCATTATTCTTTCTATATTCATCTCAAGCTCGCCACACTACCTATTCAATTGCATTTATCACTCTCTCACCACCACGGGAAGAGTGATATTCCTCTCAAAATAGCAGATATTCATGCACATAAGGAAGGGAAACTATAGAATGTATATTGCCAATCTATATGCAATGCAACACAGTCCAGGGTTATCGTATACTAAATACTGATAACCAAGTTGTAACATACTGTTACTTAATCACTAATTAACTAATGATATCCATTTTACTTATATAATCTATTTACTAACTATTATAGGAAAAAGATTTTTCATAATATCAATATACCTATCATAGTTAGAAAAAGAACATTCTAGTGAATAAAACATTATTCATGATAGAAAAGGATTTCCTGATACAATATAGATGCTATCATGGATAATTAAAAAGCTAACCATGTTAGAAAGAATTTGCCTAACATGGTTAATAACTAATCGATATTACGCAATAAATATATATATACATGCGGAAGCGAATGCACACCTATAAATTGGCAATATACAACTCTAAATAATATAAACAACCTCTACTACCTAATTCCCTTTCCTGATGCTTGCGCTTGTGCATGAATACTTGCAAAAATGTCAGTAATCATGGGATGAGACAATTTTTCCCAGTAATCACCGCTTAACTCACTATAACAGTGAGATGTGCGGTAGCGAGGGCATCTAAAGGGTACCACATTTTAAATTCAGTAATATATACATATATCTGTCAAGTCTCCTTCCATTCATCACTCAAATATCTCTGTCACATCCAAGTCAACTCAAATTCACCATCTCTACTTTCCACATATCACTCAAATCCCTCAGTCAATTCCACATTAACTTAATATCGTCTCTCAGTCTCCAATCTAATGATGCTACCACAACTCTCACACTCACCTATAGATGCATTGTGCCATCACGGGCATTCAAACATCTAATCTTAGCTTCTCTATATGATTTGACACTGTGCCCCTCTCTATAATGAGGGGGCAAATTTCCCTCTCTGGCAATCCTCAGAGAGGGAACCCCAATTCTATTTCCATTGCAGAATGGGAACTGTTGAGCTCTCAAATGCCTTAACAACCGTAGGGGAACAGTTGGGCTCTAAAATGCCAAAACAAACGTAGGTCACTTCTCTGAATAAGCCGACCTATGATCCCCGATCCAATCAATCTGAAAAGGATCAGTACAAATAACTGTCGATCGGTCAATCGACAGTTATCATCGTGCGAAGGTACATAAATAAATCAGTGTCATGGAATGCTCACAATCCCTTTTCTATATTCCAACCATAACTTTCATTAATTTCCATCAACATAACTCCCTAATTTCTCTATACAACCTATGATACATCCAATCCACTATACCTCTCAATATCCTTGTCAAAATACCAAGATCCCAATATATATAAACTCACATACACAATCCAATAATACCACCAGCCAGAATACTACATATAGTAAGTCAAATTCTTTATAAAAAAAATAATCGTGTTTGAAAGGCACCCGATAACCTATTCTGTATGAAAATAAGTTTTCAAAGATAATATATATATAATGAGGGTGAGAAAGGATTTTGAAAATCCCCAACTAACGTCACCCTCAATGTTATAGTAAGGTTAAGTGTGATTACCTGTCGCCCTTTAGCACTCTGTTGCTCTTCCTTACCTTTACTTGTAGATTTTTCCTTCCAAGCACCTCTCTTACTATATTCTCCTATTCCATATAACAAGTAATGTGAGCATCTATTCTTGTTCATGTTACTTAGCGTCACTCTCGATCCTAATTACTACCCAATCTCTTTTCTTTTATATATTATTCTAAGGAAAACATTTTTGAACCAAAGCCAAAGACAATACCAAAAGCCAAGGGACAACAAGCATACGTTTCCATTAAAGCAATATAGAAATTTAACACAAATAAATTCACCAAATACAATCCTAACCAATCAGCAACAAACAATATTCACAATAGTCACCGTATCAACCAGGCGATCAATATCATATTCAATGCAATGTTTCACAAGGGAAAGCACCCACATTATATTGTACTATATTCGGCCACATTAATAAGAAGGGTGGAAAATTCCTCTCATATATTCCAACTCGTCATCAATTCATACCTCAATCATGGCACCAGTTAAAACAAGCAATTCAAATTCCCGTTTCATATTTACCATGGTTTTTCAAACATTCACAACCAATAACCAATCACCACTTTGGAATCACAAAGACACCTACTACAATTCTTTTCTCATATGATAATTTTAATTCTCAAGTTTGCCTAATCACATAGGGAATAGTTCATAACAAAAGAAAATAGAATTCCCAAGTCCTTAAACTCAAAGAAATTTAACATGCAACTTGGAACAAATATGGTTTTTCACATGAAGCCTTGAATCCTCCATTATCAACACCAAGACCCAAACTCAGCTGAAATAAGGAGAACAGAATTTAGATTTCTCAAATCAAAAATCAGTTTAGCCATTAACGAAGAAATGGACTGCAACTTGTAAACTCCTTTTTTCTCAAACCATAACAGTGAACAAAATAAAGAATCAAGTAATAAAGAACCAAGTTTCTAGGGGAAATTGCAAATACTAATAAAACATGCATATAACAAGATTACCTACAAAATATAATTCATTATTTGTTCCCAATGCATTCATTATATTAGCATCCTAAAACATAAGTTTTTGTCACGTACATGTATCCACACCAAGATTAGTCCCAAAACAGAACAAAGATTATTCCAACACTGCAAGAAAAACAATGACGCGCAAGAACTTTACTTTAATCCCAAACTATGCAAAATATGTTTCAAAATCGATCTTACCCTCTCTTTACTATAATTTCACTCAACCAGCAAGATCCAAATACCCAAGTAGCAGCTCTCATGTTTATAGGAATCAAAATCAACCATCAAAAACTGAATTTGAAAGAAATAATCCAACTTCAACTTCTACTTTACTAATTTCATCATTCTATAAACTCCCTTTTTTTATTCATACTCACCTTTTGTTTACAAACTTAAATTCTGACCAAGTAAAACAATCATGTAAAAAAAATCTAAACCATCAAACTCAACCAATCAATTCGATTTACACATGGCAACAGAGAAAGAAATCGAATTTCACAAGCAACACAAGAGCAGAACCATAAGACATGCACCACAATAATCCATCTTTAATAAAGTTTGTATCTTGGTTAGTTTTAGGTGGATTTTGAACCCAAATTCGGACTCACACTCACACTCGTCCAAAAACACAATGAATCGGGTATACAAAGAAAGAAAGGCTTCACCTTTTCCATGGTTTCGAACTTGAATGACAGTGGCGGCCTCCGCCGTACTGAAATCTCGCCGGAAACCGCCTCGCCTGCCGGAGATCGAAGGAAAACGAAATGGAGAAGTGAAGAACAGTGAGGAAACAACATGAAAATGAAAGCATAGTTCGAGATAGGCTAGAAAGGTCGAATCTTTACCATATTCCCGTCGTCATTTGCCGTGGGTTCGCCGGAAAAAGAAGAACAGAGAGTGTGAGGGATGAAGGAAGAGAACAAAGATGATATTTGGGAAGGGGGACCACGCCGCTGCTCCGCCATCGGAGTTCGCCATCGCCAGAGGAGAGGACACGGAGGAGAGTGAAGGATGGGAGAAGGGTCGAAGATTTTCGGAAGGAGCAGGGGTGTCGGATTTTGTTTTCTCTGAAATAGAGAGGAGTGTCGGCTGAAGCATATAAGGGAGGGAAGAGGAGTGTATAATAAGGGTTTTATTGGAAAATTACGAAACTACCCTTCTATTCTTATTTATTTACTTTTCCATTTTATATCCCTACTTTAAAGTTAAATTGTGCAACAAATATTTAATCCATCTTACATATTTTCTCCCTCCATGATGTTATCTATGTAGAGTATTTTTCCTCAAAATTTGAATTTAAAATTCATCTAACTATTTTTCTTTAATTTCCAAAGAAAATAGGTACATTACTTTCTTATCAATAAATTTATCCTCATTTACTTATTTACAATGCCTTTTAATTTAATAAAGATATTCTAATACCTTATTTAATTCCCTATTATTTCTAATTCAAATTTTTGGGATGTTACATTCTTCCGTACCGTATCTTGTAGATTTCTCTCAAATACCATCACCAATATGTACTCCTAAAATAATATAACACAAAAGGTTATATTAATACCATCTCCACCTTATAATACTTTACGTCACTCTCGGTCTTATGAAGTTGCTACCCAACCCTTTATTCTTTACATTATCTGATAAAGCCATTTAGATTCTCTTGGTTGATTTAACATACACACATATTGTAACATTCTGTAATTAATTTTCAGATTAACCAAAATCATTATCCCTAAATGTATTTACTTTGCTAACTATGATAGGAAAAAGATTTTCCTAATATTGTAACCCTATCATAGTTAGAAAAGAACTTTCTAACAATTCAAGTATTATCCATGATAGAAAAGAGTCACCTAATATCATCTAATTACTATCATGGACAATTAAAATATTATCCATGACAGAAAGAAGTCACTGAATTATCATATGAAAACTAGCATGGATAATCAAAGGCTAACCATGTTAGAAAGGATTAATCTAACATGGTTAATAAAAACAAACTCGTTCAATCCATAATTAATTCCTTAATTAAATGTAACAATAATGCGGAAGCGAATGCAAGCCTACAATATGTTGGCAATATACATCCTACTAACATCTATAACCTATACCCCTCTCCTGGTCCTCGTGCTTGTGCATGATCACCTGAAAAAAATAAAGAGAATGGGGTGAGACAAACAATGTCTCAGTAACCAACACTTAACTCACTGTAACAGTGAGAAGTGTAGTTAACAAAGTGTCTAAAGGGCACCACAGTTTTAAAATAATTCACCTGTATATAGTATACATGCACACACATAACAGATATACCTATATTCATACCTCTCCAAATGCAAGTAACCAAAACCAAGCCATCCATCTCCAAATATCCAAAATAAACATGATTGACACTGTGCCCCAGTCTCTATTCTGAAAGGCATATTCCCCCTGTCTCTATTCAAAAGGAAATAATAAACAGAGCCCGTCTCTATTCGGAAACCGTAAGTCCCTGTCTCTACTCAATAACACTAGTACAACTAACCGTCGATTGCACTATCGAACGGTTACATCGCGCGATGGTACAAATGTATATAGCAGTGTCATGCAACAACCAATTCGTATTCCAATTACATCAACAGGATACTACATTTATATCAAAATCTTTGTATGAAAATAGTTGTGGTTGAAAGGCACCCAATAGCCAGTTTTATTATCAAACTAACTTTGAAAACTTTATATAAACATAAGTAGAAAAGAGATTTGAAAATCTCGACTAACACCAGTGTCAATGTTATAGTCAGGTAAGAGTGGTTACCTGCGGCCCTTAGCACTCTGCTGTTTTCCCTTCTTTTTCTTTTCTTTAACATGCCTTGGGAATTATGTAGCACATCTTTTCCTATTATTACAGTTGTTCTTGGCGAGAGTGTTCTTCATAAATGATGAAGTTGTTCTTTTTATAGTAGCCTCTAATACACCAGTTGCTTGAGGGCAAAAGGACCGTTTGAATATTTCTGTTAATCCCTTGTTACCGTTGTCCTCATTAATGCTCAGCAGGTTGACTTGCTTTAGCTCTGAAAAGTAGCTCTGACAATACTGTTCTGACAAAAGCAATTCCGACAAATGAGCACTTGTACGGACTCTGACTCTTGCACTTGCTATCGGATGGATTTTGGCTATCGGAAGTAAGTGCTTCGATTCTGCAAGTGTTAGTCCAAGTTTGTGTAATGCAAAAAGTGTCCACTATCGGATGCTCTTTTGCTATCGGAAGTGAGAGCTAAGTTCTGCACACAAATGTTAGTCCAACAGAGTAATATAATCAAGTGCAATCGGAAGCATTTTTGCTATGAGAAGCTTTCCTACTTAGACTAGGATTATACATAGTGTTAACTTCGCTAGTGCTCGGTGATGTGCATACCCGCTTCCGGAAGTCTAACTGGAAACTTAGAGCTTCTTTGCTATGGGAAGTTTTCCACTTAGACTAGGTTAACTAGGATCAGACTTAGTTGTTCAATTGACTTCCGCTATCGGATGTATCCGCAAGCGATAGTAACGTTGTTATTGTTCTAAGTCATCCGGTTGTGATTCTACATCCGATTGAGTTCTAACTTATGATCTTTCATATTTTAGTCTTCATCAAAACTTAAGATTCTAACATGTTCTTTCCTCTCGCATTTGTGCTCAATTTGGCTTATAAGGAGGCATGTGTTAGAATCTTAAGTTTTGATGAAGACAAGGATATGACAGAACAAGCTAAAAACTTAGAGAGAATTAGGTTAATATAGAACCCCAAGTAAGAGTACTACCGGATGTGGACTTACTTCCGGAGGGACTAGGACTAGCGCTCGAGGATAAACATCTCATCCCCCAGCGGCAGCAAGTATTTCACTAAGTCATAACTCAGTCTAAGAACATTAGTTGTATAAAATCCTTGAGACTAAGTTAGGAAGCTTCCAGATGTGGATTTGCTTCTGATTGCTTAGTGACTAGCGCTGGCTGTTGGTTTGAACAACACTGAGCGTCAGTGAGTATAATATGATCATAACCCAACGTCCAGTGGAAGTGCTTCCGGATGTGGAATTGCTTCCGGATGTAAGAGAGCTCCGCTAGACTAAGTGAACTCCCATTGCATGTGAGTATGTGCTATTATTGTTAAGACTAACGTTCAAAATGCAGTACACTGAGTGATGTTGCTTCTGGATGTGGACCTGCTTCCGCAAGCAATCAGAATGTCAGAACGTTCAGAGCAGTGCAATGTCAGAGTGCTTTTTGGCAGAGCAGAGTTGACAGAACTACTTTTCAGAGATAAAGCAAAGTCAACCCTGCTAAGCATTAATGAAGCAATTAATGGGCAAACGGTAACATGGGATAAACGGCCATATTCAAACGGCTAACCCACCTACCAAGAGTGAGAATACTTGAAGACCATATAAGCAAGCTCATCTTCATTTATGAAGATAACTTTGACATCTTGAAGAAAGCTAGAGTGAGAAACTGAGAATATCCTTCAAGCATTTAAAGCTGCCCAGAAAAGCTAGACAACATTTAACACATTGAGAGTTCTTTTCATCTACTTATCTTGTACTCTTTGTAGTTAAGTTTCTTCAGTTATCAAGAGCATTAATTTTACTTAAGTGTGTAACATTATCCGTTCTTAAAGTGAACATGGGAATAACATCCCTCTAGATGATGAAGGTTTTGCAAAGCAGCGATCCAGATACACCAATGAGGACTATGCTCTAGTACAGCTAAACTACAGGGCCATGCACTACATTCAATGTGCCCTTAGTCCTAAGGAGTTCCACAGGATCAGCCACCACAAAACAGCGAAGGATATGTGGGAGGCTCTTGAGGCTGCTCATTCTGGAACCAAGGGAGTGAAGGCAAGACGGGTCGAGATACTGGTTGAGGAGTTCCACAAATTTGCCATGCTTAGTCCAAATGAGCCAATCAGAGAGCTGGAGCTCAGGTTCACTCATCTTATCAATAACCTGGCCTCCCTGGGTAAAGACATTCCTGAAGAAGAACAAGTCAGCAAGATCTTAAAAGTCTTGAAAGGTGATTGGATCACCAAAGTTACCATCTTGCAGGAAGTCCAAGGAGAGTCAACCAGCTCTATCACTGCCCTGTTTGGTTCACTGGCTGAATATGAACCAACCCTGCTAGCTCAGAGAGCTCCTCAAGCTTTATCTAAAACCAAGAACCTTGCTCTTTTTGCTCCCAGCAAGGAGAAGATTGATGATAATGATGATGATGAGGATGATGAGGAGGACATCGATGATGAGGAGATGGCTATGATGGTAAGAATGTTCATAAAGTTCTTCAAGAAGAAAGGAGGCTTTTAGAAAGGTGAATCCAGCCAGAAGAAAGGATATAAGAAGGAAAGGGCCCCAGTGTGCTTTGAGTGCAAGAGGCCTGGCCACTTCAAAGCTGAGTGCCCAAGCTTGCAAAGATCAAAAGGGAAGGACAAAAGAAAAGCCTTTGTGTCCTCTATCTGGGTGAATAGTTCTGATGAGGAAGCAAGTGATGAGGAAGAGGTTGCCAACCTCTGTCTCGTTGCCAGAGAAGATGATGAGGAAGCATCCTCAGAATTTGATCCCATCCAGGAGGATAGTGAGGTAACTTTCCCTGAACTACAAGAAGCATATAATGAGGTCCATGAAGAATTTTTCCGCTTATGTAAAGCATATAAAGTTTTGAAAATTAAAAAGGAATCACTTGAGTCTAAGGTGGACTCACTCAGTAAAGAGCTAGCGGAAGCCAAAAAGCTTCCGGTAGCGAATGGCAAGGGTTCTCCCCAAGCAGAACCCAGAGCCTAAACATCAGAAAGCTGCTCTAACTGCAGCAAGATCTCATGTGAGAGAGATAGACTGCAAAATGCCCTGCAGAAATTTACTAATGGATCTGAAATGTTAAAAATTATTTTAATGAATCAGAGGGCATATAGGGACAAGACTGGATTAGGCTACAAACCTAAAGGGAAAAAGTGGGTGGAACCAAAAGTGAAGCCTTACTTAAAATTCTTTCATAAGGCCACTGATCATAGCTCCACACCTTTTAGCTTCTGTAATTATTATAACAGGAAGGGACACTCCACGTCCACCTGTAATGCTAAGAAGCATGGAGCTAACAGCTCTTATAAATGGGTCCCAAAAGGAACCAAGACGACAAAGGATCCTCCCCCAAGAAAAGAAACTAAGGGAGGACAGGGATCCAGAGCCTGGAAACAATCCTCAAGGAAAGCCCAAGAGCCTAGAGCCAACACTAGGCCAGAGGCACAGATTAATCATAAGCCCAAGGTCAAGACTAACACTGGACCAAGGGCTCTGGGAATTAATGACAGAGGATCCAATAAAGGTTGGGTACCTAAGCTTGTCTGATTCCTGCAGGTGTGTCTCAAAGCATCCAAGAATCGAAAATGGTACATTGATAGTGGATGCTCGAGACATATGACTGGAGACCGAGACAAATTCAAATCCTTGGTGATCAAAGATGGAGCCACAGTAACCTTTGGAGGAAATCAGAGTGGAAAGATCACCGGAGTTGGAGAAGTTGGACCAGTTAAAGACGTCTATCTGGTGGATGGTCTCTGTCACAACCTGCTGAGCGTGAGCCAGAGCACTGACAAAGGAAATTAGGTAATCTTTAATTCACATGAGTGCATGATAATAGACAAGCATGATCTAAATCTAGATAAGGCCAACCTAAAGTGCAAACTTAAGGCTAATAAAAATGGAAACCTATACACTCTAGATTTATGTCAACAACTAGATGAAAAATGCTTAATATCTAGTGATGAGAATAGTTGGCTTTGGCATAAAAGGCTAGCACATGTTAATTTTACTCAACTTGACATGCTGATTAAGAAAGAGCTAGCTATAGGGATTCCATCTTTTAAGTTTAAGCATGATTATATTTGTGAATCCTGCCAACGAGGGAAGCAAACAAAGTCCTCGTTTAAAACCAAGAAGAGAGTCTCCACCAGCAGGCCCTTGGAACTAATCCACATGGATTTGGTTGGGCCAGCAAGAGTGAAGAGCTTGGGTGGAAACCTGTATGCTCTAGTTGTGGTGGACGACTATTCTAGGTTCACTTGGACAATGTTTCTTGCCTCTAAGCAAGATGCTTTTGATGCCTTTGTTGTCCTGGCTAAGAAAGTACAGAATGAGAGAGATCTCAAGATCACAGCCATAAGGACAGACCATGGAGGAGAATTTGAGAACCATAGCTTCTCTGAGCTGTGTAAGTAGAATGGCATTGATCACAACTTCTCAGCTCCCAGAACTCCTCAGCAAAACGGTGTGGTCGAGAGGAAGAACAGGGTTCTGACTGAGATGGCCAGGAGCATGCTCAATGAGAAAGAGGTTGCTCAAGTGTTCTGGGCGGACGCTATGAGCACTGCTTGCTACATCTCTAACAGAGCCTATGTTCGCAAGTATAATATCCTTGAGACTAAGTTATAACTCAGTCTAAGAACATTAGTTGTATAAAATCCTTGAGACTTAGTTAGGAAGCTTCCGGATGTGGATTTGCTTTCGATTGCTTAGTGACTAGCGCTGGCTGTTGGTTTGAACAACACTGAGCGACAATTAGTATAATATGATCATAACCCAACATCCAGTGGATTTGCTTCCGATTACTTAGTGACTAGCGCTGGCTGTTGGTTTGAACAACACTGAGCGTCAGTGAGTATAATATGATCATAACCCAACGTCCAGTGGAAGTGCTTCCGGATGTGGAATTATTTTCGAATGTAAGAGAGCTCCCCTAGACTAAGTGAACTCCCACTGCATGTGAGTATGTGCTATTATTGTTAAGACTAACGTTCAAAATGCAGTACACTGAGTGATGTAGCTTCCGGATGGGGACTTGCTTCCGCAAGCAATCAGAATGTCAGAACGTTCAGAGCAGTGCAATGTCAGAGTGCTTTTTGGCAGAGCAAAGTTGACAGAATTACTTTTCAGAGATAAAACAAAGTCAACCCTGCTAAGCATTAATGAAGCAATTAATGGGCAAACGGTAACATGGGATAAACGGCCATATTCAAATGGCTAACCCACCTACCAAGAGTGAGAATACTTGAAGACCATATAAGCAAGCTCATCTTCATTTATGAAGATAACTTTGACATCTTGAAGAAAGCTAGAGTGAGAAACTGGGAATATCCTTCAAGCATTCAAAGCTGCCCAGAAAAGCTAGAGAGCATTTAACACATTGAGAGTTCTTTTCATCTACTTATCTTGTACTCTTTGTTGTTAAGTTTCTTCAGTTATCAAGAGCATTAATTGTACTTAAGTGTGTAACATTATCCGTTCTTAAAGAGAACTAAGTTTTAGAAAATCCTTTATTTGTAAAGGTTGAACCCTTGCAGGTTGTAAGGGGGAGTTAGTTAGCAAGGTTGCAAGTGAACCTGTGTAAAACTTGTGGTTGTAAGGTTGCAAGTGATCCCGCTCTAAAACTTGCGGTTGTAAAGGTTCCAGGTGAACCCGTTTGTAAAACCTGGGGATAGTGGAACTCAAACTGGGTGGTCGAGAACTGGACGTAGGTCAGGTAGACCGAACCAATATAAATCTTGTGTTTCATTGTTTTAAGTTTTATCTGGTAGCACAATTCACCCCCCCTCTTGTGCATCCACCTCTTTCAGCATGAATAAATCAAATTTACATATGGGGATTTGAAATGAAATGTTTGTTTCCTTATGCTTTGTGATTTTCTATTAGATATGTGTGTGAAAAATGTGAGATTTACTTTCAATAATTCCTCTTAGCTTGACGTTAAATTAAATAAATTGACTGGATACAATAGATAATTGCATTAAACTTGCTATGCATATTGGATCTAATTGTGTATAAGATCCATGCATCATTTATGCTTTGATTGGTCAGGTGTTTGCAGTGAAAATTGTCTTGTTATTGCTGGTACATTGTGATTTTTGGATGGACTGATTCATTAATATGCAAATATAACAGAAATAATTGTGAATTTGATTAGAAATTTAATTATATTTCTAGAATTCCTTGCGTGGTGTTTCTAACCTTGTTTAAAAGGTTACATACATACCAGTAAATCTTAGTTGATTGCACTCAATCTTACTTGATTTCACCTCTTTTGGATCCCTGAAGGAACTATAACATTGATGTTAGTATCCTTATTCTCACCTTCATCATAAGACAACATCCTTCATACCTCACGCTTGACTGCATTGTCTAGAAAATTTCGTACAACAGCTACAGTTAGAATATTTATAGTTCCTCTAAATCCTCGATATCATCTCCTTTGTGATGCATTGACGACATTCTGACAATGAATTCTCAATGTCGACGAGTTCATTCTTCCTAAATCATATCCATATTCCTTTTTCTTCCCCTTGAAATAGGAGTAGCAATCCAAGAAATTGTTATCTCTCTGTCTATCTGAAGATACTTTCTCTTAATTTCGAGGACGGAATTATTTAATGGGGGTAGAATTGTAACATCCCAATTTTCAAATTAGAGATAATAAGAATTAATCAAGGTGTTATGATATCGTTAGTAAATTTAAAATCATTATCAATAAATAAATGGGGATAAATATATTTTTAAGAATATAATATGTCTATTTTCTTTGGAAATTTGAGAAAAATGGTTAAAGGTTGACTTTTAAATTATAAATATTATGAAAAATACTCAAAGGCATAGGTAATAGTATGGTGGGAGAAAATATATAAGTGAGTGTATAGAATAGTTTTATAGTTTGTTTTAATGTAGAGATTTAAAATGAGTAAGTAAATAAACAAAGATTGAAGGGCAATTATGTAATTTACCTATAAAACCCTAACATAAACACTCCCTCCCTCCTTCTTCCTCATTCACGGCCTTCTCCCCCTCATACACTCCAAGCACGTCGCCTCCCTTCTTCCAAACCCTCACCACCGATTTGCTCTCCCTCACCATGGCTCACGCGATGCTTCACTCCTCTTCTCTCATCCATTTTCTTATCCTCCCAAAGTTGTAAATCAAGTGAGTGTTTCTCATCTACGTGTTTCATCTTCACCTCTGTCTTCTTTCTTCGTTTTCCGGCGAGTCCACGGTGGTCGACGGCGGGAATAGGTAAGGCTTCGCCATTTTCTTGTTGAATCTCCAAGATCATCTCTTTTCAACTTCTTTTTCTTACCTTTCTCTTTCCTTGCTTTTGAATCTCAGCCAGCCACCTAAATGACCGATTTCCGGCGGGTTTCCGGCGACAGCAAAGCTCCGGTGAGTCATCGAAGGTCAAAAACAAGTTTAGGTAACATTTTCTTCCGTTTCTACGCTTTTCAGCGATTTACACATGATTTGGGAGAGTAATCCGAGAAGGGTTTCTGTTTTGGGTTTGATAACCCATCAAAAATCATCTTTAGACTTTGGTTTTGAAGTTTTAAGGAAGATTTGAATGATTGATTATGGATTTGTTGATTTTGTGAAAAACCCTAACTTTGTGTGTTAGAAGTCTATTGAGTATGAGTTGTTTTTTTTGGTTCAATCTTCAAATTCAGTGATTCTATAAGATTAAATGTGATAAATGATGTGTCTGTATGATTTGTTTGAATATTGTGGCTGATTGAGTTCTTGCTTGGATGTTGATTTTTCATGATTTTGGAATGCACATAAGGTGTTTGATAAAATGCGTAAAAGAAGAAATTGTTTGAAAATTTTGGATTGCTAGGTTTTGTGTGTATGTGATGGTTGTGGAATTTGTTTAGTGATTGGTTGTTGTTGGGTTTGATGATTCAGAATTTTAAATGATTACTTTACTTGGTCAAAAATTTAAGCTTGTAAATAAAAGGTGAGTATGAATAAAAAGGAGTTTATAGAATAGTGAAATTAGTAAATTAGAAGTTAAAGTTGTGATGATATCTTTCAAATTCAGCTTTTTATGTTTAAGGGTAAAGGGTCAAATCTAGCACTGAACTAATGGCCAAAGTACACCCCACATAAAAATGTATTTCGGGGCTCAAAACTAGCACCGTTCAAGTACAATTTGGGTCAAATATAGCAAGTCCGTCAATTTTGAAGGAGTTGACCGTTAAATTTGACCTGACTAGAACACATCATCTGCCACATCACCAAATTAGGCCAGGTAGTCTGCCACGTCAGCACCTACTCCACATCATCATCATCTTCCCCAACACAACACCTTCAAACCTTCGCACACCCCACCACACCACCCCTACCTCCACCCCCACTCCACACCCACACAGATCTGGTTGGGCTGCCCACCCCCGCATCCCCCACCGACCCACTACCACCCCCGCCGCCGCCGCCGACCCACTCCCCCTCCACCTCCATGTCCCTATACCAACACTCATCATCACTCCCACTCTCTCTTCCTCTCAACCTCTCTCCTCCCATCCTCTCCACCATGGCCGACGTCATCTTTCACCTTCGCCCTCAACTGCCATATCCTGTCGCCGGCGCCGGTGAAGTCAAGAATAACCATATGCTGACCTCTTGGTCTGGTAAGTTGGACTGGATTTTCTCGGATAATGACCCGAGCATGTCGGGACTACAGCCGACGACGATGACGTCGGCCATGGTGGAGAGGATGGGAGGAGAGAGGTTGAGAGGAAGAGAGAGTGGGAGTGATGAAGAGTGTTGGTATAGGGACATGGAGGTGGAGGGGAAGTGGGTCGGCGGCGGCGGCGGCGGGGGTGGGCGGCCCAACCAGATCTGTGTGGGTGTGGAGTGGGGGTGGAGGTGGGGGTGGTGTGGTGGGGTGTGCGAAGGTTTGAAGGTGTTGTGTTGGGGAAGATGATGATGATGTGGAGTAGGTGCTGACGTGGCAGACTACCTGGCCTAATTTGGTGATGTGGCAGATGATGTGTTCTAGTCAGATCAAATTTAACGGTCAACTCCTTCAAAATTGACGGACTTACTATATTTGACCCAAATTGTACTTGAACGGTGCTAGTTTTGAGCCCCGAAAAACATTTTTATGTGGGGTGTACTTTGGCCAATAGTTCAGTGCTAGATTTGACCTTTTACCCTATGTTTAATTTAGATTAGGTAGAAGTTTGAAGGAGTTAAGATCTTTAATCAATTTGTGTAGACATATTATAGAGTTAAAATATGTAAATGTATGTCAAACTTTCGTGGAGAAGGATTTTTGTATTTATTCAAGGCAAGTTGTGCATGGATTCTCTATTTGGTGCATTTGGATATGTTGTTGTGATAATGTTTGTTTGATGAATTTGCTGAACTTGAAAATTCTGAATGCAAGGTTTAAAGGTGTAAAATAATGTTGTGTATTTGTTACACTATCTGGATTCTTGGGAAGAAATATTACCAATAAATAGAAGGAGCCAAATTGTTTTTCTAATATAGTTTTTATAATTCGGATTCTTTAACATTAAGGCAAATGAAAGTAAACTGATTGGATCCTGGACATAAGATAAACTTAAATCAATGAAGGGGTAATGATAGTTTAGAAAAGAATTATGGATGACATGTTGGCAACATGGAGAGGAGATGGGGTTGCAATAGTTGGGGCTGATTTAAATTGATAAGTATATAGTGACTAGTAATAAAATGCTCAATCTTATGTTGATTTTGTAGCGACGTGTACAGGGATTTAGAGGTTGACAAGTGATCTTTGAAGGAGATGAAACTTAACTAAGCTAAGCTTTGGATATGGAAATGAACTTCCTTTCTTCTCCTTTCTTTGTTTTGGCTGAATTATGTGTGAAATAAATAGATGTTTTTGAAGTGATTCTTGTTTAGGTGCTTGAGAATTTAGTATGTTCTTTTCCTCTGTCTTGGCCGAGTAGCTATCAATGGGAATGATAGTGAGTTGAACCATGTGACTTTACTTGTTGGGTTATTGATTTTGTTTTGTTAAGTATATGTGTAACATCCTGAAAATTTAATACAAGATTAGAGAGTGTTTTGGGGAATAATAAATGGAAAATTGGAAATTTTGGAATTTTTCTAGAATTTTTTAGAGATTTTTGAGATGTTTTGGAAGTTTTGGGTAATAAGTGTCTAAATAATTGGAGAAATAGAAATATGAAGGAATGTGGGAATCTAAAATATGGTGGAATCTAAAATATTTTGAAGGTTAAAGAGATTGAAAGCTAGTTTTAGTGGATTTAAATTAAAAGAGGACATTATGGTAATTTCAGGTATAAAATTATGCAATCTCGCTCAAGAAATAAAAACCAAACGCTGCCTTAGACCCCCTTTTCTTCTTTAACCAACGAACAGCCCCCTCCCCACTCTCAAAATATGTTGCCTTCACTCCTTCCTTCCCTCACCATTTTTCATTTTCTCTTGCACCCATTCGGCCTCCACTCTCCAAAAAGCACAACATTTCCATTTTGTTACATCTTCCTTTTCTCCGATCTGTCTAGCTTGAGCTCGATCCGTGGGTGTGCACTCCTCTTTGTTCTTCCTCATTTTTCCGACGTGTGAAGCTTTTTCAGCGGCAGTGGCTCTTTTTCTGGCGACAAACGTGCGTTTGGAAGGTTGGTGGACGTTTTCTTTCGTTTTTCAAGTTAGTTTCCACCATAACTTCATTTTTTTTCACCTCCTTCCCTTGTCTATCGAAATCCAGTTCGGCCAGCCCCTTGAGAAAATGATTTCCGGCGATTATGGCGGCGGCCGACGGCGGTGACACCATCTTTTCTGATTCTTGAACTCCGTAAGTATTTTTCACACTCTTCTTACCTTAGTTTTTGTGATTTCAGCCGTTTGAGAGTGAAGGTTTGGATTGAGTTTTGGGTTTTAGTCATGATAATAGATTAAAATTAAGCAAAAGCTTCATTTTGTAGTGTCCTAACTGTTAAATTAAATGGTGATTGTAGTTTTGTGAAGTTTATGCAAAACCCTAACTTTTGGGGGTTTATTATCAAATCTGATTATACAGTTTTTGCCTTTGAATTTGTGGTTTTAAAACCATATTTGGTTGATTTTTAAGTACTCTATTAGTTGGGATTACTTGATTTTTGGTTAGGATGATGATTTGACAAAATTAAGTGTTGGAAAGCTAGGTTTGGTGAGGATTTCGAAAATCCTCTCATTATTCTGATTATTGGTGTTTCCTTAAGGTTTGTAACATGCTAAAAGATTATCTTAAAATGTTGGAATGGTTGGTGGAAACTCTTGTATCAAACTTTGAGTTGGAAAGTTTGATTAAGTAGGGGTTTGATTGAGATATGTGATTTTAAGATGAATTTGAGCAAATGGTTGATTGTGATATTAATTGAGTTTAATGAATAATTGTAGAATGTTGAGATTGGAGGAAGATTTGAGTAAATTGTGTTTTGGTGATTCCTAAGTGTTATTGATATTCATTTATGATTGTGAAACCATGGATTGGTAGAAGTATTGATTGAATAAAGTGTTAGGTGTTAAAGAGAGGAAAATTTGCATGTTAAACATAGGGAGTTAGATTGGGGTTATCCTAGAACCAAAGCGTTAATGATTTATTTGAATTGGGGATTTTTGGTTATATATGAGGGGGGTAATCTATGAACATTGAATTGGTAAGAGTATGTAGGAAAGGTAAGTGGTTAAGGGAAGTTGTAGGATTAACAAGAAAGAAAATGATTTGTGAACACCTGTAACTCACTTAGCTTCTTGAGTTGTTGGAAAATATGGGTAAATAATTATGAAAGCATGGTATAGTCAAGCTGGAATTTGTGGAAGGGTTGAAGTTTGATGTGATGGATTTTGAGAAGGATTTCATGGTGTAGATGTAAAACTGAAATGAGAATGGGAACTTGGTATTTATGTTTAATGCATATGAATTATTGTTCAAAGTTTACTAGAAGGTAGTGACTTTTCTTTTAGTTTTAGATTGGATCATCCTTGAGAATGATTATGAATGTTAATTGTTACTTTTAGTGGAGTGCTAATATGAAATTGAACTTGAATGAAAAGCATGGATTGATATTGATTTCTGGAACTTATAAAAGCATTTAATGTCCTCTGAGGTATAAATATTATACAAGGATAGTTGTGGATAGGAGAAATGAAGTTCTCTTATTGAAATGTGGAAACACCTTGATTAGTTATTAGTTGATAATTGTTTGAGTGAAGCGATTATTAATGAATTGAATTAGTGATTTTGAATTTTGTACTTAGTGGTCGGCGGGGTTTCTTGGTAACGTTGAGTTTATTTTTATAATTGAAGACATGGATTGTATAAGCAATGAAATTTCTAGAATTGAATGTATATTTGTATATGTAAGTGAAGTATTTGATCTCTTTGTGGAATTCTAAACTTAAGATGTTAGTATTGGATTATGGTTTGTGCATTGTGATGTTGTGAATAACTTGTTAATGCTTAAGTGGCAAATTTGGAATAGAATGGTTGTATAGAGTAGCTGAATTTAGGAGGGAAATTGGGTAGTAATATTAGGATTCAAGAGAGAGAGACATTATTTAATCTATAACTGAGAATAGTTCTTAACTCGCTATTATTACACGAAGAATATCTTACAGTCATTGAGAGCATTCAAGCCTAATACCCAGAGAATATTCAGAAAGCCTTGAAAGTTCAAGAGAGCACTTAATACCTTGAGAGTTATTCTTATTGTACTCATCTTGTACTCTTTGTATTTAAGTCTCTACACTTATTGAGAGCATTCATTGTACTTAAGTGTTTATCACAATCAGTTCATAGAGTGAACATATTATCAAATCCTCTAATTGATAGAGGCTGTTCTAAAGCTTGGTGCTTGAAGAACAGTGTTGTAACCTTACAAGAGTAAGGGGAAGTATTTAGAGGTTTTCTAAATCTCCAAGGTTTACAGGTAAGCCCGTTGCAAAACCTGTGGGTTGTTAGGTGAACCCGTGTTCGTAAAACCTAAGGTGTAAGGGCTCTCTTGTGCCTGGATTAAACAAGAAGTTTAGTGGATTGAAAATATCAGGTGAAGCCTGGGGACTGGATGTAGGTCAGGAAGTGACCGAACCAGGATAAATCTGTGTGTGCTTATTCTGTCTTTAATCTTCTTATTTCCAGCACCACACCATCATATACTTATTTGTGCATAGCATGATTCATCGTCATTTTCATCAAGCACAAGAAGTCATGTTTTAAAGAGCATCTTAAGTTTTATTCCACCACCCAATTCATCCCCCCTTCTTGGGTGACAGCCACACATTTCATTTGGTATCAGAGCAGGTCACTTGTTTAAAGGATCCAACGATCTCAAGTGCAAAGACCATGGCTGACTTGGGATATAAAATGTTTTCTGAAGGTTTTGATCATACCATTCCACCCGTGTTAGAAAATATTGATTTTTGTCTATGGAAAGCGAGGATGAAAAGTTTTATACGATCCTCCAACTTCAAAATGTGGAATGTTTTTATAAATGATTTTGATTTCAAACCAAAAGGGAACTGGACGGTAAAAGAGAAGAATTTATTTTCCTTAAACATTAGAGCAATGCAAATTTTGTACAAAGGCTTAACTGATAGTGATTTCCAGAAAATCAAACATTGCTCTAGTGTTAGAGATATTTGGCACACTCTTAAAGCTATGTATGCTTCTAATCATTCTCTTGAAAGTAAAGCTGTCCAAAGCTCATTTCGTGCTTCTTGTGGTTCAACTGTTGGTGAGCTAAAGGAAGCTGATATTGAGGAAGCTAGCAGCAGTGAAGAGAGTGTCGATCTCTGCCTAGAAGATTCAGAAACTGAAGAAAATGAGGTATCTGAATTTGAACCTTCTGATTTGCAAGACACATATAATGAGTTACATATTGAATTCTGTAAACTTGCAAAAGAAGTTCTAGGCTTAAGGGAAAAGAACAGGAAACTTGAGAAATTCATCTTTTCTTCTACATCTAAGGTTTCCAAAGTTCCATTCATGGAAGAACAGCTATCGCTACCGATAGCTAGTCCTCTATCGATAGCGGAACCTTCAACATGTTCTGAAAATTGTTCCAATTGTGAATTCCTGTTGAAGGAAAAAGAAAAGTTTTCAAAAGGCCGTGAGATTTCAAAAGTTGTTTCAAAAGAACAGAGAGTCTTTAAAAAGAAAACTGACTAACACGATAATGATAGGAAATCTCATTCTGAATATCATTCCATTATATGTCATTATTGTGGTAGATCAGGTCATATTTCTCACACATGTAGTTTTAGAAGAAATTTAAATGTGAGAAATAAATTTGTATGGATCCCTAAAGGACAAGTAAGGTCAAGTGTTAACCACGTAGACCCAAGTACAAATGGCTACCAAAACTTCCTTCTAGTGCCTTACTTGTGCAGGAAAGATCAAGAGTTCCTCTTGCTCCAAAGAAGAGAACTCGTGGTGATGTCACTGCTGCAACCACCTGGTCCAATCATAGGAAGCAGTGCGCAACCACAAGGAACAAAGGTTCTATCTCAAGGATGAGCTATCACAGAGTTCCACTCAACTATCCTGAGAAGAACAAGAGAGAGAGGATTCCTCGATCAACATGGAGAAAGCCTATGAATTTTGTCTCTCATAAGAAAGTGCTTCAGGCCAAGGATAAGTATAGAAGATCTCCTTGGGAAAGGAGATCTAAAAGAACAGCAAGACTCAAGACTGTACCTCATCTGAGCAATTAGTCAAATCTTGATGAGCCGTTCTTCTTGCTTGGCTTTTGGTTCTGCTCTTGAAATAGAAGAATCGTTGCATTGCCTGCCAAAATCAAGCAAGCTACTGCTTGACGCAAATGTAGCTTTGGTGATGTCATTCTTACCCTCTCCTCTACTTGAATATTTATTTGGGTAATGAATGCATGTTACTCATTGCATCGGAAATTGACACTCATGTATCTAAGGATAAAAGTCAAAATTGCTCTATGAAATGGATGTGAAGATCGTGTAGCGTCTAACTACATGATTGGCTTAACAGTTTTCAAAATGCTGTGAAATTGATATGATGTTTTTCAAACCTGTGATGATCTTATTTTTTTTTGGAAAATGATCAAATCATATCAAATCCATTTTCGTTTATAGTATCTGAATTTTTTTATAGTATTTGTGCATATCGAATCATTCCTTTTTGGAAAGGACTTGAGAAAGATTTGAAAACACTCAAGTCATCATCTCTTCATAGGAGTGTGTGCTCCAAGATTTTCTTAAACCTTAGTTCTGAAAAGGCACCACTCATGAAAGAAAATAGTTTATGCATTCACTTCGAATTTTGAAAGATCCTTTTGAAATGCAAACTTTAAAATCAAGGATTGCTTGTGCTACTGCTGAATCATTGTTTTTATTATACACATCGCACAATAGTTATTTCCTTGTCATGATTTCTTTTCAAAGCTTAAGTTGGATATCATACCTGATCATGAATCATAAAACATCTTGACTGATTATCATAATATTGACCTTTATTATTCATCAACATATTTTGAAGTTGATCTTATACTTGAAATTCTAATATCATATTATGCTTCATAGTGCATTTAACTCAACAATGCTGTATGATATGTTAGAGATATTTGGACAAACATGTTGAGTGTCTTGACTAGTCACTTTGGACTAAGAGAGTCCATACTTGGAAATCTGTCCAGAATCTAATTCAGGGATACTAATTGTCTTCATCAATTGATCAACTAGAATCTTGTGTTTATAAACTAATCCTGAATATTCATAACAATTTTAAACACAACTGTAATAGTCAGGATCTCTATGTTTTTAGTGTGGTCAACATAAATGATATTAGCACGGATGCTTCTGCTTATTATGGTTATGAATATCTTATTAGTTTCAAGATTTCTGACACTTTAAACTAAAGACTTTCTTCAAAGTAATCATGGCTAGTTCTTGAATTTAACAAAGATTCTGATCCTCTTTAAACTTGCATGACAACCATACCTCATGATAGCATTAAAATTATTCTATGATTCTCCATTTCATTTGGTATCTTTTGCATCAAGTTTTAAAAGCATAAGGAATACACTCCTTATCATAGCTTAAAAATTCAATGGTTAAAATCACTATCCATAGCGATAAACTGACTGGCTATGAGTTCAAGAGCAATATTTCTTTTTAATCACATCTTAAGTTTCAATCTACTAATGATCTCAATTCAAGCTTGTGTTTTAAGAATGTTGACACAGATTATGAAAGTCTGAACGATGTGGATGTACAAGAGAGAATGTCAACAAAGATGCTCCTTATCAAGATGAGAGGAACTGGTTGTACTGAAATCTTGAGGAAATCTCGCCAATCATATATGAGCATTTCTATCCCTTACTCCTTCTGTTGTGGATTTTAATGGATAGTCTCTCTTGTCTGACATACATAAGAAATCTTAGGAAATGCCTTGAATTAATTTCTGAAAAATTTGATAAATCCAATGACAAATGCCAATAGGATAGAAGCATAAGTGAGTGTAGATAACTAGCCTGGAAAGAATTATTAAGAATCTCTACCCACTGAAAGTTGTATATCCTAGCACATTATCACAAGCCTAGTACAATCTGAATTAAGTTCAAAGCTTGTTGATATCCTAAGAATAATGAGATCATATTAAGCATATCTGGAAGAACTTGAGCTAAGATTTGAAAATTATTCTTGTGATCATATGCTAAAAATTTGGGTGGTTTGTAAACCTGATTTATTCCTAAAACTAAACTATTTTGTGGGCATTAAGGTTTTTAGAATTTCAAAGCTTGTGTTGACAATTCACATGTCTTCATAATCTAACATGAACATTCTTAAGGCATACTTGTTGAACTATACTTGTTTATGAAACTCTAAAAATATGCAATCTGTTCGATACTCCCTGTGCTATCACATTGGTATTTATCCAAGAGAGTATGAATAGGGTTCATGACTTGATAGTGAAACTATGTGGAATTGTGAACTAAATTTCAAAATCTGTTTTCACATAATTGATACTCTTGTTTTACCAAATCAATCAGCAAGCACGATTTCTTAAAATTATAAATATTGTGCTGATTAACATAGATTATGACTTGGAAAGTCTTGAGTGTGTCCATTAATGTTAAATCTTAAGTTCTCCCACTGACCATCCAGAAGCGCATTTGCTTCCGCTAGCACATGCAGGTCCCCTTGTGAAAGGGTCATATGAACGTACAATGTTAAATCTCAAGTTTTTCGCATCTGGAAGGGAATCCACTTCCGCTAGCATGGTGCACTTGCAGGAACAATCCTTCAACCTGAGCAAAGATGGCATTCGCAAGCAATATTGCTATCGATAGCAAGGACAACTATTGAACCTTGGAAGGAGTAGAGTGGCTGGACGCCATTTCTTCTACTCAGCGTGGGATCATGCCGCTTACGATTGCTACTCAGCAACCGGAAGCACCTACACTAGGAAGTGAAACGTCACCTCTGAAACATTACATCTTCTCTGACAACAGGTATATCTTCTCTGACACTCTGAAACGACACGTGGCAAAAAGGTGCGCCGTTTCAGTATTAAATGTTTACGTTTCCCATTTCATTAGGACTCCTCGCATCAAAACGTCTTCTCACATAAATAGACATTTACTCACTCATAACTTTTCATTCAAAACTTCTCAACTTTCTCGACTTCCATTTTTTTCTCTCAAACTGTTCATCTACATCATCATCATCATCTTCATCTTCATCTGCCTTCATCTTCTCCAAACCCACTTCCATACCTTCACCATTACCATCCACATACAACATGGTAGGGTCAAGTGAGACAAACCCCAATCCATCAAACCCCAACCCCACCTCTGCCAAATCTGGGAAACGCAAGGGAAAACAAGTCCAATTTGCAGAAGAGCCCACTTCCTCCAAACGCCAGAGAGTTCTAGAGGAAGATGACATGTCCGTTTACAGATCCGGTCCTCTAGAGTCAATCTCTCCTGCCTTCGAGCACAGAAACCCATATTTGACAAACGACATCTAGGTCAACCTGAAAACTTTGCAGAATCTGGGTTTTGTTTTGAGTGACCAACTGGGAAAATATATGAACTGGCTGGGAATTCAGAACGAGTACAGTGTAAGTGTTCTGCGCGTCTTCTACCAGTCATTATCTGCAAAGAGAACAACCTGGTCGCTGGTGTTCGCTCCTCTGCCACAGTGAGAGGGAGGCACATTGAGTTTGATTGGAGAATCATCAATCAACTCCTGGGTATTACAGACCCCGACCTCAACAAGTGGAAGTATCACAGGCGTTTCACCCCAGATCAATTGACGGATGCCTACGAGACTGATGGGAAGAAAGTCTCTGGGATGCCTGATCCCAAACGGGTAATCCAATACATCTATTCGCGGATAATTACCCACAAGGGTGACAACTTCTCTGAATTCACCCAACTTGACAGCCCCTGGCTCCCTCGACTTCTGCGCAAGGAACCCATCAACCCTGGGCAACTCATCTCCATGGAGCTTCTCAGATGGGTAGATGGAAAAACTCAGAAGAACAATGTCTCTCTTCCCTTCCCCCAGCTGATAGCCTTCCTTCTCGAGCAGTTCAACATCAAGTCCACTGAGGGTCTGGACAACCGGAAGTGTCTGCCCATGGACACAAAACTTAGGCAAGATGGGAGTGTCATACATCAAGCTTGTATGGGCAGCTGGCTCTAGTTCAAGAGGAGGCAGTGCCTCACATACTTCTCAGCCATCCACCTCTGGTGCTGCCGATCAAGAAGTGGACTCCCACAGTCGACCTGGTGGTTTAACCTCTTTTGTCGCCTAAAGAGATTAATCAAAACAAATCAATACTCTAATCCACTAGTTGTATAGTAGAGAGTATAGGTCTTTTCCTCAATCTAGGTTAAAAATCTTGCAAATTCTAAGTACAAGCCACACAAATTATCAATGATTTGAGAATGATTTTTTTTTATTAACACCTACAATTAACAACTAAAAATATAAAGTGTACCAAAAATGTATGTGTGAAAATCAAGAAGTGGAATCTCCTCCTTCAAGCCTCAATTTGTGCAATCTCAATTGATAGGCCTCATGTGACAATTTCCTCTTAATTAACTAGCTTAAATCGGCCAAACCTCTTAAATCTAAGAAGCTTTAGCTAGTTTAAACTAATTAATCAAGAGAACCTAGCCTTGAACTTGATGCATCTTCATAGGTGATATAGAAATCAAAACTAACTTCTATATAAAATTCAGGGTTAAGGTGCAATTTTAGTACTGTAGAATATAGCAAAATGCACCTAACATAATACACAATATTGTGCATCATTTGTGGTAACCAAGAATTATTTTCGTGGCTTATTTAGTAACGACGTTAAATAAGTTAAGTTTGACCGTTATGTGTCAAATTTTGACCATTAAATTGTGGGTAAAGGAGCATTTTCAGTACTCTAGAATATAGAAGGAGCACCAAACATAATATACAATATTTTGGTCCATTTGTGATAACTAAGAATTATTTTCATTGCTTATCTAGTAATTCGTTAGCTAAAACTCACTTTTGTAAAATAAAATCTAATTTGACATAATGATGTAATATATGTATATTGAAATGACAATTTAACGAACATTATTTTAAGTTTATAACTATGTAATCAATTAGAAGTAACTCTTCTTCTATTACAACATAAGGTCATTAATTTGGGTCAAGCCAGTATGACCAACCCGTTTTAATTTGTGTCGAGCCAGTATGACCAACCCGTTTTAACTCAGTAAGGCCAACCTGTTTAGTTTATGATTTTTTGCTTACATTTTTTATATATGTAAAATACTAATGACTTATTAGTTTATACATGCATGATACTAGGATAGTCTATGGATCTTTATAACTTTGTAGTGTTTAATTATTTGACACTTTGAATAAATTATGACTTAGTTGTTTATGGCGTTTAAATATTGTATATTATGTTTGGTGCTCCTTCTATTTTCTAGAGTACTGAAAATGCTCCTTTACCCACAATTTAACGGTCAAAATTTGACACATAACGGTCAAACTTAACTTATTTAACGTCGTTACTAAATAAGCCATGAAAATAATTCTTGGTTACCACAAATAGACCACAATATTGTGTATTATGTTAGGTGCACTTTGCTATATTCTACAGTACTAAAAATGCACCTTAACCCTAGTTTCAAAGTATGAGACTTTTAGGAAATAAATCCCCCACGCCTGAATCATAAGCTGTCTAAGGACATTTATATTTGTAATATGGAATTGATTATTGCTGCTGAATATAGTTGAAATCTTGTAGTTGTAGCTGCCTCCTATAGTATATGGTCACTCCTATGCTATGATGCTGCAATTCTGTGATGTCAAACTATCTGTTCATTACTTTCAAAGTCTGATCATTTTGGAAGTGTTCGGCGTACATATCTGAATATGTTCATGTTTGAGATGAAAGTATTGGTGAATTTGGTGGTACTGATAACTTAGGTAGTGATTGTCCTGGGTCAACCTTCTCAGAGTTATTAATTTGGTGGTACTGATAAATTGAGTCATGATTGTCCTGGAGAGGACCTTTTTAGGGTCCTTACAATGCCTTTACTAGAATTTTGTTTTTTGGTCAGCAGAACAATCTCTACGTTAATGTTTGAGATGCTTCTTTTCTGTTAATGTTTTTTTTTACTTTGGCAGTCAAAAGAACAATCTCTATGTCAGTTGCACCAGTTGTTTGAGCTAGAGTAATTAATTTTTGACACTGTAATGCAATAATAACTAATTTCTCATGTATTTTTATTTTTTAGTTGAACCATTCCTGGGTAATTTAATGTATTTTAGAGGTAGCTAGAGTAATTTTATACAGACAATTAGATAAGTCCATTTTTTCACTCTAATTTATTTTAGAGGTAGCTAGAGGTAATTTTATACAGACAATTAGATAAGTCCATTTTAGGTTCATCTCACAATGCCTAATTAATTTTTTACTTTGGTAGGTGTTAAACCATTCCTGGGCCTCAAGTTATATTATTGATCTAGAGTAATTAATTTTTGACACATGTTGTTTGCAATTTTTCCCTTTTAATTATTTTATCACTAACACTAATATCCTAAACACTTTCCAATAATAACTAATTTAATGTATATTTTTTGATCAAGTTAGGAAAAGATATTTTTATTGATCAAGTTAACAAAAGATATTTTTATTGATCAAGTTCTTGAACCGGTTAAAATATCATACTAGTAATTTTTTGCATTTCTACTTACCCTCTCACTCTCACTATATTAGTTAACAAAATTAATGCTTTGTGTGATGTTGTTTTGGTATGTGTAACATAACATCCCAGCGCCTAGCTCTCGAAATTGTCCGCTTTGGGGAATCCTCACCCCTCACGGTTTTAAAACGCGTCGAGAGGGGGAGGTATCCAGGTCTATATATAGCACCTTTCGTTCTCCTCCCCAGCCGATGTGGGACTTTACAATCCACCCCCCTTGGGGCCCAGCGCCCTCGCTGGCACGTCGACCCGAGCCTGGCTCTGATACCATCTGTAACATCCCAGCGCCTCGCTCTCGAAATTGTCCGCTTTGGGGAATCCTCACCCCTCACGGTTTTAAAACGCGTCGAGAGGGGGAGGTATCCAGGTCTATATATAGCACCTTTCGTTCTCCTCCCCAGCCGATGTGGGACTTTACAGTATGCATTTCTTCAAAAATTGTTTTCAACCTTTGTTCATAATGTTGATGAGTTTAATAATCATGCACAGGTGATTGGAAGAATTCTATCTAGGAGGAAAACACTAGTTGATGGGAAAACTCTAGTTCTCTAGAATTCCAAGAATTAAGGTATGTAACATGAGTAAATCTTACCCTTTTCTCATTATGTCTTGATGATTATTTATTATTTCAATGAAGTTGTTTGATTGTCTAGAGTGATGTTTTTGCTTTTCTAGAATTCCAAGAATTAAGGTATGTAACATGAATTAAGGTTCCTTTTTTGTCTAAAGTGATTGTCTAGGTATGTTTATTTCGCCATTATTTTGGCAAAAGGTTTAGACAATGTGTTTTCCATGCATAGCAGCTGCATAGAATGTAATTTACCAACTCACAGCTACTCTCCTTTAGTAGGTCATGGACCGAAAATGGATGTGTTGTGACCGAACTTCAAGTGAATATATAAATGGAGTAAAGGAGTTTGTTGAATTTGCAGCTGCTCATGCATGCGATGTTAACAACATTGTGTGCCCTTGTATCCGCTGTTTGAATGGAAAGCGTGTCGATCCCATAGGCCTGTTGAATCATTTAATATGTAATGGGATTGATCAATCTTATACAAGATGGACAAAGCACGGTGAGACCGATGAGGTTGAATGTCGTGATCGTGAACATGATGTTAGTAGTGCTTCGAATGATGTCATTGATCAGAGTGACGAGGATTGTCTTGAAGAAATGGTGAGGGTTGTGGGTGAGGAGAACCCAGAAATATTTGAAGAGTTGAAGAGTGATGCAGAGACACCGTTGTATGTCGGATGTAAATATTCAATATTGCGCGCAGTGGTTAAATTGTACAACTTAAAGGCTCGTTATGGTTGGAGTGATGCAAGTTTCACCGCACTGCTTACCTTTCTGCGGGATGTTTTGCCAAAGGATAATGTACTCCCTTCAAAAACATACGATGCAAAGCAAATTCTTCTCGCTACCGGTTTGAAATATGAGAAGATACATGCATGTCCCAATGATTACATCTTCTACCTGAATGAGTATGTCCCAATGATAAGTGTCCGAAGTGCAAAGTCTCTCGATATGGGGAGAATGGCAAAAGCCCTGCCAAGGTCTTGTGGTACTTTCCGATAATTCCAAAACTGAAGCGCATGTATAGTAATAAGGACACAGTGAAACGTTTGACATGGCACGAGGATAAGAGGATCAAAGACAACAAGCTTAGACACCCTGCGGATAGCCCCCAATGGAAGAAAATTGATTACATGTACCCAGAGTTTAGTGAAGATCCAAGAAACCTGCAATTTGCACTGGCAAGTGATGGAATCAATCCGCATGGGGTTCAACGTACTACTTACAGCACATGGCCTGTCATTCTGATGAATTACAACCTCCCCCCAAATTTGATTATGAAACGCAAGTTTATGATGCTTTCGATGCTTATTGGTGGGCCCAGTCAACCCGACAATGATATAGATGTGTACTTGGCTCCATTAATAGAAGACTTGAATCATTTGTGGCACACAGGTGAAAATGTGTTTTCTTCTTGCAGTGAAGAAAACTTTACATGTATATAACTGTTAATCACATTTTAGGAATCATTGGGTTCTCCTTGCATTCAATCCCGTTGCATCAAAGCCTGTGGTGTACTATCTAGATCCTATTAGGTCAAGTAAACCTGAAAATAGACCTTCGTACATATCGTTTATCAATGGGTAATGATTTAACCTTACTAAATTATGTTAACTCATTTATAAATGTCACTCTTAATTTTATTTGTCTCGATTTTAGTGTGATCACTTCTATTAGGTCCAGTAAAAAAATGAAATACTCCAAAGCATATGAGTGGCTCAAAATTCAGGTTAATTATACACGCTAAAACAATGATTTATGGATAGTAATCATATACAAGTCTTTTAACACATTTGTGGTTTTTTTGTTGTAGTGCCCATTCTAACCGAATGATAACGATTGTGGGTATTATGTTATGAAATTTATGAAAGATATTGTCACTCATGATCAACTGGAGGTCCCAGAAAGGGTAAGTTCTTAAATTTTCCATTAATTTAAAACTTGTTTAATTTGTTCACATATTTGCTTGTATGTGTGGATTACTTTTAACTCACTTAAATTTAATTGCTACTGACATGTTTCTGTCCACCCAGTATTATGAAGACTGTCGTTTCGACAGCCTCTCCAAGGCGCAAGTTGGAGAAGTTATTGAAGAATGGAGCAAATTTGTATACCCCATTGTTGAATATGTTGTTCTGAATCAGCCACGTGCTACTTATTAGGTTTTACTAAAGTGTTTCATATGTTACTTGAATAAAAAATGTGGATATGTCTTGATGAAATTTTGTTATGAATAACATGCTTGTTTATTTTATGATATTATTGCTATTTTTTCATGTAGGTTGGTGATATCCCTTTTGGTGCCTTTACTTGAGATCATCTTCATTTGTGGCGTTGAGGTACATATGATCTTTTGCTGCATGTAGTCTTACTTAGGAATTGGTAGTTTTATATTATGGACATCCTTGAAGGAATTTTTGTTTTGACTTTTGATCAATTGTGGCTTGTTTTATTAGTTCATCTTTGATATATTATACTATTCTTTCATGTAGGTTCATATCTTTTTGATTCTTTGGTGCAAGCAAGTGGCAAATATTTTGGTGATGAGGTAGATCTTCTTTAAGTGCAATGGCCGTGCAAAATATTCTTTTGGTTAGGAGGTAGATCTTCTTTTGGTGCAATGGCAGTGCATATATATTTTAGTGATGTTTATATATAAGTGAAAACAAGTTCTGGTGACTTATTAGGTTGAGTAAATGTAAATGTTTCTGGTACATTTTGGTTAAAATCAGCCACGTGCTACTTATTTGTATACAGGTGGCAAATGTAAATGAATATATATATTAAAAAAAAATATATAGTTGTACATGCGCTTAAAGCGCATGTAGAGGTACCTACCTCTACTGTTAGAATCTTAAGTTTTGATGAAGACTAAAATATAAAGGATTAGACCAAGTGCCTAGGAAGCAATAGGATAACATAGGATCCCAAGTAAGAGTGCTTCCGGATGAGGATTTACTTCCGGATAGATTAGGACTTGCGCATGCGGATGAATGTTTTCATCCCCCAGCGGCAGCAAGTAAATCACTGGGGAAATAACTTAGTCCATGAGCATTAGGTACACAAAACCTTAAGACTAAGCTATGTTTTAATCGGAAGTGAAATTGCTTCCTGTTAGATTTAGACTGGCGCAGGTTGATAAATTAGATATAACCCCGAGCGTCAGTGGAAATGCAACGTCAAGTGAAGTTGCTTCCTGTTAGACTTTGACTGGCGCAGACTGATAGAATAGATATCACCCCAAGCGTCAGTGAGTTTATCTCGTCAAGTAAAAGTGCTTCCTGATAGATTTAGACTGGCACAGACTGATAGAAATAATATAATCCTAAGCGTCAGTGAATCAGCCACGTCAAGTGAAATTGCTTCCAGTTAGACTTAGACTGGCACAGGCTGATAAAAGAGATATAACCCTAAGCGTCAGTGAATTCACCACGTCAAGTAAAAGTGTTTCCGGTAGCTTAGTGACTAGCGCTGAGTGTTGGAATGAAAATACACTGAGCGAGAGTAGGTGATTGTGAGCTAGATCCTTCATCAAGTGGAATCACTTCCGGATGAAGAAATGCTTCCGGTTACACCTTAGACTTAGGGAACACCCACTGCATGTGACTATGTGTTTATATTGCTAAACTAACGTTCAAGTGCAGCACACTAAGTAAGGTTGCTTCCGGATGAGAAGTTGCTTCCGCAAGCAATCAGAATGTCAGAACATTCAGAGATGCAGTGTCAGAATGCTTATGTCAGAGCAGAAGTGCCAGGACTACTTTTCAGAGATAAAGCAAGTCAACTCTGCTACACATTGATGAAGCAATTAATGGGCAAACGGTAACATGGGATTAACGGCTATATTCAAACAGACATATTCAACCTGCCGCCCAAGCTTTGAAGCCGAGTATAAAAGGAACATCTATATTCAGAAGACAAGAGAGAGAACAGAGCCTATTGTCTGAAACATTGTATTCTACATTCCTCTCATCGTCTACTACTCTCAGATTCAGATTTGTAATATCATTAGAGAGTCATTCATTTGTACTTAAGTGCTTATCACAATCAGTTCATAGAGTGAACATAATTGTTATCTTACATTTGTAAGGGGGAGCATTTAGAGGATCTCTAAATCTCCATAGGTTGCAAGTTAGCCCGCAAAACTTGTGGTTGTAAGGTTTCAGGTGAACCCGTTGTAAAACCTGTGGGTTGTTAGGTGAACCCGTGTTCGTAAAACCTAAAGTGTAAAGGCTTCTCTTGTGCCCGGTTTAAACAAGAATAGTGGATTGGAAATCTCAGGTGGAGCCTGGGGACTGGATGTAGGTCTGGGTGACCGAACCAGGATAAATTGTGTGTGCATAAATTTACATTTAAACATTCTATTCTGCATCACATAACATACTGACTTGTGCATACCATTACTTATTAACATCATCATCAAGCACAAGCAGTCTTTCGAAAAGAGTTAAAGTTTTTATTCCCTCACCCAATTCACCCCCCCCTCTTGGGTGACAGCCACGCATTTCATCTACAAGCGCTTATAGTGCATGTAGAGGAACCTCTACATGCGCTTAAAGCGCATGTAGAGGTAGGTACCTCTACATGCGCTTTAAGCGCATGTAGAGCCCCCCTCTACATACGCTTTTAAAAAGTGCATGTAGAGCCTTTATCAGCGCCCCCTCTACATGCGCTTTATAAGCGCATGTAGAGGCCAAAATAAGCGCATGTAAATGGGGTAATCTGTGGTAGTGGTAGTGGTTCTTGAAGTTGGTCCCTTATGCTTCTGCTTTGTTCTTGTTTTGTTTCTTTGGTGTATGAGTAGTAGGAAAGTTGAGACTCAAGCATGTTGATTCCCTTTATTTCTATTATATTTTGGCCGGATTGATTTTGTGGTGGGGAGTGTTCAGATTTGCAATCTAAGTCATTGTCCAAGTATAAGATGAATTTATTGGCTGATTGGTGATTGGATTATGAATTTGAAGCTTTAGGGCTTAATAGATTGGTTAAAGTGAACCTGAACTTTCTTTGTCTAACTAGGAGGGGAAATATGTGTTAACTTGTTGTAGGTATTTATAGTTTAAGTTGTTTTAATATGCCTAAAGGATGTTTGTAATCTTTTGAGGTCCTAAGAAATATATATATATATATATATATATATATATATATATATATATATATATTGTTCTCATTGTTGCTGCTGATTTGAGAATGAATAAATTATTGTGTGATTTATGTTAATGGGACTAAAATGTTGTGAGTTTCCTTGTTCCAAATCTGTTTTGTTTGTGTGTGTGTATATATGGTTGTATGATTTTAATTGAATCTTAATCTAGTTGTGCATGGTGACTTTGGCTAAGCAGGTGGGGTTCATAAGTTTTGGTTCTTCTCTACTCTGTGGTTGTAATTGGTCAAGGATACGGAAATTGAATATGTGTAGGTGCTTTGTTGTTCTTGCTACTTGATGTATATGTGATTTGCTAATGTCCACTATTTTGAATTGTGAGAAATGCATTAAATTGATCGAATAATACTTCTGAAAGTGGTGTTTGCTGACCAATAATGGGCAATCAACTTGTTGGTTACATTGAAAATCTAAAAATGAGACTAATGATTGATTGCAAACTATTATACTTAATTGCTTGTTGTGGTTCTTGTGAATTTAATTGAATGATTATTGTATATGGGGGGCTGATTGCAAAGAAGCGATTGGTTTGATTTCTTTGAATTGAATTTGATCGAATGTGTGGAGAATATTGTTTATTTGGTACAGCTGAACATTTACTTTAATGTCTTCGTTTATAGTTTCTTTGATATATTGATGACCTTGAAATTCTAAATGTATGAGGTGAAATCTGAATATATGGTTAATTAATTAACTTGGTAGTGATTCCACATGAATGGCTGCCGGTTCTAAGGTTGAAAGTAAAGATATTAGGAAGTTACATGTTGAATTTCAATGAATTTGAGAAGCTGAATTGTTATGGGAACTTGAGGTAACATGCTTTGTCTAGACGTAGTTAAGTTCAATTCAGTTTTGCAGTAGTAAGGAGTGGTGGCTTTGATTTCAGTTGGAAGTTGTGTTTAATTGAGTTCGTGAGTCTATTATGTCATATGCTTTAAGCTAGGAAAAAGAAAAGAAAACAACAAAACAAAGGGGATGTTATGTTTTTCTTTTAGTACTTTACAGAGTAGAATGGATTAGCTTGGGTATTTGCATTGTGACTTTTTGATTTACTGTTTCCTCTTTGGCAATTGGCTGAATCGTGCAATTTAGAAATTCTATTTGATAAACCTAAAATAGAAATTTAGGATACTTATATGTACTTGCTCTGTATTTGGTGAAATGGTTTGTTTTTATGTGATACTTGAACTGAACATGGATTATCTAATATTTAACTATGAGAATTGGAATTAAGTATGGGAAAATAGGTAGTAATGCGGATACGAGAGAGACGTTAAACATTACGAAGTAGAAATGATACTAATTTATCATTCTGTACTACATCATTATAGGATTGACTATGATGTGGCTTGTGTGGCATAAAGAAAAAGGATGAGGAATCGCGTAAATTGTTGGGCGACAGGTAATCACACTTAACCTTGCTATAACATTGAGGGTGACGTTAGTTGGGATTTTCAAAAATCCTTTCTCACCCTCTATATATATATATTATCTTTCAAAAGTTATTTGTATATAAAACAGGCTACCGGGTGCCTTTCAAACACGATTATTTTTGTACAAAAGATTTTGACACATTATATATATACACTATTATCCTGCTTGGTGGTGGGTATTGCCTTTTAGTGATGTATAGGTATAGCGTTGGTGTGAGGGATTTATATAGTATGTTGTCAGGGATATTGATAGTGGAATAAGGGAAGGAGTTGAATTGTTGTGATGGAGATAGTGAATGAAATTGAGATAATGAAGGGAATGTGTGATTGTGATATCGAATATTGTGGATGAGATATTGACAGGGTTATTGTGAGGTTTGCATGACATTGATATATTTATGTACTATCGCGCGATGATAACTGTCGATTGGCCGATCGACAGTTATTTGTAATGATGATCCTTTTCGGATTGATTAGACCGGGGATCATAGGTCGACTTATTGAGAGAAAGTGACCTACGGTTGTTTGGCATTGAAGAGTCCAACCGTTCCCATTCTGCAATGGAAACAGAATTGGGGTTCCCTCTCTGGTGGTTGCCAGAGAGGGAAATTTGCCCTCTCATTGTAGAGAGGGGCACAGTGTCAAATCATATAGTGAAGTTGGATGCTGGAATGAATGCCACCGTGATGGCACGATGTATCTATAGGTGAGTGTGAGAGTTGTGGGGTGGTATGATTGTATTAGAGGTAGAGATGGTGGAGTGATACATGGGAAGAAGGTTTGGAGTATATATATATATGTATTCCTGATTTTAAACTGTGATACCCTTTAGACGCCCTCGCTACCGTACATCTCACTGTTATAGTGAGTTAAGCGGTGATTACTGGGACAAATTGTCTCATCCCACAATTACTCACATTTTTGCAGGTATTCATGCACAGGCGCAAGCATCAGGAAAGGGAATTAGGTAGTGGAGGTTGTGTAGTTTATCTAGAATTGTATATTGCCAATTTATAGGTCTGCATTCGCTTCCACATGTATATATATCTATTTATTGTTTAATATCAATCAGTTTTATTTATTAACCATGTTAGACAAATCCTTTCTAACATGATTAGCTTTTAATTATCCATGATAGCATCTATATTGTATCAGGAAATCCTTTTCTATCATGGATAATGTTTTATTCACTAGAATATTCTTTTTCTAACTATGATAGGTATATTAATATTATGGAAAATCTTTTTCCTATCATAGTTAGTAAAGAGATTATAGAATTAAAATTGGATATCATTAGTTAATTAGGGACTAAGTAACAATATGTTACAACTTGGTTATCAGTATTTGGTATACGATAATCCTGGACTGTGTTGCATTGCATATAGAGTGGCAATATACATACTTTGTTATTGAAATCTATTGAAATTATTTGTTATTAAATTCTATTGAAATTATTTGTTATTAAAATCTTCTCTTTGAAATTTGATTATAAATTGCGTTTTGATTATCTTTCAATTAGTAATGGTTGGAGATCACCATCATTGGTAGTATAAGGTTGTTGCCCATTTAAAATGAGCTGCTGGAGGCTTCCTCAATATATTTAGTGACTGGAAGCAGCCCCCTTAATAATAGATGTTGGTAGCCCTTACTACCTCATGAGTGGATGTTTCCCCACCATTACCAAACAAAATAACTGTAAGTTATTTGAAAAAAAAAAGAAAAAATGATTATTGGTTGAATTTTTATAGTTTATTGAAATGGTTTTTGCAAATTAATCATATGTAATTGGAAGGATTGGGTTGTTACGTCTACATGAATATGGGAAACTAATAGTAGATAAGTGTTGGTTAAATTATGAATTGTAGCTGTTAGAATTTGAAATTTTGATGAAGACTAAAATATGAAAGAACTAGTTGATCACATAGGAAGAATTAGGATAAAAGTGAATCCTAAGTTAAGTCACAACCGGATGCAGAATTACTTCCGGATGGATTAGAACTAGCGCTCGCGGATGGAATACACTGTAATGTGTGGCTGTCACCCAAGAGGGGGGGGGGGTGAATTGGGTGAGGGAATAAAAACTCTAACTCTTTTCCGAAAGACTGCTTGTGCTTGGTGATGATGTTATTAAGTAATGGTATGCACAAGTCAGTATGTTATGTGATGCAAAATAGAATGTTTAAGTGTAAATTTATGCACACATAAATTTATCCTGGTTCGGTCACCCAGACCTACATCCAGTCCCCAAGCTACACCTGAGATTTCCAATCCACTATTCTTGTTTAAACCGGGCACAAGAGAAGCCTTTACACTTTAGGTTTTACGAACACGGGTTCACCTAACAACCCACAGGTTTTACAACGGGCTCACCTGCAAACCTTTACAACCACAGGTTTTACAACGGGATCACCTGCAACCTTACAACAAGTTTTGCGGGCTAACTTGCAACCTATGGAGATTTAGAGAACCTCTAAATGCTCCCCCTTACAAATGTAAGATAACAATTATGTTCACTCTATGAACTGATTGTGATAAACACTTAAGTACAAATGACTCTCTCTAAGAGTAGATGATGTTACTCACTTAAGTACAATGATTGCTCTCCACTAATTTTCTCTAAGAGTATTACAACTTCATAATCAGAGAGTAGAAGATGAGGAGGATATTTCAGATAGTAGGCTTGAGCTTCTTCATTCTATTTCTCTTGCTTATCAAACTCCTAAAGCCCTCGCTTCAGAAATGAAGAATATCTCCTTTTATACAAGCCTCTGATTATCCAACCGTTGGAGAGGCAATAAGGCCGTTTGAATATAGCTGTTGGGGCCTTGTTTACGTTGTCCTCATTAATGCACAGCAGGGTTGACTTTGCTTTATCTGAAAAGGTGCTTTGACCAGCTGTTCTGTCAACACTGTTCTGACAACACTGTTCTGGCAAAAGTCGTTCTGACATCTATACACTGTACGGTCTGACTCTTGCTTGTTGTCAGATGAGGACTTCGTTCCTCAAGCATAAGTCCAGGATGCTAAGAGACTTACTATCGGAAGCTCTCTTGCTATCTGAAGTGAAGCTCGTGGACTCTAACATTCTGCTTGCTATCACATAGAGGAACTTTGTCTTCCAAGCACTTGTCCATGAATGATAAGAGCGCTTTGCTATTGGATGCTCTCTTGCTATCAGAAGCTCTCTTATGGACTCTGACTCTTGTGGGTAGTATGAGCTTTGACACCTTGAATGAATCTTCAGATTATGTTCTCCTTATCTCTCATACTCCTCATGCTTGGTAGGTAACAATGTTGTTTGAATATCTGTTAACCTCTTGTTACCGTTGGAAAGTACATCTTCTTTAATGCTTAGCAGGGTTGACTTGCTTTATCTCTGAAAAGTAGTCCTGACACCTCTGCTCTGACAAAAGCATTCTGACTTCTGAGTATGTGACGTTTACTCTTGTACTCTTGCTGACGGATGATCATCGTTCATCCGGAAGTGGCAATCTTGCTCTGCAAGTGTTAATCTCTGAAATCCAATGCCAAGAGTCTTTGCATCCGGAAGCTCATTTGCATCTGGAAGTGTGACTAAGTTCTGCACATACTGGTTAGTCCAACATAGCAATATATATAATCAAATATAGTAAGAACTATACATGTTGTGGGAAGTTTGCTATGGGGAGTAGTCTTACTTAGACTATGTTCTGACTTAGTGTATTGTATACTTTGAACGTTAGTCCTCTTAGTCTATGATGTATTCGGAAGCACTTCTACATCCGGAAGTGATTCCACTTGATGAAGGATTTAGCTCACTATCACTTACTCTCGCTCAGTGTATTTCATTCCAACAGTCAGCGCTAGTCACTCAGCTATCGGAAGCACTTTTACTTGACGTGGTGAAATCACTGACGCTTAGGGTTATATCTCTTTTATCAGCCTGTGCAAGTCTAAATCTAACAGGAAGCAATTTCACTTGACGAGGCTGATTCACTGACGCTTGGGGTTATATCTATTTTATCAACCTGCGCCAGTCTAAATCTAACAGGAAGCAATTTCACTTCCGGTTGAATCATAGCTTAGTCTTAAGGTTTTCTGTCACTAATGCTCATGGGCTAAGTTAATTCCCTAGTGAGTTACTCGCTGCCGCTAGGGATGAATCATTCATCCGCGAGCGCTAGTCCTAGTCTATCCGGAAGTGATTCTGCATCCGGTTGTGATTCCGCTGTGGGATGAGTCTTTCATCCGTGAGCGCTAGTCTTAATTCATCCGGAAGTGAATCCGCATCCGGTTGTGACTTAACTTAGGATTCAGTGTTAGCAATCTAGACTGGGTTCTAACCAAGTGTCTCACTTGCTTCCGTTTGCGTCCCCTATGGGATGTGTACTCCATCCGTAAGCTCTAGTGCTAATACTTCCGGAAGTGATCTTGCATTCGCAAGTGATCTAACTCAGGATTCTAACCATGTCATCTAATCCTTCCTAAGTGTTGATTATGTTCTTTTAAGTACTAGACCATATCATACCTTAGTCACCATCAAAACTTAAGATTCTAACATACACATCCCATAGCTGAAGCAATTGAGACACTAAGTCAGAACCTAGTCTAGGCTGTTAGAGTATTGAACCTTGATGTAGACTAAGTTAGGACACAACCGGATGCGAAATCGCTTCCGGAAGACTTAGAGTAATATAACGTAACTAACGCTCATGCATGAAGAATACGTCCCATAGCGGAAGTCAATAACATGTTAAGTCAGAACCTAGTCTAAGTTAGAATGTTTCTGATAGCAAAAACGCTTCCGATAGCATGTATGGTTCTTACTGCACTTGATTATATATATACTACTCTGTTGGACTAACAATTATGTGCAGAACTTAGTTTTACTTCCGGATGCAAATGAGCTTCCGGATGCAAATACTCTTGGCACTGGGATTCTGAGACTAACATTTGCAGAGGAAGACTGCCGCTTCCGGATGAACGATGATCATCCGTCAGCAAGAGTACAAGAGACAGAACGTACATATGCCCAGAAGTCAGAATGCTTTTGTCAATGCAGAGTTGTCAGAGTTGCTTTTCAGAGATAAAGCAAGTCAACCCTGCTGAGCATTAATGGAGCATTAATGGAGCCAACGGTAATAAGGGTTTAACGGACATATTCAAACGACATTCCTACCTACCAAACATGTGGAGTATGAGAAGATGATATATAAGCAATTACTTCATCATTTATGAAGCACCGAACATAATCTGAGAAATCATTCAAGCATTCAAACCTCATACTACCCAGAAAGCAAGAGAGCACTTATTGTATTCGAGAGTTATTCTCTAGTCTTCTTGTACCTCTTGTATTTATTCCTCTTCATTTATTGAGAGCATTTATTGTACTTAAGTGAGTAACATCATCTATTCTTTGAGTGAACTAGGTAGAAAATCCTTTGTTTAAAGGTTGAACCCTTACAAGTAGTAAGGGGGAGCGAGTTAGGTTGTAAGGTTACAAGCGAGCCCGTAAAACTTGTGGTTGTAAAGGTTGCAGGTGAACCCGTTGTAAAACCTGTGGATTAATGGAACTCAATCTGGGAGATTGAGAACTAGACGTAGGTCAAGAGCTTGGACCGAACCAGTATAAAAGTGTTGTACATTTTAATTTTCTAAGTTTTATTTTGTAGCACAATTCACCCCCCTTTTGTGCATCCTCACTTTCATTTGGTATCAGAGCAGGTCTTTCTGACTTGATTCCAACGAATCTGGAAAGAAAAGATCCAGTGATGGATGCTGATCAGATTCAGAATACTCTTCCTGATGTCTCGATGCCTCCAAACAAGCCTCCTGGATTCGATGGGTACAACTATCCATTCTGGAAATCAGAATAGAGAACTATATTAAGGCTAATGGCCTTCGTATCTGGGATGTGATAGAACGTGGTGACAATATTCCATTGGATGATGAAGGCTTTGAGAAGCCTAGGTCCAGTTTCACCAATGATGACTATTTCAAGGTGGAACTGAATCATAAGGCCATCAACTTCATTCAGTGTGCCTTGAGTCAGAAGGAGTTCTTCAGAATAAGCCACCACAAAACTGCAAAGGAGATGTGGGAGGCTCTTGAGACAGCTTATGCGGGGACCTCGAGTGTGAAGGATAGAAGAGTTGAAATGCTGGTGGAGGAATTCCACAAATTCACGATGCTTCCTGATGATCCAATCAGAGACCTGGAGCTTAGATTCACTCACCTTATAAACAACCTTGCCTCCTTGGGAAAAAACATCCCAGAGAAGGATCAAGTAAACAAGATTCTCAAAGTATTGAAAGGTGATTGGCTTATAAAAGTTACTGTCTTGCAGGAAGTACGGGGAGATTCAACCAGATCTATCACTGCTCTATTCGGTTCCCTGGCTGAATATGAGCCAACTCTGTTGGCACGAAGAGCACCCCAAGCAGCCACAAAAGCTAAGAACCTTGCTCTAATGGCTCCCAGTAAGGAAAAGGATGATGATGATGAGGAAGATATTGATGATGAAGAAATGGCCATGATGGTGAAAAGATTCAAAAAATTCTTCAAGAAGAAAGGAGGATTCCCGAGAGGAGAATCTAGCTATAAGAAAGAAAAGACTCCTGTCTGCTTTGAATGCAAGAAGCCTGGTCATTTCAAGGCTGAGTGTCTAAGCCTGCAAAGATTCAAGGGAAAGGACAAGACGAAGGCTTTCATGTCCTCTATCTGGGTTAACAGTTCCGATGAGGAAGCTAGTAATGAGGAAGAGGTTGCAAATCTCTGTCTTGTTGCTAGGGAAGATGGCACAGAAGAAATTCTCTCAGATTTTGATTCTGTCCATGGTGACGAGGTAAGCCTTACTGAACTTCAAGAAGCTTACAACGATATTCATAGAGAGTTTTTTCGACTATGTAAGGCATACAAGGTTTTAAGAATGAAAAACGAATCACTTGAATTCTCTGTGAACTCACTAAGTGATGAGCTAGCGGAAGCCAAGAAGCTTCCGGTAGCGGATGACAAGGGAAATCCCCAAGTGGAACCCAATGCCTCAGCCTCAGAGAGCTGCACCAACTGCAGCAAGATCTCTAGTGAAAGATGTTAGAATCTTAAGTTTTGATGAAGACTAAAATATAGAGGATTAGACCAAGTGCCTAGGAAGCAATAGGATAACATAGGATCCCAAGTAAGAATGCTTTCAGATGAGGATTTACTTCCGGATAGATTAGGACTTGCGCATGCGGATGAAGTTTTCATCCCCCAGCGTCAGCAAGAAAATCACTAGGGAAATAACTTAGTCCATGAGAATTAGGTACACAAACCTTAAGACTAAGCTATAACTCAACCGGAAGTGAGTTTGCTTCCTGTTAGACTTAGACTGGCTCAGAGCGATAGAATAGATATTACCCCAAGCGTCAGTAAGTCTACTTCGCCAAGTGAAAGCACTTCCTGTTAGATTTAGACTGGCGCAGACTGATAGAGTAGAATGACCCCAAGCGTCAGTGAATCAGCCTCGTCAAGTGAAATTACTTCCTGTTGGATTTAAACTGACACAGGCTGATAAAAGAAACATATCCCTAAGCGTCAGTAAGTTCACTACGTCAAGTAAAAGTGCTTCCGATAGCTTAGTGACTAGCGCTGAGTGTTGGAATGAAATACACTAAGCGAGAGTGAGTTATAGTGAACAAAAATCCTTCATCCAGTGGTTTTACTTCCGGATGTAAGAATGCTTCCGGATACATCATAGACCAAATCAGAACACAGTCTAAGTAAACTACTCCCCATAGCGAACAAGCTTCCCACAGCATGTATAATTCTTATATATATATTGCTATGTTGGACTAACCAGTATGTGCAGAACATGGTCACGCTTCCGGATGCAAATGAGCTTCCGGATGCAAAGACTCTTGGAATTGGGATTCAGAGATTAACACTTGCAGAGCAAGATTGCCACTTCCGGATGAACGATGATCATCCGTCAGCAAGAGTTCAAGAGTAAACGTCACATACTCAGAAGTCAGAATGCTTTTGTCAGAGCAGTGGTGTCAGGACTACTTTTCAGAGATAAAGCAAGTCAACCCTGCTAAGCATTAATGAAGATGTACTTCACAACGGTAACTTGGGATTAACGGCTACATTCAAACGGTCATATTCAACCTGCCGCCCAAGCCTTTGAAGCCGAGTATAAAAGGAACATCTACATTCAGAAGAGAAGAGAGAGAGAGAATAGAGCCTATTGTCTGAAACATTGTATTCTACATTCCTCTCATCTTCTACTCTCGGATTTAGATTTGTAATATTATTAGAGAGTAATTCAGTTGTACTTAAGTGAGTAACATCATCCACTCTTAGAGAGAGTTAGCTCTGAGCTTAAGTGTTTAGCACAATCAGTTCATAGAGTGAACATAATTGTAATCTTACATTTTGTAAGGGGGAGCATTTAGAAGTTTTCTAAATCTCCATAGGTTGCAAGTTAGCCCGTAAAACTTGCATTTGTAAGGTTTGCAGGTGAACCCGTTGTAAAACCTGTGGGTTGTTAGGTGAACCCGTGTTCGTAAAACCTAAAGTGTAAAGGCTTCTCTTGTGCCGGTTTAAACAAGAATAGTGGATTGAAAATCTCAGGTGGAGCCTGGGGACTGGATGTAGGTCTGGGTGATCGAACCAGGATAAATTTATGTGTGCATAAATTTACATTCAAACATTCTATTTTGCATCACATAACATACTGACTTGTGCATATCACTACTTCGTAAATATCATCACCAAGCACAAGCAGTCTTACGAGAAGAAGATTTAAAAGTTTTATTCCCTCACCCAATTCACCCCCCCCTCTTGGGTGACAGCCACGCTTTTCATTTGGTATCAGAGCAAGGTCACTTGTTTAAAGGATCCAACGATCTCAAGTGCAAAGACCTAGGCTGATTTGGGTTACAAAATGTGTTTTGAAGGTTTTGATCATACTATCCCACCTGTATTAGAAAATGCTGATTTTTACTTATGGAAGGGAAGGATGAAAAGTTTTATACTATCCACTGATTTCAAAATGTGGGATGTCTTTGAAAAGGACTCTGATTTCAAACCAAAAGTAAATTGGACAGAAGAGGACAAAAGTTTATTCTACTTAAACCTTAGAGCAATGCAAATTTTGCACAAAAGTTTATCTGACAATGATTACCAGAAAATTAAACATTGCTCTAGGGCTATAGATATTTGGAACACTCTTGATACTGTGTATGCTTCTAACCAATTTCTTGAAGTTAAGGCTGTCCAAAGCTCACTATGTGCTCCCTGTGAATTCACCTTTGATGAGCTACTGGATGGTGATGTAGTGGAAGCTAGTATCAGCAAAGAGAGTGTGGATCTCCGCCTAGAAGATTCAGAAGCTGAAGAAAATGAGGTACCTAAACTTGAAACTTCTGAATTGCAAGATATGTATAATGAGCTACATAATGAATTCTGTAAACTTGCAAAAGAAGTTCTAGGCTTAAGAAAAAGGAATAGGGAACTTGAGAAACTTATTCCCTCTTCTACAACCAAGGAGTCCAAAGTCCCACTCATAAAAGAAGATTTTTCAAAAGACCCTGAGATTTCAAAAGTTAATAAACATAGAGTCTTTGAAAAGAAAACTGACCACCATAATAGTGATAAGAAATCTGATTCTGAACATCATCCCATTATCTGTCATTATTGTGGTAGAACTGGTCACATTTCTCACACATGCAATTTTAAGAGAAATTTATCTGTGAGAAATAAATATATATGGATTCCCAAAGGACAAGTAAGGTCCAGCGCTAACCATGTAGGACCCAAGTACAAATGGGTACCAAAACTCCCGTCTAGTGCCTTACTTGTGCAGGAAAGATCAAGAGTTCCTCTTGTTCCAAAAAGGAGAACTCGTGGTGATGTCACTGCTGCAACTACCTGGTTCAATCATAAGAAGCAGTGCGCTACCACAAGGAACAAAGACCTTGTCTCAGGGATAAGCTATCACAGAGTTCCATTTAACTATCCTGAGAAGGACAAGAGAGAGAGGATGTCTCAACTCACATGGAGAAAACCTGCGAATCCTGTCTCTCCTAAGAAAGTGCTTCAGGCTAAGGATAAGTATAAAAGATCTCCTTGGGTAAGCAAGGAATCATTTAAGGTTGAAGCATGCAACAGTAAAATCTCCTATACAAATGTTAGATGGACATATTGAGATTTTACAACAAGCATCATAAGCATGAACATTATAGAGCTAATAAGAAAATCCACACAATGTTCATACTCTACATACTATCTATGACTATCTTTATCAGAAACCATGTATAGCCATGTGCATATAGTCATAGTGGATTTGCAATGCCATATTCATAATGAATAATCTTTAGGTACATGTGAATCATATATTTCCTACAAACTGACAAGTCAGATCCAAGTCTGGATACTGAAAAGAGAAAAAGGGGCTATTTGATATATTGTAGGAAGGAAGACTGAAAGCAACAAGGAGGGAAAGAGAGAATTGACATTCATCACAATTCAAATGATGCTGAGTCATTCAATGGAAGATTTCTCTCTTGAAACTCCTTTTGGTCCTCAACGACAAGGATGATAATGGAGAAGAAAAATAACTCAACGTTGTTGCTTCTTCTCCTGACACAAATGTTGAAGCTGTGAGGAAGTACAAAAAGACAAAGCCAGATTTAATTGACTTAAATGGCTGAGAGCAGATGTGTAGCATGGAGTTGATACAACTCAAATGAGGTCCTCCACAATGTTAAATCTTAAGTGACTCCAACCGGAAGCAAAACTACTTCCGGATGATCACTCACTGACACTGGATGATTAAGTCAAGAGAGCGCCAGTGCCAGACCAAGGGACACATCACTTCAGAAAACGTTTCAACTTCCTCTATGAAACGTTGTGCCTTCTCTGACTAAATGAAGCAACACGTGTCTTCAGGTGTGTCGTTTCAACTTAAAAACTTACGTTACCCAATGTGTAAAAATTTGAAAGAGTATGCCCATTCTACCCTCAGAAGTTTTACCTATAAATAGATGTAATTTTTCACTTTCACTTTTTACTTGCATTATTTTCACTCGCATCTTTTCTCTGAAAATTTACTTCATCTTCTTCATTGCGTTCTTCATTTTTACACACTTCTCGCATTTCATCTTTATTTTCCACAACATTCATACAAAAAATGGCCGGTTCGAATGAATCCAACCCAGTTACCCAGAAAGCCTCTTCATCCAAGAAACACAAGTCGAAATCTGGGAAATCAAGTCACAAGCACTCTGATAAATCTGGGCATCATAAAGAACATCGCGATGAACATCATGAACATCGTGAAGTTTCTGGGCAAACACAAGGGCAGGATGAAAACGTTCAGGGTCAGCCTGGAACTTCTGGTCGAGTGGAACAGGTTGTAGTGTCTGAACAAGAGAGGGATGCTCAGAGAAAGGGAAAGAAGAAGAAGGTTCAATTTGCTGAGGAGCCTTCCTCCAAGAGGCAGAGGGTTGTCGAAGAAGATGATCCCACAGTATATAGGGATGGGGCATTAGAGAGTGTAACCGCCAAATTTGAGACATCCACCCCCACCCTAAACCATGGGCTCTTCATCAATCTGGACAAGATGGATGAACTAGGGTTTCCACATCTGCGCCCCTACTTGGAGAAGTATATGCCTTGGCTGGGCATCAACCAGGACTACAACGTCAACGTCTTGCGAGTCTTCTGCCAATCCCTCTCTGGCAGGGCCAAGTACAGGAAGGTTGATGGGAAAGAGCAAATCCACAAGCTCTCCTTCTCGGCCACAGTAAGGGGGAGAACCTTCAGGTTCACGAGCGAGACACTGAATGAGTTGATGGGGATCACGGATGGAAGCATGAACGAGTGGATATATCCAGAGACACACAAGTACAGCAAGGAGGATCTTGTGACACTTTATGGCACCGATGACAAAAAGGTGTCCAAGATGTCTGATTCAAACAGACTGCTGTACTATGTTTACTCCCGGATGATGACTCACAAAGGGAGTAACTTCAATGAGTTTGCCAACATTGACAACCCCTGGTTCCCCAGACTTCTCAAACAACAACCCATCAATCCTGGTCAGTTGATCTGCTTAGAGCTTCAGAGATGGCTGACCAATGACAAGTCTGGCCACCTTCCCTATCCCACCATCATTGCCTTCCTCCTCGAGAAGCATCTGATCAAGGCTACATCTGCTGTGGAAGAAGAGAATGTCAAGTGTAAGCCTGTGGGAGCAACAAATATGGCAAAGATGGGGATCAAGTATTTCAAGCCTCCTAAGCCCACTCGCTCACGCTCTCAAGCCAGTAGTGCTTCTGGGACTTCAGCCCCCTCTGCATCTGGAGCAGGGGATCAGGAAGTTGACTCACATGCTGGGCCAAGCCGTAGTGCAAAGGTTCCAGCTTCTGTTAGGGCCTTTGCCGAGGACATAAAGGAAGAGCTTCTGTTGAGACTGACTGATTCCTTGGTGGGTCCTCTCCGTGTTGAATGTGAAGCTGGCTTCCACCATCAAGGGGAGCGAATCCAACGGCTTGAGGACAGAGTAGGACAACTCGAGAATCACCTTGCCAGGGTGGATGCAAAATTAGACCTCATCCTCCAGCACCTACAAATTCCCCAACCCTCATCACAAGGTAACTTACCACCTCCTCCTCCTCCTCCTCAAAACCCTCCTCCTCCTCCTAATCACCCTCAACTACCACCTCCTCCTCCGTCCAACACTCAACAACCTCAGCCTCCACCACAAAATGACCAACAAGCCCCACCATCACCCAACAATGACCAACAATCCCAACCTTCACCTACCCGTGACCACCAAACCCAAGATTCACCTCACAACTCTCCACGCCATTCTCCTAGAAACCTCTCATCCTCACCTTTCTCATCCTCATCCTCGCCCATTTCCACACGACCAGGTGCCCCTACACGCTCTCCACTCCACTTCTCCAACCCTACCCATCCAAGTCCTAGACCAATAGGATCTGAAACAGCCATTCACCCCCTCAGCCAACCATACGGAGAGTATCCCCGCCTTCAACCACTCTCCGATGACCATTTACCCTTTACCCCTGACTCCACCAACTACAAAGAATACTCCTCTACTCATCCTTATGAGGATATCCTTGTCACCTCCAGTTGCTTCCCCGACCCTCCTCAAACTCCTGAACACCTATCTTCTCCCACATCCTCTACCTCTACCCTCTCACCCTCCCCTCCCAAGAAATTTGGCCCTGAACCACCTCCATCCTCCTCCACATCCACTCCATCCCTGGCACTCACCCCTGTTGATGATGACAAAAGGGGGAGAAATGTTATGTCTACTCTTCGCCTAAGTATGGCCACAAGGGATGTTCTCAGCCAGCCTTCACTCTGGATTGATGAAGATATCACGGCCGCCCTGCGTCGTGCATATGAGTCTCAGAGGCTGAGTGGTGCAGAGAGCCTTATAAGAGGAGAGGCCCTCCGTTTCATGGAGCAGAAGAGAACAGCTGAGCAAGGATCACATTTGGAGATGGTTGTGTTTGGGCAGAATGAACAATCCACACAACCTGAGTCATCATCAGAGCCTCCTCCAAATAAAACAAGTAGAGAGATGGTTGAGGAGATCAGAATGAAGTGGGGACTGAAGAGACCCAACCATCCTCCCATTGTGATAGCCAAGCCTGTTCCTGCATCCTCTGGGCAAGAGTCTGAGATCCCTTCATCTGAGCAATCCTCTGATCCTCCTCCCTCGTCTGAGCCAGCAGCCAGATTCAGTGCACCCAGAAAGAAGGCCGTTGCTAGGAAACGTGCCAGGAAGTTAATTGCCACCACTGAATCTGATGAGTCTGAGGAAGAGACTCCATCTGACCTACCTGAGCAAGGAACTTCATCTGCTCAGGTTGTGCAAGAAAATCCAGTGGTCCAAGCGGTTCCAATTCTGAAGGAAGTCAAATTGGAAATTGAAGACATGACTCCTGAAGAATTTGAGAAGTATGGATTCACTGACAAGCTATCCTTTGGTCAGATGGCTTGCCTCGATGCTGAAAGAGCATGTGCCATGCCCACCCCTCCAATTAGCAAAAGCAAAAGGAAGAGCAAAGGGAAAGGGAAAAGGAAAGTCCTGGAAGTTGAGGAGGATCCCAACTTCCCTGTATGGAATGTGAGAATCCGGGCTGTCCACTATCCCAATGGAGAGGTCTCCTACTTCGACGATGCTACAGGTTTCCCTGAGTATGAAGAAGTAGAGAACATGAAAAGAGCATACGAGGAGTCCATTGAATCAGAGAGGCTCAGAAGGGAAAAAGAGGAAAAAGAGCTTCAAGAGATCATTGCCCAGCTAAACCAGAGTGAGCGTGAGGCTGAGATAGCCCAACTGCAAAGAGAAAATGAAGAGAGGCAGAAAGAGAGGGAAAAGAAAAGGAGACACAAACTTTAACCCCCAATCCAAATATTTTTGTTGATTTTGTTTTCATGCATATTTTCATTCATACTTAGTGAAATTTATTTGTATACATTCTTTACTTGTATATGTTATTTGATTGTATAACTCTGACTTGTAACTACTGCTTGTCAATAATATTTGTCTGAGTTACTTGTTCTTATCCATTGCTTTTATTCTCTTGCTAATCCTTCCTTAGGAACTTAATCGATAAAACTAGGTTTGTCATCATCAAAAAGGGGGAGAATGTTAGAATCTTAAGTTTTGATGAAGACTAAAATATAGAGGATTAGACCAAGTGCCTAGGAAGCAATAGGATAACATAGGATCCCAAGTAAGAATGCTTTCGGATGAGGATTTACTTCCGGATAGATTAGGACTTGCGCATGCGGATGAAGTTTTCATCCCCCAGCGTCAGCAAGAAAATCACTAGGGAAATAACTTAGTCCATGAGAATTAGGTACACAAACCTTAAGACTAAGCTATAACTCAACCGGAAGTGAGTTTGCTTCCTGTTAGACTTAGACTGGCTCAGAGCGATAGAATAGATATTACCCCAAGCGTCAGTAAGTCTACTTCGCCAAGTGAAAGCACTTCCTGTTAGATTTAGACTGGCGCAGACTGATAGAGTAGAATGACCCCAAGCGTCAGTGAATCAGCCTCGTCAAGTGAAATTACTTCCTGTTGGATTTAAACTGACACAGGCTGATAAAAGAAACATATCCCTAAGCGTCAGTAAGTTCACTACGTCAAGTAAAAGTGCTTCCGATAGCTTAGTGACTAGCGCTGAGTGTTGGAATGAAATACACTAAGCAAGAGTGAGTTATAGTGAACAAAAATCCTTCATCCAGTGGTTTTACTTCCGGATGTAAGAATGCTTCCGGATACATCATAGACCAAATCAGAACACAGTCTAAGTAAACTACTCCCCATAGCGAACAAGCTTCCCACAGCATGTATAATTCTTATATATATATTGCTATGTTGGACTAACCAGTATGTGCAGAACATGGTCACGCTTCCGGATGCAAATGAGCTTCCAGATGCAAAGACTCTTGGAATTGGGATTCAGAGATTAACACTTGCAGAGCAAGATTGCCACTTCCGGATGAACGATGATCATCCGTCAGCAAGAGTTCAAGAGTAAACGTCACATACTCAGAAGTCAGAATGCTTTTGTCAGAGCAGAGGTGTCAGGACTACTTTTCAGAGATAAAGCAAGTCAACCCTGCTAAGCATTAATGAAGATGTACTTCACAACGGTAACTTGGGATTAACGGCTACATTCAAACGGTCATATTCAACCTGCCGCCCAAGCCTTTGAAGCCGAGTATAAAAGGAACATCTACATTCAGAAGAGAAGAGAGAGAGAGAATAGAGCCTATTGTCTGAAACATTGTATTCTACATTCCTCTCATCTTCTACTCTCGGATTTAGATTTGTAATATTATTAGAGAGTAATTCAGTTGTACTTAAGTGAGTAACATCATCCACTCTTAGAGAGAGTTAGCTCTGAGCTTAAGTGTTTAGCACAATCAGTTCATAGAGTGAACATAATTGTAATCTTACATTTTGTAAGGGGGAGCATTTAGAAGTTTTCTAAATCTCCATAGGTTGCAAGTTAGCCCGTAAAACTTGCATTTGTAAGGTTTGCAGGTGAACCCGTTGTAAAACCTGTGGGTTGTTAGGTGAACCCGTGTTCGTAAAACCTAAAGTGTAAAGGCTTCTCTTGTGCCGGTTTAAACAAGAATAGTGGATTGAAAATCTCAGGTGGAGCCTGGGGACTGGATGTAGGTCTGGGTGATCGAACCAGGATAAATTTATGTGTGCATAAATTTACATTCAAACATTCTATTTTGCATCACATAACATACTGACTTGTGCATATCACTACTTCGTAAATATCATCACCAAGCACAAGCAGTCTTACGAGAAGAAGATTTAAAAGTTTTATTCCCTCACCCAATTCACCCCCCCCTCTTGGGTGACAGCCACGCTTTTCAAAAGAGATAGACTTTACAATGCCTTGCAAAAGTTCACCCATGGTTCTGAAATGCTTAATGTTATCATAATGAACCAAAGGGCCTATAGAGATAAGACAGGGTTAAGCTATAGGCACAAAGAGAAAAAGTGGGTTGAACCTAAAGTGAAACCCTATTTAAAATTCTTTCACAAAGCCTCTAGTCATACGTCTTCACCTTTCAGTTTCTGTAACTATTGTAACAGGAAGGGACACTCCACGTCCATCTGTAATACTAAAAGGCATGGAACTAATAGCACTCACAAGTGGGTTCCAAAAGAAACTAAACTGCCTAAGGACTTTTCAAGGCAAGACACTAAGGGTGTACGTAGGTCTAGGGCTTGGAAACCTTTTCCAAAGGAAACTCATCCGCCTAGAGCCCACTCAAGGCCAGAGGCACAAGTTACTCACAAACCTAAGGTCAACACTGGACCAAGGGTTTCTGGCACTAATAATAAAGGACCCAATAAAGGTTGGGTACCTAAGGTTGTCTGATCCATGCAGGTCTGTCTCAAGGCATCCAAGAACCGGAAGTGGCACATTGATAGCGGATGCTCGAGACACATGAAAGGAGATAGGGACAAGTTCAAATCACTGGTGATCAAGGATAGAGCCAAAGTGAACTTTGGAGGAAATCAAAGTGGAAAGATCACTGGAGTTGGTGAAGTTGGTCCTATCCAGGACGTCTACCAGGTATATGGTCTCTGCCATAACCTGCTGAGCGTGAGTCAAAGCACGGACAAAGGAAATTGGGTAATCTTTGACTCACATGAATGTTTTATAGTTGATAAGAATGATCTGGACATAGATAAAACCAATCTTAAATACAAGCTTAAAGCCAATAGGAATGGAAATTTATATACCCTAGATTTATGCCAGCAATTAACTGAAAAATGCTTAATCACTAGTGATGAAAATAGTTGGTTATGACATAAACGGCTAGCACATGTAAATTTTATACAGTTGGATATGCTTATCAAAAAGGAGCTAGCCCTAGGGATTCCATCCTTTAGAGTAAAGCAAGATTATATCTGTGAATCCTGCCAACGAGGGAAGCAAACTAAGTCCTCATTTAACACCAAGAAGAAAGTCTCCACTAGCAGGCCCTTAGAACTAATCCATATGGACTTAGTTGGGCCAGCGAGAGTGAAGAGCTTGGGTGGAAACCTGTATGCTCTTGTTGTGGTGGATGACTATTCAAGGTTCACGTGGACTATGTTTCTTCCTTCTAAGCATGATGCTTTTGATGCCTTTGTTGTCCTTGCTAAGAAAGTGCAGAATGAGAGAAATCTCAAGATAGCTGCTATAAGGACAGATCATGGTGGAGAATTCGAGAACCACAACTTCTCAGAGCTGTGTGAAGAGAACGGGATTGATCACAACTTCTCAGCTCCTAGGACTCCACAACAAAATGGAGTGGTTGAGCGAAAGAATAGAGTGCTGACTGAGATGGCCAGGAGCATGCTTAATGAGAAGGAGGTGTCTCAAGTGTTCTGGGCTGACGCTATGAGCACTGCCTGTTATATCTCCAACAGAGCCTATGTTCGCAAGGGCTTGGACAAAACTCCATATGAATTGTACAAGGGAAGAAAGCCCAACATCAGCCACCTAAGAATTTTCGGATCAAAGTGCTATATCCACAATAATGGAAAGGTAAATCTGGGTAAGTTTGATCCTAAGGCAGATGTAGGAATTTTTATAGGATACTCCCTTAGAAGCAAAGCTTATAGAGTATACAATATGAGAACTAGAACAGTTGAAGAATCCATGCATGTTGTATTTGATGAAAATCCCTCATGGGAAGGATCCACAGAGGATGATGGAATCCTAAATTTTCCAAAACCACCATCATCTTCACCACCCGAAGAAACACCAGCAAGTGATCCTAAAAGAGAGGATGACCCCATTGATGAACCTAGAGTGCAGACGGTGCCTGATGAAGTGCAGTTGCCAACAGTTAGGAGACATCACAAGGATCATCCACTTGACCAAGTGCTTGGTGATGTTTCTTCTGGTGTTAGATCTAGAAGGCAGGTTTAAAATGAAGTTGAGTTTGGAGCCTTTCTATCTCAAATTGAACCAACTTCAGTTGAATAAGCTCTAGAGGATTGTGACTGGATCATTGCCATGCAGGAAGAACTCAACCAATTTGAAAGGAGTCAAGTCTGGGAACTAGTGCCTAAGCCGTCTCACTAATCCATAGTTGGGACCAAATGGGTCTTTAAAAACAAACTGGATGAGACCGGGCTAATCACTAGAAACAAAGCCAGATTAGTTGCAAAAGGATATAACCAAGAAGAGGTCATTGACTATGAATAAACCTTTGCCCCAGTTGCAAGACTTGAGGCCATAAGGATTCTTCTAGCATTTGCATCCATGAAAGGTTTTAAATTATATCAAATGGATATAAAGAGTGTCTTTCTTAATGGCTATTTTAAGGAAGAGGTGTATGTTGGACAACCTCCTGGCTTTGAAGACCCCAAATACCCCAAACATGTTTTTAAACTAAAGAAAGCTTTATATGGCCTGAAACAAGCTCCACGAGTTTGGTATGAGAGACTTAGCAACTTTTTGCTAGGAAAAGGTTTCTCTAGAGGCAAACTGGATAATACATTGTTTATATTGCATAAGGGTCAAGACATGTTAGTTATTCAGATTTATGTTGATGATATCATTTTTGGAGCAACTAACGAGAAACTCTGTGAGGAGTTCTCAAAGACTATGCAGGGAGAGTTTGAAATGTCGATGATGGGAGAATTGACATTCTTCCTAGGCTTGCAGATCAAGGAGAAAAAGGATGGCATCTTCATCTCCCAAACCAAGTACTACAGAGAACTTCTCAAGAAGTTTGGGATGGATGAATGCAAAGAGTATGATACTCCTATGAGCACCACTGCCGCTCTCGATGCTGATGTTAAGGGAAGTTCGGTCAGCCAGCCAATGTATAGGGGCATGATAGGCTCCCTATTGTACTTAACGGCTAGCAGACCTGATATTCAATTTAGTGTTGGAATGTGTGCTAGATTTCAAGTCAACCCCAAGGAATCACACCTAACATGTGTTAAACGTATTCTGAGATACCTTGAGGGAACTCAAGAACTTGGTCTCTGGTACCCTAGAGGTAACCAATAGTTCTTGTGGGCTTATTCTGATGCTGACCATGCAGGTTACAAGACTGATAGAAAGAGCACCAGTGGCCAATGTGCCTTCCTAGGAGGCGGCCTGGTGTCTTGGGCAAGTAAAAAGCAAACCTGTGTGTCACTGTCATCCACAGAGGCAGAATATATTGCTGCTGCAAGTTGCTGTGCACAAGTGCTTTGACTGAAGAATCAACTCCGAGATCTTGGCTTAGAGTTCCCAGAGGCCCCCATCCTCTATGATAACACAAGCACCATCAGCCTTGCCAAGAATCCAGTACAGCACACAAGAACAAAGCACATTGACATTAGACATCACTTCATCAGAGACCATGTTCAAAAGAAGGATGTCAAGGTGCAGTTTGTTCCTGCTCAGCATCAGCTTGCAGATATCTTCACCAAGCCTCTTGGGGTTGATCAATTTACATTTATTAGAGGAAATTTGGGAATGGTAAACCCAAATGAAGTTTAAACTTCAGAATACACCTGTGCTTAATTGTTAAAACCTGTAAACTGTACTAACTTATGCATCGGAGTGCCAATCTTTAGTTTTGCAGGTCCCCTAGCATGTCAATGTTAAATCTTAAGTGGGTCACTTCCGGAAGCAAATCCACTTCCGAAAGCTCCTTGCTCTACTCAGCATGGATGCTGACGCTTGCTCTTGGCGTTCAGCAACCGGAAGCGCTAGTGTTAAAAAAAAAGGACACGTCACCTCAGAAACGTTTCACCTTCTCTGACAACAGTTGTCCCTGCTCTGACAATCAGAAACGACACGTGGCATCAGATGCGCCGTTTCAATTTTAAATGTTCACGTTTTCCCATAAAAGGTGTATGTTTTCCATTAACTGTCATTTTGACCTTTCGCATCAAACATCACATTGCATAAATAGGGTAAATCATTCATCACTCCTCACATTTTCAACCCAACTCTCTGAATTCTCTCTCGACTGTTCATCTTCATCTTCATCTTCATCTTCATCTTCTGTTCATCTTCATCATCTTCATCTACTTCATCACCTCTGCAACTCCTCCTTCTTACACACACAAACCTCACAGAAATGGCCGGTTCAAGCGAATCAAACCCCCATCACCAGAAAGGTTCCTTCTCGAAGAAATCTGGAAAATCTGGGAAAAGGAAAGATAAACAAGTCAGGCTTGCCGAAGAACAACCTTCCAAACGCCAGAGGGTTCAAGAAGACGACTATTCTGTGTATAAATCTGGGCCGCTGGAAGCCATCTCCCAGGCTTTTGAGAACATAACTGTTAGAATCTTAAGTTTTGATGAAGACTAAAATATGAAAGAATGAGTCAAGTACTTAGAAAGCAATAGGTTAACATAGAATCCCAAGTGAGAGTGCAACCGGATGTTGATTTACTTCCGGATAGACTAGGACTAGCGCTCGCGGATGAATGTCTCATCCCCCAGCGACAGCAAGTAATTAACTAAGAAAATAACTTAGTCCAGAGGCACTAGATATACAAAACCTTAAGACTAAGTTAGGATTCAACCGGAAGTGGAATTGCTTCCGATAGCTTAATGACTGGCGCTGGCTGTTGGTATAGATAAACACTAAGCGTCAGTGAACATGAGCCACGTCTAGTGGAATTGCTTCCGATAGCTTAGTGACTAGCGCTGGCTGTTGAAATAGGTAACACTGAGCGTCAGTGAACATGAGCCACGTCTAGTAGAATTGCTTCCGATTGCTTAGTGACCAGGGCTGACTGTTGGAATGAAGGACACTGAGCGAGAGTGAGTGAAAGTGAATATAACCCTTCATCCAGTAGTAGTGCTTCTGGATGTAGAAGTGCTTCCGGATCCAAGAAAGCAATCTTAGACTAAGTAAACACCCACTGCATGTGACTTTGTGCTTATATTGCTAAACTAACGTTCAAGTGCAGCACACTAAGTAGAGTTGCTTCAGGATTAGAATCTGCTTCCGCAAGCAATCAGAATGTCAGAACGTTCAGAAGTGCAGTGTCAGAATGCTTTTGTCAGAGCAGAGTTGTCAGGACTACTTTTCAGAGATAAAGCAAGTCAACCCTGCTATGCATTGATGAAGCATTTATTGGGCAAACGGTAACATGGGAAAAACGACCATATTAAACGGCTAACCCACCTACCAAGGGGGAGAATGCTTTGAAGACTATATAAAGGAGCTCAACTTCATTTATGAAAAAAAAAACAATTATCTTTGACATACTTGAGAGAAGTTAGAGCGAGAAACCAAGAAAAACTTCAAGCATTGAAAGTTGCCCAGAAAAGAGAAAGAGCATTTAACTCATTGAGTGATCTTTTCATCTACATATCTTGTACTCATTGTAGTTAAGTCTCTTCGTGTTATAAGAGCATTTATTGTACTTAAGTGTGTAACACTATCTGTTCTTAAAGAGAACTTAGTTAGTAAAATCCTTTATTTGTAAAGGTTGAACCCTTGCTGGAAGTAAGGGGGAGCTAGTTAGAAAGGTTGCAAGTAAGCCTTGAGTAAAACTTGTGATTGTAAGGTTGCAAGTGATCCCGTTTAAAACTTGCGGTTGTAAAGGTTCCAGGTGCACCCGTTGTAAAACCTGGGGATAGTGGAACTCGGCCTGGGTGGTTGAGAACTGGACGTAGGTCAGGTAGACCGAACCAGTATAAACTCTGGTGTTGTTTTTATTTGAGCTTTTATTTTGAAGCACAATTCACCCCCCCTCTTGTGCATCCATTACCTTCATTTGGTATCAGAGCGGGTCTTTCTGACTTGATTCCCACGAATCTAGAAAGTAAAGATCCAGTAATGGAAACAGATTATTCTCTGCCACATGTCTCTATGCAACCCAACAAGCCTCCAGGCTTTGATGGGTATAACTATCCATTCTGGAAATTCCGAATGGAAACCTACATACAATCCAGCGACATTCGACTCTGGGATGTGATCCAATATGGGAATCACACCCCTCTGGATGATGATGGCTTTGCAAAGCAGCGATCCAGCTACACCAACGAGGACTATGCTCTAGTCCAGCTAAACTTCAGGGCCATGCATTACATTCAATGCGCTCTCAGTCCTAAGGAGTTTCACAGGAACAGCCACCACAAAAGTGCTGAGGAGATGTGGGAGGCTCTTGAGGCTGCTCACTCTGGAACCAGGGGAGTGAAAGCAAGACGAGTTGAGATGCTGGTGGAAGAATTCCACAAGTTCGCCATGCTTAGTCCAACTGAGCCAATCAGGGAGCTGGAGCTCAGGTTCACTCACCTCATCAACAATTTGGCCTCGCTGGGTAAGGACATTCCTGAAAGGGAGCAGGTTAGCAAGATCCTAAAGGTCTTGAAAGGTGACTGGATCACCAAAGTAACCATCTTGCAGGAAGTCCAAGGAGAATCAATCAGCTCCATCACTGCACTATTTGGCTCTCTGGCTGAATATGAACCTACCTTGTTGGCTCAGAGAGCTCCTCAAGCCTCATCCAAAAACAAGAATCTTGCCCTTGTTGCTCCCAGCAAGGAGATCGATGATGATGATGAGGATGATGAGGAGGAAATGGATGATGAGGAGATAGCTATGATGGTGAAGAAGTTCAGAAAGTTCTTCAGAAAGAAAGGAGGCTTTCAGAAAGGTGACTCCAGCCAGAAGAAGGGATACAAGAAGGAAAAGGTCCCTGTGTGCTTTGAATGTAAGAAGCCTGGTCACTTCAAGGCTGAGTGTCCCAGTCTGCAGAGGTCAAAAGGCAAAGACAAAAGAAAGGCCTTCGTTTCCTCCATTTGGGTGAATAGCTCAGATGACGAAGCAAGTGATGAGGAAGAAGTTGCCAACCTCTGCCTGGTAGCCAGAGAAGATGATGAGGAAGCATCTTCAGATCTTGACCTCACCCACGAAGACCATGAGGTAACTCTTTCTGAACTACAAGAGGCTTACAATGAGGTTCATGAAGAATTCTCTAGATTGTGTAAAGCCTATAAAGTGTTAAAAACTAAAAAAGGAATCACTTGAGTCCAAGGTGGACTCACTAAGTGAAGAGCTAGCGGAAGCTAGAAAGCTTCCGGTAGTGGATGGCCATGGTTCTCCCTCAAGCAGAACCCAATGCCCCAACACTTGAGAGCTGCCCTAATTGCAGCAAAATCTCAGCTGAGAAAGACAAGCTGCAAATGCCCTGCAGAAGTTTACAAATGGGTCAAAAATGTTAAATGTAATTTTAATGAATCAAAGGGCATATAGGGATAGGACTGGCTTAGGATATACTCCTAAAGTGAAAAAGTGGGTGGAACCAAAAGTAAAGCCCTACTTAAAGTTCTTCCACAAAGCCACTAGTCACAGCTCCTCACCCTTCAGCTTCTGTAACTATTGCAACAGGAAAGGACACTCCACGTCCACCTGTAATGCCAAGAAACATGGAGCAAGTAGCTCTTACAAATGGGTCCCTAAAGGAACCAAGGCTACAAAGGATCCTCCCCATGTAAAGGAAACTAAGGGAGGGCAGGGATCCCGAGCCTGGAAACAATCCACAGGGAAAACCCAAAAGCCTAAAGCTAGCACTAGGCCGGAGGCACTGAATGATCATAAGCCCAAGGTCAAGGCTAACACTAGACCAAGGGCAATGAAAACTAATGACAAAGGACCCAAGAAAGGTTGGGTACCTAAACTTACTTGATTCTTCCAGGTGTGTCTCAAGGCATCCAAGAACAGAAAATGGTATATTGATAGCGGATGCTCGAGACATATGACTGGAGACAGAGACAAGTTCAAATCTCTGGTGATCAAAGACGGAGCCACAGTAACCTTTGGAGGAAATCAAAGTGGAAAGATCACTGGAGTTGGAGAAGTCGGACCAGTAAAAGACGTCTATCTGGTGGACGGTCTCTGTCACAACCTGCTGAGCGTGAGCCATAGCACTGACAAAGGAAATTGGGTAATCTTTGATTCAAATGAGTGCATAATAGTTGATAAACAGAATCTGAATTTAGACAAGGCCAATTTAAAATGCAAACTTAAGGCAAACAGAAATGGAAACCTATATACTCTAACTTATGTCAACAACTAGAAGAAAAATGTTTAATATCTAGTGATGAGAATAGTTGGCTTTGGCATAAGAGGTTAGCTCATGTTAATTTTACTCAACTTGATATGCTAATTAAAAAAGAGCTAGCTATAGGTATTCCTTCCTTTAAGGTAAAGCATGATTTTATTTGTGAATCCTGCCAACGAGGGAAGCAAACAAAGTCCTCGTTTAAAACAAAGAAGAGAGTCTCCACCAGCAGGCCCTTGGAACTAATCCATATGGATTTGGTTGGGCCAGCGAGAGTGAAGTGCTTGGGTGGAAACCTATATGCTCTAGTAGTGGTGGATGACTATTCAAGGTTCACTTGGACTATGTTTCTTGCCTCTAAGCAAGATGCTTTTGATGCTTTTGTTGTCCTGGCTAAGAAAGTGCAGAATGAGAGAGAGCTCAAAATCACAGCCATAAGGACAGACCATGGAGGAGAGTTTGAGAACCATAGCTTCTCTGAGCTATGTGAGCAAAATGGTATTGAACACAACTTCTCAGCTCCTAGAACTCCTCAGCAAAACGGAGTGGTCGAGAGAAAGAACAGGGTTCTGACTGAGATGGCTAGAAGCATGCTCAACAAGAAAGAGGTTTCTCAAGTGTTCTGGGCGGACGCTATGAGCACTGCTTGCTATATCTCTAACAGAGCCTATGTTCACAAGGGCTTGGACAAGACTCCCTATGAGCTATACAAAGGAAGGAAGCCCAACATCAGCCACCTCATAATCTTTGGATCAAAATGCTATGTGCATAACAATGGGAAGGTAAATCTGGGTAAGTTTGATCCATAAGCTGATGTAGGTATATTCATAGGATATTCCCTTAGGAGTAAAGCATATAGAATATACAACATGAGAACTAGAATTGTAGAAGAATCAATGCATGTTGTATTTGATGAAACTCCTACATGGGGACAATCCACAGAAGATGATGAAACGCATAATCTTCCAAAACTACCATCATCTTCTTCATCACCAAAAGAAACACCAGCAAGCAATCTCAAAGAAGAAGATGAACCCATTGATGAACCTAGAGAGCAGACCATGCCTGATAAGGCACAGTTGCCAACAGCTAGGAGACATCACAGGGATCATCCTCTTGATCAAGTGCTTGGTGATGTTTCTTCTGGAGTCAGAACCAGAAGGCAAGTTCAAAATAAAGTTGAGTTTGGAGCATTTCTATCTCAAATCGAACCAACTTCAGTTGAACAAGCTCTTGTGGACTGCGACTGGATTATTGCCATGCAGGAAGAGCTGAATCAATTTGAGAGAAGCCAAGTCTGGGAACTAGTCCCAAGGCCGTCTCATCAATCCATAGTGGGGACCAAGTGGGTCTTCAAAAACAAACTTGATGAGACAGGTTAAATTACAAGAAACAAAGCCAGGCTAGTAGCCAAAGGATACAACCAAGAAGAAGGCATTGACTATGAAGAAACTTTTGCTCCAGTCGCTAGACTTGAAGCAATAAGGATTTTTCTAGCCTTTGCATCCATGAAAGGCTTTAGGTTATATCAAATGGATGTAAAGAGTGCTTTTCTTAATGGTTATATTAAAGAAGAAGTATATGTAGAACAACCTCCTGGCTTTGAGGATCACAAGCATCCCAAACATGTGTATAGACTAAAGAAAGCTTTATATGGCCTGAAACAAGCTCCTCGAGCTTGGTATGAGAGACTCAGCAGCTTTCTGCTGGGCAAGGGTTTCTCAAGGGGCAAACTAGATAATACACTGTTTATCCTTCACAAAGATAGAGATATGTTAATTGTCCAAATTTATGTTGATGATATTATATTTGGGGCAACTAATGAAAAGCTTTGTGAAGATTTCTCTAAGACTATGCAGGGTGAGTTTGAAATGTCAATGATGGGAGAACTAACATTCTTCTTAGGCCTGCAAATTAAACAAAAGAAGAATGGAATCTTCATCTCCCAAGCTAAGTACTGCAGAGAGCTACTCAAGAAGTTTGGGATGGATGAATGCAAGGAGTATGACACTCCCATGAGCACCACTGCCGCACTCGATGCAGACGCAAAGGGTAAATGTGTCAGCCTGCCCATGTACAGGGGAATGATAGGTTCCCTCCTATACTTAACGGCAAGCAGGCCTGATATTTAATTTAGTGTAGGCATGTGTGCTAGGTTTCAAGCCAACCCCAAGGAGTCACACTTAACATGTGTTAAACGTATTCTGAGATACCTTGAGGGAACACAAGAACTTGGTCTTTGGTATCCCAGAGGTAACCAAGAATTCCTGTGGGCTTACTCTGATTCTGACCATGCAGGTTATAAGACTGATAGAAAGAACACCAGTGGACAATGCGCCTTTCTTGGTGGTTGTCTGGTGTCTTGGGCTAGCAAGAAGCAAACCTGTGTGTCATTGTCATCCACTGAGGCAGAATACATTGCGGCTGCAAGCTGTTGTGCTCAAGTGCTGTGGCTGAAGAACCAACTGAGAGACCTTGGCTTGGAGTTCCCTGAGGCACCCATCCTCTGTGACAACACAAGCACAATTAGCCTTGCCAAGAATCCAGTTCAGCACACAAGGACAAAGCACATTGATGTCAGACATCACTTCATTAGAGACCATGTTCAAAAGAAGGATGTCAAAGTGCAGTTTGTCCCCACACAACAACAGCTCGCTGACATCTTCACCAAGCCTCTGGGGGTCGACCAATTTACTTTCATAAGAGGTGATTTGGGAATGGTAAACCCAAATGAGGTGTAATTTTTCAACTCCTATACTTGATTGTTTAAAATCTACAATAATACTAACTTAGGCATCGGAGTGCCAATATGTGTTTTTGCAGGTTCTCAATGTTAAATCTTAAGCACTTGCAACCGGAAGCAAAACCACTTCCGGATGATCACTCACTGACACTGGATGTTAAAACGAAGAAGAGCGCCAGTGCCAGCCCAAGGGACACGTCACTTCATAAACGCTTCATCTCCCTCTATGAGAAGTTGTGCCTTTTCTGACAAGATGAAGCGACACATGTCATAAGGTGCGCCGTTTCAATTAAAATGTTTACGTTACCCAATGTGCAAACGTATGTTTTTCAACTAAAGAGTCATGACCATTTTACCCTCAGTAACTTTGCATATAAATAGGGCGTCACTTTCACTTTCACCTTTTACTTGCATAAATTTTCTTACCCACATATTCTCTGCACACATTCATCTTCTTCATCTGTGTTCTTCATCCCTTCATATCTTTCTTCGCATATCATCTCATTTTACCACTAAACCCACACAAAAATGGCCGGCTCACATGACACAAACCCAGTTACTAAGAAATCAACCACTTCTAAGAAATCAAAGTCCAAAATTGGGAAATCTGGGCATAAGCATTCTGGAAAATCTGGGCAACGTGATGAACACAGTGAAAAACTTCATGAAGTTTCTGGGCAAACCCAGGGGCAGGATGAACATATCCAGGATCAGCCTGGAACTTCTGGAAGAGTGACAGAACAGTCAGAGGCTTCTGGGCATGAGCAAGCGAGGGAAGCCAAGAGGAAAGGAAAGAAGAAGAAGGTTCAATTCGCTGAACAGCCTTCTTCCAAGAGGCAAAGGGTTGAAGAAGATGACCCCACAATTTATAGAGATGGGGCCTTGGAAACTGTTGCCGCCAAATTTGAGACGTCCACTCCAATCTTCAACCATGGCTTGTTCATCGATCTGAACAAGATTGATGAACTAGGGTTTCCTCATCTGCGTCCTTACCTAGAGAAATACCTGCCCTGGCTGGGGATCAACCAGGACTACAACGTCAACGTCCTGCGAGTCTTCTGTCAATCCCTCACTGGCAAGGTTAAGTACAAGAAGGTTGATTGGAAAGAGCAAATCCACAAACTCTCCTTCACTGCCACTGTAAGGGGGAGAACCTTCAGGTTCACCTGGAGGACATTGAATGAGTTGATGGGGATCACAGACGAGAGCATGAATGAGTGGCTATACCCTGAGTCACTAAAGTACAGCAAGGAGGATCTCGAGGAGTTGTATGGCACCAAAGGGAAAAAGGTGTCCAAGATGTCTGACTCCAACAGACTCTTGTATTATGTCTACTCCCGAATGATGACACACAAAGGGGGTAACTTCAACGAGTTCACTCTGATAGACAATCCGTGGTTCCCCAGAATTCTCTCCCACCAGCCAATCAACCCCGGCCAGTTGATCTGCCTTGAGCTTCAGCGATGGTTGACTAATGACAAGTCTGGCTATCTTCCCTATCCCACCATCATTGCCTTCCTCCTTGAGAAGAATCTGATCAAGGCCACATCTGCTGTGGAGGAAGAGAATGTCAAGTGTAGACCTGTGGGAGCAACCAACATCGGGAAGATGGGCATTAAGTATATAAGGCCCCCTAAGCCCACTCGCTCAGGATCACAAGCGGGCAGTGCCTCTGGAACTTCAGCCCCCTCTACATCTGGTGCAGGGGATCAGGAAGTTGACTCCCATGCCGGGACAAGCCGAGCTGCGAGGGTGCCAGCCACTGTCAAGGCATTCGCTCAGGAGATGAAGGCTGAGATTCTCCTTCAACTCTCTGAGTCCTTGGTAGCCCCATTAAGAAATGACTGTGATGCGGGGTTCCAGCAGCAAAGGGAGCTGATCCAGCGGCTTGAGGACAGAGTTGGCCAGGTTGAGACACAGCTAGCCAGGGTGGATGCCAAACTCGACCTTATCCTTTCCCACCTCCAGATTCCCCAACCACAACAAGGTAACCTGCCACCTCCTCCTCCTCCTCCCCAAAACCCACCTCCTCCTCCTTCTGGTCACCCTCAACTTCCCCCTCCTCCTCCACCTAACACTCAACAACCACAGCCACCTCCACAAAATGACCAGCAACCCCCACCATCACCAAACAATGACCACCAATCCCAACCTTCACCTAACCATGACCAGCAAACCCAAGACTCACCCCAACACTCTCCTCGCCAATCACCTATGAACTCCCCATCTACACTTAACTCCCCCACTCGCACACCACCCAACGCCCCTACTCGCTCACCACTCAACCCCTCTGCCGGACCATCCCACTCCAACCTTACCAACCCCAACTCTAGACCCAAATCTAACCCATTGGCCGAGCACCTTGGCTTCCAAACTGCCATTCACCCCCTCAGCCATATATATCTGAGAGATTACCCCCGCCTTCAGCCAATCTCTGAGGATCACTTACCCTTCACCCCACATACTTCCACTACCTTCACTGAATACTCCTCCACCTATCCATTCGAAGGTCTTTTCGTGGATCCCACCTGGTTTCCCAACCCTCCCAACTCCCCAGAAACTACCTTACCTACATCCTCCCCAGAACCTTCACCACCAAAGAGATTTGGCCCTGAACCTCCACCCTCCTCTCCATCCACTTCATCCCTGGCACTCACCCTTGTTGATGATGACAAAAGGGGGAGAGATGTGATGTCCGCCCTTCGCCTGACCATGGACACAAGGGATGTCCTCAGCCAGCCATCCCTCTGGCTTGATGAAGACATCACGGCTGCCCTCCGCCGTGCCATGGAATCCCAAAGACTGGGTGGCGCTGAGAGCTTGATTAGAGGAGAAGCTATTCGGTTCATGCAGCAGCAGCAGAAGTTGGATAAGCAAGGATCAAAATGGGACATGGTGCTGTTTGAGCAGAATGAGCAATCCTCACAGCCTGAGTCATCTTCATCAGAGCCTTCTAAGAGTAAAAACATTGTTGAAGAGATCATGATGAAGTACGGGCTGAAGAGACCTAACCATCCTCCCATTGTGATCGCCAAGCCAATCCTTACATCCTTTGAGCAAACGTCTGAGATCCCTACTTCTGAGCAATCATCAGCCCCTCCTCCTCCATCTGAGCCAGCAGTTAGATTCAGTGAGTCTAGGAAGAAGGTCGTTGCTAGAAAGCGTGCCAAGAAGGTTATTGCCTCCGCTGAACCTACTGAGAATGAGGAAGAGACCCCATCTGACCAACCTGAGCAAGAAACCTCGTCAGAGATCCCATCTGTACAAGCAGTTCCAATTCTGAGGGAAGTCAAGTTGGAGATAGAGGACATGACTCCTGAGGAATTCGAAAAGTATGGGTACACGGACAGACTGTCCTTTGGTCAGATGGCTTGCCTGGATGCTGATAGAGCAAGTGCCAAATCTACTCAGCCAATAAGCAAGAGCAAAGGAAAGGGTAAAGGCAAGGGGAAGAGGAAAGCCCAGGAAGTTGAGGAGGATCCCAACTTCCCAGTGTGGAACGTGAAGATTCGGGCTATCCACTACCCGAATGGAGAGGTCTCTTACTTCGATGATGCTACAGGATTCCCTAGGTATGAGGAAGTGGAAAATATGAAGAGAGCCTTCGAGGAATCCATTGAGTCTGAAAGACTCAGAAGGGAGAGGGACGAGCAAGAGCTTCAGAATATTATTGCCCAGATTGACCAGAAGGAAAAGGAAGAGCACTTGGCCAAGCTCCAAAAGGAAAATGAGGACAGGCAGAGAGAGAGGGAAAAGAAAAGGAGACACAACCTATAAACCCCATCCTACCCCACACATTCTTACCTTAGGAATTTTTTTTTTTGCATAGCTCATTTCTGCAATATTCATTGATTATTTGTATATGTTGTTTGCTTGTATACTCTAACTTGTAATCCTTGTTTATCAATGAATTATTTCTAAGTTGCTTTTATTCTTCTACTAATTCTTTCATATAAACTTAATCGATAAGACTTAGTTTGTCATCATCAAAAAGGGGGAGAATGTTAGAATCTTAAGTTTTGATGAAGACTAAAATATGAAAGAATGAGTCAAGTACTTAGAAAGCAATAGGTTAACATAGAATCCCAAGTGAGAGTGCAACCGGATGTTGATTTACTTCCGGATAGGCTAGGACTATCGCTCGCGGATGAATGTCTCATCCCCCAGCGACAGCAAGTAATTAACTAAGAAAATAACTTAGTCCAGAGGCACTAGATATACAAAACCTTAAGACTAAGCTAGGATTCAACCGGAAGTGGAATTGCTTTCGATAGCTAAATGACTGGCGCTGGCTGTTGGTATAGATAAACACTAAGCGTTAGTGAACATGAGCCACGTCTAGTGGAATTGCTTCTGATAGCTTAGTGACTAGCGCTGGCTGTTGAAATAGGTAACACTGAGCGTCAGTGAACATGAGCCACGTCTAGTAGAATTGCTTCCGATTGCTTAGTGACTAGCGCTGACTGTTGGAATGAAAGACACTGAGCGAGAGTGAGTAAAAGTGAATATAACCCTTCATCCAGTAGTAGTGCTTCCGGATGTAGAAGTGCTTCGGGATCCAAGAAAGCAATCTTAGACTAAGTAAACACCCATTGCATGTGAATATGTGCTTATATTGCTAAACTAACGTTCAAGTGCAGCACACTAAGTAGAGTTGCTTCCGGATGAGAATCTGCTTCCGCAAGCAATCAGAATGTCAGAACGTTCAGAAGTGCAGTGTCAGAATGCTTTTGTCAGAGCAGAGTTGTCAGGACTACTTTTCAGAGATAAAGCAAGTCAACCCTGCTATGCATTGATGAAGCATTTATTGGGCAAATGGTAACATGGGAAAAACGACCATATTCAAACGGCTAACCCACCTACCAAGAGGGAGAATGCTTTGAAGACTATATAAAGGAGCTCAACTTCATTTATGAAAAAAAAAACAATTATCTTTGACATACTTGAGAGAAGTTAGAGCGAGAAACCAAGAAAAACTTCAAGAATTCAAAGTTGCCCAGAAAAGAGAAAGAGCATTTAACTCATTGAGTGATCTTTTCATCTACATATCTTGTACTCATTGTAGTTAAGTCTCTTCGTGTTATAAGAGCATTTATTGTACTTAAGTGTGTAACACTATCTGTTCTTAAAGAGAACTTAGTTAGAAAAATCCTTTATTTGTAAAGGTTGAACTCTTGCTGGAAGTAAGGGGGAGCTAGTTAGAAAGGTTGCAAGTAAGCCTTGAGTAAAACTTGTGATTGTAAGGTTGCAAGTGATCCCGTTTAAAACTTGCGGTTGTAAAGGTTCCAGGTGCACCCGTTGTAAAACCTGGGGATAGTGGAACTCGGCCTGGGTGGTTGAGAACTGGACGTAGGTCAGGTAGACCGAACCAGTATAAACTCTGGTGTTGTTTTTATTTGAGCTTTTATTTTGAAGCACAATTCACCCCCCTCTTGTGCATCCATTACCTTCAATAGCCCCCTATCTCAACAGCGGAATCTACGTTGATTTAAAGAAGCTTGCAGATCTGGGTTATGACCTCGCTGGGTATCTGCAGAAATACATGACTTGGCTGGGGATTCAGAATGAGTACAACATGCCAGTTCTGAGGGATTTCTATCAATCTCTGACTGCAAAAGCCAAGTATAAGAACATTAGCAAGAACAAGACTTCAATTGGTCGGATTGACTTCAATGCCACCGTCAGGGGAAGAAGCATCAAGTTTAACTGGAGAACCATAAACCGCTTCCTGGAGGTCACTGATGAAGAGATGAACCAGTGGTCCTTCCCTGAGCGTCTGGACCAGGCAGAATTGGAGCTTGCTTATGGGACTGGTGGAAAGAAGGTCTCAAGTATGCCCTACACACAGAGGGTGCTCCAGTATATCTACTCCAGACTAATGACGCACAAGGGTGGCAACTTCAACGAGTTCACCCAACTGGACAACCCATGGCTAGCCAGATTCCTCACCATGCAGCCTATCAACCCTGGGCAACTGATCTCCCTGGAGTTGTACCGATGGGTAGACAGTAAGAACAAGGGGAACACATCTCTCCCCTACCCTCAGTTTATCGCCTTCCTCCTGGAGAAGTTCAACATCAAATCAACTGAGGAAGCCGACAACAAGAAGTGTTTGCCCATGGGATCGATGAATTTGGGTAAAATGGGAGTGAACTATATCAAGCCTGGGAAGGCCACTCAGTCTGGCTCTTAGGCTGGGAGTGCCTCTCACACCTCTGGACCCTCTGCATCTGGAACAGGGGATCAGGAAGTAGACTCCCAGTCTGGCCCCAACAGCACTCGTGCTCCAAGAGTGTCTGCTGCTTAGAAGGTCCTTGTTGAAGAATTGAAAGATGAGCTTCTCTTTCGGCTGCCGGATCCGCTGATGGCTCTCCTCAGAGAGGAATGTGAAGCAGCCTTTAACAGTCAGAACGAGAGGATCCAAGGATTGGAGACTCGTCTTGCGAGGGTGGAAGCCAAGCTAGACCTTCTCCTTCACCATTTCCTTGAACCACCCCCTCATCCTCATCCTCCTCCTCCTCCACCCCCACATAGCCCACAAAATGACTCTGACCCTCACCTCGACTCCCCTCACCACTCACCCTCACCCCACAACTCTCCATCACCCAGCCCCTCTCCATCCCCTAGCCACTCCCATTCCCCCAGCCCCTTTCCTTCCCCCACCCACTCCCCTCCCTTAGGCTTTGACGACCACACCTCCTCACCTCCACCTCCTCCACTCAGATATGGCCCCGAGCCTCCTCTTGCCACTCCCTCCTCTACCTCCTCCCTGGCACTCACCCTCTTTGATGATGCCAAAAGGGGGAGAGAAATGCTGACTCAGCCGTCCCTTTGGCTGGATGAGGAAATTGCTGCTGCTCTCCGAAGGGCCATGGACATGAAGCATATGGGCCAAGCAGAAAGGCTAATCCGTGATGAAGCCATTTGTTCATGAGCCAACAGCAGTCTGCCAACAGTGAAACCAACCTTGAGATGGTGCTGGCTGATCAACCTGAGGTGCCACCTACTGCTGAGCCTGGACCAGCCTCTGCACCTGTTGCCAACCTGTTTGAAGAGCTATGCATGAAATATGGGTTCAAGAAGCCAGAGCTGCAGGTGATGGTTATAGCCAAGCCAATTCCTCCCTCTGCGTCTGCCCCTGTTCCTCCTCCAATCAGCTTCAGCAAGTCAAGGGTTAAGTCTGTAGCTAGAAAGAAGACTGCTCCTCACCCCAGTGTGCACTCAGAAAGTGAAGAAGAGGAGTCCATAGCTGCTCCTGAGGATGTTGTAGTTGAAAGGGTGCCATAGCCAGGGGTAGCCTCTCAGACTCAGCTGCCCTCCCATATTACACAAGAAACTTCCGACGTCCCACCAGAGGTTGTAGTTAAGCTGGAGGTGGAAGACATGACACCAGATGAGTTTGAGCGCTATGGTAGGACAGACAGACTCACATTCGAGCAACTCTTCGTTCTGGATGCTGAGAGGGCTCACGCAATGGATCCTCAAGGGAAAGGGAAAGGGAAGGGAAAAGGGAAAGCAAAGTCATGTCTAACTCATGACCCTGATTACCCTGCCTGGAATGTCAAAGTTAAAGTTGTTCATCTCCCTCACGGATCCATCCTCATCGGAGAGTCAGCGCTTGGAAGGTCCTTTGGTTTAGATGAGGCTAGTGATCTGAAGAAAGCCATTGTTGAATCCCTTGAAATGGAAAGACTCAGAAAAGCCAATGAGGAGAGGGAGCTTCAAGCAATTCTTGCCCAGATCGACCAACAGCAGATGACGGAGATGTGGGCCAAGATGAATGAGGAGTTTGAAGAGAACCAGAGAGAGAGAGAGAGGAACAAAAGACACAAACTTTAAAACCCAGCTACTCATGCATAGCACAACATTTTGTTCTTTCATTTTTCATATATAGTGATCTGTCATACTTGTAAATCTGCTTACTGTTTTTGTTTCTTATACATGTAGTTGATTTACATATTAATGAAGTTCGCTTTTGAATTCATATCTGTGTGTTATTTAAATTATCTGCCTTTAAGTATGAATTCATAAGTTAGCTTAGTTTGTCATCATCAAAAAGGGGGAGAATGTTAGAATCTTAAGTTTTGATGAAGACTAAAATATGAAAGAACTAGTTGATCACATAGGAAGAATTAGGATAAAAGTGAATCCTAAGTTAAGTCACAACCGGATGCAGAATTACTTCCGGATGGATTAGAACTAGCGCTCGCGGATGGAATACACATCCCATAGCGGAAGCAAGTGAGACACTAAGTCAGAACCTAGTCTAGGCTGTTAGAGTATTGAACCTTGATGAAGACTAAGTTAGGACACAACCGGATGCGAAATCGCTTCCGGAAGACTTAGAGTAATATAACGTAACTAACGCTCACGGATGAAGAATACGTCCCACAGCGGAAGTCAATAACATGTTAAGTCAGAACCTAGTCTAAGTTAGAATGCTTCCGATAGCAAAAATGCTTTCGATAGCAAAAACGCTTCCGATAGCATGTATGGTTGTTACTGCACTTGATTATATATATACTACTCTGTTACACTAACAATTATGTGCAGAACTTAGTTTTACTTCCGGATGCAAAAGAGCTTCCGGATGCAAGTACTCTTGGCACTGGGATTCTGAGACTAACATTTGCAAAGGAAGACTGCCGCTTCCGGATGAACGATGATCATCCGTCAGCAAGAATACAAGAGACAGATCGTACATATGCCCAGAAGTCAGAATGCTTTTGTCAAAGCAGAGTTGTCAGAGTTGATTTTAAGAGATAAAGCAAATCAACCCTGCTGAGCATTAATGGAGCCAACGATAATAAGGGTCTAACTGACATATTCAAACGACATTCCTACCTACCAAACATGTGGAGTATGAGAAGATGATATATAAGGAATTACTTCATCATTTATGAAGCACCGAACATAATCTGAGAAATCATTCAAGCATTCAAAGCTCATACTACCCAGAAAGCAAGAGAGCACTTATTGTATTCGAGAGTTATTCTCTAGTCTTCTTGTACCTCTTGTATTTATTCTTCTTCATTTATTGAGAGCATATATTGTACTTAAGTGAGTAACATCATCTGTTCTTTGAGTGAACTAGGTAGAAAATCCTTTATTTAAAGGTTGAACCCTTACAAGTAGTAAGGGGGAGCGAGTTAGGTTGTAAGGTTACAAGTGAGCCCGTAAAACTTGTGGTTGTAGAGGTTGCAGGTGAACCCGTTGTAAAACCTATGGATTAGTGGAACTCAATCTGGGAGATTGAGAACTGGACGTAGGTCAAGAGCTTGGACCGAACCAGTATAAAAGTGTTGTGCATTTTAATTTTCTAAGTTTTATTTTTTAGCACAATTCACCCCCCCTCTTGTACATCCTCATTTTCAGTAGCTATGGATTTGAATTGATTTCAGTTTGAGTGTATTATATGATTTTAGGGTAATAGACCTAATCTGCCCTCCAAGTAACCACCAAGGAGCACTGAGCACCCTGAACTAACAACAGGCCCATATCTGCACTCAAAGTAACCAAGGTGTTTAAAAAATACCCCGAGTTGACGGTCAACCACGTTTTTTAAACACCTTGATTACTTTGAGTGCAGATATGGGCCTGTTGTTAGTTCAGGGTGCTCAGTGCTCCTTGGTGGTTACTTGGAGGGCAGATTAGGTCCATTACCCATGATTTTATTGAGTTCTAAATTATTGTGAGTGGTAGGCTAAGGTACATAATTTGTTGAATGTTTTATGGTAATCATTGATTTTGTTGATGATTCATTACATATGTGTTGTTAATCAAGTAATTATTGATTGGGAGTGAATCTTGGTTGGCTGCTCCCAAAGATATTGATGTTTGTTAAATTAACTAAAGTTGTTAAAATTGATGTTATTCATGCTTGTTTTAACAATGAATTAAGTCAGATTTTGTGAAGTTTGAATTATCGATTATTTAATATTGAGTTTTATTTTAGCGATTGTCGTGTGAAAGATGAAATGTGATATTTTGGGCAATAGACTATGTGAGATTTGGTGACTCAATTTGTATGATTATTAGAGTTGCGAGCCAAAGTCATGAGGATTTAGTCGATTGTATGATGTCTGTCATATGAAAACCCACTTATTTTGTGTATTCTCCCTTCCCTATGAGTGTTATTTTTGGATAGTGTAAAATAACGATTTTTGGTGCTATTCTGTGTATGCAATGGTTAGGAACTGATTTGAGTGATCGTTCCCATGTGTATCCTAATCAAGTAAATCTATCATGGATAATGTTTTATTCACTAGAATATTCTTTTTCTAACTATGATAGGTATATTAATATTATGGAAAATCCTTTTCCTATCATAGTTAGTAAAGAGATTATAGAATTAAAATTGGATATCATTAGTTAATTAGATACTAAGTAACAATATGTTACAATAAGCTTTAGAACCAAACCCCTCATGCATTGCACATCATACTTATCATTCTGTTTTTAATCATACTTGTAACATCTTTCTGTTTATCATGTTTGTAATGTCTTTGTTGTCTATCATACTTGTAATTATTCTGTTTAATCAATGAAGTTCACTTATATGAATACATGTGTTATACTGTTATGATTTTAATTATGCTTTCAGAGTTAACTATAACTTTGTCATCATCAAAAAGGGGGAGAATGTTAGAATCTTAAGTTTTGATGAAGACTACAACGTAAAAGAACATAATGAACACTTAGGAAGAATTAGATGAAGTTAAAAATCCTAAGTTAGAACACTACAGGATGTAAAATCACAACCGGATGACTTAGAGCAAGAACAACGTAACTAGCGCTTGCGGATGTAGTACACATCCCATAACGGAAGTTAATTGAACGCTAAGTCTGAACCTAGTTAACCTAGTCTAAGTAGAATAGCTTCCCATAGCAAAAACGCTTCTCATTGCACTTGATTATATTATTCTGATGGACTAGCATTTGCATGCAGAACTTAGCTCGCACTTCCGGTAGCAAATGAGCTTCCGATAGTGAGCATGTCTTGTATTGCACATACTTGGACTAACACTTGCAGAACGAAGCTTTGACTTCCAGTAGCCAAAATCCATCCAATAGCAAGTACAAGAGTCATAGACCGTACAAATGCTCAGATGTCAGAATTGCTTTTGTCAGAACAGTATTGTCAGGGCTACTTTTCAGAGCTAAAGCAAGTCAACCCTGCTAAGCATTAATGAGGACAACGGTAATAAGGGTTAAACGGCTATATTCAAACGGACTTATTGCCACTCAAGCATCTGGTGTATTAGAGGCTACTATAAAAGGAACAACTTCATCATTTATGAAGAACAACCGAGCATAACTCACAAAAAGCAAAGAGCATTCAAGCATAATACCCAGAGAATATTCAGAAAGCTTTAAAGTTCAAAAGAGCACTTAATACCTTGAGAATTATTATTATTCCCATCTTGTACTCTTTGTATTTAAGTCTCTACATTTATTGAGAGCATTCATTGTACTTAAGTAAGTATCATAATCTGTTCATTAAGTGAACTTTGTAGTAAATCCTTTGTGTAAAGGTTGAACCCTTGCAGGTAGTAAGGGGGAGTGAGTAAGGTTGCAAGTTAGCCCGTAAAACTTGTGGATGTAAGGTGCAAGTTAACCCGTAAAACTTGTGGTTGTAAAGGTTGCAGGTGAACCCGTTGAAAACCTGAGAATTAGTGGAACTCAATCAAGGGATTGAGAACTGGACGTAGGTCAAGAGTTAGACCGAACCAGTATAAAAGAATTTGTGTTAGTGTCTTTATTTTATACTATTGTTTTTGTAGCACAATTCACCCCCCCCCTCTTGTGCATCGTCACTTTCAGCTACCATAACTCTCACACTCACCTATAAATGCATTGTGCCATCACGGGGCATTCAAGCATCTAATCTTCTCTATATGATTTGACATTGTGCCCCTCTCCAAAATGAGGGGGCAAATTTCCCTCTCTGGCAATCCCAGAGAGGGAACCCCAATTTTGTTTCCATTGCAGAATGGGAACGGTTGGGCTCTCAAATGCCTTAACAACCGTAGGGGAACAGTTGGGCTCTAAAATGCCAAAACAACCGTAGGTCACTTCTCTTAATAAGTCGACCTATAATCCCCGGTCTAATCAATCCGAAAAGGATCAGTACAAATAACTGTCGATCAGCCAATCGACAGTTATCATCGCGCGATAGCCTGTTTTGTATAAAAATAATCTTTTAAAGACAATATATATATATAGAGGGTGAGAAGGGATTTTACAAAATCCCTAACTAACGTCACCCTCAATGTTATAGCAAGGTTAAGTGTGATTACCTGTCGCCCTTAGCACTTTGTTGCTCTTTCCTTACACATTCCATGTAGGTTTTAATCCTATTATTACATAACGATAATAAATCAACAACTATCTTCATAAGGAACATACAACGTCTCTCTCTCGAATTTCTAATATGCTACCCGATCCCCAAATTTGATTTAAATAGTCAGTTTTTCGCAATAAATCAGACATCAAAGTCTAAATCACTTCTATACTTGTATGAAGACACCGAATCAAGTGGATGCACCATAGATCTTTCAAAATATCATGCACATCATTTAGTTACATTAAGACAATAATTGACTTATCTCCAACATGCATAAATAATGATTTAGGGCATTCCCCAAGCCACGAATCAGCTCAGTCCTAATAGAAAGAAGAAAATAAAACATGGAATTTCATACACGCATATTTCATACTATATTTGTAACAATGCTATTCAACTATCATTAGGCATTAAGCCTTCTTGCATTTCTTTTATCCTTCCTAAACATTGTTCAAGACCAATAATAATTAACAAGCAATCAACTACATTAGGACAAACAACATACATACATTTTCGTCATTCTTTTAAAATCAGAATTGAAGATAGTATTAAGACTTGTGTTAGTAACCAAATCGACTTTGATGAACATAATTACCCATTCCACTTCTTAACAATTTGGCTATTAAGCCTTAAATGACAAAACAGCTTGAACACACATCACTTTGGAAACTCACATGTAATTCATCACAACAATTAAACATATGCCAAACAATAATTTAACAAGACTTGGTGCTACTTTGTTTTACACCTCAAGTTAGTATGTAATCTGCAAAAGGTGATCATCTATCATAGCACACATTATAACACTCATAGCAGCAGTCAATCATCAACATTTGCATCACTTTTGGAGCCAAAACAGAATCATATCATACTAGGAAAGAAAATTGTAACATTACGTTACTAATTACTTAATTAACCCATAATATTCATTTTAGACTAATAACCTCTTTACTAACTATGATAGAAAAAGGGATTTCCATAATATCAATGTCCTATCATAGTTAGAAAAGGAATTTCCTAATGATTAATTATTATTATCCATGATAGAAAAGAATAAACTAATACAATACAGCTGCTATCATGGATAATTTATTGCTAACCATGTTAGAAAAGAATCACCTAACATGGTTAGAAAAATAAGCAACATAATGTTCAATAATATCAAATACATATAAATATATGCGGAAACGTATGCAGGCCTATACAAAATGGCAATATACAACTCTAAATAAATTATATAACCTCTACTACCTAATTCCCTTCCCTGATGCTTGCGCCTGTGCATGAATACCTGCAAAAATGTCAGTAATCGTGGGATGAGACAATTTGTCCCAGTAATCACCGCTTAACTCACTATAACAGTGAGATGTGCGGTAGTGAGGGCGTCTAAAGGGTACCACAGTTTTGAAATCAATAATACATATATATATTTCTCATTTCCTTTCATCCATCACTTAAATCCTTCTGTCACGTCTCAATCAACTCAAATTTATCATCTCTACTTCCCATGTATCACTCAACATCCCTCACTGTAACATAACGTTACTAATTTCCTAATTAACCTAAGTTATCCCTTTTTAATTCAATCATCTCTTACTAACTATGATAGAAAAAGGATTTCCATAATAACAATGTCTATCATAGTTAGAAAAAGAATTTACTAATGGTTAAATACTATCCATGATAGAAAAGAATTTCCTAATACCACCTGAACACTATCATGGATAATTAATAGCTAACCATGTTAGAAAAGGTCCACCTAACATGGTTAGAAAAGAAGAAACTAATGTCAATCATAATTAATTATCTAACTATGATAGAAAAGACTTTCCCTATTATTACAAACCTATCATAGTTAGAAAAGCACTATGCTTATATTACATTTCATAATAAACATCACTGAATCTATTTTTCATTTCCATGAGAAAACATGCGGAAGCAGATGCAGGCCTATACAAATTGGCAATATACACAACTAACTAATCTAAATAACCTTTGAAACCTAATTCCCTTTCCTGATGCTTGCGCCTGTGCATGAATACCTGCAAAAATGTCAGTAATCGTGGAATGAGACAGTTTGTCCCAGTAATCACCGCTTAACTCACTATAACAGTGAGATGTGCGGTAGTAAGGGCGTCTAAAGGGTACCACAGTTTTAAAATAATTCACCTGTATACAGCACACATAATATATATATATATCACGCATCTCCAAATATATATAACCTCAATAAGCCAAACATCTCCAAATATCCAAAATAAATATGATTGACACTGTGCCCCAGTCTCTACTCTGAAAGGCATATTTCCCCTGTCTATAATCAAAAGGAAATAATAAACGGAGCCCGTCTCTATTCGGAAACCGTAAGTCCCTGTCTCTACTCATTAGGACCAGTACAACTAACCGTCGATTGCGCTATCGAACGGTTACATCGGCCGATGGTACAAGCAGTGTCATGCAACAACCTTCCACAATATCCTTTTCAATATCTCACTGTATTCAACATCTCAATCACCATTTCCTTTCAATATCACCATCCCATTCACAATCATTCAATTCCTTTCCCTAATAATTCTCTCCACAATCTCCCACTCAACATCTCATTCCTATTCTTATAATCTATGACACATCTCTCAATATCCCTGTCAAGGTACCAACTCTCAATGTATATACACTCACACATACATATTCCAGCAATACCACCAGTCAGGATACTACATATAGTAAGTCAAATTCTTTATATGAAAGTAATCGTGTTTGAAAGGCACCCGATAGCCTATTTTGTAGAAAAATAACTTTCAAAGATAATATATAGATAATGAGGGTGCGAAAGGATTTTTCAAAATTCCCAACTAACGTCACCCTCACTGTTATAGTAAGGTAAGTGTGATTACCTGTCGCCCTTTAGCAATTCTACGCGATTTCTCAACCTTTTTTCCTCGATGCCATGAAAGTCTACTGCATCCATTCCTATAATAATATATAGCCAAATGATAAATTAATATCATTTCCTTTTTATCGTAGTTCGACGTCTTTCTCTCTCATTCTTATATGTTACTACCCAGTTCCTCTTTTTCTTAATTCAAATATATTAACCAATTTAAATCACAAGTCACCTGAATTTCACAATCATCAACTTCATTCAAAGAATCACATTATGCAAGTCAAGAAGTCTATAACTAGTCATATCCATTTTACCATCATTAATTCAGCAAGAGAGGAACTCCAATTAAACAGCAAAACCTTCCCTGTTACCTTTAAATGGCTAACTGTACTTTCAAAATGTCAATTAACGATATACGCTTGAAGAACCATATATAACCTTTCATCAAAACTAGCTTAAAATAGAAAAATCAGTACACACACACATATCCCTAGAGACAGCCAAAAGCATTGCGAAGCTATGATTCCAATTCATTCTTCATCTTAAATTCTAATAATTGTACAAGAGAAACAAACACACACACACAGGCTTAATGATTCAGCAACAACCAAGAAGAAATAGAGACCTAGAAAACCATTATTCCAAGCACAATTGAATATGAAAAGGCATCTAAATAAAGGGTAAGCAACCCTTTGCCCCCAACAGATTCTCTTAAAATAAATCACAAACATATACGGCAGAGAAGGGAGTTCATCTCCTCCTATTCTCCTACAAAAGCATTCACTATCTCAGTTAATCAAGCAAACCACAAACACCTATTATTTCATTTCATATTCAACCTAGTATCTTAACATTTAAAGCTTTCACTTAAGTACTTAAACATCAACATGTGCTTAATCTACAAAATTTAATTGGCCAATTTGTGCAGAATATCCCAAGTAATGAACAAGGAGTCAAAATTGAACAACAACATATCACGGGCAAAGAAATCGACCATACATGGCCCTAAACAATATTTTCAGCTACGAAATTCGTCAATCCACAAGGGTCAAACATGCAATCAGAATTAGCCATATCTCCATCACAGTTTAATACAAACTTACACCATAAACCATAGTCATTTGGCCACTGCAGAACACAAAACAAATGACATCATACTGATTTGAAGTAAATCCTGCGTTAAATCAGCCTTTAATTAATGTGCATTAAAAGACTGATACAAAAGTTCATAGTGGTAACAACACCAAAAATTATAAATCTACATGCCACCAATGCCAGTCATTAGTTTTGAAGATTTAAATCTCAATTTTTGAATCCAATTGAGCAGCAAATCAAAATCAAGCATTCAGGCAAGGCAAATAATCATATATGGAACTTCCAGAATCATCAAATTTACAGGATTCAACTTACAAACATAGCCACACCCTGAATCTTTTGTTTATCAAGTTATAATCAATAATTACATACACTCAAAATCAATATCCCCAACAAAACAGAGAAGTGAAAATGATTAAACCTTTGGAAAACATAGAAACTTCAAAATTTTCATACATATAGTTGTAAGAAACATTTCTATTATACTTCCCATAACATTTGAGCATTATCTTGGACTGATTCAAATACGAAATCAAAGGCTAGTTCGCTGAACAGTAACCCACAGAAGAAAGCCAAAGAAATTTGGCCAACAACACTTCATATTACTCAAATTTCTCAAGGGAAACTACACATCTAAGATTAAACTTTCATTCATTCAGTTAAAATCGCCCAAAATCAAAAACCCATTTGAAACCCTAACTCTCAAACCTTCCCAATCGCAGAAAAGAAGAGTAAAATGGAACAAATGAAGCTACCTCGCTCGTTTTCAACCGCCCGATGTCTCGTTGGAGCTTCATCGTCGCCGGAAAATTGGCCGGAAATCGGCCACTCATGTAGCTGGCCGAGATTGAAACCAAGGAGAAGCAAAGAAGTGAGAAAAATGAAGTTGGAACGGAGTTTAGTTCGAAAAACAACCAAAACAAACAAACTCACCATGCACCGCCACCGTCCGCCGTCGTTCTCCGCCTAGGCCGCCGGAAACGAAGAAGAAACAGAGGAGAGAGGACGCGAGGGAGAGAAAAGGGAGATGGGTTTTGGTGAGAATGATGAAGGGAAGAAGGAAAAGGCGATGGATTTGTGAGGGGGTCGCCGGCGCCGCCGCCCCTTTTTGCCGCCGGAAATCGCAAGGCGGAGGAGAGGAAGAGGAAGAACGAAGAAGAAGAAGACAGAAAGTGAAGAAATGGGGGGGGCCGACGGTTTTGTAAGGAAATGGAGGGGAAGGGTGTGTTTGTTTTAAGGGAAATAAGGATGATTTTGGTTATTTAAAGCCTAAACTTGCTATAGTGTACTCATTTTGATTTAAAACCACTTAAACCAGCCTCCAATCTTCTTAAACTTCAAAATATTTTTAGCTTTATCATTCCCTCATATTTCAAACTCTTCATTTCTCAATTAATTATAAGCACATTTATTACTCAAAGTTTCCAAAAATATCACAAAAATTCCTAAAAATTCCAAAATTTTTCCAAAACACTCTCTGATCCTGAATTAAATTTTTCAGGATGTTACAATTCTCCTCACCTTTTTAGAAATTTTGTCCCCAAAATTCACGACACCTACAGCTAAACCAAAGAAAATACACATGTCAATCTTGCATTTTTCATCTTAACTTTAATAATTTCACTACAAATGAATACACTCAACATCATTCTTCCCCATTTATCCTCATTCACTCTATGGTAGTCGCCAATAGTAATCCAGTTACTCCTAGCTAACCTCCATTTCCTAGTCACCCCAACCTCAAATTACTTATACTAAAGTTAAATTTCATAATTGACAACAATATCCTCTTCAAAATCTAGTGGTTTCTTCAATTATAATCCAAGATCTCACTTCCAATTATTAGATAACAACTCCATAAAATTACATTTCTAACTTTAGCTCGTGATTCTAATTTAACATGCACTCATCCATGTCAACTTCAACATTAAATTTGTGGTTAATTACCTCGAATTTCGATAAAATAGACCTCCGGTACACTTCCAGTCTGGCATATTACACTCTACTAGTTTCTTTATCCATTTTTCTTAGCTTATTAATCACCATCATCAATTACACTTAAACAACACTCACTTAACATTAAGAAATACTCAATTCAACTCTGTATTTTCATTTAACCTATAAATCATTCATCAATCCTCATGATACTTTCCTTAGCTATCCATTAATTCCTTCAGATTTTAACAAGAATTCTCTTGAAATATGAGATTACTATCAAACTTCTATGAATCTATTATAAAAACTACGTCTTTAATACTTCACAAATTATCGACAATCCTTATTATACATGGTCTCTAATAGTCCTAAAAATGTCTCTCAACACTTCACAGATTACACAAACAATTCCATCCTAAAACCAGTTCAATCTTGACAATGGCATCAACAATAAATTTATAACCACACATGTCCTCAAAGCAAAACAAATATCTTTTTCCTTCCCTTAGCAATCAGCCATAACAGAAAAATTGGTGCAAAAACATTTAACTACACCTGCAACAATGCCATTCGGCTTCACCAAATCATTAAATTCACATGCATTCATAGTATTTCGATTAACCCCACTTTAAGATTAACTTAAAACCTTCCATATTTGAAAGAGAATCAAGTCATCTATTTAAATATCTGTATCTAACACCACCATTTAAATCATTACAGTCCAATCACCCCTATTCCTATCAAACTCCAAGAACCAAAAGTGTTTAAAATAAGAAATCCTCATTTACTAGCTATGCTAACCTCAAATTACTTGTATGAAAGTCCACTATTCTAAATTGCAACACCTACATGATTATTTTCCCCAAATTTAATCAACTATTGTTTTTCCTTGATGTAATTCTAATACAAATAACACCCTAATTATTCCCTTCTTTGCTTTTCCAAACAAGTACCCTTCAAAAATACTATTCTATATCACATCAACTTTCCCAGTCCACCTCTTCAATTTCAGTTGTCTCCTCGTCATTCCTAAAGTCTCACATCTTAATTATTAAATCGGAACTCCCTAGAATTTCATTCCTTACTTATCTCATACCCTGATTTAATACCTGTTCCACCATGTCAACTTCCTTACCACAAACATTCCTAATTGCATTCAATTCCAATAATCCATTTAAAAGGTTATCTAGAGCTTTAACATAAATCCTCAACTTAACTAGCTTCTATCTCAACCACGATCTACAAGGTATATCCATCGCTACCACATTAAGAATCTCGAATTCAACAAATAATTCTTCTTAATCTACCCTACATAAACAACATATTATTCTAAGTCATCATGCTACAGATTAAATTTCCAATTATTTCCCTTAATCAACTTTAACCTACAACCTAAACTTCTCCAAACAAACATCATTTCTTAGTCATTATTGTGTAATTTAAACATCAAGATCACAGCTCCTCTCCTAATGCATTATCCCATACGCAAAAACAATTCACAACAACTACCAACATTCTAAATTCCCCTTCACCATGGAGATATTCATCCAATAGTGAACTCAAGGTTTCTCAACGCTTACAACTTCACCAATTAAAATCCTCTCACAATAAATCTCTCAAATAACATAACTCAGGACATCTTTACTAAATGATATCAACATCCCATTTAACAACAGATAAGAATAAAACCATTCCAAAACCACAATACTTATTAACTCCAGAACAAACAGAAAGTTCATTGTTTCCTTTGAACATTTAAAGAAATTAACTTACAACTAATTACAACGCTAAGACTTAACAGAATAGAAACTAAAAAGATCATGAAAGAGTAAGACAAGCTCCTCTCATTACACTAATTAACTTGGACTTTTCTTCAACATAAAGATATATACTCAAGACATTTTTTTTTTAATTTGACCTTTAGAACACATATAATAGTTCATTCAACCACATTAGCATAATCGATACACTAAACAACCATCCGCTCGACGAAAATAATTTCATTCAAGCAAAGAAATAATTTTACATTTAAGCATGAATCACAATCAACAATCACTATAATATATATCATGGTGGAAATTTCTAAAGAAAATTTCAAGTTTTACTACAATATCAATCAATTTACCAATATTATGTAACCTACCACTCACATCTTACAATCCTCAAGTAATTTATCCATAATATAGTGTTCTAATCCTTCAAGAACATTAACAATTTAACAACCCTACTAACCAAACCTACATAAATCCTTAAATTTAACTAGCTTCTCAATCCATTTAGTTCAATCATGATCAACAAGGCATATTTATTACTAATCTCAATTTTAGCCTATAATGTTTCTTAGTCTTACCTACGTACTAAAATATTTCCCCAGTCATCATGCTATAATTTTGATTTCCAAGTATTCCCCCTTAATTAACTTTAATCGAGAACCTAGACTTCTCCAATCAAACAACACAAGTAAAAATTTATCAATGGAGAAAACAATTTAACAAGTAATAAGCAAATAAACACAAGATCAGCAGTTCATATCTCATGTTTTATTCATTACCAATTGTCATTTTCGATTTCTCTTAGTCCCTTAACCCAATAAGGTATCTCATGATGCCTCGACTATGATTATGGCCTGCACATAACTATATTCGAGACCCCAGAGAAGCATCCTTATTTCGTTATTCTTCCTAAATTCTTATACATATCAACATTATTTCGTTATTCTTTCTATGTTCATCTCAATCTCTCCACAGTACCTATTTAATTTCTCTTATCACTCTCTCCCCACCACGGGATGGGCGATAATCCTCTCAAAAGGCCAGATATTCATGCACAGAAGGAAGGGAAACTATAGAATGTATATTGCCAATCTATATGCAATGCAGCACAGTCCTAGGTTATCGTATACCAAATACTGATAACCAAGTTGTAACATAACGTTACTAATTTCCTAATTAACCTAAGTTATCCCTTTTTAATTCAATCATCTCTTACTAACTATGATAGAAAAAGGATTTCCATAATAACAATGTCTATCATAGTTAGAAAAAGAATTTACTAATGGTTAAATACTATCCATGATAGAAAAGAATTTCCTAATACCACCTGAACACTATCATGGATAATTAATAGCTAACCATGTTAGAAAAGGTCCACCTAACATGGTTAGAAAAGAAGAAACTAATGTCAATCATAATTAATTATCTAACTATGATAGAAAAGACTTTCCCTATTATTACAAACCTATCATAGTTAGAAAAGCACTATGCTTATATTACATTTCATAATAAACATCACTGAATCTATTTTTCATTTCCATGAGAAAACATGCGGAAGCAGATGCAGGCCTATACAAATTGGCAATATACACAACTAACTAATCTAAATAACCTTTGAAACTTAATTCCCTTTCCTGATGCTTGCGCCTGTGCATGAATACCTGCAAAAATGTCAGTAATCGTGGAATGAGACAGTTTGTCCCAGTAATCACCGCTTAACTCACTATAACAGTGAGATGTGCGGCAGTAAGGGCGTCTAAAGGGTACCACAGTTTTAAAATAATTCACCTGTATACAGCACACATAATATATATATATATATATCACACATCTCCAAATATATATAACCTCAATAAGCCAAACATCTCCAAATATCCAAAATAAATATGATTGACACTGTGCCCCAGTCTCTACTCTGAAAGGCATATTTCCCCTGTCTATAATCAAAAGGAAATAATAAACGGAGCCCTTCTCTATTCGGAAACCGTAAGTCCCTGTCTCTACTCATTAGGACCAGTACAACTAACCGTCGATTGCGCTATCGAACGGTTACATCGGCCGATGGTACAAGCAGTGTCATGCAACAACCTTCCACAATATCCTTTTCAATATCTCACTGTATTCAACATCTCAATCACCATTTCCTTTCAATATCACCATCCCATTCACAATCATTCAATTCCTTTCCCTAATATTTCTCTCCACAATCTCCCACTCAACATCTCATTCCTATTCTTATAATCTATGACACATCTCTCAATATCCCTGTCAAGGTACCAACTCTCAATGTATATACACTCACACATACATATTCCAGCAATACCACCAGTCAGGATACTACATATAGTAAGTCAAATTCTTTATATGAAAGTAATCGTGTTTGAAAGGCACCCGATAGCCTATTTTGTAGAAAAATAACTTTCAAAGATAATATATAGATAATGAGGGTGCGAAAGGATTTTTCAAAATTCCCAACTAACGTCACCCTCACTGTTATAGTAAGGTAAGTGTGATTACCTGTCGCCCTTTAGCAATTCTACGCGATTTCTCAACCTTTCTTCCTCGATGCCATGAAAGTCTACTGCATCCATTCCTATAATAATATATAGCCAAATGATAAATTAATATCATTTCCTTTTTATCGTAGTTCGACTTCTCTCTCTCTCATTCTTATATGTTACTACCCAGTTCCTCTTTTTCTTAATTCAAATATATTAACCAATTTAAATCACAAGTCACCTGAATTTCACAATCATCAACTTCATTCAAAGAATCACATTATGCAAGTCAAGAAGTCTATAACTAGTCATATCCATTTTACCATCATTAATTCAGCAAGAGAGGAACTCCAATTAAACAGCAAAACCTTCCCTGTTACCTTTAAATGGCTAACTGTACTTTCAAAATGTCAATTAACGATATACGCTTGAAGAACCATATATAACCTTTCATCAAAACTAGCTTAAAATAGAAAAATCAGTACACACACATATCCCTAGAGACAGCCAAAAGCATTGCGAAGCTATGATTCCAATTCATTCTTCATCTTAAATTCTAATAATTGTACAAGAGAAACAAACACACACACACACAGGCTTAATGATTCAGCAACAACCAAGAAGAAATAGAGACCTAGAAAACCATTATTCCAAGCACAATTGAATATGAAAAGGCATCTAAATAAAGGGTAAGCAACCCTTTGCCCCCAACAGATTCTCTTAAAATAAATCACAAACATATACGGCAGAGAAGGGAGTTCATCTCCTCCTATTCTCCTACAAAAGCATTCACTATCTCAGTTAATCAAGCAAACCACAAACACCTATTATTTCATTTCATATTCAACCTATTATCTTAACATTTAAAGCTTTCACTTAAGTACTTAAACATCAACATGTACTTAATCTACAAAATTTAATTGGCCAATTTGTGCAGAATATCCCAAGTAATGAACAAGGAGTCAAAATTGAACAACAACATATCACGGGCAAAGAAATCGACCATACATGGCCCTAAAAAATATTTTCAGCTAAGAAATTCCTCAATCCACAAGGGTCAAACATGCAATCAGAATTAGCCATATCTCCATCACAGTTTAATACAAACTTACACCATAAACCATAGTCATTTGGCCACTGCAGAACACAAAACAAATGACATCATACTGATTTGAAGTAAATCCTGCGTTAAATCAGCCTTTAATTAATGTGCATTAAAAGACTGATACAAAAGTTCATAGTGGTAACAACACCAAAAATTATAAATCTACATGCCACCAATGCCAGTCATTAGTTTTGAAGATTTAAATCTCAATTTTTGAATCCAATTGAGCAGCAAATCAAAATCAAGCATTCAGGCAAGGCAAATAATCATATATGGAACTTCCAGAATCATCAAATTTACAGGATTCAACTTACAAACATAGTCACACCCTGAATCTTTTGTTTATCAAGTTATAATCAATAATTACATACACTCAAAATCAATATCCCCAACAAAACAGAGAAGTGAAAATGATTAAACCTTTGGAAAACATAGAAACTTCAAAATTTTCATACATATAGTTGTAAGAAACATTTCTATTATACTTCCCATAACATTTGAGCATTATCTTGGACTGATTCAAATACGAAATCAAAGGCTAGTTCGCTGAACAGTAACCCACAGAAGAAAGCCAAAGAAATTTGGCCAACAACACTTCATATTACTCAAATTTCTCAAGGGAAACTACACATCTAAGATTAAACTTTCATTCATTCAGTTAAAATCGCCCAAAATCAAAAACCCATTTGAAACCCTAACTCTCAAACCTTCCCAATCGCAGAAAAGAAGAATAAAATGGTACAAATGAAGCTACCTCACTCGTTTTCAACCGCCCGATGTCTCGTTGGAGCTTCATCGTCGCCGGAAAATTGGCCGGAAATCGGCCACTCATGTGGCTGGCCGAGATTGAAACCAAGGAGAAGCAAAGAAGTGAGAAAAATGAAGTTGGAACGGAGTTTAGTTCGAAAAACAACCAAAATAAACAAACTCACCATGCACCGCCACCGTCCGCCGTCGTTCTCCGCCTAGGCCGCCGGAAACGAAGAAGAACAGAGGAGAGAGGACGCGAGGGAGAGAAAAGGGAGATGGGTTTTGGTGAGAATGATTAAGGGAAGAAGGAAAAGGCGATGGATTTGTGAGGGGGTCGCCGGCGCCGCCGCCCCTTTTTGCCGTCGGAAATCGCAAGGCGGAGGAGAGGAAGAGGAAGAACGAAGAAGAAGAAGACAGAAAGTGAAGAAATGGGGGGGCCGGCGGTTTTGTAAGGAAATGGAGGGGAAGGGTGTGTTTGTTTTAAGGGAAATAAGGATGATTTTGGTTATTTAAAGCCTAAACTTGCTATAGTGTACTCATTTTGATTTAAAACCACTTAACCAGCCTCCAATCTTCTTAAACTTCAAAATATTTTTAGCTTTATCATTCCCTCATATTTCAAACTCTTCATTTCTTAATTAATTATAAGCACATTTATTACTCAAAGTTTCCAAAAATATCACAAAAATTCCTAAAAATTCCAAAATTTTTCCAAAACACTCTCTAATCCTGAATTAAATTTTTCAGGATGTTACACTCACACTCACCTAAAGATGCATTGTGCCACCACGGTGCATTCAAGCATCTATTCTTCACTATATGATTTGACACTGTGTCCCTCTCCATAATGAGGGGACAATTTCCTTCTCTAGCAATCTCCAGAGAGGAAACCCCAATTCTGTTTTCCATTACAGAATGGGAACGGTTGGGCTCTCTACTGCCAAACAACCGTAGGGGCGGTTGGGCTCTTTAATGCCAAACAACCGTAGGTCACTTCTCTCAATAAGTCGACCTATGAACCCCGATCCAATCAATTCTAAAAAGGATCCTCGGTACAAATAACTGTCGATTGGCCTATCGACAGTTATCATTGCGCGATGGTACATAAATTCCAGTGTCATGCAATGCTCACCATAACCCTATCAATATATCATCCACAATATCTTCCCTCAGCATTACTCTCCAAAATCTCAACTCATATCTAATTCCTTCTCTATACTCACAACCTCTCAAATAACGATTATAACCATACACCTGCAAATATATCACACCATTCCAAAATATCCAGCACCACCAGACAGGATACTACATATATAATGTGTCAAAGTCTTTTATATGAAAGTAATCGCGTTTGAAAGGCACCCGATAGTCTGTTTTGTATAAAAATACCCTTTTAAAGATAGCATATATATATATATAGAGGGTGAAAAGGGATTTTACAAAATCCCTAACTAACGTCACCCTCAATGTTATAGCAAGGTAAGAGTGATTACCTGTCGCCCTTAGCACTCTGTTGCCTTTTCCCTTTACTTATTCATGCCTCGAGGAATATATGCAAATCTCATCATTTCCTATTATTACATCACGTGATAATAGTGGATTAATAATCATTCTAAGGCATAGATTAACTAACGTCTCTCTCTTCGTATTCTAATATTTCTAATACTACCCAGCCCCTTATGTACTTATTTTATTCTCTGAAATCATTTATCAAACATGAATCAGGTAGCAAAAGAATTGCTAAATAAAACAAAACAGTCACCATAACACTTAGGGCGATAACACCCATAATGAAGTTCATATATTCAACAATACTGATCATATGGAACAAAAGTAACTCATACAAATCAAAATTGGCATTCTTTGATGCCTCTTTTATAACTATTAAGTTAAACAAATCAAAGAGAGGCAAAGAAACTTATTTCCATACACCAAACTCCACTGTCATGGTATTAACCAATCATAATAGCAAACACTAAACATCAATAACATTATTCTAACAAACAGTCCTAACACTTAAGGCATTTAAACTAGCAACATATCATCAACAATTTCCCAAACCAAAATAGCCAATTAGCTTTCAATCAACTCAGCCCATGAAACAAAATAAAATAGCATGAATGAAGTGAATAAGCTTGCTGAAATCTATTTAAGAACCACGTGAGTAAAAGATCAAACTTCAATCATAAGAAAAATTCAACATACAACCATCGCAACAATTTGCACCAAACCTTAACATTCAAATAGCAGCCCAAAACAGGATAAGCAGGAAGTCATAACATCACCAATTAAATGCTCAATCACACAACATAGTTAAATTCATTCATGCTCACTTGTATATCCCACTTCAATTTACAATTTAAATCATTCTCATTTCAATCAATCATTTAGCCAATGTGGCAAAAGGTTAAAACAATCACTGTAACTTTAATTTACAATCCTGAGCATCAACCAAACCATTTACATCCACAACAACTAGTACATATTCACTCCATCACAGCAAGACAACTCATAAAATCCCAATAGAACTAGGGAGAATGAAGAAAAGAACAGAATTTTCCCAACATGTAACCATATAATTAAACTCTTTCATTCCTTCCCTCTAACTGAACAGAACAAGTGTGATCAGAATTTTATTATCTCATATGCATACACAATATTTCCTATTTATATTAACCTACAACATTGAGCAGAATAGAGAAAATAATGTACTTATTCAGACTCATTCACGCAGCCAATATAATCCCTTACAAAGCCTTACATTCCTGAATTCAAAATATAATTCTTAAGCTCCATAGACACACCATGAATCCAGACAGAGTATAGCAATAATAGGAAGAAAATCTAAGTGCATCATCTCACAATTTTCTCACATAAACACAAATCACAACCTAAGCTTCTTCACTAATTGTGTAAACAATCCCAGAAATTTAAACCCAAGTTCGAGCCCCTCAATCTCGCTAAAAACTAAAGAAAACAGATAGGGGTGAAAAGGGAAAATTACCTATGTGTGAAACCAAGCTTACATGCTTCCATGAAGCTCGCCGTCGCCGGAAATCGTTCTCGTCGCCGGAAAACTCGCCGGAAATCGGCCATCACCGAAGGTAGGGTGAAAAGAACTTGGAAAAAGAATGGAAACTATGAGAAATAACTCTAAAATGGAAACATAGTCCCCCAAATACTAAAAAGGCGGAAGCTTTTTACCTATTTCTCACCTATGCTTCGCCGGAAAATGCAACACCCGACGGAGATGAAGCAAACGAACGAGGAAGCTTGCTGGAATAGAGAAAACAAAAAGAAGGAGTCGAGGAAAGAACAGTGAGGGAGGCCGCCGCTGTTGTTGTCGTCGGCCGCCGGATTCCGAAGAGGGAGGGAGGAGAAATTGGTTGAGAGTGATGGTGAGGGTGGAAGGGTTTTAGTGAGAGGGAAGGAGGTAGATAGACAGCGTCAACATCGACGCTGCCTCCTTGGGCCGCCGGATATCGCAGGGGAGGGCGGAGGAGAGGAAGGACGAAGAACAAGAAGACGGGAAGGAGGGGGCGCGCAGTTGTTTTTTTTTATATAAAAGGGGAGGGGCGCGTTTGGTTTGCTGGAATTAGGGGATTTTCCAATGATTTGTAGCTCAAACTTGCCCTAGTGTACTCTTTTAATTCTAAAACCATTTAAACCAGCCTCCAATTTCCTTAAACTTCAAAATATGTTTAGCTTTACCATTCCCTCATATTTCAAACTCTTCATTTCTTAATTAATTATATGCATATTAATTACTCAAAATTTCTAAAAATATCCCAAAAATTCCTAAAAATTCCAAAATTTCCCAAAACACTCTCTAATCCTGAATTAAATTTTTCAGGATGTTACAATTCTACCCCTCTTAATTAATTTCGTCCTCGAAATTAGTAGAAATTATCACTAAATACAAGGGAAAAGAACAGTTTTCTTGGATTGATAATCCTATTTCAAGAGGAAGGAAAGAAATTCAGATATAATTTAGGGAGATTCACCTGATTGGAATTGAGGATTTCTTGCCATGAGTGTCATCCATATGACACTATGGAGATGATATCATGAATTTAGAGGAACTATGAACATTCTATATGAGGCCGCTAACCACAATTTCCTAGATAGTATAGTCAATTGTGGTGCATGAAAGATGTTTCCTTATGATAAAGGTGAAGTTAAGTGTACTAGCACCTATTATCATGTTCCTTTCAGGGATTCAAAAGAGGTGAAATCAAGTCAGATTGACTGGAATATACATAATATTTTGATTAAAGCTAGAAGTACTACGCAACGAAACTAAGAGTATAACTAACATTCCATTCAAAATCACAATTGACTCTGCTATACTAGCAGATTAATAAACAAATTTGTCAAAATTCACAATAAACAAGTCATAACAATATAAATCTCACTGCATAAAACAGAAAAACACTACTCTAACTTTGTCACGCCTTATTTGTCTCATCTCCTTGACTTATAAGACAAGAGTCATTCTTTTGTCACATATCAAGATATTTTGATCCAAAACTCATACTCTGTCAATCCCTTAGACCCATTCCTATGGTAACATCTCATATTTAGAGACAATTTCATCACTTTTAAAAAAAAATTACCACTATCTAACCATCAAATGCTTCACCATTCTACATCACACTTAGGTGTCCTTAAATTCAATCCCAAAACAATAACTTTCAGTTATTTTTATCCACTTCGGAGTTCTTGAGTTTACTACTCAAAATGGTTTTCCCTATTCAAAAATGTCATTTAAAAAAAATAGAATTTGACTACCAATATGATCTGCCACTCTGCCTAAATCTATATCTAATCGTTTCTGCAATTATATTCTTATCCTCTTACTTCTTCCCTAGAAATTTGCTTCTTATTTTGACTCTTGATTCTAATCTACATATGCCCCAGTATCTTTAATTTCATGACCAATCTAGTACTTTCACTCCTTATACCAAGGTTAAACCTCAATTTCAATAGATTATCCCACTTAGTCTTCAATTCATACCTAAAATATTACTCTAACTCATCAAACCATAGTTTAATCCCCGTGGTCTCCTTAATGAACTTTAATCAAAAACCTGAATTTTCTCTAATCAATCATTTATCCATAGTCATCACTTTAGAACAATTAATCCATCTTGATAATAATTCACATATGCAAAAACAATTCTCAATAACAAACCAACCATTCCTGTAAAACCAAACCATCTCTTACTTCTACGATTCCAATAGTTTTGTCATACTAAACCTCCAAAATTTAAAAAAAAAACACCTTTCCACTAAACCAAATCATTCCTCCCATACAATAGAGAAATTATGATCAACATAGAGAAAGGATTATTTCAACCAATAACCACCTAACACAAACAAATTTCATACTAGAGGCATACAAACAGAACATGGAATATTCTACCCATTAGCAACATCACTTTAACAATCAAATTGCATAAGAAAACACGTTGCACAATAAGGTGCTAACAAGAATTCATACCTGCTGAGAACTACACATAAGGATAATGCAATAATCCCACATACCAAGCTTATTTCAACCCAGTTCCAAGGTCATATATATACTACACATATTAATCATAGAATTAAAATCATATATGATAAGCCTAAGACTCTTGCAGTTAAAACTCTAAAGTTAATATTTAATTTACCATATAAAAATTCATTCAACTTTAAACCCGAAACAGAAAATCGATTAAACGTCACAAAGACAACTCTAAGTTGAAGAAACACCTAAAAGTTCAAGATTCTTGTTTACAACCACCAAAAGCCTAAATTCATCAACAAAATCTTTAAATCATTCACTAAAATCATATCTTACACTTCATCTCAACCCCCACATTTAAATCATTGTCAAGCAAAACGAATTTATATCTTTTCCTACCATTTGATCGACCAAAAAGGGAAAAAAATGAGAGAATAGTTACTTCTTATTGTTCTTTGTAAACAATCATACAAAATTCAAACTCATCATCATGAGAAGTAATTCTTCATATCACAATATTATCCTATTGAAAGAATCCAACGAAGCAATATGAGAACAAGGATAGGACCATTAAACTAAATTCCAATTGCATCATATAACTTATTCAAAGAGTATACAACAATTTACTTCAACCAATAATTCCTCCTTGAAAAAATCAAACATCCTCTTTTTAAATGCCATTAATTTTCCTACTAGATGTTACAATATTGTCACAATTTCCTACTTCAAAAATCCTTAATGATTTCCAGTAAGTTGACAGGTTAACATGTAAGCTTCAGATTCCACCTAACAAGTATATAAATAATTCATTTTCATCATTCTTTGACTAAACAAACACACCAACAACAAGGGAAACATTAGAAATGATGTTTCCCCTCAACCTATACCAAACTTGAATAATGGCAATACACTTGGATATAGCACACACAATTCCCAACCAAATAAACAATATTTTTATTTTTTTTTTTAAAGATTTCGGTTTAAACAAGCAAACATAACAATTCCATCCCTCAATTAAGCAACTCATTCAACAAATAAACTAAACAAATAAGAAGCAAGGTCAAAGATTCTTATTTCACATCATATTCATTATTAAATCTTATTTTTAAATTTTCTTCAACCCCTTAACCCAATAAGGTATCTCATGATGCCTCGACTATGATTATGGCCGGCACATAACTATACTCGAGACCCCAGAGAAGCGTCCTTATTTCGCTATTTTTCCTAAATTCTTATACATATCAACATTATTTCGTTATTCTTTCTATGTTCATCTCAATCTCTCCACAGTACCTATTCAATTTCTCTTATCACTCTCTCCCCACCACGGGATGAGCGATAATCCTCTCAAAAAGGCCAGATATTCATGCACAGAAGGAAGGGAATACTAAGAATGTATATTGCCAATCTATATGCAATGCAGCACAGTCCTAGGTTATCGTATACCAAATACTGATAACCAAGTTGTAACATTACGTTACTAATTACTTAATTAACCCATAATATTCATTTTAGACTAATAACCTCTTTACTAACTATGATAGAAAAAGGGATTTCCATAATATCAATGTCCTATCATAGTTAGAAAAGGAATTTCCTAATGATTAATTATTATTATCCATGATAGAAAAGAATAAACTAATACAATACAACTGCTATCATGGATAATTTATTGCTAACCATGTTAGAAAAGAATCACCTAACATGGTTAGAAAAATAAGCAACCTAATGTTCAATAATATCAAATACATATAAATATATGCGGAAACGTATGCAGGCCTATACAAAATGGCAATATACAACTCTAAATAAATTATATAACCTTTACTACCTAATTCCCTTCCCTGATGCTTGGGCCTGTGCATGAATACCTGCAAAAATGTCAGTAATCGTGGGATGAGACAATTTGTCCCAGTAATCACCGCTTAACTCACTATAACAGTGAGATGTGCGGTAGTGAGGGCGTCTAGGGTACCACAGTTTTAAAATCAATACTACATATATATATTTCTCATTTCCTTTCATCCATCACTTAAATCCTTCTGTCACGTCTCAATCAACTCAAATTTATCATCTCTACTTCCCATGTATCACTCAACATCCCTCACACTCACCTAAAGATGCATTGTGCCACCACGGTGCATTCAAGCATCTATTCTTCACTATATGATTTGACACTGTGTCCCTCTCCATAATGAGGGGACAATTTCCTTCTCTGGCAATCTCCAGAGAGGAAACCCCAATTCTGTTTTCCATTACAGAATGGGAACGGTTGGGCTCTCTACTGCCAAACAACCGTAGGGGCGGTTGGGCTCTTTAATGCCAAACAACCGTAGGTCACTTCTCTCAATAAGTCGACCTATGAACCCCGATCCAATCAATTCTAAAAAGGATCCTCGGTACAAATAACTGTCGATTGGCCTATCGACAGTTATCATCGCGCGATGGTACATAAATTCCAGTGTCATGCAATGCTCACCATAACCCTATCAATATATCATCCACAATATCTTCCCTCAGCATTACTCTCCAAAATCTCAACTCATATCTAATTCCTTCTCTATACTCACAACCTCTCAAATAACGATTATAACCATACACCTGCAAATATATCACACCATTCCAAAATATCCAGCACCACCAGACAGGATACTACATATATAATGTGTCAAAGTCTTTTATATGAAAGTAATCGCGTTTGAAAGGCACCCGATAGCCTGTTTTGTATAAAAATACCCTTTTAAAGATAGGATATATATATATATATATAGAGGGTGAAAAGGGATTTTACAAAATCCCTAACTAACGTCACCCTCAATGTTATAGCAAGGTAAGAGTGATTACCTGTCGCCCTTAGCACTCTGTTGCCTTTTCCCTTTACTTATTCATGCCTCGAGGAATATATGCAAATCTCATCCTTTCCTATTATTACATCACGTGATAATAGTGGATTAATAATCATTCTAAGGCATAGATTAACTAACGTCTCTCTCTTCGTATTCTAATATTTCTAATACTACCCATCCCCTTATGTACTTATTTTATTCTCTGAAATCATTTATCAAACATGAATCAGGTAGCAAAAGAAATGCTAAATAAAACAAAACAGTCACCATAACACTTAGGGCGATAACACCCATAATGAAGTTCATATATTCAACAATACTGATCATATGGAACAAAAGTAACTCATACAAATCAAAATTGGCATTCTTTGATGCCTCTTTTATAACTATTAAGTTAAACAAATCAAAGAGAGGCAAGGAAACTTATTTCCATACACCAAACTCCACTATCATGGTATTAACCAATCATAATAGCAAACACTAAACATCAATAACATTATTCTAACAAACAGTCCCAACACTTAAGGCATTTAAACTAGCAACATATCATCAACAATTTCCCAAACCAAAATAGCCAATTAGCTTTCAATCAACTCAGCCCATGAAACAAAATAAAATAGCATGAATGAAGTGAATAAGCTTGCTGAAATCTATTTAAGAACCACGTGAGTAAAAAGGCGGAAGCTTTTTTACCTATTTCTCACCTATGCTTCGCCGGAAAATGCAACACCCGACGGAGATGAAGCAAACGAACGAGGAAGCTTGCTGGAATAGAGAAAACAAAAAGAAGGAGTGGAGGAAAGAACAGTGAGGGAGGCCGCCGCTGTTGTTGCCGTCGGCCGCCGGATTCCGAAGAGGGAGGGAGGAGAAATTGGTTGAGAGTGATGGTGAGGGTGGAAGGGTTTTAGTGAGAGGGAAGGAGGTAGATAGACAGCGTCAACATCGATGCTGCCTCCTTGGGCCACCGGAAATCGCAGGGGAGGGCGGAGGAGAGGAAGGACGAAGAAGAAGAAGACGGGAAGGAGGGGGCGCGCAGTTTTTTTTTTTATATAAAAGGGGAGGGGCGCGTTTGGTTTGCTGGAATTAGGGGATTTTCCAATGATTTGTAGCCCAAACTTGCCCTAGTGTACTCTTTTAATTCTAAAACCATTTAAACCAGCCTCCAATTTCCTTAAACTTCAAAATATTGTTAGCTTTACCATTCCCTCATATTTCAAACTCTTCATTTCTTAATTAATTATTTGCATATTAATTACTCAAAATTTCCAAAAATATCCCAAAAATTCCTAAAAATTCCAAAATTTCCCAAAACACTCTCTAATCCTAAATTAAATTTTTCATGATGTTACAAAAATGATGAAATTCAAGAAACACTATAGTTTGAATCCCCATTTGACAAGTTACCAACTAATTATACCCTACCTTTTCATTTATATTTTTAAATTATAAATCACATCAAACCAATCAGTTCTCGCACCTCAACAAGTAACCAAACCACCATACCCATATAAGCAGCAAACAAAGTCAAAGGTTCATAACAATTGCCCTCTTTTTATTTAGAAACCATTCTGCAAAAATCTAAAACCAACTAGAACTTAAATGTCCTTCATGCTTAACAGCCAAAATAAATTTCAATCCACACTTCTATCCAGCTGAGCACTTCTCTAAATCAAAATGACAGAAAAGCACACCAAACAAACATAATTTCCCTTACTAGTCATGAACCAACAAGCCAGCACATACAAGAGAAAATTTGCAAATGAACATGTCATCAACCAAACAACATTCATATTCTTGTAAGCTTGTAAAATACTGAAATTAATCATACACACAATGTTAATCTATCAAGAACTCAATACTCAAACCAACAATTACTACATTACAACTTAGATAAGCTTCCACAACAACCAAGATATAAGTTTTATACCCAAGCCTATATTTAAATTAGTTCAAAATCCTTACAAACTAAATATAGTGAGGAAGCCTCCAGCCATTTAATATAAATGGGCAACAACCTTTCACTACTAATAGTGATGCGACCTCCAACGATTACTAATTAATAAATAATCAAAATACAAAATTAAGAATAATAAAATAACAATTATTGTAATAAAATCTGATTAAACTCAATTAAACATAATATTTTAATCATCGGTTAACAATTCCATTACTTATCAACAAAATAGAGCAATTAATACAAATAATCTTGACATTTAAATAAATACCCATATAATAACAAAAGAAACAAAGAACATAAGCAACCTAAATGTAATACGAATATTTTAAACATTTAAATAACCCCACAAATAACAAACAAACAAACAATTTTAATAGGCTTTCAATTAAACCAATAAATAAAACAAATCCATTCATCAATGAAACAACTCATTTAACAAATAACTTAACAAATAATTAACAAAGTCCACAATTCTTGTTTCACATTGTATTCATTAATTGTCATTCTCAAATCTCCTTAATCTCTTAACCCAATAAGGTATCTCATAATGTCTCGACTATGATTATGGTCGACTCATAATTATAATCGAGACCCCAGAGAAGCATCCTTATTTCGCAAGTCTTCCAAAATTCTTATCAATATCTTTATTTCATTAGTTTTCTTATATTCATCTCAATCTCTCCACACTACCGATTCAATTGCTCTTATCACTCTCTCCCCACCACGGGATGAGCGATATTCCTCTCAAAAAGGCAGATATTCGTGCACGTAAGGAAGGGAATACAACAATGTATATTGCCAATCTATATGCAATGCTACACAGTCCAGGGTTATCGTATACCAAATACTGATAACCAAGTTGTAACATACTGTTACTAATTCCCTAATTAATCTAAGATCTCCATTTTAATTCAATAATCTCTTTACTAACTATGATAGAAAAAGGAATATTCGTATCAACAATATCTCTATCACAGTTAGAAAAAAAATTTTCTAATCATTTTATACATTATCCATGATAGAAAAGAATTGCCTAATACAATAAAAACACTATCATGGATAATTAAAAGCTAACCATATTAGAAAGGATTTGTCTAACATGGTTAATAAACACAACTAATTGATATTAAACAATAAATAAATATATATACATGCGGAAGCGAATGCGAACCTATAAATTGGCAATATACATTTCTAAACAAATTAAATAACCTCTACAACCTAATTCCCTTTCCTGATGCTTGCGCCTGTGCATGAATACCTGCAAAAATGTGAGTAATCGTGGGATGAGACAATTTGTCCCAGTAATCACCGCTTAACTCACTATAACAGTGAGATGTGCGGTAGCGAGGGCTTCTAAAGGGTACCACAGTTTTAAAATCAGTAATATATATAAACCAAGTCTTCTTCCCCATATACCACTCATATTCCCTCAGTCATTTCCAAATCAACTAAATTTCATCATCTCTATCTCCAATCCAATCACCCTACTACCACAACTCTCACACTCACCTATAGATGCATTGTGCCATCACGGGGCATTCAAGCATCTAAGCTTCACTATATGATTTGACACTATGCCCCTCTCTATGATGGGGGGCAAATTTCCCTCTCTGGCAATCCCCAGAGAGGGAACCCCAATTCTGTTTCCATTGCAGAATGGGAACGGTTGGGCTCTCAAATGCCTTAACATCCGTAGGGGCGGTTGGGCTCTAAAATGCCAAAACAATCGTAGGTCACTTCTCTCAATAAGTCGACCTATGATCCCCGATCCAATCAATCCGAAAAGGATCAGTACAAATAATTGTCGATCGGCCAATCGACAGTTATCATCGCGCGATGGTACATCAATTTCAGTGTCATGCAATGCTCACCATATCCCTATCAATATCTCATCCACAATAATCAACATCAACATCAACATCATACACTTCTCACATCACCTTTCAATCTATTATCCACAATATCTTCCCTTAACATAACTCTCCAAAATCTCAACTCACATCTAATTCATTTTCTATACTCACAATCTCTCAATATCCAGCACCTGCAAATATGTCACACAATTCCAAAATATCCAGCACCACCAGACAAGATACTACATATATAAGGTGTCGAAATCTTTTATATGAAAATAATTGTGTTTGAAAGGCACCCGATAGCCTGTTTTTTATAAAAATACCTTTTCAAAGATAATATATATATAGAGAGGGTGAGAAAGGATTTTAAAAATCCCCAACTAACGTCACCCTCATTGTTATAGTAAGGTTAAGTGTGATTACCTGTCGCCCTTTAGCAATTTACGCGATTTCTCATCCTTTCTTAATGTCACACAAGCCACATCACAGTCAATCCTATAATATAATATAGAATGTGAAATTAGTATCATTTCTACCTCATAATGTTTAACGTCTCTCTCGTATCCACATTACTACCCAATCCCTTTGTGATTATATTGTTCCTTATTTTATTCTTTTCCATTAAGTACATACATATCACACACATACATGTTTACAATTGAATAGAGTAATTAAGTATCCACCAATCACTAATCCACTGCGAATCAAAATAATACAAGAAGAATTACATCAACACACCATTTCTCAAACAATGTGGTCAACGACAATGAAATCAAGGATTTCCAATCAACTACTTCCACCAATTGAATGAAGATAGAGTAGTGCCCCAAATAATCAAAGTAAAACAAAGATCTTTCCACCACATGGTTCCATATCCATTACATTAATTATACACACCAATACAATCATTCATTCCTTTGTAATCATACCATATAAAGCACCCGCAAGCTGAAACAACTTATCAAAACAAAGCACTCCATGTAATACAACAGAAACATGAAAATCAAAGAAAAGTTCTAGCTTTAAATTCAGATTTGGCAAACAAGTTCAAAGTTATCCTAGTCCTGCATTTTACCATCCTTTTAAAACAACTTAAAGCATATTTATACTGAATAACAATTGGATAATTGTAAACAGAAATAAATCTACTAAATCTCAATGCACAAACATTAGTAGTTCCTAAAATTCTCAAATGGCAAATACAAGACATGAAGTCTAAATAAAAAGGCATATACAAATAACATGTTGATATTTGATACTTCACATCTTATTGTTTTAAAAGTCTTTTATTATTACTTCCCTCTTCCTCTTTTTTATACATTGAACCTACTCAACAGAAGAGGAATCACATGTTCCTAATCTTATCATGGATGTTACATACTCCACATTAAAGTCCCTATTCAAGTTTATTGTCACTCCTAATTTAACTACTCTTTGCATTTGTTTATCATACACATATCACACACTCCATGTCAATTAACGTTACAATACTTCCAAGTCCAACAAAGAACAACTAGGGAAATACCAAGAAATTGCATAACAATTCATTAAATTCACAAATACACCTGTACACCATTTATCATTATCCTCAGAATTACCTTCCAATCAAATCAACAAAGAGACAAGAGCTATTTGACAACATGAATTGAACATTCAACATTGTAGAACAACCAGAAAAAAAAAAGAATAACACAATTACTATTTCATTAAAGAGGAACCAAGTAAAACCAATGATCAACCATAAAATCAACAATACTTTATATCACCTAGCAAAAATCCAAAATCTATGATATTATTATTCCCTTCTGAAAGTAATGGATGCACAAGAGGGGGGGGTGGATTGTGCTTCAAAAATAAATGTTGAATGTAACCTAACACACTCCCCCTCACACCAAGCAAGGGGTTAACCTTTACACTTAAGGATTTCTGACTAAGTTCTCTCAAAGAACAGATGGTGTTACACACTTAAGTACAATTAATGCTCTTATAACAAGAAGAGACTTAACTACAAGGAGTACAGAATAAGTAGGTGAAAAGAATCACTCGATGTGTTAAATGCTCTTCGCTTTTCTGGGCGGCTTTGAATGCTTGAAGATGTTCTTAGTTTTCTCGCTCTAACTTCTCTCAAGAATATTCAAAGATGATTGATTGTCTCATAAATGAAGTTGAGCTCCCTTATATAGTCTTCAAGCATTTTGAACTCTTGGTAGGTGGGCTAGCCGTTTGAATATGTCCGTTTTTCCCTTGTTACCGTTTACCCATTAAATGCTTCATTAATGTATAGCAGGGTTGACTTGCTTTATCTCTGAAAAGTAGTCCTGACGCCTCTGCTCTGACATAAGCATTCTGACAATGCATCTCTGAACGTTCTGACATTCTGATTGCTTGCGGAAGCAACTTCTCATCCGGAAGCAACCTTACTTAGTGTGCTGCACTTGAACGTTAGTTTAGCAATATAAGCACATAGTCACATGCAGTGGGTGTTCCCTAAGTCTAAGGTGTATCCGGAAGCACTTCTACATCCGGAAGTGATTCCACTTGATGAAGGATCTAGCTCACCATCACTTACTCTCGCTCAGTATATTTCATTCCAACACTCAGCGCTAGTCACTAAGCTATCGGAAGCACTTTTACTTGACGTGGTGAACTCACTGACGCTTAGGGTTATATCTCTTTTATCAGCCTGTGCCAGTCTAAGTCTAACTGGAAGCAATTTCACTTGACGTGGCTGATTCACTGACGCTTAGGATTATATCACCTTTCTGTGCCAGTCTAAATCTATCAGGAAGCACTTTTACTTGACGAGGTAAACTCACTGACGCTTGGGGTGATATCTATTCTATCAGTCTGCGCCAGTCTAAATCTAACAGGAAGCAATTTCACTTCCGGTTGAATCATAGCTTAGTCTTAAGGTTTAGTCTATCCGGAAGTAAATCCACATCCGGTTGCACTCTTACTTGGGAAACTATGTTAACCTAATTGCTCTAAGTACTTGGTCTAATCTTTTATATTTTAGTCTTCATCAAAACTTAAGATTCTAACACCTTCTCTAGCCACTTTCTTGCCCATATACCAAATCATATATCTCCCTTACCCCTACACTCATTCAGATCAGACCAAGAAGGACAAATTTAATTTCACATTCATCAACTAAAATCAACATACAAGCAAGAACTAATCAGCCACGAAACTCAAACAAATCATACAGGCACAACAATATTTATCACAATTAATCTTATGGAATCACTAATTTTGAAGATTGAACCTTAAAAAAAACTCATATTCTACAGATTACAAACACACACAAACTTAGGGTTTTCACAAAATCAACATATTCTCAATCAATCATTCAAATCCTTCCAAAAACTTCAAAACCAAATCCTAAAACGTGATTTTTGGTAGATTGTTGAACCCAAAACAGAAAACCCTTTCGGATTACTCTCTCAAATCACGTGTAAATCGCAGAAAAGGGTAGAAACTGAAGAAAAATGTTACCTAAACTCGTTTTTTACCTTCCATGACTCACGGTAGCTTCGCCGTCGCCGGAAAACCGCCGGAAATCGGCCATTTAGGTGGCTGGCCGAGATTCAAAAGCAAGGAAAGAGAAGGTAAGAAAAAGAAGTTGAAAAGAGATGATCTTGAAGATTCAACAAGAAAATGGCGAAGCTTACCTTCCCCAATCGCCGTTCGCCGCAGTGGAGGTCGGATTTACAGAAAAACCAAGGGGACGGTGAAAGAGTGAAGGAGACCGAAGAAGACAAGCAGAAAGGAAAAGAGTGAGGGCACACGCGATCTGCAAGGATTAGGAGGAGAAGAAGAAGTGGATGGAAGGAGATAAGTGATGATGAAAGCAAAGAAGGGAGTGAGAATCGGTGGGTGGGTTGAGAGAGATGAGTGATGATGAAGGTGATGTGTGTGTATGTATGGTGGCTGCACATAGTGGGAAGGAAGAAGAGTGTAGAGAGTTAGGGTTTTTAGGGACCAATTACCAACTTACCCTTCATCCTATATTTATTTATTTTTCATTTTAAATTCCCACATTAAAACAGATTGCAAAAATTAATCTACACACCAACTTACATATTATCTCACACCATATCATACTTGTTCTAGAGTATGTTTCATAAAAGTTTAATTTGTAATTCAACCTCTAACTATTTTTCTATAATTTCTAAAGAAAATAGGCATATTATTTTCTTAAAAATATATTTATCCTCATTTACTTATTTAAAATGTCCTTTTTATTTAATAAAGATATCCTAATACCTTAATTAATTCACTATTATCTTTAATTCAAATTTTGGGATGTTACATAGAGTGTGATTAGTGATTACAATGCATTAAGTTCAATTACAATTCAATTCAATAAACTATCTACCAATACCATGAGTAAATTGAGATATCTAATGAATTATAAAGAACGTATGTATGACCATACATATTGTTGAGTCTAAATCAGATTTGTCATAGGCCGAGTTAAACAGACATTTTCCAGACGTGGGCTCCACCATCAGTAAATGACATGTCAATTCTAAAATCTAATGTGAAAGCTAAAATGCAATCAGTTGAACCCTAAAACACTAAAAACGAACTCTAAACCCCCAAATCATTTCGATAAGAAACCAAATAGAACCCCAAATCATGTGAAATTCACCTTACTTCTACGTAATCGTCTGAAAAATAAAGTCTCATCAAAAAATAAATGTGAAAGCAAGTTGACTTGCTTTAGCTCTGAAAAGTAGCTCTGACAATACTATTCTGACAAAAGCAATTATGACATCTGAGCACTTCTACGGACTCTGACTCTTGCACTTGCTATCGGATGGATTTTGGCTATCAGAAGTAATTGCTTCGATTCTGCAAGTGTTAGTCCAAGTTTGGGCAATGCAAAGAGTGCCCACTATCGGATGCTCTTTTGCTATCGGAAGTGAGAGCTAACTTTTGCACACAAATGTTAGTCCAACAGAGTAATATAATCAAGTGCAATCGGAAGCTTTTTTTCTATGGGAAGCTTTCCTACTTAGACTAGGATTAGACTGTGTTAACTTCGCTAGTGCTCGGTGATGTGCCTACCCGCTTCCGGAAGTCTAACTGGAAACTTGGAGGTTCTTTGCTATGAGAAGTTTTCCACTTAGACTAGGTTAACTAGGATCACACTTAGTTGTTCAATTGACTTCCGCTATCGGATGTATCCACAAGCGATAGTAACGTTGTTATTGTTCTAAGTCATCCGGTTGTGATTTTACATCTGATTGAGTTCTAACTTAGGATTTTTAACTTCATCTAATTCTTCCTAAGTGTTCATTATGATCTTTCATATGAAGTCTTCATCAAAACTTAAGATTCTAACATTCTCCCCCTTTTTGATGATGACAAACCTATAGCTAACTATGAAAGTATAATTAAAATTATAACAGTATAGCACAAGTATTCATATAAGCGAACTTCATTAAGCAAGATAATTACAAGTATGACGATAAACAACAAAGATGTTACAATCATGATAAACAGTGAAGGCATTACAAATATGATTAAAAGCAAAAAATGATAAGTATGATATGCAATGCATGAGGGGTTTGGTTCTAAGTCTATGGATTCTCTCTTCTGATTTGTTCACTCCCCTCCTCACATTTCTTCCATAACTCTCTCAGTTCTGCTTCCTGTGCCTCTTTGATTTTGGCCAAATCCTCTAGATGTTCTCTCTCAGCCCTTTCCCTTTCTTGCCTTGTGAGCTCAACAGATTCCTGAATAGCCCTTCTCATGTCCTCAGCTTCGTCCATTCCAGCTGACTGCTCTTGTCTTGAGGCATCACCAGGGATGGTTTCAGAGGGAAGAAGATGGAGATTTCTGACTTTGAACGCCCAAGGGTCTTGAGACATATCTACCTTTCCTTTTCCAACCCGAGAGTTTGCTCTCATTGCATCCAACATTTGAGTTTGGGAGAAGGTAAGATTGGTAGTCCCAAAATACTCGAACTCCTCTTGAGTCATCTCTTCGACCTCAACCTTGACCTCAACTTCAGCCGGTATGGCTTCAGCAGCCTTTTGAGCTTGCTCAAATAGTGATGGAGTCTTAGATGTTTGAGAAGATGATCCTGCTTGTTCTTCCTCCTGATGAGGCTCAGACTCATCCTCACTCACATTTTGTACAGAGGCTCTGGGAGGAGGAGGAACTCTTTTCCTAGCTGTTCTCTTGATTCTTCCTCGAAGGAAGGTAGAGCCAGGATATGGATCTGATGGGCTTGGCACAGGCGTAGCATTGACAATCTGAGGATGCATTGTGCGCTTCAACCCATACTTTTGACTGAGATGTGCTAGGAAGTCGTCTGTGGAAGCAAACTCAGGTGGCAAAGCAGAAGATCTTCTTTCAGAAGAAGGCTTGGACTGAAGAGGAACGTCTTCAGGCGCAGAAGATGGATCAGCCAGCACCATTTGCATATTGGCTTGTTGAATAGAGGATGCTGCTTGTAACATATTGTTACTAATTCCCTAATTAACCTGTGACATCTCTTTTAATTCAATAATCTCTTTACTAACCATGATAGAAAAAGGAATTTCAGTAATATTAATATCTCTATCATAGTTAGAAAAATAATATCCTAATGATTAAAATATTATCCATGATAGAAAAGAATAAACTAATACAGCACAGTTGCTATCATGGATAATTTATTGCTAACCATGTTAGATAGGATTTGCCTAACATGGTTATTAAACAAAACTAATTGGTATTAAACAATAAATAAATATGTATACATGCGGAAGCATATGCAGGCCTATACAAATTGGCAATATACAATTTAAAATAGTCTATATAGCTTCTAATACCTAATTCCCTTTCCTGTTGTCTGCGTCTGTGCATGAATACCTGCAGAAATGTCAGTAATCATGGGATGAGACAATTTGTCCCAGTAATCACCGCTTAACTCACTATAACAGTGAGATGTGCGGTAGCGAGAGCGTCTAAAGGGTACCACAATTTTAAAATGAATATATATATATATATATGCAAGAACTAAGTCTTCTACCATTTACCATTCTATAACCTCTGTCACGTCCAAATAAATCAAATTCAACTTCTCAACTCATCCATGTACAACCTGATGCTCTACTCATGCCATCCTGGAGGCACTACGCTCGAGCCCTATATGTATTCCAAATGAGTTGACACTTTGCCCCTCTCAAATGTGAGGGGGCAATTTCCCTCTCTGGTAAACTCATGAGAGGGAAACCCCAATCTGTCTCCAATCAGAAAGGGAGCAGTCCCTGTCCCCAATCAGAAGACTGCTGGTCACAGTCTCCAATCTGTTGACCAATGGTCACAGTCTCCAATCTGTCAACCAGTACAAATAACCGTTGATTGGCCTATCGAACGGTTATCATCGTGCGATGGTACATATATCTCAGTGTCATGCAATGATCACAATACCTTTCAATATACCAATCCCTTCCAATATTTCAATATCACATCAAAGTCCAGCACTCTCACAATTTCCTTCAAAATCTCAATGTCAACATTTAATCCTCTTATATCTACATAACCTTTTCAATACCACTGTCAGAACACTCCACATGTGTAAATGTCACACCATTCCAGGATTTTCACCACAACTAAACAGGATACTACATATATGTGTCAAATTCTTTATACGAAAATAATCGTGTTTAAAAGGCACCTGATAGCCTATTTTGTATAAAAATAGCTTTTAAAGATTTTGAGGGCTAGAAAGGATTTTGAAAATCCCAACTAACATTACCCTCAATGTTATAGCAAGGTAAGAGTGATTACCTGTCGCCCTTAGCATTCTGTTGTCTTTTCTTACCATTCCTTGTAAATTTTCCTTCCAAGTATATTCTCCTATTTTCATTATAGATAACAAAGTGAGCAACTATCCTTGTTTATGATACTTATCGTCGCTCTCAGTCTCATTTACTACCCAATCTCTTATATATTTTATTGTAAGGTAACTATTTCTCTAAGCCATAAACTTGCCAAACAAAAAATTCAGCGTACAAGATTGTAAAACACTTCCATAAATCTTCACATGATTAAATTCTAACTAGCCTCAAAATCACCAATGACTGTCCAACAGAACATTTACCAAAACATAGAAGTCAATCATATCCCATGGCACTTCAATCAAGCAAAAATCAGCATAGTAATTATAAAACTTCCAGAAACCTTTATTCCTCTTTCCTGCATAACTAAATTAGAGTTTAAACCTTGTTTTCCCTCATATTTCAATTTAGAATTTGAAAGATTGCTTCATAACAGTTCATCCTTTTTATGAGTATATATATATAAGAATATTCAGCATATACATGCTTTATCTATACACCACACACAGAAATCCACTTTTCTTTTTGAAATCAAATAGATTTCAAGAAAATCAGATTTGTTCGTTCTAGGAACACTTCCCATACCACACATCAGTTCGACAAACAAGGAAAAGAAACAATAGCATTGTTACATTAACACTCACGGTGTGCATTTTACCAAAATTTGGAAGGAACTCATATACAACCCGTTAAAATCAGCAATAATAGAATTTTCATAAATAATATGAAACAGAACATGCCTATTGTCAAAGAAACCAACCAACAGTCTAAAAGATTTTCAACTTCAAAATAAAATCTTTGTCTTAATACCTCTTGGTCTTAATCTCAAATGAGAGTCCACAATGTCATTAACAAATCTCAAATCATCTCGTATTTCCTAAATAATCTGACAACCGTAAAATAAAGTCCAACAATTATTCTAAAGCCTCTATGCCTAGTCCACATAAAACAAAATTTTTAATGCCTCACATAAAACTTTTGATTCATCACACTTCAACACAAGTTAAAACCCAATCCATACTGAGCAAGAAAGAGGGAAAACCATCGAATTTTACAAACCAACACAGCTTAATCAATCAAATATGTTCAATGCAAACAAAGGATAAGGAAAGACAATTCACGTCCTATATTCCAAAACACTATTTAACACACTACAAGATGACAAATCATGGGTATTTATCACTTTCATTCAAATTCTAACGTTCATATACACAACTAATTAACCTTCCGCTTTCTATCATTAAATTACCCTTGACATACATGTTGGCTATGAAAATAAAATAAATATCAGTTCAAGCCTCTACCTACATCTTTCTTATATAAGTTTAGCATGGATATCAACATGCCTTATTTACAAAAATATGTTCAGGTTCTATAAAAATCACAATGATATCCCCAATATATGAACTTCCACTTTCATAATCATGTTATACCCTTTTCAATTCATTTGAAGAAAATTTCAGCATGCTCAATCATGTTACTAATCACTTAAGTCACATTCAAAGTGCATATCTCAACCTTCAAGGACCAATTTCAACCACTCTAAATCTACTATACAAACATGCACATAAATTTAGTTCATAGGAAACTGATTTCATTAGGCCGGAATATGTCTAATATCTATCACACTTATTTTTCCCATACGAAACAAATCTACAATAGGAAAATGGTAACTTTAGTCCTACAATTTACCTAGCATGTTTAAAATCATTTCTTTCTTGTTCTTATTACAAATTTCACTCAACTTCATCATCATTTCGTTTTGGCCACTGCAGAATAGGATTAAATCCCTCAATCAACATGTAGGCAAACAAAACAACTTGAGAACCCTCAAGTACCAAAACAACAAGGCAGATCCAGTAAGAATCGCAAGGCATCAACAACTTGACATACACACTTAGGTTAGAAATCAAAACACTAAGGGATGAAGTTTCAGAGTTTCTTTTAGTTCATTATTGTTCCTAAAAACAAACCCATTCATAATCATATATCATTCCTGCAAGAATTGTAACATCATTCACTATTTATGAAGCAAGTTTGAGTCACCGATTGAGACTCCCAAACTTAGAAATCATTTCAATCAAAACAGAGCAGAAGCAACAAAATTTTCATCTCACACAACAATCTTTCATTAATTTTAATTAAAATCGCCCAAAACCAAAAACCCAATCAAAACCCTAACTCTCAAAACCTCTCACAAATCGCAGATAGAGGGATAAATTAGGAATAAGCTAACCTACCTTACTCATTTCCGACCTCAAACTGTTCGCCGGAGCTTTGCCGTCGCCGGAATCCGCCTCGCCTGCCGGAGATTGAAGAAAACGAAATGGAGAAGTGAAGAACAATGAGGGAGCCACAAGAAAATGAAAACAAAGTTCGAGATAGGCTAGAAAGGTCGAATCTTTACCATATTCCCGCCGACATCTGCCCTGTTTCACCGGAAAAAGAAGAGCAGAGAAGGGAGGACGCGAGGAGAGAAGAGGAGACGAGTTTTAATGAGGTCAAGGAGAGAAGTGAGGTGGACGGCTTCGCCGTCGCCGGCGGCCCCTGGGTGGCCGGCGAACGCGCAGGGACAGAGGAGGAAGGAGGGCGACGGGAATGGAGAAGGAAGGGGAAGGTCGGGTTCGAAGGTGAGGGAGAGGTGGAGAGCTTCGACCGAGAGAGAGAAATGAGAAGGAAGGAAGGAAGGTAAATTTATAAATAAACTTTAGGAAAAATTACAATTAACTACCCTATTGTTTATTCTTAATTATATTTTTAACCCAAAAGTTTGTATATATTACTATATCTCTTTCTTTTCACCATAATATGATCTAAATTTCCAATTTACCTTTCATGTAAGTTTTTATCCCCAATTGATTCTTTTGACTATATTTATTTAAATTCCAAAATAAATAAGATTTAATATCCATAATTGCCCAAAAATCATAAAATTCTTCCCTAAAACCCTAAATTTTCTTAAGGACACCTCAATAATCTCGTATTATCTTTAATTTGAAAATTGGGATGTTACAATTTACCCCACCTTTTAGGAATTTTGTCCCCAAAATTCACTACACATACCACCTAACATATAGAAATATTCATTTCACTCTTACATTCCTCGTATTTACTCTAACCATTCAATCACAACAGAATGCAATCAACACCTTCCTTCACCTTGTATCCTCACTCAATTTATGGGTAATCCAACAATCTCATCTGATTTCCCTTAACTATCCATCAATTTACTAGCTATGCTAACCCCAAATTGCTTGTATGAAAGTCCACTATCCTAAATGGCAACACATACATGATTATTTTCCCCAAATTTAATCAAACTATTGTTTTTCCTTGATATAACTCTAATACTAATAACACCCTAATTATTCCCATCTTTGCTTTTTCCAAACAAGTACCCTTTAAAATACTATTCTATGTCAAATCAAATTTCCTAGTCCACCTCTTCGATTTCAATTGTTTCCTTTGTCATTCCTAAAGTCCCATATCTTAACTATCAAATCGGAACTCCCTAGGATTTCATTCCTTACTTCTCTCATACTCTAATTTAGTACTTGTCCAACCATGTTAACTTTATTCTCAAAATCATTTCTTTGCATTCAATTCCGATGAATTTATTTAAAAACATTCATTAAAGGTTCACCAAAAACTCTTCATCTCAACTATCTATTTAGTTCTGTCATGATCACAACTTCAAAATTCATCACTAATTTTCAATTGTCTTAGCCTTCTCAATAAAGTTCTAATAATAACCTATTATAAAATCTCTGTTTTCCTACATAACCAAAGTATTATTCTAAGTCATCATGCCATAATTTAAATTTTCAAGTACTTTTTTTGATCAACTCAATCTCTAAACATCAGATTCCTAATTTCATTCTTCAGCCAAAATTTGGTTACTCATCAGTTCATAACTAAACATAGTATCCTAATCCTTAAAGTCAAAACTCCTTTTAATTACCTCTATTTTAATCAATACAAGCTAGAATATGGTAACTTTAATCCCATTATTTCACTCTTATTCCTAAGAATCATGTTTATCAATCTCTTGAATACAATCCTCACCGTAAAATGACATTAGCGATCACATACCATTCTCACTCAACTCAGTATATTTCTCTTCTACCTACTCTAGCTCAACTTCCTTTGAATTCACTATGTCATTTCCATAATTCCCCAAGTTCTCAAACCATGAATTTCTACCATTTGCTTCCAACTAAGCAAGTAATCAATGAAAAATATCTCAATCCTTTCCATGCCTTGATTTCAAGAACTACCAGAATTTAAAAATACCTCAAACAAAAAAATTTTTAAGGAACCATTCATCCAATGTCTAAATAGACAATACCAGTCAAAGTATTTATGAGCTATTAAACCCTCGTAGTCAATATTGTACTTACTAAAATCTAAATCAAACTTTAAGCATTTTCTTTGCTTAATCTATACGGCTAATAGCAAATAAAACACAAATCTCAAACAAAATCAATGATATACCATGAGATACAATTTAAAGATGTTTCTATTCAATTAATTAGAGATTTCAAGTCAAAATTCCTAACCAACGCTGTTCACAACAGAGCAATACATATCCTCAATTCAAATCAGTTCACTCCACACAGAAGTAGGTTAAATAAATGAATAGCACAGCACATACACACTTCAATGAACATACATAATAAGACCACTCACTTCCACTACAATCACCACAATCAGACCTAAGAGAAATCATTCTATAGCCCTATTAATCCACATAACAAAATTCTTGATTCTACATACACCTTTAACACAAACCCACACAAGCACAATATCTTAATACCATTACCAATCCACCAATGATGTGATCTCCAACCATTATTAATTGACAGGTAATCAAAACACATTCAAAAACAAAAGCATGTCTCATGTTAAAGCTTATAAAAACAAATAATTTCAAGAGAATTTTATTACAAACAATCAAACTAACACTCCTACCTTACTACATTCAGCTTTCATCATAGTTCAAATGAAAATTTCTTTTTAGAAGATCATGGTCCCTTTACTAACACAACATAGAAATACTAACTTTCGTGGGGAATCAATTCACCCAATTGAGAAAAAGAACCCAAAAGCATTGTGGCTTCAATATATGAGTTCATACTAACTTTAGCAACCTCAACTAAATTTATCCATTACTACCAATTTCATTACCCTTCTGCCAAAGCATATTAATGAACCACCAAAAAATACAACAATAAAATTCTTTCCCAAAATCAGTTTCCAATAACCCATATAAGCACAAATTTTAATATAGAATTTATCATGAACAAACATTTTCCCTATTGGTACAACCTTTACAAGTTAAAACTAAGAATTCAGCTCCACTAAACATCAATTAACTCATGTGCATATAATAACCTACTGTTTCACTCATCAGTATACATTAACCAAGCATACAACTTCCAAGTTCAACAACACATTGGTCTATATAAAAAAATCAAGCATATAATTCGAAATAAATAACCTTTGGTTCACCCATAAATATAGTCATTATCTCCAATTAAAATCAACAACCCACCATCAAACTAAACAACTAAAAACAATGTCAATTTCTCAACTAATCAAACGCTTTGACAAACTAAATATTAAACAAGGTAACAACCTTATTTCACATTGTATTCATTATTAATTGTTATTTTCAAATTTCCTTACTCCCTTAACCCAATAAGGGATCTCATGATGCTTCGACTATGATTATGGTCGACTCATAATTATAATCGAAACCCCAGAGAAGCATCCTTATTCCGTCACTCTTCCTACATTCTTATCAATATCATTACTTATTTCATTATTCTTTCTATATTCTTCTCAATCTCTCCACACTTCCTATTCCATTTCTCTTATCACTCTCTCCCCACGACGGGAAGAGTGATATTCCTCTCAAAAGGCAGAGTATCATGCACAGAAGGAAGGGATACTATCATATGTATATTGCCAATCTATATGCAATGCAACACAGTCCAGGGTTATCGTATACCAAATACTGATAACCAAGTTGTAACATATTGTTACTAATTCCCTAATTAACCTGTGACATCTCTTTTAATTCAATAATCTCTTTACTAACCATGATAGAAAAAGGAATTTCAGTAATATTAATATCTCTATCATAGCTAGAAAAAGAATATCCTAATGATTAAAATATTATCCATGATAGAAAAGAATAAACTAATACAACACAGCTGCTATCATGGATAATTTATTGCTAACCATGTTAGATAGGATTTGCCTAACATGGTTATTAAACAAAACTAATTGGTATTAAACAATAAATAAATATGTATACATGCGGAAGCAGATGCAGGCCTATACAAATTGGCAATATACAATTTAAAATAGTCTATATAGCTTCTAATACCTAATTCCCTTTCCTGTTGTCTGCGTCTGTGCATGAATACCTGCAGAAATGTCAGTAATCATGGGATGAGACAATTTGTCCCAGTAATCACCGCTTAACTCACTATAACAGTGAGATGTGCGGTAGCGAGAGCGTCTAAAGGGTACCACAATTTTAAAATGAATATATATATATGCAAGAACTAAGTCTTCTACCATTTACCATTCTATAACCTCTGTCACGTCCAAATAAATCAAATTCAACTTCTCAACTCTCATCCATGTACAACCTGATGCTCTACTCATGCCATCCTGGAGGCACTACGCTCGAGCCCTATATGTATTCCAAATGAGTTGACACTTTGCCCCTCTCAAATGTGAGGGGGCAATTTCCCTCTCTGGTAAACTCATGAGAGGGAAACCCCAATCTGTCTCCAATCAGAAAGGGAGCAGTCCCTGTCCCCAATCAGAAGACTGCTGGTCACAGTCTCCAATCTGTTGACCAATGGTCACAGTCTCCAATCTGTCAACCAGTACAAATAACCGTTGATTGGCCTATCGAACGGTTATCATCGTGCGATGGTACATATATCTCAGTGTCATGCAATGATCACAATACCTTTCAATATACCAATCCCTTCCAATATTTCAATATCACATCAAAGTCCAGCACTCTCACAATTTCCTTCAAAATCTCAATGTCAACATTTAATCCTCTTATATCTACATAACCTTTTCAATACCACTGTCAGAACACTCCACATGTGTAAATGTCACACCATTCCAGGATTTTCACCACAACTAAACAGGATACTACATATATGTGTCAAATTCTTTATACGAAAATAATCGTGTTTAAAAGGCACCTGATAGCCTATTTTGTATAAAAATAGCTTTTAAAGATTTTGAGGGCTAGAAAGGATTTTGAAAATCCCAACTAACATTACCCTCAATGTTATAGCAAGGTAAGAGTGATTACCTGTCGCCCTTAGCATTCTGTTGTCTTTTCTTACCATTCCTTGTAAATTTTCCTTCCAAGTATATTCTCCTATTTTCATTATAGATAACAAAGTGAGCAACTATCCTTGTTTATGATACTTATCGTCGCTCTCAGTCTCATTTACTACCCAATCTCTTATATATTTTATTGTAAGGTAACTATTTCTCTAAGCCATAAACTTGCCAAACAAAAAATTTCAGCGTACAAGATTGTAAAACACTTCCATAAATCTTCACATGATTAAATTCTAACTAGCCTCAAAATCACCAATGACTGCCCAACAGAACATTTACCAAAACATAGAAGTCAATCATATCCCATGGCACTTCAATCAAGCAAAAATCAGCATAGTAATTATAAAACTTCCAGAAACCTTTATTCCTCTTTCCTACATAACTATATTAGAGTTTAAACCTTGTTTTCCCTCATATTTCAATTTAGAATTTGAAAGATTGCTTCATAACAGTTCATCCTTTTTATGAGTATATATATATAAGAATATTCAGCATATACATGCTTTATCTATACACCACACACAGAAATCCACTTTTCTTTTTGAAATCAAATAGATTTCAAGAAAATCAGATTTGTTCGTTCTAGGAACACTTCCCATACCACACATCAGTTCGACAAACAAGGAAAAGAAACAATAGCATTGTTACATTAACACTCACGGTGTGCATTTTACCAAAATTTGGAAGGAACTCATATACAACCCGTTAAAATCAGCAATAATAGAATTTTCATAAATAATATGAAACAGAACATGCCTATTGTCAAAGAAACCAACCAACAGTCTAAAAGATTTTCAACTTCAAAATAAAATCTTTGTCTTAATACCTCTTGGTCTTAATCTCAAATGAGAGTCCACAATGTCATTAACAAATCTCAAATCATCTCGTATTTCCTAAATAATCTGACAACCGTAAAATAAAGTCCAACAATTATTCTAAAGCCTCTATGCCTAGTCCACATAAAACAAAATTTTTAATGCCTCACATAAAACTTTTGATTCATCACACTTCAACACAAGTTAAAACCCAATCCATACTGAGCAAGAAAGAGGGAAAACCATCGAATTTTACAAACCAACACAGCTTAATCAATCAAATATGTTCAATGCAAACAAAGGATAAGGAAAGACAATTCACGTCCTATATTCCAAAACACTATTTAACACACTACAAGATGACAAATCATGGGTATTTATCACTTTCATTCAAATTCTAACGTTCATATACACAACTAATTAACCTTCCGCTTTCTATCATTAAGTTACCCTTGACATACATGTTGGCTATGAAAATAAAATAAATATCAGTTCAAGCCTCTACCTACATCTTTCTTATATAAGTTTAGCATGGATATCAACATGCCTTATTTACAAAAATATGTTCAGGTTCTATAAAAATCACAATGATATCCCCAATATATGAACTTCCACTTTCATAATCATGTTATACCCTTTTCAATTCATTTGAAGAAAATTTCAGCATGCTCAATCATGTTACTAATCACTTAAGTCACATTCAAAGTGCATATCTCAACCTTCAAGGACCAATTTCAACCACTCTAAATCTACTATACAAACATGCACATAAATTTAGTTCATAGGAAACTGATTTCATTAGGCCGGAATATGTATAATATCTATCACACTTATTTTTCCCATACGAAACAAATCTACAATAGGAAAATGGTAACTTTAGTCCTACAATTTACCTAGCATGTTTAAAAATCATTTCTTTCTTGTTCTTATTACAAATTTCACTCAACTTCATCATCATTTCGTTTTGGCCACTGCAGAATAGGATTAAATCCCTCAATCAACATGTAGGCAAACAAAACAACTTGAGAACCCTCAAGTACCAAAACAACAAGGCAGATCCAGTAAGAATCGCAAGGCATCAACAACTTGACATACACACTTAGGTTAGAAATCAAAACACTAAGAGATGAAGTTTCAGAGTTTCTTTTAGTTCATTATTGTTCCTAAAAACAAACCCATTCATAATCATATATCATTCCTGCAAGAATTGTAACATCATTCACTATTTATGAAGCAAGTTTGAGTCACCGATTGAGACTCCCAAACTTAGAAATCATTTCAATCAAAACAGAGCAGAAGCAACAAAATTTTCATCTCACACAACAATCTTTCATTAATTTTAATTAAAATCGCCCAAAACCAAAAACCCAATCAAAACCCTAACTCTCAAAACATCTCACAAATCGCAGATAGAGGGATAAATTAGGAATAAGCTAACCTACCTTACTCATTTCCGACCTCAAACTGTTCGCCGGAGCTTTGTCGTCGCCGGAATCCGCCTCGCCTGCCGGCGATTGAAGAAAACGAAATGGAGAAGTGAAGAACAATGAGGGCGAACGCGCAGGGACAGAGGAGGAAGGAGGGCGACGGGAATGGAGAAGGAAGGGGAAGGTCGGGTTCGAAGGTGAGGGAGAGGTGGAGAGCTTCGACCGAGAGAGAGAAATGAGAAGGAAGGAAGGAAGGTAAATTTATAAATAAACTTTAGGAAAAATTACAATTAACTACCCTATTGTTTATTCTTAATTATATTTTTAACCCAAAAGTTTGTATATATTACTATATCTCTTTCTTTTCACCATAATATGATCTAAATTTCCAATTTACCTTTCATGTACGTTTTTATCCCCAATTGATTCTTTTGACTATATTTATTTAAATTCCAAAATAAATAAGATTTAATATCCATAATTGCCCAAAAATCATAAAATTCTTCCCTAAAACCCTAAATTTTCTTAAGGACACCTCAATAATCTCGTATTATCTTTAATTTGAAAATTGGGATGTTACAATTTACCCCACCTTTTAGGAATTTTGTCCCCAAAATTCACTACACATACCACCTAACATATAGAAATATTCATTTCACTCTTACATTCCTCGTATTTACTCTAACCATTCAATCACAACAGAATGCAATCAACACCTTCCTTCACCTTGTATCCTCACTCAATTTATGGGTAATCCAACAATCTCATCTGATTTCCCTTAACTATCCATCAATTTACTAGCTATGCTAACCCCAAATTGCTTGTATGAAAGTCCACTATCCTAAATGGCAACACATACATGATTATTTTCCCCAAATTTAATCAAACTATTATTTTTCCTTGATATAACTCTAATACTAATAACACCCTAATTATTCTCATCTTTGCTTTTTCCAAACAAGTACCCTTTAAAATACTATTCTATGTCAAATCAAATTTCCTAGTCCACCTCTTCGATTTCAATTGTTTCCTTTGTCATTCCTAAAGTCCCATATCTTAACTATTAAATCGGAACTCCCTAGGATTTCATTCATTACTTCTCTCATACTCTAATTTAGTACTTGTCCAACCATGTTAACTTTCTTCTCAAAATCATTCCTTTGCCTTTCATGTAAGTTTCTATCCCTAATTGATTCTTTTGACTATATTTATTTAAATTCCAAAATAAATAAGATTTAATATCCATAATTGCCCAAAAATCATAAAATTCTTCCCTAAAACCCTAAATTTTCTTAAGGACACCTCAATAATCTCGTATTATCTTTAATTTGAAAATTGGGATGTTACATTGCTGCTGTTTGTTGAAGCATGAATTGAACAGCCTCATTTCTGATAAAAGTCTCAGCAAGGCGAGCTCGTTCCAAATACATTGCCCTTCTGAGTTCAGCCTCAACGTCCATGTCTATCCATAGTGAAGGTTGTCTCAGTGTAGAACCAATATCTCTCCCCCTTTTGGAATCATCAAAAATAGTAAGCTTCAGGGAGGTGCTTGCAGAGGAAAGAGGTGGAGGTGGTTAGTCATGGTCATCATCATCAGATGGGTGGTCTGAGGATGATGGGCTGGAGGATGGGGAAGAGTGATGAGATTTGTCTTGGTTGTGGGGAGGTGATTGATGGGTATATTGATGGGGGGAATCTCGGTGGTCTGGATTAGTGGATTGGTGGTGGTCTGATGGTTGATTTTGGTTTAAGGAGCTTTGGTTAGATGACTGGTGGTGATCTGGGTTAGGTGATTGGTGGTGGTCTGGGGAGTCATGTAGTGAGGGATCTTGGTATGGGGGATCTTGGTGGTCTGGGCAGTTATGGGCTTGGTGGTGTGGGGGGTTTTGGTTGGCCAACAACAAGTCCACCTTCTCTTCAAACCTTGCAATATCAGCTTGGACCTTCTTGATCCTGTGGTGTACCTTGTGGAAACTTCGTCCAACTTGTTCTTGGAACGAAGCCTGAAACTCCGCAGATAATCTGAAGATTATCTGATCTGCTAGAGCGTCCAAGGTAGCAGCACTTATACCAGCAGCAGCACTTGCACCAGCAGCAGTAATTGGACAAGGACGTCTGTGTGATTCCACTCATGATCTTCATCACCAGAGGTGGGATGGCTGAGTATTATGAGATGCACTGCCTCCTCTTGAACTAGAGCCAGCAGCCCTTACAGGCTTGATGTACGACACTCTCATCTTGCCTAAGTTTTTTGTGTCCATGGGCAGGAACTTCCGGTTGTCCACTCCCTCAGTGGACTTGATGTTGAACTGCTCCAACAGGAAGGCTATCAGCTGGGGAAAGGGAAGAGAGACATTATCCTTTTGTGTCTTTCCATCGACCCATCTAAGAAGCTCCATGGAGATGAGTCCAAGGTTGATGGGTTCCTTGTGCAGAAGTCGAGGGAGCCAGGGGTTGTCAAGTTGGGTGAATTCGGAGAAGTTGCCACCCTTGTGGGTTATGGGCCCACCACGCTTCCGCTGCGCCACTTGAGGAGGGGTTGGGGTTTGATGGATTGGGGTTTGTCTCACTTGACCCTACCATGTTGTATGTGGATGGTAATGACGAAGGTATGGAAGTGGGTTTGGAGAAGATGAAGGCATATGAAGATGAAGATGAATATGAAGATGATGATGATGTAGATAAACAGTTTGAGAGAAAAAAATGGAAGTTGAGAAAGTTGAGAAGTTTTGAATGAAAAGTTATGAGTGAGTAAATGCCTATTTATGTGAGAAGACGTTTTGATGCGAGGAGTCATAATGAAAAGGCATGGGAAACGTAAACATTTAATACTGAAACGGCGCACCTTTTTGCCACGTGTCGTTTCAGAGTGTCAGAGAAGATATAATGTTTCAGAGGTGACGTTTCACTTCCTAGTGTAGGTGCTTCCGGTTGCTGAGCAGCAATCGCAAGCGGCATGTTCCCACGCTGAGTAGAAGAAATGGCTTCCAGCCACTCTACTCGTTCCAATGTTCAATAGCAGTCCTAGCTATCGATAGCCATCTTTGCTCAGGTTGAAGGATTGTTCCTGTAAGTACACCATGCTAGCTGAAGTGGATTCCCTTCCGGATACGAAAAACTTGAGATTTAACATTGTACGTGCATATGACCCTTTCACCAGGGGACCTGCATGTGCTAGCGGAAGCAAATGCGCTTCCGGATGGTCAGTGGGAGAATTTAAGATTTAACATTAATGGACACGCTCAGGACTTTCCAAGTCATAATCTATGTTAATCAGCACAATATTTATAATTTTAAGAAATCGTGCTTGCTGATTGATTTGGTAAAACAAGAGTATCAATTTTTTGAAATCTGATTTTGAAATTTAGTTCACAATTCAACATAGTTTCACTATCAAGTCATGAACCCTATTCATACTCTCTTGGATAAATACCAATGTGATAGCACAGGGAGTATCGAACAGATTGCATATTTTCAGAGTTTCATAAACAGGTATAGTTCAACAAGTATGCCTTAAGAATGTTCATGTTAGATTATGAAGTCATGTGAATTGTCAACACAAGCTTTGAAATTCTACAAACCTTAATGCCCACAAAATAGTTTAGTTTTAGGAATAAATCAGGTTTACAAACAAGCCAAATTTTTAGCATATGATCACAACAATAATTTTCAAATCTTAGCTCAAGTTCTTCCAGATATGCTTAATATGATCTCATTATTCTTAGGATATCAACAAGCTTTGAACTTAATTCAGATTGTACTATTCTTGTGATAATGTGCCAGGATATACAGCTTTCAGTGGGTAGAGATTCTTAATAATTATTTTCAGGCTAGTTATCTACACTCACTTAGGCTTCTATCCGATTGGCATTTGTCGTTGGATTTATCAAATTTTGCAGAAATTAATTCAAGCTATTTCCTAAGATTTCTTATGTATGTCAGACAAGAGAGACTATCTATTAAAATCCACAACAAAAGGAGTAAGGGATAGAAATGCTTATATATAATTGGCGAGATTTCCTCAAGATTTCAGTACAGCCAGTTCCTCTCATATTGATAAGGAGCATCTTTGTTGACATTCTCTCTTGTACATCCACATCGTTCAGGCTTTCATAATCTGTGTCAACATTCTTAAAACACAAGCTTGAATTGAGATCATTAGTAGATTGAAACTTAAGATGTGATTAAAAAGAAATATTCCTCTTGAATTCATAGCCAGTCAGTTTATCGCTATGGATAGTGATTTTAACCATTGAATTTTTAAGCTATGATAAGAAGCATCCGTGCTAATATCATTTATGTTGACCACACTAAAAACATAGAGATCCTGACTATTACAGTTGTGTTCAAAATTGTTATGAATATTCAGGATTAGTTTATAAACACAAGATTCTAGTTGATCAATTGATGAAGACAATTAGTATCCCTGAATTAGATTCTGGATAGATTTCCAAGTATGGACTCTCTTAGTCCTTAGTGACTAGTCAAGACACTCAACATGTTTGTCCAAACATCTCTAACATATACAGCATTGTTGAGTTAAATGCACTATGAAGCATAATATGATATTAGGATTTCAAGTATAAGATCAACTTCAAAATGTGTTGATGAATAGTAAAGGTCAATATTATGATAATCAGTCAAGATGCTTTATGATTCATGATCAGGTATGATGTCCAACTTAAGCTTTGAAAAGAAATCATGACAAGGAAATAACTTTTGTGCGATGCGTATAATAAACACAATGATTCAGCAGTAGCACAAGCAATCCTTAATTTGAAAGTTTGAATTTCAAAAGGATCTTTCCAAAGTCGAAGTGAATGCATAAACTATTTTCTTTTATGAGTGATGTCTTTTCAAAACTAAGGTTAAGAAAATCTTGGAGCACACACTCCTATGAAAAGATGATGACTTGAGTGTTTTCAAATCTTTCAGGTCCTTTCCAAAAAGAAATGATTCGATATGCACAAATACTATAAACAAATTCAGATACTATGAACAAAAATGGATTTGATATGATTTGATCATTTTCCAAAAAAAATAGGATCATCACAGGTTTGAAAAAAAAACATTATATCAATTTCACAGTATTTGAAAGCTGTTAAGCCAATCATGTAGTTAGACGCTACATGATCTTCACATACATTCTGTAGAGCAATTTTGACTTTTATCCTTAGATACATGAGTGTCAATTGCCGATGGAATGAGTAATATGCATTCATTACCCAAAAAATTATTCAAGTAGAGGAGATGGTAAGAATGACATCACCAAAGCTACATTTGCGTCAAGCAGTAGCTGGCTTGATTTTGGCAGGCAATGCAAGGATTCTTCTATTTCAAGAGCAGCTCCAAAAGCCAAGCATGAAGAACAGCTCATCAAGATTTGACTAATTGCTCAGATGAGGTACAATCTTGAGTCTTGCTGTTCTTTCCAAACTTGGATCTGACTGGTCAGTTTGTAGGAAGTGTATAATTCACATGCACTCAAGAATTATTCACTATGTATATGACATTGTGTATCTATCATGACTATATGCACAAAGATATACATGGTTTTTTTTTATCATGATAGTCATAGACAGCATGTAGATTATGAACATTGTGAATTTCTTTAAACTTTCTTCTATAAGGAATATAAAGTTCATATTTAGGATGCTTAATGTAAAATCTCAATAATTCCATCTAACATTTGCAAAGGAGATTTTACTATCGCATGCTTCGACCCTAAGTGATCCCTTGCTTACCCAAGGAGATCTTCTATACTTATCCTTAGCCCGAAGCACTTTCTTATGAGAGACAGAATTCATAGGCTTTCTCCATGTTGATCGAGGAATGCTCTCTCTCTTGTTCTTCTCAGGATAGTTGAGTGGAACTCTGTGAAAGCTCATCCTTGACACAGAACCTTTGTTCCTTGTGGTTGCGCACTGCTTCCTATGATTGGACCAGGTGGTTGCAGCAGTGACATCACCACGAGTTCTCTTCTTTGGGGCAAGAGGAAAACTTGATCTTTCCTGCACAAGTAAGGCATTAGAAGGATGTTTTGGTACCCATTTGTACTTGGGTCCTACATGGTTAGCACTGGACCTTACTTGTCCTTTAGGGATCCATACAAATTTATTTCTCACAATTATATTTCTTCTAAGACTACAAGTGTGAGAAATATGACCTGATCTACCACAATAATGACAGATAATGGAATGATATTCAGAATGGGATTTCCTATCATTATCGTGTTGGTCAGTTTTCTTTTCAAAGACTCTCTGTTCTTTTGAAACAACTTTTGAAATCTCAGGGCCTTTTGAAAACTTTTCTTTTTCCTTCAACAGGGATTCACAATCGGAACAATTTTCAGAACATGTTGAAGGTTCTGCTACCGATAGAGGACTAGCTATCGGTAGCGATAGCTGTTCTTCTATGGATGGAACTTTCGAAACCTTGGATGTAGAAGAAGAGATGAGTTTCTCAAGTTTCCTGTTCTTTTCCTTTAAGCCTAGAACTTCTTTTGCAAGTTTACAGAATTCAATATGTAACTCATTATATGTGTCTTGCAATTCAGAAGGTTCAAGTTCAGATACCTCATTTTCTTCAGTTTCTGAATCTTCTAGGAAGAGATCGACACTCTCTTCACTGCTGCTAGCTTCCTCAATATCAGCTTCCTTTAGCTCACCAACAGTTGAACCACAAGAGGCACGAAATGAACTTTGGACAGCTTTACTTTCAAGAGAATGATTAGAAGCATACATACCTTTAAGAGTGTGCCAAATATCTCTAGCACTAGAGCAATGTTTGATTTTCTGGAAATCACTATCAGTTAACCCTTTGTACAAAATTTGCATTTCTCTAATGTTTAAGGAAAATAAATTCTTCTCTTTTTCCGTCCAGTTCCCTTTTGGTTTGAAATCAAAATCATTTATAAAAACATTCCACATTTTGAAGTTGGAGGATCGTATAAAACTTTTCATCCTCGCTTTCCATAGAAAAAAATCTATATTTTCTAACACGGGTGGAATGTTATGATCAAAACCTTCAGAAAACATTTTATATCCCAAGTCAGCCATGGTCTTTACACTTGAGATCGTTGGATCCTTTAAACAAGTGACTTGCTCTGATACCAAATGAAAAGTGTGGCTGTCACCCAAGAGGGGGGTGAATTGGGTGGTGGAATAAAACTTAAAATGCTCTTTTAAAACATGACTTCTTGTGCTTGATGAAAATGACGATGAATCATGCTATGCACAAATAAGTATATGATGGTGTGGTGATTGAAATAAGAAGATTAAAGACAGAATAAGCACGCACAGATTTATCCTGGTTCGGTCACTTCCAGACCTACATCCAGTCCCCAGGCTTCACCTGAGATTTTCAATCCACTAAACTTCTCGTTTAATCCAGGCACAAGAAAAGTCTTCACACCTTAGGTTTTACGAACACGGGTTCACCTAACAACCCACAGGTTTTGCAACGGGCTTACCAGCAAACCTTGGAGATTTAGAAAACCTCTAAATACTCCCCCTTACTTTTGTAAAGTTACAATACTGTTCTTCAAGCCCCAAGCTTTAGAACAGCCTCTATCAATTAGAGGATTTGATAATATGTTCACTCTATGAAATGATTGTGATAAACACTTAAGTACAATGAATGCTCTCAATAAGTGTAGAGACTTAAATACAAAGAGTACAAGATGAGTACAATAAGAATAACTCTCAAGGTACTAAGTGCTCTCTTGAACTTTCAAGGCTTTCTGATATCTCTGGGTATTAGGCTTGAATGCTCTCAATGACTGTAAGATATTCTTCGTGTGTTGTTCTTCGTGAGAGTGTTCTTCATAAATGATGAAGTTGTTCCTTTTATAGTAGGCTCTCATACTCCAGTTGTTGAGGGCAATTCGTCCGTTTGAATATGTCTGTTAATCCCATGTTACCGTTGTCCTCATTAATGCTCATTAATGTTTAACAGGGATGACTTGCTTTAGCTCTGAAAAGTAGCCCTGACAATTCTGCTTTGACAATTGCAACTCTGACATCTGAGCACTTGTACGGACTCTGACTCTTGCACTTGCTATCGGATGGATTGTGGCTATCGGAAGTAAGTGCTTCGATTCTGCAAGTGTTAGTCCAAGTTTGTGCAATGCAAAGAGTGTCCACTATCGGATGCTCTTTTGCTATCGGAAGTGAGAGCTAAGTTCTGCACACAAATGTTAGTCCAACAGAGTAATATAATCAAGTGCAATCGGAAGCATTTTTGCTATGGGAAGCTTTCCTGCTTAGACTAGGATTACTAGGATCAGACTTAGTTGTTCAATTGACTTCAGCTATCTGATGTATCCGCAAGCGATAGTTGAAATGAGTGGCTGTCACCCCAGAAGGGGGGTGAATTGGGTGGTAGAATAAATCTTATTAAATTCTTCTTTTTAAAACATTACTCCTTCTGCTTGATGAGAGTGACACTGAATCATCCCAAGCACAAGTGAGTATATAGTGGTATGGTGCTTGACGTGTAGATCAAATAAACAGAACATGCACACACAAGTTTATCCTGGTTCGGTCACTTCCAGACCTACATCCAGTCCCCAGGCTTCACCTGAGATTTTCAATCCACTAAACTTCTTGTTTAAACCAGGCACAATAAAGCCTTTACACTTTAGGTTTTACGAACACGGGTTCACCTAACAACCCACAGGTTTTGCAACGGGCTCACCTGCAAACCTTTACAACCACAAATTTTACAACAGGATCACTTGCAACCTTTCAACCACAAGTTTTGCGGGCTAACTTGCAACCTATGGAGATTTAGAAAACCTCTAAATGCTCCCCCTCACTTTTTGTAAAATGATAACTCTGTTCTTCAAGCAACAAGCTTTAGAACAGCCTCTATGAGATAGAGGATTTGGTAATGTGTTCACTCTATGAACTGATTGTGATAAACACTTAAGTACAAAAGATTCTCTCTAAGAATAGATGATGTTACTCACTTAAGTACAAATGAATTACTCTCTAAGAATGTTACAACTCTAAGATCAGAGAGTAGAAGATAACAAGAATGAAGAATACAATATCTCAGACAATAAGCTCGCTGGTTTTTCTTCTCTTCTTATGAATGTTGAAGATGTGCCTTTTATACTTCTTCTCAAAACCACATAACGGCTGGGATGGAAATTTGAAATATGTCCGTTTGAATATAGTCGTTGATCTCTTGTTACCGTTGAGAAGTACATCTTCATTAATGCTTAGCAGGGTTGACTTGCTTTATCTCTGAAAAGCAACTCTGACAACTCTGCTCTGACAAAAGCAACTCTGACTTCTGAGCATGTGATGTTGTCTCTTGTACTCTTGTTGACGGATGATCATCGTTCATCCGGAAGCGGCAATCTTGCTCTACAAGTGTTAGTCTCAGAATCCCAGTGCCAAGAGTATTTGCATCCGGAAGCTCATTTGCATCCGGAAGTAAAACTAAGTTCTGCACATAACTGTTAGTCCAACAGAGTAGTATATATATAATCAAGTGCAGTAAGAACTATACATGCTGTGGGAAGCTGCCAAGAGTATTTGCTATGGGAAGCAATCTTACTTAGACTATGTTTTGACTTAGTACATTGTCTACTGACACTAGGGGATGTCTAGTCCAACAACACATAGTCACATGCAGTGGGAGTTCATTTTGTCTAAGGAAGCTCTCTTACTTCCGGAAGCAATTCCACATCCGGAAGCACTTCTACTGGACTTAAGTTCTGGCTTAGAGTTATACTCACTGACGCTCGGTGTTGCCTAGTCCAACAGGCAGCGCTAGTCATTTATCATTCGGAAGCATTCCTGCATCCGGTTGTGTTCTAACTTAGTCTCAAGGATTTTATACTTCTAACATTCCTAGACTGAGTTATCACTTAGTGACTTACTTGCTTCCGCTGGGGGATGAGTCATTCATCCGCGAGCGCTAGTCCTAGTACATCCGGAAGTAAATCCACATCCGGTTGTACTCTTAACTTAGTCTCAGATTTAATGCTCTAATGTTCTAGATTGAGTTTAGACTAAGTGACTTACTTGCTTCCGCTGTGGGATGAGTCTTTCATCCGCGAGCGCTAGTCCTAATCCATCCGGAAGTAAAACCACATCCGGTTGTACTCTTACTTGGGGTTCTATTATTAACTTAGTTCCTCCTAAGTATTTAACTAGTTCTTTCTTACATTAGTCTTCATCAAAACTTAAGATTCTAACAATAGTAATGTTGTTATTGTTCTAAGTCATCCGGGTTTGATTTTACATCCAATTGAGTTCTAACTTAGGATTTTTAACTTCATCTAATTCTTTCTAATTCTTCCTAAGTGTTCATTATGATCTTTCATATTTTAGTCTTCATCAAAACTTAAGATTCCAACAGGTTTGGTTTTAATTACTTTTCCTAATCTGCCTCTTTAATTATTTATTTATCAATTAGTGGAAAACAATTAATTTGGTCTTTCAGTTGTGTTCATGCTGGAAATGAGCATAATAATCATTCTGAGTTTGAGCAGGTGTGTTGAGTGCGGATGTCGTCTAATTGTGGTGAAAATGATCATATACTTTTGTATAGTATGTATCTGGCACCTTTTAGATTTAAAATTGCACACTAACTTTTTGAAACTATTTTCCATAATGCTTCGACCGCGGTTTTTTTACAGATATGCTGCACCAAAAATAAAGTATTACCAAAATGCTATAACTAAAAAAATATGTACCAATGTGCTATATAATAAAGAAGTCGTTCTTGGCAAGATGGCAAGAACGACTTTAGAAATTCCACATAATCGTACCGATGCATGAGCTAAACATGTTACTCTTATTTAACCTCAAACTATCTCATCATAAGCATTTTAAACTTATATCCTCTTTAATTTTCTCCATTTTTGTTACTATCTTTCGAAAAACTAATATCATATAAAACAAAAATAATTACACATAAATTTAATAAAGTGCATACTAGTTTAAATTTAAATAGCATATGAATAAAAACTAACTACTCATTTCTCACATACCAAGGAATGGTAATTGAATCTTAAAATTTATGTTAAATTTGCCACTTTTCCAACTTCACCCTTTATTAAATGATGTGTTTCACATTTTCAATTTTGAATTTCCATTAATAAAATGGGTAAAGTGGGAAAAAACATTTAATACTGCAATTGATGACTTATATTAAAGATTAAAAATTGTATGTAGTTGATGAATTTAATGTGATTGACTAACTATGTTCAATACATTTTGGTTAAACACATTTTGAAAATTTTCTTTTAATTTTAGTATACATTTCCATTTTCCAGATTTAAGAAAATTCCATTCACTTCACTATCTTTTGAATGTTTAAAACCTCAAATTTAGACTTATGAATTATTTGAGTTCTTAAATCTAAAAGTTACTATTTTATCGGGTACACTAATTTATTTTTTATTAAATTTAAGCTAATATGCACTTTATTAAATTTATTTGCCATTATTTTTGTTTTATATGACATTAATTTTTCTAAAGATAGTAAAAACATGGAGAAAATTAAAAGAAGATATATGTTTATTATGCTTAATTATAATTAAACTACATAAATATAATGAGATAGTTTGAGGTTAAATAATCCTCTCTCCTGTACTGTCCTGAGGTTAAAAAAGTCAACTAGGTCTTATATTTAGTATAAGATGAAGTAATATTTCCAAGAACGACTTTAGAAGTTGTTTACACCAAGAACGACTTCTAATAAGTGTAGTATACTATGAGTAAATATTTTTTTTCTTATAGCATTTTGGTAATACTTTTTTTTGGTGCAGCATATTTGTAAAAAAACCCTTCCACCGCCATAAATATATTCTCGAAATAAGCCAAACAAACTATTTAATTATAACATATATTATATGATTTTCTATATGCTGCACCAAAAAAAAAAACATGTATCGATTTATTTTAATATTTGGGTATAAACTAGTAATTATATCTCTAAATACCTAATGGAATAATAATGAGTATATAAAACTATTTATTTATTTTGAAAAATTACGGAATTTAGTCTTTAGATAGTAATAATACTAGCATAGATCTCACCTAAGTCTGTTTGGTTGATTGAAACTGAAAAATGGAATTGGAGGTGAGAATTGAGGGTAAGAGGGTAAAGATGGAAAGTAGAGGTTGTGGGAACCAGGAAAAGTGTGAGATAGAGAGAGAAAGTTTGTGGGCCCGGGATGTAGGCTTTATTTCCTCATCATAGTCAATTGGAAACCGCATTACATTCCAATCTGATTTTCAAACTTTAAAAGTTTGATGCTTGTTCCCCACTCAAATCTTGACGCGAAAGGCAATGCTCATCATTTGGGTTTAGGGATGAAAACGTGTAAAGAAAAAAAAACAAGGACGAGTGGTTCAAGGATTAGTGTTCAGTTGACTGGAGAAAGTGACGTGAGGCATTACAATTTAAAAGTCATTTAATTCCGGTTTAAGTTCAAGCTCATTCATTTAAAATGGCATATTATGTTTAATAGGCTATACTCATGCTCACTAAAAAGCCTGTTATATAATAATATTTCTCTTTTATTTTTCTGAAATATATTTCATCACATTTCTGTTTATTGTATATAGTTTTTTTTTCTAAAGTATCATTTTGTTAAACATTATTAGGCTTCTTAACATGGCATTTGTCAAAAATGGCTTATGAAAGACAAAGGCCAAGCACAGGCCATTATTCAACAAAATTGACTGGGTTTTTTAAGGTGGCTTGACATGGTCTAACCCCACCTTTAACTAAGTTGTTGCAATCTCAAGCCTATAGGTAGGGGGTATAAGGTTACCTTTTTTAATTGATTAAAGGTTTAAAGGTTATATTTGTTCCATAAGTATGCAAGGTGTATCATATTTGTCTCAAAAATATTTTTTGGTCCAATTTCGCCATATAAATGTGCAAAATGTATCATATTTATCCTTTATCGATAAAAATCTCATGTTAACTATTAAATAGTTGATGATAACAACTGCTATTATTTTAATGGCAACAAGAGAAAACAATATACCTTGCACATTTCTTAAGCAAAATTAGATCAACAACAATACTTCCACATCAAATATATTATGATACACTTGCACACTTCTAGGGTAGATATAACATTTAACCCTTTATTATTTATGTCTTGGAGGATTATTTATTTATTTATAAATATATTTACCTTATAATTTATAAGTATGGAATTGTTTATATCATTTATTTTTTCTAACCTATTTGTAGATTTAATTTTAATTGATACCCTCTCTACTTATTTTTATTATCACCATCTACCAATTCTCATATACTAAGTAATTGTATTTAGGTCATTAAATTCATGCTAAAATAATTGCTCTTTCCAGTTTCACCTGTCATTAATTGGTATGAATTAACATTTTTAAATTTGAACTAGGGTAAAGTGAGGCAAACATTTATTGTGACATTTAGTTCCTCATATTAAGGACCAAAACATTTTCAATTGGTTCCTCATAATAACAAATAGAGGAAGTAGGAGCCTTTTAAATTAGAAAATATAAAATAATAATTTTGCAATAAATGTTATTAGAATTAGGGGGATTGAATACTCTCTCTAATCCTAAATATAAGATTCTTTGACTTATATATAGAAATTGAGAAAACAAATTATGTCACTAAATTATAACATATTCCTTCCATCCTATATTGAGGTTTTTTAACTAAATCATGGTTTCCTAAAATTTTGTTAAAAAGAGTCAAGGAGCAATAGGAGACAATTTTGTTTCCCATATACGCCCATTTATGAAAGAGTAAGAAAGAAAGTAATTATAAAAATGAGGACAAAGAATATATGGAACAATGTCATTTATTTAGCACAATATTTAAAAAATGCATTTATTATCTTCATGAATTTAGTCATCACCTTTTATATATTTTAGGACAAAGTCATCAAAAAAAGACACAAGTATGGGATGCAAGGTGTATGCAACATGTAATTATATTATAAGTTAGTTAGTTTCTCGGTAAAATAAATTAGTTTTGAAGGAAAAGATACAATATAATTATACTCCCTCCGGTCCTAAATATAAGACCTAATTGACTTTTTTGAAAAATCCTAAAAAAGGCAAAATAAGTTAATTATAAATTGATTTACTTAATTTTTTCCCTTAAACTAGTTTATTTGACTTATAAACTAATGGATAATCTAAAAATATATTGAATATGTCATGATTTAATATACTATTTTGCAACCTTAACCTTTCCAGAAAAAAGTCATTTAGGTCCTATATTTAGGACCGAAGATAGTAATTACTTTAAAATGATTTATTTTACATACTTAATTTATCTACGAAAAAAAGAAATTAAAAATGATCTTATAATTAGAATAAGAGATTATGAGGGGTACAATTATTTATAAGGATATACTTCCCCCGATTCTAAATATAAGATCTAGTTCACTTAAAAAATAAAATATGTTAATTATAAATTGACTTAATTTTTCCTTAAACTAATTTACTTGACTTGTAAACTAATGGATAATATAAAAATTTTTCATATGCTCCCCATTTCTAAATATATGATCACTATCAAACTTAAATTTTTTCCTAGATATTAGAAACATTCTAATTTTTCTCAACTTTTTTACTAATAAACCTTAATTATCCTTTTCAATAATAAACAAGCGAGAGTGAAAATAAATGTATATGGTTAAGGTAGGTTAATAATATAATGTTTTAATAACTAACTTAACTAGCATAATTAATTTAATCAAATTAGGGAAAATGATCTTATATTTAGGAAAGAAGTGAATATGTCATAATTTAATGACATTTTTTTTTGTTACCCAAGGGTATTCCTACCCGCGTGTCAAGTGAGAAAAATCTCTCGTTGTTCTGAAGTTCTATATAGGGGTACACAACTGACCTGTGAATTTGCTCCATTCGCAAGAGGTAGGGATCGAACCCCCAATTACTTGTGTAAGAGACGAGAGTACTTACTACTCACGTCAACCCGTCAGATTATAATTTGATGACCTTTAAAGTAAATTTAATCTCTCACAAATAAAATCAACTATATCTTATATTTTGGAACTGATGGAGTATAATCTCTAACCATGTCACTTCCAATTGGCTCCTCACCAAACACAACCTCGGACAAATTTACATCCAAAACCATTTTCAAAGAAAGAAACAAAAAAACCAAAACCCACATGTTGTTGGATTAGGGCAGGATATAATGTTAACTAGGGATTATCCCTGTGCGTTGCACGGGTCATAAAAATTAAGTTAGATAATTGAGGTACCTAATTGTATTCCTTATTGTAATCTCTGGTTTCTTATACATAGAGAATTTTCTGTCACCTGCATTTGTATTTTATTTTCATGACCTTCATTTGTAAATTGGTTATTAATTTTATTATTGGATAGTTAATCATTTATTCTAATAGAATCACTTTAACTTGAGAATGATTATTTTACCTGATTGTAAATGTTATGGAAAGCTTCAACATATATTACATTTGAAGTAACATTTATTGGTTTCTTTTTATTATCTAGAATGAGTAGTTTCAATCCATCAATTGATTTTGCTCTTGGCAAAGCAACATACAATTGACCATGTGAGAATTCAGGATTTGGTAACTATATTCCAACATTGGTTAAAGACTGACCTTGACTCTTATTTATTGTCATAGCAAAGGATATGATGATTGGAAATTGTCTTTTGTTCATCTTGAAAGGTAATTTTGATTTTAATGGATTCATATCCATTCGATGTATTAGCACTTCATAAACCTGCAGCCTGATCTATATTTTCGATCAACATTATGGGTACCCCTACTTTAAGGTGAAGTGTAACAACCACAATTATAAAACCATTTTTACGCTATATATTTTTTTTTCATAATTACTAACTATGTTAGAAAAGAATCCAGTTAACAAAATAGTAGCTAACATAGTTAGAAAAAGACTTTTCTTACTTTTCAAAAGAAACGAGTTAATAGCCTTAATTAAAAATAGTTTAAAGTCTAACTAATATGTTAGAAATAGAATTTATGTCATAATAATGACTAACATAATTAGAAAACTTTTTTTTCTTATTTTTCTTATTTTCTATAAAATATAAGCTAATGTACTAACCATGATAAAAAAAAAGAATTTTAGTAACAAATAAACTATCATGGTTAGAAAAAGATTTCATGTAATTTAAATAAATCATTTTATAATCAAATATAAAATTAACATTTGAAACTCGTTTATTTGAAATTATCAAATCTGATATATCCATGTTAGATAAAAATTGACTAACATGGATATTTAAACAATCTAATAATATCTGATTAAATTCTTTCACAATTATTTACAAATAAGCACACCAACATGTTTAAGAAATACAGTTATCCAGCCTAAAATTATATATAGACATACAAGTAATCCAAAGAAAATAAATTAAAGTTATTTACAAACTAATAAATAAAATATGAGTATGCAAACATAACGCTTAGTTCCTAAGTCTCCAGATCCTTCCCATCACTCCTGCCCCGATCTAGTACCTGTAATATCAACGATTGGGGTAGACCCAGAAATCGCAACTACTACCACTCGCTTACGTACATATTTGCACTACGTGCATGTGCATGTCCGCAAGGTGGTGTGTGATTATGTGTAAAGTGGTGTGTGCTACATGTTTTGTTGCATGAACATATTATCTATGCTAATTTCAAGTAACTACCAATAATCATGCATTGCAGCAACACAAATATACGGATACATCATAACTCAAAACATCGCAACTCAACACATCAATAATAATAATTAAAACATCAATAATAACAATTAAATCAAACATAACACACCGTAATATCTCAGTTCAATAGGGACTCACGACTCGATGATTGATATACCCTCGCTTGAACTGGTTCAAAGGGACTAACAACCCTACTGAACATGTAACAATATTGTGTCTTATTCATTTTAGTCCCTGGGGGTTTTACAGGGAACCTCATTCCGGAATGACATAATTATAATCATATTAACCGGTGTGCACCAAACAAATCATCAATTCTCATAAAGCATATAATAAATATCACAAATTCATAAACTAACCTATATGCTTACCAACATACACACACAAGCAAACAAGTTTAAGTAGTTACCTCCTTGCATTTAAACCATAAATAAACGTAAGCTCCCACGTGCTAACTTCTACGAGCAATAATACAACACATACAAACAAATAATTAAAAATTAATCAATTGTATAATAATTAACGTCACTCTCGTTCCTAGAACTACTACCCATCCCCTTTCTAAAATTTACTACCATATGAAACCATTTTGATTCTCAAAGCTCATGTAACAAACATTTAACAAACCAACAAAATCAATAGGCAAATAATTAACATTCAACTAGAAAATCGCCAAATGATTTATTCACTTTTCACAATCAACAAGTAAATTATTAAATAATTAAAAAGAGAAGCCAGATTACCCTTATCTTCCATTATTATTAAACAACAGCAAAATTATCAAATTCTATAAACCCTTTTATAACTTTAAGACTATTAATTATAACACATCAATATCAATATTAACCCCCAACCTGTCTAAAGTTTAAAAATTACTCAACCAAACTCTAAATCAGAAAAATCATACATCCTTTCTACTTGTTTCTTGAATTCATTCAAGTCTGTATGGCTTAAGAACAAAAGAACTAGAGAAGATCAACAGAATTTTAATATCAAATCTCAACTATTCAAGCTCATCAAAGCATTAGTCCGATCATCCCAAAGATACTCATGCAACAAATTAAATTTTGTTCCATTTACTACTTAACATCACTATTAAGGAACATTCTTAACCACTTTAGAAATCTTTGCAAATTCTTAAAACACACCAAAAGTCTGTAAAACCATGTCTTGCTTGTAAATCAATAGTTTGAACATGTAATTATATGTATTAACATCTTAAATTATTGGTGAACCTCACTGAAGCCTTTGGACATATATAAACATATTTATTCACTTTTCTTCTAAAGCTCAACCACATAGTCAGCACCAAAAGAAGCAAATAAAACACAAAATCAATCTTCATTACACACTTAAACGAAGTACAACATGTAAACTCAGGAATTTACTATTACTTTTTATTTAGAACTCTTAACTGCAATTGTCAACACCCATACAGGAAGTTAATTTCAAATTATATTAATATAACTCAACTTCACCCAAACATTACAAAATTCAAGTATCAAGAATCAAAATTACAGAATCATTCATATATGCACCTTGCACTCATGAAAATAACCCATACACATCTAGTCATCACACCCACAACACAAACCAGCAGCAACCAGGAGCAGAGAAGCACAAAATTGCGGAAATAAAAACAGTTCAAAAAGGAAATCTCATAGTTTGGATTAGCAACTTTCTTAATGGAAAAACCCCAAACCACCTAGAGCATTTCGGATTTCTCTCATTCTCGCCGGAAATCGAAGAAGCAAAGTGGGAAACAAGAAGAGGAAACTCACCTAATTTCGATTCTGAAGTTGCAGTAGCGTGGGAATCAGAAGGAAACGTAGAAACATGAGAGTGAGAGAGAGAGAGCTGGGACGACGTGCAAAGAAACAGAGAACGGAGAGGGTGAGAAAATGATGGTGATGCTGTTTGGGATAGAGTAGGGAAATCGGTGAAGATAAGAGGAAGGAGATTGATAGATGTTTTAGGTGGTGAAAGGAAGGAATTTGTGATGAAGTAGATGAGCATGAAGAAGATGAAGTAGAGAAGAAGAACGACAATTTTATTTTGGATTTGAAGGGGGCGGCTGTTAACAAGCATGTGCAAGGGAAAGTATATATATGGTGAAGAGAGAAATCTAGGTTTAAGGCCCATGGGAAAATTACAAAAACAAGCCCTAAGTTTAGAATACTATCATTTGAACAAACAAACAAAAATAAATGTTTGGAATACTATCAAATAAATAAGGAAAAGAAATATGATGATGGTCATATTAATTTCGGGGAATGGTACCACACTTTATATATAAGAGAGGGAATTAGGTTTATAAAGATGAAATATTAAGGTTAGGATTTACAAGAATTACCAAAAAGACTTCACAACTTTGACATATATTTTCTTGATTCATTTTTCATTTAGAACATTGAAATCAAAAATATTGAAATCACCTACACTAATCATATTGTTATAAATAAATGATATTACAGTATCCCATGTCAATACTATTAATATATGGTAAGTGAAAAAGTTACCTAACCATTCTAATTTATTTTAATTTAAATTCATGATTTTATAACATTCTAAATAAAATTTCCTAAAACAATCTATTAATATTATGTTCATAAACATCTTAAAATTTAAATTAATTCCCAATTAATTTCTTTCTTAATCTTAACAAATTTCTTAAAAAAAATGTTGAATTATCTAAATTCATTTGCAAGACTTTTCAATATCTACATTTACAACTGGCAATAATATTTTATTACTTCTTTTTCCTCAATTTTAGTATTTTATTAATTTGTTTTATAATAAAAAAATTAGGATGTTACATGAAGCTTGTGTGGTGGTATTTCAAAACACTTGATTATGTTAAAAATTTTGTGTCATATTCTTCAAGTTCAGCACTATCTATATCAGTCTTGTTGATTGAATCTGAGGTGGGTAGGTGGTAGAATTGTTAGGCAAAAGTGATAAGATATAGTCCTTTATTGCCATGTATTAATATGAAATGGTGAGTAATGCAATTGGGTACCTCATTTATATGTAGTGGAGAAGTATTCATTTTTCTCCCAAGTAAAATTGACAATTTTCTTCCACCACTTATGAAATAGTATGGTTTTCTTGAAAAAGTCAATTTTCACCAAGTCCTTTCAATGAGATGAAACCAAACACAACTTTTTTTCTTCTTGATGTTCAACAAAACCTCAATATTGACTCACCTCCACTGTTGTAGGAAGAGTCAACCTTAAAAGGGATTATTATTTAGGGAGAAGGCCCAAAATGATACATAACTATTGGTCAAGGAACAAAAATAATACATAACTATTCCAAGGTACACAAATGATACTCAACTATTGAGCATGAGATCAAATGATATTTTCACTAATATAACAATACGATTAGACGTGAAAAGTTCAAAATGCCCAGACCATGTAGGATGTGGATGCAAAATTGATCCATTTTGTATATTTCAGGGGCAAAATTGATCCCAAAAAAACTATAGGGGCAAATTTGATCTTTAACCCTATTTATTTTCAATAGCTCATAGCCTCATATGTTGAGAAGCATTTAAAATGACTTTATATACCATTTATCTATTAACGTATAAAACTTGTGTTTTAATAGTCATAAATCTATTTACGTACATTAACTCGCATGCCAAGGTGAAAGACTATTCAGATATTGAAAAGGACGAAGGTGCAAAACTAGCCACCATAAATTTTCAAATGGACAACTTTGGCACCCCTAAATTGGACGGGGCAAAACCGTACATTATAAATAAAAATAGGACAAATTTAGCCTCGTCGTTAACTTGAGGCAAACAGAAGTTAGTGTTTGCGTGGGGCCCACCTTCATTAATCTACGTGGCAATACAATCAGCAAATGAAAAAAATCCAGCATGACAAATTTTCTTCGGAAAATTAAATATAGGTCCCTTATAAGGGACTTAATATTAGAAAAGTCCCCCTAACAAGGGAAATTTAAGTAAAGTCCCTTGGGACTATACTTTAATTATTTCTGAGCACGTGGGCCCCACAGATAATATTAAAATAATATACCCTCCCCCACCCCTTCTCTCCCCCTGTCTCCTGTCTCCCATCTTCTCCTTCTTCGGCTGCTCAATCTGAAAAGGGCGAAAATTTTCCTAATTTGATCGGAGGACTACCAAAATTGGGGCATGATTATGTACAGTGGACAAAAAGTCCGGAAGAATAATGATGGTATACAGCGAGCTATTTCCAGTGGCAAGCTTCAGGAGGCAAATAACCGAGTCACTTCTCATCAGATACACCAAGTTCGGCAAGTTCTTTGAGGAAAAGGAAAAGAACTTACTAATTTCTCGAAGTTGAATGAAGGCTTGGAGTCAGTCAAATAATATATATTTATGCAGCAATCAAGTTAAATTTGCATGTTTCAGTGAGCATCTGCAAATTCCCGAACAAGGCGCTTTAGAACTCTGCCACCCTTCCCCCACCGTCCATGTCTCACACTAAGCCTATGTTTAGTGACAACTTAGATTTTATCATGACTTCTTTGACCTGGGCTTTGCAAATTGATGTCAGCAATAGAGTTTTAATATAATAAAATTGAAGCTGCAGATTCAAGCCTATCCTCGTGAGATTGGGCCCGAAGAAGAAGAAGATGGGAGAGAGAAGGGGTGGGGGAGGGTAGATTATTTTAATATTATCTGTGGGACCCACGTGCTCAGAAATAATTAAAGTATAGTCTTAAGGGACTTTACTTTAATTTCCCTAGTTAGGGGAACTTTTCTAATATTAAGTCCCTTATAAGAGACCTATATTTAATTTTCCCAAGAAAATTTGTCATGCTGGATTTCTTTCATTTGCTGACTGTATTGCCACGTAGATTAATGAAGGTGGGTCTCACGCAAACACTAACGTCTGTTTGCCTCAAGTTAATGGCGAGGCTAAATTTGTCCTATTTTTATTTACAATGTACGGTTTTGCCCCGTCCAATTTAGGGTGCCAAAGTTGTCCATTTGAAAATTTAAGGTGTCTAGTTTTGCACCTTCGCCCTATTGAAAATAACACACATAATTTTGCTCATTGATTGGTTCTAATAATTGATTATTAAAATCTATCATGGAGAATAATTGATTATTAGAAATTAAAACTTAGTATAATGATAATCATTGGCCCCTTCATTATAATCAATATGCACACTTTTTGCACACCAAGGTTCAAAAAATCGGACCGGACGTCCAACCGGTCAAGTTACTGGTTTAAGGGTTATTGGTTCAACCGTGGTTTAACCGGGTCAACCTCGTAATAATAAAATAATAATTTTTAATGTTTTCAAATACTTAAATGTAAGAAAATATATACATAAATAAGATAGATGTTAAATAGTGAAAATAATATAATGCCAAAATAGACAAAAACTAAAAATAGTAAAATACATTCAGTCAATGTGATATTTGCAAATAATTTGGAAATTAAAAACATTTACAAATTGATCTGGAATGTGAAATTAAGGTTGAAGAATTTTTTTTATCTAGGAGCTAATTATTTGTCAACCTATAAAACATTTTCTTATAAAACATTTTCTGATATTTTTACTTATTTTTAAAAATGATAGGAGTTACAGTTTTCATAGGTTAAAAGAGGCCCAGCCCAAATATATCAACTAAACCCTAAATTATATTGCATTAGCAGCCGCATGTTTGCTTTTCAGCATCACATTCATCTGTCAACATTCCATCTCTATTCTCAAACAGCCTTAAGTCCTTAACCTTGTTTGCTTTCAAGACTTCAACGATTGATAATACAACATTTAGATCTTCTCGTCATAGATGAAAATGCCTTCAAGTCTCAGGTTTCTCTTCGTTTTTTTCTGGTCCTCTCGTCTTCTCCCTTTTCTTTTTCAGCCTCTATCGATAAACGTCATCCTTCTCAAAACCGGTAAACGCGCCACCCGCCCGGGTTTCCCGAGTCAACGACGAGCCTGGCGGTTTAACCCGGAAAAGGCCGGTCTGATGCTATCCCCGGGCTAACATGCAGATCGGACCGGATGCCTGAGCGGTTCACCCGGTTTTTTAAACCATGTTGCACGCTGTAAAATAATGTCTATCAGTATTAATTCCTATATTCAATTTGAATATAAATGCTTTAAGTGAGACATTTATGATGCTGATATAAGTTCCTCTCTCTTTTTATTAGATACACACACATTAGGTAATATATATGTCATACTAAATTTGTAATTTATAATCATAGGAAAATTTTGACATGCATAATATGACATTAATGTTGTAATGTAAATTTAACCGTAAAATGATTAATATACAAACATGAAGCCACCTACTAATTATTCACAATAAACATGTTCTTGGAGAAATACCTAATGGTAGTATATAGCAACATTAACTTATCTCAAGTATTCATTGCTACGAAATAGGCAACATGTATACTGTTGTTAGAAATAACCATAAAAAAGAGCAACGACATCACAAATTGTAATGTCTCAATATTTTAGATTTAACATCATTTCTGTAATGGTTGTCTTCATTCGGTTCAGGAGCTCCATCATAACCTTTTCTTTTGCTCTCTCAGACCACAATATTCTGGTAGTTGAACCTCAAGATCATTTTCCCAGAAGTGTTAATTTTGTAATGTGTTTCATGACCTCCTTTTCGATCTCTTGTCAAACAACTCATATAACATATGCTTAAAAACTGTCTTGAAATTTAGAAAATTAAAAAACACTATTGCAGATCATAAAAAATATAAAACCACCCAAAATCAGAATATGTTGTAGGGTGAACAAAGAAGAATAAACTCAATTAGCATTAAAACTGAAACTCACCTTTATTGGAATTAAAAAAGCTCCCACAAAAGTGCACCTTCCAAACATATTGTTCTGATTAATGGAGGTTGAATAATCTAGATCATAGCAACTACCCTTGAATTGGTGCAGGTAATCAGCAAGCTTGTCAAAATCCAATGGGCTACGTATCCTTTGAGTATATATATTGGGCACCAAAGTTAATTAGTAGCACAAGAAGCTAAAACATACATCAAACTCCACTCAAACATACACTTGACATTGAGTCTACCTTCTCAGCCCAAATCACTTGCACCAATTCAAGGGTAAACGGTAACTTCAAAATATTATTACTGATATGTGGCAAAAAGTGTATTAGTTAGATTAAAAACATGACTTATCTTGGTTAATTTACCATCATCACAACCACCTCCAACTCCTTTTACCCTGATAAATCCCCTCACAATGATCCATCAAACACAGAATTCACTAATTTTTTTTTAAAAAACATATTCAGATCCAGAATTTAGAAAGGGAAGAAGACAAATCATGTGATGTTGTTTGTATAAAGAGAAATGTTGTTTGTAGCATTAAGTGTAACAAAATCATTGTGTGTCACATGTTTGGGTGGCTCATCGGAGATAAAAACCTAAGATTACACGAAAAAAAACAACCAAGAGAAAGAGAAAATAACTAATCGAGAAAAATTCAAAAATAGAAAAGGGAAAAAATAAACATAGAAGAATTTAATTAGTGGCATACGTGAGGTTGAGATTGAAAAACTGAAACTTGATATGTCAAATAGCTTGATTCTAACTATCTGTCGAGCTCCAAATTATGAGTTTCCCCATCTCAGAAATCCACAGCAATAACCCATGACTCATTCCTGTCATCAAAATAAATAATAAGCAATCTATTAATAATTTCCTAACATATTTAGTTTAGTTAGTAGCTATTAAATTGTTAAACAGGACTCATGAAGTTAGGATATTGGTATGTGCATGAAACGTTGCAACATGATAAGTTTCGATGTACTCTTAGGTTGTATTTTAAAGTGTCATTGCCTTATTTTTACTTCCATTAAACATTTTGTAAACTCAACTATTTCTCATGTACTTTCATGCTTTATGAGCATCAACTTTGACTAAAAAGTCTAAATGATCTATTGTTTATGATGATTATGTCATGCTTTATGGAGTCTAAAAAATAACTATACACTCTACCATCATCATGTAAACCAATAAAAAGGAAGTCAAAGTACAATGGAACTTTTTTTTTCTTATTTTAATGATTGAAGTTTGCAAAAAAAAAGTAAGATGTGGTCAGATTAATTGTTACTTGAACACTACTTATGATGCTAGCCTACACAGACCAATTTGATCAATTCATCGAGAAAGATTAAATTTGTAGATGACAAAGCAATAATTTTCATAACATTTTAGTAGCAAGGTGGGGCATACCCAGCTATAAATATGTTGAGCATGACAGTGGCTCCCACTGCAGTTCCACCAAGCACTCCCACCAGCATTAAAATGAAGAGTCGGCCATATTATTATCCTTATTAAGTTATTACTATGATAAATCTAGCTTTGTGATGTATTTGAAATGCGTGGCTGTCACCCAAGAGGGGGGTGAATTGGGTGAGGGAATAAAAACTTTAACTCTTTTCGAAAGACTGCTTGTGCTTGATGATGATGTTAATAAGTAATGGTATGCACAAGTCAGTATGTTATGTGATGCAAAATAGAATGTTTAAATATAAATTTATGCACACACAGATTTATCCTGGTTCGGTCACCCAGACCTACATCCAGTCCCCAGGCTCCACCTGAGATTTCCAATCCACTATTCTTGTTTAAACCGGGCACAAGAGAAGCCTTTACACTTTAGGTTTTACGAACACGGGTTCACCTAACAACCCACAGGTTTTACAACGGGCTCACCTGCAAACCTTTACAACCACAAGTTTTGCGGGCTAACTTGCAACCTATGGAGATTTAGAGATCCTCTAAATGCTCCCCCTTACAAATGTAAGATAACAATTATGTTCACTCTATGAACTGATTGTGATAAACACTTAAGTACAAATGACTCTCTCTAAGAGTAGATGATGTTACTAACTTAAGTACAAATGAATGACTCTCTAATGATATTACAAATCTGAATCTGAGAGTAGTAGAAGATGAGAGGAATGTAGAATACAATGTTTCAAACAATAGGCTCTATTCTCTCTCTTGTCTTCTGAATATAGATGTTCCTTTTATACTCGGCTATAAAGCTTGGGCGGCAGGTTGAATTTGTCCGTTTGAATATAACCGTTAATCCCATGTTACCGCTTGCCCATTAAATGCTTCATCAATGCATAGCAGAGTTGACTTGCTTTATCTCTGAAAAGTAGTCCTGGCACCTCTGCTCTGACATAAGCATTCTGACACTGCATCTCTGAATGTTCTGACATTCTGATTGCTTGCGGAAGCAACTTCTCATCCGGAAGCAACCTTACTTAGTGTGCTGCACTTGAACGTTAGTTTAGCAATATAAGCACATAGTCTCATGCAGTGGGTGTTCCCTAAGTCTAAGGTGTATCCGGAAGCACTTCTTCATCCGGAAGTGATTCCACTTGATGGAGGATCTAGCTCACAATCACTTACTCTCGCTCAGTGTATTTTCATTCCAACACTCAGCGCTAGTCACTAAGCTATCGGAAGCACTCTTACTTGACGTGGTGAACTCACTGACGCTTAGGGTTATATTTCTTTTATCAGCCTGTCCCAGTCTAAGTCTAACTGGAAGCAATTTTACTTGATGAGGCTGATTCACTGACGCTTGGGATTATATTACCTCCATCAGTCTGTGCCAGTCTAAATCTATCAGGAAGCACTTTTACTTGACGAGATAAACTCACTGACGCTTGGGGTGATATCTATTCTATCAGTCTGCGTCAGTCAAAGTTTAACAGGAAGCAACTTCACTTGACGTTGCATTTTCACTGACGCTCGGGGTTATATCTAATTTATCAACCTACGCCAGTCTAAATCTAACAGGAAGCAATTTCACTTCCGATTGAGACATAGCTTAGTCTTAAGGTTTTGTGTACCTAATGCTCATGGACTAAGTTATTTTCCCAGTGATTTACTTGCTGCCGCTGGGGGATGAAAGCATTCATCCGCGTGCGTAAGTCCTAATCTATCCGAAAGTAAATCCTCATCCGGAAGCACTCTTACTTGGGATCCTATGTTAACCTATTGCTTCCTAGGCACTTGGTCTAATCCTTTATATTTTAGTCTTCATCAAAACTTAAGATTCTAACATTCTCCCCCTTTTTGATGATGACAAACCTAGTTCTATCAATTAAGTTCCTAAGGAAGGATTAGCAAAAGAGTAAAAGCAATGGATAAGAACAAGTAACTTGAACAACTATTATTGACAAGTAGGAGTTACAAGTCAGAGTATACATCAAATAACATTTACAAGTAAGGAACATCTACAAGTAATTAACACTAAGCAAGTATGAAAGTATGCATGAAATCAATTCAAAGAAAAATTTCTAAGTTAAAAGAAAATTTTGGATTGGGGGTTTATAGTTTGTGTCTCTTTTTCCTCTCCCTCTCTTTTTGCCTCTCTTCATTTTCTTTTTGTAGTTGGGCTATCTTGGCCTCACGCTCACTCTGGTCTATCTGGGCAATGATCTCTTGAAGCTCTTTTTCTGCCTTTTCCCTTCTGAGCCTCTCTGACTCGACAGACTCCTCGAATGCCCTTTTTAGGTTCTCTACTTCTTCATACCCAGGGAACCCAGTAGCATCGTCGAAGTAGAGGACCTCTCCATTGGGATAGTGAACAGCCCGGATTTTCACATTCCATACAGGGAAGTTGGGATCCTCCTCAACTTCCTGGGCTTTCCTTTTTCCTTTCCCTTTGCTCTTACCTTTGCTCTTGCTAATTGGAGGAGTGGGCAAGGCACTTGCTCTTTCAGCATCGAGGCAAGCCATCTGACCAAAGGATAGCTTGTCTGTGAATCCAAACTTCTCAAATTCCTCAGGAGTCATGTCTTCAATCTCCAATTTGACTTCCTTCAGAATTGGAACCGCTTGAACCACTGGATTTTCTTGCTCAACCTGGGCAGACGAAGTCCCTTGCTCAGGTAGGTCAGATGGAGTCTCTTCCTCAGACTCATCAGATTCAGTGGTGGCAATTAACTTCCTGGCACGTTTCCTAGCAACGGCCTTCTTTCTGGTCTCACTGAATCTGGTTGCTGGCTCAGTCGAGGGAGGAGGATCAGAAGATTGCTCAGATGAAGGGATCTCAGACTCTTGCCCAGAGGATGCAGGAACAGGCTTGGCTATCACAATGGGAGGATGGTTGGGTCTCTTCAGTCCCCACTTCATCATGATTTCCTCAACCATCTCTCTACTTGTTTTAGTTGGAGGAGGCTCTGATGATGACTCAGGTTGTGAGGATTGTTCATTCTGCTCAAATACAACCATCTCCAAATGTGATCCTTGTTCATCCGTTCTCTTCTGCTGCATGAAACGGATGGCCTCTCCTCTTATGAGGCTTTCGGCACCACTCAGCCTCTGAGACTCAAATGCACGACGCAGGGCGGCCGTGATGTCTTCATCAATCCAGAGTGATGGCTGGCTGAGAACATCCCTTGTTGCCATACTTAGGCGAAGAGTAGACATAACATTTCTCCCCCTTTTGTCATCATCAACAAGGGTGAGTGCCAGGGATGGAGTGGATGAGGAGGGTGGAGGTGGCTCAGGGCCAAATCTCTTAGGAGGGGAGGGTGAGAGGGTAGAGGTAGAGGATGTGGGAGAAGATAGGTGTTCTGGAGTTTGAGGAGGGTTGGGAAAGAGAACGGAGTTCCCTTCGAAGAAGGTAGGGTGGGTAAAGAGGCCATCAAAGGGGTAAGTGGATGAGTATTCTTTGTAGGCGGTGGAGTCTGGGGTGAAAGGTAAGCGGTCATTTGAGAGTGGTTGAAGGCGAGGATAGTCTCTGAGGTATATTTGGCTGAGAGGGTGAATGGCAGTGTGGAAACCAAGTTCCTCGGCCAGAGGGTTGGTTCTTGGTCTAGAGTTGGGGTTGATAGATTCAGAATGGGGGAAAGGTTCGTTTGAAAAGCGGAGTGGAGAGCGTGTAGGGGCTCCAGGTCGTGAGAGAGTGGGTGATTGGCGTGGAGAGTTGTGAGGTGAGTCTTGGGTTTGCTGGTCATAGGTAGGTGAAGGTTGGGATTGGTTGTCATTGTTTGGTGATGGTGAGTGTTGCTGGTCATTTTGTGGTGGTGGTTGAGGTTGTTGAGTGTTAGGAGGAGGAGGTGGGTTTTGAGGAGGAGGAGGAGGAGGAGGTGGTAGGTTACCTTGAGATGGTTGGGGAATTTGTAGGTGTTGGAGAATGAGATCCAACTTTGCATCCACCCTGGCAAGGTGATTCTCCAGCTGTCCTACTCTGTCCTCGAGCCGCTGGATCCGCTCCCCTTGGTGCTGGAAACCAGCTTCACACTCAGCACGGAGAGGACCCACCAAGGACTCAGGCAATCTGAGGAGAAGCTCTTCCTTTACTTCCTCGGCAAAGGCCTTAACAGAGGCTGGCACTCTTGCAATACGGCTTGGCCCAGCATGGGAGTCAACTTCCTGATCCCCTGCTCCAGATGCAGAGGGGGCTGAAGTGCCAGAAGCACTAGTGGCTTGTGAACCTGAGCGAGTGGGCTTAGGAGGCTTGAAGTACTTGATGCCCATCTTCGCAATATTGGTTGCTCCCACAGGCTTACACTTGACATTCTCTTCCTCCACAGCAGATGTAGCCTTGATCAGATGCTTCTCAAGGAGGAAGGCAATGATGGTGGGATAGGGAAGATGGCCAGACTTGTCATTGGTCAACCATCTCTGAAGCTCTAAGCAGATCAACTGGCCAGGATTGATAGGTTGTTGTTTGAGAAGCCTGGGGAACCAAGGGTTGTCAATGTTGGCGAACTCATTGAAGTTACTCCCTTTGTGAGTCATCATCCGGGAGTAAACATAGTACAGCAGTCTGTATGAATCAGACATTTTGGACACCTTTTTGTCATCGGTGCCATATAGTGTCACAAGATCCTCCTTGCTGTACTTGTGCGCCACTGGATATAGCCACTCATTCATGCTTTCATCCGTTATCCCCATTAACTCATTCAGCGTCTTCCATGTGAACCTGAAGGTTCTCCCCCTTACTGTGGCCGAGAAGGAGAGTTTGTGGATTTGCTCTTTTCCATCAACCTTCCTGTACTTGGCCCTGCCAGAGAGGGATTGACAGAAGACTCGCAAGACGTTGACGTTGTAGTTCTGGTTGATGCCCAACCAAGGCATATACTTCTCCAAGTAAGGGCGTAGTTGGGGAAACCCTAGTTCATCCATCTTGTCCAGATCGATGAACAGGCCATGGTTGAGTACGGGAGTGGATGTCTCAAATTTGGCGGTCACACTCTCCAATGCCCCATCTCTATATACTGTGGGATCATCTTCTTCGACCCTCTGCCTCTTGGAGGAAGGCTCCTCAGCAAATTGAACCTTCTTCTTCTTTCCTTTTCTCTGAGCATCCCTCTCTTGTTCAGAAACCACTACCTGTTCTACTCGACCAGAAGTCCAGGCTGACCTTGAATGTTTTCATCCTGCCCTGGTGTTTGCCCAGAAACTTCACGATGTTCATGTTGTTCATCGCGATGTTCTTCATGATGCCCAGATTTACCAGAGTGCTTGTGACTTGATTTCCCAGATTTCGACTTGTGTTTCTTGGATGAAGAGGTTTTCTGGGTAACTGGGTTGGATTCATGCGAACCGGCCATTTTTGTATCAATGTTGTGGTAAATAGAGATGAAATGCGAGGAGTATATAGAGAAAAATGAAGAACACGATGAAGAAGATGGAGTAAATTTTCAGAGAAAAGGTGCGAGTGAAAATGATGTAAGTAAAAAGTGAAAGTGAAAAATGACATCTATTTATAGATAAAAATTTCTGAGGATAAAATGGGCATCTTCTTTCAAATTTTCACACATTGGGTAACGTAAGTTTTTAAGTTGGAACGACACACCTGATGACACGTGTTGCTTCAATTAGTCAGAGAAGGCACAACGTTTCATAGAGGAAGTTGAAACGTTTTCTGAAGTGATGTGTCCTTTGGTCTGGCACTGGCGCTCTCTTGACTTGATCATCTAGTGTCAGCGAGTGATCATCCGGAAGTAGTTTTGCTACTGGTTGAAGTGGTGCTCTTGATCACATTGAGTTATCATCCAGCGCCAGCAAAAGAGTATCCGGAAGTGATTTTGCTTCCGGTTGGACTCACTTAAGATTTAACATTGTGGGGGACCTTTTTGGACTTCCTCACAGCTTCAATATTAGTGTCAGGAGAAGAAGCAACAGTGTTGAGAGTTATCTTTCTTTTCCATCATCATCCTTGTCATTGAGGGCCAAAAGGAGTATCAAGAGAGAGATCTTCCATTGATTGATTTAGTATGACTAAACATCATTTGTATTGTGATGAATGTCAATTCTTTCTTTCCCTCCTTGTTGCCTTTTGGTGACGAAGCTCTAACTCTAGATCCCTAGTATGTCATTCAAGTGAGAAAAGAACAGACTTGCACGATCAATGACTTTTGTGCATTAGGAAGCAGACATGAGGGACGACTCATCGAAATATGACAATTATCTCAGCTGATGATAGTCTTGAATCTTGTTGTTGCTTCCAGTCTTCTTTCCTACAGTATATCAAATAACCCCTTTTTCTCTTCTTTGAGGCAAGAGGAACTCTTGATCTTTCCTGCACAAGTAAGGCACTGGAAGGGAGTTTTGGTACCCATTTGTACTTGGGTCCTACATGGTTAGCGCTGGACCTTACTTGTCCTTTGGGGATCCATGCATATTTGTTTCTCACATTTAAATTTCTTTTAAAATTGCATGAGTGAGAAATATGACCTGTTCTACCACAATAATAATAGACAATAGGATGATGTTCAGAATAAGATTTCTTGTCATTATTGTGTTGGTCAGTTTTCTTTTCAAAGACACTATGTTTGTTAACTTTTGAAATCTCAGAGTCTTTTGAAAATTCTTCTTTTAAGAATGGAACTGTGGACTCCTTGGTTGTAGAAAGAATAAGTTCCTCAAGTTCCCTATTCCTATTTCTCAGGCCTAGAACTTCTTTTGCAAGTTTACAGAATTCAATATGTAACTCATTATAAATGTCTTGCAATTTAGAAGGTTCAGGTTCAGGTACCTCATTTTCTTCAGTTTCTGAATCTTCTAGGCATGGATTGATACTCTCTTCGCTGATGCTAGCTTCCACTACATCACCGTCCAGTAGCTCATCAAAGGTGGATTCACAGGGAGCACATAATGAGCTTTGGACAGCCTTAACTTCAAGAAATTGATTAGAAGCATACATAGCATCAAGAGTATTCCAAATATCTATAGCCCTAGAGCAATGTTTAATTTTCTGGTAATCATTATCAGATAAACTTTTGTGCAAAATTTGCATTGCTCTAAGGTTTAAGTAAAATAAACTTTTGTCCTCTTCTGTCCAATTTACTTTTGGTTTGAAATCAGAGTCCTTTTCAAAGACATCCCACATTTTGAAATCCGTGGATAGTATAAAACTTTTCATCCTTCCTTTCCATAAGTAAAAATCAGTATTTTCTAACACGGGTGGGATAGTATGGTCAAAACCTTCAAAACACATTTTGTACCCCAAGTCAGCCTAGGTCTTTGCACTTGAGATCGTTGGATCCTTTAAACAAGTGACCTTGCTCTGATACCAAATGAAATGCGTGGCTGTCACCCAAGAGGGGGGGGTGAATTGGGTGAGGGAATAAAAACTTTAACTCTTTTCGAAAGACTGCTTGTGCTTGATGATGATGTTAATAAGTAATGGTATGCACAAGTCAGTATGTTATGTGATGCAAAATAGAATGTTTAAATATAAATTTATGCACACACAGATTTATCCTGGTTCGGTCACCCAGACCTACATCCAGTCCCCAGGCTCCACCTGAGATTTCCAATCCACTATTCTTGTTTAAACCGGGCACAAGAGAAGCCTTTACACTTTAGGTTTTACGAACACGGGTTCACCTAACAACCCACAGGTTTTACAACGGGCTCACCTGCAAACCTTTACAACCACAAGTTTTGCGGGCTAACTTGCAACCTATGGAGATTTAGAGATCCTCTAAATGCTCCCCCTTACAAATGTAAGATAACAATTATGTTCACTCTATGAACTGATTGTGATAAACACTTAAGTACAAATGACTCTCTCTAAGAGTAGATGATGTTACTAACTTAAGTACAAATGAATGACTCTCTAATGATATTACAAATCTGAATCTGAGAGTAGTAGAAGATGAGAGGAATGTAGAATACAATGTTTCAGACAATAGGCTCTATTCTCTCTCTTGTCTTCTGAATATAGATGTTCCTTTTATACTCGGCTACAAAGCTTGGGCGGCAGGTTGAATTTGTCCGTTTGAATATAGCCGTTAATCCCATGTTACCGTTTGCCCATTAAATGCTTCATCAATGCATAGCAGAGTTGACTTGCTTTATCTCTGAAAAGTAGTCCTGGCACCTCTGCTCTGACATAAGCATTCTGACACTGCATCTCTGAATGTTCTGACATTCTGATTGCTTGCGGAAGCAACTTCTCATCCGGAAGCAACCTTACTTAGTGTGCTGCATTTGAACGTTAGTTTAGCAATATAAGCACATAGTCTCATGCAGTGGGTGTTCCCTAAGTCTAAGGTGTATCCGGAAGCACTTCTTCATCCGGAAGTGATTCCACTTGATGGAGGATCTAGCTCACAATCACTTACTCTCGCTCAGTGTATTTTCATTCCAACACTCAGCGCTAGTCACTAAGCTATCGGAAGCACTCTTACTTGACGTGGTGAACTCACTGACGCTTAGGGTTATATTTCTTTTATCAGCCTGTCCCAGTCTAAGTCTAACTGGAAGCAATTTTACTTGATGAGGCTGATTCACTGACGCTTGGGATTATATTACCTCCATCAGTCTGTGCCAGTCTAAATCTATCAGGAAGCACTTTTACTTGACGAGATAAACTCACTGACGCTTGGGGTGATATCTATTCTATCAGTCTGCGTCAGTCAAAGTTTAACAGGAAGCAACTTCACTTGACGTTGCATTTTCACTGACGCTCGAGGTTATATCTAATTTATCAACCTACGCCAGTCTAAATCTAACAGGAAGCAATTTCACTTCCGATTGAGACATAGCTTAGTCTTAAGGTTTTGTGTACCTAATGCTCATGGACTAAGTTATTTTCCCAGTGATTTACTTGCTGCCGCTGGGGGGTGAAAGCATTCATCCGCGTGCGTAAGTCCTAATCTATCCGGAAGTAAATCCTCATCCGGAAGCACTCTTACTTGGGATCCTATGTTAACTTATTGCTTCCTAGGCACTTGGTCTAATCCTTTATATTTTAGTCTTCATCAAAACTTAAGATTCTAACAGTATTAGATAAGGTTGCTTGCTCTCAACCATTTTGATCCAAGTATCTGTATTTACAGACACTTGAGTTAGGCATCATTCCCAACAAATGATTTCCTACTCATCTATTAATCTCTAGGAATATATGATAAAACCAATTAGGGAATCCTATTAGAAGAGTTCCTATCCACAGAACATGCTATGTATAACTCTTAGATTAAATCAATCATCCAATATTCTGTTCAGTATATAAAGTTTTGGCTATCTGACTAATTTCAAATATTAGGTAATTGAAATCTTCATGGCTCACAAAAATTGAAGGTGAATATAAAAAACAATGTAGTGTGATTTCATCAAACACAGGGTCAATGTTTAACAAAAAATCAAAGGAAATTCAACTTTAATGGGAGACACTCAATCAGGAATGACACTCAAATACAAATTGCATGTCATCCACAATTCCATACCTGTGAAGCAATGGCTTGGGAAGGAACAATGTTGAGCACTCTAGTTTCAGAGAGGATTTGGATAATACTCTTAAAGTCTTCACATATAAGCAAGTCAATCCCGTATTAAAATCCCCACCAGTGTTTACAAAAAATTCACCTTCAAATATGGTGAATCAAATGTTCAATCCCGTATTAAAATTCCCACCAGAAGTGTTTGCAAAAAACTCACCTTCAAATATGGTGAATCAAATGTTAGCTATTCTCAAAAAAGAAAAATATGTCAACCCAACAAATTCACTTATACAACAAAGTTTGTTTCTTTTCAGTGATCATGTATGAGCGACAACAAAAGAAAAATGGACAACAAATAAATCTAATTATAATTATTATGTTGACCTGTCCATACCACATTAAGCTGGAAAACATTTTTAGCAAGTGCACCCCTTGATTACATACATCTTAAACCCTTTTTCAGATAATGACAAAACAAATTAGTGTTTAAACAAAGGAAAGAAGACCTCAAATAACAAAATATTTCTCAAAGCAAGCATGAGAGGATACAACAAATTAAAAAAGTTCAGAAATGAAGAGGGATTAAGAGATGAATCACCTCTCTCAAGCATATGAATGTCTCAATCTCCTCTACCTTAGCAAATTGTATCTCTCTCTCTCTCTCTCTCACACACACACACACTTTCTACATAGAATCCAAGGATTTGAAGGTAAAGCAACCCAGAATCGAAGCTTGGTCGGTGCATGTGTCAACGTTTGGGTTTGTTCATAAAAGAATAACAAAAACTTACAAAATAAAGAATCAGAAAAATAAGAAGCAGATGGAATCCTTACCATTTTTGCTTTTTCTTAATCTTCTTCTTTTCCAGAGATCTTGAGCAGCGAGAGGTTGAAGGAGATATAACCAAACACCAAATCATAAGCATGTTAGTGATGAGGGTGACCCATGGATGGAGATGAGATAATAAGTGGTGATGACACAAAGGATGGAGGATGGAGGGTCTGCCGTCTGCGTGTGAAGAAGAAGAGAACTGTGTTAATGAATTTAATACCAGAGGGGTTTGCTGTTGGGATGATAAGGTGGGGGATATGAAGGGGTGAATTGTCTTGGGAAAGAAGGAAGTGAGTTGTAAACGGTCAAGAAATAATTATAGGCATTAAAACTCCAAGTGTCTTGAGGAGAATTGTCTTGAGGAGAAGAAAACTGATTTGGGCCCAAGTGCCAGAAGCCCAACTCGGCCTATTATGTTGGGCAAGAGGAGATCACCCTTATCAAAGCCCAAGATGGCTTCCCCACTCACTAGAAAGAAACAAAGTGGCAGGACCCATAACCTGGTCTTTGTTAGAATCTTATGTTTTGATGAAGACTAAAATATGAAAGGACAAGTTAAACAGTTAAGAAAAATTAGGTTAATATAGAACCACAAGTAAGAGTACAACCGGATGTAGATTTACTTCCAGATGGACTTTGACTAGCACTCGCGGATGAAAGACTCATCCCCCAGCGGAAGCAAGTAATACACTAAGTCATAACTCAGTCTAGGAACATTAAGAGTATAAAATCCTTGAGACTAAGTTAGGATACAACCGGATGCAGGAATGCTTCCGGATGGTAAGTGACTAGCGCTGCCTGTTGGATTAGGCAACACCGAGCATCAGTGAATATGAGTCTAAGACAACTTAGATTTAGTAGGAGTACTTCCAGATGTGGAATTGCTTCCGGAAGTAAGAGAGCTTCCTTAGACAATTGAACTCCCACTGCATGTGATTATGTGTTGTTATACTACACATCCCATAGCATGAGTAAATGACACACTAAGTCACTTAGGAAGAATTAGATTAAAATCAAATCCTAAGTTAGAATACAACCGGATGCAGAATCGCTTCCGGAAGACTTAGAGTAAAATAACGAGACTTACGCTGACTATTGGAATAGACATCCCCTAGCGTCAGTAGACAATACACTAAGTCAGAACATAGTCCAAGTAAGATTGCTTTCCATAGCAAACAAGTTTCCCACAGCATGTATAGTTCTTACTGCACTTGATTATATATACTACTCTGTTGGACTAACAAGTATGTGCAGAACTTAGTTTTACTTCCGGATGCAAATGATCTTCCGGATGCAAATACTCTTGGCACTGGGACTCAGAGACTAACATTGCAGAGCAAGATTGCCGCTTCCGGATGAACGATGATCATCCGTCAGCAAGAGTACAAGAGTCAACGTCACATACTCAGAGGTCAGAATGCTTTTGTCAGAGTAGAGTTGTCAGAGTTGCTTTTCAGAGATAAAGCAAGTCAACCCTGCTAAGCATTAGTGACCGAACCAGGATAAATCTGTGTGTGGTTAGTTTGTCTTTAACACTCTTATTTCCAGCACCACACCACCATACTTGTGCAAAACATAATGTGTCATCTCCTTCCCCAAGCACAAGCAGTCAGTTTTTAAAAGAGAATTTTAACTTTTATTCTGCCACGCAATTCACCCCCCCTCTTGGGTGACAGCCACGCATTTCATTTGGTATCAGAGCTTGGTCACTTGTTTAAAGGATCCAATGATCTCAAGTGCAAAGACCTAGGCTGACTTGGGATATAAAATGTGTTTTGAAGGTTTTGATCATACTATCCCACCCTTGTTAGAAAATATAGATTTTTACTTATGGAAGGCAAGGATGAAAAGTTTTGTGCTATCCTCGAGTTTCAAAATGTGGGATGTCTTTGTAAATGATTCTGATTTCAAACCAAAAGTAAACTGGACTGAAGAGGAGAAAAATTTATTTTACTTGAACATTAGAGCAATGCAAATTTTGTACAAAAGCTTAACTGACAGTGATTTCCAGAAGATTAAACATTGCTCTAATGCTAGAGATATTTGGAACACTCTTGATGCTATGTATGCTTCTAATCAATCTCTTGAAGTTAAAGCTGTCCAAAGCTCAATTTGTGCTCCCCGTGAATCTACCCTTGATGAGCTATAGCAAGGTGATATAGAGGAAGCTAGCAGCAGTGAAGAGAGTTGATCTCTACCTAGAAGATTCAGAAACTGAGGAAATTGAGGTATCTGAACTTGAACCTTCTGAATTGCAAGACATATATAATGAGTTACATATTGAATTCTGTAAACTTGCAAAAGAAGTTCTAGGCTTAAGGAAAAAAATAGGAAACTTGAGGAATTTATTCTCTCTTCTACATCCAAGGTGTCCAAAGTTCCATTCATAAAAGAAGAGTTTTCAAAAGACCCTGAGATTTCAAAAGTTAATAAACAGAGAGTCTTTGAAAAGAAAACTGACCAACATAATAATGATAAGAAATCTCATTCTGAATATCATTCCATTATCTGTCATTATTGTGGTAGAACAGGTCATATTTCTCACACATGTAATTTTAAAAGAAATTTAAATGTGAGGAATAAATGTGTATGGATTCCTAAAGGACAAGTAAGGTCCAGTGCTAACCATGTAGGACCCAAGTACAAATGGGTACCAAAACCTCGTTCTAGTGCCTTACTTGTACAGGAAAGATTAAGAGTTCCTCTTGTACCAAAGAAGAGAACTTGTGGTGATATCACTGGTGCAATCGCTTGGTCAAATCATAAGCAGTGCACAACCACAAGGAACAAAGGTTCTGTTTCAAGGATGAGCCATCACAGAGTTCCACTCAACTATCCTGAGAAGAACAAGAGAGAGAGAATTCCTCGATCAACATGGAGAAAGCCTATGAATTTTGTCTCTCGTAAGGAAGTGCTTCAGGCCAAGGATAAGTATAGAAGATATCCTTGGGTAAGCAAGGGATCACTTAGGGTTGAAGCATGCGATAGTAAAATCTCCTATGCAAATGTTAGATGGAATTATTGAGATCTTACATCAAGCATCATGGATATGAACATTCTATTCCGTATAAAAGAAAGTGGTTCACAATGTTCATAGTCAACATGCTGTCATGATCAAAACCATGTGCATATAGTCATAGTTGATTCTAAATGGCATAAGCATAATCAATGACTCAAGTGCATGCGGACTTTACACTTCCTACAAACTGACTTGTCAGATCCAAGTTTGGAGACTGAGAAATGGGAAAAGGGAATTACTTGGTATTTTGTAGGAAAGAAAATCCAAAGGAACAACAATATTCAAGACCGTACCTGGTCTGGGCAATGAGTCACATCTGAATAAGCTGTTCTTCATGTTGGGCTCCTGGTGCTACTGCTCTTGAAATAGAAAAGATCAAGCACCGCCTGCCAAAATCAAGCAAGCTACTACTTGACGCAAATGTAGCTTTGGTGATGTCATTCTTACCCTTTCCCTTATTTGAATGATTAATTGGGTAATGAATGCATGTTTACTCATTTCATCGGCAATTGACATTTATGTATCTAAGGATAAACTTCAAATTGCTCTATGGAATGAATGTGAAGAATATGTAGCGTCTAACCACACATGATTGACTTAACAGTTTTCAAAATATAGTGATACTAGTATGATTTTCTTTACAAACCAGTGATGATCTTATTTTGAAAATGATCTAATCACATCAAATCCATTTTTGTTTGAAGTATCTGAATCTGTTTATGATAGTTATGAATATCTCATTAGTTTCAAGATTTCTGACACTTTAAACTAGAGACTTTCTCCAAAGTTATCATGGCTACCCTCTTTGGATTCTGATCCTCCTTAAACTTGCATGACAACCATACCTCATAATAGAATTAAATTTGTTCTATGATTCTTCATTTCATGTCATAACTTAAAAATTTTTTTCAATGGCTAAAGATACTATCCATAGCAATAAACTGACTGGCTGTGAACTCGAGCAATATTTTTCTTATCACATCTTAAGCTTCAATGATCTCAACTCAAGCTTGTGTTTTAAGTAGTATGTTGACACAGTTTATGAAAGCTTGAACGATGTGGATGTACAAGAGAGAATGTCAACGAATTTGCTCCTGATCAATATAAGAGAAACTGGCTGCACTGAAATGTTGAGGAAATCTCGCCAGTTATATATGAGCATTTCTATCCCTTACTCCTTCTATTGTAGATTTTAATAGATAGTCTCTCTTGTCAGACATACTTAAGAAGTCTTAAGAATTGCCTTGAATTAATTTCTGCAAAGGTCGATAAAACCAAAGGCAAATGACAATAGGATAGAAGCTTAAGTAAGATAGATAACCTGCCTGGAAAGAACTAGTAAGACTCACTATCCACTGGCAGCTGTGTATCCTGACACACTATCACAAGCCGAGTGCAATCTGAATTAAGTTCAAGGCTTGTTAATATCCTAAAAATAATGGGATCACATTAAGCATATTTGAAAGGACTTGAGATGAGATTTGAGAATTATTCTTATGATCATATGCTGAGAATTTGGTTGTTTTTGTAAACTTGATTTACTCTTAAAACTAAACAATTGTGTGGACATTAAGGTTTTTAAAATTTCATTATGTTGACATTCACATATCTTCATAATCTAACATGAACTAGGTATATTCATTGAATTATATTTGTTTATGAAACTCCGAAAATATGCAACCTGTTCGATACCCCTTGTGCTATCACATTGGTATTTATCCAAGAGAGTATGAATAGAGTTCATGACTTGATAGTGAAACTGAGAAATTGTGAACTAAATTTCAAAGTCTGTTTTCACATTATTGATACTTCTGTTTTACCAAATCAATCAGCAAGCGCGATATCTTAAGTTTATAATATTGTGCTGATTAACATGATCTTTGACTTGGGAAATCCTAAGCATGTCCATTAATGTTAACTCTTAAGCTCTCCACGGGCCATCCGGAAGCACACTTGCTTCCGCTAGCACTTGTTGGTCCCTTGGAAGGGGAACCATAAGGGTTGTTAATGTTAAATCTAAAGACCCTCACATCCGGAAGCGGATACACTTCCGGAAGCATGTGCAAGAATGGTTTCTCAACTACAGACATAGTTACCAAACAACCACTGAGGGTTGATCAATTTATCCTTATAAAGGGAAATTTGGGAATGTTAAAATGAAGTTTAATCTTCAGAAAACATCTGTGCTTAATTGTTAAAACCTGCCAACTGTGCTAACTTAGGCATCGAAGTGCCAATCTTTAGTTTTGTAGGTCCCCCAATGTTAAATCTTAAGTAAGTCCAACCGGAAGCAAAACCACTTCCAGATGCTCTTTTGCTGGCGCTGAGTGATGACTCAAAGCAACCGGGAGCGCCAGTGCCTGGGTAAAAGACACGTCACTTCACCAACTGTTTCATCTTCCTCTACAGGAAGTTGTGCCCTCCTCTGACAGTGTGAAGAGACACGTGTTAAAAGGTGCGCCGTTCCAACTTAAATGTTTACGTTTTCCCATGAACAAACGCATGTTTTCAATGAAGAGTCATTATGTGCATTTCATCCCTTGTGACATTGCATAAATAGGCAGCGGCATTCATTTTTCCCACTTCTCACACAAATCACACCCAAAACTTTCTGAAGCCATTCATCGCATTGTTCATCTTGTTCTTCATATTCATCCTGTTCATCTTCATCTTCTTCTTCTACATTTCTGCGCATTTCATCTCATTCACTCATTTAAACCCTAAACCCACTCAAAATGGCCGGTTCACACGAATCACACCAAGACACTAAGATAGCCACTGCCTCGAAGAAATCAAAATCAGGGAAATCTGGGCATTCGAAGTCTGGGAAATCTGGGAAACAGCCTGAACATTCTGGGCAATCTGGGCAACAACATGGACACTCAAAGAAAAGGGCAAGAAGAGGGTTCAGTTTAGCGAAGAGCCTTCATCCAAGCGACAGAGAGTGGAGGATGATCTGTTAGTATACAAGGATGGGCCGCTGGAGGCTGTTATTTCCAAGTTTGAAACAACAAAGCCCTACTTCTCACATGGGATATTCATTGACTTGGATAAAATTGAAGATCTGGGTTTTGGCCATTTGAAGGAACATCTCCAGAAGTACATGTGCTGGTTGGGGATCAACAATGAGTACAACATCAACGTACTCAGGGTGTTCGGCCAGTCTCTCACAGCCAAGGCTAAGTATAAGACGGTGAATGAGAAAGAGATCATTCGCAGAGTCATCTTTAAGGCCACAGTGAGGGGGAGGACAATCAGTTTTACTTGGAGAGATATCAACGACCTGCTCGGGGTCACTGAGGAAAGCATGAACGAGTGGCTCTACCCTGAAAAACTAAGTCAGGAGGAGCTTGAGAGAGTATATGAGACCAAGGGGAAGAAGGTCTCTGCCATGTCTGACTCCAACTGAGTACTTCAATATGTCTACTCGCGCTTGATGACTCATAAAGGGGGGAACTTCAACGAGTTCACCCAGCTAGACAAGCCATGGCTCCCCAGGTTCCTCACTAAGTAGTCAATCAACCCAGGGCAAATGATCAGTTTGGAGCTGCACCGGTGGTGTGAAACCAAGGACAAGAAACCTGGCCATCTTCCCTATCCTCAAGTCATTGCTTTCCTCCTGGAGAAATTCTTGATAAAATCCACTGAGGAAGCTGATAATGCCCAGTGCCTGCCCATAGGATCAGCAAATAACAGCAAGATGGGGATCAAGTACAACAAGCCGGCAAGGGCTACTCGATCTGGCTCTCAGGCTGGGAGTGCCTCACATACAACGGCTCCCTCAGTATCTGGCGCAGGGGACCAAGAAGTGGATTCTCATGCTGCTGGTCCTAGTCGTGCTCCAAGAGTGTCAGCTGCAATGAAGGCGTTTGCTGAGGAAGTGAAAGAAGAGATCATTTTTCGGCTGTCTGATCCTTTGATGGTCCCCTTCGTGATGAGTGTGATGCAGCCTTCCAGCACCAAGATCACAGGATCCAGGGTTTGGAGGATCGATTAGGACGAGTCGAGGATCAACTAGGACAGGGAGAGGCCAAATTAGACCTTATCATTAACCACTTCCAAATCCCTCAACCTCAAGCCAACCTACCACCACCTCCTCCTCCTAACCCACCTCCACAGAATGATCCATCTCCATCTTCACCCAGAAATGACCATCAAATCTCTGACCCTGACAACTCCACTCACCACTCACCATCTCCACACAACACCCCTCAAAACTCCCCTCGCCACTCCAACACATCTCACCATCAAAACTCTCCCAACCATTTACAATCCACCAACCGAACTATTCCAACCAGCTGGCCGAGCACCTTGGCTTCCACACATCCATTCACCCCCTCAGTCACATATACCTGAGAGATTACCCACGTCTTCAGAGGATACCTGAAAGAAATTTCTCTTCCACTTCCTATTCAGCTTCCTTCCCTTACCATGACCTATTCTCAGAGTCAACTGACTCCTGGTTCCCTAGCCCCACTCCTTCACCAGAAAACTCACCCCCTTCCTCACCTGAAAACTCACCACCCAGAATATATGGCCCTGAACCTCCACCCTCCACTTCACCCAATCCTTCCTCCCTGACCCTCGCCCTTATTGATGATGCCAAAAGGGGGAGAGAAATCCTATCTCAACCCTCTTTATGGCTAGATGAGGATATAGCTGCTGCCCTCCGCCGAGCCATGGATTATCAGAGATTGGGTAGTGTTGAACTTCTTATCAATGGGGAAGCCATCCGATTTATGCAACAGCAGTGTTCAGACGAGCAAAGGTCAAAATGGGCAATGGTATTGGTTGAGCAACCTGATGAATTCCCACAGCCTGAGCCTGAACCTGAGCCAGAGCCTTCATCCCCTGAGCCTCCTCCCTCTGTGCCTGGCCAAAACATACTTGAAGAGATTATGATGAAGTATGGGTTGAAGAGGCAAAACAATCCACCTATTGTGTTAGCCAAGCCAATCCCTCCTTCTAAGTCAACCTCTGCTCCTTCTCCAGCAATCCCTCCTTCTGAGCCAACCTCTGCTTCTCCTCCTCAGGTGGTCAGATACAGCAGATCAAGGAAGAAGTCCTGTGTCAAAAAGGGTACTAGTACTGCTGAGTCCTCTGAGAGTGAAGAGGAACCTCGTGGTCGCTCTGAGGATCATGAGTCAGAAAGGGTATCTCAAGTAGTTGAAGCATCTGAGCCCCAGTCCTCCACCCAAGCCCCTCCAGAAGAAATTCCTCCACTTGTGGAAGTTAAGTTAGAGGTGGAAGATATGACTCCCGAAGAATTTGAGCGCTTTGGTTACACTGATAGACTCACACAAGAGCAATTCTTCGTTCTGGATGCTGAGAGGGCTAAGGGTCAAAGGAAAGGGAAAGGCAAGATAAAGGGAAAAGGGAAAGCAAGTTCAAGTCATGCCGATGACCCCAACTATCCAGTGTGGAATGTCAAGGTCAGAGCCATCCATTATCCCTATAGATCCATGCCTATCTTTGACGCGCCTTTTGGAGAATTTGCTGGGCTTACTGAAGTCAGTGACCTGAAGAGGGCTATTGATGCATCCCTTGAGTCAGAGAGACTGAGAAAGGCCAGAGCCGAGGCAGAGCTTCAAGAATTGCTTGCTTAGATTGACCAGAGTGAGAAGGTTGCTCAGTTAGCCAAAATGCAAGAGGAGTGTGATCAAAGACAAAAAGAGAGGGAAAGGAAAAAGAGACACCAACTGTGAACCCAAACCCTTCATGCATTTTAACTTTGAAATTTTTCCTTTTCATATTTTCTTTCATGCATAGTTATCTAGCATACCTGTATCTATCTTCCTGTTTATAAATGTAACTGTTTTATTATTAATGAAGTTTGCCTTTGAGTTCATATGTGCGTTCTTATTTGATTAACTCCTTTAATATGAACTTAATTAGATAACTTAGTTTGTCATCATCAAAAAGGGGGAGAATGTTAGAATCTTAAGTTTTGATGAAGACTAAAATATGAAAGGACAAGTTAAACACTTAAGAAAAATTAGGTTAATATAGAACCACAAGTAAGAGTACAACCGGATGTGGTTTTACTTCCGGATGAATTAGGACTAGTGCTCGCGGATGAAAGACTCATCCCCCAGCGGAAGCAAGTAATACACTAAGTCATAACTCAGTCTAGGAACATTAAGAGTATAAAATCCTTGAGACTAAGTTAGGATACAACCGGATGCAGGAATGCTTCCGGATGGTAAGTGACTAGCGCTGCCTGTTGGATTAGGCAACACCGAGCGTCAGTGAATATGAGTCTAAGACAACTTAGATTTAGTAGGAGTACTTCCGGATGTGGAATTTCTTCCAGAAGTAAGAGAGCTTCCTTAGACAATTGAACTCCCACTGCATGTGATTATGTGTTGTTATACTACACATCCCATAGCATGAGTAAATGACACACTAAGTCACTTAGGAAGAATTAGACTAAAATCAAATCCTAAGTTAGAATACAACCGGATGCAAAATCGCTTCCGGAAGACTTAGAGTAAAATAACGAGACTTACGCTGACTATTGGAATAGACATCCCCTAGAGTCAGTAGACAATACACAAAGTCAGAACATAGTCCAACTAAGATTGCTTCCCATAGCAAACAAGCTTCCCACAGCATGTATAGTTCTTACTGCACTTGATTATATATACTACTCTGTTGGACTAACAAGTATGTGCAGAACTTAGTTTTACTTCCGGATGCAAATGAGCTTCCAGATGCAAATACTCTTGGCACTGGGACTCAGAGACTAACAATTGCAGAGCAAGATTGCCGCTTCCGGATGAACGATGATCATCCGTCAGCAAGAGTACAAGACTCAACGTCACATACTCAGAGGTTAGAATGCTTTTATCAGAGCAGAGTTGTCAGAGTTGTTTTTCAGAGATAAAGCAAGTCAACCCTGCTAAGCATTAATGAAGATGTACTTCTCAACAGTAACATGGGATTAACGGCTATATTCAAACGGACATATTCTATCTGCTGCTCAAGCCTGAATGTTTTAAGGCCGAGTATAAAAGGAACATCTACGTTCAGAAGAGAGGTTGGAAGAATAGAGCCTATTGTCTGAGATATTGTATTCTACATTCCTCTCATCTTCTACTCTCTGATCTTAGAGTTGTAACATTCTTAGAGAGTAATTCATTAGTACTTAAGTGAGTAACATCATCCATTCTTAGAGAGAATCATTTGTACTTAAGTGTTTATCACAATCAGTTCATAGAGTGAACATATTATCAAATCCTCTAATTGATAGAGGCTGTTCTAAAGCTTGTGCCTGAAGAACAGTATTGTTATCTTACAAAAGTGAGGGGGAGTATTTAGAGGTTTTCTAAATCTCCAAAGGTTGCAAGTTAGCCCGCAAAACTTGTGGTTGTAAAGGTTTGCAGGTGAGCCCGTTGCAAAACCTGTGGGTTGTTAGGTGAACCCGTGTTCGTAAAACCTAAAGTGTAAAGACTTTCTTGTGCCTGGTTTAAACAAGAAGTTTAGTGGATTGAAAATCTCAGGTGGAGCCTGGGGACTGGATGTAGGTCTGGAAGTGACCAAACCAGGATAAATCTGTGTGTGGTTAGTTTGTCTTTAACACTCTTATTTCCAGCACCACACCACCATACTTGTGCAAAACATAATGTGTCATCTCCTTCACTAAGCACAAGCAGTCAGTTTTTAAAAGAGAATTTTAACTTTTATTCTGCCACCCAATTCACCCCCCCTCTTGGGTGATAGCCACGAATTTCAGTCTTTAGCTCAATTGGGGCCTTAGAGTTTGATGGGGCACAAGCTGACCAAGTGGGTAAGGCTAGTCAAAGCCCAGCACTTCAAGTCTTAGACCATGCACAAGACCAACATCTCAACTCTGCGTCCCCTCCAACTATGACTGACGAATTGAACATGGCATACCCAGCCAAACCTCCTGACCCCACCACAACACAAATTACCACGTGTACAGAGGAAGAAATGCACGATGGCGCGAAGGAATGGCATGATCTCCAGGATGAGACTAGAAAGGAAGAGTTTGAGGAGCTTAGAGGGGGAGATGCTTCCGATTCTGGGCAGTAATCCCAGGCCAGGTTCCTTATTTCTAATTTTAATTTTTATGTCGATAAATATTTTAGCTTGGAATTGTAGAGGTGCGGCGGCTAAGAGCCTGCCAGGCTAAATTAGAGATGTTCTAAAGGGCAACAATGTTAACATTTTAATTCTTTGTGAGACTAGAATAAGTGGCAGGAAGGCGGATAATGTCCTGAAAAAATTGAACTTCAACAGTTGGATCCGTGTGGAAGCCACAGGCTATGCGGGGGGGATATGGTTGCTATGGAATTGTGAAGAAGTATCTGTAAATTATCTCAGCTCCTCGAATCAAGTTCTGCATGCTCAAGTTTGTTTGGCTGACAACCCTCGTATGTTCTGCCTCTCTTGTGTCTATGCTGAACCACAGCCTCTCTTGCGCAATGAGTTATGGGTTAACTTGAGCCAAATGAGCTCCCACCTGACTATTCCTTGGGTGGTTATGGGGGACTTCAATGCCTACTTATCATGTGAGGATAAGAGAGGAGGGGGCCAGCCTAACTACCATTCTATGAGAGCCTTTGCAAGTTGTATTATAAACTCCGGTCTAATTACTAGTGAGGTTGTGGGTGACTACTTTACTTGGGAGAGTGAACTTTGCAAGTTGTATTATAAACAGCTTTCCTCTTTTGAAGGTCCACCATCTCAACAAGTTCGGCTTTGACCATAGACCTATATTGCTCCGCACTGTTCCAAGGGATCCGAATATTAGCGTTCCTCCTCCTTTCCGCTGCCGAGCTGCTTGGTTCCTTGAAAATGATTTCCTCAATATTGTGCAAAGATGCTGGCAGGGGGGTGCTTGGAATGAGAAAATTAAATGGTTTACCAAAGAGGCTGCTCAATGGAGTAAGAGTGAAATATGTAATCTGACTACCAGAAAAAATGACCTCCTTCGCCAAATCGAAGGGATTGGAGGAAAGAGAAGGCGGCGTGATAATCAGTATCTTGCCCAAACTGAAAACGAACTATGGCAACAGTACAATAAACTCCTTGCGCAAGAGGAACTTGATTGGTACCAAAAGTCGAGATGCCAATGGCTAAAGTGGGGTGATAGAAACAATAAATTCTTTCACACTTTAGCTACTATAAGAAGGAGACAGAATTGAATTGAGGGGCTGAGAAATGACGACAGTGATTGGGTTTTCAGCCAAGAGGGGCTAAACATATTGCTTGGGATTACTATAAGGACCTCTTTAGTGGTCGCAGTGACACTGGCCCTCAGCTCCATACGAGGGCATCATTTCCTCCTCTTGCAGAGCTTTCCAATTCTCACCTGGCTAGTAGCTTCACCAATGAGGAAATCCGTCGTGCTATTTTTGATATGGGGGCTTTAAAGCCCCTGGTTCTGATGGTATCCAAGCTATTTTCTACCAAGAGTACTAGAATATGGTTCGGCCAGCTATTATTGAGATGGTTAGTGTTAGAATCTTAAGTTTTGATGAAGACTAAAATATGAAAGAATAGGCCAAGTACTTAGAAAGCAATAGGTTAACATAGGATCCCAAGTAAGAGTGCAATCGGATATGGATTTACTTCCGGATAGACTAGGACTTGCGCACGCGGATGAATGTTTCATCCCCCAGCGGCAGCGAGTAACTCACTAGGGAATTAACTTAGTCCATGAACGCTAGATATACAAAACCTTAAGACTAAGCTATGATTCAACCAGAGGTGAAATTGCTTCCTGTTAGACTTAGACTGGCGCAGACTGATAGAATAGATATAACCCTAAGCGTCAGTGAATTTACCTCGTCAAGTGAAATTGCTTCCTGTTAGACTTAGACTGGCGCAGACTGATAGAATAGATATAACCCTAAGCGTCAGTAAGTTTACCACGTCAAGTGAAAGTGCTTCCGATAGCTTAGTGACTAGCGCTGACTCTTGGATTGAAGGACACTGAGCGAGAGTGAGTAATAGTGAACAAAATCCTTCATCCAGTAGTTTTACTTCCGGATGTAGAAGTGCTTCCGGATACATCATAGACTAAGAGAACACCCACTGCATGTGACTATGTGCTTATATTGCTAAACTAACGTTCAAGTGCAGCACACTAAGTAAGGTTGCTTCCGGATGAGAGGTTGCTTCCGCAAGCAATCAGAATGTCAGAACGTTCAGAGATGCAGTGTCAGAATGCTTATGTCAGAGCAGAGATGTCAGGACTACTTTTCAGAGATAAAGCAAGTCAACCCTGCTATGCATTGATGAAGCATTTATTGGGCAAACGGTAACATGGGAAAAACGGTCATATTCAAACGGCTAGCCCACCTACCAAGAGTTCAAAATGTTTGAAGACTATATAAGGGAGCTCAACTTCATTTATGAAGCAATCAATTATCTTTGAATATTCTTGAGAGAAGTTAAAGCGAGAAACTAAGAACACCTTCAAGCATTCAAAGCTGCCCAGAAAAGTAAAGAGCATTTAACACATCGAGTGATCCTTTTCATCTACATATTCTGTACTCTTTGTTGTTAAGTCTCTTCTTGTTATAAGAGCATTCATTGTACTTAAGTGTGTAACACCATCCGTTCTTTGAGAGAACTTAGTCAGAAAAATCCTTTAAGTGTAAAGGTTAACCCCTTGCTTGGTGTGAGGGGGAGCTAGTTAGAAAGGTTACAAGTGAGCCTGTGTAAAACTTGTGATAAGGTTGCAAGTGATCCCGTGCAAAACTTGCGGTTGTAAGGTTTCAGGTGAACCCGATTTAAAACCTGTGATATAGTGGAACTCGGCCTGGGTGGTTGAGGACTGGACGTAGGTCAGGTAGACCGAACCAGTATAAATCTTGTGTTGTTTTTATTTGAGCATTTATTTTTGAAGCACAATTCACCCCCCCTCTTGTGCATCCATTACTTTCATTTGGTATCAGAGCGGGTCTTTCTCACTTGATTCCAACGAATCCAGAAAGCAAAGATCCAGTAATGGATACAGACTACTCTCTACCAGATGTCTCTGTTCAACCCAACAAGCCCCCAGGCTTCGATGGGTACAACTATCCATTCTGGAAGTTTAGAATGGAGACTTATATCAAGTCAAGTGACATTAGACTCTGGGATGTAATCGAACGAGGGGATCAAACTCCCTTAGATGAGGATGGATTTGCTGAGGTGAGAGCCAGATACACCCCTGAGGACTATGCTCTAGTCCAACTGAATCATAGGGCCATGCACTACATCCAGTGTGCTCTCAGCCCCAAAGAGTTTCACAGGATCAGCCACCACAAAAATGCTAAAGATATGTGGGAGGCTCTTGAGGCTGCTCACTCTGGAACCAGGGGAGTAAAAGCAAGACGTGTTGAGATGCTGGTGGAAGAATTTCACAAGTTCGCCATGCTAAGTCCCACTGAGCCTATCAGAGAGCTGGAGCTCAGGTTCACCCATCTCATCAACAATTTGGCCTCGCTGGGTAAGGATATTCCTGAAAGAGAGCAAGTAAGCAAGATCCTAAAGATCTTGAAGGGTGACTGGATCACCAAAGTAACTATCTTGCAGGAAGTGCAAGGAGAATCAACCAGCTCCATCACTGCACTATTTGGCTCTCTTGCTGAATATGAACCTACCTTGCTGGCTATGAGAGCTCCTCAAGCCTCATCCAAGAACAAGAACCTTGCTCTCGTTGCTCCCAGCAAGGAGATCAATGATGATGATGATGAGGATGATGAGGAGGAAATGGATGATGAGGAGATGGCTATGATGGTGAGAAAATTCAGAAAGTTCTTCAGAAAGAAAGGAGGCTATCAGAAAGGTGACTCCAGCCAGAAGAAGGGTTACAAGAAGGAAAAGGTCCCTGTGTGCTTTGAATGCAAGAAGCCTGGTCACTTCAAGGCTGAGTGTCCCAGCCTGCAGAGGTCAAAAGGCAAAGACAAAAGAAAGGCCTTCGTCTCCTCCATTTGGGTGAATAGCTCAGATGACGAAGCAAGTGATGAAGAAGAAGTTGCCAACCTCTGCCTGGTAGCTAGAGAAGATGATGAGGAAGCATCATCAGATCTTGACCTCACCAACGAAGATCATGAGGTAACTCTTTCTGAACTACAAGAGGCTTACAATGAGGTTCATGAAGAATTCTCTAGACTATGTAAAGCCTATAAAGTGTTGAAAACTAAAAAGGAATCACTTGAGTCCAAGGTGGACTCACTAAGTGAAGAGCTAGCGGAAGCTAGAAAGCTTCCGGTAGTGGATGGCCAGGGTTCTCCCCAAGTAGAACCCAACGCCCCAACACTTGAGAGCTGCCCTATTGCAGCAAAATCTCAGCTGAGAAAGACAAGCTGCAAAATGCCCTGCAGAAGTTTACAAATGGTTCAGAAATGTTAAATATAATCTTAATGAATCAAAGGGCATATAGGGATAGGACTGGCTTAGGATATACTCCTAGAGGGAAAAAGTGGGTAGAACCAAAAGTAAAGCCCTACTTAAAGTTCTTCCATAAAGCCACTAGTCATAGCTCCTCACCCTTTAGCTTCTGTAACTACAGCAACAGGAAAGGACACTCCACGTCCACCTGTAATGACAAGAAGCATGGAGCTAGTAGCTCTTACAAATGGGTCCCTAAAGGAACCAAGGCTACAAAGGATCCTCCACCTGCAAAGGAAACCAAGAGAGGACAAGGATACCGAGCCTGGAACCATTCCACAGGGAAAACCCAAGAGCCTAGAGCCAGCACTAGACTAGAGGCTCCAAATGATCATAAGCCCAAGGTTAAGACCAATACTAGACCAAGGGCACTAAAAACTAATGACAGAAGACCCAAGAGAGGTTGGGTACCTAAGTTTGCTTGATTATTTCAGGTGTGTCTCAAGGCATCTAAAAACAGAAAATGGTACATCGATAGCGGATGCTCGAGACATATGACTGGAGACAAAGACAAGTTCAAATCTCTGGTGATCAAAGATGGAGCCACAGTGACCTTTGGAGGAAATCAAAGTGGTAAGATCACTGGAGTTGGAGAAGTGGGACCAGTCAAAGACGTCTATCTAGTGGACGGTCTCTGTCACAACCTGCTGAGCGTGAGCCAGAGCACTGACAAAGGAAATTGGGTAATATTTGATTCAAATGAGTGCATAATAGTTGATAAGCAGGATCTGAATATAGATAAGGCCAACTTAAAATGCAAACTTAAGGCAAACAGAAATGGGAACCTATATACTCTAGACTTATGTCAACAACTGGAAGAAAAGTGTTTAATATCTAGTGATGAGAATAGTTGGCTTTGGCATAAGAGATTAGCTCATGTTAATTTTACTCAACTTGATATGCTAATTAAAAAGGAGCTAGCCATAGGTATCCCATCCTTTAAGGTAAAACATGATTTTATTTGTGAATCTTGCCAACGAGGGAAGCAAACAAAGTCCTCGTTTAAAACTAAGAAGAGAGTCTCCACCAGCAGGCCCTTGGAACTAATCCATATGGATTTGGTTGGGCCAGCGAGAGTGAAGAGCTTGGGTGGAAACCTATATGCTCTAGTGGTGGTGGATGACTATTCAAGGTTCACGTGGACTATGTTTCTTGCCTCTAAGCAAGATGCTTTTGATGTTTTTGTTGTCCTGGCTAAGAAAGTGCAGAATGAGAGAGAGCTCAAAATCACAGCCATAAGGACAGACCATGGAGGAGAATTTGAGAACCGTAGCTTCTCTGAGCTATGTGAACAAAATGGCATAGAACACAACTTCTCAGCTCCTAGGACTCCTCAAAAGAACGGAGTTGTCGAGAGAAAGAACAGGGTTCTGTCAGAGATGGCTAGAAGCATGCTCAACGAGAAAGAGGTTTCTCAAGTGTTCTGGGCGGACGCTATGAGCACTGCTTGCTATATCTCCAACAGAGCCTATGTTCGCAAGGGCTTGGACAAGACTCCATACGAGCTATACAAAGGGAGGAAGCCCAACATCAGCCACCTCAGAATATTTGGATCAAAATGCTATGTGCATAACAATGGAAAGTTAAATTTGGGTAAGTTTGATCCAAAGGCTGATGTAGGTATATTCATAGGATATTCACTTAGGAGTAAAGCATATAGAATATACAACATGAAAACTAAAACTGTAGAAGAATCCATGCATGTTGTATTTGATGAAACTCCTACGTGGGGGCAATCCACAGAGGATGATGGAATACTTAATCTTCCAAAACTACCATCATCTTCCTCACCACCAAAAGAAACACCAACAAGCAATCCCAAAGAAGAAGATGAACTCAGTGATGAACCTGGAATGCAACCCGTGCCTGAGGAGGCACACTTGCCAATAGCTAGGAGACATCACAGGGATCATCCTCTTGATCAAGTGCTTGGTGATGTTTCTTCTGGTGTCAGAACTAGAAGACAAGTTCAAAATGAAGTTGAGTTTGGAGCATTCCTATCTCAAATCGAACCAACTTCAGTTGAACAAGCTCTTGAGGACTGCGACTGGATTATTGCCATGCAGGAAGAGCTAAATCAATTTGAGAGAAGTCAAGTTTGGGAACTAGTCCCAAGGCCGTCTCATCAATCCATAGTAGGGACCAAGTGGGTCTTCAAAAACAAGCTAGATGAGACAGGTCAAATCACAAGAAACAAAGCCAGACTAGTAGCCAAAGGATACAACCAAGAAGAAGGCATTGACTATGAAGAAACTTTTGCTCCAGTCGCTAGACTTGAAGCAATAAGGATTCTTCTAGCCTTTGCATCCATGAAAGGCTTTAGGTTATATCAAATGGATGTAAAGAGTGCATTTCTTAATGGTTATATTAAAGAAGAGGTATATGTAGAACAACCTCCTGGCTTTGAGGACCATAAGCACCCCAAACATGTGTATAGACTAAAGAAAGCTTTATATGGCCTGAAACAAGCTCCTCGAGCTTGGTATGAGAGACTCAGCAGCTTTTTGCTGGGCAAGGGTTTCTCAAGGGGCAAATTAGATAATACACTGTTTATCCTTCACAAAGACAGGGATATGTTAATTGTCCAAATTTATGTTGATGATATTATATTTGGGGCAACTAACGAAAAGCTTTGTGAAGATTTCTCTAAGACTATGCAGGGTGAATTTGAAATGTCAATGATGGGAGAACTAACGTTCTTCCTAGGCCTGCAAATCAAACAGAAGAAAAATGGAATCTTCATCTCCCAAGCTAAGTATTGCAGAGAGCTACTCAAAAAGTTTGGGATGGATGAATGCAAGGAGTATGACACTCCTATGAGCACCACAGCCGCACTCGATGCTGACTCAAAGGGTAAATCTGTCAGCCTGCCCATGTATAGGGGAATGATAGGTTCCCTCTTATACTTAACAGCCAGCAGGCCTGACATTCAATTTAGTGTAGGCATGTGTGCTAGGTTTCAAGCCAACCCCAAGGAGTCACACTTAACATGTGTTAAACGTATCCTAAGATACCTTGAGGGAACACAAGAACTTGGTCTTTGGTACCCCAGAGGAAACCAAGAGTTCTTGTGGGCTTATTCTGACTCTGACCATGCAGGTTATAAGACAGATAGGAAGAGCACCAGTGGACAATGCGCCTTCCTTGGTGGTTGTCTGGTGTCTTGGGCTAGCAAGAAGCAAACCTGCGTATCCTTGTCATCCACTGAGGCAGAATACATTGCTGCTGCAAGCTGTTGTGCGCAAGTGCTATGACTGAAAAACCAGTTGAGAGATCTTGGCTTGGAGTTCCCTGAGGCACCCATCCTTTGTGACAACACAAGCACGATTAGCCTTGCCAATAATCCAGTTCAGCACACAAGGACAAAGCACATTGACGTCAGACATCACTTCATCAGAGACCATGTTCAAAAGAAGGATGTCAAGGTGCAGTTTGTCCCCACACAACAACAGCTTGCTGACATCTTCACCAAGCCTCTGGGGGTTGACCAATTTACTTTCATAAGAGGTGATTTGGGAATGGTAAACCCAAATGAAGTGTAAATTCTATTCATTATACTTGATTGTTTATCACCTACAACAATACTAACTTAGGCATCAGAGTGCCAATATATGTTTTTGCAGGTACTCAATGTTAAATCTTAAGCAAGTGCAACCGGAAGCAAAACCACTTCCGGATGATCACTCACTGACACTGGATGATCAAGTCAAGAGAGCGCCAGTGCCAGCCCAAGGGACACGTCACTTCAGAACCGCTTCATCTCCCTCTATGAGAAGGTGTGCCCTTTCTGACAAGATGAAACGACACATGTCATAAGGTGCGCCGTTTCAATTAAAAATTTTACGTTACCCAATGTGTAAACGTATGGTTTCATTTGAAAATATATGCCCATTTTACCCTTAGTAACTTTACCTATAAATAGGGTATCATTTTTCACTTTCACTTTTTACTTGCATCATTTTCACTTTCACCATTTTCTCTGAAATTCTCTTCATCTTCTTCATCGTGTTCTTCATTTTCTTCACACACTTCTCGCATTTCATCTCTCTTTTTACCACCAACCCACACAAAAATGGCCGGATCTCATGAATCCAACCCAGTTACACAGAAAACCTCTTCATCCAAGAAACACAAGTCAAAATCTGGGAAATCTCGGCATGAACATTCTGGGAAATCTGGGCATCGTGAAGAACATCGCGATGAACATCAAGAACACCATGAAGGTTCTGGGCAGAATACACAAGGGCAGAATGAACAAGTCCAGGAACAGCCTGGCCACTCTGAGCAAGTACATGAACAGCCTGAGACTTCTGGGCAAGAGCAAGCAAGGGAAGCCAAGAGGAAAGGGAAAAAGAAGAAGGTTCAGTTCGCTGAAGAGCCTTCTTCCAAGAGGCAAAGGGTTGAAGAGGATGACCCTACTGTCTATAGAGATGGGGCATTGGAGCCGGTTGCAGCCAAATTTGAGACGTTCATCCCCTACTTCAACCATGGGTTGTTCATCGATCTGGACAAGATTGATGATCTAGGGTTTCCCCATCTGCGCCCTTACTTGGAGAAGTATATGCCTTGGCTGGGCATCAACTAGGACTACAACGTCAACGTCCTGCGAGTCTTCTGTCAATCCCTCGCTTGCAAGGTTAAATACAAGAAGGTTGATGGGAAGGAGCAAGTCCACAAGCTCTTCTTCACTGCCACTGTAAGGGGAGAACCTTCAGGTTCACTTGGAGGACGTTGAATGAGATAATGGGAATCACAGAAGAGGGTATGAATGAATGGCTCTACCCTGAGTCTCTCAAGTACAGCAAGGAGGAACTCGAGGAGTTGTATGGCACCGATAACAAGAAGGTGTCCAAGATGTCTGACTCCTACAGGCTCCTGTATTATGCCTATTCCCGCATAATGACACATAAGGGAGGCAACTTCAACGAGTTCACACTGCTGGACAACCCTTGGTTTCCCAGACTCCTCTCCCGCAAGCCAATCAACCCCGGCCAGTTGATCTGTCTTGAGCTTCAGCGCTGGATAAATAATGACAAGTCTGGCTATCTTCCCTATCCCACTATCAATGCCTTCCTCCTTGAGAAGCATCTGATCAAGGCCACATCTACTGTGGAGGAAGAAAATATCAAGTGTAGACATGTGGGAGCTACCAACATTGGGAAGATGGGGATTAAGTACAACAAGCAGGCCAAGGCCACGAAATCAAGTTCTCAGGCAGGCAGTGCCTCTCAGACCTCAGCCCCCTCTACATCTGGTGCAGGGGAACAGGAAGTGGACTCCCATGCTGGGCCAAGCCGTGCTGCAAGAGTGCCAGCCTCTGTCAGAGCCTTTGCGGAGGAAGTTAAGGAAGAGCTTCTCTTTAGGCTGCCTGACTCCTTGGTAGGCCCTCTCCGTGCTGAGTGTGACGCTGGCTTCCAGCAGCAAGGGGAGCGAATCCAGCGGCTTGAGGACAGAGTGTGCCAAGTCGAGAATCATCTTGCCAGGGTGGATGCAAAACTAGATCTCATCCTCCAGCACCTACAAATTCCCCAACCATCACAAGGTAACCTACCACCTCCTCCTCCTTCTCAAAACCCACCTCCTCTTCCTCCTCCTCCTCCTAATCACCCTCAACTTCTCCCTCCTCCTCCACCTAACACTCAACAACCTCAGCCACCACCACAAAATGACCAGCAACCCCCACCATCACCAAACAATGACCACCAATCCCAACCTTCACCTACCCATGACCAACAAACTCAAGATTCACCCCAACACTTTCCACGCCAATCCCCACTAAACTGTCCATCTCCACCTCCCTCACCCATTCTCACACGACCTGGCGCTCCTACACGCTCTCCACTCCGCTTCTCCAACGAACCTTCCCCCCATTCTGATCCTATCAACCCCAACTCTAGACCAAGATCCAACCCCCTAGCCGAGCACCTTGGATTTCACACTGTCATTCACCCCCTCAGCCAAATCTATATAAGAGATTATCCTCGCCTTCAACCACTCTCAGATGACCATTTACAATTTACCCCAGACTCCACCAACTACAAAGAATACTCCTCCACTCATCCCTACGAAGGTCTCTTTGTCACCCCCAATTGGTTCCCCGACACTACCTCATCCCCAGAAATTACCCAACCTACCTCCTCCCCAGAGACCTCACCCCAAAAACCTCCACCCTCCTCTTCCTCCACTCCATCCCTGGCCCTCACCCTCTTTGATGATGCCAAAAGGGGGAGAGATGTGATGTCCGCTCTGCGCCTGTCCATGCACACAAGGGATGTCCTCAGCCAGCTATCTCTCTGGATTGATGAAGACATAGCAGCAGCCCTCCGCCGTGCTATGGAATCCCAAAGGCTGGGTGGTGCTGAGAGCCTTATAAGAAGAGAAGTCATCCGGTTCATGCAGCAGAAGAAAACGGCTGAGCAAGGACCACAATGGGATATGGTTGTCTTTGAGCCAAATGAACAACCTTCACAGCCTGAGTCATCTTCATCAGAGCCTCCTCCAACTAAAACAAGTAGAAAGATTGTTGAGGAGATCATGATGAAGTGGGGACTGAAGAGACCCAACCATCCTCCCATTGTGATAGCCAAGCCTATTCCTGCATCCTCTGGGCAAGAGTCTGAGATCCCTTCGTCTGAGCATTCATCTGCCCCTCCTCCCTCATCTGAGCCAGCAGTCATCTTTAGTGAGTCTAGAAAGAAGGCCGTTGCTAGGAAGCGTGCCAAGAGAATTATTGCCACCACTGAACCTGCTGAGTCTGAGGAAGAGACTCCATCTGACCTACCTGAGCAAGGAACTTCATCTGCCCAGGTTGAGCAAGAAATTCCAGTGGTTCAAGCAGTTCCAATTCTGAAGGAAGTCAAGTTGGAAATTGAAGACATGACTCCTGAGGAATTTGAGAAGTTTGGATTCACAGACAAGTTATCCTATGGTCAGATGGCCTGCCTCGATGCTGACAGAGCAAGTGCCATGCCCACTCCTCCAATTAGCAAGAGCAAAGGGAAGAGTAAAGGGAAAGGGAAAAGGAAAGCCCAGGAAGTTGAGGAGGATCCCAACTTCCCTGTATGGAACGTAAAAATCCGGGCTGTTCACTATCCCAATGGAGAGGTCACCTACTTCGACGATGCTACAGGGTTCCCTGGGTATGAAGAAGTAGAGAACATGAAAAGGGCATTCGAGGAGTCTATTGAATCAGAGAGGCTCAGAAGGGAAAGAGATGAAGAAGAGCTCTAGCAGATCATTGCCCAGATAGACCAGAATGTGCATAAGGCCGAGTTAGCCAAACTGTAAAAGGAGAATGAGGAGAGACAAAAGGAGAGGGAGAGGAAAAAGAAACACAAACCCTGAACCCCCAATCCAAACATTTTTTTTTAACTTAGAAATTTTTCCTTTTTGTTTTGTTTTCATGCATACTTTCATACTTGCTTAGTGTAATTTACTTGTATATGTTCTTTACTTGTATATGTTATTTGATTGTATACTCTGACTTGTAACTTCTGCTTATCAATAATATTTGTCTAAGTTACTTGTTCTTATCTATTGCTATTATTCTTTTGCTAATCCTTCTTTATGAACTTAATCGATAAAACTAAGTTTGTCATCATCAAAAAGGGGGAGAATGTTAGAATCTTAAGTTTTGATGAAGACTAAAATATGAAAGAATAGGCCAAGTACTTAGAAAGCAATAGGTTAACATAGGATCCCAAGTAAGAGTGCAACCGGATATGGATTTACTTCCGGATAGACTAGGACTTGCGCACGCGGATGAATGTTTCATCCCCCAGCGGCAGCGAGTAACTCACTAGGGAATTAACTTAGTCCATGAACGCTAGATATACAAAACCTTAAGACTAAGCTATGATTCAACCAGAGGTGAAATTGCTTCCTGTTAGACTTAGACTGGCGCAGACTGATAGAATAGATATAACCCGAAGCGTCAGTGAATTTACCACGTCAAGTGAAATTGCTTCCTGTTAGACTTAGACTGGCGCAGACTGATAGAATAGATATAACCCTAAGCGTCAGTGAGTTTACCACGTCAAGTGAAAGTGCTTCCGATAGCTTAGTGACTAGCGCTGACTCTTGGATTGAAGGACACTGAGCGAGAGTGAGTAATAGTGAACAAAATCCTTCATCCAGTGGTTTTACTTCCAGATGTAGAAGTGCTTCCGGATACATCATAGACTAAGAGAACACCCACTGCATGTGACTATGTGCTTATATTGCTAAACTAACGTTCAAGTGCAGCACACTAAGTAAGGTTGCTTCCGGATGAGAGGTTGCTTCCGCAAGCAATCAAAATGTCAGAACGTTCAGAGATGCAGTGTCAGAATGCTTATGTCAGAGCAGAGATGTCAGGACTACTTTTCAGAGATAAAGCAAGTCAACCCTGCTATGCATTGATGAAGCATTTATTGGGCAAACGGTAACATGGGAAAAACGGACATATTCAAACGGCTAGCCCACCTACCAAGAGTTCAAAATGTTTGAAGACTATATAAGGGAGCTCAACTTCATTTATGAAGCAATCAATTATCTTTGAATATTCTTGAGAGAAGTTAGAGCGAGAAACTAAGAACACATTCAAGCATTCAAAGCTGCCCAGAAAAGTAAAGAGCATTTAACACATCGAGTGATCCTTTTCATCTACATATTCTGTACTCTTTGTTGTTAAGTCTCTTCTTGTTATAAGAGCATTCATTGTACTTAAGTGTGTAACATCATCTGTTCTTTGAGAGAACTTAGTCAGAAAAATCCTTTAAGTGTAAAGGTTAACCCCTTGCTTGGTGTGAGGGGGAGCTAGTTAGAAAGGTTACAAGTGAGCCTGTGTAAAACTTGTGATAAGGTTGCAAGTGATCCCGTGCAAAACTTGCGGTTGTAAGGTTTCAGGTGAACCCGATTTAAAACCTGTGATATAGTGGAACTCGGCCTGGGTGGTTGAGGACTGGACGTAGGTCAGGTAGACCGAACCAGTATAAATCTTGTGTTGTTTTTATTTGAGCATTTATTTTTGAAGCACAATTCACCCCCCCTTTTTGTGCATCCATTACTTTCAGTTAGGACCTTTGAAACGGATCATATGTGGATTAGACAAGTTAATGACACCAACCTGGTTCTTATTCCCAAAGTTGATAAACCAGAATGTATCAGAGATTTCAGGCCTATCTCCCTTTGTAATGTTAGCTACAAGATCATCACTAAAATTATTAGCAATCGCCTTCGTGGCATCATGAGTAGAGTGGTGGGCAAACATCAATGTAGTTTTATTGCGGGACGACAAAGTAGTGACAACATTATTATCGCTCAAGAGGTTATCCACTCCATGAGATATCGAAAAGGGGCGCAAGGATGGATGATGATCAAAGTCGACCTTGAGAAAGCCTATGATCGGTTGGAGTGGCTTTAGGTATTGAAGACTGGTTGGTCAGAGCTATTATGGCATGCATCACTACCTCCTCCTTCCAAGTTCTATGGAACGGCCAATCAACACCAACTTTCCGTCCTAATAGAGGCATACGCCAAGGAGATCCCATCTCCCCCTACATATTTACCTTATGTATGGAGCGATTGAACCATATTATTCTTGATGTCGTGGCTGATTACCAATGGAATCCTATTCGGCTGAAAGCAGGTGGCCCTCCTCTATCTCACCTGTTTTTTGCTGACGATCTTGTGCTCTTTGGGGAAGCTTCGGAAAGCCAAGCGGATGTCATGTTGAGGTGCATTCAATACTTTGCAGATGCTTCAGGCTAAAAGATGAATCACAGTAAAACCAAGGTCCACTTCTCTAAAAATGTTCACATATCGAGAGGGCTGGCTCTTAGTAGGCACATGGGGATTACTCTCACATGTGACTTGGGAAAATATCTTGGCATTCCCCTCCTTCACCAGCGAGCCTCTTACATCACCTATGCTCCCTTGATTGAAAAAACGAAGAAGCGGCTTGCTGGATGGAAGAGGGATTGTTTGAATATGGCTGGTCGGACAACTCTTATCAAGTCTGTGTTATCCGGTCTTCCATCCTATCACATGCAAACCATGTTACTTCCAAAACGCCTCCTACAGGCCATTGAGCGACACAGTTGAAGTTTCCTTTGTGGGGAAAGAGATGGGGAACGCAAACTCCACCTCATTTCTTGGGAGGTTGTCACTTTGGACAGGCGGGTGGGTGGATTAGGCATCAAGGATCTCGTGAAGCACAACAAAGCCTTCATCATGAAGTTATGTTGGAACCTTCTCAATAATCCTGATGCGCTTTGGGTTCGGGTCCTTAAAAACAAGTACCAAGGCAGATCTAACTTCATCCCCTCTGTTAAGAAGGGGAGGGTGGCGTCCTGTACTTGGCGGAGTATTTGTAATGTTTGGGACGAATTCGTGAAAGGCCTGGGAGTGAAAGTTGGGAATGGAGAGAAAACCTCCTTTTGGTTTGACAACTGGTCCAAAACCAATATGCCCTTGGTCCAACTCATTCCTGGGTATGAACAGTTTGTGGACAATGAAGAGAGGGTCATTGATTATATAACTCCTGATGGGGATTGGGATGCCCTTAAGCTAAGTAGATGGTTCCATCCTCAAACTATTAACCGGATCATGAGTGCTCCCCCACCTCGTGAGGAGAGAGGAGAGGATCGTTACATTTGGCGGCCATCTTCGGATGGTCGGTTTTCTGTTAACTCTGCCTATCGTTTCCTTTTTGCAGGTATCTACCGGAGTGCTGAGCCAATCTGGCGATCAATCTGGAAATGACATGTACCGGAGAAGATCAAAACCTTGATGTGGACCTTTGCTCATGGCAGGAGCCATACACAGCAGCTGAGGTATACAAGAGGGATCGACCAGTCTGACCGCTGCCCCTTTGGATGCCTACATGTGGAGAGCCCGATGCACCTCATCAGGGACTGTGTCAATGCCAAGGAGAAATGGAAAGGAATCCTTGCTGAGGAACATTGGGATCGCTTCTTCAACCTTGAAGGGCCCGACTGGCTGGCATGGAACCTAAAGAAGGAAGCTGAGGTAGCCTACACCAAAAGAGTCGCCAGGCCTACCCTCTGATGGCTCAGTTTTGCACACTGGGAGCAGCAGCTGTGGTGGTCTGATTGTTGACCACTTGGGAAATTGGAAAGGGGGATTCACTTGCAAATTGACAAGAGTTCCTCCAACAATCGCTGAGCTTCTTGGAGTTATTCAGGGTCTACATATTTGTTGGGCAAGGAATCAGAGGAAGGTGGAGATTCGAACCGATTCGGTGGAGGTGATGAACATGCTTCTGAGGGGTTGCGCAAGTGACTATTCCTATAGGGACCTTGTTGATGATGTACGTGGATTAGTGATGAGGGAGTGGGAGGTCCAGGTTCGACACGTTACAAGAGAAGCTAATGAGAGGGCAGACCAGTTAGCTAAACTAGGACACACCATTGCTGAGAATTTCTTGTTTTTTGAGGAACCACCTGATGTACTGAGAAGAATATATACAGTTAGCAGGAGTAGCGTAGCTTTAGAATCTTAGTTTCCATGTTCTGTAATTTTCCATGACATGTAGCATCCAGTTTTCACTCAAAAAAAAAAAAAAACTCCAAGTATGAACGCAAGGGTAGATTCCTTATTACTTGTTATATTAGATGTTGTGAGTCTTGTGAGTGTGAGGCGTGAAACTTGGAATAATTAACGATTAATAAAATCCCTCTCTTCATCTTCGCTATGCTCCCATTTCTGTCTTCTCATACTCAATCCCTCAGTTTGATCTATCGCAGCCATTTGAGGCAGTGCCCTATTTGATACCAAATCTTCGTGTGATACATAACACAAACAAACAAACAAACAATCAAACAAATCAGCTTCACTCCTCCTATCCTCTGAATCTTTGAGCTTCGAGATGGGAAGCCACAATCCTGAAACCCCAAAGCTTCCTATTGAGGGCAAGCGCAACATCCTCATCACCAGTGCCTTGCCCTACGTCAACAATGTTCCTCATCTCGGCAACATCATTGGATGTTAGTTCTCTTTCTTTTCTCTCTTCACTTCAAAAAATCGTCTTTTTTATATATTGGGATAAATTGGGATAAATTGGTAATATCATGTAAATAACTAACTTAACTAGCATCCTTAATCTGCTCAAATATTAGGGAAAGTGATCTTATATTTATGAATGGAGGGAGTACTCCATTAATTTTGAACCTATTTTATGTCTCTGGTTGTGATTTAATCCTCTTTATTAAATGAACGGTGGAGTATTACTGGAGTGTCCAAGGTTTTTTTTTGTGTAGGACTATTTTTGCATGATGTTACTGAAAAAAATAATAAGAAAGTGACAGTTGCTGTGGCAAATGAATTATGTATGATTTCCATGTAATTGAAGAGATGGTTTGGTTTTAATTACTTTTATTGATACTCTGCATAATTAATTATTTATTTTTTGATTTGTGGCAGACAATTTATTTGGTCTTTCAGTTGTGTTCATGCTGGAAGTGCGCATAAATAGTAATTTGATTTTGAGCAGGTGTTTTGAGTGCGGATGTCTTTGCACGATATTGTCGAATCCGTGGATATAATGCCGTTTACATCTGTGGGACTGATGAATATGGAACGGCAACTGAGACTAAAGCCATGGAAGAGAAATGCTCCCCTAAAGAGATTTGTGACAAGTATTTGTTTGTTATGAAGTTATTTTGTTTTTTTTTTTTCAGAATTCAACCCAGGTTTTTGTTATTTCTGTTATACATGGTTTCTGTTAGTTCTCCTGTAGTTGTTATTCGCGGGCTTTACGGATTAGCTAAGTCAAGCATTTAGTATTAGCTGTACATGTTTACTGACTCTGATTAAACTAGTCAATGACTGAAAGGAGCACTGCAACTATATGCTTGATTGTACCTACATTATATTTTGCTAATAGCATTTAATTTTGTTAATTACGGATGTTTCTGTTTGAAATTGGAAAAGAACTGAGTCTTTTTGTTCCATCAAATTGTTATTTCTTTAACAGAATTGTATGGCATTAGAGAAAAGCAAAATTTTACTCATTTTTCTTCACTTTTCCTATTTGTAGATATCATGCTATTCATAAGGAGGTCTACGATTGGTTCAATATAAGTTTTGATGAATTTGGAAGGACATCGGCCCCCCAGCAAACTGAAGTTTGCCAAGCAATTTTTAAGAGATTATTGGAGAACAAGTGGCTTTCAGAGAACACAATGCAACAGGTATTGAATTTTCTATTATGTTTATGTATTATGTGCACCTTTTTGATTTCCTGTCATTTAGAAGTTTTTTTCTTTTTATTTGTTTCATTGATGATTTTAGTGTAATTTCCTGATTTGAAGATCAAAAGGATGAGATCAGACTAGTTGCTTTACTTTATATGCCCTTTCACCTTGCAGCTTTATTGTGACACATGCCAAAGGTTCTTAGCTGACCGGCTTGTTGAAGGTACTTGCCCAACTCCAGGATGTGAGTATGATTCTGCACGAGGTGATCAATGTGAAAAATGTGGGAAGCTTTTGAATCCAACTGAGTTGAAAACTCCCAGTTGCAAGGTACAACCCTTCCCTTCCGGCTCCTCATTATGATTTGATTCCATTTGACATTATATTCTCTTTCTTTTGCCTCTCTTGTTATGCGTATATCTGTTGTTGAAATTCGCTAACACTTGACTTTCCCTGATGACATGTCACATGAGTGAGTGATGTGGGCTCAAGAAGATTCCTTCTGTGCATGCCAATCATCTCTTTAAGTCTATAACACAAGTTACCAAGTTATTGGCTTTCTAAATTGTATCTCGCATGATTAATGGCATTTATGTCAATAGTGCTTATTCATCATCATTTGAATGGGAAAATGATTAGTAATCTTGCACGTCTAATCCTCATCTACGTCTACTGTTGTTTTACTGTAAAATCTGCTCTTTAAGAGGGATTTTTCTTGTGCAGTCCTGTTCCCTCTGTATGGAGAGATTGAAATCTCAGGGATAGGGTTTCTTTTAGTGGATAGTAAGTCTAACCTCAAAGAAAAGTGGTTCTTTGTACCGATAGTGAAAACAAATCTTGTTTTTTTAGGGTTTCTCTTTGTAGATTACTTGATTGTAATGGATCAGTTTCTTGTGTTGGAATTTGTCACTTTTTATTATTCTTTTCACCTTCATTTTCATAATGCTTCCAATTCATTGATCTGTGCTACATCTTTACTTGACAATCTCACCAGAATTCAGTTTAACTTCACATCATAAAAATACAAGTTTATTTTAAAAACTAACATTGATATCTTTGATAATTTAGTGTTTCTCCCTATTCACCCTCCTCTTTGGCCCTTTCTCATTCTCGACAAAATCAACACAACATATGGGGTTAGATTTTAACATAGTTTTCGTGGATGTTCTTTGCTAGGTTTGTCAAAATACTCCACGCATTCGAGATACAAACCACTTGTTTCTTGAACTTCCTCTGCTGAAGGATAAGTTGGAAAAATATATAAACGAGATGTCAGTGGTGGGGTTGTGGAGCCAGAATGCTGTCCAGACAACAAATTCGTGGCTTAGAGAAGGATTGAAACCACGATGTATAACCAGAGACCTGAAGTGGGGAGTCCCAGTTCCGCATGAGAAGTACAGTGACAAGGTCTGTTTTTGTTCATATTTTGGGTCATTTACAGGGTTTTAAAGCTTGTTTTGATAATAGTTGATCTTTGACTCTATTTAACAATACATTTTTCAGGTTTTCTATGTCTGGTTTGATGCACCTATTGGATATGTCTCAATCACTTCATGTTACACATCTGATTGGGAGAGATGGTGGAAGAACCCGGAGAATGTGGAGTTGTACCAGTTTATGGGTAAAGACAATGTGCCATTCCACACTGTAAGTATTTTTGTTAATATTTTTGTGGCATTAAAATCTAACTATTTATTACTCCCTCCGGTCCTAAATATAAGACCTAATTGACTCTTTTAGAAAATTCTATAAAAAAGCAAAATAAGTTAATTATAAATTGATTTACCTAAATTTTCCCCTTAGATTAGTTTTTTTTACCTATAAACTAATGTATAATCTAAAAATATATCAAATATGTCATGATTTAATAGTCTATTTTGTAACCTTAACCTCTCTTAAAAAAAAGTCAATTAGGTCTTATATTTAGGACCGGAGGTAGTATTTTTTAATTTAAGGGTTTTTTGCTATATTGTTTTCTTTATGTTTGCTTGGTTTTATATCCTTTAAATGTATCTGGTTCTGTACAAATTATTAGCATCTCAGCATAGCATCCAATTTCTTGATGAATTCTGGAAAAATCAACATTGACATGGATATAGCACCATGACATGATATAAAGTGTCCATATGTAATTTAAAGTGAAATATAGCAACCAATATGGGTGTCTGACCTGTGTTTGACACAAATTTATGTTTGAACCATGCTTGATAGGTGGATTTATGATTGGTGTATTAAGTTCAAGCATATTTTAGTCAAATATTTGTAACATAGTAAATATTTTGCTTCAGGTGATGTTCCCCTGTACTCAACTTGGAACTGGTGATAATTGGACTCTAATGAAGACTATTAGTGTTACTGAATACTTAAATTATGAAGCAGGTGAGCAATCTGTCTTATGATAGCTTTTCATGTATCAGTTGAAGGTGATGGATAAAGATGTGTGGCTGAACTTCTCTAAAAGTGTTTATCATTTTGAGTCTTGATATGATAAGTTTTGACCAACTGCGTTCTTCATTTTTATGTTTTCTAGGGAAGTTTTCTAAAAGCAAAGGCATAGGTGTGTTTGGTAATGATGCTAAAGACACTAACATTCCGGTTGAGGTTTGGAGATATTACTTGCTAACCAATAGGCCTGAGGTAATTCTATTCATAAAGCATACAAAAATTCTATTATTTCTCTTAGTATTCTTATATGTCTAGTCTAGTCACATTGAATGTGATTATGCATATTAGGTATCAGATACATTATTTACGTGGTCTGACTTACAAGCTAAGCTAAATGGCGAGTTGCTGAGCAATTTGGGCAATTTCATCAACCGAGTTTTGAGTTTCGTTGCAAAACCCTCAGGTTGGTTGAATTATTGAATTATTGGTCCTTAAACTGTCAACTAATTAGCGCCTGAGTTATTTCAAATGGAATGCATGAACACTATATTTTGGAGCAACTGTCTAACATATGTTTTGATCACAATATTTGTGAAGTTAAAGGTTGTGATTTGTTGCTCTCATTGGTTCTCATTTGTGATGCATAGTTCTTCACATTTTTTTATTGTTAATCAAGCAAAGGTTTAATAAGTGATGTATTACGTTCTAAACTGTTTTAATAACTTCCTAGAACTTTGTTTTTTATAAACAAAATCATCTCTCCATTCAATTGCATTATTTTCTGTACGTCACTGTCTCCATTCTGTTTTTTTATGGGAGCAATGAGTGTTTTGCTGTCTTGTTGGCTTTCTTTTAATATTCAATTCTTTGTCTTATTTAGGTCAAGGATATGGTTCCATTATCCCTAGCATTCCTGCTGGTGTAACAGCTGAGTCTCATGAACCAACAAAAAAGCTGGCTGAGAAAGTTGCTACATATGTTGAGCAATATATAGAAGCAATGGAGAAGGTTGGTTGAGCTCTTTTTGGTTGATCACTATAATGTGAAACTACCATTGTCATGTGTCACATTCCTTTTTTAAATCCAATTTTTATTGCATTTTGATTTCATCTCTTTCCACAATCTATGAAGGTTAAACTAAAGCAAGGATTGAAACTTGCGATGAGCATATCCAGTGAGGGTAATGGTTACTTGCAGGTATGAATGTTACATGGCTTTTTTATATTTCTTTTACCTTCTACTTTTGCAGTTGCTTCTGCTTATTCTTGGCTGTTTGGTTGAAACCCATACTGACATGTGACTTATTTTCAATGAAATTCTGTAGGAAACTGAATTCTGGCGTCTTTACAAGGAAAACCAACCTTTTTGCTGCCTAGTGATGAAGACTGCGGTTGGGGTTGTATATCTTCTTGCATGTTTATTGGAACCTTTTATGCCATCTTTTACTCTTGAGGTAGATTAACTGTATTTGTCTTACTGGACTTAGATATTTATTTTTTAAAATCTGATTGCTTCTTTGAGGTTGTTCTCATTATCACTCTTTGATGGGAATTGAAGGTATTTAGGCAACTAAATTTGCCTCCTGTGGTCCATGATTCACTTTGTGATGAAAAGGGGGACGTCGATAGGCTAAAAAGACCTTGGGAGATTGTAAGGGCTGGGCACAAAATAGGGATACCTCAACCATTGTTCAAAGAGCTGGTATGTCATGCTCACTGAAATATGTAACGGAAGAATAGACAATAGTCCTTTTGATGAAATTTACTGATGTATTGAAATTTGCTTACCAGAAAGATGAAGAAGTGGAATACTATAGGAGTAAGTTTGCTGGAAGTCAGGCAGACAGGATTGAGCGGGCAGGAGCTGAGGCTGGAAAGCTTGCTGATGAACTGAAGAAAACTAAAGTTTCAGGTTATATTTCACTTTTCATGGTAGAAGATCTTTTGTTAATGGTGAGAGACAATTATTAAAAAGAGGGGGATATTATCATCTGAAAATTTGAAAAATAGAAAGAAATGAGAAGGAAGCAAGATTCTCAGCCAAAAAAGAGAAGGAAGCAAGAATATTGAGGGTGTAAATTTTTCTGAAGTGAAGCAAAAATAGAAAGAAATTGTTAACGGTGTAAGTTTGTTTGGTTTTTTATGTTTGATTGTGTAACATATTGGTGAAATATGTTAGTCCAATTCAGATGCATTTCAATGTGTTACAAACTTCACATTTCTTGACAATTGGCTGATGGTATCTCAGGCTTTTGTTGATTAATCATAGCTTGGGATGTTTTGCACCCTTATTGAGCTTACAAATGTTCAATTGCAATTATCTTCTATGTTTTAGTGCGTCATTCTTAAAGGCTTAAAAAATTGTGGAAAATTGCTGAGTTGGGGTTACTGTTTGTAACAGAGGGAGGTGCAAAGAAAGGCCAATCAACTAAGTCCTCAAAGCAAGGCAAAAGCAAGGCTGTTGTTTCAGCCGTTGAACCAGAAATTTCCATACCAAGGCTTGACATTCGTGTTGGCCTCATAAGGAATGCTAAAAAACACCCCGATGCAGACTCACTTTATGTTGAAGAGATTGATGTGGGTGAAGAGCAACCCAGAACTGTTGTTAGTGGCCTTGTCAAGTATATACCACTTGATGAAATGCAGGTAGTTGTCAATTAAAGAAACATTTAATTTATAGCAAATTTTACCACTTTGGAAGACACTACTTTCTCTATAAGTTCACTCACAGATTAATTACATTGTAGAACCGGAAGGTGTTGGTCCTCTGCAACCTAAAGCCAGCAACCATGCGGGGAATTAAATCCCAAGCAATGGTTCTTTGTGCAGAAAGTGCTACCAAGGTATGAAAAAACACGATGATGCCTTTGCATGTGATATTTAGATTTTGGATTTGCCTTTCCTGTGCTTTAAATTACCTGTGTTTTCTATCAAATGATTTCTCTTCCATGATCATATGCTGTGAATTGACTAAACATTCGAGTGATCTTAGATAGATGTAATCTTGTAATTATGTCAATCAGTCCGTTCCTTGTCTAATGCAGTAATTGTCAAAATTTACCACTCTGCTTTTGAGTTTGTTGTAGTCTGGCATTATGTCATCTATAGACTATAATTTGGTGAGAGTTTTGTGAGAGTTAGTTGGGGCATCATCAATTTATCATCTACTGTAATTTCAATTTTTGACCAGAAACAATCAAAAATAGATGACTTCAAAATCTGTTATTTTTCATCCACTTGATCTCTTGCCTCTTAAAGCATTTGTTGTCCCTTGGTTTTGTAACATCTATGAAATGCCTTTATCATCCATCTTTTTTCCTCCGTGCTCCTAAAACATTCTTGTGGTTTTGCACTCAGGTCGAACTGCTTGAGCCCCCTATCTCTGCTAATGTTGGAGAGCGAGTTACATTTCCGGGATACGAGGGTGTTCCTGATGAACTCTTGAACCCGAAGAAAAAGGTATGGGAAACATTGCCGGTGGATCTGCGCACCAATGCAGAGCTAATTGCATGTTATAAAGATGTTCCATTCACCACATCAGCTGGCGTTTGCAAGGCCTCATCCATTGGGAATGGGACAATCAGGTAAAGACAATCATCTAATCTAAGACTTGGGAGTTTCAGGACAAAGAAAGCATCAGAAAATGCCTAGAAAAATGTTTGGTACATGAGAGGGAGTTCCATAAGTCTGTATTTCCATAAATCACTACGGTCTGTTGGAAGGTGAAATAAAATGACAATGACAATAAATAAATCAAATAATTGTAAAGACCAACAGATACAAACTTGCATTGTGAAATAAATTGGCTAACTAAATAATCCTATCCACATGTTCCCAAAACTGGATGAAATTCAAAGACGGCATATGTTTAAAGACCTTGAGAACGAAGGATAATGGGGTTGATCAAGTTATTTCCTAAAAGTTGAAATTTTTCAGAGAAATGAACTTGTTAAATAAGTGTATCGTTTATTGAGCTAATAATACACCAAGAAGAGTTTCTTATCGAAAACAAACATATTCTAAAACAGATTATTACACTGATGGAAAAAAGCGACACAATGCGGCAATTGAAATAAATGACCAGAAAATAAATCAGATCCATAAAATGAGAAGGATGACACAGAAAAGGTGTTGAACTCAAGGTGAATCTAACAACAACCTTTTTGATCTGGAGTTAGATGCGCTACCATTATGCCATGGATCCACAACTAGTTAATATGAGTTCAATATTATAACTAGGTTAAAATATACTTTTGGACCTTATGTTAACATCAAAATTACTTTTGGTCTATTGACATGGCTTAAGGAATTCCTAATCTCATCTAAAGATGAAGTTGTTCTTAAGAGCATCATTTCTTTTTTGAATGACATCTGGAGGAAGCGTAATCAAATTGTCCATTGGGTCGTATTCCTCACCCACAAGACATTATTAGGGATTCTCAGTCACTAGTTGCTTTCTCTGCACTAGCTTTTCCAAATAAGACTAGTGTGTCAGCCGGTGATCAAGCCTCAACCACACCTAATTTCTCTCAGACAAACAGTGGAATGTTTTGGTCAAAAGGTGAAAACTTCAGCGTTCTTCCTTATATTGGATCTAATCTGTTTTGAAGGGTCTCTTTTTCAATGTTTTACTTGGAAGCGGCATACCATGCCTAATAACCTTTTTGCTATGGGTTGTTTTGATATTGCTCTCAATTGGATATACCAGTCGGGCTTACCAAAGGAGTATCTCAATATCTTGAATGTTTGTAAGCGTAGCATTGACTTTATTTGCTGGGCTTCTTCAGTTTCACATGTCCTTGCCAGAGATATTGCTTCTCTAATCCGTCCTTCTAATTTTATTTCTATTAAGTTGCTTGCAGACGATCAATTTTCCGCTTTCCCTTTTCATTTTCATGATTTTGTAAGAACTATGCAATTTACTTTAATTAATCCCACTTTGCCTTTTCTCAAAAAAAAATTACTTTTGGTATGTTAAGTTTAAAAAATGCACTTTTGATTTTTTTTGTTAACACTATTATTTTCATTTAATAGGAAAAGTTAAGTCAACAAATTTAAAAGGTGATTTTGTATTTGAATTTTGACAAAAATTTGAATTTCAATTATTTAGTATAATTATTCATATATTTTAAATTTTAACCATTTTTATAAGCATTTAACTATAAAATTCCCATTTAAACTGTTAGAGTTGAAATTTTCCGTTAAAACAAACTGGATTAACAAAAAATAATTAAAAACACACTTTTCAAACTTAAGGGACCAAGACTAAATTTGATGTAAAGATAAGATATTAAAAGTATACTTTAACATTATAACTAACTAAATGTACATCTCTCTCTCTCTCTCTCTCTCTCTCTCTTTGTGCAAATAGCACAACAAATGTAATCTTCCAGAGAACAAAAAGAAGCAGAGGGTCTCCTGATGAACTCGCCATTACTCTAGCAATAACCTTGATTGGGTCATTCTTAGTTATGTGAAATCAACGCTTGCCTTCAAAATTTACTTTGTTGAAAACTCTATTTTATTGACATTGTCAGTACATGCATGTATACGAAATCCTCCTTCTTTCCTTCTGAAATGGGTTTAATTTGTTTCCCATATATCATGTGCGAAAGTCTACCCTTCATGAGGTGACAAGTGACAACTCGTCGTTACAATATTACATGGTCATACACAAGGCTTTAGTTTGCTTTCTATCCTCCTCACTTAAGTAGATACCCATTTGGTTGGTGAACGTCCTTGCAACTCATTTCCTGCCACCCCCAATATCGGGTTCCCACAGAAAAGTGGTGAGAAGTCCATTTCTGGCGCTCCATGGAAATGACGACTAAGGGCCCATTTGGTTGCACATGGAAAGTGTGAAGGAAATGGACAGTGAGAAAAGTTGAGATTTTTTTTTGTCATTTACATATATCTCGGGACCCACAAACTTTCTTTCTCCATCTCACTTTTTTTGGGCCTCACAAAGTTTACTTTCTTTATTTCCTCTACTTTCCATCTTCACACTTTCACTTTCTATTTCTCCACTTTCTTTTCTTACAACTAAACGGGCCCTAAAAGCAAATACAAAGACACTTTAAATACTTAGTTGCCCCAATAGCAACGCCATATTTGTGTACTTGTGTCTAAAAATGCTAAATAAACAATTATGTTGCTAAATACTGTATATAGTCAACCTAAATGGCTTTGCGTAATGATCATGCATATTTGACATCACGGAATTTGTCAGCAGCTAATCATGCTTCCACAAATGGAACTTGTTTCAAGAAAACGGAAGCCACACACAACTAGGCCTTAATACCATAGATGCATTCCATAGTGAGCCAACAGCTAAAGTCATGACACGCCCAAAGAGTTGCCAATGCTAAAAGCCAGATCAAGTGTTTGAAATCAGTCGGCTTCAAGTTCAGCTCCAAACTGCTCCAGTCGTATGGCTGGCACCGCCTTCATAATCCCGAATGGCGGTATGATCAACTGAACCATCATCCACGCTGGCATGTATCTGTTTTCCTCCAAACCTGACATAAGAAATGAGGAAAAAAAACCACCACAATAATAAGAAACTTTCTCACTACAAATAAAAACATTCGAAAAGACAAATAAAAGAGACGAGAGAGAATTGAACTTAAGTGAGGAAGAGACCATGGGCATTTGCAAAAATGAAGTAATTCTAAAACTGATTAGTCAACATATTATTAAACTTCAAATTGTCCATAACATCACCATAAGAATAGAACTACAAAGGGGTAGTTACAATGAGGTCAGAAGAAAGAGCCCTCATTTCCCACAAGTCCAATAACAACTGAAGTGGATGATTCTCACAAATCTGCAAGCAAAGATAGCTTGTAACTTGAGCAGCAGATAGGCAACTCAAACAAAGAATAGTATTTTCTTAATTCTACAACAAATTAATGAATTAACTTATGACCAAATGGCAAATACAAGAGAGAAACAATAAATACATTTACAGGAAACCAAATTTGACAACTGCAGAGACAATCAATGTTGTTTTCTAAGGAATTTAGTGACAGGTTAAAGTTTGAATAAAACGTTTGAGCAAGTTTAGGGACAAGAATTAGCATATGGATATTTAACACAGAAGAATTGAATAATTTTTAAAATCAGAATGAAAATATATGCAATCATTTACGAAAACAGTGCGACATTGATGCAGGCAAAATCACCATTGAATTTTATAGGTATTTTTAAGAACAAAGAATTATAAAGTAACAACGAAGGAAAGTAATCCTCAGAAGAAATTACAAGGCTCAAATGAATCGGCAATGGCAGACCCATGATAAATCCTAATAACGTCTGGTATTAGGCCGGGTTTATTCAATTGGATAGATTGATCTTCTATCACCATATGATTATAGGTATAGTGTTCTTCCTTTGATTCGAACATATAAATCTGTTCTCCATATGAACAAAAATCATTGGTATATTTTGTCTGGCATTACTAGTTCTCATCTCCTTTTTTAATTCCAATAATTGTGACAACAAAGTGGTTATACCAATGCTGACAACTCGTTCAAGACATTATAGACTCCTTTCCCACAAGAAAAACTACCAACAATATTTAGAGTCTATACTCTGCTTTCATTCACTGTATATAAAAAGCTGATGCATTTTATATGCACGTTCTACACTCAGAAGGGAGGATTACAAAGTATACCGCACATGGGATTTCAGCCTATTTTGGGTGAGCTCTCTAGAAAATATATTTGTTTCTTTTTCCGTCCTCATAAAAAATTACCAAACAAAATATTCCATCTCAACCCCCTTCCTTTTACGCCTTCAATCTCCCCATCAACACATTGTTAGTTTAGATTGCTGCAATATCATCCCAATACTTTCCAAATCAAATTAACTTATTTGTTGATCATTAAATCAATTGCACTGCTAATGATATTATTAGACAAGAAAAAAATAAAGCAGAGACTGTTTCTTCTGTACGAATTTTCACAAGTAAATAAATAGAAAAAGTCAGTCAGTTATGCTTAAACTAAGTTATAATTTTCCAGTAAAATCAGAATAAGACAACTTTTACAAGCATTGTTTGCCCTGCTACTAACTCTTTGTCATTAACACTTGTAAATTTAAATCTCACTATATGAAGTTTGATGAGATCAAAAAATTAAGTACACCTCAGTTTCATCCTAAATAAATTACCTTAACAGCGTCCACAGGGCCAAGCTTTACACATTCCTCTTTAACATCATCTTCTAGTTCTGAACGTAAATTTTCATCAGCCTGCATATTAAAAAATATCCGATGTTAGCATGAGAATGAACTAAGCTACGCAGCACCAATAATGACAGAAGGAATATGAAAAAATAACATTTCTTACAGTTCTCAAAAACATTGTAATAAAAAATTCTCTTTGAATTACTATCATTGATAAAATTACATACTTACATTATCACATGCATCTAATTTTAAATAACAACTATAAAGAGTACTGAGAGGCAGAATGATGAGGAAAACTTTGTACTTTTATGACTAAGTCATTAAATACTACAGGAATTTATAGAGCTTTACATGGACGCATAACAGTCACCCAATTAATGAATAGCCCCCCAAATTTCTCAAATGATCTAAAATCAAAACATAATGCTACTTATATGGAATTTAAAAATTTACATGTCAACTAAAATATTCATAAAACTCCATAATGGTAAGAACTTTTTATAGAAATCAGATTTATGCAGTTCACTTAATCAGGAAGATCACTATCAAGGAGTTTTCGTTTATGTTATGGATGGTTCTGGTTACTGACTAAAGTAAGTTTCCTCCAGCATAGCAGGTATAAGGAATACTCTTTTAAGATTTAGGCATGTCTTTAGTGATCTAAGTTCACATCAAGTTTTAGTTAGTTTTTAAGTTTATAAATTGTATATTAGTCCCTTAATTCTAACACTGATCATCTCATCAACGGAAAACACTGACTCAACAAAATCGAACAATGACAAGATGACAAAACAAGCTTTAATATACAAATATAAGATGTTAAATATCTTTGTAAATTTTATTACCAGAAATTAGTTGAAGTTCTAGACTCCAGAGTCATTATTTAAATTTTCTTAGTGAGCATTTTTCACTTAGAGATTAACAGTGTTAAGATTAAAAAACTAAAGATACACTTTATGAACATTAGAGACTAACCCTAGTGAGCCTCCCAACTGACCAAAACTTATGTGTAAAAAAATTCAAGGGATAAAATGAAACTTAATGCAAACTTAAAGGACCAAACATATACTATAGTCCCATTTTATATTCTGGTTTAATATAGTGTCAAGAATTCTAGCTGCTTATAGAAGTAACTCTAACCCTTAATTCAGCAGGTGTGAACATGTAACGAAGGATGACAATAGCTGGAATTGAAACTTTGGCATCATCACGGCCACCTATACAATACAACAAAGATGATCAAGTCACCATCAGAATAGCATTATGAAAAAGAAATTTATTAATAAATTTTTAAACATCAAATAAGACCATAATATAAATATATTATAAAGCTGACAAATGTCAAATAGAAACTAAACCAAATAATTACTGAAAAGTTTCCTTCTTCAATAATAATAATAAGTTATATATAGGGAATGAACCTAATTAAATTAGTGGCCTACTTCCCCAAAAACCCATAATATGCATCCTAGCTAAGCAAAACATCCTAACCAATAATGAAAAAGCCCATAAGTAAACAATGTAAAGCATCCTGACTAAACATAAGTTTTAATGTTAGAAACAAACTAACAACAATGACAATGGTAAGAAATATAATTATTTCAACAAGTAGATGAACTGGAGTGAATCGAAATTTCTTGTTTTGACAAAGACATCAATCCTACTTTTGGCACAAGTATCAGTACTGGTTACTAGATATGCTATGCTTACAGCAGGTCAAGGCATCCAGAGAATGTTGTTATTATGAAATGCAAGAGTAGCCAGTAAAAATGATTCTCTTCACAAAATCATTTCAGTTTCAGCGTGTTAGATGTTAGAGGAGCAGACCAGTAGTCATATTAATTCAATTTGCATTCAACATAAATCTCAACTACCGAGGGAGATCTCTATGTGAGTGGTTCACGCACTACCACACTATTTCAGCTATTGTAAGAGCACTTCAATCCTATGGGTTAAACAGCAAATCCTTCAGGTCTTAAATGCCAGTCTGTCTGGCTTGTACTTCGTTGAGTCTCAGAGGCCGGTGGCTTGTACTGTTTTTTACCAAATGAGGAAGAGGTCTTCTCTTCAACCTACATGAGCTAATTGCTCATTACTGACAGAAACAACACTATCATCAATAACTGGAGCACCATTCTTGGGGTAAACTCCATAATAATTTTTCTCTCCTTTTTTCCCTCTCTTTGTTTTTCTTTAAAAAAGACTTTTTTCCTGACTCTTTTTTTCTGATTTTTTTTCACTAAAAATAAAAGACCTTTTTCCTTTTTTAAAAAAAATGGAAACCCCTAAAAATACAGAAACAAAAACACGGAAAAGGAAACGGAAAAAAATGAAAGACACACATGAACAGCAACCACGAACAACACCCATGGCCACGAACACGAACATGAACTCTTGGGGCTTCTCACACAGCGATTCGACCTCCATTTCTGACGATGGCTGCTCGAATCAGACGATAACGGTGGCCAGACTTCGGGATTCGAACTTGGATTGAGGGAGCGACTTGAATCCGAAGCAGCACCTCAAATCTCGAGCTGAGATCCACAGGGATAACATCCCACATAGCGTATACTTCAATTTTTTCTGTTGATAAACTTACTAGGCTAAGGCTTCTTATTGTTGTTGCTAACCAACTTGTGTATCAGATTAAGAAAACCCAATCAAATGAATGACCAACCAGTGATATTTACCAATAGGTTGCAGTTGCTGCTGCTGATTGTGAGGGTTCTCATATCCATTTTGAGAAGACATCATAACCACCTTAGCGTGTTGATTTCTGCGCTTCTGCTGTCAAAAGTGAATACTTCTTATATTTGTGTATAAAATTTCCTCAGGTTTCTCAAAACTTCACAATAATATGAAATTTCAAAAGTTATTAATATTTTCAATTCTCGCATGAAATAACTGAGAGAATAACGAAAAATTAGAATATACACACATCACATGAATAAAACATCACACCAATACTACAGAAATTTAAAGAAAGAAAGAAAGAAACTACAATTGCTGACCAAAGGAATGTCACTAAACAAAAACCACCAAACATATGGTTTAGAAAAATCCTGCTAAAACCAAAGTCAGTCAATAAAATAAAAATTGAACGTTCACCCACCTTTTCTCGGAAAAAGATTGAATCCAAATTCTTTAGGTGAAGCCTAATTTACTCCCTCCGGTCCTAAATATAAGACTGACTTTTTTAGAAAATCTTATAAAAAAGTAAAATAAGTTAATTATAAATTGATTTACCTAATTTTTTTTCCTTAGATTAGTTTATTTTACCAATGTATAACTAAAAATATATCAAATGTCATGATTTAATATCCTATTTCGCAACCTTAACCTCTCCAAAAAGTCAATTAGATCTTATATTTAGGACCGGAGATAGTATTTTTTTTTTTTCATTTTTGATACAGGGGTATAAACGGAAGTTAAAAATCCTTAAACATGTGGAACTATCTATTATCACATAAGTACGCAAAGTTTTAAACTTTCAAGTGGATGCTAGAGGGATCACTTACCGAATGTCGATGCTATAGAAATAATGGAGAGAGAGAGAAGAGAAGAAAAAATTCTGATTGACACCAATAGAAAGGTATGGTGGTATCTACAATCTGACTTTAGCCTACGAGGGTGCTTCCCTCCCTGTGCATTCCGTTCTGGGACGGCTTGGAGAGTTGAAGACGATGAAGGGTAAGAAGACGGTGGTCGAAGAGTTGGCAGATGAAGAATCAGAAAAGGGTGGAAAATTAAAGGATATTATAGTCATTTAACAAGTAAAATGGTGATTTGAACAAGTGATAATTTATGTGAAACACAAACATGCATGAGATTTTGAACAAGCAAAAATTTTATTTAAACAAGGCAAGCCTTTGTCTAAACACGTAAAAGGACCATTTGAACAAGTGTCAATCAATATTAATTAACAAGGAAACCCTACATTCATATTAACTTTTTTGTGTTTATATGAGGTTATCCTTGTTCAAATGATATTTTTTCTTGTTCGTGTGGTTATTGTGATTAGACCTAATTTTATATTGTTTAGCATGTGCAAATGAGTTTAATTAGTGTGATTAAATTGTTATATTTGTTCATTATTGGGATTTTATATGTGCATGCCACTACGTAATTAATTGGAAAATATTAGCTTAATTACTTGCACTTTAAGTAACTAAGGGTATTTTGGTCATTTTCACTATGTGGTGCATTTTTATTTGTAGGAGGTCCCACGTGGGCCACACACACACTTAAACCATTTTTATGCTTGGTGACCGAAATTCCTCCCTCACAAATCCTCATTTATATGACATTTAGGGTGCATTAGCATTTCACTTGGGAGCTAATCCCAAAGCTAATCACCATATATAAATCAAAACCTAACACTTCCCTCTCACTTTTGACATATTTTTCTCTCACTTCATACCATTTTCTCTCATCTCTTTCTTCTCCATTTCGCCATTTTCACTCCCTCCGTGGCCTCCACTTCACAATTTCTCATCCTCTCATCCTCCATGCTTCTCAGCTAGGCTCCTCCTCTCCATCCTTCAAGTCAAGTTGTGCAATGTGTTAACCAATTCGGCCTTGTGTGAGAATTTCCTAATGCTAGGTTTGCAATCTTGTAATCATGTAAATCCTCTCTTGTTCTAAGTGTTTAGACATTTGACGATAGGAATTTAGGTAGAGATCTCTATTTAAGTTTCTATTTCATCCACATGATTGTAAACCTAAATCCTACATCTTTATTTTCATGTATGTTAGGTATAACACTTGTAGCTTTATGAGAATAAGTATGTGTGTTTACATTTTATTTGTTTCTTAAAGTGAATTATACAAATAGAAGCTAGTTTTAGCATCTATCTTGCCTATTGAAATATATGAGGATAAAGTTAAGCTTAATTGGTTAATTTGTTTAAATTAGCTTAGGAATCTTAGATTTAAGGTTCTTATGTTGATTTAAGCAAGTTATATCAAAAGGAAATTAGCATACAAGGCCTATTAATCCTTTTACACAATGGAGACATGAAGGAGGTGTTAGAATCTTAAGTTTTGATGAAGACAAATACTTAGGAAGAACTAAGTTAATAATAGAACCCCAAGAGTACAACCGGATGTGGTTTTACTTCCGGATGGATTAGGACTAGTGCTCGCGGATGAAAGACTCATCCCCCAGCGGAAGCAAGTAATACACTAAGTCATAACTCAGTCTAGGAACATTAAGAGTATAAAATCTTTGAGACTAAGTTAGGATACAACCGGATGCAGGAATGCTTCCGGATGGTCAGTGCCTAGCGCTGCCTGTTGGATTAGGCAACACCGAGCGTCAGTGAATATGAGTCTAAGACAACTTAGATTTAGTAGGAGTACTTCCGGATGTGGAATTGCTTCCGGAAGTAAGAGAGCTTCCTTAGACAATTGAAATCCCACTGCATGTGACTATGTGCTGTTATACTACACATCCCATAGCATGAGTAAATGACACACTAAGTCACTTAGGAAGAATTAGACTACAATCAAATCCTAAGTTAGAATATAACCGGATGCAGAATCGCTTCCGGAAGACTTAGAGTAAAATAACGAGACTTACGCTGACTATTGGAATAAACATCCCCTAGCGTCAGTAGCCAATACACTAAGTCAGAACATAGTTTAAGTAAGATTGCTTCCCATAGCAAACAAGCTTCCCACAGCATGTATAGTTCTTACTGCACTTGATTAAATATACTACTCTGTTGGACTAACAAGTATGTGCAGAACTTAGTTTTACTTCCGAATGCAAATGAGCTTCCGGATGCAAATACTCTTGGCACTGGGACTCAGAGACTAACACTTGCAGAGCAAGATTGCCGCTTCCGGATGAACGATGATCATCCGTCAGCAAGAGTACAAGACTCAACGTCACATACTCAGAGGTCAGAATGCTTTTGTCAGAGCAGAGTTGTCAGAGTTGCTTTTCAGAGATAAAGCAAGTCAACCTTGCTAAGCATTAATGAAGATGTACTTCTCAACGGTAACATGGGATTAACGGCTATATTCAAGCGGACATATTCTATCTGCCGCCCAAGCCTGAATGTTTTGAGGCTGAGTATAAAAGGAACATCTACATTCAGAAGAGAGGTTGGAAGAACAGAGCCTATTGTCTGAGATATTGTATTCTGCATTCCTCTAATCTTCTACTCTCTGATCTTAGAGTTGTAACATTCTTAGAGAGTAATTCATTTGTACTTAAGTGAGTAACATCATCTATTCTTAGAGAGAATCATTTGTACTTAAGTGTTTATCACAATCAGTTCATAGAGTGAACATATTATCAAATCCTCTAATTGATAGAGGCTGTTCTAAAGCTTGTTGCTTGAAGAACAGAGTTATCATTTTACAGAAAGTGAGGGGGAGCATTTAGAGGTTTTCTAAATCTCCATAGGTTGTAAGTTAGCCCGCAAAACTTTGTGGTTGAAAGGTTGCAAGTGATCATGTTGTAAAACTTGTGGTTGTAAAGGTTTGCAGGTGAGCCCGTTGCAAAACCTGTGGGTTGTTAGGTGAACCCGTGTTCGTAAAACCTAAAGTGTAAAGGCTTTCTTGTGCCTGGTTTAAACAAGAAGCTTAGTTGATTGAAAATCTCAGGTGGAGCCTGGGGACTGGATGTAGGTCTGGAAGTGACCGAACCAGGATAAATCTGTGTGTGCTTAGTTTGTCTTTAACATTCTTATTTCCAGCACCACACCACCATACTTGTGCAAAACATAATGTGTCATCTCCTTCACCAAGCACAAGCAGTCAGTTTTTAAAAGAGAATTTTAACCTTTATTCTGCCACCCAATTCACCCCCCTCTTGGGTGACAGCCACACATTTCATTTGGTATCAGAGCTTGGTCACTTGTTTAAAGGATCCAACGATCTCAAGTGCAAAGACCAAGGCTGACTTGGGATACAAAATGTGTTTTGAAGGTTTTGATCATACTATCTCACCCTTGTTAGAAAATACTGATTTTTAGTTATGGAAGGCAAGGATGAAAAGTTTTGTGCTATCCTCGAGTTTCAAAATGTGGGATGTCTTTGTAAATGATTCTGATTTCAAACCAAAAGTAAACTGGACTGAAGAGGAGAAAAATTTATTTTACTTGAACATTAGAGCAATGCAATTTTTGTACAAAAGCTTAACTGACAGTGATTTCCATAAAATTAAACATTGCTCTAATGCTAGAGATATTTGGAACACTCTTGATGCTATGTATGCTTCTAATCAATCTCTTGAAGTTAAAGCTGTCCAAAGCTCAATCTGTGCTCCTTGTGAATCTACCTTTGATGAGCTACTGGAAGGTGATATAGAGGAAGCTAGCAGCAGTGAAGAGAGTGTTGATCTCTACTTAGAAGATTCAGAAACTGGGGAAATTGAGATATCTGAACTTGAACCTTCTGAATTGCAAGACATATATAATGAGTTACATATTGAATTCTGTAAACTTGCAAAAGAAGTTCTAAACTTAAGGAAAAAGAATAGGAAACTTGAGGAATCTATCCTTTCTTCTACATCCGAGGTGTCCAAAGTCCCATTCATAAAAGAAGAGTTTTCAAAAGACCCTGAGATTTCAAAAGTGAATAAACAGAGAATCTTTGAAAAGAAAACTGACCAACATAATAATGATAAGAAATCTCATTCTGAATATCACTCCATTATCTGTCATTATTGTGGTAGGACAGGTCATATTTCTCACACATGTAGCTTTAGAAGAAATTTACATGTGAGGAATAACTATGTATGGATTCCTAAAGGACAAGTAAGGTCCAGTGCTAATCATGTAGGACCCAAGTACAAATGGGTACCAAAACCTCGTTCTAGTGCCTTACTTGTGCAGGAAAGATCAAGAGTTCCTCTTGTACCAAAGAAGAGAACTTGTGGTGATATCACCGGTGCAATCGCTTGGTCAAATCATAAGAAGCAGTGCACGACCACAAGGAACAAAAGTTTTGTCTCTAGAATGAGCCATCACAGAATTCCACTCAACTATCCTGAGGAGAACACGAGAGAGAGAATTCCTGGATCAACATGGAAAAAGCCTATGAATTCTGTCCCTCATCAGAAAATACTTCAGGCCAAGGATAATAAGTATAGAAGATCTCCTTGGGTAAGCAAGGGATCACTTAGGGTTGAATCATGCGATAGTAAAATCTCCTATGCAAATGTTAGATGGAATTATTGAGATCTTACATCAAGCATCATGGATATGAATATTCTATTCCGTATAAAAGAAAGTGTTTTACAATGTTCATAGTCTACATGCTGTCGTGATCAAAACCACACACACACACACACACACACACACACACACACATATATATATATATATATCTTTGTGCATATAGTCATGTTTGATTCGCAATGCCATATTCATAGTGAATGATTCTTAGGTGCATGTGAATTACATACTTCCTACAAACTGACCAATGAGATCCAAGTCTGGATACTGAAAAAGGGAAAAGGGGATTATTTAATATCTTGTAGGAAAGGAGAACGGAAGCAATAGCAAGACTCAAGACTGTACTTCAGCTGAGCAATTTGCCGTATCTTGATGAGTCGTTCTTCATGCCTAGCTTTTGGTGCTGCCCCTGAAATAGAAGAACTCTTGCATAGCCTGCCAAAATCAAGCAAGCTACTGCTTGATGCAAGTGTAGCCTTGGATGATGATGGAGAAGAAAAATGGGTGAAACATTATTCCCCTCATCACCAAATACTTTTGGTGGGTGACGGTGATTTCTATTTCTCTCTTTGCTTGGCTCAGTCCTTTGGTTCAGTTTTCAACATTGTTGCTTCTTCCCTTGACACTCATGATGAAGTTGTGAGGAAGTACAAGAAGGAAAAGTCAAATTCAATTGCCTTAACTGAGCTGGGAGCAGATGTGTGGCATGGAGTTGGTGCAACTCAAATGAAATTTCATCCATACTTGAAAATGAGGAGATTTGATAGAATTATATTCAACTTCCCACATGCAGGCTTCCATGGCAGAGAAGATAACTTCTCCATGATTCTGAAACACAAGAACCTCATACGCAGGTTCTTTATGAATGCAAGGAGCATGCTAAGATCCAATGGTGAAATTCATGTTAGTCACAGGAATACACCGCCATCTGATGACTGACGCATAGAGGAGATCGGGATAAGAAGCTTTCTGTGGCCAATTGAGTGTGTAGAATTCAAGAAAGAAGACTGCTCAGGCTATAACAACAAGAGAGGCGATGGGTCCAAGTGTGATGAGCCTTTTTCCCCTTTGGTTCCCTTGTGAAAAGATCACATGAGCATACATTGGTAAATCTCAAGTTTTCACATCCGGAAGGGAATCCACTTCCGCCAGCATCTACAGGTTACACAACCAATAGAAAGCACCAGTGACCAATGTACCACCCTAAGAGGTTGTCTGGTGTCTTGGGCTAGCAAGAAGCAGACCTGCGTGTCACTTTCATAGAGGCTGAGTATATTGTTGCCGCTAGCTGTTGTGCACATGTGCTGTGGCTGGAGAACCAACTGAGGGATCTTGGCCTGGAATTTCCAGAGGCTCCCATTCTCTGTGTTAACACAAGCACCTTAAGCCTTGCCAAGAATCCTGTCCAGCACACAAGAACAAAGCACGTTGACGTCAAACATCACTTCATCAGAGATCATGCTCAGAAGAAGGATGTCAAAGTGCAATTTGTTCCCACTCAGCATCAGCTTGCGGATATCTTCACCAAGCCTCTGGGGGTTGACCAATAAGAGGAAATTTGGGAATGTTAAATCCAAATGAAGCTTAACCTTCAGAATAAACCTGTGCTTAATTGATAAAACCTGCCAACTGTACTAACTTAGGCATCGAAGTGCCATTCTTTAGTTTTGCAGGTCCCCCAATGTTAAATCTTAAGTAAGTCCAACCGGAAGCAAAACCACTTCTGGATGCTCTTTTGCTGGCGGTGGGTGATGACTCAAAGCAACCGGGAGCGCCAGTGTCTGGGAAAAGACACGTCACTTCACAACGTTTCATCTTCCTCCATGGGAAGTTGTGCCTCCTCTGACAAAGTGAAGCGACACGTGTCAAAAAGGTGCGCCGTTCCAATTAAATGTTTACGTTTTCCCATGAACCAACGCATGTTTTCAATGAAGAGTCATTATGTGCATTTCATCCGTTGTGACTTTGCATAAATAGGAACCAACAGTCATTTTTCCTTTTCACTTTTCACTTACACAAATTTCTCACACCCAAAACTCTCTGAAGCCATTCATCGCATTGTTCTTCATCTTCATCTTGTTCTTCACACATTCTTCATCTTCTTCATCTTCTTCTTCTGCATTTCATCACATACATACCATATATTCCACTTAAACCCTAACCTACACAAAATGGCCGGCTCACACGAATCCAACCAAAACATTGAGATAGCCTCTGCCTCGAAGAAGTCCAAAACTGGGAAATCTGGGCATTCGCGATCTGGGAAATCACAAGAACAGCATGAACATTCTGGGCGACATCATGAACAGTCAAAGAAAAAGGGCAAGAAGAGGGTTCAGTTTAGCGAAGAGCCCTCATCCAAAAGAGAACGAGTAGAGGAGGATGATCCACTTGAATACAAGGATGGGCCGCTAGAGGCTGTTTCCTCCAAATTTGAAACTGCAAAGCCCTACTTCTCTCATGGAATGTTCATCGACCTGGAGAAAATTGAGGAACTAGGGTTTGGGCATTCGAGGGAACATCTCCAAAAGTACGTGTGCTGGCTGGGGATCAACAACCAGTACAACATCAACGTGCTATGGGTGTTCTGCCAGTCGCTCACAGCCAATGCAAAATACAAGACAGTGAACGGGAAAGAAACCATTCGCAGAGTCTACTTCAAAGCCACAGTGAGGGGGAGGACAATGAATTTTACTTGGAGAGATATCAACGACTTGCTCGGGGTCACTGAGGAAGGTATGAACGAGTGGCTCCACCCTGAGAAACTCAGCAAGGCGGAGCTTGAGAAAGTATATGAGACCAAGGGAAAGAAGGTCCCTGCCATGTCTGACTCCAACCGGGTACTCCAATATATCTACTCCCGGTTGATGACTCACAAAGGGGGGAACTTCAACGAGTTCACCCAGCTCGACAACCCTTGGCTCCCCAGATTCCTCACCAAGCAGCCGATCAACCCTGGGCAATTGATCAGTTTGGAGTTGCACAGGTGGTGTGAAACCAAAGACAAGAAACATCTTCCCTTCCCTCAAGTCATCGCTTTCATCCTGGAGAAATTCTTGATAAAATCCACTGAGGAAGATGACAATGTCCAGAGCCTGCCCATAGGATCAGTAAATATCAGCAAGATGGGGATCAAGTACAACAAGCCAGCAAGGGCCACTCGATCTGGCTCTTAGGCTGAGAGTGCCTCACATACAACGGCTCCCTCAGTATCTGGCGCAGGGGACCAAGAAGTAGATTCTCATGCTGCTGGTTCTAGCCGTGCTCCAAGAGTGTCAGCTGCAATGAAGGCGTTTGCTGAGGAAGTGAAGGAAGAGATCATTTTTCGGCTGTCTGATCCTTTGATGGCTCCCCTTCGTGCTGAGTGTGATGAAGCCTTCCAGCACCAAGATCAGAGGATCCAGGGCTTGGAGGATTGATTAGGACGCGTCGAGGATCAACTAGGACGGGTCGAGGCCAAATTAGACCTTATCATTAACCACTTCCAAATCCCTCAACCTCAAGCCAACCTACCACCACCTCCTCCTCCTAACCCACCTCCACAAAATAATCCACCTCCACCTTCACCCAAAAATGACCATCAACCATCACCTCACAACAACCCTCAGAACTCACCTCAAATCTCCCCTCGCCAATCACCATCACCTCACACCTCTCCCAACCACTTACAATCCTCCAACCCAACCTATCCCAACCAACTGGCCGAGCACCTTGGCTTCCATACTTCCACTCACCCCCTCAGTCACATATACCAGAGAGATATCCCCCGCCTTCAGAGGTTACCTGAGGTAAACATACCTTTCACCCCTTATTCATCTACCTACCCCTTCGATGTCCTATTCACAGATCCCTCCTGGTTCCCTAGCCCCACTCCTTCACCAGAAACCTCACCCCCTTCCTCACCTGAAACATCACCACCCAGAACATTTGGCCCTGATCCTCCACCTTCCACTTCACCCAATCCTTCCTCCCTGGCCCTCGCCCTTCTTGATTATGCGAAAAGGGGGAGAGAAATCCTAACTCAACCCTCCTTATGGCTAGATAAGGATATAGCAGCTGCCCTCCGCCGAGCCATGAATTATCAGAGATTGGGAAGTGCTGAACGTCTTATCTGTGGGGAAGCCATCCGATTTATGCAACAGTAGCGTCCAGACGAGCAAAGGTCAAAATGGGCAATGGTATTGGTTGAGCAACCTGATGAAATCCCACAGCCTGAGCCTGAACCTGAGCCAGAGTCTTCGTCTTCTGAGCCTCCTCCCTCTGGGCCTGGCCGAAACATACTTGAAGAGATTATGATGAAGTATGGGTTGAAGAGGCAAAACAATCCACCTATTGTGATAGCCAAGCCAATCCTCCTTCTAAGCCAACTTCTGCTGCTCCTCCTCCTTCAGTAATCAAGTACAGCGGATTAAGGAAGAAGTCTTGTGTCAAAAAGGGGGCTGGTACTGCTGAGTCTTCTGAGAGTGAAGAGGAACCTCATGGTCACTCTGAGGATCATGAGTCAGAAAGGGTATCTCAAGCAGTTGAAGCATCTGAGCGCCAGTCCTCCACCCAAGCGCCTCTAGAAGAAATTCCTCCACTTGTGGAAGTTAAGTTAGAGGTGGAAGATATGACTCCCGAAGAATTTGAGCGCTTTGGTTACACTGATAGACTCACACAAGAGCAATTCTTCGTTCTGGATGCTTAGAGGGCTAAGGCTCAAAGGAAAGGGAAAGGCAAGGTAAAGGGAAAAGGGAAAGCAAGTTCAAGTCAGGCTGATGACCCCAACTATCCAGTGTGGAATGTCAAGGTCAAAGCCATCCATTGTCCCTATGGTTCCATGCCTATCTCTGACGCGCCTTTTGGAGAATTTGCTGGGCTTACTGAAGTCAGTGACCTGAAGAGGGTTATTGATGCATCCCTTGAGTCAGAGAGACTAAGAAAGGCCAGAGCCGAGGCAGAGCTTCAAGAATTGCTTGCTCAGATTGACCAGAGTGAAAAGGATGCTCAGCTGGCTAAGTTGGAAGAGGAGAGTAGACAGAAACAGTTAGAGAGGGAGAGGAAAAAGAGACATCAACTTTGAACACAAACCCCTCATGCATTTAACTTAGAAATTTTTCCTTTTCATATTTTCTTTCATGCATAGTTATCTGGCATACTTGTATCTATCTTCCTGTTTATAAATGTAATTGTTTTATTACTAATGAAGTTTGCCTTTGAGTTCATATGTGCGTTCTTATTTGATTATGTTAGAATCTTAAGTTTTGATGAAGACTAAAATATGAAAGAATAGGCCAAGTACTTAGAAAGCAATAGGTTAACATAGGATCCCAAGTAATAGTGCAACCGGATGTGGATTTACTTCCGGATAGACTAGGACTTGCGCACGCGGATGAATGTTTCATCCCCCAGCGGCAGCAAGTAACTCACTAGGGAATTAACTTAGTCCATGAACGCTAGATATACAAAACCTTAAGACTAAGCTATGATTCAACCGGAAGTGAAATTGCTTCCTGTTAAACTTAGACTGGCGCAGACTGATAGAATAGACATAACCCTAAGCGTCAGTGAGTTTACCACGTCAAGTGAAATTGCTTCCTGTTAAACTTAGACTGGCGCAGACTGATAGAATAGACATAACCCTAAGCGTCAGTGAGTTTACCACGTCAAGTGAAAGTGCTTCCGATAGCTTAGTGACTAGCGCTGACTGTTGGAATGAAATACACTAAGCGAGAGTAAGTGATAGTGAGCAAAATCCTTCATCAAGTGGAATTACTTCCGGATGTAGAAGTGCTTCCGGATACACCTTAAACTTAGGGAACACCCACTGCATGTGAGTATGTGCTTATATTGCTAAACTAACGTTCAAGTGCAGTACACTAAGTAAGGTTGCTTCCGGATGTGATTTTGCTTCCGCAAGCAATCAGAATGTCAGAACGTTCAGAGATGCAGTGTCAGAATGCTTATGTCAGAGCAGAGGTGTCAGGACTACTTTTCAGAGATAAAGCAAGTCAACCCTGCTATGCATTGATGAAGCATTTATTGGGCAAACGGTAACATGGGAAAAACGGCCATATTCAAACGGCTAGCCCACCTACCAAGAGTTCAAAATGTTTGAAGACTATATAAGGGAGCTCAACTTCATTTATGAAGCAATCTATTATCTTTGAATATTCTTGAGAGAAGTTAGAGCGAGAAACTAAGAACACCTTCAAGCATTCAAAGCTGCCCAGAAAAGTAAAGAGCATTTAACACATCGAGTGATCCTTTTCATCTACATATTCTGTACTCTTTGTTGTTAAGTCTCTTCTTGTTATAAGAGCATTGATTGTACCTAAGTGTGTAACACCATCCGTTCTTTGAGATAACTTAGTCAGAAAAATCCTTTAAGTGTAAAGGTTAACCCCTTGCTTGGTGTGAGGGGGAGTTAGTTAGAAAGGTTACAAGTGAGCCTGTGTAAAACTTGTAGTTGTAAGGTTGCAAGTGTTCCCGTGCAAAACTTGCGGTTGTAAGGTTTCAGGTGAACCCGATTTAAAACCTGAGATATAGTGGAACTCGGCCTGGGTGGTTGAGGACTGGACGTAGGTCAGGTAGACCGAACCAGTATAACTCTTGTGTTGTTTTATTCGAGCATTTATTTTTGAAGCACAATTCACCCCCCCTCTTGTGCATCCTTACTTTCATTTGGTATCAGAGCAGGTCTTTCTCACTCGATTCCAACGAATCAGAAAGCAAAGATCCAGTAATGGATACAGACTATTCTCTACCAGATGTCTCTGTTCAACCCAACAAGCCCCCAGGCTTCGATGGGTACAACTATCCATTCTTGAAGTTTAGAATGGAGACTTATATCAAGTCAAGTGACATTAGACTCTGGGACGTAATAGAACATGGGGATCAAACTCCCTTAGATGAGGATGGATTTGCTAAAGTGAGAGCCAGATACACCCCTGAGGACTATGCTCTAGTCCAATTGAACCATCGGGCCATGCACTACATCCAGTGTGCTCTCAGCCCCAAAGAGTTTCACAGGATCAGCCACCACAAAAATGCTAAAGATATGTGGGAGGCTCTTGAGGCTGCTCACTCTGGAACCAGGGGAGTAAAAGCAAGACGTGTTGAGATGCTGGTGGAAGAATTTCACAAGTTCGCCATGTTAAGTCCCACTGAGCCTATCAGAGAGCTGGAGCTCAGGTTCACCCATCTCATCAACAATTTGGCCTCGCTGGGTAAGGATATTCCTGAGAGAGAGCAAGTAAGCAAGATCCTAAAGATCTTGAAGGGTGACTGGATCACCAAAGTAACTATCTTGCAAGAAGTGCAAGGAGAATCAACCAGCTCCATCACCGCACTATTTGGCTCTCTTGCTGAATACGAACCTACCTTGCTGGCTATGAGAGCTCCTCAAGCCTCATCCAAGAACAAGAACCTTGCTCTTGTTGCTCCCAGCAAGTAGATCAATGATGATGATGTGGATGATGAGGAGGAAATGGATGATGAGGAGATGACTATGATGGTGAGGAAATTCAGGAAGTTATTCAGAAAGAAAGGAGGCTATCAGAGAGGTGACTCCAGCCAGAAGAAGGGATACAAGAAAGAAAAGGTCCCTGTGTGCTTTGAATGCAAGAAGCCTGGTCACTTCAAGGCTGAGTGTCCCAGCCTGCAGAGGTCAAAAGGCAAAGACAAAAGAAAGGCATTCGTCTCCTCCATTTGGGTAAATAGCTCAGATGAGGAAGCAAGTGATGAAGAAGAAGTTGCCAACCTCTGCCTGGTAGCTAGAGAAGATGATGAGGAAGCATCTTCAGATCTTGACCTCACCAACGAAGATCATGAGGTAACTCTTTCTGAACTACAAGAGGCTTACAATGAGGTTCATGAAGAATTCTCTAGACTATGTAAAACCTATAAAATGTTGAAAACTAAAAAGGAATCACTTGAGTCCAAGGTAGACTCACTAAGTGAAGAGCTAGCGGAAGCTAGAAGGCTTCCGGTAGTGGATGGCCAGGGTTCTCCCCAAGTAGAACCCAACGCCCCAACACTTAAGAGCTGCCCTAATTGCAGCAAAATCTCAGCTGAGAAAGACAAGCTGCAAAATGCCCTGCAGAAGTTTACCAATGGTTCAGAAATGTTAAATATAATCTTAATGAATCAAAGGGCATATAGGGATAGAACTGGCTTAGGATATACCCCTAGAGGGAAAAAGTGGGTAGAACCAAAAGTAAAGCCTTACTTAAAGTTCTTCCATAAAGCCACTAGTCATAGCTCCTCACCCTTCAGCTTCTGTAACTACTGCAACAGGAAAGGACACTCCATGTCCACCTGTAATGCCAAGAAGCATGGAGCAAGTAGTTCTTACAAATGGGTCCCTAAAGGAACCAAGGCTACAAAGGATCCTCCACCTACAAAGGAAACCAAGAGAGGACAAGGATCCTGAGCCTGGAACCATTCCACAGGGAAAACCCAAGAGCCTAGAGCCAGCACTAGGCCAGAGGCTCCAAATGATCATAAGCCCAAGGTTAAGGCCAACACTAGACCAAGGGCACTAAAAACTAATGACAGAGGACCCAAGAGAGGTTGGGTACCTAAGGTTGTTTGATTATTTCAGGTGTGTCTCAAGGCATCCAAGAACAGAAAATGGTACATCGATAGCGGATGCTCGAGACATATGACTGGAGACAGAGACAAGTTCAAATCTCTGGTGATCAAAGATGGAGCCACAGTGACCTTTGGAGGAAATCAAAGTGGTAAGATCACTGGAGTTGGAGAAGTTGGACCAGTCAAAGACGTCTATCTAGTGGACGGTCTCTGTCACAACCTGCTGAGCGTGAGCCAGAGCACGGACAAAGGAAATTGGGTAATATTTGATTCAAATGAGTGCATAATAGTTGATAAGCAGGATCTGAATATAGATAAGGCCAACTTAAAATGCAAACTTAAGGCAAACAGAAATGGGAACCTATATACTCTAGACTTATGTCAACAACTGGAGGAAAAGTGTTTAATATCTAGTGATGAGAATAGTTGGCTTTGGCATAAGAGATTAGCTCATGTTAATTTTACTCAACTTGATATGCTAATTAAAAAGGAGCTAGCCATAGGTATCCCATCCTTTAAGGTAAAACATGATTTTATTTGTGAATCTTGCCAACGAGGGAAGCAAACAAAGTCCTCGTTTAAAACCAAGAAGAGAGTCTCCACCAGCAGGCCCTTGGAACTAATCCATATGGATTTGGTTGGGCCAGCGAGAGTGAAGAGCTTGGGTGGAAACCTATATGCTCTAGTGGTGGTGGATGACTATTCAAGGTTCACGTGGACTATGTTTCTTGCCTCTAAGCAAGATGCTTTTGATGCTTTTGTTGTCCTGGCTAAGAAAGTGCAGAATGAGAGAGAGCTCAAAATCACAGCCATAAGGACAGACCATGAAGGAGAGTTTGAGAACCATAGTTTCTCTGAGCTATGTGAGCAGAATGGCATTGAACATAACTTCTCAGCTCCTAGGACTCCTCAACAGAACGGAGTTGTCGAGAGAAAGAACAGGTTCTGACAGATATGGCTAGAAGCATGCTCAATGAGAAAGAGGTTTCTCAAGTGTTCTGGGCGGACGCTATGAGCACTGCTTGCTATATCTCTAACAGAGCCTATGTTCGCAAGGGCTTGGACAAGACTCCTTACGAGCTATACAAAGGGAGGAAGTCCAACATCAGCCACCTCAGAATATTTGGTTCAAAATGCTATGTGCATAACAATGGAAAGGTAAATTTGGGTAAGTTTGATCCAAAAACTGATGTAGGTATATTCATAGGATATTCCCTTAGGAGTAAAGCATATAGAATATACAACATGAAAACTAAAACTGTAGAAGAATCCATGCATGTTGTATTTGATGAAACTCCTACATGGGGACAATCCACAGAGGATGATGGAATACTTAATCTTCCAAAACTACCATCATCTTCCTCACCACCAAAAGAAACACCAACAAGCAATCCAAAAGAAGAAGATGAACCCAGTGATGAACCTGGAGTGCAACCCGTGCCTGAGGAGGCACAGTTGCCAATAGCTAGGAGACATCACAGGGATCATCCTCTTGATCAAGTGCTTGGTGATGTTTCTTCTGGTGTCAGAAGTAGAAGACAAGTTCAAAATGAAGTTGAGTTTGGAGCATTCCTATCTCAAATCGAACCAACTTCAGTTGAACAAGCTCTTGAGGACTGCGACTGGATTATTGCCATGCAGGAAGAGCTAAATCAATTTGAGAGAAGTCAAGTGTGGGAACTAGTCCTAAGGCCGTCTCATCAATCCATAGTAGGGACCAAGTGGGTCTACACAAACAAGCTAGATGAGACAGGTCAAATCACAAGAAACAAAGCCAGACTAGTAGCCAAAGGATATAACCAAGAAAAAGGCATTGACTATGAAGAAACTTTTGCTCCAGTTGCTAGACTCGAAGCAATAAGAATTCTTCTAGCCTTTGCATCCATGAAAGGTTTTAGATTATATCAAATGGATGTAAAGAGTGCTTTTCTTAATGGTTACATCAAAGAAGAGGTATATGTTGAACAACCTCTTGGCTTTGAGGATCATAAGCATCCCAAACATGTGTATAGATTAAAGAAAGCTTTATATGGCCCGAAACAAGCTCCTCGAGCTTGGTATGAGAGACTCAGCAGCTTTTTGCTGGGCAAGGGTTTCTCAAGAGGCAAATTAGATAATACACTGTTTATCCTTCACAAAGATAGAGACATGTTAATTGTCCAAATTTATGTTGATGATATTATATTTGGGGCAACTAACGAAAAGCTTTGTGAAGATTTCTCTAAGGCTATGCAGGGTGAATTTGAGATGTCAATGATGGGAGAACTAACGTTCTTCCTAGGCCTGCAAATTAAACAGAAGAAGAATGGAATCTTCATCTCCCAAGCTAAGTACTGCAAAGAACTACTCAAAAAGTTTGGGATGGATGAATGCAAGGAGTATGACACTCCTATGAGCACCACTGCCGCACTCGACGCTGACGCAAAGGGTAAATCTGTCAGCCTGCCCATGTATAGGGGAATGATAGGTTCCCTCTTATACTTAACAACCAGCAGACCTGACATTCAATTTAGTGTAGGCATGTGTGCTAGGTTTCAAGCCAACCCCAAGGAGAACTAACGTTCTTCCTAGGCCTGCAAATTAAACAGAAGAAGAATGGAATCTTCATCTCCCAAGCTAAGTACTGCAAAGAACTACTCAAAAAGTTTGGGATGGATGAATGCAAGGAGTATGACACTCCTATGAGCACCACTGCCGCACTCGACGCTGACGCAAAGGGTAAATCTGTCAGCCTGCCCATGTATAGGGGAATGATAGGTTCCCTCTTATACTTAACAGCCAGCAGACCTGACATTCAATTTAGTGTAGGCATGTGTGCTAGGTTTCAAGCCAACCCCAAGGAGTCACACTTAACATGTGTTAAACGTATCCTGAGATACCTTGAGGGAACACAAGAACTTGGTCTTTGGTACCCCAGAGGAAACCAAGAGTTCTTGTGGGCTTATTCTGACTCTGACCATGCAGGTTATAAAACAGATAGGAAGAGCACCAGTGGACAATGCGCCTTCCTTGGTGGTTGTCTGGTGTCTTGGGCCAGCAAAAAGCAAACCTGTGTGTCCTTGTCATCCACTGAGGCAGAATACATTGCTGCAGCAAGTTGTTGTGCTCAAGTATTGTGGCTGAAGAACCAACTAAGAGATCTTGGCTTGGAGTTCCCTGAGGCACCTATCCTCTGTGACAACACAAGCACTATCAGCCTCGCCAAGAATCCGGTTCAGCACACAAGGACAAAGCACATTGACGTCAGACATCACTTCATCAGAGACCATGTTCAAAAGAAGGATGTCAAGGTGCAGTTTGTCCCCACACAACAACAGCTTGCTGACATCTTCACCAAGCCTCTAGGGGTTGACCAATTTACTTTCATAAAAGGTGATTTGGGAATGGTAAACCCAAATGAAGTGTAAATTGTATTCATTATACTTGATTGTCTATCACCTACAACAATACTAACTTAGGCATCGGAGTGCCAATATATGTTTTTGCAGGTGCTCAATGTTAAATCTTAAGCAAGTGCAACCGGAAGCAAAACCACTTCCGGATGATCACTCACTGACACTGGATGATCAAGCCAAGAGAGCACCAGCACCAGTCCAAGAGACACGTCACTTCAGAAAACGCCTCAACTTCCCCAATGAGACGTTATGTCTTTTCTGATAATATGAAGCGACACGTGTCATCAGGTGTGTCGTTCCAACTTAAATTGTTTATGTTACCCAATGTGTGAAAATCTGAAGAGACATGACCATTTTACCCTCAGTAATTTTTCCTATAAATAGGGTGTCATTTTTCACTTTCACTTTTTACTTGCATCATTTTTCACTTTCACCATTTTCTCTGAAATTTTCTTCATCTTCTTCATCGTGTTCTTCATTTTCTTTCGCACACCTCTTCGCATTCCATCCCTTTTTACCACAAATTCATACAAAAATGGCCGGATCTCATGAATCTAACCCAGTTACCAAGAAACATTCTTCATCCAAGAAACACAAATCAAAATCTGGGAAATCTCGTCATGAACATTCTCGGAAATCTGGGCAAAATGAAGAACATCATGAAGAACATCATGAACACCGTGATGTTTCTGGGCAACCACTGGGGCAGGATGAAAATATTCAGGGTCAGCCTGAAACTTCTGGTAGAGTGGAAGAACAGTTAGTGGTTTCTGAGCAAGAGAGGGAAGCCCTGAGAAAAGGAAAGAAGAAGAAGGTGCAATTTGCTGAAGAACCTTCTTCCAAGAGGCAGAGGGTTGAAGAAGATGACCCCACAGTATATAGAGATGAGGCATTGGAGACTGTGGCTGCCAAGTTTGAGACATCCATTCCAATCTTCAACCATGGCCTATTCATCGATCTGAACAAGATTGATGAACTAGGATTCCCACATCTGCGTCCTTACCTCGAGAGGTACTTGCCATGGCTGGGGATCAACCAGGACTACAACGTCAACGTCCTGCGTGTCTTCTGTCAATCCCTCACTGGCAAGGCTAGATTCAAGAAGGTGGATGGGAAAGAGCAAATTCACAAACTCTCCTTCACTGCCAATGTAAGGGGGAGAACCTTCAGGTTCACGTGGAAGACACTGAATGAGATGATGGGGATCACGGACGAGAGCATGAATGAGTGGCTATACCCTGAGTCACTAAAGCTCAGCAAGGAGGCTCTCGAGAAGTTGTATGGAACCTCAGGGAAAAAGGTATCCAAGATGTCTGACTCTTACAGGCTCTTGTACTACGTCTACTCCCGAATGATGACACATAAGGGAGGCAACTTCAACGAGTTCACACAGCTGGACAACCCTTGGTTCCCCAGACTCCTATCCCACCAGCCAATCAACCCCGGCCAGTTGATCTGCCTTGAGCTTCAGCGCTGGATCGCTACTGACAAGTCTGGCTATCTTCCCTATCCCACTGTCATTGCCTTCCTCCTAGAGAAGCATCTGATCAAGGCCACATCTGCTGTGGAGGAAGAAAATGTCAAGTGCAAACCTGTGGGAGCTACCAACATCGCGAAGATGGGCATCAAGTATATCAAGCCTACTAAGCCCACTCGCTCAGGATCACAGGCCGAGAGTGCCTCTCAGACTTCAGTCCCCTCTACATCTGGTGCAGGGGATCAAGAAGTGGACTCCCATGCTGGGCCAAGCCGGGCTGCAAGAGTACCAGCCTCTGTCAGAGCCTTTGCGGAGGAAGTTAAGGAAGAGCTTCTCTTTAGGCTGCCTGACTCCTTGGTAGGCCCTCTCCGTGCTGAGTGTGACTCTGGCTTCCAGCAGCAAGGGGAGCGAATCCAGCGGCTTGAGGACAGAGTGTGCCAAGTCGAAATCATCTTGCCAGGGTGGACGCAAAACTAGACCTCATCCTCCAGCACCTACAAATTCCCCAACCATCACAAGGTAACCTACCACCTCCTCCTCCTCCTCAAAACCCACCTCCTCCTCCTCCTAATCACCCTCAACTTCCCCCTCCTCCTCCACCTAACACTCAACAACCTCAGCCACCACCACAAAATGACCAGCAACCCCCACCATCACCAAACAATGACCACCAATCCCAACCTTCACCTACCCATGACCAACAAACCCAAGATTCACCCCAACACTCTCCACGCCAATCCCTACTAAACTCTCCATCTCCACCTCCTTCACCCATTCTCACACGACCTGGCGCTCCTACACGCTCTCCACTTCGATTCTCCAACGAACCTTCCCCCCATTCTGAACCTATCAACCCCCACTCTAGACCAAGATCCAACCCCTTGGCCGAGCACCTTGGTTTTCACACTGCCATTCACCCTCTCAGCCAAATATATATAAGAGACTATCCTCGCCTTCAACCACTCTCAGATGACCATTTACCTTTTACCCCAGACTCCACCAACTACAAAGAATACTCTTCCACTCATCCCTACGAAGGTCTTTTTGTCACCCCCAACTGGTTCCCTGACACTACCTCATCCCCAGAAATTACCCAACCTACCTCCTCCCTAGAGACCTCACCCCAAAAACCTCCACCCTCTTCTTCCTCCACTCCATCCCTGGCCCTCACCCTCTTTGATGATGCCAAAAGGGGGAGAGATGTAATGTCCACTCTGCGTCTGTCAATGAACACAAGGGATGTCCTCAGCCAGCCAGCCTTATAGATTGATGAAGACATTGCAGCTGCCCTCCGCCGTGCTATGGAATCCCAAAGGCTGGGTGGAGCTGAGAGCCTTATAAGAGGAGAAGCAATCCGGTTCATGCAGCAGCAGAGGTCGGCTGAGCAAGGATCACATTTGGAGATGGTTGTCTTTGGGCAGAATGAACAATCCTCACAACCTGAGTCATCATCATCAGAGCCTCCTCCAACTAAAACAAGTAGAGAAATTGTTGAGGAGATCATGATGAAGTGGGGACTAAAGAGACCCAACCATCCTCCCATTGTGATAGCCAAGCCTATTCCTGTATCCTCTGGGCAAGAGTCTGAGATCCCTTCGTCTGAGCGTTCATCTGCCCCTCCTCCCTCATCTGAGCCAGCAGTCATTTTCAGTGAGTCTAGAAAGAAGGCCGTTGCTAGAAAACGTGCCAGGAGAATTATTGCCACCACTGAATCTGATGAGACTGAGGAAGAGACTCCATCTGACCTACCTGAGCAAGGAACTTCATCTGCCCAGGTTGAGCAAGAAACTCCAGTGGTTCAAGCAGTCCCAATTCTGAAGGAAGTCAAGTTGGAAATTGAAGACATGACTCCTGAGGAATTTGAGAAGTTTGGATTCACAGACAAGCTATCTTTTGGTCAGATGGCCTGCCTCGATGCTGACAGAGCAAGTGCCATGCCCACTCCTCCAATTAGCAAGAGCAAAGGAAAGAGTAAAGGGAAAGGGAAAAGGAAAGCCCAGGAAGTTGAGGAGGATCCCAACTTCCCTGTATGGAACGTAAAAATCCGGGCTGTTCACTATCCCAATGGAGAGGTCACCTACTTCGACGATGCTACAGGGTTCCCTGGGTATGAAGAAGTAGAGAACATGAAAAGGGCATTCGAGGAGTCTATTGAATCAGAGAGGCTCAGAAGGGAAAGAGATGAAGAAGAGCTTCAGCAGATCATTGCCCAGATAGACCAGAATGTGCATGAGGCTGAGTTAGCCAAACTGCAGAGGGAGAATGAGGAGAGACAAAAGGAGAGGGAGAGGAAAAAGAAACACAAACCCTGAACCCCCAATCCAAACATTTTTTTTAAAAACTTAGAAATTTTTCCTTTTTGTTTTGTTTTCATGCATACTTTCATACTTGCTTAGTGTAATTTACTTGTATATGTTCTTTGCCTGTATATGTTATTTGATTGTATACTCTGACTTGTAACTTCTGCTTATCAATAATATTTGTCTAAGTTACTTGTTCTTATCTATTGCTTTTATTCTCTTGCTAATCCTTCCTTATGAACTTAATCGATAAAACTAAGTTTGTCATCATCAAAAAGGGGGAGAATGTTAGAATCTTAAGTTTTGATGAAGACTAAAATATGAAAGAATAGGCCAAGTACTTAGAAAGCAATAGGTTAACATAGGATCCCAAGTAAGAGTGCAACCGGATGTGGATTTACTTCCGGATAGACTAGGACTTGCGCACGCAGATGAATGTTTCATCCCCCAGCGGCAGCGAGTAACTCACTAGGGAATTAACTTAGTCCATGAACGCTAGATATACAAAACCTTAAGAATAAGCTATGATTCAACCGGAAGTGAAATTGCTTCCTGTTAAACTTAGACTGGCGCAGACTGATAGAATAGACATAACCCTAAGCGTCAGTGAGTTTACCACGTCAAGTGAAATTGCTTCCTGTTAAACTTAGACTGGCGCAGACTGATAGAATAGACATAACCCTAAGCGTCAGTGAGTTTACCACGTCAAGTGAAAGTGCTTCCGATAGCTTAGTGATTAGCGCTGACTGTTGGAATGAAACACACTAAGCGAGAGTAAGTGATAGTGAGCTAAATCCTTCATCAAGTGGAATTACTTCCGGATGTAGAAGTGCTTCCGGATACACCTTAGACTTAGGGAACACCCACTGCATGTGAGTATGTGCTTATATTGCTAAACTAACGTTCAAGTGCAGTACACTAAGTAAGGTTGCTTCCGGATGTGATTTTGCTTCCGCAAGCAATCAAAATGTCAGAACGTTTAGAGATGCAGTGTCAGAATGCTTATGTCAGAGCAGAGGTGTCAGGACTACTTTTCAGAGATAAAGCAAGTCAACCCTGCTATGCATTGATGAAGCATTTATTGGGCAAACGGTAACATGGGAAAAACGGCCATATTCAAACGGCTAACCCACCAACCAAGAGTTCAAAATGTTTGAAGACTATATAAGGGAGCTCAACTTCATTTATGAAGCAATCAATTATCTTTGAATATTCTTGAGAGAAGTTAGAGCGAGAAACTAAGAACACCTTCAAGCATTCAAAGCTGCCCAGAAAAGTAAAGAGCATTTAACACATCGAGTGATCCTTTTCATCTACATATTCTGTACTCTTTGTTGTTAAGTCTCTTCTTGTTATAAGAGCATTGATTGTACCTAAGTGTGTAACACCATCCGTTCTTTGAGAGAACTTAGTCAGAAAAATCCTTTAAGTGTAAAGGTTAACCCCTTGCTTGGTGTGAGGGGGAGCTAGTTAGAAAGGTTACAAGTGAGCCTGTGTAAAACTTGTAGTTGTAAGGTTGCAAGTGATCCCGTGCAAAACTTGCAGTTGTATGGTTTCAATTGAACCCGATTTAAAACCTGAGATATAGTGGAACTCGGCCTGGGTGGTTGAGGACTGGACGTAGGTCAGGTAGACCGAACCAGTATAACTCTTGTGTTGTTTTATTCGAGCATTTATTTTTGAAGCACAATTCACCCCCCCTCTTGTGCATCCTTACTTTCAGATTAATTCCTTAAAATGAACTTGTTTAGATAACTTAGTTTGTCATCATCAAAAAGGGGGAGAATGTTAGAATCTTAAGTTTTGATGAAGACAAATGCTTAGGAAGAACTAAGTTAATAATAGAACCCCAAGAGTACAACCGGATGTGGTTTTACTTCCGGATGGATTAGGACTAGTGCTCGCGGATGAAAGACTCATCCCCCAGCGGAAGCAAGTAATACACTAAGTCATAACTCAGTCTAGGAACATTAAGAGTATAAAATCTTTGAGACTAAGTTAGGATACAACCGGATGCAGGAATGCTTCCGGATGGTAAGTGACTAGTGCTGCCTGTTGGATTAGGCAACACCGAGCGTCAGTGAATATGAGTCTAAGACAACTTAGATTTAGTAGAAGTACTTCTGGATGTGGAATTGCTTCCGGAAGTAAGAGAGCTTCCTTAGACAATTGAACTCCCACTGCATGTGATTATGTGTTGTTATACTACACATCCCATAGCATGAGTAAATGACACACTAAGTCACTTCGGAAGAATTAGACTAAAATCAAATCCTAAGTTAGAATACAACCGGATGCAGAATCGCTTCCGGAAGACTTAGAGTAAAATAACGAGACTTACGCTGACTATTGGAATAGACATCCCCTAGCGTCAGTAGACAATACACTAAGTTAGAACATAGTCTAAGTAAGATTGCTTCCCATAGCAAACAAGCTTCCCACAGCATGTATAGTTCTTACTGCACTTGATTAAATATACTACTCTGTTGGACTAACAAGTATGTGCAGAACTTAGTTTTACTTCCGAATGCAAATGAGCTTCCGGATGCAAATACTCTTGGCACTGGGACTCAGAGACTAACACTTGCATAGCAAGATTGCCGCTTCCGGATGAACGATGATCATCCGTCAGCAAGAGTACAAGAGTCAACGTCACATACTCAGAGGTCAGAATGCTTTTGTCAGAGCAGAGTTGTCAGAGTTGCTTTTCAGAGACAAAAGCAAGTCAACCCTGCTAAGCATTAATGAAGATGTACTTCTCAACGGTAACATGGGATTAACGGCTATATTCAAACGGACATATTCTATCTGCCGCCCAAGCCTGAATGTTTTGAGGCCGAGTATAAAAGGAACATCTACATTCAGAAGAGAGGTTGGAAGAACAGAGCCTATTGTCTGAGATATTGTATTCTACATTTCTCTCATCTTCTACTCTCTGATCTTAGAGTTGTAACATTCTTAGAGAGTAATTCATTTGTACTTAAGTGAGTAACATCATCTATTCTTAGAGAGAATCATTTGTACTTAAGTGTTCATCACAATCAGTTCATAGAGTGAACATATTATCAAATCCTCTAATTGATAGAGGCTGTTCTAAAGCTTGTTGCTTGAAGAACAGAGTTATCATTTTACAGAAAGTGAGGGGGAGCATTTAGAGGTTTTCTAAATCTCCATAGGTTGCAAGTTAGCCCGCAAAACTTGTGGTTGAAAGGTTGCAAGTGATCCTGTTGTAAAACTTGTGGTTGTAAAGGTTTGCAGGTGAGCCCGTTGCAAAACCTGTGGGTTGTTAGGTGAACCCGTGTTCGTAAAACCTAAAGTGTAAAGGCTTTCTTGTGCCTTGTTTAAACAAGAAGCTAAGTGGATTGAAAATCTCACATGGAGCCTGGGGACTGGATGTAGGTCTGGAAGTGACCGAACCAGGATAAATCTGTGTGTGCTTAGTTTGTCTTTAACATTCTAATTTCTAGCACCACACCACCATACTTGTGCAAAACATAATGTGTCATCTCCTTCACCAAGCACAAACAGTCAGTTTTTAAAAGAGAATTTTAACCTTTATTCTGCCACCCAATTCACCCCCCTCTTGAGTGACAGCCACGCATTTCAGGAGGAGGTTTAATCATTTGATTGTCAACCTTTTATTTCGGTTATTTCTATATTTTTAGCATTGTAGTTGTGATTTGTGAATTCAAACTCATCACTCCATTGACTATTAATTTGCGTGGCATTTGAGCATTTACTAGGCAAGAAATTGAATCAAGATTGTGGAAAAAACCTATACTCATCACTATACCTAGTGAGCTTGAGTATTGATTTCATTTGATAAGCCAAGGCGACTTTAAGGCTAATCATATTGCTATATCTTTGTGTTTCAAATTCATTTTTCCTTGTTCAAACGGTTGTTTGCTGTGTTCATATAGGGTTTTCTCTTATTCAATTGACATTTTCTCTTGTTCATGTTATGTTATATTGATTAGACTTAATTTTATATAGTTATGCATGTGCAAATGTGTTTAATTAGTGTGATTTAATTGTCATGTTTGTTCATTGTTGATGATTTAATATGCGCATGGTATTATCTGAAGAATTGGAAAATATTAGCTTAATTACTTGCACTTTATGTAACTATGGGTATTTTGGTCATTTTCACTGTTTGTATAATTTTTATGTGTAGGGGGTCCCAAGTGGGCCCCACATACCCTTGGAAGAAGCTTGGAGGGCAAGGAAAGGGCTAGGAGGCAAGGAAAATGCGAAAGGATAAGGATTACCCCTTTTGAAAAAACAAGGGAATTTGCACTTTAAAGAATCTTACCAAAATGGGTAATTTTGGCTCCAAGTTCAAATTTCAAATGTGGAGCCTTATTAAGGGCAATTTTATCCCACACCCACTTCATTTATCACCTACAATTACCTTTTACCTCCATTTCACCTTCTCTTTTCCCCCATTTTGGTGCTTGGCCGAGATTACACTTCCATTTAGCATTCATTTACATGACATTTGGGATTAATTTGCATGTCATTTGGAGTTGATCTCAATGTTAATCCACTATATAAGCCAAAACCTCACATTCACCTCCCATTCTTTGACACATTTTCTCTCACTACCTAACATTTTCTGTCAACTTCTATCCTCCATAACCTACATTCTCCTACTACATTCTCATGCAAAGATGGCCTCGTCATCATCATTTTCCTCCATTTCATCATCACCATTCTTGCTTAAGCTCCTTTCTCCTTCCTTCAAGCTGAAGTTGTGCATAGTTTCACTTCGGCCTTGTATGTGAATTTTCAATTTCTAGGTTGCAAGTTTGTATTCATGTTAGTCCTCTTATGTTCTAAGTGTTTAGACATATGAGGATAAGAGATTTAGGTAGAGATTTCTATTTAAATTTCTATTTCATCTTCAAGCTTGTAAACCTAAATCCTACATTTTCTATTTTCATGTATGTTAGGCGAATTACTTGTAGCTTCATGAGTACATATATATGTGTACTTTATGTATGTTCCTTGAAGTGATTTACATAAATAGAAGCTAGTTTTAGCATCTATCTTGCCTAAGGAAATGTATGAGAATAGAATTAGGATAATTTGGTTAAGTTGTTTAAATCAACTTGGGAATCTTAGATTTAAGGTTCATAAGTTGATTTAAGCAAGTTATATCAAATGAAAATAAGCATATAAGAGAAAGACATACATTCTCTCTCCATGAGAGTTCTCTAGGGTTTCTCCTCTACACCCACTGGTGTTTCGGTCCTCAAGTGACTTCTTTCCTTCTTCCTCTATTTTCTTCTTCTTTTCTAACCTGCTATTAACCATTAATACATTCATTTTGTTCTCTTAAAACCTCAACTACTTTGGTCTACACTATTGTTGTTAGCTAAAAAGTCAAATTCAAAATATACTTGCTAATATGGAGATTATGGGTGAAGAATCGAGTTTTGAGTGGTCGCCTCCTCTTGATAATGCAGAAGAAGGTCTGATGTTTGTAGGAAAGGTTATTTCAAAGAATAGAGTTAGTTTAACAGTGGTTAGTGTAAGTAATGGATGCACAAGAGGGGGGGTGAATTGTGCTTCAAAAATTAAATGCTCAAATAAAATAACGCACGAGTTATACTGGTTCGGTCTACCTGACCTACGTCCAGTTCCTCAACCTCCCAGGTCGAGTTCCACTAAGCCTCAGGTTTTAAATCGGGTTCACCTGAAAACCTTACAACCGCAAGTTTTCACAGGCTTACTTGCAACCTTACAACAAGTTTTCACTCAGGCTCACTTGTAACCTTTCTGACTAACTCCCCCTTACACCAAGCAAGGGGTTAACCTTTACACTTAAAGGATTTTTGACTAAGTTCTCTTAAAGAACAGATTGTGATACACACTTAAGTACAATAAATGCTCTTATGACAAGAAGAGACTTAACAACAAAGAGTACAGAATAAGTAGGTGAAAATAAACTCTTGATGTGTTAAATGCTCTTCGCTTTTCTGGGCAGCTTTGAATGCTTGAGAATGTTCTTCGTTTTCTTGCTCTAACTTCACTCAAGAATATTCAAAAATAATTCAATGCTTCATAAATGAAGTTGAGTTCCCTTATATAGTCTTCAAGCATTCTGAGCTCTTGGTAGGTGGGCTAGCCTTTTGAATATGTCCGTTTTTCCCTTGTTACCGTTTGCCCATTTAATGCTTCATCAATGCATAGCAGGGTTGACTTGCTTTATCTCTGAAAAGTAGCCCTGACACCTCTGCTCTGACAAAAGCATTCTGACTTCTGAGTATGTGAAGTTTACTCTTGCACTCTTGCTGACGGATGATCATCATTCATTCGCAAGTGGTAATCTTGCTCTGCAAGTGTTAAGCTCTGAGTCCCAATGTCAAGAGTCTTTCCATCCGGAAGCTCATTTGCATCTGGAAGCGTGACCATGTTCTGCACATACTGGTTAGTCCAACATAGCAATATATATATATATAAGAATTATACATGCTGTGGGAAGCTTGTTCGCTATGGGGAGTAGTTTACTTAGACTGTGTTCTGATTTGGTCTATGATGTATCCGGAAGCATTCTTACATCCGGAAGTAAAACCACTGGATGAAGGATTTTTGTTCACTATAACTCACTCTCGCTTAGTGTATTTCATTCCAACACTCAGCGCTAGTCACTAAGCTATCGGAAGCACTTTTACTTGACGTAGTGAACTTACTGACGCTTAGGGATATGTTTCTTTTATCAGCCTGTGTCAGTTTAAATCCAACAGGAAGTAATTTCACTTGACGAGGCTGATTCACTGACGCTTGGGGTCATTCTACTCTATCAGTCTGCACCAGTCTAAATCTAACAGGAAGTGCTTTCACTTGGCGAAGTAGACTTACTGACGCTTGGGGTAATATCTATTCTATCGCTCTGAGCCAGTCTAAGTCTAACAGGAAGCAAACTCACTTCCGGTTGAGTCATAGCTTAGCCTTAAGATTTGTGTACTTAATGTTCATGGACTAAGTTAAAACCCTATTGATTTACTTGCTGACGCTGGGGATGAAAGCATTCATCCGCGTGCGCAAGTCCTGTTTTATCCGGAAGTAAAACTTCATCCGGAAGCACTCTTACTTGGGATCCTATGTTAATCCTATTGCTTCCTAGGCACTTGATCTAATCCTTTATATTTTAGTCTTCATCAAAACTTAAGATTCTAACATTCTCCCCCTTTTTGATGATGACAAACTTAGTTTTATCGATTAAGTTCATATGAAAGGATTAGCTGAAGAATAAAAGCAATAGTTAAGAACAAGTAACTTAGACAAATATTATTGATAAGCATAAGTTACAAGTCAGAGCATATAATCAGATAACATTTACAGGTAAAGAGCATATATTAGGCAGATATGAAAGTATGCATGAAGAAGGAAACATTTCTAAGTAAATAAAATAAAATTGGGACTGGGGTTTTAGGGTTTTTGTTTCTTCTTCCTAGCTCGGCCTCATGAACATTCTAGTCAACCATCCGCTGAAGCTCTTCTTCATCAAGGAACTCCCAGGATAGCAAGGCTAGTGGTCAATGGGGTGAAAAATCGGGTGGATGGAACTCCCAGGAAAATAAGCACAGAATGGTCAATACATCTCTCCCCCTTTTGGCATCATCAAAGTGGGTGAGGGCCAAGACTGGACCCTTGTATCTTGCATTTCCGTCAGATTTGATCGCCGCAGTCTCCTCCTTAGGGATGGACTTCCTCTTCTTATTAAGCTTCTCTGGCTTAGAACCCACTATCAGTTCTGTCATCTTACCAGAAGTTTCAGGCTGACCTTGAATATTTTCATCCTGCCCCGGTGCATTTTGCCCAGAAACTTCATGGTGTTCTTGATGATCTTCAGGATGCCCAGATTTTCCAGAATGTGGATGACTTGATTTCCCAGATTTGGACTTGTGTTTCTTAGATGAGGAGGGTTTCCTCGAAACTGGGTTTGTTTCAGAGGGTTCGGCCATTTTTGTGGGGTTGATGAAAAGTTTATATGAAGAGGATGAAGAATATAGATGAAGATGAAAAGTGAAGTGAAAAGAGATGTCCTTTTTATAGGTAAAGTCATTAAGGGCAAAAAGGTCATGCTTCTTCACATTATCACACATTGGGTAGCGTAAACACTTAAGTTGGTGCGATATACCTGATGACACGTGTCTCTTCAGAGAAGTCGAAACGTCTTATTTGGAAGTTGAAGCATTTTCTGAAGTGACGTGTCTTTTTGGACTTGTGCTGGCGCTCTCTTGGTTTGATCATCCAGCGTCAGTGAGTAATCATCCGGAAGTGGTTTTGCTTCCGGTTGCACTTACTTAAGATTTAACATTGAATATCTGCAAAAAACATATATTGGCACTCCGATGCCTAAGTTAGTATTGTTGTAAGTGATAAATAATCAAGTATATAAAAAAAATAATTTACACTTCATTTGGGTTTACATTCCCAAATCACCTCTAATGAAAATAAACTGGTCAGTCCCCAGAGGCTTAGTGAAGATGTCCGCAAGCTGTTGTTGTGTGGGAACAAACTGCACCTTGACATCCTTCTTTTGAACATGGTCTCTGATGAAGTGATGTCGGACGTCAATGTGCTTAGTCCTTGTGTGCTGAACTGGATTCTTGGCGAGGCTAATTGTGCTTGTGTTATCACAGAGGATGGGTGCCTCAGGGAACTCCAAGCCAAGATCTCTCAACTGGTTCTTCAGCCATAGCACTTGAGCACAACAACTTGCAGCAGCAATGTATTCTGCCTCTGTGGATGACAAGGACACGCAGGTTTGCTTCTTGCTAGCCCAAGACACCAGACAACCACCAAGGAAGGCGCATTGTCCACTGGTGCTCTTTCTATCTGTTTTATAACCTGCATGGTCAGAGTCAGAATAAGCCCACAAGAACTCTTGGTTACCTCTGGGATACCAAAGACCCAGTTCTTGTGTCCCCTCAAGGTATCTCAGAATGCGTTTCACGCATGTTAAGTGTGACTCCTTGGGGTTGGCTTGAAACCTAGCGCACATGCCTACACTAAATTGAATATCAGGCCTGCTCGCCGTTAAGTATAGGAGGGAACCTATCATTCCCCTGTACATGGGCAGGCTGACACTTTTACCTTTTGCGTCAGCGTCGAGTGCAGCTGTGGTGCTCATGGGAGTATCATACTCCTTGCATTCATCCATCCCAAACTTTTTGAGTAGTTCTCTGCAGTACTTGGTTTGGGAGATGAAAATTCCGTTCTTCTTTTGTCTAATTTGCAGGCCTAGGAAGAACGTTAGTTCTCCCATCATTGACATCTCAAATTCACCCTGCATAGTCTTAGAGAAATCTTCACAAAGCTTTTCGTTAGTTGCCCCAAATATAATATCATCAACATAAATTTGGACAATTAGCATATTTCTTTCTTTGTGAAGGATAAACAGTGTATTATCTAATTTGCCCCTTGAGAAACCCTTTACCAGCAGAAAGCTGCTGAGTCTCTCATACCAAGCTCGAGGAGCTTGTTTCAGGCCATATAGAGCTTTCTTTAATCTATACACATGTTTGGGGTGCTTATGGTCCTCAAAGCCAGGAGGTTGTTCTACATATACCTCTTCTTTAATATAACCATTAAGAAATGCACTCTTTACATCCATTTGATATAATCTAAAACCTTTCATGGATGCAAAGGCTAGAAGAATCCTTATTGTTTCAAGTCTAGCGACTGGAGCAAAAGTTTCTTCATAGTCAATGCCTTCTTCTTGGTTGTATCCTTTAGCTACTAGTCTGGCTTTGTTTCTGGTGATTTGACCTGTCTCATCCAGTTTGTTCTTGAAGACCCACTTGGTCCCTACTATGGATTGATGAGACGGCCTTGGGACTAGTTCCCACACTTGACTTCTCTCAAATTGATTTAGCTCTTCCTGCATGGCAATAATCCAGTCGCAGTCCTCAAGAGCTTGTTCAACTGAAGTTGGTTCGATTTGAGATAGGAATGCTCCGAACTCAACTTCATTTTGAACTTGTCTTCTAGTTCTGACACCAGAAGAAACATCACCAAGCACTTGATCAAGAGGATGATCCCTGTGATGTCTCCTAGCTATTGGCAACTGTGCCTCCTCAGGCATGGGTTGCACTCTAGGTTCATCACTGGGTTCACCTTCTTCTTTGGGATTGCTTGTTGGTGTTTCTTTAGGTGGTGAGGAAGATGATGGTAGTTTTGGAAGATTAAGTGCTTCATCATCTTCTGTGGATTGTCCCCATGTAGGAGTTTCATCAAATGCAACATGCATGGATTCTTCTACAGTTTTAGTTCTCATGTTGTATATCCTATATGCTTTACTCCTAAGGGAATATCCTATGAATATGCCTACATCAGCCTTTGGATCAAACTTACCCAAATTTACCTTTCCATTATTATGCACGTAGCATTTTGATCCGAATATTCTGAGGTGGCTGATGTTGGGCTTCCTCCCTTTGTATAGCTCGTATGGAGTCTTATCCAAGCCCTTGCGAACATAGGCTCTGTTGGAGATATAGCAAGCAGTGCTCATAGCGTCTGCCCAGAACACTTGAGAAACCTCTTTCTCGTTGAGCATGCTTCTAGCCATCTCTGTCAGAACCCTGTTCTTCCTTTCGACCACTCCATTTTGCTGAGGAGTCCTAGGAGCTGAGAAGTTATGTTCAATGCCGTTTTGCTCACATAGCTCAGAGAAGCTATGGTTCTCAAACTCTCCTCCATGGTCTGTCCTTATGGCTGTGATTTTGAGCTCTCTCTCATTCTGCACTTTCTTAGCCAGGACAACAAAAGCATCAAAAGTATCTTGCTTAGAGGCAAGAAACATAGTCCAAGTGAACCTTGAATAGTCATCCATCACCACTAGAGCATATAGGTTTCCACCCAAGCTCTTTACTCTTGCTGGTCCAACCAAATCCATGTGGATTAGTTCCAAGGGCCTGCTGGTGGAGACTCTCTTCTTGGTTTTAAACGAGGACTTAGTTTGCTTTCCTCGTTGGCAGGATTCACAGATAAAATCATGCTTAACTTTAAAAGAGGGAATACCTATAGCTAGCTCATTTTTAATTAGCATATCCAATTGAGTAAAATTGACATGAGCTAACCTCTTATGCCAAAGCCAGCTATTCTCGTCACTAGATATTAAACATTTCTCTTCTAGCTGTTGACATAAATCTAAGGTATATAGATTCCCATTTCTATTGGCCTTAAGTTTATACTTTAAGTTGGCCTTGTCTAAAATTAGATCCTGCTTATCAACTATTAAGCACTCATTTGAATCAAATATTACCCAGTTACCTTTGTCCGTGCTTTGACTTACGCTTAGCAGGTTGTGACATAGACCGTCCACTAGATATACATCTTTGACTGGTCCGACTTCTCCAACTCCAGTGATCTTGCCACTTTGATTTCCTCCAAAGGTCACTGTGGCTCCATCTTTGATCACCAGAGATTTGAACTTGTCTCTGTCTCCAGTCATATGTCTCGAGCATCCGCTATCGATGTACCATTTTTTGTTCTTGGATGCCTTGAGACACACCTGAAACAATCAAGCAACTTTAGGTACCCAACCTTTCTTGGGTCCCTTGTTAGTAGTGTTTAGTGCCCTTGGTCTAGCTTTGGGCTTAACCTTGGGCTTATGAACATTTGGAGCCTTTGGCCTAGTGCTGGCTCTAGGCTCTTGGGTTTTCCCTGTGGGATGATTCTAGGCTCGGGATCCTTGTCCTTTCTTGGTATCCTTTGCAGGAGGAGGATCCTGTGTAGCCTTGGTTCCTTTGGGCACCCATTTGTAAGAGCTGTTAGCTCCATGCTTCTTAGCATTACAGGTGGACATGGAGTGTCCTTTCCTGTTGCAGTAGTTACAGAAGCTAAAAGGTGAGGAGCTATGACTGGTGGCTTTATGGAAGAACTTTAAGTAAGGCTTTACTTTTGGTTCTTCCCATTTTTTCTTTCTAGGGGTATATCCCAAGCCAGTTCTATCCCTATATGCCCTTTGGTTCATTAAAAGTATATTCAGCATTTCTGAACCATTGGTAAACTTCTGCAGGGCATTTTACAGCTTGTTATTTTCTTCTGAGATTTTGCTGCAATTAGGGCAGCTCTCAGGTGTTGGGGCGTTGGGTTCTGTTCGGGGAGAGCCCTCGCCATTCACTATAGGAAGTTTTCTAGCTTCCGCTAGTTCCTCACTTAATGAGTCCACCTTGGACTCAAGTGATTCCTTTTTGGTTTTTAACACCTTATAAGCTTTACATAGTCTAGAGAATTCTTCATGAACCTCATTATAAGCCTCTTGTAGTTCAGGAAGAGTTACCTCATGATCTTCGTTGGTGAGGTCCAGATCTGAAGATGCTTCTTCATCCTCTTCTCTAGCTACCAGACAGAGGTTGGCAATTTCTTCATCATCACTTGCTTCCTCATCTGAGCTATTCACCCAAATGGAGGAAACAAGAGCCTTTCTTTTGTCCTTGCCTTTAGACCTCTGCAGGCTGGGACACTCAGCCTTGAAGTGACCAGGTTTATTGCATTCAAAGCACACAGGGACCTTCTCTTTCTTGTATCCCTTCTTCTGGCTGGAATCACCTTTCTGATAGCCTCCCTTCTTTCTGAAGAATTTCCTAAACTTCCTCACCATCATAGCCATCTCCTCATCATCCATCTCATCCTCGTCATCCTCATCATCGTCATTGATCTCTTTGCTGGGAGCAACGAGAGCAAGATTCTTACTTTTGGATGAGGTTTGAGGAGCTCTCATAGCCAGCAGGGTAGGCTCATATTCAGCAAGGGAGCCAAAAAGTGCGGTGATGGAGCTGGTTGATTCTCCTTGCACTTCTTGCAGAATAGTTACTTTGGTGATCCAGTCACCCCTCAAGATCTTTAGAATTTTGCTCACTTGCTCTCTCTCAGGGATATCCTTACCCAGCGAGGCCAGATTGTTGATGAGATGGGTGAACCTGAGCTCCAGGTCTCTGATAGGCTCGGTGGGACTCAGCATGGAGAATTTGTGAAATTCTTCTACCAGCATTTCAACACGTCTTGCCTTTACTCCCCCTGTTCCGGAATGTGCAGCCTCAAGAGCCTCCCACATATCTTTTGCATTTTTGTGGTGGCTGATCTTGTGAAACTCTTTGTAGGTGAGAGCACACTGGATGTAGTGCATCGCCCTATAGTTGAGTTGGACTAGAGCATAGTCCTCAGGAGTGTATCTGGCTCGCGCTTTTGCAAATCCATCCTCATCCAGCGGAGTTTGATCCCCTCGTTCTATTACATCCCAGAGTCTGATATCACTTGACTTGATATAAGTCTCCATTCTGAACTTCCAGAATGAGTAGTTGTACCCATCGAAGCCTGGGGGCTTGTTGGGTTGAACGGAGACATCAGGTAGAGAATAGTCTGTGTCCATTACTGGATCTTTTCCTTCAGATTCGTTGGAATCGAGTGAGAAGGACCGGCTCTGATACCAAATGTAAGTAATGGATGCACAAGAGGGGGGGTGAATTGTGCTTCAAAAATTAAATGCTCAAATAAAATAACGCACGAGTTATACTGGTTCGGTCTACCTGACCTACGTCCAGTTCCTCAACCTCCCAGGTCGAGTTCCACTAAGCCTCAGGTTTTAAATCGGGTTCACCTGAAAACCTTACAACCGCAAGTTTTCACAGGCTTACTTGCAACCTTACAACAAGTTTTCACTCAGGCTCACTTGTAACCTTTCTGACTAACTCCCCCTTACACCAAGCAAGGGGTTAACCTTTACACTTAAAGGATTTTTGACTAAGTTCTCTTAAAGAACAGATTGTGATACACACTTAAGTACAATAAATGCTCTTATGACAAGAAGAGACTTAACAACAAAGAGTACAGAATAAGTAGGTGAAAATAAACTCTTGATGTGTTAAATGCTCTTCGCTTTTCTGGGCAGCTTTGAATGCTTGAGAATGTTCTTCGTTTTCTTGCTCTAACTTCACTCAAGAATATTCAAAAATAATTCAATGCTTCATAAATGAAGTTGAGTTCCCTTATATAGTCTTCAAGCATTCTGAGCTCTTGGTAGGTGGGCTAGCCGTTTGAATATGTCCATTTTTCCCTTGTTACCGTTTGCCCATTTAATGCTTCATCAATGCATAGCAGGGTTGACTTGCTTTATCTCTGAAAAGTAGCCCTGACACCTCTGCTCTGACAAAAGCATTCTGACTTCTGAGTATGTGAAGTTTACTCTTGCACTCTTGCTGACGGATGATCATCATTCATTCGCAAGTGGTAATCTTGCTCTGCAAGTGTTAAGCTCTGAGTCCCAATGTCAAGAGTCTTTCCATCCGGAAGCTCATTTGCATCTGGAAGCGTGACCATGTTCTGCACATACTGGTTAGTCCAACATAGCAATATATATATATAAGAATTATACATGCTGTGGGAAGCTTGTTCGCTATGGGGAGTAGTTTACTTAGACTGTGTTCTGATTTGGTCTATGATGTATCCGGAAGCATTCTTACATCCGGAAGTAAAACCACTGGATGAAGGATTTTTGTTCACTATAACTCACTCTCGCTTAGTGTATTTCATTCCAACACTCAGCGCTAGTCACTAAGCTATCGGAAGCACTTTTACTTGACGTAGTGAACTTACTGACGCTTAGGGATATGTTTCTTTTATCAGCCTGTGTCAGTTTAAATCCAACAGGAAGTAATTTCACTTGACGAGGCTGATTCACTGACGCTTGGGGTCATTCTACTCTATCAGTCTGCGCCAGTCTAAATCTAACAGGAAGTGCTTTCACTTGGCGAAGTAGACTTACTGACGCTTGGGGTAATATCTATTCTATCGCTCTGAGCCAGTCTAAGTCTAACAGGAAGCAAACTCACTTCCGGTTGAGTCATAGCTTAGCCTTAAGATTTGTGTACTTAATGTTCATGGACTAAGTTAAAACCCTATTGATTTACTTGCTGACGCTGGGGATGAAAGCATTCATCCGCGTGCGCAAGTCCTGTTTTATCCGGAAGTAAAACTTCATCCGGAAGCACTCTTACTTGGGATCCTATGTTAATCCTATTGCTTCCTAGGCACTTGATCTAATCCTTTATATTTTAGTCTTCATCAAAACTTAAGATTCTAACAGTTAGGGAGTGTGTTAAAGCAACATGGAAGCCTAAGGGGGAGCTAGATATTACTTGTATGGATGCAAGTAGGAATATGTTTGCTTTCAATTTTAAAATACTGGAGGAAGCACAAAGGGCTTTGCAAGAGAGTCCTTGGGTGGTAAAGAATAGCTTGCTTACATTACAGAAGAAAGATGCTTACAAGGGAGGTAATGAGATCAAAATATCAACCTGCTCTTTTTGGGTCCAGTTGCACAACATACGACAAGAGGGGAGGAAGCTATCAAATTACTGGTTATTGGGCAGGCAAATAGGTCAAGTTATGGAAGTTGAAGATCCAGGCAAAGGTAGAGTGGTCAATCGTAATTTTGGTCGGTTAAGAATTGAAGTGGATATTGAGAGGCCTCTTGTTCAAGGCTTCTATATTAAAAGGCCTTCGATTGGCAATATATCACAAGACCCAATTTGGATTCAAGTTGGTTATGAGAAGCTTACAAAATTTTGTTACATGTGTGGTAAACTTGGCCATGATAATCAGTCATGTGACTTAGATCCAGAAGAGTTGAATGAAGTGGAGAATCGAGAGAATTATAATGCAAAGATGTGTTTGCCACCGATGAAATCTTGTTTTTAGTCGCCGGTGAATGCTGGATTAGTGAGCAGGGTGGAGAATAGAGTCAAGCATGGGGAATATGAGAACAATAAAATTCTGTATGAGAAAGTCAAAGTACGTGAGCCACAAAGTAGATACAGTGCAGAGTCACAGAGAACTAGGATCGAATAGATGCCAAAAAATATTAATTGTCTGACCAATAACAATAAATCAGAACCTAGAGAAGACATGATGGAAGGGGTAGGAGGAGGAATAATTAATTCACACATGGGAAAAGGACAAAATGTTAATGCAGAGGTGAAAAATGTGTCCCTGGTTTTTGATGAGGATATGGAGAAGGTTTTAAGCAAATGGACTAGTAGTATGATTTGGGCCCAAGCTAAACCTTCAGGGATTATTCTTAAAGAGATTCAAGAGGGTCCAGAAGGGTGTGAAGCCCAAATAAATAAACCAATGGATCTTGAAAGTAATAACGTGGACTATGTTATTCACAAGGAGACAAAAGGAGTAAATATTGAACAAGGAGTGAACTTGCTAGTCCAAGAGGTGGAACGTGTGGACCTTAAGAGAAAAGCTCTTGACACAAATGAATCTCCCATTACAAAAACAAAAAAGTTGCCTAAAGAAGAATCACATGGGATGACAGAACAACTCATCAGAGAGGAAAAAAGTGCTAAAGAGGCAACTTCTTATGGGGAGTCTTCTCATTTTTCTCATGTTTCACTACTACAAATTCAGATTCAGAAGCTGCAAATATGCTTATTGTCGATCCTCTACCCTTTACAACAGGATCAAATGAGGGACCACAGAAGGCAAAGCTCTATAGGAGGAAAAAATCCAAGCCGATCAATAAGGTACGTCCTGAGAGCAAAGAGTATGAAATTTCTGAAAGGGGTGATGAGTGGCCTTCTCCAGTCACCACATCCCCATGATAATAGGGTGGAACTGTCAAGGTTTGGGCACCACCTTGACAGATCGGAATCTAAGGTCCCAATTAGGAGATATAACGTTGAGTTAGTTTGCTTATCGGAGACAAAAATGCGATTTGAAAAAATTGAGAAAATAAGGAAAAAGTTGCACATTAATTTTGGTGAATATGTAGAGCCGATTGGAAGATCAGGTGGAATGGCAATATGGTGGAAGGGGAATATTCAAATTAATTTCAGTTTGATCACAAATAATATTGTTCACATGAATGATGTAGTATGGGGAGGAAAATCAATTTGAGCCATTACGTGGGTATATGGGCCAAATGAAGAAAGGGAAAAGTTGCATTGGTGGAAGCAAATGGAGAAGTTAAATTGTGAAGAAGGAAAACCTTGGTTGATATTGGGAGATTTCAATGATATCCTTTATAATTTCGAAAAGGAAGGAGGAAGAGAAAAATCCTTTAGAGAATTGGAAGAATTTCAAAATTTCATGTTGAATAGAGAATTAATGGAGATTGACACTAATGGCAGTCATTTCACATGGATGAATAATCGGAAGGGGAATAATTTTATAAGGGAGCGACTTGACCGAGCTATATCCAATTGTTGTTGGAATGTTTCGTTCCAAAATGGAGTCTATAGGGTGCTGAAAGCAGTGGGTTCAGATCACTGCCCTCTTGCTGTTTCTTTGAAAATGTACTACAAAGTGTGGAGATTGTGTTGACAGAGGAGGATAATAGAATTTTGATGCAGCTTGTGACAGAGGAGGAAGTCAAAAGAGCTGCTTCTGAGTTGGGCAGCAACAAAGCACCGGGACCTGATGGCTATACTGGAGCATTCTTTCAAAAATTTTGGCATATTGTTGGCCCACAGGTATGCAACCTAATAACTGAATTTTTTACTAATGGTTTTGACTTGACAAATATCAATGCCAATTATCTTGTGTTGATCCCTAAAAAAGATTGTCATGAAACAGTGAATGACTACAGACCAATTAGTATGTATTGTGAGGCATCAGGTCAAATGGTCAATGAGCATAAATCTTGTTTGTATTTCTCAAAAAATACAGATCCTTTGATTCAAGAGGAAATTGGGCATGTATTTCAGGTATATGCATCAGTGCTGCCAGGAAATTATCTATGTCTCCCAATCATATGGGGAAGATCTAAAAAGAGCTCTTTAAATTTTGTAGTGGATTGGCTGAAGAAAAAGATGCAAGGATGGCAAAATCAATTTTTATTGGATGCAGGGAGAGAGGTATTGATTAAATCTGTTTGTAATGCTATCCATGTTTATCTGATGTCTTGCTTCATGTTTCCAAAGTGTGTATTGAAACAAATTGATTCTATTATTAATAAGTTCTGGTAGAAAAGCACAGAATCAAAAAATAAAATTCGTTGGGTCTCAGAACCAAATCTTAGAAAACATAAGCATGAAGGGGGTCTTGGCTTTAGGGACTTTGAGGCATTTAATTGGGCTTTTATTAGCAAAACTTGGTTGGCGTATTTTGCAGGAACCATATCAAATTTGGGTGTAGATATTAAAAGCTAAATATTTTCCCAAAGATAATTTTTTGAATGCAAGAAAGGGGACTAGACCTTCATGGCTTTGGTCGAGTATTTTGGAGGGAAGATCTGTCCTTAAAGGTAATATACTAGCAAGCATTGGGAATGGATTGTGTACTAAAATTTGGAGAGATCCATGGATTTCAGAAATTCCAGGTAAAAAACTCTTTTCATCATGCCCTATGGAATACTTCAAAGATGCAAGAGTGCCATGATTAGAACAATGGATGGGTGGGATCTCTCTCTTATTGAGAATTGGATCTCAAATTATGAAAAAGAAGCTATCATTGCTTCTCTGAAAAAGACCTATTAATGTTAATGATAAATGGGTTTGGTGTCTAGGAAAATGGAACCAATACACTGTCAAAGAAGGGTATAAAGTGGCAAAGCAAATAGTAAACATGAATAGAGGTGAGGAAGCTTCATCTTCGAATAATAGTATGGCTGACACATGGCAACAAGTTTGGAAGCTAAAAGTTCCAAATAAAATCAGAGGCTTTGTCTGGAGGATTTTATCCAACGCTTTACCTACAATGAAAAATATTTTCAAAAGGAACTGTTGCGAAACAAATAGATGCCTGATTTGCAAGGAAAAACTTGAAAATATTGGGCATTTGTTTTGCTTTTGTGCATGGGCACATAGAATTTGGTTTGGAAGTAAATTTAATTTCCAACTATTTGATGAAGATAATTTTGATTTTGGGCTATGGTTGAAGCAATGCGTTACAAACCTAGGCCTGAATGATTGGGAAAAGGCATTATTGGCTACCATGTTATGGCTAATTTGGAAAGCGAGAAACACATTCCTGTATGAGAATATATCTATTGACTCAAACTTCATTCTAAATCATGCAGGAAATATTGTGGCAGAGTATTGGAATGCTAATGGCCTCTCTCCTAGTGAAGCCAATCAAATTCCAAAGCCAGACACATATGAAGGTAATGCTAAATGGAGAAAGCCAAATCCTGGTAGTTTGAAATTCAATGTGGATGCTGCTTTTGATGAGTCTAAGATGGAGGAGTTGTTGCTTTTGTTGTGCGTGATGAGCAAGGATGGCTATTGGATAGGCGAGCAAAAATAATTAAAGTAGAATCTGCGTTGGAAGCTGAATGTCAAGCCATGGTTGCAGCTACAATGTTTTCAACGGATAATGAGATTGAAAATGTGGTTTTTGAATCAGATAATCAACATCTGATTAATATACTGATGAAACATGAAGTTTTTCCTTACTGGAGGTGTGGTTTTCTAGTTGATGGCTGACTGTTGGTTTTTGGTTTGTTTTGCAGGGGACAATTTCTTCTTTTTGAAGTGATTTGTGGCTGCCTTGCATCATACATTCATTCATCACTCATCCATTCACTCACTACTTCATTTTGCTTGTAATTGTGCATTGCATCATATTTTGCATTCAGTTGCATTGAGTGGCATTGCATGATCCGTAATACCACTTATGTACCTTTGAATAGGGAGATAGAGAAAACCTTGACAAGCATCCACATCACATCCACAAAATTCACCACTTGCATGCAATCATATCATTTTAGATAGGCATTGCATAATGGCCGAAAGGAATAATCATCATGAGGAGCGTGAGAGGCATGCACAACATGAACATAAAGAGCAAAGAGGAGAGACTAATCATGCTAAGGGTAGGCAAGTGCATGAAGATGATAGACCTATGAGGGAATTCACACAATCATATGCATCATTTTCTCCTCAAGGTTTTAATGTTAACCCCGCTAACTTTAAGATCAAAGGGTCTCTTCTTGCTCATTTGCCTAAATTTACAAGATTGTCTCATGAAGATGCTCACAAGCATTTGCTAGGTCTTTACCACACTTGCTCATCAATGAAGCCACCTAATGCTTCTTTGGAAGATGTGCTCTAGAGAGTTTTCCAATTCTCATTGGAGGGAAAAGCCAAAGAGTGGCTCTTGAATCTTCCAACACACTATGCTACATTGTCTTGGGAAGAGTTGAAAAAGGTGTTCTTTGATAGATACTGATGAAGATCATGTCATGGGCAATGATAGGAGATGTCCAAGGCCCATGTGGTGTGAAGAAATCACTTCTTTGGAGGATATGAAAGAATGACTTGTTGGCCAAGTCAATAAACATCAAATATGATTGCATTTGATTTTATTTGAGTCTTTTATTTTATTTCCATAAAATAAGGCATTAGGTCATTGAATGTATTAGATTTTCTTTTTCATGTTTTTCCTATTTTGAAAAGCTGACTTTTCCTTTAAGAAAGAGTCATCTTTTTTTTAGGAAGGTGCAATTCAAATTGTCAATTATCATTAATGCACCCATTATTAGGTTGTTTTTTTTAATTCTGGGTATTCTATTGTTGCCTATAAATAGGCTTTACATTGTACTACAATTTTCAGAGTTTAATAAATTGAGACTTTTGTTTCTCTTGTGTGAGCTTTGCTTGCATCCTTGTATTCTTTTGAGAATACTAGACTTATCAAGGGTTGATCATCCTTGTGGTGTCTTGTGGCTAGGGTTTTAAGAGACTGGTACTCTTCTTCCTATCGATCATCCGGTTCCTATTCTCTTGTCTTCTAGCCGATCCGGTCACGTCCTTCTATTAGGTACTTTCCACTATCTAAGATATCCAAGTTGAGAAAAGACATCACCGGGGTCCAACAACTTTCACAAGAGAACTTCTATGAGTATTGGACCCGGTTTAACACATTGATTAACTCTTGCCCGAATCATAGCATCTCAAAGGCAAATCCAGTCCAATATTTCTATGATGGATTTGTTCCTAATTTGAAGATGAGTGTGGATGCGGTCTCAAGTGGTTCAATCTTCAACTTGTCTGCCAATGAAGGGTGGCAATTGTTCTCCACTATGGCCAATAATCATCAACAATTTTATGGCCGTGATGCATGTGATAGTATACATAGAGTATCATCCTTGAGTGGTGATGACAAACTCTATAATTCAATTGAGAGGCTAACCGAAAGATTTGAAAGGATGGAAGATTTGTCAAGCCTACCAATCTTGTAGTGATTCTATGGCTCTTGTGTCAACTTCTTGTGACTATTGTGCTTCTCCAATGCACTTGTCTTCTAATTGCCCATCTAATAGGGAGGATTGTGCCGTCATGTTCTCTAATTCTAGGCCTCCTCAAAAGCATGATCCATATTCTACTACCTACAATCCGGGTTGGAGGTACCACCCCAATTTCAAGTGGGGGGAGGTGCTCAACAAGCTCAAACTTCAAATCCTTACCAACCTCAACAAGCTAAGTGGGGGGGAGGTAATAATAATACCTCCAATGCTTATAGGCCAAATGCTCAACAAGGATTTGTACCTCAACATGTGAAGCATGGCAATTTCTCTTATGCTCAAGCACAAAATGAGATGCAACAAGCTTCAACATCTTCCTCTAATGCCAATGGAGAGTTAACCGATTTGATTAAGGTGATGATTGATAAGTTTAACAATCTTGAGACAAGTCATAGCAACTTGCAATCCCTTGTGTCTCAAATGGCAAATGCGAACAATGAGGAAGAAGGTAAAAAGGTAGGTTTACCCTCAAATATTGTGGTAAATCCTAAGGGGGTGAAGGCCATGGATTTGAGAGGTGGAGTGCAAGTTAACTCAATTCCATACTATGATGAAGAAGAGGATGAACCTCAAGAATGTCAAGAGGCTATTTCTAGTGGTTGATTAGAATTAATTTTATATAGCTTAGCATGTGCATTTTAGCTTAATTTGTGGGGTTTAATATGTATTTTTATTCATTATATTGGTATATATCATGTGCATGCTTTGTTGTAGAAAATTGGAAAATATTGCTTAATTACTTGCATTACAAGCTACTAGGGGTATTTTGGTCATTTCACTGTTTTGGCATATTTATGATATGTAGGGGCATCCTATGTAGGCCCCACATACTCTTGGATAAGCTTGGATGACAAGGAAAAAGCTTGGAAGGAAGGCAAAGGCATAAGGACTAATATTACCCTTTTTGTCAAAGAAAAGGGATTTGCACTTTGAAAAATGATACCAAAAAGGGTAATATGGAGCCAATAGTCAAATTTCAAACTCAAAAGGCACTTGGAGGGTATCTTTGGAAAGAGGAGAAAGAGCATAAAGAGAGGAATAAAGCGGAGGAATGCATCTAGCCACATATGTTAGAATCTTAAGTTTTGATGAAGACTAAAATATAGAGGATTAGACCAAGTGCCTAGGAAGCAATAGGATAACATAGGATCCCAAGTAAGAATGCTTCCGGATGAGGATTTACTTCCGGATAGATTAGGACTTGCGCATGCGGATGAAGTTTTCATCCCCCAGCGTCAGCAAGAAAATCACTAGGGAAATAACTTAGTCCATGAGAATTAGGTACACAAACCTTAAGACTAAGCTATAACTCAACCGGAAGTGAGTTTGCTTCCTGTTAGACTTAGACTGGCTCAGAGCGATAGAATAGATATTACCCCAAGCGTCAGTAAGTCTACTTCGTCAAGTGAAAGCACTTCCTGTTAGATTTAGACTGGCGCAGACTGATAGAGTAGAATGACCCCAAGCGTCAGTGAATCAGCCTCGTCAAGTGAAATTACTTCCTGTTGGATTTAAACTGACACAGGCTGATAAAAGAAACATATCCCTAAGCGTCAGTAAGTTCACTACGTCAAGTAAAAGTGCTTCCGATAGCTTAGTGACTAGCGCTGAGTGTTGGAATGAAATACACTAAGCGAGAGTGAGTTATAGTGAACAAAAATCCTTCATCCAGTGGTTTTACTTCCGGATGTAAGAATGCTTCCGGATACATCATAGACCAAATCAGAACACAGTCTAAGTAATCTACTCCCCATAGCGAACAAGCTTCCCACAGCATGTATAATTCTTATATATATATTGCTATGTTGGACTAACCAGTATGTGCAGAACATGGTCACGCTTCCGGATGCAAATGAGCTTCCGGATGCAAAGACTCTTGGAATTGGGATTCAGAGATTAACACTTGCAGAGCAAGATTGCCACTTCCGGATGAACGATGATCATCCGTCAGCAAGAGTTCAAGAGTAAACGTCACATACTCAGAAGTCAGAATGCTTTTGTCAGAGCAGAGGTGTCAGGACTACTTTTCAGAGATAAAGCAAGTCAACCCTGCTAAGCATTAATGAAGATGTACTTCACAACGGTAACTTGGGATTAACGGCTACATTCAAACGGTCATATTCAACCTGCCGCCCAAGCCTTTGAAGCCGAGTATAAAAGGAACATCTACATTCAGAAGAGAAAGAGAGAGAGAGAACAGAGCTTATTATCTGAAACACTATTCTACATTCCTCTCATCTTCTACTCTCGGACTTTGATATGTAATATTCTTAGAGAGTGATTCTTTTGTACTTAAGTGAGTAACATCATCCACTCTTTGAGAGAGTTAGTTTTGAGCTTAAGTGTTTAACAAAATCAGTTCATAGAGTGAACATAATTGTAATCTTACATTTTGTAAGGGGGAGCATTTAGAAGTTTTCTAAATCTCCATAGGTTGCAAGTTAGCCCGTAAAACTTGCATTTGTAAGGTTTGCAGGTGAACCCGTTGTAAAACCTGTGGGTTGTTAGGTGAACCCGTGCTCGTAAAACCTAAAGTGTAAAGGCTTCTCTTGTGCCTGGTTTAAACAAGAATAGTGGATTGAAAATCTCAGGTGGAGCCTGGGGACTGGATGTAGGTCTGGGTGACCGAACCAGGATAAATTTATGTGTGCATAAATTTACATTCAAACATTCTATTTTGCATCACATAACATACTGACTTGTGCATACCACTACTTCTTAATATCATCACCAAGCACAAGCAGTCTTTCGAAAAGAAGATTTGAAAGATTTATTCCCTCACCCAATTCACCCCCCCTCTTGGGTGACAGCCACGCATTTCAACATACCCATCCATATACACCCATTTCTTCATTTACATTTCATTTCACATGCATTTCACCTTCATTTCATTTTCCCTTCATCTTTATTTCGGCCAAGACACATAAAAAGACATCTCCACCTTCATTTTAATCATTCCTTCACTTTCCACTCCATCTTCATCTTCTTTCTCTCCATTTTCTCTCTTCTTTCCACCACACCCACCTCAAATCCGAAAACCCTAGACTCATTTCCACCAAATTACATCATCATCCATGGCTTCCTACATTCAAATCACCTTCATTCTCACCATTTCCATGTGTGGCTAGGCTTGCTCCTTCCTTCTCCAAGGAAAGCTTGCTCCAATGAAGATTTAATCTAGGCCTAAATGTGTTTTTAGCTTTGTATTAAGGTTTGCAAGTTGAAATTTATCTTATATTTCTTGTGATCCTAGAATTAGGCATGAGAAATTAGGAAACCTAGCCTTAGGTTTTCTACTTCACAATTAGCTTGCAAATTCATTTTCCTATGTTTGTATGCATGAAAACCTAGACTTGATTATTGTGTAGCATTCTTGGATTACATATTATATGGATATATATGTATGATTTTGGATGTGAATGACTCAAATAGTGAAATGCGTGGCTGTCACCCAAGGGGGGGGGGGTGAATTGGGTGGCAGAATAAAAGTTAATATTCTCTTTTAAAAATTGACTGCTTGTGCTTGGTGAAGGAGATGACACATTATGTTTTGCACAAGTATGGTGGTGTGGTGCTGGAAATAAGAATGTTAAAGACAAACTAAGCACACACAGATTTATCCTGGTTCGGTCACTTCCAGACCTACATCCAGTCCCCAGGCTCCACCTGAGATTTTTAATCCACTAAACTTCTTGTTTAAACCAGGCACAAGAAAGTCTTTACATTTTAGGTTTTACGAACACGGGTTCACCTAACAACCCACAGGTTTTGCAATGGGCTCACCTGCAAACCTTTACAACCACAAGTTTTACAACAGGATCACTTGCAACCTTTCAACCACAAGTTTTGCGGGCTAACTTGCAACCTATGGAGATTTAGAAAACCTCTAAATGCTCCCCCTCACTTTTGTAAGATAACAATTCTATTCTTCAAGCACAAGCTTTAGAACAGCCTCTATCAATTAGAGGATTTGATAATATGTTCACTCTATGAACTGATTGTGATAAACACTTAAGTACAAATGATTCTCTCTAAGAATAGATGATGTGACTCACTTAAGTACAAATGAATTACTCTCTAAGAATGTTACAACTCTAAGATCAGAGAGTAGAAGATGAGAGGAATGTAGAAATACAATATCTCAGACAATAGGCTCTGTTCTTCCAACACCTCTTCTGAATGTAGATGTTCCTTTTATACTCGGCCTCAAAACATTCAGGCTTGGGCGGCAGATAGAATATGTCCGTTTGAATATAGCCGTTAATCCCATGTTACCGTTGAGAAGTACATCTTCATTAATGCTTAGCAGGGTTGACTTGGTTTATCTCTGAAAAGCAACTTCTGACAACTCTGCTCTGACAAAAGCATTCTGACCTCTGGGTATGTGACGTTGACTCTTGTACTCTTGCTGACGGATGATCATCGTTCATCCGGAAGCGGCAATCTTGCTCTGCAAGTGTTAGTCTCTGAGTCCCAGTGCCAAGAGTATTTGCATTCGGAAGCTCATTTGCATCCGAAAGTAAAACTAAGTTCTGCACATACTTGTTAGTCTAACAGAGTAGTATATATAATCAAGTGCAGTAAGAACTATACATGCTGTGGGAAGCTTGTTTGCTATGGGAAGCAATCTTACTTAGACTATGTTCTGACTTAGTGTATTGTCTACTGACGCTAGGGGTCCAATAGTCAGCGTAAGTTTCGTTATTTTACTCTAAGTCTTCCGGAAGCGATTCTGCATCCGGTTGTATTCTAACTTAGGATTTGATTTTAGTCTAATTCTTCCTAAGTGACTTAGTGTGTCATTTACTCATGCTATGGGATGTGTAGTATAACAACACATAATCACATGCAGTGGGAGTTCAATTGTCTAAGGAAGCTCTCTTACTTCTGGAAGCAATTCCACATCCGGAAGTAATCCTACTAGACGTTGAGTGTGGCTTTGTGTTATACTCACTGACGCTCAGTGTTACCTAAGCCAACAGCCAGCGCTAGTCTCAAAGCATTCAGAAGCAAATCCACATCAGGTTGCATCTTAACTTAGTCTCAAGGGTTTTAAACATCTAATGTTTCTAGACTGAGTTATGACTTAGGTGACTCACTTGCTTCCGCTGGGGGATGAGATATTCATCCGCGAGCGCTAGTCCTAGTCTATCCGGAAGTAAATCCACATCCGGTTGTACTCTTACTTGTGGTTCTATTTTAACCTAATTTTGTCTAAGTGTTTAACTTGTTCTTTCATATTTTAGTCTTCATCAAAACTAAAGATTCTAACATTCTCCCCCTTTTTGATGATGACAAACTAAGTTATTCAATTAAGTTCATATGAAAGAATTAAAAGTAATAATCAGATAAGGCACAAAGAACTAAAGACAAATATCATTGATGAGCAAAAGATTACAAGTAAGATATGTATAATAGCAGTTAAAATTTACAAGTTATCAAAACTGTGCAAGTTGAGCTATGCATGAAAAATATGAAGAAAAGTTTCTAAGTTAAATGCATAGGGTTGAGTGGGGTTTATAGGTGGTGTCTCCTTTTTCTCTCCCTCTCTTCTTGCCTTCGCTCATTCTCTTTTTGAAGTTTGGCTATGTGGGCATCCTTCTCTCTCTGGTCAATCTCAGCAATTATACTCTGAAGCTCTGCCTCTTCCTTCTCCCTTCTGAGTCTTTCAGATTCAACGGATTCCTCAAAGGCTCCCTTCAGATCTTGAACCTCAGCATACCCAGGGAACCCAGTTGCATCGGAGAAGGGAATGACCTCGCCATTGGGATAATGGACAACCTTAATCTTCACATTCCACACAGGAAAGTTGGGGTCCTCCTCAACTTCCTTGGCTTTCCATTTCCCCTTGCCTTTGCCTTTACCTTTGCCCTTGCCTTTCACTTGGTTAGGCTTGGCATTCGTTCTTTCAGCATCTAGGCAAGCCATCTGATCAAACGAGAGCTTGTCAGTCCATCCATACCTCTCGAACTCTTCAGCAGTCATATCCTCTAATTCCAGCTTTACTTCCTTTAGTGGCGGAGGGGCATATGACTCTTGAGAGGGTGACTGAGTCTCAGGCGCAACTTCAGCTTTAACAGATGAAACCTCTTGCTCACTTTCAGCAGGCTCAGATGTACCAGTACCCTTTCTGGCAACATGCTTTTTCCTAGACTGGCTGTAGCTGACCACTGGAAGAGAAGGTGCAGAAGATGGCTCAGAAGGGGGGATTGCTGGAGAAGGAGCAAAGGTTGACTTAGAAGGAGGGATTGGCTTGGCTATCAAAATAGGTGGATTGTTTTGTCTCTTCAACCCATACTTCATCATAATCTCTTCAATTATGTTTCGGCCAGGCACAGAGGGAGGAGGCTCAGGAGATGAAGGCTCTGCCTCATGTTCAGGCTCAGGCTGTGGGATTTCATCAGGTTGCTCAACCAATACCATTGCCCATTTTGACCTTTGCTCGTCTGAACGCTGCTGTTGCATAAATCGGATGGCTTCCCCATGGATAAGAAGTTCAGCACTACCCAATCTCTGAAGATCTATGGCTCGGCGGAGGGCAGCAGCTATATCCTCATCTAGCCATAAAGAGGGTTGAGTTAGGATTTCTCTCCCCCTTTTGGCATCATCAAGAAGGGCGAGGGCTAAGGAGGAAGGATTGGGTGAAGTGGAAGGTGGAGGATCAGGGCCAAATGTTCTGGGTGGTGATGTTTCAGGTTAGGAAGGGGGTGAGGTGTTTTCTGGTGAAGTAGAGGGGCTGGGTGAAGAAGGAGGGCTAGGGAAGAGGGCTTTGTTTCTTCGGAAGAAAGTGGGGTTGGTGAATAGGCCATCGAAGGGGTAGGTAGAGGAGTAAGAGGTGGGTTGTTCAGCTATCCTCCGAAGAGGAGGAAGGTCTCTGAGGTAGAAGGTATGAAGTGGGTGATCAGGAAAGGAAAATCCAAGAGATTGGGCTATGGTGGGGCGAGTGTGAGGGAGTGGATTGAAGGGCCTGATGGGGTTTGGGGGTGGTGAATGGTTTGGGGAGTTATGAGGTGAAGGTGAGTTGTGTGGAGATAGAGAGTTATTTGGTGAAGTAAAGTTAAGGGGTGATTGGCGAGGGGAGTGTTGGGGTGAGTTCTGAGGGGAGTTGTGAGGTGATGGTTGATGGTCATTTCTGGGTGAAGTTTGGGGCTGATCATTTTGAGGTGGTTGTTGAGGATTGGGAGGAGGGAGTGATGGTTGGTTAGGAGGAGGAGGAGGTTGGTCATTTTGTGGAGGTGGTGGCGGTGGGTCATTTGGTGGAGAATTAGATGAAGGAAGGTTTGAGGTGCCAGGTACAAGTATGGCAAGGATGAGGTCCAGCTTGGTATCCACCTCATCGATCAGATCCTCCAGCCGCTGAAGTCGCTCTCCAAACTCTGCTCGCAGAGGGGCCACCAAGGGATCGGGCAGCTTGAACAGGAGCTCTTCTCTGAGCTCATTCACTAGACCCTTCTGAGCAGTAGATACCCTTGAAGCACGACTTGGTCCTGGATGAGAATCAACCTCTTGATCCCCTGCGCCAGATACAGAGGGAGCCGTGGTATGTGAGGCACTGCCTGCCTGTGATCCAGAGCGAGTGGCCTTCGCCTTATTGTACTTAATCCCCATCTTGCTTATGTTCACTGCGCTGACGGACAAGCACTTAACATTTTCACCCTCCTCAGTGGATTTGATCAGGAATATTTCCAGGAGGAAGGCGATGACAGTTGGGTATGGAAGATTCCCAGACTTCTTGTTTTCAATCCACCTGTGCAGCTCCAAACTTATCAATTGCCCAGGGTGAATCGGTTGCTGGGTGAGGAATCTTGGGAGCCAGGGGTTGTCAAGTTGAGTGAACTCGTTGAAGTTTCCCCCTTTGTGAGTCATCATCCGGGAGTAGACATATTGAAGGACTCGGTTGGAATCAGACATTCCAGACACCTTCTTCCCCTTGGTGTCATAGACTTTCTCAAGCTCTGCCTGGCTGAGTTTCTCAGGGTATATCCACTCGTTCATCTCTTCCTCAGTGACCCCGAGCAGGCGGTTAATATCTCTCCAAGTAAAGCTGAAAGTCCTCCCCCTCACTGTGGCTGTAAAGGTGACTCTGCGAATGTGCTCCTTCTCATTCACCTTCTTATACTTAGCTTGGCTGTGAGAGACTGGTAGAATACCCTCAGGACGTTGATGTTGTATTCATTGCTGATCCCCAGCCAGCACATGTACTTCTGGAGAAATACCTTCAAATGAGGAAACTGAAAGAGGTGGATGCACAAGAGGGGTGGGTGAATTGTGCTACCAAATAAAACTTAAAACAATGAAACACAAGATTTTATACTGGTTCGGTCTACCTGACCTACGTCCAGTTCTCAACCACCCAGGTTGAGTTCCACTATCCCCAGGTTTTACAAACGGGTTCACCTGGAACCTTTACAACCGCAAGTTTTAGTACGGGATCACTTGCAACCTTACAACCACAAGTTTTAACACAGGTTCACTTGCAACCTTTCTTACTCACTCCCCCTTACAACCTGCAAGGGTTCAACCTTTACAAATAAAGGATTTTCTAAACTTAGTTCTCTTTAAGAACGGATAATGTTACACACTTAAGTACAATGAATGCTCTTAATAAATGAAGAGACTTAACTACAAACAGTACAAAATAAGTAGATGAAAAAAACTCTCAATGTGTTAAAGCTCTTTCGCTTTTCTAGGCAGCTTTGAATGCTTGAAGGATATTCTCAGTTTCTCACTCTAGTGATTAAACCTAATGTCGCCCTTAGATTTATCAAATATTACAATACTCTTATTCACTAATGTGTATAGTCAAGAGTAAGGGTTTTTTCACAATTTGGTTTCAATTCTTGCAAACTTAGGTCTAAATTGCCACACAAATTAACAACAAGATTATGAGAGATGATTAAGCTAATCAAACTACAATTATAACACTAAAAATATGAAAGTAACCTAATTAAAAGAGAGATAAACCAAGTGGAAGAAACCTCCTCCTCCAAGTTCATTTGTGCAAAAGGTTAATTGGCTTTACATGTATGCTTTCTTTAGTATGACTTGTTTAAATCCTCCAAAGATTCTTGAGGCCAAAAAGCAAAGGAGAATTTAACCAAGACAACTAAATAGGCCTCATCTACATCCATATATGTTCCTAAGCATGATAGAGTAAAGGCTTACATCTATTTGAATGAATCACTTCTAGTATCACATGTAACGAAAGCTCATACATGAAATCTCAAGAAGCTACAATAGAATATGCCAAGGTTTCAACACATACAAATATAGAAGAGGTAGGTTCTCAAGTACAATAGTGAAAAGAAAACCTAGCTAGAAAACCTAACATAGATTTCCAAACCTCCTATGTCTAAACTCTTAGATCACAAGAGATTACAAGATGAAACTACCTTGAGACCTATAAACACAAATACATACACATAAAGCCGATTTGGATGATTCTTGCACAAATTTCACTTGGAGGAAGGAGAGATGAGCCTTAGCCTAGCTTGGAGATGATGGAGATGGAGAAGAATTGAATGGAGGAAGCCATGGAAATGGAGAAATGGTGGTGAAAATGTGAGGTGGATTTTCGGCCAAGAAGAGAAATTGGGAGAAAATGAGATGAAGAAGAAGGTGTGTGGTGTTAGAATGAGAGAAAATGAGCTAGGAGATTGTGTAAATGAAGTGAGATGTGTTCATGAAGTGATTTGACCGAAATGCCCATCAAAGGAAATGAAAATGAAGGTGAAATGGAAGTGAAGTGAAATGTAAATGAGGAAATGGTTGTATGTGGATGGATATGTGGTTAGATGCATTCCTCCACTTTATTTTCCTCTTTATGCTCTTCTTTTCCTTCCCAATTTTGCCCTCAAAATGCCTTCTCCAAGATGCATTTTCGGCCATATGATCAAAATTACCCAAAATGGATAAAAATTTGAATCTTCAAAATCCCTCCAAAATGTCTTTTTACTAAAAATGGTAATTTTTGTCCTCTTGCTCCATTCTTGCCTTTCCTTGCCCTCTAAAGCTTTTTCTTGTCATCCAAGCTCCTCCCAAGGGTATGTGGGGTCCACTTGGGACCCCTCTGCATATAAAAATAAACCACACAGTGAAAATGACCAAAATACCCCTTGTTACTTAAAGTGCAAGTAATAAAGCTAGAATTTTCCACTTTAACCACATGTAAGCATGTGCATATAAAATCACCAATAATGATCAAATATAGCAATTAAATCACACTAATTAAGCCCAACTGCACATGCTTAAACATATAAAATTAAGTCCTATCAATTCCCCCACACTTAGTCTTTGCACTCCGTGCAAATTTATGCAAAAAGACTAAATCAATCATATAGCATAATGAATCCAAATGGAATTATCATAGCATACAAGTTGACCTTTTTGAACCTTTCCCTAAAACATCACATATGCCACATTTAAGAATATAAAGTGAACGAGAGTTTAGCAAACAACTAGTGTTAGAATCTTAAGTTTTGATGAAGACTTAAAATATAAAGGATTAGACCAAGTGCCTAGGAAGCAATAGGATTAACATAGGATCCCAAGTAAGAGTGCTTCAGGATGAAGATTTACTTCCGGATAGATTAGGACTTGAGCATGCGGATGAATGTTTTCATCCCCCAGCGTCAGCAAGTAAAATCACTAGGGAAATAACTTAGTCCATGAGAATTAGGTACACAAAACCTTAAGACTAAGCTATGTTTCAATCGGAAGTGAAATTGCTTCCTGTTAGACTTAGACTGGCACAGAGCGATAGACTAGATATTAGCCCAAGCGTCAGTGAGTCTACTTCGCCAAGAGAAAGCACTTCCTGTTAGACTTAGACTGACGCAGACTGATAGAGGTAGTATAACCCTAAGCGTCAGTGAATCAGCCACGCCAAGTGAAATAGCTTCCTGATAGATTTTGACTGGCTCAGGCTGATAAAAGAGACATAACCCTAAGCGTCAGTAAGTTCACCACGTCAAGTAAAAGTGCTTGGGATAGCTTAGTGACTAGCGCTGAGTGTTGGAGTGAAATACACTGAGCGAGAGTAGGTAATGGTGAACTAGATCCCTCATCGAATAAAATTACTTCCGGATGTAGAAGGGCTTCCGGATACACCTTAGACTTAGGGAACACCCACTGCATGTGACTATGTGATTATATTGCTAAACTAACGTTCAAGTGCAGCACACTTAGTAAGGATTGCTTCCGGATGAGAAGTTGCTTCCGCAAGCAATCAGAATATCAAAACGTTCAGAGATGCAGTGTCAGAATGCTTATATCAGAGCAGAGGTGTCAGGACTACTTTTCAGAGATAAAGCAAGTCAACCCTGCTATGCATTGATGAAGCATTTAATGGGCAAACGGTAACAAGGGAAAAACGGACACATTCAAACGGCTAGCCCACCTACCAAGAGGTCAAAATGTTTGAAGACTATATAAGGAAGCTCAACTTCATTTATGAAAAAAAAAATTATCTTTGAATATTCTTGAGAGAAGTTAGAGCGAGAAAACTAAGAACATCTTCAAGCATTCAAAGCTGCCCAGAAAAGCGAAGAGCATTTAACACATCAAGAGTTTATTTTCACCTACTTATTCTGTACTCTTTGTTGTTAAGTCTCTTCTTGTCATAAGAGCATTTATTGTACTTAAGTGTGTAACACAATCTGTTCTTTAAGAGAACTTAGTCAAAAATCCTTTAAGTGTAAAGGTTAACCCCTTGCTTGGTGTAAGGGGGAGTTAGTTAGAAAGGTTACAAGTGAGCCTGAGTGAAACTTGTTGTAAGGTTGCAAGTGAGCCCGTGAAAACTTGCGGTTGTAAGGTTTTCAGGTGAACCCGATTTAAAACCTGAGGTTTAGTGGAACTCGACCTGGGAGGTTGAGGAACTGGACGTAGGTCAGGTAGACCGAACCAGTATAACTCGTGCGTTATTTTATTTGAGCATTTATTTTTGAAGCACAATTCACCCCCCCCCCTCTTGTGCATCCATTACTTTCAACTAGAATTAAGGAGGAATGCCAATAGAGATTTTTCCTCACCGGATTAAGTGTTTAACTCATTCACTCAAGTTAGGAAAGATGCCTAACTAAGGACTTTGGGATCACTCTTTGGCTCAACTCTCTTCACCTCACCATAGGCTTGTAGTAGCTCTTAGTTCTCCACCCATTATTTTGCATGACACAATCAAATCAAGAGGACTTTGAGAGTTAGATGGAAAGGCTAATCATGAATGGTGAATGATGGAAAGTAGTCAATGACCAATGATGTAAGCAAGTTACTACTACATATAAATGCAATACAATGAGCTTAGTCCAATCAAGCATGCTACATATCACTCTCTTTTTTTTTCAAGCACTTTGTGATTCTCTCATTTTTTTTCTTTTTCACTCTTATGCCTTTGGCATACTAAGCACTTTGTGCTTATTTTTTTCCATTCTTTTCTTAGGCCTTCGGCCTTGTTCTTTTTTTTTTCTTTATCTTTTCCTTGGCCTTTGGCCATCTCTCTTTTCTTTTTCCTCACTTATGGCTCTCGGCCACTTTCATTTTTTTTCCTCATGTGGCATGCTTTCACAATATACAATCAATACAATTCAAATAGGATATGCAATTATATGTTATAGACACTTATTCACATATTGGTCAAGGTGGAATGAAGAAAAATGAATGGCCCAAAGTGGTCAAATCAAAGGGGATTTTAATTGGCTTATGTTTGGGTCATTTGGGTTTAGAATGAAATGCCCCTATCCTTTTCAATTATACCATGCATTGTGATCTTGAACAAGAGCTAGGACAAGTTCTAGGAGGTGAAGTAGATAATTGGCCCACTCAAATTCGGTTGGAGGCTTCTCACTTTAGTGGCTTACTCAAATTGGTCACTTCCTCCCTAAGAAAAGTTGAATGAGAAACTAACACCCTCTTTATACCTTAAAAGTGCCCATGCAATGCCTCAAGTACTCATTCCAAAAATTCTACTTGAAAACTAGAGGAAAATTCCATTTGTTTTCAAGAGTCATGATTAAACTAGTCTTCCTACAAAAGTATGCAATGAATGTCCAAAAATTAAGTGTGTAAGCTTTGAATTAAACCACTTTTAAGCACCGAAATGCACCCCCCCACACTTATACCACACATTGTCCTCAATGGGACCAATCAAACCAAGTAGGAAGGGCATAAACAAGACAAGGCAGCAAACAAAATGGCCAGGGCAGTCCAAGCATACAAATCGTCCAATACATGTATTATTCACAAAACAAACACTAAACAACACTAAACACAAAAACAACAATCAAACAAAACAAAATCCTAATTTTTTTAAAACTAACAACCTTCCCCCACACTTAAGATTTTGCAATAAAAGAACAAGTGAGGAAAGGAAAGAAACAACCTTTTATGGTGGCTTGAAATTATCCTTGAAGAATATGAACTTGTGGCCATGAACTTGGTGAATACTTCCATGCCTCAATTGCTTGACTTCCACTATGCCAAATTGATGCACCTTAAGCACAATGAAAGGGCCTTGCAAGTTGGCTTGCAACTTGTTGCTCTTTGTAGGATGCCTAGCTTCCTCATATGCTTCAAGTCTCATAAGCAACATGATCACCTTCTTCTCAAGAACATCAAGTAATTGAGGCTCACACATAGCCGCTTTCAACAATTTGCCTTTCGATGCAATGTTCTTTCGAAGATTTTTCAATCGGACTTTAAGCATTGCTAAATCATCCTTTGTAAGGTTGCCATTCAAATAATCATTTTATTCCTTAGAAATGACACACTCTAAGCTCTTTTTAAGTGCAATCTCAGCCCGTTTCAATTGCCTATTTTCAGCCATGAGGCAATGTTGGTGAAAAATGGCATGATTGTATGCAAGGGGTGATATGTGTGCGTGTGTAGTGGAAGTGAATGCACTAACTTGCTTTGTCATGGATGTTTGAACCCTAATTTTACTTATGATCCTTTCAATGTCGAAATTAAAAGGCACAAGAGTAAAATTAGGTCTCATACTTCCTTAAAGCAAGTTAAATGTGATGGATTGGCATACGAAAATGGACAGAATGAATGAGAGTAAGTTGACCGAAATATGCACCAAAAGTCTAGCAAAATCAACGATTTAAAATGCACCAAATGAGCAAATTAAACCAACAAAAGAGCCCTGCAAGAAATGTCCAAAATATCCAGCAATAGAACCAATTTAAAAAGCCAATTTCCAGTAAGTATCCAGCAAAAGAAGCTTGCAAAAATTGTCCAGCAATTTATCCAAAATGGCCACAAGAAAGATCTCACAATAGCAACAAAATTGCTCCAACAATGAAGCAAAATGACCAGCAATATATCACACAAATTATGGTCAAAACATCCCTGGATTTTATGCAAAATTAGCAAGAGAAATGGTCCAGTAAAATCATCTCACTAAATTGGTCAAATAAGGCACAAGAAAGCTCTTGCAATTTCCAGCAATGTCTATGCACTTGTATGGAGCTTTGGTCTGCAAAATAGAACACAAATTCCACACAAAATACACCACAAGATATCCAGCAATATAAGGTTGCAAACAATTTGCAATACAATCCAAAACCAAGTCCACCAAAAAACTCAAACAATGCAAAAACTCCCAGAAGCAAAAGTACCAAGGTTTAGCTCACAAAATGCACCAAAATATGTTCAAACTTGAGCTAAATGTCCAGAGTAAAATGCACCACTTAAATGTTCAAATTGTCCTGTATTTAGTGGCAAAGATACATGTATAACTGCCCAGCATCCAGGTGACAAATCTGCCCAGAAATTCCAGCAAACACAATGGTACCCGATTTGCAAAAGTAGGTAACTAGTGCACCTAAAGCAATTGCAATTTGCATCAAATTTGATCCAACCAAAGAAGAAATATTTCCAGCAATTATAAAGCAATATAAAGCACCCAAAACTGTGTCAAAGTAGCCACAAGTTGTGCAAAACAGTGCCCTGCTTCAATGCCAAACAAATGCACCAAAAACAGTCCAAAAACAGCACAAATTCACCTCAAAAGTGGCTCCAAAAGTGAGCCAATTTTGCTTCTAAAATTCCAAAACCAATTTTCACAAATAGCCCTGGTATTAGTGAGTTAGTATCAAGAACAATCCAGTAAAAATCACAGCTTAAACGTTCCCAGAATTTCGCACAAAATAGCTTGTCCGATTTCACCAAAAGTGCAAAAAGTGTGCAATCTTTCACCAATTCGTCAAATGATTTTTGTGCAAAATTTCCAGCAATTAGGAGCCTTAAAAGAGTGTTTACAAATGTGAAAAGGCAGCCTAAAATCAAGCAAAACAGTGTAGGGCAAGGGCAAACAGATTTGAACCAAAATCAGCAGTACCCAGTGTAATGTGCTGGAAAATAGGGCAACTTTAAAAATTCACCCTGGACAGTAGAAAACGAATTTGTTGACAAATGATATATCAAATGAAAGCTCAAAACCTGTAGTTTAACCAGGTAAAACAGTTTCAAAAAATTCGTTCTATATGTTTCCCAGTTTTGAAAACAGTGAACCTGAACTTCCAGTACTTTCAGACAAAAATTTCAGCAGTTTCACAAAATCTTTCCAGCAATATTCCAGGGAGTTAAGGCCAACAAAAACAGTACCAGAATGCTCAATAAGTGCACTACAACACACAGAAACTGTTTTGCAAAATTCAAAGTACTCAATGCACAAGAGTAGGATCTAGAGCCCTAAGTAAAATGAGCACTTCACAATTTTTCCAGCAACTTTCAAGGACCATATTGGCCAACTAGAGCAGCCAAATTACCACCAAATAATGCACAAAAGTCCAGCCAAGTAATATGCAATCACAAGATAAAATCAATGGACACCGAATGCACAAAATCACAAGTAACCAAAAGAAACAAAAAAACCTACAAATTAAAATTGTAACAACTAAAACCTAAGACAAGTAAGAATTTAACCAAACCGGCAACGGCGCCAATTTGATTAAACCTAATGTCACCCTTAGATTTATCAAATATTACAATACTCTTAGCTTGGAGATGATGGAGATGGAGAAGAATTGAATGGAGAAAGCCATGGAAATGGAGAAATGGTGGTGAAAATGTGAGGTGGATTTTCGGCCAAGAAGAGAAATTGGGAGAAAATGAGATGAAGAAGAAGGTGTGTGGTGTTAGAATGAGAGAAAATGAGCTAGGAGATTATGTAAATGAAGTGAGATGTGTTCATGAAGTGATTTGACCAAAATGCCCATCAAAGGAAATGAAAATGAAGGTGAAATGGAAGTGAAGTGAAATGTAAATGAGGAAATGGTTGTATGTCGATGGATATGTGGTTAGATGCATTCCTCCACTTTATTTTCCTCTTTATGCTCTTCTTTTCCTTCCCAATTTTGCCCTCAAAATGCCTTCTCCAAGATGCATTTTCGGCCATATGATCAAAATTACCCAAAATGGATAAAAATTTGAATCTTCAAAATCCCTCCAAAATGTCTTTTTACTAAAAATGGTAATTTTTGTCCTCTTGCTCCATTCTTGCCTTTCCTTGCCCTCTAAAGCTTTTTCTTGTCATCCAAGCTCCTCCCAAGGGTATGTGGGGTCCACTTGGGACCCCCCTGCATATAAAAATAAACCACACAGTGAAAATGACCAAAATACCCCTTGTTACTTAAAGTGCAAGTAATAAAGCTAGAATTTTCCACTTTCTTCAAGATGTCAAAAGTTATCTTCATAAATGAAGATGAGCTTGTTTATATAGTCTTCAAGTATTCTCACTCTTGGTAGGTGGGTTAGCCGTTTGAATATGGTCGTTTATCCCATGTTACCGTTTGCCCATTAATTGCTTCATTAATGCTTAGCAGGGTTGACTTTGCTTTATCTCTGAAAAGTAGTTCTCACAACTCTGCTCTGTCAAAAAGCACTCTGACACTGCACTGCTCTGGACGTTCTGACATTCTGATTGCTTGCGGAAGCAGGTCCACATCCGGAAGCAACACCACTCAGTGTACTGCACTTTGAACGTTAGTCTTAACAATAATAGCACATACTCACATGCAGTGGGAGTTCACTTAGTCTAGGGGAGTTCTCTTACATCCGGAAGCAATTCCACATCCGGAAGCACTTCCACTGGACGTTGGGTTATGATCATATTATACTCACTGACGCTCAGTGTTGTCCAAACCAACAGCCAGCGCTAGTCACTAAGCGATCGGAAGCAAATCCACAACCGGTTGCATCCTAACTTAGTCTCAAGGATTTTATACAACTAATGTTCTTAGACTGAGTTATGACTTAGTGAAATACTTGCTGCCGTTGGGGGATGAGACGTTTATCCTCGAGCGCTAGTCCTAGTCCATCTGGAAGTAAATCCACATCCGGTTGTACTCTTACTTGGGGTTCTATATTAACCTAATTCTCTCTAAGTGTTTAGCTTGTTCTTTCATATCTGTCTTCATCAAAACTTAAGATTCTAACATTCTCCCCCTTTTTGATGATGACAAACTAAATTATCTAATTAAGTTCATATGAAAGCAATAGTCAAATAAAGGGCACAACTGAACTCAAAGATAATTATCATTGATGAGCAAAAGATTACAAGTTAGAAGTATATTAACAGATAAAATACACAAGTAATCAAAGCTGTGCAAAGTGAACTATGCATGAAGGAATATGAAAAAAAACAAAAATTTCTAAGTTAAATGCATAGGGTAGAGTGGGGTTTATAGGTGTCTCTTTTTCCTCTCCCTCTCCAACTGCCTTCGCTCATTCTCTTTTTGAAGTTTGGCTATGTGGGCATCCTTCTCTCTCTGGTCAATCTCAGCAATTATACTCTGAAGCTCTGCCTCTTCCTTCTCCCTTCTGAGTCTTTCAGATTCAACGGATTCCTCAAAGGCTCTCTTCAGATCTTCAACTTCAGCATACCCAGGGAACCTAGTTGCATCGGAGAAGGGAGTGACCTCGCCATTGGGATAATGGACAGCCCTAATCTTCACATTCCACACAGGAAAGTTGGGGTCCTCCTCAACTTCCTTGGCTTTCCATTTCCCCTTGCCTTTGCCTTTACCTTTGCCATTGCCTTTCACTTGGGTAGGCTTGGCACACGCTCTTTCAGCATCTAGGCAAGCCATCTGACCAAACGAGAGCTTGTCAGTCCATCCATATCTCTCGAACTCTTCAGCAGTCATATCCTCTATTTCCAGCTTTACTTCTTTTAGTGGCGGAGGGGCATTGACTCTTGAGAGGGTGACTGAGTCTCAGGCACAATTTCAGCTTGAACAGATGGAACCTCTTGCTCACTTTCAGCAGGCGCAGTAGTAGTAGCACTCTTGTTAGCACCCTTTCTAGCAACTGCTTTCTTCCTTGATTCGCTGTACTTGACTACTGAAGGAGGAGGAGCAGAGGTTGGCTCAGAAGGAGGGACTACTGGAGGAGGAGGAGGAGCAGAGGTTTACTTAGGAGGAGGGATTGACTTGGCTATCACAATAGGTGGATGTGCCATTCATTGTTGTATTTTAATGATGTGCTAAATTAACACTCTATATTAATGAATGTGCCATTCATTCATTTATTTTAACCGCGCGGGGAACACATTAAAATAATGTTCATACTTATGAACATGTCATTTATTTGTTTAATGTAACCACTTAAATCACATGTGACCCAACTAATATTTTTGTATGTGATGAAATGCAGAAGAAATGTAGAAGAAGAAGAGGATGCGATGAAGATGAAGAATGATTTCAGAGAGTTCTGGGTGGTTGATTTGTGTGAGAAGTGAAAAGTGAATGACAATGGCCCATATATATATGTGAAGTGATAAGCGATGTGATGATTCATAATGACTCTTCATTGAAAATATGCACCTTTTGTGGGAAAACGTAAATATTCAAATTGAAACGTCGCACCTTTGTGACACGTGTCTCTGCACAATGTCAGAAGAGGCACAGTTTTTGGTGGGAGAAGGTGAAACGTTTTCTGAGGTGACGTGTCCCTTTGCCCAGACACTGGCGCTCCCGCTCACTTTGATTCAACACTCAGTGCCAGTAAAAGATCATCCGGAAGTGGCTTTGCTTCCGGTTGCACTTATTTAAGATTTAACATTGGGGACCTGCAAAACTAAAGATTGGCACTCCGATGCCTAAGTTAGTACAGTTGCAGATATTAGACATTTAAGCACAGGTTTGATTTTGAAGAATTAAACTTCATTTGCGTTTACCATTCCCAAATCACCTCTTATGAAAGTAAATTGATCAACCCCTAGAGGCTTGGTGAAAATATCACCAAGCTGATGCTGAGTGGGGACAAACTGCACTTTGACATCCTTCTTCTGAACATGATCTCTGATGAAGTGATGTCTGACATCAATGTGCTTTGTCCTTGTGTGCTGAACCGGATTCTTGGCGAGGTTGATGGTGCTTGTGTTGTCACAGAGGATGGGAGCCTCAGGGAACTCCAAGCCAAGATCTCTCAGTTGGTTCTTCAGCCACAGCACTTGTGCACAACAGCTTGCAGCAGCAATATACTCAGCCTCTGTATATGATAAAGACACACAGGTTTGCTTCTTGCTAGCCCAGGAGACCAGACAACCACCAAGGAAGGCGCATTGTCCACTGGTGCTCTTCCTATCAGTTTTATAACTTGCATGGTCAGCATCAGAATAAGCCCACAAGAACTCTTGGTTACCTCTGGGATACCAAAGACCAAGTTCTTGTGTTCCCTCAAGGTATCTTAAATTGCGTTTAACACAAGTTAGATGTGACTCCTTGGGGTTAGCTTGAAATCTAGCACACATGCCTACACTAAATTGAATGTCAGGCCTGCTTGCCGTTAAATATAGCAGGGAACCTATCATTCCCCTGTACATGGGCAGGCTGACAGATTTTCCCTTTGCATCAGCATCGAGTGCGGCAATGGTGCTCATGGGAGTGTCATACTCCTTGCACTCATCCATCCCAAACTTCTTGAGGAGCTATCTGCAATACTTAGTTTGGGAGATGAAAATGTCATCCTTCTTTTGCTTAATTTGTAGGCCTAGGAAGAACTTTAGTTCTCCCGTCATTGACATCTCAAATTCTCCCTGCATTGTCTTAGAAAATTCTTCACAAAGTTTTTCATTAGTTGCCCCAAAAATAATATCATCGACATAAATCTGGACAATTAGCATGTTTCTAACTTTGTGAAGAATAAACAGTGTACTATCTAGTTTGCCTCTTGAGAAACCCTTGCCCAGCAAAAAGCTGCTGAGTCTCTCATACCAAGCTCGAGGAGCTTGTTTCAGGCCATACAAAGCTTTCTTTAGCCTATACACATGTTTAGGGTGCTTGTGATCCTCAAAGCCAGGAGGTTGTTCTACATAAACCTCTTCTTTAATGTAACCATTAAGAAATGCACTTTTTACATCCATTTGATATAATTTAAAACCTTTCATGGATGCAAAGGCTAGAAGAATCCTTATTGCTTCAAGTCTAGCGACTGGAGCAAAAGTTTCTTCATAGTCTATGTCTTCTTCTTGGTTATACCCTTTGGCTACCAATCTGGCTTTGTTCCTTGTTATTTGACCTGTCTCATCCAGTTTGTTTTTGAAGACCCATTTGGTCCCAACTATGGATTGATGAGATGGCCTTGGGACTAGTTCCCAAAATTGGCTTCTTTCGAATTGGTTTAGCTCTTCCTGCATGGCAATAATCCATTCGCAGTCCTCAAGAGCTTGTTCAACTGAAGTTGGTTCGATCTGAGATAAGAAGGCTCCAAACTCAACTTCATTTTGAACCTGCCTTCTGGTTCTGACACCAGAAGAAACATCACCAAGCACTTGATCAAGAGGATGATCCCTGTGATGTCTCCTAGTTGTTGGCAACTGTGCCTCATCAGGCACCGTCTGCACTCTAGGCTCATCACTGGGTTCATCTTCTTCTTTGGGATTGCTTGCTGGTGTTTCTTTTGGTGGTGAAGATGATGGTGGTTTTGGAAAGTTTAGTATCCCATCATCTTCTGTGGATTGTTCCCATGTAGAAGTTTCATCAAATACAACATGCATAGATTCTTCTACAGTTCTAGTCCTCATGTTGTATACTCTATAAGCCTTACTCCTAAGGGAATACCCTATGAATACACCTATATCAGCTTTTGGATCAAACTTACCCAAATTTACCTTTCCATTGTTATGCACATAGCATTTTGATCCAAAGATTCTGAGGTGGCTGATGTTGGGCTTACTGCCTTTGTACAGCTCATAGGGAGTCTTATCCAAGCCCTTGCGAACATAGGCTCTGTTAGAGATGTAGCAAGCAGTGCTCATAGTGTCCGCCCAGAACACTTGAGAAACCTCTTTCTCATTGAGCATGCTCCTTGCCATCTCAGTCAGAACCCTGTTCTTCCTCTCGACCACACCGTTTTGCTGAGGAGTTCTGGGAGCTGAGAAGTTGTGATCAATGCCATTCTGCTCACACAGCTCAGAGAAGCTATGGTTCTCAAATTCTCCTCCATGGTCTGTCCTTATGGCTGTGATCTTGAGATCTCTCTCATTCTGTACTTTCTTAGCCAGGACAACTAAGGCATCAAAAGCATCTTGCTTAGAGGCAAGAAACATTGTCCAAGTGAACCTAGAATAGTCATCCACCACAACTAGAGCATACAGGTTTCCACCCAAGCTCTTCACTCTTGCTGGCCCAACCAAATCCATGTGGATTAGTTCCAAGGGCCTGCTGGTGGAGACTCTCTTCTTGGTTTTAAACGAGGACTTTGTTTGCTTCCCTCGTTGACAGGATTCACAAATATAATTATGCTTAACCTTAAAAGATGGAATCCCTATAGCTAGCTCTTTCTTAATCAGCATGTCAAGTTGAGTAAAATTAACATGTGCTAGCCTTTTATGCCAAAGCCAAGTATTCTCATCAGTAGATATTAAGCATTTTTCATCTAGTTGTTGACATAAATCTAGAGTGTATAGGTTTCCATTTCTATTAGCCTTAAGTTTGCACTTTAGGTTGGCCTTATCTAGATTCAGATCATGCATGTCTATTATCATGCACTCATGTGAATCAAAGATTACCCAATTTCCTAAGCCAACAGCCAGCGCTAGTCTCAAAGCATTCAGAAGAAAATCCACATCAGGTTGCATCTTAACTTAGTCTCAAGGTTTTAAACATCTAATGTTTCTAGACTGAGTTATGACTTAGGTGACTCACTTGCTTCCGCTGGGGGATGAGATGTTCATCCGCGAGCGCTAGTCCTAGTCTATCCGGAAGTAAATCCACATCCGGTTGTACTCTTACTTGTGGTTCTATTTTAACCTAATTTTTTCTAAGTGTTTAACTTGTTCTTTCATATTTTAGTCTTCATCAAAACTTAAGATTCTAACAAATAGATGGTATGTTTGTTATCTCTATATAGTTTAGGAATGTATATAGATTGAGGAAAGGTAAATTTTGGTTGATCTAGTTAAATCCTCTTAGTTCTCTTGGCCTCAAGGGTATTAAGAGTATTTAGCTAGGTCACCCCAAAGTCAAAGCACATTTTAGCCAAATTTAACTAAGGAGCAAGTGGAACTTGGAGGAGGAGGCTACATTCTCTTGATTCTTACCACTTTGATTTTGGTTTACTTAGTTGAATTAACTTTAATTGTACTTGTTAGTTGATAAATCATCTCTCAGTCATTGTTGATAAGTTGTGTGACATAATACCTAAGTGAAGTAAGATTTCTCAACCAAATTGTGAAAATACCATTACTCTTCACTATACACTTTAGTGAGTTAGAGTATTGTACCTATTTGATAAATCTAAGGGTGACATTAGGTTTAATTAATGGTAAAGTGAATGTTGAAAATCACTCAAACACCCAAGAAAACCATGAGGAGGGAGCAAATTGTAAGGAGGCCGAGAGCTCACATGAACATGTTGCAAAGCATGAAGAGGCGGAGAAGGAGAATTGGTGACCATGGCCCATGAGGCCAAGTCTAAGGGTGTTGAGCATGTGAAAGCTACTCTATCTCTCTAGAAATCAATGAGCAAGTCAAGAATGTGGTGGATCCCGAATGCTTCACTTTTAATGGTGAAAATAAGGAGAAGGTTGAGAGCTACATAACCAAGGAAGCAAAGAAAGGGGAGTTTGATCAAAGGGAAGGCAAGGGGGAAGAGCACTTGGAAAAAGAACAAAAGTCAACCTCAACTTCTCAAGAATCTTCTCAACAAGGGGATGAATCCCCCAAACATAATTTCCTTAACTCTAAGCATGTTCCATCTTCTAGTTCCCATACTTTAGCTAATAACTATTTTGAGGAATTAGAAAAGGACTTAAATGATGTATTATCTAGGTTTGAGGCTAAGTTTTCTATGAGAGTTCTTTTGAAAAGAATGCCTTCATTTGCTAAACTCTTGAAAGAATTACTTAAGAGAGGTTCTAAGCATAATGAGAAAATCCAAAGAGGGCCTTATGTATCAATCATGATCAAGAGAGAGTTACCACTTAAGTGTGAGGACATTGGCTCATTCACCATTTCATGCCAAATAGGGAACATTTGTTTTGAGAAAGCCTTAATTGACCTAGGAGCCGCAATCAATGTGATGCCTAAGGCCGCTTACAATTCCCTAGGACTTACAAAAATTAGTGGCACTAGTGTCATCCTTTAATTAGCCGATAGGTCAATTAGGAGGCCATTTGGGGTAATAGAGGACATCTTAGTGAGAGTGCAGGACTTGGTTTTCCCAACCGATTTCTATGTGTTAGATATGTCAAAAGAGTCAAAGGAAGAGAAGTCCCTCATTTTAGGAAGACCATTAATGAGGACTGCCAAGATGGTCATAAGTTTATATGAGGGATTTATCACAATGCAAGTTGGAGACCAAATGATTAAATTCAATGTGTATGAAGCAATGACACATCCTTTTAAGGATCACTCTCTTTTAGGATTGCATGTGGTGGACTACTCTTTGTTAAATTTGGGTGTTGTTAAGCATGTGGATACCTTATGATGTATTTGATTGATGATGTTAATGCTCCTTTGTGCTCATTTGATTCTAGTCCTATTGTGAATGATGATGCAAATAAGAATGACTTTTCTAATATTGTGAGCATGATGCAATCACATGATCCCTTGTGTGTCAATTTTAAGCTTGGTGATATTTGTATTAGCATTTCTTCTTTGCCTATCTACAACCCCTTGGGAAAGGGAGGTTTGTTCAATCTTTTTGATAAGGATAGGTTGGAGGGAGTGCTTGCTTTCATGATGAAGGAGGGATTGCCTTTGGAGAAGTACTTGTTTTTGAAAGTGAGGATGCACAAGAGGGGGGTGAATTGTGCTACCAATTAAAATAGAAAATTAAAACACACAAGATTTTTATACTGGTTCGGTCCAACTCTTGACCTACATCCAGTTCTCAATCACCCAGATTGAGTTCCACTAAACCACAGGTTTTACGACGGGTTCACCTGCAACCTTTTACAACCACAAGTTTTACGGGTTCACTTGCAACCTTATAAACAGACTCGCTCCCCCTCACTACCTGTAAGGGTTCAACCTTTTGAACAAGGATTTTCTAACTTAGTTCACTCAATGAACAAATGATGTTACTCACTTAAGTACAATAAATGCTCTCACTAAATGAAAAGACTTAAATACAAGAGATACAAGAAGACTAGAGAATAACTCTCGAATACAATAAGTGCTCTCTTGCTTTATGGGTAGTATGAGCTTTGAATGCTTGAATGATTTTGCAGATTATGTTCGGTGCTTCATAAATGATGAAGTAATTCCTTATATATCATCTTCTCATACTCCAATCTTTGGTAGGTAGGAAGGTCGTTTGAATATGTCCGTTTTTCCCTTGTTACCGTTGGCTCCATAAATGCTCCATTAATGCTCAGCAGGGTTGACTTGCTTTATCTCTGAAAAGCAACTCTGACAACTCTGCTCTGACAAAAAGCATTCTGACTTCTGGGCATATGTACGTTCTGTCTCTGTGCTTGCTACCGGAAGCAATTCCACATCCGGAAGCAGTTCTGCACTTAAACATTAGTCCAACAATAGTAGCACATAGTCACATGCAGTGGGAGCTCAATTGTCTATGGGAAGCTCTTTTACTATCGGAAGCAATTTTGCTACCGGATGCACTCCTACTATAACTATGTTATGACTTAGTGTTATATCCACTGACGCTCGGGGATGTCTAGTTCAATCGTAAGCGCTAGTCACTTAATTTTACTCTAGTACTTCCGGAAGCAATTCTGCATCCGGTTGTGTCCTAACTTAGTCTTTAAGATTTGATACTCTATCATTCCAGACTGAGTTCTTACCTAGTGACTTACTTGCTTCCGCTGTGGGATGAGTCTTTCATCCGTGAGCGCTAGTCCTAATCCATCCGGAAGTAATTCCACATCTGGTTGTACTCTTACTTGGGGTTCTATATTAACCTAATTCTTTCTAAGTGTTTAACTGGTTCTTTCATATTTTAGTCTTCATCAAAACTTAAGATTCTAACATTCTCCCCCTTTTTGATGATGACAAACTAAGTTATCTAATAAGTTCATACTTAAGAAATAATCAAATAACACACAGATGAACTCAGAGACGAACTTCATTAGTAAATCAATTACAAAAAGCATAAGTACAGTAAATAGATTTACAAGTATAACAGAACTATGCATGAAAGAATGAATGCACAAAGTAAAATCTACATGTGGAAGAAAAGGAAAAATCCTAAGCTATATGCATGAGAGGTTAGGGTTCTAGAGCTTGTGTCTCTTGTTCCACTCTTTCTCTATTTGGCTCTCTTCAAACTCCTCATTTGCCTTGGCCCACATCTCATTCATCTGCTGTTGGTCGATCTGGGCAAGAATAGCTTGAAACTCCCTCTCCTCATTGGCTTTTCTGAGTCTTTCCGTTTCAAGGGATTCAGCTATGGCTTTCTTCAGATCACTGAGCTCATCTAATCCAAAAGCCCTTCCATCCTCTGAATCTCCGATGGGGATGGTTGCGTGAGGGAGATGGACAGCTTTGACCTTGACATTCCAGGCAGGGTAATCAGGGTCTTGAGATAGGCTTGCCTTTGCTTTCCCTTTTCCCTTCCCTTTCCCTTTCCCCTTCTTCCCTTGACATTCCAGGCAGGGTAATCAGGGTTACCATAGCGCTCAAACTCTTCTGGTGTCATGTCTTCCACCTCTAGCTTGACCACCACTTCTAGTGGGACTTCACTATGTACTGTCTGAGCTTGCTCTTGGGTGGATGTATGAGGCTCAGAAGCTCCCCCTTGCTGTGGCACCTTTTCAATCACAATATCCTCAGGAACAACAATGGACTCCTCTTCACCATCTGAGGATGCTCTAGGGGAGGAAGCGACCTTCTTTCTAGCCACAGTCTTGACTCTTGACTTACTGAAGCTGATTGGACGAGACTCAGGGGCTGGCTCAGAGGGAGGCATTGGCTTGGCTATAATCCTCACTAGCGGCTCTGGCCTCTGAAGACCATACTTCATGCGTAGCTCATCAAGCAGGTTTACAGCAGGCACAGAAGCTGGTACAGGTTCAGAAGTAGGTGGCACCTCAGATTGATCAGCCAGCACCATCTCAAGGTTGGTCTCCCTGTTGGCAGACTGTCGTTGGCCCATTAAGCGAATGGCCTCATCACGGATTAGCCTGTCTGCTTGGCCCATATGCTTCATGTCCATGGCTTTCGGAGAGCAGCAGCAACTTCCTCATCCAGCCAAAGGGACGGCTGAGTCAGCATTTCTCTCCCCCTTTTGGCATCATCAAAGAGGGTGAGTGCCAGGGAGGAGGATGGGGAGGGAATGGTGGGAGGAGGCTCAGGGTCATATCTGAGTGGTGAAGGTGGAGGTGAGGAGGTGTGGGTGTCAAAGCCTAAGGGAGGAGAGTGAGTGGGGGAAGGAGAGGGGCTGGGGGAGTGTGAGTGGCTAGGTGATGGAGAAGGGGTATGTGATGGAGAGTTGTGAGGTGAGGGTAAGTGGTGAGGGGAGTCGAGGTGAGGGTCAAAGTCATTTTGAGGGCTTGGTGGGGGTGGTGGAGGAAGAGGAGGAGGAGGAGGTGGATGTTGGGGTGGTTCAAGGAAATGGTGAAGGAGAAGGTCTAGCTTGGCTTCCATCCTTGCAAGACGAGTCTCCAATCCCTGGATCCTCTCGTTCTGAGTGTTGAAAGCTGCTGCACATTCTTCTCTTATGGGAGCCATCAACGGATCCGGTAGGCGAAAGAGAAGCTCATCTTTCAACTCTTCAGCAAGTCCCTTTTGAGCAGCAGACACTCTTGGAGCACGAGTGCTGCTGGGACCAGCTTGAGAGTCAACCTCTTGATCCTCTGCTCCAGATGCAGAGGGAACGGTGTTGTGAGAAGCACTCCCAGCCTGAGAGCCAGACTGAGTGGGCTTTGCTGGCTTGATATATTTGACTCCCATCTTGCCCAAGTTCATCGACCCCATGGGCAGACACTTCTTGTTATCGGCTTCCTCTGTGGATTTGATGTTGAACTGCTCCAGGAGGAAGGCGATGAACTGAGGGTAGGGAAGAGAAGCTTTCCCCTTGTCTCTGTCATCAACCCATCTATTTAACTCCATACTGATCAGTTGCCCAGGGTTGATAGGCTTCTTGGTGAGGAACTTGGCGAGCCATGGATTGTCCAGCTGGGTGAACTCATTGAAGTTTCCCCCTTTGTTCGCCATGATCCTAGAGTAGATGTACTGGAGCACCCGCTGTGTGTCGGGCATACCAGACACCTTCTTTCCCTCAGTGCCATAAAGCCTGTGCCAGCTCTGTCTGATCCAGCTTCTCAGGGAAGATCCACTTGTTCATTTCCTCGTCAGTGACCCCCAGGAAGCGATTTATATCCCTCCAGTTAAACTTGATCTTCCTTCCTCTTACAGTGGCCTTGAAATCAACCCGGCCAATCGCAGTCGTGTTCTTGCTGATCTCCTTGTACTTGGCCTTGGCGGAGAGAGACTCATAGAACACCCTGAGGACTTGGACGTGTTAGAATCTTAAGTTTTGATGAAGACTAAAATATGGAAGAACAAGTTAAACACTTAGAAAAATTAGGTTAAAATAGAACCACAAGTAAGAGTACAACCGGATGTGGATTTACTTCCGGATGGACTAGGACTAGCTCTCGCGGATGAATGACTCATCCCCCAGCGGAAGCAAATAATTCACTAAGTCATAACTCAGTCTAGGAACATTAGAAGTATAAAATCCTTGAGACTAAGTTAGGATACAACCGGATGCAGGAATGCTTCCGGATGCTTAGTGACTAGCGCTGCCTGTTGGCTTAGGTAACACCGAGCGTCAGTAAGTATAACTCTAAGCCATAACTCAACGTCCAGTAGGAGTGCTTCCGGATGTGGAATTGCTTCCGGAAGTAAGATAGCTCCCTTAGACTAAATGAACTCCCACTGCATGTGACTATGTGTTAATATTGCCAGACTAACGTTCAAGTGCAGCACACTGAGTGATGTTGCTTCCGGATGTGGATTTGCTTCCGGTAGCAATCAGAATGTCAGAACGTACAGCAGTGCAGTGTCAGAGTGCTTTTTGGCAGAGCAGAGTTGTCAGAGTTGCTTTTCAGAGATAAAGCAAAGTCAACCCTGCTGAGCATTGATGGAGCATTAATGAGCAACGATAACATGGGAATAACGGCTACATTCAAACGGCCTTGTTACCTACCAAGAGTGAGAATATTTGAAGACACTATATAAAGAAGCTCATCTTCATTTATGAAGATAACTTGGAGAAATCACAGAAATCTAGAGAGAGAAACTGAGAATACTCTTCAAGCATTCAAAGCTGCCCAGAAAAGCAAGAGAGCACTTAATACATTGAGAGTTCTTTTCATCTACTCATCTTGTACTCTTTGTAGTTTTGTCTCTTCATTTATTGAGAGCATTCATTGTACTTAAGTGTGTAACATTATTTGTTCTTAGAGAGAACTAAGTTTAGAAAATCCTTTATTTGAAAGGTTGAACCCTTACAAGTTGTAAGGGGGAGCGAGTCTGTAAGGTTGCAAGTAAACCTGGTGTAAAACTTGTGGTTGTAAGGTTGGAAGTGATCCCGTGCTAAAACTTGCGGTTGTAAAGGTTCCAGGTGAACTCGTTTCTAAAACCTGGGGATAGTGGAACTCAATCTGGGTGATTGAGAACTGGACGTAGGTCAAGAGTTGGACCGAACCAGTATAAAAACCTTGTGTGATTTTATTGTTTATTTTATTTGGTAGCACAATTCACCCCCCTCTTGTGCATCCTCACTTTCAGGACGTTGTACTCATTCTGAATCCCCAGCCAAGTCATGTATTTCTGGAGATAAGCAGACAGATCAAAACCCAGATCTTCAAGTTTTTCTAGATCCACGAAGATCCCATTGAGAAGATAGGGATTTCTGTTCTCAAACGCCGGCGAAACAGTCTCCAGAGGCCCAGAAATGTACACTGAATAATCATCTTCAACCCTCTGGCGTTTTGAAGGGTGTTCTTCAACAAACTGAACCCTCTTCTTCCCTTTTCCAGATTTCCCAGAATTCTTCGACTTTTTGGAGGAGGAGGCCTTCTGGAGATTAGGGTTTGTTTCATTGAAACCGACCATTTTGTGTGATGGTTATGGATGAAGTGAAATGTACAGAAAATGTGAAGAAGAAGATGAAGATGAAGATGAATAGTGATGGAGAAGATGAAGATGATGAACAGTCGAGAGAGTTTCAGAGAGTTTGGGTGTTGTGTGTGAGAGAAGTGATGAATGTATGACCTATTTATGCAATGTGCTAAACGATGTGATGGGTCAAAATGGCATCTCATTGAAAATATGCACCTTTTATGGGGAAACGTAAAGATTTAAATTGAAATGGCGCACCTTTATGCCACGTGTCTCTTCAGTCTGTCAGAAAAGGCACAATTTTCTGTGTTAGATGATGAAACATTTCTGAGGTGACGTGTCCCTTTTCCAAAAACACTGACGCTTCCGGTTGCTTAGTGTCATGCCCGAGCAGCAGCAACTATGCTGAATAGAAGGATGAGCTTCCGGAAGGAGATTTGCTTCCGGAAGTGACACACTTAAGATTTAACATTGGGGGACCTGCAAAACTAAAAATTGGCACTCCGATGCCTAAGTTAGTACAGTTTACAGGTTTTAACATTTAAGCACAGGTTTATTCTGAAGATTAAACTTCATTTGGGTTTACCATTCCCAAATTTCCTCTAATAAAAGTAAATTGATCTACCCTCAGAGGTTTGGTGAAGATATCCGCAAGCTGATGATGAGTGGGAACAAATTGCACCTTGACATCCTTTTTCTGAACATGATCTCTGATGAAGTGATGTCTGACGTCAATGTGCTTTGTTCTTGTGTGCTGGACTGGATTCTTGGCAAGGCTGATGGTGCTTGTGTTGTCACAGAGAATAGGAGCCTCAGGAAACTCTAAGCCAAGATCCCTCAGTTGATTTTTCAGCCACAACACTTGTGCACAACAGCTTGCAGCTGCAATATACTCTGCCTCTGTGGATGACAGCGACACACAGGTTTGCTTCTTGCTTGCCCAAGACACCAGACACCCTCCTAGGAAGGCACATTGTCCGCTGGTGCTCTTTCTATCTGTCTTATAACCTGCATGGTCAGCATCAGAATAAGCCCATAAGAACTCTTGGTTACCAGAGACCAAGTTCTTGAGTTCCCTCAAGGTATCTTAAAATACGTTTAACACAAGTTAAGTGAGATTCCTTGGGGTTGGCTTGAAATCTAGCACACATCCCTACACTAAATTGAATATCAGGTCTGCTAGCAGTTAAGTATGCAGGGAACCTATCATTCCCCTATACATTGGCAGGCTGACCGAACTTCCCTTTACATCAGCATCGAGAGCGGCAGTGGTGCTCATAGGAGTATCATACTCCTTGCATTCATCCATCCCAAACTTCTTGAGAAGTTCTCTGCAGTACTTAGTTTGGGAGATGAAGATGCCTTCTTTCTTTTGCTTGATCTGCAGGCCTAGGAAGAAGGTTAGTTCTCCCATCATTGACATCTCGAATTCCCCCTGCATTGTCTTTGAAAACTCCTCACAGAGTTTCTCGTTAGTTGCCCCAAAAATAATATCATCAACATATATCTGGATAACTAACATATTTCTATCCTTATGCAAGATAAACAGTGTATTATCTAATTTGCCTCTTGAGAAACCTTTTCCTAGCAGAAAGCTGCTAAGTCTCTCATAGCAAGCTCGTGGAGCTTGTTTTAGGCCATATAAAGCTTTCTTTTGCCTATACACATACTTACGGTGCTTATGGTCCTCAAAGCCAGGAGGTTGCTCAACATACACCTCTTCCTTAATATAACCATTAAGAAAAGCACTCTTTACATCCATTTGATATAATTTAAAACCTTTCATGGATGCAAAGGCTAGAAGAATCCTTATTGCTTCAAGTCTTGCAACTGGAGCAAAAGTTTCTTCCTAGTCTATGCCTTCTTCGTGGTTATATCCTTTTGCTACTAATCTGGCTTTGTTCCTAGTGATCTGTCCAGTCTCATCCAGGTTGTTCTTAAAGACCCGATTGGTCCCAACTATAGATTGGTGAGACGGTCTAGGGACTAGCTCCCAAACTTTACTTCTTTCAAACTGATTAAGCTCTTCCTGCATGGCAATGATCCAATCACAGTCCTTTAGAGCTTGTTCAACTGAAGTTGGTTCGATTTGAGACAAGAAGTGTAACATCCTAAATTTTTAATTATAAAAGAAATTAATAAATTGAAATTTATCCTTAAAAAAATTAATTTAGAAAATTTAATTTACTTTTGGTGGAATGGTTAAAATTCCATTTTCATCAAAAAAACAAAAAGTAAAAATGGTTAAAAATTGTGGTTGTTACAATTTGGTATCAGAGCATATAAAAGACCTGGATGTTACATTGTCTATGTTACATTGTCTGCATCTTTTGATTTGGTTTATTCATTGTATAATGTTTTGTATCTACCAATCCTAATCATTAGACTAGGGGTAGATGGTCAAGGGATATGGAAGTAGGTAGAATCGTGTTTGTAACCATGACTACAACATGAATTACAAGCAAGGTGCTTCTACAACCAAGTCTCATGTGTCGCATTTCAATTTCATTAAATTGGTTGCATTGTTTTTGTAAAGTATATAAAAGAAATTTTCAAAAGAATTTACGTTGGTAAATAGAAAATTTGTGTATGAGATTGATTTTGATTGCATCATGTAATGCACGTGCATTAGTAGTAATTGTGAGATAGTTTCCTGATCCTTCCCTGGTTTAGGTTTATCTTGTAGAAAAACTCTTATTGTTTACATTTTTGTTTGAGTCTTTATTATCGTGAACTAATTCCTTATTAGGAGTAACTTCTTTCCCTAGGTGGGTAGGGTAAAGTGCATGTCATACAAAATGTTGTTGCTTGTTTACTTTTGGATACGTTCAGTCTATTGGTGGGGAGAGTGACAAAGTCGAAAGTACCTAGTTAGACAATGAAATATGTTGTTTTGATCGAATTGCGGTCTATTAAAGGAGTTCTTGGGATTGCAAGTAAAAAACTTGTGTTGACAAGAGAAGTAGAAATATGACTATTGTGAATTGATGCTTGTGCTTTCATGTTTATATGTCAATAGTGAAGTATAAATTCCTTTCTAGATGTTTTCTCATTGATAGTATGAAGTTAAATCCAAATAAATAGTGATGGGAACCTATAAGGTTTTGTAGATTGTTGATGCTTGTTTTCTCATTTTTGTTATTGCCAAAAATTTATATAGGTATATATATATATATATATATATATATATATATATATAATTGTTGATTGAATTGAACGGGATAGAAGATACTAGCAGGGATGATTATTTCATAGATTAATTGGAATAGATGCTTAGATATTTAGAATGAATTTCTCTTTTACAAAGACTTTTGTGATATTTTTGAGTAATGTGGTGTCTTGACTAACTATTAATATTGTCGTTTGAGAATTGGGTTTGGGTTAAATAGTCATCGCTAATTTACAAAGGAATTTCGACAAATTTAAAGTGGCAAAGCCTATAGTTAAGTTTCCAGTTTAGGAATTTAAGAGTTTATTGAGCCTCTTGATTTATATTTATAAGTGTACATGGAAAAATTTATTAAATTAAATTGGAAATTTTAAGTTAATTGATTTAAATTGAGTTAGAATTGATTGAGATTTTCAGGAACTGAGTGTTCTTTATGAGTTATACATTGACGTAAGATGAATAGTTGGATAGTATAACTGAGTTCGAGATAAGATCAACGGTTTGAGGAATTGAGTTGATTAATTAAGTAACTTTAATTAATATAGATGGTATGAATTAATGAGATTTTAATTTGATAATCTAAATTTTGGATGACGTTAAATAGGAACTGTTATTACTTGAGGTCTAATTGGAATTGGATTCAAATTTAGAATATCTATAAAAAAAAGAAACTGAAGAATGACTAGTGATAATGAAGATCGTGAAAATATAAGGAAGTAAGAAAAGGTGTCAAGTGCTTAAAGGAACGTAAGTTAAACGAAATTATGAATTTATCCAGCATTGTTTTATCATGAACTAGTAGAAATATCATAGATTTGACGTTTTCTGTGAACAAGGATTACATTTCAAGAGTTTGCCGTATTTGGAATTGGAATATTGTTAGTTTATAGGAGAGAGTTTGATTGAGTCATTTGGTTTTATTGTGGTAGGACGAATTGGTTAAACTTTGGATATGAGAAAGGCAATGTCAATTTTAGATTTCAATATATGGGTATTTTTATGGTTTAATTGACTTTTGGTAGTTTTAATGGTAATTGTGAGTGACTTTAGTGAATGCAAATTGTTGGATTTGATTTAGAAGATACTACTGACGAATTGCAAGGGGAGTGTTATGGTTTGGAATGGACTCGGAATTTAAAGGAGCTTGTGACTTTTAGGATTGTAGTATACTATAATGGACTTGACCTGATGAATGACTGAAAAAAAAAAATTTGCTTAGAAGTGAATGAAGGAATTTAGGTTTCGGATTGAAGTTGATTAATGAGATTATTTGGAATCACACTGTGATTTGATGATTTAGGGTAATACTTTGATTATGTATTGAAGGTTAAGTGGGATAATTTGTTGAAGTTGAGGTTCTAATGAGGTTTAAGTAGTGGGTATACTATATTGATCATGGGATTGAGAATTATTGGACATGAATCACTTTCTAGGCTTATTGATATAACTAAGTTAGTATCCATATATTGGTAAACAATAAAAAAAAATTGTTTAGATATACTGACGTTGTGATCTATATTGAAATTTTGTGACGAGTGATTATTATGATTTTATTTAGGAGAATAAGATGATTTGAATTAGTGACAAATTTAAAAGTTGTGATTTGACTGAGTTAATTAGATGAAGTTAGTTGAGTTTACTATTTTACGATAAAGTGTAGTGAACGATTTTAATTGATTCATTGGAGTTGAGGACAATTAATTGTTTGATCAAATTAGAGGATACTCAATAGCTAGTGGATTGATATTTTCATAGGTTTTAAGATTTTCATTCCTATCTAAGGAAATTGGTCTAATGATTTGATAATATATCTTTAGTTAAGATGAAATTTTGCTTGAAGGTGGAATGGAGAGATTTAGATTTTATATTAAAGTTAATTAAGAGAATTACTTGAGATTAAACCATGATTTGATGACTTGGACATAATAGATTGATTATGAAGTAATGACTAAGTAGGAAAATTTATTGAAATTTGAGTTTTGTTATGGGTGAGGAGTGCATACACTAGACTCATCGAGAGACTAATAGTTTTTGGACAAGAATGATTTTGGAGCTTGTTGATAGAATTTGAGTAGCTACCTATTTTATTGGTAAACAATCACTTCACAAGTTATTTAGATAGATTTAGTATGAATTCAAGATTCTTGGAGATAGATGAAATTTTATTTTGATTTTAAAGACACTATAGATTGAATTTGATAGTAATAATCAAGTGTAATTTATTGGTTTGGTGATCTATTAAAATTTTGTGATGTTATTATTAGCATTTTATGTTGAAGTTTTAGTGAATGTTTTAAGTGAATGATTGGGATTGAGGACAATTGATAATGATTTTGATGATGATGTTGATTTGAAATATGACTTAGAAAAATAATTGGATTTGGAATGTGAGACTAGAAAATATGATCCGATATTGAATAGTACTTTTGATGAGGAATTCTTGTTTTAGAAGGTGTAAAGAATGATCGGATAATTAAGGTATTATTAGTTTTAGAGTTATATTGAGGAAAACCAATGGTTTGGTATAATCATCTGATATTCGTAGTTACTGCCTTGATAATTTCATAGGTTTAAGATTTGTTTTATGTCCAAGGAAACTAGTCTAAGAGTTTGACAATGTATCTTTAATTATGATGGAATATACATGTAGGCAATTGAAGAATGTCTTTCCTTGTTAATGTAGTTAAGGAAATTAGGAATTGTTAAAAATTGCAAGATTGAGATTAGCATTAATAGTGGGGAAATGCTTTTTATTAGTATTGATGTCTTGACATAAAGAGGGAGAACTAGTGGCCTATGAAGAGGAATTACATTTTGATTTGGAAGCAATATGATAGTAAAGTATAGGAAATAATCTATATGTTCACAAATAAGGTATAGCAACGTTAAAGGGTGTCTTTGAAATTTAGAAACAAGAGAAATAATGGGTATTATTTTGGCTTGAAATTGGAGTTTTTCTTCTTTAATTTAAATCCTTAGGGATGTATTGAGTGAACTACTTTATGCATTATTCCTTGGAGTTGTTAGACATAACGAATTTTGGGGACAAAATTCCTAAAAGGTGTGTAGAGTTGTAACATCCTAAATTTTTAATTATAAAAGAAATTAATAAATTGAAATTTATCCTTAAAAAAAAATAATTTAGAAAATTTAATTTACTTTTGGTGGAATGGTTAAAATTCCATTTTCATCATAAAATAAAAAAAAATAAAATAATTGGTTGTTAAATTTAATTTAAGAATATTTATGAACCTTCTATCAAGAAGACATTATTTTATGAATTATCATTTAGAATGTGTTCCTAGCTTGTATTAGGGAAGAGACAATCCTTGATTTTCCTAAATCATTAACATGTCTTTTGAAAACATTGGAGCAAAGCACAATAATGAGTGTGTTTGGGAAACTCGGTGGAGAAGCGGTTTTTTTTCAACTTGACTTTTTCAAATGTTAGTTTGGATAAAAGCCAGTTTGTGTAAACGGATTTATGTTTGGATCTCTAGTTGCAGTATTGGCTTTTTTAACTTGACTTTTTCAAACGTTATTGAATATTACACAATTAAAATATTTCAACTTGACTTTTTCAAACGTATTTAAATATTGTATTGATGCAAATATCTAGTTGCAGACTTTTTTTAACTTGACTTTTTCAAACGTTATTGAATATTACACAACTAAAATATTTCAACTTGACTTTTTTCAAACGTTATTAAATATTTTATTAATACAAATACACATAAGCCAGTCACCAACGCCCAATAAGCTACAAATTGAAGCTTCTTTTGATAAGCTGGTTTGGCTCAAAAGTCAAGTGAAAAATAAGTAAGACCCAAACATAGAAAAAAAAGCTGAAAACAGCTTATCCAGTACAAACCAGCTTATTTGGGTCCAAAAGCTCCTCCCAAACACACACAATGTCTACTCTTGGTAAATTCTATAACTAACTAAGGGCATTTTTGTAATTAAACACAAAACCCTAATATTTAGTATTTAAACATCTTCCTCTCTCTTTGACAAAGTTGGCCGCCACAAACACATAGCATACCATTCATCACCATCTTTGCCAATCCTCTCCCTTTCTTCACAAACACATTCATCAATCTCTCATCATCACCAACACATACTCATTCCCTTATATTCGGACTCCTTCCCTCAATCTCCTTTACTTTCTTTCATCCTCACCCAACCACCGTCCGCCGTCGCCGTGGAGGCTTTGGTCCGCCGGAGCTCCGTCGGCAAGAATCCGGCCAAAAAGAGGAAATCCAACGCTGACCATGCAAGCAGTAACAGAGTTGAGTTCCACTTCATAATCTGAAAGGTTTAGGCAAAAATCACATGAATCCTTGTATTTCACAACTAATATAAATCTTGGTGAGAGTCTCCTACCTTCCCTTTAATTTTCTAGTAATCGAGTGAGAAACTGTGAATGATCCGAACGGGATATTGGGATTTATTTTATTTTCACAATGAGTAGGAATTTTTGTGTGAGCTGGTTGCCTATCTGTTTTATTTGATTTTTCTGCCTTGGTAATTTTTGGTTGATGCATGAAGCTTGGTATGAGTAGAGTTTAATTGATAAATGGTTTTGTAAGTTGGGAATTTGTTTGAGTTGAAAACTTGAAATATGCATTAATCAAGTTTTCTAATTGGTCCGTTTTCTGTTTTATTTGTCCATGAGGATATAAAAGAGCTTAAATATGTGATTACATGCTTAACTTAGTTGTGATTGAGTAGTTTCAGTGTTGAACTAGATCTGGTGTTTAAAGGTTTAGAAAGACTAAAGTTGTTTTGAGGAAAATTTAAACATGCTCCATTCAAGAGTTAAAAGTTTGTCATCCTATGGTTTTGTACAACATGCTGCTGTAATTTATTAGGAAAACTGAAATAAAGCTATGGCTCTTGAATTGTTTCATTAGAGAAGTCGTTCCTGCATGTGTCTAAATAATTAAGATTTAACTTTTATGTTGTTGGGCTCGTGTTCATTGACAAAGTTCTTGAGTTTCACTGCTATTGGAAGTAAGTCAGTGTGTGTCAATATAATTGTAATAGTATGTTAGTTTTAGTTTTGCAAATGTTGATGGTTGGAATGCAATGTTATTATGCATTACTAGTTGCTGAAATAGCACATAATTCTTGCTGATGCATGTATTTCATAAATGGAAAGCGACACTTATTATTTATAAGACAATTTAATATGGGATTGAGTTATATAATCCTTGTTAATTGTGAATGCTAAGTGTTTCTAACTTTCCCTCTTTCTAGTTCACCTCATTTCTTTCTTTTTCGTGTGATGGATATAAGATGCTTAACTACTTGATCTGGTCCCCATGAATTGAATTAAATTTATTGGCTTTGATCGATTTGAAAATGATTTCTTAGAATAGGGTAAATAAGCAATAGGGGATTGGGTAGTATTAATAGGAACGAGAGCGACGTTAATTAGTATGAGTTATTTTTAATTATTTGTATGTGTTTATTATTGCTTGTAGAGATTGGTTATTGACACTTGAGCACATGGGAGCTTACGTTTTTATTTTTGGTTTAAATGCAAGGAGGTAACTACTTAAACTTGTTTGCGTGTGTGTGTATGTTGGTAAGCATATAGGTTAGTTTATGAATTTGCGATGTTTATTATATGGTTTCTGAAAATTGATGATTTGTTTGGTGCACACCGGTTAATATGATTATAATTATGCCATTCCGGAATGAGGTTCCCTGTAAAACCCCCAGGGACTAAAATGAATAAGACACAATATTGTTACATGTTCAGAAGGGTTGTTAGTCCCTTTGAACCAGTTCAAGCGAGGGTATATCGATCATCGAGTCGTGAGTCCCTATTGAACTGAGATATTACGGTGTGTTATGTTTGATTTAATTGTTATTATTGATGTTTTAATTATTATTATTGATGTGTTGAGTTGTGATGTTTTGAGTTATGATGTATCCGTATATTTGTGTTGCTGAAATACATGATAATTGGTAGTTACTTGAAATTAGCATAGACAATATGTTCATGCAACACAACATGTAGCACACACCACTTTACACATAATCACACACCACCTTGCGGGCATGCACATGCACGTAGTGCAAAGATGTACGTAAGCGAGTGGTAGTAGTTGCGATTTCTGGGTCTACCCTAATCGTTGATATTACAGGTACTAGATCGGGTCAGGAGTGATGGGAAGGATCTGGAGACATAGGAACTAAGCCTTGTGGTTGCATACTATTTTTCATGTTTCATTTATTAATTTGTAAACCCTTTAATTCATTTTCCTTAGATTACTGTATGTCTGTGTATAATTCTAGACCGGATAACTGTAATTATGTCTTAAACATGTTTATGTGCTTAATTGTAAATAGATGTGAAAGAATTTATTCGGGTATTATGAGATTTGTTTAAATATCCATGTTAGTCAATTTTTATCTAACATGGATATATCAGATTTGATATTGTTATATAAACTATTTTCAATTATTAATTTTATATTCGATTATAAAATAATTTATTTTAATTTATTTATTTCCAAATTACATGAAATATTTTTCTAACCATGATAGCTTATTTGTGACTAAAATTAATTTTCTATCATGGTTAGCCTATCAATTTATATTTTAGGGAAAATAAGAAAAGTTGTTTTTCTAACTATGTTAGTCTATCATTATAACTTATATTCTTTTTCTAACATAGTTAGTATTATGATTATTGTAGTTAATTAAGTTAAATTCTTTTTCTAACTATGTTAGTATTAATAATGAGTGAATTCTTTTCTAACATAGTTAGTAATTATGAAAAAAAAAAAACGTAAAAATGGTTAAAAATTATGGTTGTTACAAGAAGGCTCCAAACTCAACTTCATTTTGAACCTGCCTTCTAGTTCTGACACTAGAAGAAACATCACCAAGCACTTGGTCAAGTGGATGATCCCTGTGATGCCTCTTAGCGGTTGTCAATTGTACCTCATCAGGCACTGTCTGCACTCTAGGTTCACCACTGGGTTCATCTTCCTTCTTAGGATCACTTGCTGGTGTTTCTTTTGGTGGTGAAGATGATGGTGGTTTTGAAAAATTTAATATCCCATCATCTTCTGTGGATCCTTCCCATGTAGGATTTTTATCGAATACAACATGCATGAACTCCTCTACTGTTCTAGTTCTCAAGTTGTATACTCTATAAGCCTTACTTCTAAGGGAATATCCTATGAAAACTCCTATATCAGCTTTTGGATCAAACTTACCCAAGTTTACCTTTCCATTGTTGTGTATGTAACATTTTGACCCAAAGATTCTGAGGTGGCTGATGTTCGGCTTTCTGCCTTTGTATAGCTCATAGGGGGTCTTGTCTAAGCCCTTGCGAACATAGGCTCTGTTGGAGATGTAGCAAGCAGTGCTCATAGCGTCCGCCCAGAACACTTGAGAAACCTCTTTCTCATTGAGCATGCTTCTGGCCATCTCTGTCAGCACCATGTTCTTCCTTTCAACCACGTCATTCTGTTGAGGAGTTCTGGGAGCTGAGAAATTGTGATCAATTCCATTCTCTTCACACAGCTCTGAGAAGTTGTGATTCTCGAACTCTCCTCCATGATCTGTCCTTATGCCGGCTATTTTGAGATTTCTCTCATTCTGCACTTTCTTAGCAAGGACAAAAAAGCATCAAAAGCATCATGCTTGAAGGAAGAAACATAGTCCAAGTGAACCTTGAATAGTCATCCACCACCACTAGAGCATAAAGGTTACCACCTAAGCTCTTCACTCTCGCTGGCCCAACTAAATCCATGTGGATTAGTTCTAAGGGGCTGCTGGTGGAGACTTTCTTCTTGGTCTTGAACGAGGACTTTGTTTAATTTCCTCGTTGGCCGGATTCACAGATAAAATCATGCTTAACTTTGAAGGATTGAATCCCTATAGCTAGTTCCTTTTTAATAAGCATATCAAGCTGTGTAAAGTTTACATGCGCTAGCCGTTTATGCCAAAGCCAACTATTTTCATCACTAGTGATTAAACATTTTTCAGCTAGTTGTTGACATAAATCTAGGGTATATATATTTCCATTCCTATTTGCCTTAAGTTTGCATTTCAGATTGTTTTGATCTATGTCCAAATCATGCTTATCTACTATGATGAATTCATGAGAGTCAAAGATTACCCAATTTCCTTTGTCGGTGCTTTGACTCACACTCAGCAGGTTGTGAGAGAGACCATCAACTAAGTAGACATCTTGGATTGGTCCAACTTCTCCAACTCCAATGATCTTTCCACTCTGATTTTCTGCAAAGTTTACTTTGGCTCCTTCTTTGATCACTAGAGATTTGAACTTGTCTCTGTCCCCCCCTTCATGTGTCTCGAGCATCCGCTGTCGATGTACCACTCTCGGTTCTTGGATGCTTTGAGACAGACCTGCATAAATTAGACAACCTTAGGTACCCAACCTTTATTGGGTCCTTTATCATTAGTTCCCATAACCTTCAGTCCAGTGTGGACCTTAGGTTTGTGATTGTATTGTGCCTCTGGCCTTTTGTGGGCTCTAGGCCGATGGACTCCCTTTGGAATATCCTTCCAAGTTCTAGGTCCTTGTGCTTCATTAGTTTCTTTTCTTGGAGGATCCTTAGTCACCCTGGTTCCTTTTGGAACCCACTTATAGGTGCTATTAGCACCATGCTTCTTTGCATTGCAGGTGGACGTGGAGTGTCCCTTCCTGTTGCAGTAGTTGCAGTAGCTGAAGGGTGTGGAGCTGTGACTAGTAGCTTTGTGGAAGAACTTTAAGTAGGGTTTCACTTTGGGTTCCACCCACTTTTTTTCTCTATGCTTATAACCTAGTCTAGTTTTATCTCTATATGCCCTTTGATTCATCAAAATAACATTTAGCATTTCATAACCATTTGTGAACTTTTGTAGGGCATTCTGCAGCCTATCCCTTTCAGTAGAGATTTTGCTGCAGTTGGTGCAGCTCACTAATGTTGAGGCATTGGGTTCCGCTTGGGGATCTCCCTTGCCATCCGCTACCGGAAGCTTCTTGGCTTCCGCTAGCTCATCACTGAGTGAGTTTACAGTGAACTCAAGTGATTCGTTCTTTATTCTCAATACTTTGTAAGCCTTGCATAAACGAAAGAACTCTCTATGAATTTCGTTATAAGCTTCTTGGAGTTCAGTAAGGGTTACCTCATCACCATGGATGGATTCGAAGTCAGAAGATGCTTCTTCTCCATCTTCCCTAGCAACAAGGCAAAGGTTTGCAACCTCTTCCTCATCGCTGGCTTCTTCATCAGAACTATTTACCCAGATTGAGGACACGAAGGCTTTCTTCTTGTTCTTTCCTTTGAATTTCTGAAGGCTTGGGCACTCAGCCTTGAAATGACCAGGCTTCTTGCACTCGAAACAAACAGGGGCCCTTTCTTTCTTATGGCTTGATTCTCCTTTCTGGAAGCCACCTTTCTTTCTAAAGAACTTTTTGAACTTTCTTACCATCATAGCTATTTCTTCATCGTCTATATCTTCCTCATCATCATCATCATCATCATCCTTACCCTTGCTGGGAGCAACAAGAGCAAGGTTATTGGCTTTAGCAGCAGCTTGGGGAGCTCTTAGGGCCAACAGGGTTGGTTCATACTCAGCCAGAGAACCAAATAAGGCAGTGACAGAACTGGTTGACTCTCCCTGTACTTCCTGCAAAATAGTTACCTTGGTAAGCCAGTCACCCTTTATTACTTTTAAAACTTTACTCACTTGTTCCTCCTCAGGAATGTTCTTTCCCAGAGAGGCTAGGTTGTTTATGAGGTGGGTGAATCTGAGCTCCAGATCTCTGATTGGCTCATTTGGAAGCATTGTGAACTTGTGAAATTCTTCCACCAGCATCTCAACACGTCTGGCCTTCACTCCCTTGGTTCCGGAATGAGCTGCCTCAAGCGCCTCCCACATTTCTTTTGCTGTTTTGTAGTGGCTTATCCTGTGGAACTCCTTCGGGCTCAGGGCACATTGAATATAGTGGATGGCCTTGTAGTTCAGTTCCACTTGAGCATAATCATCATTGGTGAATCTGGATCGAGGCTTTGCAAGACCTTCATCATCTAGAGGAACATTGTTACCATGCTCTATAACATCCCAGATCCGAAGGCCACTGGCCTTGATAAAGTTTTCTATCTTGAATTTCCAGAAGGGATAGTTATATCCATCAAAGCCTGGAGGCTTGTTTGGCTGGATAGCTACATCGGGGAGGGAATGATGATCTGCATCCATCACTGGATCTTTTCTTTATAGATTCGTTGGAATCAAGTTAGAAAGACCAAACTCTGATACCAAATGAAAGTGAGGATGCACAAGAGGGGGATGAATTGTGCTACCAATTAAAATAGAAAATTAAAACACACAAGATTTTTATACTGGTTCGGTCCAACTCTTAACCTACGTCCAGTTCTCAATCACCCAGATTGAGTTCCACTAAACCACAGGTTTTACGACGGGTTAACCTGCAACCTTTTACAACCACAAGTTTTACGGGTTCACTTGCAACCTTACAAACAGACTCGCTCCCCCTCACTACCTGTAAGTGTTCAACCTTTTAAACAAGGGTTAAGGTGCATTTTTAGTACTGTAGAATATAGCAAAGTGCACCTAACATAATACACAATATTGTGGTCTATTTGTGGTAACCAAGAATTATTTTCGTGGCTTATTTAGTAACGACGTTAAATAAGTTAAGTTTGACCGTTATGTGTCAAATTTTGACCGTTAAATTGTGGGTAAAGGAGCATTTTCAGTACTCTAGAATATAGAAGGAGCACCAAACATAATATACAATATTTAAACACCATAAACAACTAAGTCACAATTTATTCAAAGTGTCAAATAATTAAACACTACAAAGTTATAAAGATCCATAGACTATCCTAGTATCATGCATGTATAAACTAATAAGTCATTAGTATTTTACATATATAAAAATATAAGCAAAGAATCATAAACTAAACAGGTTGGCCTTACTGAGTTAAAACGGGTTGGTCATACTGGCTCGACACAAATTAAAACGGGTTGGTCATACTGGCTTGACCCAAATTAATGACCTTATGTTGTAATAGAAGACGAGTTACTTCTAACTGATTACATAGTTATAAACTTAAAATAATGTTCGTTAAATTGTCATTTCAATATACATATATTACATCATTATGTCAAATTAGATTTTATTTTACAAAAGTGAGTTTTAGCTAACGAATTACTAGATAAGCAATGAAAATAATTATTAGTTATCACAAATGGACCAAAATACTGTATATTATGTTTAGTGCTCCTTCTATTTTCTAGAGTACTGAAAATGCTCCTTTACCCACAATTTAATGGTCAAAATTTGACACATAACGGTCAAACTTAACTTATTTAACGTCGTTACTAAATAAGCCACGAAAATAATTCTTGGTTACCACAAATGGACCACAATATTGTGTATTATGTTAGGTGCACTTTACTATATTCTACAGTTCTAAAAATGCACCTTAACCCTTTAAACAAGGATTTTCTAACTTAGGTCACTCAATGAACAGATGATGTTACTCACTTAAGTACAATAAATGCTCTCACTAAATGAAAAGACTTAAATACAAGAGATACAAGAAGACTAGAGAATAACTCTCGAATACAATAAGTGCTCTCTTGCTTTCTGGGTAGTATGAGCTTTGAATGCTTGAATGATTTTGCAGATTATGTTCGGTGCTTCATAAATGATGAAGTAATTCCTTATATATCATCTTCTCATACTCCAATGTTTGGTAGGTAGGAAGGCCGTTTGAATATGTCCGTTTTTCCCTTGTTACCGTTGGCTCCATAAATGCTCCATTAATGCTCAGCAGGGTTGACTTGCTTTATCTCTGAAAAGCAACTCTGACAACTCTGCTCTGACAAAAAGCATTCTGACTTCTGAGCATATGTACGTTCTGTCTCTGTGCTTGCTACCGGAAGCAATTCCACATCCGGAAGCAGCTCTGCACTTAAACGTTAGTCCAACAATAATAGCACATAGTCACATGCAGTGGGAGCTCAATTGTCTATGGGAAGCTCTTTTACTACCGAAAGCAATTTTGCTACCCGATGCACTCCTACTATAACTATGTTATGACTTAGTGTTATATCCACTGACGCTCGGGGATGTCTAGTTCAATCGTCAGCGCTAGTCACTTAATTTTACTCTAAGACTTCCGGAAGCAATTTTGCATCCGGTTGTGTCCTAACTTAATCTTTAAGATTTGATACTCTATCATTCCAGACTGAGTTCTTACCTAGTGACTTACTTGCTTCCTCTGTGGATGAGTCTTTCATCCGTGAGCGCTAGTCCTAATCCATCCGGAAGTAATTCCACATCCGGTTGTACTCTTACTTGGGGTTCTATATTAACCTAATTCTTTCTAAGTGTTTAACTGGTTCTTTCATATTTTAGTCTTCATCAAAACTTAAGATTCTAACATTCTCCCCCTTTTTGATGATGACAAACTAAGTTATCTAATAAGTTCATACTTAAGAAATAATCAAATAACACACAGATGAACTCAAAGACGAACTTCATTAGTAAATCAATTACAAAAAGCATAAGTATAGTAAATAGATTTACAAGTATAACAAAACTATGCATGAAAGAATGAATTGACAAAGTGAAATCTTCATGTGGAAGAAAAGGAAAAATCCTAAGCTATATGCATGAGAGGTTAGGGTTCTAGAGCTTGTGTCTCTTGTTCCTCTCTTTCTCTCTTTGGCTCTCTTCAAACTCCTCATTTGCCTTGGCCCGCATCTTATTCATCTGCTGTTGGTCGATCTGGGCAAGAATAGCTTGAAACTCCCTCTCCTCATTGGCTTTTCTGAGTCTTTCCGTTTCAAGGGATTTAGCTATGGCTTTCTTCAGATCACTGAGCTCATCTAATCCAAAACCCCTTCCACCCTCTGAATCTCCGATGGGGATAGTTGCGTGAGGGAGATAGACAGTTTTGACCTTGACATTCCAGGCAGGGTAATCAGGGTCTTGAGATAGGCTTGCCTTTGCTTTCCCTTTTCCCTTCCCTTTCCCTTTCCCCTTCTTCTCTTGTGTTAGAATCTTAAGTTTTGATGAAGACTAAAATATGAAAGAACAAGTTAAACACTTAGAAAAATTAGGTTAATAAAGAACCACAAGAAAGAGTACAACCGGATGTGGATTTACTTCCAGATGGACTAGGACTAGCGCTCGCGGATGAATGACTCATCCCACAGCGGATGTAAGTAAGTCACTAAGTCAGAACTCAATCTAGGAAAGTTAGAAGTATAATATCTTTAAGACTAAGTTAGGACACAACAGGATGCAGGAATGCTTCCGGATGATAAGTAACTAGCGCTGCCTATTGGATTAGGTAACACCGAGCGTCAGTGAATATAACTCTAAGTCATAACTTAAGTCTAGTAGGAGTACTTCCGGATGTGGAATTGCTTCCGGAAGTAAGAGAGCTTCCTTAGACAAAATGAACTCCCACTGCATGTGACTATGTGTTAATATTGCTAGACTAACGTTCAAGTGCAGCACTGAGTGATGTTGCTTCCGGATGTGGAATTGTATCCGGTAGCAATCAGAATGTCAGAACATACAGCAGTGCAGTGTCAGAGTGCTTTTTGGCAGAGCAGAGTTGTCAGAGTTGCTTTTCAGAGACAAAGCAAAGTCAACCCTGCTGAGCATTGATGGAGCATTAATGAGCAACGGTAACATGGGGATCACAGCTATATTCAAACGGCATTGTTACCTTCCAAGAGAGAGAATACTTAAAGACACTATATAAAGAAGCTCATCTTCATTTATGAATATAACTTGGAGAAAAACGCAGAAATTTAGAGAGAGAAACTGAGAGCATTCTTCAAGCATTCAAAGCTGCCCAGAAAAGCAAGAGAGCACTTAATACATTGAGAGTTTTATTCTTTATCCATCTTGTACTCTTTGTAGTTAAGTCTCTTCATTTATTGAGGGCATTCATTGTACTTAAGTGAGTAACATCATCTGTTCTTAGAGAGAACTAAGTTTAGAAAATCCTTTATTTGAAAGGTTGAACCCTTACAGGTTGTAAGGGGAAGTGAGTCTGTAAGGTTGCAAGTGAACCTGGTGTAAAACTTGTGGTTGTAAGGTTGCAAGTGATCCCGTGCTAAAACTTGCGGTTGTAAAGGTTCCAGGTGAACCCGTTTGTAAAACCTGGGGTTAGTGGAACTCAATCTAGGTGATTGAGAACTGGACGTAGGTCAAGAGTTGGACCGAACCAGTATAAAAACATTGTGTGTTTTTATTGTCTGATTTATTTGGTAGCACAATTCACTCCCCCTCTTGTGCATCCTCACTTTCATTTGGTATCAGAGCAAGGTTTTTCTGACTTGATTTCAACGAATCTAGAAAGAGAAGATCCAGTGATGGATGCAGATCATCATTCCTTGCCCGATGTTGCTATTCGGCCAAACAAGCCTCCTGGCTTTGATGGCTACAACTATCCCTTCTGGAAGTTCAGAATGGAGACCTACATCAAGGCTAACGCCATTCGCCTCTGGGATGTGATTGAGAATGGTGACCACGTCCCTCTAGATGATGAAGGTTTTGCAAAGGCTCGATCCAGATTCACCAATGAGGACCATGCTCTTGTGGAGCTGAACTACAGGGCTATGCACTACATTCAATGCGCCCTTAGTCATAAGGAGTTCCACAGGATCAGCCACCACAAAACAGCAAAGGAGATGTGGGAGGCTCTTGAGGCTGCTCATTCCGGAACCAAGGGAGTGAAGTCCAGACGTGTCAAGATGCTAGTTGAGGAGTTTGACAAATTTGCTATGCTTAGCCCAACTGAGCCAATCAGAGAGCTGGAGCTTAGATTCACCCATCTTATTAATAACTTGGCCTCTCTGGGAAAGGACATTCCTGAGAAAGAACAAGTAAGCAAGATTCTAAAAGTGTTAAAGGGTGACTGGATCACCAAAGTTACCATCCTGCAGGAAGTCCAGGGAGAATCAACTAGCTCTATCACTGCCTTGTTTGGTTCTCTGGCTGAATATGAACCAACCTTGTTGGCTCAAAGAGCTCCTCAAGCTACAGCTAAAGCCAAAAACCTTGCCCTTGTTGCTCCCAGCAAGGATAGGAATGATGAGGATGATGAGGAGGAAATAGATGAAGAGGAAATGGCTATGATGGTAAGCAAATTCAAAAAGTTCTTCAGAAAGAAGGGAGGCTTTCTGAAAGGAGAATCTAGCCACAAGAAGGATTATAAGAAGGAAAGGACCCCTGTGTGCTTTGAGTGTAAGAAGCCTGGTCATTTCAAGGATGAGTGCCCTAGCCTTCAGAGAGCCAAAGGGAAGGACAAAAGGAAACCTTTGTGTCCGCAATCTGGGTGAATAGTTCTGATGAGGAAGCTAGTGATGAGGAAGAGGTTGCTAACCTCTGTCTTGTTGCTAGAGAAGATGGAGAGGAGGCATCCTCAGACTTTAATTCCATCCATGGCGATGAGGTAACACTTCCTGAACTCCAAGAAGCCTATAATGATGTTCATAAAGAATTCTTTCGCCTATGTAAGGCTTATAAAGCGTTGAGAATCAAAAAGGAATCACTTGAGTCCAAGGTGGACTCACTAAGTGAAGAGCTAGCAGAAGCAAAAAAGCTTCCTGTAGCAGATGGCAAGGGAGATCCCCAAGCAGAAACCAATGCCTCAACATCAGAGAGCTGCCCTAACTGCAACAAGATCTCTATTGAAAGGGATAGACTGCAAAATGCCCTGCAAAAGTTCACTAATGGATCTGAAATGTTAAATGTTATTTTAATGAATCAAAGGGCATATAGGGACAAAACTGGTTTAGGATACAAGCCTAAAGGGAAAAAGTGGGTGGAACCTAAAGTGAAACCATACTTAAAGTTTTTCCACAAAGCCACTGATCACACTTCCACACCCTTCAGCTTCTGCAATTATTGTAACAGGAAGGGACACTCCACGTCCACCTATAATGCAAGGAAGCATGGAGCTAACAGTTCTTATAAGTGGGTTCGAAAAGGAACCAAGACAACTAAGGATCCTCCTCCAAGAAAAGAAACTAAAGGAGGACAAGGATCTAGAACTTGGAAACGTTTTCCAAGAGAAGTCCAACAGCCTAGAGCCCACACGAGGCCAGAGGCACAAAGTAATCACAAGCCCAAGGTCAAGATCAACACTGGACTGAGGGCTATGGGAACTAATGACAGAGGACCCAATAAAGGTTGGGTACCTAAGCTTGTCTAATTCTTGTAGGTCTGTCTCAAAGCATCCAAGAATAAAAAATGGCACATTGATAGCGGATGCTCGAGACATGACTGGTGACCGAGACAAGTTCAGATCCTTGGTGATCAAAGATGGAGCCAAAGTGAGCTTTGGAGGAAATCAAAACGGAAAGATCACTGGGGTTGGAGAAGTTGGACCTGTCAAAGATGTCTATCTGGTGGATGGTCTCTATCACAACCTGCTGAGCGTGAGCCAGAGCACTGACAAAGGAAACTGGGTAATTTTTGATTCTCATGAGTGCATGATAATAGACAAGCATGATTTAAATCTAGACAAGGGCAATCTAAAATGCAAACTTAAAGCAAGTAGGAATGGAAACCTATACACCCTAGATTTATGTCAACAACTAGATGAAAAATGCTTAATATCTAGTGATGAAAATAGTTGGCTTTGGCATAAACGGCCAGTGCATGTAAACTTTACACAACTTGATATGCTTACTAAGAAGGAGCTAGCTATAGGGATTCCGTCCTTTAAAGTTAAGCATGATTTTATTTGTGAATCTGCCAACGAGGAAAGCAAACAAAGTCCTCGTTTAAAACCAAGAAGAGAGTCTCCACTGTTAGAATCTTAAGTTTTGATGAAGACTAAAATATGAAAGAACAAGTCAAACACTTGGAGAATACTAGGTTAATATAGAACCCTAAGCTAACGTGCTTCTGGATGTGGATTTACTTCCGGATGGACTAAGACTAGCGCTCGCGGATGAACGTCTCATCCCCCAGCGACAGCAAGTATATCACCAAGTCATAACTCAGTCTAAGTGCATTAGTGGATAAAATCCTTAAGACTAGCTTAGGAAGCTTCCGGATGTAGATTTGCTTCCGATTGTATTAAGACTAGCGCTGGCTGTGGGTATGGATAACACTGAGCACCAGTGACCATAACCCAACGTCCAGTGGATTTACTTCCGAATGCCTAGTGACCAGCGCTGGCTGTTGGTATAGATAACACTGAGCGTCAATGAGGAAAATATGAACAAAAACCAACGTCAAGTGAAAATGCTTCCGGATGTAGAATTGCTTCCGGATGGAAAAGAACTCCCTTAGACTAAGTGAACTCCCACTGCATGTGAGTATGTGCCTTTATTGTTAAGACTAACGTTCAAATGCAGTACACTGAGCAAAGTTGCTTCCGGATGTGGACTTGCTTCCGCAAGCAATCAGAATGTCAGAACGTTCAGAGCAATGCAGTGTCAGAATGCTTTTGACAGAGCAGAGGTGTCAGAACTACTTTTCAGAGATAAAGCAAAGTCAACCCTGCTAAGCATTAATGAAGCATTAATTGGACAAACGGTAACTTGGGAAAAACGGCCATATTCAAACGGCTAACCCACCTACCAAGAGTGAGAATACTTGAAGGCTATATAAACAAGCTCACCTTCATTTATGAAGACAGCTAATATCTTTGACATCTTGAAGAAAGCTAGAGAGAGAAACTAAAGAAATCCTTCAAGCATTCAAAGCTACCCAGAAAAGAGAAAGAGCATTTAACTCATTGAGTGATATTTTCATCTACTCATCTTGTACTCCTTGTAGTTAAGTCTCTTCTTGTATTAAGAGCATTGATTGTACTTAAGTGTGTAACATTACCCGTTCTTCAAGAGAACTAAGTTAGAAAATCCTTTAATTGTAAAGGTTGAACCCTTGCTGGTAGTAAGGGGGAGTTAGTCAACAAGGTTGCAAGTGAGCCTTGAGTAAAACTTGTGGTTGTAAGGTTGCAAGTGATCCCGGTTAAAACTTGTGGTTGTAAAGGTTCCAGGTGCACCCGTTGTAAAACCTGGGGATAGTGGAACTCGGCCTGAGTGGTTGAGAACTGGACGTAGGTCAGGAAGACCGAACCAGTATAAACTCTTGTGTTGATTTTGTTTGAGTTTTATTTTGTAGCACAATTCACCCCCCCTCTTGTGCATCCATTACTTTCATTTGGTATCAGAGCGGGTCTTTCTGACTTGATTCCCATGAATCTAGAAAGAAAAGATCCAGTAATGGATACAGACTATTCCTTGCCAGATGTCTCTATTCAACCCAACAAGCCTCCAGGCATTGATGGGTATAACTATCCGTTCTGGAAATTCCGAATGGAGACCTACATACAATCCAGCGACATCCGACTCTGGGATGTGATTCAATATGGGAATCACACTCCTCTTGATGAAGATGGCTTTTCAAAACAGCGATCCAGATACACCAACGAGGACTATGCTCTAGTCCAGCTAAACTTCAGGGCCATGCATTACATTCAATGCGCCCTTAGTCCTAAGGAGTTTCATAGGATCAGCCACCACAAAACTGCCAAGGATATGTGGGAGGCTCTTGAGGCTGCTCACTCTGGAACCAAGGGAGTGAAGGCAAGACGAGTCGAAATGCTGGTAGAAGAATTTCACAAATTTGCCATGACTAGTCCAACTGAGCCCATCAGAGAGCTGGAGCTCAGGTTCACTCATCTTATCAATAACCTGGCCTCCCTGGGCAAAGATATTCCTGAAAGAGAACAAGTCAGCAAGATCTTAAAAGTCTTGAAAGGTGATTGGATCACAAAAGTTACAATCTTGCAGGAAGTTCAAGGAGAGTCAACCAGCTCCATCACTGCACTATTTGGTTCTCTGGCTGAGTATGAATCAACCCTGCTGGCTCAGAGAGCTCCTCAAGCCTCATCCAAAACAAAAAATATTGCCCTTGTTGCTCCCAGCAAGGAGAAGAATGATGATAATGATGACGATGAGGATGATGAGGAGGATTTGGACGAAGAAGAGATGGTCATGATGGTGAGGAAGTTCAGAAAGTTCTTCAAGAAAAAGGGAGGCTTTCAGAAAGGTGATTCCAGTCAGAGGAAGGGATACAAGAAGGAAAAGGCCCCGGTGTGCTTTGAGTGTAAAATGTAACATCCTAACTAAAATAGGAAAATATTATATATATATATATATATATATATATATATATATATATATATATTAGGGAACAATACATCATTAGGAATTGGGAAATATCAATTTATATAATAAATTTTATGAGACCTTAATTTAATAAAAAAAAAAAGGAAGTTAAGGGACCTTAATAAAGGTTAAAACATAAAGGAGGGCAATATGGTGATTTGTGTTTTGGGCCCTAAAACCTAGTATTCCCTTCTCTATATATATAACCACACATGACACATCTCCTTCCCTTCCTTAAGCTTTGGCCGCCGCACCTTTCCCCACAAACCCATCATCATTGTGCATCTTTCTCCTCACTTGCCTTCAACAAGTTTTGCTCATCACTCTCACAACTTCCTCATTCTTAAACTCCCTCATTCCTCTGACTCCTCACGTTTTCTCTATCTCTACGGTGACTTTGTTCTTCCTCCACGTTCAGCGGCGACGGGGAACTTTTCCGGCGACGGTGGTGACGGCGAAACAGTGTGGGGGATCAAAAGTAAAGCTTTCTTTCATCATAAATTTGTTTCCTTGCTTTTCTCAATTTCTTCTTTCCTTCCCACTTCAATTTCTCATAAGTTTCTCCACTCTTTTTTAAATTTGTTCTTGCTGCTCCTGGGAACCCAGCCACTATTGACGGTGGCCGAGGCATTTTTCCGGCAACCGGTGACCCTTGTTTTCCCCAAACAAGATCGATTTCAATTTCGGTGAGTGTTCTTCCTTATTTTGCCTTTTCTCTTCCAGCCGAATATTGGTGAGCTCAAGGGAGGGAATAGATTTTGATATTTAAAATTTGAAACTATGAATAATGAATAAAGAAGCCATTTTAGAATTTTGTTATACCTCTATATGTTTGGGTTTGTGAAAGCTTCAATTTTTCCTTGCCTTTGTGGTTCTGTTTTGATTCTGAGATATGCTAGCTATGTAGATAGACACTTGTGTGCTTATGTATTGCTATGGTTTTTTTTGGTGGCTGCTGTAATTAAAGTTAGACTGTTGGTTTGTTTAGTCAGTGAATGAGAGGCTAGGCTGTGATCTTAGTATCTTTGTGAAGAAATATATATTGATCTTGCTGATTATGTGAAGTTTGTGTTTATTAAAGCAAAAGTAGCTGATTATTACTAAGTAATGTTGATTTATGAGTTTATGAAGTTAAATGGTTGTAGTGAAATTTATAGTGAGAACTAGAGCTTTAAGGATACAAGAGATGGAAACTTTGAATGCTTGTTAATGTCTTTTTGTTTTTCTTATTTAAGCTTGCAATTGAATTGTTCCACGATTGATAATTTTTTTTATATAACTGTCCTTATTTGACTTGATAAATGACTATGATACGAACGACATTAAATGTGAATTGAATTATATTAGCTTTAATTGATTTGAAAACGTTTCTTAGAATAAAATGCCTAAGAAAAGGGGAAGGGGTATCGTAGTATTTAAAGAACGAGAGCGACGTTAGTTTTTGTACAAGTATAGCCATTTATATTCTCTACTGTGTGGTACGACATTAGGGAATCTAGTAAGGAAAGTATTTGAAGGAATCCACGAGGGTAAAGAAGGGAAATAAAGCACTCCAGGTAACTACTTAAACTTGTTTGCGTGTGTGTGTATGTTTGGTAAGCATATAGGTTAGTTATGAATTTATGATGTTTATTATATGCTTTATGAGAATTGATGTTTTGTTTGGTGCACACCTATAATATGATTATAATTATGTCATTCCGGATTGAGGTTCCCTGTAAAAACCCCAGGGACTAAAATGTATAAAACCAAGAATTGTTACATGTTCAGTTGGGTTGTAAGTCCCTTTGAACCAGTTCAAGCGAGGGTAAATCGGCCGTCGAGTCGTGAGTCCCTATTGAACTGAATATTACGGTGTGTTGTGTTTGATTTTATTTTTGTTAGTGATGATTTAATTATTCTCGTTATTGATGTATTGTGTAGTGATGTGTTTATAAATAAGTATTTGTGCTGCTATAAATTGTAATACCTGAAATCTGATAGTTATTGGAAATCTGCATATATATATATAACATGTTCATGCAACACAGTATGTAGCACACACCACTTAACACGTATTATCACACACCACCTTGCAGACATGCACATGCACGTAGTGCAAAGATGTACGTAAGCGAGTGGTAGTAGTTGCGAATTCTGGGTCTACCCCACATTGTTGTTATTTCAGGTACAGGAACTACTGTAGGAAATCAAGGGACGGATCCGGGGACTACTCACTAAAGTGAGACGCTGTTAAAGCGTTATTGCCACATTAGGAACCATATTTTTAAATTGATTCATAAATGCTAGTCCTTATTGTTTTAAAGATGACGTGCCTTATTATTTCAGAAGTACTTTAGTAGACCATTTCAGCTAAACTCATATTTTGCTGAGTAGCTTAAATTTTCACTTAATTTTGTGCCAGATATTGGAATTCGTATTGAATGAATTTTATAGGTCGATTTGCTTTAAGGATTTAGGTTTATCTTTTTCTAACCATGATAGTCATATATATTCTAGGCAATTAATTTTTCTATCATGGTTAGCCATCAGTAATCATTTCTAACTATATTAGTATTCCTTATATTTAGTGAAGTAAGTTAATTCTTTTTCTAACTATGTTAGTATTATTAATAAGTAAATTTATTTTCTAACATAGTTAGTGTGTGTAAAAAAAAATGATAAAAATGACGTAAAATCGGATATAGAATTGCTTCCGGATGGAAAAGAACTCCCTTAGACTAAGTGAACTCCCACTGCATGTGAGTATGTGCCTTTATTGTTAAGACTAACGTTCAAATGCAGTACACTGAGCAAAGTTGCTTGCGGATGTGGACTTGCTTCCGCAAGCAATCAGAATGTCAGAACGTTCAGAGCAATGCAGTGTCAGAATGCTTTTGACAGAGCAGAGGTGTCAGAACTACTTTTCAGAGATAAAACAAAGTCAACCCTGCTAAGCATTAATGAAGCATTAATTGGACAAACGGTAACTTGGGAAAAACGGCCATATTCAAACGGCTAACCCACCTACCAAGAGTGAGAATACTTGAAGGCTATATAAACAAGCTCACCTTCATTTATGAAGACAACTAATATCTTTGACATCTTGAAGAAAGCTAGAGAGAGAAACTGAGGAAATCCTTCAAGCATTCAAAGCTACCCAGAAAAGAGAAAGAGCATTTAACTCATTGAGTGATATTTTCATCTACTCATCTTGTACTCCTTGTAGTTAAGTCTCTTCTTGTATTAAGAGCATTGATTGTACTTAAGTGTGTAACATTACCCGTTCTTCAAGAGAACTAAGTTAGAAAATCCTTTAATTGTAAAGGTTGAACCCTTGCTGGTAGTAAGGGGGAGTTAGTCAGCAAGGTTGCAAGTGAGCCTTGAGTAAAACTTGTGGTTGTAAGGTTGCAAGTGATCCCGGTTAAAACTTGTGGTTGTAAAGGTTCCAGGTGCACCCGTTGTAAAACCTGGGGATAGTGGAACTCGGCCTGAGTGGTTGAGAACTGGACGTAGGTCAGGAAGACCGAACCAGTATAAACTCTTGTGTTGATTTTGTTTGAGTTTTATTTTGTAGCACAATTCACGCCCCCCTCTTGTGCATCCATTACTTTCATCCACCAGCAGGCCCTTGGAACTAATCCACATGGATTTGGTTGGGCCAGCGAGAGTGAAGAGCTTGGGTGGAAACCTGTATGCTCTAGTTGTGGTGGATGACTATTCTAGGTTCACTTGGACAATGTTTCTTGCCTCCAAGCAAGATGCTTTTGATGCTTTTGTTGTCCTGGCTAAGAAAGTGCAGAACGAGAGAGATCTCAAGATAGCAGCCATAAGGACAGATCATGGAGGAGAGTTTGAGAATCACAGCTTCTCAGAACTGTGTGAGGAGAATGGCATTGATCACAACTTCTCAGCTCCCAGAACTCCTCAGCAGAATGACGTGGTTGAGAGAAAGAACAGGGTTCTGACAGAGATGGCCAGGAGCATGCTTAATGAGAAAGAGGTTTCTCAAGTGTTCTGGGCGGACGCTATGAGCACAGCTTGCTACATCTCTAACAAAGCCTATGTTCGCAAGGGCTTGGATAAGACTCCCTATGAGCTGTACAAAGGTAGAAAGCCTAACATCAGACACCTCAGAATCTTTGGATCAAAATGTTATGTTCATAACAATGGAAAGGTAAATCTGGGTAAGTTTGATCAAAAAGCTGATGTAAGTGTTTTCATAGGGTATTCCCTTAGGAGTAAGGCTTAAAGAGTATACAACATGAGGACTAGAACTGTAGAAGAATCAATGCATGTTGTATTTGATGAAAATCCTACATGGGAACAATCCACAGAAGATGATGGGATACTAAACTTCCCAAAACCACCATCATCTTCACCACCAAAAGAAAATCCTACTGATGAACCCTACTGATGAATCCAGTGATGAACCTAGAGTGCAGACAGTGCCTGATGAGGTACAGTTGCCAACAGCTAGGAGACATCACAGGGATCATCCTCTTGATCAAGTGCTTGGTGATGTTTCTTCTGGTGTCAGAACCAGAAGACAAGTTCAAAATGAAGTTGAGTTTGGAGCCTTCTTGTCACAAATTGAACCAACTTCAGTTGAACAAGTTCTTGAGGACTGTGATTGGATTATTGCCATGCAGGAAGAACTTAATCAGTTTGAAAGAAGCCCTAGACCGTCTAGTATGGGAGCTAGTCCCTAGACCGTCTCACTAATCCATAGTTAGGACCAAATGGGTCTTTAAGAACAAGCTGGATGAGACTGGTCAGATCACTAGGAACAAAGCCAGACTGGTAGCCAAAGGGTATAACCAAGAAGAAGGCATAGACTACGAAGAAACCTTTGCTCCAGTTGCAAGACTTGAAGCAATAAGGATTCTTCTAGCCTTTGCATCCATGAAAGGTTTTAAATTATATCAGATGGATGTGAAGAGTGCTTTTCTTAATGGTTATATTAAAGAAGAGGTTTATGTTGAGCAACTTCCTGGCTTTGAGGATCATAAGCACCCTAAGCATGTGTATAGACTAAAGAAAGCATTGTATGGCCTGAAACAAGCTCCACGAGCTTGGTATGAGAGACTCAGCAGCTTTTTGCTGGGAAAGGGTTTCTCAAGAGGCAAATTAGATAATACACTCTTTATCTTGCATAAGGGTAGAGATATGTTAGTTATCCAGATATATGTTGATGATATTATTTTTGGAGCAACTAACGAGAAACTCTGTGAAGAGTTTTCTAAGATTATGCAGGGGGAATTTGAGATGTCAATGATGGGAGAACTAACATTCTTCCTAGGACTGCAGATTAAGCAAAAGAAAGAAGGCATCTTCATCTCCCAAACTAAGTATTGCAGAGAGCTCCTCAAGAATATTGGTATGGATGAATGCAAGGAGTATGATACTCCAATGAGCACCACTGCCGCACTCGATGCTGATGTAAAGGGAAGTACGGTCAGCCTGCCAATGTATAGGGGAATGATAGGTTCCTTGCTATACTTAACGGCTAGCAGACCTGATATTCAGTTTAGTGTAGGGATGTGTGCTAGGTTTCAAGCCAACCCCAAGGAATCACATCTAACTTGTGTTAAGCGTATTTTAAAATACCTTGAGTGAACTCAAGAACTTGGTCTCTGGTGGGGGTAACCAGGAGTTCTTGTGGGCTTATTCTGATGCTGACCAGACAGGTTATAAGACAGATAGAAAGAGCACCAGTGGACAATGTGTCTTCCTTGGAGGTTGTCTGGTGTCTTGGGCTAGCAAGAAGCAAACCTGCGTGTCACTATCATCCACAGAGGCAGAATACATTGCTGCTGCAAGCTGTTGTGCTCAAGTGCTGTGGCTGAAGAATCAACTGAGGGATCTTGGCCTGGAGTTTCCTGAGGCTCCCATTCTCTGTGACAACACAAGCACCATCAGCCTTGCCAAGAATCCTGTTCAGCAGACAAGAACAAAGCACATTGACGTCATACATCACTTCATCAGAGATCATGTTCAGAAGAAGGATGTCAAGGTGCAGTTTGTTCCCACTCAGCATCAGCTTGCGGATATCTTCACCAAGCCTCTGGGAGTAGATCAATTTACTTTTATTAGAAGAGATTTGGGAATGGTAAACCCAAATGAAGTTTAATCTTCAAAATAAACCTGTGCTTAATTGATTAAAATCTGCAACTATACTAACTTAGGCATCGGAGTGCCAAACTTTAGTTTTGCAGGTCCCCCAATGTTAAATCTTAAGTAAGTCCAACCGGAAGCAAATCCTCTTCCGGATGCCAACTTGCTGCCGCTTGGTGATGACTCTGAGCAACCGGGAGCGCCAGTGTCTGAGAAGAAGAAGGACACGTCACTTCACAAAACGTTTCATCTTCCTCCACAGGAAGTAGTGCCTCCTCTGACATTGTGAAGAGACACGTGTCAAAAAGGTGCTCCGTTTCAATTTAAATTTATACGTTTTCCCATAAAAGGTGCATATTTTCAATGAAGAGTCATTATGAACCATCACATCGAATGTTACATTGCATAAATAGGGTACAACTATTCATTCATCATCTCACACACAAACCACAAACCCTAAAATTCTCTCTGAAATCATTCATCATCCTCATCGTGTTCATCTTCATCTTCATGATCTTCATCTTCTTCTTCATCTACTTCTGTGCATCTTTCTAGGCATTCACCGTGCATATCATTCATCTCATTCACCACATACCCATTTCACACAAAATGGCGATCTCATGAATCAAACCCCAACATTCCGAAAGCCTCCTCCTCCAAGAAATCCAAACACTTTGAGAAATCTAGGGATTTTGGGAAAAAGAAGAAGAGAGTCCAGTTTGCCGAAGAGCCTTCATCCAAGTGCCAGAGGGTTGAAGATGACTTATCAGTGTATCTTTCTGGGCCATTGGAGGCCGTTTCTCCTGCGTTTTAGAACAAGAATCCTTACTTCAACAATGGAATGTTTCTTGATATGGAGAAGTTGGAAAATCTGGGTTTTGCTCACTTGAAGGATCATCTCCAGAAGTATATGTGTTGGCTGGGGATCAGCAATGAGTATAATGTTCAAGTCCTCCTGGTGTTCTACCAATCTCTCATTGCCAAGGCTAAGTGGAACACCATCTCAGAGACAGAATCTGCCATTGGCCGAGTTAACTTCAAGGCCACAATGAGGGGGAGGAAGATCAAATTCAATTGGAGAGATATCAACCGTTTCCTCGGGGTCACTGACGAAGGTATGAACCAGTGGATTTACCCTGAGAAGCTGAGTCAGGAGGAGCTTGATACTGTCTATGAGACCAAGGGAAGAAGGTATCTGCTATGCCTGACTCCAAGAGAGTGCTTCAATACATCTACTCTCGATTGATGGCCAACAAGGGGGTAATTTCAATGAGTTCACCTAGCTGGACAACCCCTGGCTCCCCAGGTTTCTGACCAAGCAGCCTATCAACCCGGGGCAACTCATAAGTCTGGAGCTGAACCGTTGGTGTGAAGTCAAAGAAAAGGGTGGGAAACTTGCTTCTCTTCCCTACCCTCAGGTTATTACCTTCCTCCTGGAGAGGATGAATATTAAATCTACTGAGGAAGCGGATAACGTCGAGTGCCTGCTCATAGGATCAATGAACTTGGGCAAGATGGGCATCAGGTATGACAAGCCAGCAAAGCCCACTTGGTCTGGCTCTCAGGCTGGGAGTTCCTCACATACAACTGCTCCCTCTGCGTCTGGAGCAGAGGACCAAGAAGTGGATTCTCATGCTGGTCCAAGCTGTGCTCCGAGGTGTCTGCTGCAATGAAGGGCCTTGTTGAGAAAATGAAGAATGAGCTCCTGTTCAAGATGCCTGATCCCTTGATGGCTCCTCTTCGAGCAGAGTGTGATGCAGCATTTCAACAGCAAGAGCAGAGGATCCAGGGCTTGGAGGATCGCCTAGGGAGAGTCGAGGCCAAGTTAGACCTCATACTTAGCCACTTCCAGATCCCTCAACCTCAGCCCAACCTACCACCACCTCCTCCTCCTAATAATTCTCAACCACCTCCACAGAATGACCCTCACAACCCACCTAACCCACCTAACTAATCCCCTCACAACTCTTCTAACCAATTACCTCAAAACGCCCCTCACAACACCCCTCACAACTCACCTCAAAACTCCCCTCACAACTCCCCTAGCCACTCCAAAAAATCCAACCATCACAACTCCCCCAACCACTTACAATCCACCAACCAAATCCTTCACATCCTCAGCTCCTTCACTTCCATTCCCAACCAAGAGATGAAGACCCTTGGGTTCTAATTTCTATTCACCCCTTCAGTTCCATATACCTGCGAGATATACCTTCACGCCCTCAGAGAATACCTGAGAGAAATATTCCTTCCTCTTCCTATTCCCCTACCTTCCCCTATCCTGACCTATTCTCAGATTCCAATCCTTTCTTCTTCCCAAGCCCCACTCCATCACCTGAAAACTCACCCCCTTCCTCACCTGACAACTCACCACCCAGAAAATCTGGCCCTGAACCTCCACCCTCCACTTCACCCAATCCTTCCTCCCTGGCCCTAGCCCTTATTGATGATGCCAAAAGGGGGAGAGAAATCCTAACTCAACCCTCCCTATGGTTAGATGAGGATATTGCTGCTGCACTCGCCGAGCCATGGATCATCAGAGATTGGGTAGAGCAGAAAGACTTATCCGTGGGGAAGCCATCAGGTTTATGCAACAGCAGCGCTCAGACATCCAGAGGTCAAAATTGGAAATAGTGTTGGTTGAGCAGCCTGCTGAGATTCCTCCACCTGAGCCTGAGTCTTCTGCTGAGCCTCCTCCCTCTGTGCCTGCCCAGAACATACTTGAAGAAATTTTGATGAAATATGGGTTAAAGAGGCAAGTCAATCCACCTATAGTGATTGTCACTCCAATCCCTCCTTCTGAGCCAACCTTTGCTGCTCCTCCTCCTCCAGTAGTCAAGTTCAGCAGATCAAGGAAGAAGTCCTTTGCCAAAAAGGGTGCTAGTACTTCTGAGTCTTCTGAGAGTGAAGAAGAGGAACCTCGTGGTCGCTCTGAGGATCATGAGTTAGAAAGGGTATCTCAAGCAGGGGAAGCATCTGAGCCCCAATCCTCCACCCAAGCGCCTCCAGAAAAAATTCCTCCACTTGTGGAAGTTAAATTAGAGGTGGAAGATATGACTCTCGAAGAATTTGAGCGCTATGGTAACACTGATAGACTCTCACAAGAGCAATTCTTCGTTCTGGATGCTGAGAGGGCTAATGCTAAAAGGAAAGGGAAAGGCAAGGGAAAGGGGAAAGGAAAGTCAAGTGAAGGTGATGACTCCAGCTATCCTGTGTGGAATGTCAAGGTCAGAGCCATCCATTATCCCTTTGGATCCATGCCTATCTCTGACTCGCCTTTCGGAGAATTTGCTGGGCTTACTAAAGTCAATGACCTGAAGAGGGCCATTGAGGAATCCCTTGATTCAGAGAGACAGAGAAGAGCTAGAGCCGAGGCAGATCTTCAAGACATGCTTTCTCAGATGGACCAGAGTGAAAGGGACACTCAGCTGGCTAAGTTGGAAGAGGAGAGTAGAAAGAAACAGTTAGAGAGGGAAAGGAAAAGGAGACACCAGCTCTGAACCCAAACCCCACATGCATTAACTTAGAATTTTTTCCTTTTCATATTTCTCATGCATAGTTATCTGATCATCTGTAAATCTGTTCATTAACTGCTCTTATATTTTCCCTTATCTTGTAATTGATTTACTTATAATGAAATTTGTCTTTGAGTTCATCTGTGCACTTTTATTTGATTAATTGTGTAATATGAACTTAATTAGATAACTTAGTTTGTCATCATCAAAAAGGGGGAGAATGTTAGAATCTTAAGTTTTGATGAAGAATAAAATATGCAAGAACAAGTTAAACACTTAGAAAAATTAGGTTAATATAGAACCACAAGTAAGAGTACAACCGGATGTGGATTTACTTCCGGATGGACTAGGACTAACGCTCGCGGATGAATGACTCATCCCCCAGCGGAAGCAAGTAATACACTAAGTCATAACTCAGTCTAGGAACATTAGGAGTATAAAATCCTTGAGACTAAGTTAGGACGCAACCGGATGCAGGAATGCTTCCGGATGCTTAGTGACTAGCGCTGCCTATTGGATTAGGCAACACCGAGCGTCAGTGAATATAACTCTAAGTCATAACTTAAGTCTAGTAGGAGTACTTCCGGATGTGGAATTGCTTCCGGAAGTAAGAGAGCTTCCTTAGACAAAATGAACTCCCACTGCATGTGACTATGTGTTAATATTGCTAGAATAACGTTCAAGTGCAGCATTGAGTGATGTTGCTTCCGGATGTGGAATTGCTTCCGGTAGCAATCAGAATGTCAGAACATACAGCAGTGCAGTGTCAGAGTGCTTTTTGGAAGAGCAGAGTTGTCAGAGTTGCTTTTCAGAGACAAAGCAAAGTCAACCCTGCTGAGCATTGATGGAGCATTAATGAGCAACGGTAAGATGGGAATAACAGCTATATTCAAACGACATTGTTACCTACCATGAGAGAGAATACTTGAAGACACTATATAAAGAAGCTCATCTTCATTTATGCAGAGAACTTGGAGAAAAACGTAGAAATCTAGAGAGAGAAACTGAGAGCATTCTTCAAGCATTCAAAGCTGCCCAGAAAAGCAAGAGAGCACTTAATACATTGAGAGTTTTATTTGTTATCCATCTTGTACTCTTTGTAGTTATGTATCTTCATTTATTAAGAGCATTCATTGTACTTAAGTGTGTAACATCATTTGTTCTTAGAGAGAACTAAGTTAGAAAATCCTTTATTTGAATGGATGAACCCTTACAGGTAGTAAGGGGGAGCGAGTCTGTAAGGTTGCAAGTGAACCTGGTGTAAAACTTGTGGTTGTAAGGTTGCAAGTGATCCCGTGCTAAAACTTGCGGTTGTAAAGGTTCCAGGTGAACCCGTTGTAAAACCTGGGGATTAGTGGAACTCAATCTGGGTGATTGAGAACTTGACGTAGGTCAAGAGTTGGACCGAACCAGTATAAAAATCTTGTGTGTTTTTATTTTTTGTTTTATGTGGTAGCACAATTCACCCCCCCCTCTTGTGCATCCTCACTTTCATTATCCAGTCACAATCATTAAGAGCTTCTTCAACACAAGTAGGCTCGATTTCAGAAATAAATGCAGAAAATTCTACCTCATTTTGTAATTGATGTCTAGTTTTAACTCCAGCCTGTATGTTACCAATTATTTGCTCAGGAGGATGATCCTTGAGATGATATAATGAGGGAGGCAGAGTTCCTTCGACTTTTTGATCAGAAAACTCTAAGAATACTGAGATTAGGTTTTCTTCGCTTATAGAGTTCATATGGAGTCTTCTGTACTCTTTTTCTAATGTAGGCTCTGTTGGAGATGTAGCAAGCTGTGCTCATTGCATCTGCACAGAAAATTTGAGGAACTTCCTTCTCATTTAGCATGCTACGAGCCATCTCTGTCAAGACTCTGTTCTTCCTTTCAACAACACCATTTTGTTGAGGGGTTCTAGGAGCAGAGAAGTTGTGATCAATTCCTTTCTCTTCACACAGCTCCTTGAACTCTTTGTTCTCAAATTCTCCGCCATGATCTTATCTTATTGAGACTATGCTTTAATCCTTTTCATTCTGCAATTTCTTAGCAAGCACACAAAAGGCATCAAAAGCTTCATGTTTGGAGGAAAGGAATGCAACCCAAGTAAATCTTGAATAATCATCCACTATAACCAGAGTATAGAGATTGCCTCCAAGGCTTTTAACTCGAGCTGGACCAATCAGGTCCATGTGGAGTAGTTCCAATGGCCTAGATGTGGAGACTAGCTTTTTAGATTTTAATGATGTTTTTGTTTGCTTTCCTTTTTGACAAGCTTCACAGAGAGTATCATGTTTGAATTTAAAACTGGGCATACCTATCACTAAGTCTCCCTTAATTAATTTTTCTAGTTGAGTGAAATTTACATGAGCTAAGCGTTTGTGCCAAAGCCAACAATTTTCATCATTTGAAATGAAACATTTTTCTTCTAGATTTTGATTTAATTCTAAAGTATACAGATTTCCATTTTTGTTAGCCTTTAGCTTACAGTTTAGATTACTCTTATCTAAATTTAACTTTTGTTTATCTATAACCAGACATTCATTTGAATCAAAAATGACCGAGTTACCTCTATCGGTGCATTGACTAACACTTAATAAATTATGGCACAAACCGTCTGCCAAATAGACTTCTTTGACTGGACCTACTTGTCCTACGCCAGTGATTTTGCCACTTTGGTTTCCTCCAAAGCTAACTTTGGCTCCTTCCTTTATTTCAAGGGAGTTGAATTTCTCTTTGTCTCCCGTCATGTGTTTAGAGCATCCACTATCAATATACCATTTTTCTTTGTTTGATGCTTTAAAACATATCTGCACAATTTAAACACACTTAGGTACCCAACATTGCTTGGGTCCTTTAGAGTTAGTCCAAGACCACTGATCTGAAGAGATCTTGGTGGCAGATGTCCCTTCAGGGACCCATTTATAGGAATTTCTAAATCCATATTTTCTATGGTAGCAAGAAGATTGGGTGTGCCCCTGTTTATTGCAGTAATTACAGAAATTATAAGATGAAGAAAGATAGTATAAATTTTTCTGAAAAAGATGCAAACTTTGTTTTCTTCTGAAGTTTTGGCTTAGGATTGTAGCCTATATCAGCTCTATCCATGTACCCTTTTTGCTCTTGAAGAATAACGTTCAACATAGTTGATCCTTTAGTAAATTTTTCTAGAGCCGTTGTTAGTTTTTCTTTTTCCTTGATTAATACCTCACAAGTTGAACATTGAGTGATGTTGGCTTCATGTTTTTCCTTTGATGTGATCGCAACATCAGGCTTAGGGCTGATCGCAATCTCAGATTTAGTACTGATAGCAGTATTAGATTCAGATCTGATCGCAGTATCAGATTTAGGACTGATTGCAATCTCAGATCTAGTACTGATCGCAGTATTAGATTCAGATCTGATCGCAGTATTTGATTTAGGACTGATTGCAATCTCAGATCTTTCTCTTAACTTTTTATTTTCTTTTCTGAGAGTAGAAACTTCTTTTGCAAGTTTATAAAATTCAGTGACCAAACTATTATATTCATCTTGTAGGTCATAATTTTTAGAATCATTTACCTCAGTATTTTTATGATCGGAGTCATCTGATCTCTTTTGGGCTACCAAACACAAGTTGGCAGCCTTTTCAGTCTCCTCTTCATCTTCTGAACTATCTCCCCAGATCGATCCTACAAAGGCTTTCTTTTTGTCTTTTTCCTTATACCTCTGAAGACTTGGACATTCAGCTTTGAAGTGACCAGGCTTTTTACACTCGAAGCAGACATACCCTTTGGGTAGCTGGATTCTCCCTTCTGAAAAACATCTTAAACCTTCTTACCATCATTGTCATTTCCTCATCATCAATATCATCCTCATCATCATCGTCATCTCTTTCTTTGCTGGGAGCAACTAAGGCTAGATTCTTTGCTTTTGTGGCTGCTTGTGGATTTCTTTGGGCCAATAAGGTAGGTTCATACTCAGCTAGAGAACCAAATAGAGCGGTGACAGACTTTGTTGATTCTCCTTGAACTTGCTGCAAAATAGTAACCTTAGTGAGCCAATCACCTTTTAGTACTTTTAGAATTTTATTTACCTGTTCTTTTTCAGAAATGGTTCTTCCTAAAGCAGCGAGGTTGTTTATGAGATGAGTGAATCTGATTTCTAGATCTCTGATAAGCTCATCGGGAACCATAGTGAACTTGTGAAATTCTTCAACAAGCATTTCCACACTTCTGTCCTTCACACCAGTGGTCCCTTCATGAGCAGTTTGAAGAGCATCCCACATTTCCTTAACAGATTTAAGATGGCTTATCCTGAAATATTCTTTCTGACTCAAAGCACATTGAATCATAAGAATAGCTTTGTGGTTTAGCTCCATCGTGGCAAAATCTTCATCTGTAAATTTGTCTTCAGTCTTTGGAGTACCCTCAGAATCCTTGGGAACAAGGTTTCCATTTTAAATGATATTCCATAGTCTATATCCATGAGCTTTAATGAAGTTCTCCATTTTGAATCTCCAGAAGGTATAGTTCAGACCATCAAAACCAGGAGGCTTGTTGGAAGGAGTTGAGATATATGGAAGCACATTCTCTACAGCATCCATCACAAGATCTTTGCTTGCCAGATTCGTTGGAATCTAAAAAGGGAAGACCTGCTCTGATACCAAATGAAAGCAAAGATGCACAAGAGGGGGGATGAATTGTGCTTCAATTTAAAAACTTAAACTACCAATAAATTAAACGCAAAACAAATTATATTGGTTCGGCCAAAAACTCTTGCCTACGTCCAGTTCTCAACACCTCGTTGGGTTCCACTATGTTCAGGTTTTACAACAAGTTCACCTGAGAACCTTTACAAGTGAAAGAATCTCTCTAACACTCCCCCTTACTACCCGTAAGGTCACAACCCTGTTCTGGCTTCAGAACAACCTCAAAACAGAAGAGGACTTAATTAAACTCACTAAGTTCACAGATGAACAGATTTTGTTAAACACTTAGGCTTGTGATTGCAGTGATTTAAAAGCTCTTTAAGAAATTTGACAGAGAGTAGGTGCAAATTCAGATAGTTCGGTAAAGAGCAATAAATTACACTGTGCTATTTATAGTCTTCAATGGATGATATAGCCGTTTGACACAAGGAGATGAAGACTTGAATCCGTTGAACTCATTTAATGCTTGGTACTTGGTTCTTCTCATGTTGCTTGAAGAAGGGGATGAATATTAAATGCAGCTTCGAGCTTTTGACAGCAAATGTTGCTTCTTTTAGATGAGAAGTTGTCTTGAGAGCATATGTGCCAGGGGAATGAGTCTAACGTCTTCTGAAAAAGCATTTTGAGCGCGACAGTGTACTTTTGTACTTGATTTGCTTTCTGGTCGACACTTCGATCAGGCAGTAATTGCACTTGCTTCGATCAAATGCTGCACACTTAGATCATATGTTAAAAGCATAACAATTTCAATCACTTGATACTCCAATCACTAATTCATTGCAGTTCCGATCATTCCGTGATCTAATCTTCTTAGCTTTGCTAAGCTTGCTCTGATTGATATTCCAATCACGAATTTAACTTAGAGACATATTCTTTATTATCTCATGATCGCTTGATTCTAGGTTATACATGATCGTAACTATCTAGTGATCACTTATGTCTTGAGAGCATAATTGCTATGTCTTGTGATCACTTTGACTTATCCTGATTGCAGCGTCTTATGATTACTCTGTCTATTTCCTGATTGCAATGTCTTATGATTGCTATGTCTATTTCCTGATTGAAATGTCTTATGATTGCTATGTCTATTTAGTGATCGCACTGCATATGATCGCAAATAGTTATCATCAAAACTTAATGGGTTAAGGTGCATTTTTAGTACTTTAGAATATAGCAAAGTGCATCCAACATAATATACAATATTGTGGTCCATTTGTGATAACCAAGAATTATTTTCGTTGCTTATTTAGTAACGACGTTAAATAAGTCAAGTTTGACCGTTATGTGTCAAATTTTGACCGTTAAATTTTGGGGGTAAAGGAGCATTTTTAGTACTCTAGAATATATAACGAGAAGCAAACATCATATACAATATTTTGGTCTATTTGTGGTAACCAAGAATTATTTTTATTGCTTATCTTTTTTTTGATACAAATTTTTATTGCTTACCTAGTAATCTGTTAGCTAAAAATAACTTTTATAAGATAAAATATGATGTGACATAATGATGTAACATATTATGTATGTTGAAATGACAATTTAAGGAACATTTATTTTAGGGCGAAGGGGCAAAAATAGCCACCGTAATTTTCAAAATGGACAACTTTGACACCCGTAATTTCGATGGTGCAAAACCGAACATTATAAACCAAAATGGGACAAATCTAGCACTATTAAACATATGTGTTAAGTTTGACCATTAGTTGACAGAGAATGATGATATGACATAATGACGTGGCACAATGAAGCATTATGTGTCACCCCCATGCTGATATGTATTACATGGCAAAAATGAAAAAATTAATCTGATATGTATATCCAGTCATACTACAGGAGCGGGTAAAAAAGAAACTAAAGAAGAAAGCGAGAGAGATAGAAACTGAAAAAAGAAACTGAAGAAAAGGAAACGAATCTGAAAATGAAAAGGGGAAAAACATATTCAGTTATAACCAAATTTGTAAGCTGAGCTGGAGAGCTTCTTTTCCGATTTTCAGTATTGAAACTCACGTTTTGCTTCCCTCAGTCTTCATCGCCAGTCCATCTTCTTTTTTCTGCCCAAATTTCATCTTCTTCCATTTAGTTGCTGCAATGGAGGCTTTGATGAGAGTGATGAATAAAATTTTTAGAAGTACATAGATTATGAGATGGAATATGAGAGAGGAAGGATGATTATGGGAACTGGGAATTTTTTTCATTTTTGCCATGTCATATACATATCAGCATGGGGTGACACATAATGCCTCATGGTGCCACATCATTATGTCATATCATCATTCCCAGTCAACTAACGGTCAAACTTAACACCTATGTTTAAGAGTGCTAGATTTGTCACATTTTGGTTTATAATGTCCGGTTTTGCACCATCGAAATTACGGGTGTCAAAGTTGTCCATTTTGAAAATTACGGTGGCTATTTTTGCCCCTTCGCCCTTTATTTTATGTTTATAACTATGTAATAAGATAGAAGTAACTCTTCTTATATTACATCATAGAGCCATTAATTCGGGTCGAGCCAGTATGGTCAAACTGTTTTAACCCAGCATGGTCAAACTGTTTAGTTTATGATTCATTGCTTACTTTTTTTATACATGTCAAATACTAATGACTTATCTGTTCATACATGCATGATACTAGGATAGTCTATGGATCTTTATAACTTTGTTGTGTTTAATTATATTACACTTTGAATAATATTGTGATTTAGTTTTTTATGGTGTTTAAATATCGTATATTATGTTTGGTGCTCCTTACCATATTCTAGAGTACTAAAAATGCTCCTTTACAGTTTCACCCGGCCATTTAACAGTTAAAATTTGACATATAACGGTCAAACTTGAATTTTTTAACGTCATTACTAAATAAGCAACGAAAATAATTCTTGGTTATAACAAATAGACCACAATATTGTATATTATGTTGGATGCACTTTGCTATATTCTAGAGTACTAAAAATGCACCTTAACCCAAACTTAATATTCTAACATAAATAATAGGGCTATTTGGGAAATTTGGTTGTGGAATTTTTGAAGCAAAATTTGCTCTCTTTTGGAGCCACTTTTGGGGTGAATTTGTGATTGTTCTAAGTTGTTGCCTCTGTCCTTCTTAATAGCTGTGATATTTTATTCTTCATATCTATATTATTTGTAAGTTATTTTGCTGCTGGCCAAATGGATTCAGTTTTTATAAGTTGGATTTTTTGCTGCATGTTTTAACCGTGGTTTGTGGATTACAAGTTTAGAATAAAGAAATTGTTAGTGCTTGGATTATTGTTAAGTAACCAAAGCTTGTAGCCAAATGGTTAACTCATTGGTTCAATTGAGTTCTATTCTTTGTAATGAAAGCAAGTGTATATATTATACACATTTCTGCACATGGATCGTGGTTGGATATGTTTGCGAACTAGTGAAGAGCATTGTAACACCCCAATTTTCAAATTAGGGATAATAAATAATTTATTAAGGTCTTAGAATGTGATTAGTAAACTAAATATCATGGTAAATAAATAAAAAGGGGAAAATATATTTTTAAGAGATTAATAGGTCTATTTCTTTAGAAATTAAGGAAAAATAGTTAGGGATTAAGTTTTAAATTAAAACTTTTATGAAAAATATTCTAGGGCATAGATAAAACTATGGCGAGAGAAAATGAGAAAATATGTAGATTGGTGAATAGATTGTTTCAAAATTTGGTTTTAAGGTAGGGGTTTAGGATTGAAAAGTAAATAAATAAGAATAGAGGGACATTTTCGTAAATTGCACTAAAAACCCTAACTCTCCTTTCTCTTACTCTCTTAGCCGCCTCTCACCTCTCTCATTCTCAATCTGTCTCTTTTTCCTCACATCAAACCCTCCTCTTCACCTCTCCCACCATTCCTCCTCCATGGCCGGACAACGGCGGCGGCCGGCGGTGGTAATGGACGGCGCCTTCGTCCTTCTTGTTTCCCAAACACTTCTTCCTTATTCCCCTTCTCTTCCTCGCGTTCGTCACTACTCATCTTCGTTCTGCTTCTTTGTCCTTTGTTTTTCCAGTGAGTTCCGACACGATTCACGTTGTTCATGGAGGAATCCGGCGATGTTAAGTTCAGGTAGCTTATTTTCTTTCAATTTCGCCCTTGTTCTTCATTTTGGCCGAGCTTTTGAGAGGGGGATCTAACTTGGGTTTCATAAGCAAATTTAAATGAAGCTAAGGTTCAATTCTTGATGTGTGATTTGAATGATTGAGTAAGGATTTGTTGATTTTGTGCAAAACCCTAACTTATAGGTTATCAAATTTGAAAGATTTAAATGGTGTTTGGGATGTTCTGTGTTCATTTTTCTATATTGGCTGAATAGATGTCTCTGCTATGGGTGTTTGAATTTGATATTTAGTTGATTTATAATTGTGACTAGTATGTGTTATGTAAAATGGGGCTGTTCCTGTTAATCCATGTGTATGTTAAAGTCTTTTGTTCATTATGAGCTAATGGCTGGACTAATTTAGTTGGAAAACTATTACTCTCTTACTCTTGAGATGCTGCTGGTATGAATTGGTAATTTTAATAAAGGGTAATGGACCTAATCTGCCCCCCAAGTAATCACCAAGGAGTGCTGAGCACCCTGAACTAACAACAGGCCCGTATCTGGACTCCAAGTAACCAAGGTGTTTAAAAACTACCCCGGTTGGACGGTCAACAACGTTTTACCGTTACTATGCCTATGTGGCTGCCACACGAGCACTTGCTTTGTCACCTCTGCTTGCCACGTGTGTATTTTAAATGGACCTAATATGCTCTCCAAGTAACCACCCAGGAGCACTGAGCACCCTGAACTAACAACAGGCCCATATCTGCACTCAAAGTAACCAATGTGTTTAAAAACTACCCCGGATGGACGGTCAATGACGTTTGACCGTTACTATGCCTATGTGGCCACCACGTGAAGGCCTTGTTTGTCACCCGGCGCCTTGTCATCGCCACGTAAGATATGTTCATGTGGGTCCCACCTATAATAATAAACAATTTCTCTCTCCCTCTTCATTGTCAGAATCTTAAGTTTTGATGAAGACTAAAATATGAAAGAACCAGTTAAACACTTAGAAAGAATTAGGTTAATATAGAACCCCAAGTAAGAGTACAACCGGATGTGGATTTACTTCCGCATGGATTAGGACTAGCGCTCGCGGATGAATGACTCATCCCACAGCGGATGTAAGTAAGTCACTAAGTCAGAACTCAATCTAGGAAAGTTAGAAGTATAAAATCTTTAAGACTAAGTTAGGACACAACCGAATGCAGGAATGCTTCCGGATGATAAGTGACTAGCGTTGCCTATTGGATTAGGTAACACCGAGCGTCAGTGAATATAACTCTAAGTCATAACTTAAGTCTAGTAGGAGTACTTCCGGATGTGGAATTGCTTCCGGAAGTAAGAGAGCTTCCTTAGACAAAATGAACTCCCACTGCATGTGACTATGTGTTAATATTGCTAGACTAACGTTGAAGTGCAGCACTGAGTGATGTTGCTTCCGGATGTGGAATTGTTTCCGGTAGCAATCAGAATGTTAGAACATACAGCAATGCAGGGTCAGAGTGCTTTTTGGCAGAGCAGAGTTGTCAGAGTTGCTTTTCAGAGATAAAGCAAGTCAACCCTGCTGAGCATTGATGGAGCATTAATGTTCAACCGTAACATGGGAATAACAGCTATATTCAAACGGCATTGTCACCTACCAAGAGAGAGAATACTTGAAGACACTATATAAAGAAGCTCATCTTCATTTATGAAGAGAACTTGGAGAAAAACGCAGAAATCTAGAGAGAGAAACTGAGAGCATTCTTCAAGCATTCAAAGCTGCCCAGAAAAGCAAGAGAGCACTTAATACATTGAGAGTTTTATTCTTTGTCCATCTTGTACTCTTTGTAGTTAAGTCTCTTCATTTATTGAGAGCATTCATTGTACTTAAGTGAGTAACATCATCTGTTCTTAGAGAGAACTAAGTTTAGAAAATCCTTTATTTGAAAGGTTGAACCCTTACAGGTTGTAAGGGGGAGTGAGTCTGTAAGGTTGCAAGTGAACCTGGTGTAAAACTTGTGGTTGTAAGGTTGCAAGTGATCCCGTGCTAAAACTTGCGGTTGTAAAGGTTCCAGGTGAACCCGTTTGTAAAACCTGGAATGTCAAGGTCAGAGCCATCCATTATCCCTTTGGATCCATGCCTATCTCTGACTCGCCTTTTGGAGAATTTGCTGGGCTTACTGAAGTCAATGACCTGAAGAGGGCCATTGAGGAATCCCTTGAGTCAGAGAGACTGAGAAAGGCCAGAGATGAGAAAGAGATTCAAGAAATGCTTGCTCAGATTGATCAGAGTGAGAAGGATGCTCAGTTGGCTAAGATGCAAAAGGAGTGTAATCAGAAACAATTAGAGAGAGAGGAAAAAGAGACACTAGCTCTAAACCCAAACCCCTCATGCATTTAACATAGAATTTTTCTTTTCATATTTCTCATGCATAGTTATCTGCGCACTTGTAAATCTGACTGTTTATTATATTTCTATCTTGTAATTGTTTTATTACTAATGAAGTTTGCCTTTGAGTTCATATGTGCGTTTTATTTGATTAATTCTTTAATATGAACTTAATTAGATAACTTAGTTTGTCATCATCAAAAAGGGGGAGAATGTTAGAATCTTAAGTTTTGATGAAGACTAAAATATGAAAGAATAGGCCAAGTACTTAGAAAGCAATAGGTTAACATAGGATCCCAAGTAAGAATGCAACCGGATGTGGATTTACTTCCGCATGGATTAGGACTAGCGCTCGCGGATGAATGACTCATCCCACAACGGATGTAAGTAAGTCACTAAGTCAGAACTCAGTCTAGAAAAGTTAGAAGTATAAAATCTTTAAGACTAAGTTAGGACACAACCGGATGCAGGAATGCTTCCGGATGATAAGTGACTAGCGCTGCCTATTGGATTAGGTAACACCGAGCGTCAGTGAATATAACTCATCTTCATAAAGAAGCTCATCTTCATAAGTTAGGACACAACGGCATTGTCACCTACCAAGAGAGAGAATACTTGAAGACACTATATAAAGAAGCTCATCTTCATTTATGAATATAACTTGGAGAAAAACGCAGAAATTTAGAGAGAGAAACTGAGAGCATTCTTCAAGCATTCAAAGCTGCCCAGAAAAGCAAGAGAGCACTTAATACATTGAGAGTTTTATTCTTTATCTATCTTGTACTTTTTGTAGTTAAGTCTCTTCATTTATTGACAGCATTCATTGTACTTAAGTGAGTAACATCATCTGTTCTTAGAGAGAACTAAGTTTAGAAAATCCTTTATTTGAAAGGTTGAACCCTTACAGGTTGTAAGGGGGAGTGAGTCTGTAAGGTTGCAAGTGAACCTGGTGTAAAACTTGTGGTTGTAAGGTTGCAAGTGATCCCGTGCTAAAACTTGCAGTTGTAAAGGTTCCAGGTGAACCCGTTTGTAAAACCTGGGGTTAGTGGAACTCAATCTGGGTGATTGAGAACTGGACGTAGGTCAAGAGTTGGACCGAACCAGTATAAAAACCTTGTGTGTTTTTATTGTCTAATTTATTTGGTAGCACAATTCACCCCCCCTCTTGTGCATCCTCACTTTCATTCATCACCATCACCACAGCCCCCCAACACCCACCACCCCCACCCACACCACCCCCTCAAACGTGGCAAGTAGAGGTGGCGTGGGTGGGGGCTGTGGAGGTGAGGCAGTGGGGGGCTAGGAGGTGAGGGGGTGGCATGGGTAGAGGTGGTGGGTGATGAGGGGCTGTGGTGATGGTGATGAAGAGGGAGAGAAAAATTGTTTATTATTATAGGTGAGACCCACATAAACATATCTTACGTGGCGATGACAAGACGTGTCGGGTGACAAACAAGGCCTTCACGTGGCGGCCACATAGGCATAGTAACGGTCAAACGTCATTGACCGTCCACCCGGGGTAGTTTTTAAACACATTGGTTACTTTGAGTCCAGATACCGGCCTGTTGTTAGTTCAGGGTGCTCAGTGCTCCTGGGTGGTTACTTAGAGGGCATATTAGGTCCATTTAAAATACACACGTGGCAAGCAGAGGTGACAAAGCAAGTGCTCGTGTGGCAGCCACATAGGCATAGTAACGGTAAAACGTTGTTGACCGTCCAACCGGGGTAGTTTTTAAACACCTTGGTTACTTGGAGTCCAGATACGGGCCTGTTGTTAGTTCAGGGTGCTCAGCGCTCCTTGGTGGTTACTTGGGGGGCAGATTAGGTCCATTACCCTTTAATAAATTGTGCACATGCTTATGTGGAAAACTTAATACAATTGATATGCAAGTTCTTGATATTTTCCTATTTGTTCAGTGTTGGATTATTATATGTATATGAATTCATGATTAACCTATGATTTGATTGAAAGGTGTTGTGTTTGATTATTCATCTTGTTCTTTGTGCGACTTCAAGTATTGCTAAGTTGATTGACTTGGAATGTGTGATATGAGTATGACAAATAAATGTGAAGAGTAGTTTAAATTAGGGCGAAGGGGCAAAACTAGCCACCGTAATTTTCCAAATGGACAACTTTGGCACCCGTAAATTGTATGGTGCAAAACCAGACCTTATAAAGCAAAATGGGACAATTTTAGTCACGCCGTTAAGTTGAAGCTAACAGACGTGAGTGTTGGCGTGGGGCCCACCTTCATTAACCTCTAGCTTCAACTTAACGGCGTGACTAAATTTGTCTCATTTTGATTTATAATTTCCGATTTTGCACCATACAATTTATGGGTGCCAAAGTTGTTCATTTAGAAAATTACGGTGACTAGTTTTGCCCCTTCGCCCTTTAAATTATGAGTGAATATAAACTTGGACAAAGGCTTTAATATGAAGTATGTAATATCCATGACAGGAATTAGGAACATGTGATTTCTTTTCTCTTGAGTAGGTTTGGTTTATAGAAAAGAGAAAGAGGAAGGTAATAACAAAAGTCTCTTAAAACAATAAGACGTGAAATAATGAAGTATCAAGCGATTAAATGAGTTTAATATCTTGCTTGCTTATTTTCATATTGGTTCTTGACTTAAATCATATGTACTGCATATAAGTATCTATTTTGAGCTTGCCTTATGAAGTGGAAAAACTAATTTAATCATGTATTTGAAAGTCTTGAAAATGGTGAGATTAGTAAGAAAGTTTTACAATGACTTAAGATGACATATTTTCTATTTGTTACAATGGCTACAGAATTATTGAAATGTGAATGATTGTGTGAAATTGGAAATGCAAATGCATGTAGGTGTTGATTTACTTCACTGTGATTTTAATAAATTGTTAGTGCTGATATGAGTTTCTTATGTCTACTTTGTGAATTTATAAAATGGCATGATGAATGACATGAAATGTTGAATTAAAGATATGAAGAAAGGGCTAACAATTAATATTTTGATTCATGATATTTGTTGGATGATGAAATTGATTGGTTGGTAATTGTTAAAAGAATCCTAAATTTGAACAATGGTCAGAATGATATTTAGAGGTGAAAACATTAACAAAAGGGGGCTGGGTAGTACAAGTTATAAGATATGAGAGCGACGTTGTTTAATACTAGTATAGTGTTTGAAAATGATTATTTATACCTATTATTACATGGTGTGATAATAGGAAATAATTCAAAGCACTGGGAAGAGAAGGTATAAAGATCCATAGACTATCCTAGTATCATGAATGTATAAACTAATAAGTCATTAGTATTTTACATATATAAAAAATGTAAGCAAAGAAACATAAACTAAACAGGTTGGCCTTACTGAGTTAAAACGGGTTGGTCATACTGGCTCGACACAAATTAAAATGGGTTGGTCATACTCGCTTGACCCAAATTAATGACCTTATGATGTTATAGAAGAAGAGTTACTTCTATCTGATTGCATAGTTATAAACTTAAAATAATGTTTGTTGAATTGTCATTTCAATTTACATAAATCACATCATTATGTCTCATTAGAAAAGTGAGTTTTAACTAACGAATTACTAGATAAGCAATGAAAATAATTCTTAGTTATCACAAAAGGACCAAAATATTGTATATTATGTTTGGTGCTCCTTCTATATTCTAGAGTACTGAAAATGTTCCTTTACCCCACAATTTAAAGGTCAAAATTTGACACATAACGGTCAAACTTAACTTATTTAACGTCGTTACTAAATAAGCCACGAAAATAATTCTTGGTTACCACAAATGGACCACAATATTGTGTATTATGTTAAGTGCACTTTGCTATATTCTAGAGTACTAAAAATGCACCTTAACCCAAAGATATATGAATGAAATAAATTGCTATTGAGATTCGTTGAATCTCACCCGTTTTTCAAAATGTTTTCAGAGATGCAGGGAGAAGGTTAAGTTGATAGCATGAAAGCTTGCTAGGTGTAACATACTGTTACTAATTCGCTAATTAACTAATAATATCTATTTTAATTCGTTAATCTCTTTACTAATTATGATAGAAAAAGAAATATCCATAATAGCAATATCTCTATCATAGTTAGAAAAAGAGTTTTCTAATCATTTTATATATTATCCATGATAGAAAAAAATTGCCTAATACAATACAATTACTATCATGGATAATTAACAGCTAACCATGTTAGAAAGGATTCACCTAACATGGTTAGAAAAGAAACAACCTAATATAAAATTATAATGCCCTGCCACTATGACCTATTAACTAATATTATCAATTATAATCATTATTAATTATCTAACTATGATAGAAAAGACTTTTCATATTATTACAACCCTATCATAGTTAGAAAAGTACTATACTTATATAACATTCCAACATCCCTGAATCTATTTCTCAATTTCATAAGAAAATATGCGGAAGCAGATGCAGACCTATACAAATTGGCAATATACAATTCAAAATAGTCTATATCACCTCAACTACCTAATTCCCTTTCATGAAGCTTGCGCCTGTGCATGAATACCTGCAAAAATGTCAGTAATCGTGGGATGAGACAATATGTCCCAGTAATCACCGCTTAACTCACTATAGCAGTGAGATGTGCGGTAGTGAGGGAGTCTAAAGGGTACCATAGTTTAAAATCAATAATATATATATATATATATATATATATATATATATATATATATATATACACACACGCCAAGTCTTCTTCCTCATATGCCACTCAAATCCCTCAGTCATTTCCAAATCAACTAAACTTCATCATCTCTACCTCCAATCCAACCACCCTACTACCACAACTCTCACACTCACCTACATATGCAACGTTGATTTAACCTATTTAGTCGCCTTCTAGGTCAATCAAAAATTCTAAACTCAACTACTAGGTAGTAGTGGTGAGCTAAGTCTTTTCACAATCTAGGTTAAATTCTAGCATATTCAAGGCCAATAGTCACGCAAATTAACAAGGAAAGTTGAGATTGATTTTATACTAAGACTTACAACTAAAATGCTCAAGAAAATTAAAGTGACCGAATGTAAAGAGTTAAGAAATGAGTTTAGGAACTACCTCCCTCTCCAAGTACTTAGTGCCTTAGGTTAATTAGGCTTCATAACCTTGTCACACTTAATTAAACTAGTTAAATACTTAAGACTTCTTTAATCAAAGAAATCTACAAGCATTTAACTAACTTAACTAAGCCTAAAGCTCTTTTAAGTCAAGAACATACCAAAAGCAACACTAAATGCTAAATCTAGCACTTAGGAAACAAATTCATTCCACATATACACAAGGTAACAAATCGCACACATGTACATACATGGAACTACAAAATATAAGCCTAGGTTTTCATGTTCCTAACACAAAAGAGAGGTTTTCAAGCTACAATTATGTAGAACACCTAAAATGAAGGTATTCTAACCTATACAAGCCTAGATCTAGGACATACATAGGCAAAAATGTAAAACTAGCTTGAAACCTAAAAGAGAAAAATTACAAAGTCATGAAGCCAAATTTGTGTACTTGAAGCACTTTTCCTTAGAGAGGAGAGGAGAAGAAGCTTAGCTAGACATGGAGATGTGGAAATGGAGGTGATTTGCGTGGAGAACCATGGAGGATGAAGGTTTGGCCGTGAGTTTGGTGAAGGAGATGGAAAGAAGAGAGAAAATGGAGAGAAAGAAGATGAAGATGGAGTGAAAGTGAAGGAATGTGACAAATGAATGGGTTTTTGGGTTAAATAGGTGGTTAGTTGGTTGATGAGTTGTCAAGTGGTGGTGGTGAGTTGTCAAAAAGATATTTTGATGGTTAATGGAGGGTGTTATGTGAAATGGTGTTTATGAAAGGGAAGGAAGGGTAGTTTTGGTATTTAGGTAAAAGGTGAGTTAATGTGGTCCTAATGTGGTCTAGGTGCATTGTCAAAGTTCTCTCCTTTTTCTCCAATTGATTGTGCTCCCAAAAATGCCCTTAATGAAGCCTTCAACTTTGAATTTGAAGTTGGAGCCAATTTTGAAATTTGAATTTTGGGCTCCAATCCTCTAGTGCTTGTCTTTCCTCCAAGTCCCTCCTTTGAGGTGCCAACTTGGTTTCATTTTCCCTCCAAAAATGCTCTTCCTTGCATTCCAAGCTTGTCCAAGGGTTGTGGGGCCCACGTGGGACCCCCCTACACATGAAGACACACAACTAGTCAAAAATGACCAAAATACCCTTGGTTACTTAAAATGCAAGTAATTAAGCTAATATTCTCTAAACTAATTCCAATAAGCATGCGCAATAAAATATCTCAATAATGATCAAATATAGCAAATAAACCACACTAATTAAGCTCAATTGCACATGCTTAGAGGGATAAATTTTGGTCCAATCAAATCCCCCACACTTAATCTTTGCACTCCGGGCAAAGTCATGTAAAAAGATTAACTCAATCATTAAGCATAGTGAAGGCACTTGGAATTGTCATAGCATACAAGTTGATCTTTTTGAACCTTTCCCTAAAACATAGCATGGGCCAAATCTAAGAATACAAAGTGAATGCAAGTTTAGCAAGCAACTAGAATCAAGGAGCAGTGCCAATTGAGTTTTTTCCTCACCGGATTTAAGTGTTTAACTCATTCACTCAAGTTAGGAAAAATGCCTAACTAGGGACTTGTGATCACTCTTTGGCTCAATGCACTTAACCATCACCATAGGCTTGTAATAGCTCTTAGTTCTCCACCCATTAGTATGCATGGCACAATCAAATCTAGGGGACTTTGGGGGTTGCATGGAAGGCTAATATGAATGATGAATGATGGATAGTAGTCAATGACCAATAATATAAACAAGTAGCTACCACATATACTTGCAATACAATAAATCCAATTCCCACAAAGCATGCTACACCTCACTTTTTTTCTCAAGCACTTTGTGCTTCTCTCATTTTTCTTTTCACTCTTACGCCTTTGGCATACTCAAGCACTTTGTGCTTTCATTTTTTTCTTTTAGGCCTTCGGCCTTATTATTTTTTTTTTCTTCTTTTCTCTTCTTTTTCTTGGCCTTTGGCCACTTTTCTTTCTGTTTTCTTTTTTACTCAAGTACCTCTCAGCCATATTTTTTTTTACTCATGTAACATGCTTTTCACAAGATACAACAATATAACACCAATATAAATGCAAGCATATGCTATAGTCACTTATTCACACATTGGTCAAGGTGATAGAGAAGAAAAGTGAATGGCCCAAAGGGGTTGAATCAAAGGATAATATTTGGTTGGCTTGTGTTTGGGTCAAGAGGGTTTAGAAATGAAATGCCCCTTTCCTCTTTAAATGTACCATGCATTGTGATCTTGAACAAGAACTAGGACAAGTTCTAGGAGGTCAAGTTGACTATTGGCCCACTCAATTCGGTTGGAGGCTTCTCACTTTTATGGCTTACTCTAATTAGTCACTTCCTCCCTAAGAAAAGTTAAATGGGAAACTTACACCCTCTTTATACCTTAAAAGTGCCCCAAGCAATGCCCTAAGTAGTCATTCCAAAAATTCTACTCACACACTAGAGGACAATTCCATTTACTTTCAAGAGCCATGATCAAGTTAAATTTTTCAAGAAAATCATGCCAAATAAGTCCAAAAATTAAGTGTGTGAACTTTGAATTAAAGCACTTTTAAGCACATAATACACCCCCCACACTTAAAGCATTCATTGTCCTCAATGGACCAAGAAAATCAAGTAGGAAGATGCATTTCCAAGGCAAGGTAGCAAGATAAAAGGCCGGGCAGTCCAAGCATACAAATGGCCAATGCATGTATTATTCACAAAACTACACTAAACACAACCTAACACAAATTTATAATTTTTTTTTTGGTTTTGCTAACAACCTAAAACAACATACTAAAACATAAACCTAAACAAAATCCTATTTTCTTCTAACAAATATCTTCCCCCACACTTAGAATAAGAGCAATGTAAAGCAAGTAAGGGAAGGAAAGAAACAACCTTTAGGGTGGCTTGAAGTTATCCTTGAAAAATAGGAATTTATGGCCATGAAGTTGGTGAAGTCGGCCAATTTGAAGCTTCTTCATTATGCTTTTACCAAAAGCATCGCATGAGGCTTGGAGCTTCCTAGTAAGTTCCCTTGCAGCCTTAATGAACTCCGAATATTCCTTGTGCATCCGAAAAGTGCCTACAACATGAAACAAACGTCCCTTGTGCAAGGGGTTGTAGGCAAACAAATATGGCATAGCAATGGTGGCTTCATGACAAAGAATAGGGAAATGGTTAGGGTTAGCATCAACAAAATCATGGAATGTATGCATAGGAAAATCATGAGACATGCTCTCAAGCTTAACACTTTCATCCAAATGATCAATCATGCAAACATTATCATGTACAAGAGAGCAAGAATCAAGAGTTGGCAATCGTGAAGTAACAAGATTATTTCCATGCATACGCAAAGTTCTAACATGTTGGCTTACCCAATCATCCATCAAGCCATCAATAAAGTTCAAGCCAAGCAAGGAATACCTCTCAAATGGATGGATGTTGCATGGCTTCATAAACATTGAATGTGAACAATTGATCATCCACTTTCATTGTCATGAAGCCCTCATTAAAGTGGAGAAGTATGCTGGCTTCAATTGGCTTCCCGGGTTGCTGTGAACTTCCACTAATTTGTGAGAGGCTAGCGCTCCCCTTTAAACCATCGTGAACAAGTAGAAGTTCATCAGAAGCACCTTGAGACTTAGGGTGCTTTTCATCATGCAATGCAACCCGACGCTCGGTCTCATCCATTGGAGCATCACAAAATACAACATCATCGCCAGCGGTTGTAACAAATTCGAGTGTTTCTTTGGATTCCATTGCAACAACCAAATGGCTAGAAACATCATCATCAGTGAAATCTAAAAATTCATGAGTTAATGCACATGTATGGTCCGACAAAGAGGGAGTAGGAACATGCTTGACATCATCTAAAAATATATGATCATGATAAGGGAAAGTATCAAGCTCAAGTGAATCAATAGGTATGTGCATGACATGAGTGAATGCATCATCAAGCAAAGAATTAGACATGATCAAAGAATCTTCAAGTAATGGTACATTAAACTCATGAAAGCATGCATTCTTGTTAGGTTTAAGATTCACTTTCTCTTTTCTCCCACTCTCGGATGTGGGTGACGGATGCGGAGTCTCAACTTCTACCAAAATGGGCATATCATGTACCCTAGGATCGGCCTCATGGATCAATAGGAGTGCATCAACCGTCTCTTTACTAAATGAATTGGCCAATGAATCAAGAGAGGCGTTCATTCTATCCATCGTATCTAACATGCCTTTCAACTTGGCTATGAACTCCTCATTCATACTAGAAGAAGAAGAAGCTTGAGAAGCTTCATATAGTATAGAGGAATGGGGTGGTGGTTCATAGGGTGGGTGATCTATAAGAAAGGATGGGTCATGAGGTGGAAATGAGGTATATGGTCCATCATAATTATGAGGGGGAAATGGAGGAAGTGGTTCATCATAAGAAGCGAAAGGTGGATATGTAGAATATGATGGGGGATACTCATAATCATGATGGTATGGTTGAGGTGGAGGTGAATGGTATGCATGAAATGATTGTGGATAGGAAGATGTGTGTGAATGTGGAGGACACCCTAAGAACTCATCCTCTTGACAAGGCATATATGAATGTGAAGGCATGTTGTGAGGCAATTCATAAGAATCATGATATGATGCATGATATGCATTAGGAGAAGATTGAGAATGCATGGAAGGATGTTGTGCAAAATCATGATACGTGGCATGCCAATCCATGTTTCCTTCCTATATGCACAAGATAAGTACAACTTTGGTACCAAAACAATCCATTTTCTTGATGAATGATGTGTGAAAATGAATGCAATGAATGAGTGCACAATGTAGGCAAAAATTGATCAAAGTGTGAGCACACTTCCAGCCAAGTCAGACACCTAAAATCCCTGCAAAACAAACCACCAAAACCAGCCAGCAAAAAAATACCAAACAGTCCAGCACAGTCCAGAAAAATTAAGTCTAAGAAGCACTAAAGTGAGTGCTTTCAATAGGCTTAGCAATGTAGCTCAAAACAAGCTTGCAAAAGTCCAAAGAGATGGACACAAGACCAGCCAATAGAAAGGCTCCAGAATAACCTCAAATAGGCTTAAGAATTCCCTGAAAAGTGTTCAACAGCCCTGCAAAACAAACGTGCAAAACAGTCCACAAGAACAAGGCAAACTCACACTTATCCGGTTAGAAAAGTAAGGCAACTAGAGCACCTTTTTCACAATAATTTCCAACCAAACTTTCCAGATCAACCAGGCAGATATCAAGTGCAAATAACCAGCTTTCAAACAAACCAAAAACTGCTCAAAACAGATAAGTAGAATGCAAACAGTTTTGGTTCAAAGTTGAGCAGGACAATGCACAATTACAGCACGTTTTTGACCTCTAAAAAATCGAATACTGCACCAAAAATTCAGCACAATATATCAATCAAACGCTTATTCAAAACTGGTTCCAATGAGCCAAAGATCATGCAAAACAGCGCACGATAAGATCAAACAGATAGGCTCCAAAGTCAGCAGGTCCGCAGGAAAATTCCAGAAAAACAGTGTAATTTCAAAAATTCACCACGGACAGTAGAAAACGAATTTAGAGACAAATAATATGTCAATAGAAAGCTCTAAACTTGTAGATTTTCCAGTTAAAACAGTTTAAAGAAATTCCGTGTGAGTCAGTACCAGTTTTCAAAACAAGTAAGCTGAAATTTCAGGATATTCAAGGCAATTTTCCAGCAAAAGCACACAACTTGTGACACAACTTTCCAGCAACTAAAAGGCTAACTAGAGCAGCCTATATACCTCCAAACAAGTCAAATATTCAGCAAAAAGTGATGCAAACACAAGATTTCAACAAATATCACAAAATGCACACTTTAGCCAATTTACCACAAGTAACAACAACAAATTAAAATGTGACTACTAAAGCCTAAAACTAGCAAGATTTCACCTAAATTGGCAACGGCGCCACTTGATTTAACCTATTTAGTCGCCTTCTAGGTCAATCAAAAATTCTAAACTCAACTACTAGGTAGTAGTGGTGAGCTAGGTCTTTTCACAATCTAGGTTAAATTCTAGCAAATTCAAGGCCAATAGTCACGCAAATTAACAAGGAAAGTTGAGATTGATTTTATACTAAGACTTACAACTAAAATGCTCAAGAAAATTAAAGTGACCGAATGTAAAGAGTTAAGAAATGAGTTTAGGAACTACCTCCCTCTCCAAGTACTTAGTGTCTTAGGTTAATTAGGCTTCATAACCTTGTCACACTTAATTAAACTAGTTAAATACTTAAGACTTCTTTAATCAAAGAAATCTACAAGCATTTAACTAACTTAACTAAGCCTAAAGCTCTTTTAAGTCAAGAACATACCAAAAGCAACACTAAATGCTAAATCTAGCACTTAGGAAACAAATTCATTCCACACATACACAAGGTAACAAATCGCACACATGTACATACATGGAACTACAAAATATAAGCCTAGGTTTTCATGTTCCTAACACAAAAGAGGGTTTTCAAGCTACAATTATGTAGAACACCTAAAATGAAGGTATTCTAACCTATACAAGCCTAGATCTAGGACATACATAGGCAAAAATGTAAAACTAGCTTGAAACCTAAAAGAGAAAAATTACAAAGTCATGAAGCCAAATTTGTGTACTTGAAGCACTTTTCCTTAGAGAGGAGAGGAGAAGAAGCTTAGCTAGACATGGAGATGTGGAAATGGAGGTGATTTGCGTGGAGAACCATGGAGGATGAAGGTTTGGCCGTGAGTTTGGTGAAGGAGATGGAAAGAAGAGAGAAAATGGAGAGAAAGAAGATGAAGATGGAGTGGAAGTGAAGGAATGTGACAAATGAATGGGTTTTTGGGTTAAATAGGTGGTTAGTTGGTTGATGAGTTGTCAAGTGGTGGTGGTGAGTTGTCAAAAAGATATTTTGATGGTTAATGGAGGGTGTTATGTGAAATGGTGTTTATGAAAGGGAAGGAAGGGTAGTTTTGGTATTTAGGTAAAAGGTGAGTGAATGTGGTCCTAATGTGGTCTAGGTGCATTGTCAAAGTTCTCTCCTTTTTCTCCAATTGATTGTGCTCCCAAAAATGCCCTTAATGAAGCCTTCAACTTTGAATTTGAAGTTGGAGCCAATTTTGAAATTTGAATTTTGGGCTCCAATCCTCTAGTGCTTGTCTTTCCTCCAAGTCCCTCCTTTGAGGTGCCAACTTGGTTTCATTTTCCCTCCAAAAATGCTCTTCCTTGCATTCCAAGCTTGTCCAAGGGTTGTGGGGCCCACGTGGGACCCCCCTACACATGAAGACACACAACTAGTCAAAAATGACCAAAATACCCTTGGTTACTTAAAATGCAAGTAATTAAGCTAATATTCTCTAAACTAATTCCAATAAGCATGCGCAATAAAATATCTCAATAATGATCAAATATAGCAAATAAACCACACTAATTAAGCTCAATTGCACATGCTTAGAGGGATAAATTTTGGACCAATCAAACGTGCCATCATGGAGGCATATCCAAGCATCTAATCTTCACTATATGATTTGACATTGTGCCCCTTTCTATAATGAGGGGGCAATTTCCCTCTCTGGCAATCAATTTCCCTCTCTGGCAATCCCCAGAGAGGGAACCCCAATTCTGTTTCCATTGCAGAACGGGAACGGTTGGGCTCTCCAATGCCAAACAATCGTAGGTCACTTTCTCTCAATAAGTCGACCTATGATCCCCGGTCTAATCAATCCAAAAAGGATCAGTACAAATAACTGTCGATTGGCCAATCGACAGTTATCATCGTGCGATGGTACGTATGTATATCAGTGTCATGAAAACCTCACAATATTCATTAATTTCAATCTCATTCACTATATTCAACTTCTTAACCACAATTCACTTCAATATCGCAATATCACTATCAGTGTCATGTATTCGAGCAATTCCCTACAATATCTTAACATTTCATCATATCAGATTTTCCAAAACATAACTCTCCCTTCTCTATCATCACCATCTCTCAAACCGCTACTCAAAAGCTATACCTATACACATTTTATGCCATTCTGGATCAATGGCCACCACCAGAACAGGATAATATATATATAATGTGTCAAAACCTTTTATATGAAAATAATCGTGTTTGAAAGACACCCGATAGCCTATTTTGTATGAAAAATAACTTTTCAAAGATAATATATATATATATAGAGGGGGAGAAAGGATTTTAAGAAAATCCCAACTAACGTCACCCTCATTGTTATAGCAAGGTTAAGTGTGATTACCTGTCGCCCTTTAGCATTATGCTGCAATTTCTCCAGTTTTCTTAGCCATGCCTCGCGAAACGTAAATATCTAGCACAATGTTTTTCCTATTATTACACAATGTAATAATAGTAAGTTAATTACCGTTCGATATAAATTAAATAACGTCTCTCGCGTATTTCATATTACTACCCAACCCTTTCTTCTTTTACAGTATCTTTAATAGTCACAGTCAGAATCATGAATCAAGGAATTCCACAAACAAGGCAATCAAAAGAAAACAAGTTCAACAAGCAATATACTCCATCCTTAACATGTTCTGTTTTAGTAAATTATGTGGATTCTCTCGTAAATTTATATAAATCAACACCAAGCCTCAATTAGATTCTCTTACAAACATACAAACCATTGTCAATATTTTACTTATAAAGTGTAACCACAACCTTCAACACCTTTTAATCCAAACATAGTTTATCATGTATTCGCATACATACAACAATCCAACATTGAATAAATAGGAAAATACTAAGAAACATAACAATCTATTAAGTTTTCCACATACGCGTGTACACAATTTATTACCATTACAAATTTATACTAGTAGCATCTCAAGAGCAGAAAAGTAACAGTTTTCCCAATAAATTAGTCCAGCATTTAGCATATAATGAACAAAAGACTTTAGCATGCACAAGCATTACAAGAAAATACCCCACTTATTTACATAACACATACTAGAACCAAACAGACACATTCTTTAGCATTTCATAAATCCAAATACACTCAGCAGAGTTAAAAAATAATTACCAAACTATCAGAGAAATAACTCTCATCCCTATTCAGCCAAGAACCAGAATATACAACATTTATACTTCAACAAAACTCAGAAAGTTTAAACAACAATTACATACTAACATTGGTAATGCTTAAGCCTTGACCATAGTATTCTTTCGTCGCAAAATTTGAAAGTATTTCAAACATCATTCATAGAATCTTAAAATAAATTTTAGCTTCACTTAATAAATTTTGTACCGATTTTATAAATGCCACACAGAACCTAAGACTCATACAAAACAAGAAAAGAAATAAAATCAATAGAGGTTCCAAGCCATCCAGAATTTCAATCTTGCAACAAGATATTTGCAATAGTCCTTTTCTTTCATCTAAAGCTCTTAATCACAATTTCATGCATTCAACAACCCTATGACCAATTCAGGCAGCAACCACAGGAAGAGAAAATTTTGTAAATCAACATGTAATTCTCCAACAACATTTATACACATGTTAGAACCCTTTTTAATCGATTTCCCAACTCAGCAGTCAAACCTATTTCGGATTCACTCTCGGACTCGTCCAAAAACACAATAAATCAGGTGTAGAAGGAAATAAAAATTTCACCTTTCTTATGATTTCAAACTTGCATGACAATGGCGGCCTCCGCCGCCCAGAAGCTCGCCGGAAATCGCCGATCTCGCCAGAAATGAAGAGGAACAGAGAAAGCTAGGTCGAGGATGAAGTTAGGAAGTGAGGAATCAACATAAAAAGAAGCATAACTTGGATAAATGTAATAAAGGTTGAGTCTTTACCATACTCCCACTGTTAACTGCCGTGGGTTCGCCGGAAAAAGAGAGAAACGTTGAAGGGAGACGAAGTTGGGAGGAAGAAATTGAAGGTGGAGGGGAAAAAGGGAGGCTACGCCGGTGCTAACATTGACCGCGACTTGCTCCGCCGGTCCCTGCAGCTCCGGCGACGAACGAAGAAGGGAAAGGAGGGAGGGTCGGCGGACGGGTCTTGAGGGGACGGAGGGGTTCGAATGAAGAAGGAGAAGGAAGGAGTTGAGTGTTTATATATATATGTGAAAATTACCGCTAAGTACCCTATCATTCATTCTGAATTATAGTTTTTGCCCAAAAGTTTGTATATATTACCATATCTTTTTCTTTTCATCCTAACATGATATAGATTCTAATTTACTTCGCATGAAAGTTTCTATCCCCAATTAATTCTTTTAACTATATTTATTTAATTTCCAAATTAACTAAAATTTAATATTCCTAAATTCCCCAAAATATCCTAAAATTCTCCTTAAAACTTTAGATTTTCTAAACGACACCAATTACTTTCATATTATTCTTAATTTAAAAAGTTGGGATGTTACACTAGGCCCTTGAATGCTAGAAATATATAAATTGTTGTAATTTGATTTCTGTAACATACTGTTACTAATTCCCTAATTAAACTAAAATATCCATTTTAATTCATTAATCTCTTTACTAACTATGATAGAAAAAGGAATTTCCATATTAACTATATCTCTTTACTAACTTGGTTATCAGTATTTGGTATACGATAACCCTGGACTGTGCTGCATTGCATATAGATTGGCAATATACATATGATAGCTTCCCTTCCTTATGTGCATGAATATCTATCCTTTTGAGAGGAATATCACTCATCCTGTGGTGGGGAGAGAGTGATAAGAGCATTTGAATAGGTAGTGAGGAGAGATTGAAATGAATATAAAAAGTATAACGAAATAAATAAAGATATTGATAAGAATTTAGTAAAGAATAGCGAACTAAGGATGTTTCTCTGGGGTCTCGAGTATAGTTATGTGTCGGCCATAATCATAGTTGAGGCATCATGGCAAACCTTATTATTGGGTTAAGGGATTAAGGAAATTGGAAAAAAACAGTTAATAAATAATGCGAAGTGAAATAAGAATGGATGACCTTGCTTTTTATTTGTTTAGTTCATTTGTTAACTTTTTGTTATGTTTGATGGTTTTTAAATGAAATCCTATTAAAAAAAATTCTTCCTGTTGTTATTATTTGTGTTTATGTAAGTCTCCATATTGATTGTATTATTTGCTTTGTCCTGTTGATCTCTGATTAATTTGATTACTGCTGATTAAATTGTTTTATCTAATTCTTATAACAAATACATTGTTTATTTTAAAATTATTCTCTATTAGTATTTTGATTGTCCACCAAGTAGTAATGGTTGGTGGTTACATCATCATGGGTAGTAAGAGGTTGTTGCCCATTTATATTAAGTGGCTGGAGGTTTCCTCACTATATTTAGTGACTGGAAGCAGCCCCCTTAATAATAGATGTTGGTAGCCCTCACTACTTCATGAGTTAATGTTTCCCCACCATTACTAAACAGATGTACGGTAAGTTGTTATTTGAAGGTAATTTTTGTTTCAAAGTTTGATTTTACAGCTGGACAAAAATCTCTATAGAATGTCAAGTGATTGTTGTTTACGTGTATTTGATGATGGTGATTAATAAGCTAAGTTACATAATTTGTTAAACATGTTATTGTAATGTTAGCTTTTATTGAAGAATGATTAATAGTCTTTTGTTGGGCTTCGTTAGTAAATTAAATAAGTTTGGTTGATGGTAGCCTATGAATGGTACTGATTTCTAGTAATTATGTTAGTTGAATTGTGAGATATGACTTTTGGACTAGTGCTGTTGTTTTAGAAATGGATTGAAATATCTATTGTTCATTATACATGCTTGAGTTGGTGGAAGCATGAACTTTGGTGTATTTGAACTTTCAACTCTATAAAATGGTGTTGTTCCCTCTTTCTTTATACATTGAATTAGTGATCTAATGAATTCTAATTTTAGGCAGGAACTTTAAACTAAATTAGTAAATATATGTATGTGAGCTTATCTTGGTTTGCTAGGCTATATATATGTGTGATTATTGTGAATCTCCTTTGTTTCCTTTGCTTAAGCGGACTTTGGTGCTTAAAGAAAGGAGAAAATCAATTTGTAACCTTAGTTATTTATCTCATGCTCTGTTGATTTTGAATCATATATATTTGAATTATTGTTGATGTGTGTTAGTTGTGGATGTGTAATTAAATGAAGTTGGTGAACGAATTAGGATTGATTTTGTTAAATTGGATTCTTTAGTATAAAATATATATTAAGAAACTCATAATTAGAAAAATCATGTTGCAATGAAGAGATATGTTTAAAGTAATAAGATAGAATTTTGAAATGTGAATGGGGAAAATCAAGTGCTCAATTGTTTTTGTTTTAAATACATCACGTGTTTTAGTTCCAAAATACTAGTGTTATTGTTTCCAGGAAAGCTTCCATGATCTGCATACGAAATGAAATTGTGTTGCATATTATTTCCCTAAAAGTTCTTATTCTATTAGCCTCACACAAAGTTAATCAAGTTAGCACCATTGCTGGTTTTTGGACTTTTATGACTTCATATTGCTGATTGTCTTGCTTGTCTAAGTTGTTGGTGCTGATTTTTGCAATTCTGGCTTGTAAATCAGCTTGCTTATATTTTCATATTAGATTTACATCAGTTTGAGAGTGAATTTGGTTTGAATGTCATGTTAATGGTTGATGAGTTACCCATGTATTGCAGATCGTCATTGATTGATCTGATTATGAGAATTACTTGCTCTCATTTTTCTATGACTTGAGCAATTTTAAATTTATGTTTGAATCATGTCTAATCTGAAAATTTTAAGTCACTTTTGGGATTAAATTACAATCTGATTTATGTAATTTTGTTATGATGGTGGTCTGTTTGGAGATGTGATTGATGTAGATAAACTATGTATGTTCTGAAATGTGTGGTTGTCACCCAAGAGGGGGGGTGAATTGGGTGGTGGAATAAAACTTAAGATGCTCTTTAAAACATGACTTCTTGTGCTTGATGAAAATGACGATGAATCATGCTATGCACAAATAAGTATATGATGGTGTGGTGCTGGAAATAAGAAGATTAAAGACAGAATAAGCACACACAGATTTATCCTGGTTCGGTCACTTCCTGACCTACATCCAGTCCCCAGGCTTCACCTGAGATTTTCAATCCACTAAACTTCTTGTTTAATCCAGGCACAAGAGAGCTCTTACACCTTAGGTTTTACGAACACGGGTTCACCTAACAACCCACAGGTTTTGAAACGGGCTTACCTGCAAACCTTGGAGATTTAGAAAACCTCTAAATACTCCCCCTTACTCTTGTAAGGTTACAACACTGTTCTTCAAACACCAAGCTTTAGAACAACCTCTATCAATTAGAGGATTTGATAATATGTTCACTCTATGAACTGATTGTGATAAACACTTAAGTACAATGAATGCTCTCAATAAGTGTAGAGACTTAAATACAAAGAGTACAAGATGAGAGTACAATAAGAATAACTCTCAAGGTATTAAGTGCTCTCTTGAACTTTCAAGGCTTTCTGAATATTCTCTGGGTATTAGGCTTAAATGCTCTCAATGACTGTAATATATTCTTCGTGTGTTGTTCTTAGTGAGAGTGTTCTTCATAAATGATGAAGTTGTTCCTTTTATACTAGCCTCTAATACACCAGTTGCTTGAGGGAAAAAGGACCGTTTGAATATTTCCGTGAACCCCTTGTTACCGTTGTTCTCATTAATGCTCAGCAGGTTGACTTGCTTTAGCTCTGAAAAGTAGCTCTGACAATACTGTTCTGACAAAAGCAATTCTGACATCTGAGCACTTGTACGGACTCTGACTCTTGCACTTGCTATCGGATGGATTTTGGCTATTGGAAGTAAGTGCTTTGATTCTGCAAGTGTTAGTCCAAGTTTGTGCAATGCAAAGAGTGTCCACTATCAGATGCTCTTTTGCTATCGGAAGTGAGAGCTAAGTTCTGCACACAAATGTTAGTCCAACAGAGTAATATAATCAAGTGCAATCAGAAGCATTTTTGCTATGGGAAGCTTTCCTACTTAGACTAGGATTAGACTTAGTGTTAACTTCGCTAATACTCGGTGATGTGCTTACCCGCTTCCGGAAGTCTAACTGGAAACTTAGAGGTTCTTTGCTATGGGAAGTTTTCCACTTAGACTAGTTAACTAGGATCAGACTTAGTTGTTCAATTGACTTCCGCTATCGGATGTATCCGCAAGCGATAGTAACGTTGTTATTGTTCTAAGTCATCCGGTTGTGATTTTACATCCGATTGAGTTCTAACTTAGGATTTTTAACTTCATCTAATTCTTCCTAATTCTTCCTAAGTGTTCATTATGATCTCTCATATTTTAGTCTTTATCAAAACTTAAGATTCTAACATGTTCTTTCCTCTCGCATTTGTGCTCAATTTGGCTTATAAGGAGGCATGTGTTAGAATCTTAAGTTTTGATGAAGACAAGGATATGAAAGAACAAGCTAAAAACTTAGAGAGAATTAGGTTAATATAGAACCCCAAGTAAGAGTACAACCGGATGTGGACTTACTTCCGGATGGACTAGGACTAGCGCTCGAGGATGAACATCTCATCCCCCAGCGGCAGCAAGTATTTCACTAAGTCATAACTCAGTCTAAGAACATTAGTTGTATAAAATCCTTGAGACTAAGTTAGGAAGCTTCCAGATGTGGATTTGCTTTCGATTGCTTAGTGACTAGCGCTGGCTGTTGGTTTGAACAACACTGAGCGTCAGTGAGTATAATATGATCATAACCCAACGTCCAGTGGAAGTGCTTCCGGATGTGGAATTGCTTCCGGATGTAAGAGAGCTCCCCTAGACTAAGTGAACTCCCACTGCATGTGAGTATGTGCTATTATTGTTAAGACTAAAGTTCAAAATGCAGTACACTGAGTGATGTTGCTTCTGGATGTGGACCTGCTTCTGCAAGCAATCAGAATGTCAGAATGTTTAGAGCAGTGCAATGTCAGAGTGCTTTTTGGCAGAGCAGAGTTGACAGAACTACTTTTCAGAGATAAAGCAAAGTCAACCCTGCTAAGCATTAATGAAGCAATTAATGGGCAAACGGTAACATGGGATAAACGGCCATATTCAAACGGCTAACCCACCTACCAAGAGTGAGAATACTTGAAGACTATATAAGCAAGCTCATCTTCATTTATGAAGATAGTAACTAGGATCAGACTTAGTTGTTCAATTGACTTCCGCTATCGGATGTATCCGCAAGCGATAGTAACGTTGTTATTGTTCTAAGTCATCCGGTTGTGATTTTACATCCGATTGAGTTCTAATTTAGGATTTTTAACTTCATCTAATTCTTCCTAATTCTTCCTAAGTGTTCATTATGATCTTTCATATTTTAGTCTTCATCAAAACTTAAGATTCTAACATTCTCCCCCTTTTTGATGATGACAAACCTATAGCTAACTATGAAAGCATAATTAAGATCATAATCGTCTATCACATGTATTCATATAAGTGAACTTCATTGATTAAACAAAACAAATACAAGTATGATAGATAATCAAAACATTACAAACATGAATACAGCAAAATGATTAGTACAGTGAAAATAATACAAGTATGATTGACAGAATGATGAGTATGATATGCAATGCATGAGGGGTTTGGTTCTAAGTCTATGGATTCTCTCTTCTGATTTGTTCATTCCCCTCCTCACATTTCTTCCATAGCTCTCTTAGTTCTGCTTCCTGTGCCTCTTTGATTTTGGCCAAATCCTCTAGATGTTCTCTCTCAGCCCTTTCCCCTTCTTGCCTTGCGAGCTCAAGAGATTCCTGAATAGCCCTTCTCATGTCCTCATCTTCGTCCATTCCAACTGACTGCTCTTGTCTTGAGGCATCACCAGGGATGGTTTCAGAGGGAAGAAGATGGAGATTTCTGACTTTGAACGCCCAAGGGTCTTGAGACATATCTACCTTTCCTTTTCCAACCCGAGAGTTTGCTCTCATTGCATCCAACATTTGAGTTTGGGAGAAGGTAAGATTGGTAGTCCCAAAATACTCGAACTCCTCTTAAGTCATCTCTTCGACCTCAACCTTGACTTCAACTTCATCTAGTATGGCTTCAGCGGCCTTTTGAGCTTGCTCAAATAGTGATGGAGTCTTAGATGACTGAGAAGATGATCCTGCTTGTTCTTCCTCCTGATGAGGCTCAGACTCATCCTCACTCACATTTTGTACAGAGGCTCTGGGAGGAGGAGGAACCCTTTTCCTAGCTGTTCTCTTGATTCTTCCTCGAATGAAGGTAGAGCCAGGAGATGGATCTGATGGGCTTGAGGCAGCAGTAGGAGCACATGGATTAGGGACAGGCGTAACAATGACAATCCGAGGATGCTTTGTGCGCTTTAATCCATACTTCTGACTGCGATGCGCTAGATAATCATCGGTGGAAGCAAACTCAGGTGGCAATGCAGAAGACTGGGACCTAAGGGGAACGTCCTTAGGCTCAGAGGGTTGATTAGCCAACACAATTTGCATATTGGCTTGTTGACTTGAGGATGCTGCTGCTGCTTGTTGGCGCATGAATTGGACAGCCTCATGTCTGATGAAGTCTTCAGCAAGGCGAGCTTGTTCCATATTCATTGTCCTTCTGATTGCAGCCTCAATGTCCATGTCCAACCATAGTGAGGGTTGTCTCAGTGTATCTCTCCCCCTTTTGGCATCATCAAAAAGAGCAAGTGCCAGGGAGGTGCTTGGAGAGGAAATAGATGGAGGTGGTTCTGGGCCAAATCTTGGAGGAGGAGGTGGAGGTGGAGAGTCATGGTCATCGTCAGATGGGTGGTCTGAAGATGAATGGCTGGAGGATGGGGAGGAGTGGTGAGATTGGTTGTGTGGAGGTGATTGATGAGGTTGGTCTTGGTTGTGGGGAGGTGATTGATGGGTATCTTGTCGTGGGGAATCATTGTGGTCTGGAGAATCTTGTAGTGGTGGATCTTAGTGTGGGGGATCTTGGTGGTCTGGGCGGTTATGGGCTTGGTGGTGTGGGGGGTTTTGGTTGGCCAGCAGCAAGTCTACTTTTGCTTTAACCGTATCAAGATGTGCTTGGACCTTCTTGATCCTGTGGTGTACCTTGTGGAAACTTCGTCCAACTTGTTCTTGGAACGAAGCCTGAAACTCAGCAGAGAGTCTGAAGATTATTTGATCTGCTAGAGCTTTCAGGGTAGCAGTGTTTATACCAGTAGCAGCACTTGGACCAGCAGCAGTACTTGGACCAGGTGATTAGACCTAATTTTATATGTTCAAGCATGTGCAGTTGAGCTTAATTAGTGTGATTTAATTGATATATTTGATCATTATTGGCATATTTTATTGTGCATGCTTATTGGAATTTATTGGAGAATATTAGCCTTATTACTTTCATTTTAAGAAACCAAGGGTATTTTGGTCATTTTTGACTATGTGATGTATTTTTCATGTAGGGGGTCCCACGTGGGCCCCACACACCCTTGTGAGTGCTTATGTGGCAAGGAGGAGGCTAGGTGACAAAGGCAAAGACATAAGACAAAAGTTACCCCTTTTGTCAAAAACAAGGGATTTGCACATTTCCAAAAGGGGTAATATGGAGCCAAAAATTCAAATTCAAAGTTGAAGGCCTCATTAAGGGCAAGATTGGAAGCACAATTGAAAGGAGAAAAAGGAGGAAGCTTGGAAGGATGCATCTAGTCAACATGGAGACCACATTCACCCACCATTTGCCCTAATACCTAAACTACCATTTAAGTCAAAAATATCTTTTTGACAACTCATTCACACCATTTGACAACTCATCATCTAACTAACCCACCTCACTAATTAAACCTCACTTCCATTTAACCCAAAAACCCATTCATTTTGACATTCACCAACTTTACTTTCTCTCACTTCATCTCATTTTCTCTCAACTTTCTCTCCTCTCCTTCACCATCTTCACGAAATTCCAGCATCTCCATGGCCATAACTCCACGCAAATCCTTCATTTCTTCCATCTCCATGCTTGGCTAAGCATCCTTCTCCTTCCTTCAAGTCAAGATTTGTGCTAGAGAGCTTCAATTCGGCCTTGTGTGAGAATCTCCATTTCTAGGTTTTCAAGTTTGTAATCATCTTAGTTCTTTCTTGTCTAAGCTTTTTAGGTATGTTAGGACTAGATTTTTATGTGGAGATTTCCATGTAAACTTCATTTATCCTTCAAACTTGTAAACCTAACTTCTAGTTCTTGAACTTCATGTGTGATAGGTTTAATTTTGTTGTAGCTCCATGAGAACAATCATATGTGTTTACATTTTAATTGTTTCTTGAAGTGAATTTTAGGGTTAAGGTGCATTTTTAGTACTGTAGAATATAGCAAAGTGCACCTAACATAATACACAATATTGTGGTCTATTTGTGGTAACCAAGAATTATTTTCGTGGCTTATTTAGTAACGACGTTAAATAAGTTAAGTTTGACCGTTATGGTTCAAATTTTGACCGTTAAATTGTGGGTAAAGGAGCATTTTCAGTACTCTAGAATATAGAAGGAGCACCAAACATAATATACAATATTTAAACACCATAAACAACTAAGTCACAATTTATTCAAAGTGTCAAATAATTAAGGGCAAAGGTGCAATAATATGACTAAATTTTACCCTAAGTTGCATTTCTATGACTAAAGTTTCGCAAGGAACAAAAATACCACCAAACTTGGGATCGAGGTGCAAAACTATGATTTCCGTCAACTATGACGGTGTTGATCGTTAGTCTTCGACTTGTAGGATGCTAAGTGTGCAATAATGACCATGTGACATGCTGAATACACTCTTTATTGGTGTTATGTGGAATAAGGGGTAAATGTATTTAAAGTAAATGTACTTTGAGTGCAAATATGGGTCTGTTGTTAGAATAAAATAATCATATTTTTTGCATTATTTTAAATACATTTACCCCTTATTCCACATAACACCAATAAAGAGTCTATTCAGCATGTCACATGGTCATTATTGTACACTCAGCATCCTACAAGTCGAAGACTAACGGTCAATACCGTCATAGTTGACAAAAATCATAGTTTTGCACCTCGATCCCAAGTTTAGTGGTATTTTTGCTCCTTGCGAAACTTTAGTCATAGAAATGCAACTTAGGGTAAAGTTTAGTCATATTTTTGCACCTTTGCCCAATAATTAAACACTACAAAGTTATAAAGATCCATAGACTATCCTAGTATCATGCATGTATAAACTAATAAGTCATTAGTATTTTACATGGGCGAAGGGGCAAAAATAGCCACCGTAATTTGGCAAATGGACAACTTTGGCACCCGTAATTTCGATGGTGCAAAACCGGACATTATAAATCAAAATGGGACAAATCTAGCCACGCCGTTAAGTTGAAGCTAACAGAAGTGTGTTTTGGCGTGGGGCCCACATTCATTAACCTACGTGGCATGACAATCAGCAATTGAAGTGAATCCACGTTGGCAAGCCCTGCCACATCACTAAATCCCTAATTTGCACGAAAAAAGCTATATGAAATAAAAAACAAAGAAGGAAGCACAAGTATTTTGCAGAAGGATCCATCTTCTTCTTCTTCTTCTTCACCACCTTCTCTGCAAGCAAACCAGCGAGAAAGAGAGAGAGAAGATGAAACCCTAACAACAAAAATGGTGGGCCCCAAAAGGCATTTCCTTCCTCTGATTCTAATCTCTCTCACCGCCTTCTTCTTCTTCTACTCCTACTTCTTCTACCCCAAAAGCCAAATTACGGTGGCTATTTTTGCCCCTTCGCCCTATTTTACATATATAAAAAATGTAAGCAAAGAATCATAAACTAAACAGGTTGGCCTTACTGAGTTAAAACGGGTTGGTCATACTGGCTCGACACAAATTAAAACGGGTTGGTCATACTGGCTTGACCCAAATTAATGACCTTATGTTGTAATAGAAGAAGAGTTACTTCTAACTGATTACATAGTCATAAACTTAAAATAATGTTCGTTAAATTGTCATTTCAATATACATATATTACATCATTATGTCAAATTAGATTTTATTTTACAAAAGTGAGTTTTAGCTAACGAATTACTAGATAAGCAATGAAAATAATTCTTAGTTATCACAAAAGGGCCAAAATATTGTATATTATGTTTGGTGCTCCTTCTATATTCTAGAGTACTGAAAATGCTCCTTTACCCACAATTTAATGGTCAAAATTTGACACATAACGGTCAAACTTAACTTATTTAACGTCGTTACTAAATAAGCCACGAAAATAATTCTTGGTTACCACAAATGGACTACAATATTTTGTATTATGTTAGGTGCACTTTGCTATATTCTACAGTACTAAAAATGCACCTTAACCCTTGAAACTATCACAATCAGCACAACACAATTAACAATTCAAACTCCAAATAATATATTGGGAGATTTGGATTGCAGAAGCAAAAATAATAGAAAAAAATCAATTTACAACCTTGATGTGGGTGAATGAAAACCCTTCCCCATAAAATTACCAACGAATTAAACAGAAGCATGAAAGTGTAACATGAAAGAAAACTCATAATCAAATTAAAACAAAGCTAAAGAACAAAAATAACATGGGCAATAACAAGTTGAAACAGAACCCAGTCACCCAGTCAATAACAAGCTGAAACTTCTATCATCAAACCTATCATAGCTTTTAATATTCACTTCGTTCAACAAATAACAGGGTAGCAAAGCCAAGACAGAGCAAAATCGAACACTAAACCAAAGGAGGGCAGAAAGCATGGAGTTGTTAGGGTTTTCATTTTAAACATGCGAAATCACAATAAAAAAGATGAGAAGATGAGGAATCATACACACGCTGCCGTTTGCACAAGTTTTGAAGCACTTCACCCTAAGGAATGGGGATTTCTATTTTAGGAATGGCGGAGGAATGAGGATTTCGAAGAAGCAGTGATTTTCATTTTAGGAATGGCGAAGGAATGGGGAATAAGCGGTGATGGTCGGAGACGGTGATGGACAGCCGGCGACGACGGTGATGGTCGGAGACGGTGATGGACAGTGACGGCGAAGGAATGAGGAACTTGAGAATGAGAAAGAGAATTGAGAGTGGGTGATTAGGGTTCCGTGTTTTTTAACATTGATTAGGGTTTCATTTTAGAACTTGAGAATGAGGAATGCTGCTACATACTCTGTGAGCGCGCTATAGAGTGATCAGATATAGGGAGGGAACTCATAAGACAAAGGCGCGGGAAATTTATAAAAAAAATCCTTTACAAGGGCTTTAAGCGCATGGATAATATTAATTTTAAATAAAACAATAACACATCATAGAACTTAGACTAAATTTTTGTTCTATATATGTGTATATATATATATATATAGTTCACATCAAAATAATATTAACATCTCACATTTGTGACATTGTTTCTGTTGAATATTATTTTAAATCATAGCGTTTAGATTGAATAATCTGATTAATCAGGGAAATCAAGCACTGAGTTATATAATGTTTTAAAAATTAATTATCTAAGAATTATCAAGTTTTTCACATTTTATAAATTGAATCAACTTTCTTCTTCAATATTATTTATATTGTATAATTCAAGCACTTTAACAAGATTTCAGAATAATTTTGCCTCTACATGCGCTTTAAGCGCATGTAGAGGGTGTTAGTAGAGCCTCTACATGCGCTTAAAGCGCATGTACAGGCTCTTTCTCAAATAAAAAGCCTCTACATGCACTTTAAGCGCATGTAGAGGGTGTTAAAGCATTATCATAACAACAAAAAGTTGTAATGGAGCTTTGAAACACTAAGCTGACGTGCAGGAACACCTTATGAGCTTTGAGGAGGATCACTTATGCATGTTTTAATGTTTTGCCATTCAGTAGAGCCTCTACATGCGCTTAAAGCGCATGTAAAGGCTCTTTCTCAAATAAAAAGCCTCTACATGCGCTTTAAGCGCATGTAGAGGGTGTTAAAGCATTATCATAACAACAAAAAGTTGTAATGGAGCTTTGAAACACTAAGTTGACGTGCAGGATCACCTTATGACTAAATTGGAGGATCTCTTATGCATGTTTTAATGTTTTGCCCTTCAGTAGAGCCTCTACATGCGCTTAAAGCGCATGTAAAGGCTCTTTGTCAAATAAAAAGCCTCTACATGCGCTTTAAGCGCATGTAGAGGGAGTTTAAGCATTATCATAACAACAAAAAGTTGTAATGGAGCTTTGAAACACTAAGTTGACGTGCAGGATCACCTTATGAGCTCTGAGGAGGATCTCTTATGCATGTTTTAATGTTTTTCCCTTCAATAGAGGCTCTACATGCGCTTAAAGCGCATGTAGACGTTGCCTTCTACATGCGCTTTAAGCGCATGTAGAGGAGGAGATATCTACATGCTCTTAAAGCGCATGTAGAGCCTCTTTGTACATGCGTTTTTTGCTCTGCATATATGAGCGCATGTAAAACTGTGCTGGTATAGGCTTAATTTGTAATAGTGACCTTTAGGCAAATATGAAATATAAAATCTAGTTTAATTGGTTCATCATCAACAAAACACCATAATCCAAAGCTCAAACACTCTCTTAGTTAATTTCTAAACCCAAAAATCTTAAAAACCCATTCGGATTCCTCTCGTAGACCTCGGCCAAAATGAAAAACGAGTATAGAAATGAAATAAATGAAGTTACTTGAACTCATTTTTGGTCCTCAATAACTCGCCGGAGTTCGTTGTCGCCGGAAACCGCCTAGCCTGCCAGAGAACGAAGGAAAACGAACTGGAGAAGTGAAGAACAGTGAGGAAACAACATTAAAGGGACATAGCTCAAGAGCACAAGAAGGTCGAAGCTTTACCGTTTATTTTCGCCGTTGTCAGCCACTGTGGTCGCCGGAAAAGAAAGGAGAACGGAGGAGAAAACACGAAAGCTTGTGAGACAGAAATAGGGCTCGGTTGGGGGAGGAAGAACGCGAATAGAGACTGTGAGGGAGAGGCCGCGCTGGTGGTGGCTTGCTCCGCCGTCCCTCGCCGCCGCCGGCGACGGAAACTAAGAAGAAGAGAGAGAGAGAGAGCGATCGAAAAAAATTAAAGAGGGGAGGAGGTTGTCGGCTAGGGTTCAATTATTGGAGGGAGGAGGAAGAAGGAAGTATTTATATATATATATTAGGGAAAATTATGTAACATTTTGTTACTAATTACTTAATTAACCAATGATATCCATTTTAGATCTAATAACCTCTTTACTAACTATGATAGAAAAAGGATTTCCATAATATCAATGTCCTATCATAGTTAGGAAAGGAATTTCCTAATGATTAAATACTATCCATGATAGAAAAGAATTTCCTGATACAATTCACTACCACAGATTACCCCATTTACATGCGCTTATTTTGGCCTCTACATGCGCTTTATAAGCGCATGTAGAGGGGGGCGCTGGTAAAGGCTCTACATGCGCTTTTAAAAAGCGCATGTAGAGGGGGGCTCTACATGCGCTTAAAGCGCATGTACAGATATATATATATTTTTTTATATATATTCTTTTGTACATTTGCCACCTTTATACACGTATTCTGCCACTTCTATTTTTAACCAAAATTACCAGAAACATTTACATTTACACATAACCAATAAGTCAGCAGAACTTGTTTTCACTTATATATATATATATGCACTACTACCTCATAACCAAAAAACTATTATGCACGACCATTGCACTAAAAGAAGATCTAACTCATCACCAAAATATTTGTCAGACCACTTGCACCAAAGAATCAAAAAGATATGAACCTACATGAAAGAATAGTATATAATATCAAAGATGAACTAAGTACACAAGCCACAATTGATCAAAAGTCAAAACGAAAATTCCTTCAAGGATGTCCATAATATAAAACTACCAATTCCTAAGTAAGACTACATGCAGCAAAAGATCATATGTACCTAAACGCCACAAATGAAGATGATCTCAAGTAAAGCACCAAAAGGGATATCATCAACCTACATGAAAAAATAGCATTAATATCATAGAATAAACAAGCATGTTATTCATAACAAAATTTCATCAAGACAAATCCACAATTTTTATTCAAGTAATATATGAAGATACTTTACTAAAACCTAATAAGTAGCAGGTGGCTGATTAAGAACAACAGGTTCAACAATGGGGTAGACAAATTTGCTCCATTCTTCAATAACTTCTCCAACTTGTGCCTTGGAGAGGCTGTCGAAACGACAGTCTTCATAATACTGGGTGGATAGAAACATGTCAGTAGCAATTAAATTTAAGTGAGTTAAAAGTAATCCACACATACAAGCAAATATGTGAACAAATTAAAAGAGTTTTAAATTAATGGAAAATTTCAGGATTTACCTTTTCTGGGACCTCCAGTTGATCATGAGTGACAATATCTTTCATAAATTTCATAACATAATACCCACAATCATTATCATTCGGTTGGAATGGACACTACAACAAAAAAACCACAAATGTGTTAAAAGACTTGTATATGATTACAGTCCATAATTCAAATCATTGTTTTAGCATGGATAATTAACCTGAATTTCGAGCCAGTCATATGCTTTGGAGTATTTCATTAGACCTACAAGAAGTGATCACACTAAAGTCGAGACAAATAAAATTAGTAAGAGTGACATTTATAAATGAGTTAACATAATTTAGTAAGGTTAAATCATTACCCATTGATAAACCTTATATACGAAGGTCTATTTTCAGGTTTACCTGACCTAATAGGATCCAGATAGTACACCACAGGCTTTGGTGCAACGGGATTGAATGCAAGGAGAACCCAATGATTCCTAAAATGTGATTAACAGTTATATACATGTAAAATTTGAAAAAAAAAATTTAATGACGAGTAAGAACTTACGATACATTCACTGGGGCTAGAAACAATGTTTTATCTGAAGAAGAGCTTCCCAGACGTGCTTTCACGCACCTTCATCCCAATAGCTAGCTGTTTCAGTCAGCATTGAGGTTGTATTTGGATCTATGAATGCGAAATTGGCATTGTCCCCTGGCACAATTATTTCATCATGCAAATACCTATACAAAAAACATATCAACACATACAATTATTGTAATTTAAATACTAAATGACAATGTAAGAAACCACAATAACATAAAAATAAATTCAACATTACATACTTGATCCATATGTTGATAGCTGACGCACTAATCCATTCCTGATTAACCACATCCATAATTACTTCACTACCAAGGAGCTCAGTGACACTCTTGTAATAAATTGTCCTTGTTAATTTAACTTCGATTTGTTGTAAATCAGGTAATTGGTTTGTCAAGTTTTTTAGTTTAACACGGAATGATTCAGAGGGATGTGGTTGGGTGACACGAGTAAGAGTTGGCTGATGAAGATGTTAATTATAGGAACATTCATTTATATCATTAATGAAGATGTTAACGTACCATTTCATGCTGTAAATCAGCATACTTATTTCTACCACGCATATACGGGTATAGGTTGCTTCCTGCTGACTGGCTATTCTTTTCGCTAACGGCACGAAACTCCTCTGAGCATCGTATCTTAACGAACTCATCCCATTGCTGCTGCGTAATCACATCATAGAAATCTACTGGACACTTGGGATCAATATCACCATCAACATTGCGCACAAAGTATATGCCTAGATGGGATCGCCACTATCGGGCCATTGACACTGCTTTCTTCAGCACATAACCTTTGGCCTCCTCACAGTCCGATAAGTCAAAGGCAGTCTGTAACAAATGAAGTATAAACTTGTAATCATAATAACTCATCCAAATAAAGATTGTATTAAACATAATTGCATTGAAAGTTGCTTACCAAAATTTCTCTCCAAATAGCTTTTGTTATGTCCGGGGACAAATATCTCCAATCTTTTAATGTGATTGGGACGGTGTTCCGAACAATCACTCCAATATAGGCGATCAATAACTTACTTTCTCTGCCAATTGGTTGATTCTCCTCATTCCATCTTACTTTGATCTTAATCCCCTTATGTCTTAGTGAAATAACTTCTTTCATCACCGTTCTACCACGTTTCACCAATTTCTTTGCTTTCTCCCTCTCTTTATTGTAGTCTGCAATATGCTCATCTTGTCCCTCATTGGGCTGTGCCACCTCTTCCCGGTCATGATCTTGTCCCTCCATTATCCTGTAAGAAAGAAAAACCAGAAAAAATTCAATAATATGAATACAATGATAAAATGATAATAAAACAAATAATTGCATACATGAGAAATCATTTTTTTCCCGTATTCTTTTTCTCTGCTGAAAACGAATAACAGCTACTCGCTTTCGCTTTCTCTTTGTGTTAATGAAAATGCCTTCTCTATGATCACGTCTTAAATAAAAAGGTTCATCGTTAAGACCATTTTCTGGCGCATCAAATTCTTGTAAGATTGATGTGAAGAATGAAGGTTCGTTCTCAATCAAAAAATTCATATCTATTTCAGTACTTTGATCATCAACAGGATCAACATGATTTCTGTTCGATTGCATGACTATCGACCAATTCTTCTTCGAAGGATCTGCAATGTAAAACACCTGTGTAACAAGAGATGGTAAAATGTAGGGGTCATCCTTATATCCAGTTTTGGAAAGGTCAACCGACACAAATCCAAACTCATCGATCCGTCGTCCACCAGAGTTGTTAACCCATTGACATTTGAAGACAGGGAATCTTAAACCAGAGTAATCCAACTCCAAGATGCTTTTAATCACCCCAAAGTATGTCATCTCTGCATATATTGGATTTGTATCTTTTGCACTGGATACATGTCATCCCTCACCAACCACTGTGACTCCACTATTCTGCATTCGACTCTTCTCATCATGGGCTTTAGTATAGAATGTGTAACCATTGATTGCATAGCTCGTATAAGAAAATGCTTTTAAAGACGGTCTCCGTGACAACCACAAATGCTTCAAGTCTTCTATTAATGGAGCCAAGTACACATCTATATCATTGCCGGGCTGACTGGGCCCACCAATAAGCATCGCAAGCATCATAAACTTGCGTTTCATAATCAAATTTGGGGGGAGGTTGTAATTCATTAGAATGACAGGCCATGTGCTTTAAGTAGTACGTTGAACCCCATGCGGATTGATTCCATCACTTGTCAGTGCAAATCGCAGGTTTCTTGGTTCTTCACTAAACTCTGGGTACATGTAATCAATTTTCTTCCATTGGGGCTATCCGCAGGGTGTCTAAGCTTGTTGTCTTTGATCCTCTCATCCTCGTGCCATGTCAAACGTTTCACTGTGTCCTTATTACTATACATGCGCTTCAGTCTTGGAATTATCGGAAAGTACCACAAGACCTTGGCAGGACTTTTGCCATTCTCCCCATATCTAGAGACTTTGCACTTCGGACACTTATCCAACGACACATACTCATTCCGGTATAAGATGAAATCATTGGGACATGCATGTATCTTCTCATATTTCAAACTGGTAGCGAGGAGAATTTGCTTTGCATCGTATGTTTTTGAAGGGAGTACATTATCCTTTGGCAAAACATCCCGCAGAAAAGTAAGCAGTGCGGTGAAACTTGCATCACTCCAACCATAACGAGCCTTTAAGTTGTACAATTTAACCACTGCGCCCAATCTTGAGTATTTACATCCGACATACAACGGTGTCTCTGCATCACTCTTCAACTCTTCAAATATTTCTGGGTTCTCCTCACCCACAACCCTCACCATTTCTTCAAGACAATCCTCGTCACTCTGATCAATGACATCATTCGAAGCACTACTAACATCATGTTCACGATCACGACATTCAACCTCATCGGTCTCACCGTGCTTTGTCCATCTTGTATAAGATTGATCAATCCCATTACATATTAAATGATTCAACAGGTCCATGGGATCGACACGTTTTCCATTCAAACAGCGGATACAAGGGCACACAATGTTGTTAACATCGCATGCATGAGCAGCTGCAAATTCAACAAACTCCTTTACTCCATCTATATATTCACTTGAAGTTCGGTCACAATGCATCCATTTTCGGTCCATGACCTACTAAAGGAGAGTAGCAGTGAGATGGTAAATTACACTCTATGCAGCTGTTATGCATGGAAAACACATTGTCTAAACCTTTTGCCAGAATAATGGCGAAATAAACATACCTAGGCTCAATACTGGCTTTTCCAGTTTAAACAGTCTACTACCGTTTTGGGAAAAAAAAAGAAAAAGCAAACTTAAACACATAATTTTGAGCATCTTAAGACAAAAAAAGAACCTTTTAAAAGCAAAAATATCACTCTAGACAATCAAACAACTTCATTAAAATAATAAATAATCATCAAAACATGATGAGAAAAGGGCAACATTTATTCATGATACAAACCTTAATTCTTGGAATTCTAGAGAACTACAGCTTTCTCATCAACTAGAGCTTTCCAACTAGACAGGATTCTTCCAATCACCTATGCAAGATTATTAAACTCATCAACATTATGAACAAAGGATCATCAATTAGGATTTTAATGGTATATACAAGTGCACTCTGGCAAATACATTGTATTAATGATACAGAACAGATTATTGTTCCTAAATGCAGCCACTTTAACTAATTAGTTCTGGGGTGTACTGTAGTCATTTGAATGATACATCATACAATTACGCACAAAAGATAATTCTGGAAAACAATAATGTAATTCGGCCTAATAGTGAGAATCCGTAACAGGGTTAAATAGTTGGAACCTTATAAACTTGCCTCCATAAACAAAAAAAAAAGAATGGAATTTAAGAATAGAAATAAGACAACACAACAATGCTCAAAGTCTTGCTTTTATACCAATTGGCACCTTTCTTCAGTGCTCAACCAAAGAGAATGTTGCAGATTACCCAAAAATATTTAAATTAAATAGCCTTAATTTAAATGTTATTTCAGCTTCAAGCATACTCAAAAAACTTGTGAAAAGTTTTATTATCAAAACACAAACAAAAATGAGGAAAAAAATCTTCTTCAGTGTAACTTAGAAGGCATAATCAAGCCAAACACTTATCTTTCAAGTTAGAAACTTAATCTAAGATTGAGTATGTTAGGCGTCAAAAGAACATCACAATACCATACTACATTGACACATTAACATTGACATATCTCATAGCAATCAGAATGTTAAGCCCCTCGTGAGTATCCTAAATAAGACCCCAACTACAAATCTCCGTACTTATGAAAACTTACGGTCATTACCCTGCCATGACAAACTTTACCATTTTAAGTGATTGAGCAGTCCATGAGAAGCATGGAAAAATCATCTTATCAGCATACATCAGAAAAGAAGTTCCATCCACTGACTTAAAAAACATTTCAATTTATTATATAACAAGCATAGCCTACTATATGGCACCAAAATTTGATCCACAGAAAGCTCTGTGGTGAAATATTGTTACATTTACAAGTATGCAAAGTCCATCACGAGACCAAGTTCCGAAGCTATATCTAGCATCACAATAACAAAACAGCAGCTAAATGGGAAAACTTGAACTTCATAAAATTTAATACAGTTAAAGATTTTAGAGGAAGGGATTTCTATCTATTTTAAGAGAAAGTGAATATAATTGTTTAATAATGATATTGTATGTACAATTAGAACAAACCCAATCAATGAATACAATCATATTGAACATTTTACAACTCTAGTCAAACTCCAGAACAAACAAGAAAATTTACCTATCAGTGAAGTAGAAAGCTTCTTCTACACCATCACTATGGTGAACATATATAACAATATACAAAACACGGGCATGATATTTAAGAAGCTCCAAGATCCCTAAAACCAAGTCATTGATTGTTTAATCGACGTGCAGCATCTGAATGTAAGAGCATCCCATCAGAAACAAATTACTTACAGTTCCACCCGCATAAATCTGACAAAATTCAAATAAGTTGTCAAATACAGGGCAATCTTCTCCGAGATTATCTGGCAGAGATGAAAACAATATAGAAAGAAATCTAATGTAAGCAAGAAATTGAAGTTATACAGCATACAAACTTACTTTTGTAACATCAAAATGTGTTCTTTTCTGAATTAACAGATAATTAAATTTTAAATCACATACAAACAAAAGATAGAAATACATTTTGCCGATTCATCATTAAAAAAAAAAATTGATGATACAAAATAAAAAATTGAAACTTTTCACAACCAATCAACTACACCATTAAAAAAATTGATGATACAAAATAAAAATTGAAACTTTTCACAACCAATCAACAACACCATTAACAAAATTGATGATACAGGATAAAAAATTGAAACTTTTCACAGCCAACAAAAACCCAGATGATACATACCTTAAACCTTGGGGAAGGATCGTCGATGGTCAGGGAAGCATCGCACAAGCAAAACAAAGAAGCTTTCGATTTTGAGTAAGAGTGGCCGACGACAGCGGTGTGATAAACGTGGCTGTCACCCAAGAGGGGGGGGTGAATTGGGTGAGAGAATAAATTAAATCTTTTGATTCTTCTTTTCAAAAGACTGCTTGTGCTTGGTGATAATATTTACGAAGTAGTGATATGCACAAGTCAGTATGTTATGTGATGCAAAATAGAATGTTTGAATGTAAATTTATGCACACATAAATTTATCCTGGTTCGGTCACCCAGACCTACATCCAGTCCCCAGGCTCCACCTGAGATTTTCAATCCACTATTCTTGTTTAAACCGGGCACAAGAGAAGCCTTTACACTTTAGGTTTTACGAGCACGGGTTCACCTAACAACCCACAGGTTTTACACCGGGTTCACCTGCAAACCTTACAAATGCAAGTTTTACGGGCTAACTTGCAACCTATGGAGATTTAGACAACCTCTAAATGCTCCCCCTTACAAATTGTAAGTTTACACTATGTTCACTCTATGAACTGATTGTGCTAAACACTTAAGCTCAAAACTAACTCTCTCTAAGAGTGGATGATGTTACTCACTTAAGTACAATAAAATCACTCTCGGAAAAATATCACAAATCTGGATCTGAGAGTAGTAGAAGATGTATAGGATGAAGAATATGATATATCAGATACTTTGCTCTGTTCTCTCTCTTTCTTCCATATCTTCTCTTCTGAATGAATGTCTCTTTTATACTTGGCTTCATAGGCTTCGGTGGCAAGTTGAATATGAACGTTTGAATAGTGCCGTTAATCCTATGTTACCGTTGAGAAGTACATCTTCATTAATGCTTAGCAGGGTAGACTTGCTTTATCTCTGAAAAGTAGTCCTGACACCTCTGCTCTGACAAAAGCATTCTGACTTCTGAGTATGTGATGTTTACTCTTGCACTCTTGCTGACGGATGATCATCTTTCATCCGCAAGTGGTAATCTTGCTCTGCAAGTGTTAAGCTCTGAGTCCCAATGTCAAGAGTCTTTCCATCCGGAAGCTCATTTGCATCCGGAAGCGTGACCATGTTCTGCACATACTGGTTAGTCCAACATAGCAATATATATAAGAATTATACATGCTGTGGGAAGTTTGTTTGCTATGGGGAGTAGTTTACTTAGACTGTGTTCTGATTTGGTCTATGATGTATCTGGAAGCATTTTTACATCCGGAAGTAAAACTACTAGATGAAGGATCTTGGTTCACTATAACTCACTTTCACTTAGTGTATTTCATCCCAACACTCAGTGCTAGTCACTAAGCTATCGGAAGCACTTTTACTTGACGTAGTGAACTCAATGACGCTCAGGGTAAAATCTATTCTATCAGTCTGCGCCAGTCAAGATCTAATAGGAAGCAACTTCACTTGATGTTGCATTTCCGCTGACGCTCGGGGTTATATCTAGTCTATCAACCTGCGCCAGTCTAAATCTAATAGGACGTGCTTTCACTTGGCGAAGTAGACTTACTGACGCTTGGGGTAATAACTATTCTATTGCTCTGCGCCAGTCTAAGTCTAACAGGAAGCGCTTTCACTTGGGGAAGTAGACTTACTGACGCTTGGGGTAATATCTATTCTGTCGCTCTGCGCCAGTCTAATTCTAACAGGAAGCGCTTTCACTTGGGGAAGTAGACTCACTGTCGCTTGGAGTAATATCTATTCTATCGCTCTGCGCCAGTCTAAGTCTAACAGGAAGCAACTTCGCTTCCGATTGAGCCATAGCTTAGTCTTAGGGTTTTGTATACCTAATTCTCATGGACTAAGTTATTTCCCAGTGATTTTACTTGCTGATGCTGGGGGATGAAAACATTCATCCGCATGCGCAAGTCCTAATCTATCCGGAAGTAGATCTTCACCCGGAAGCACTCTTACTTGGGATCCTATGTTATCCTATTGCTTCCTAGGCACTTGGTCTAATCCTCTACATTTTAGTCTTCATCAAAACTTAAGATTCTAACATTCTCCCCCTTTTTGATGATGACAAACCTAGTTCTATTAATTAAGTTCATATGAAAGGATTAGCTGAAGAATAAAGGCAATAGTTAAGAGCAAGTAACTCAGACAAATATTATTGACAAGCAGAAGTTACAAGTCAGAGTTATACAATCAAATAACATATACAAGTAAAGAATGTATACAAATAAATTTCACTAAGTATGAATGAAGATATGCATGAAAACAAAATCAACAAAAATATTTGGATTGGGGGTTAGAGTCTGTGTCTCTTTTTCTTTTCCCTCTCTTTCTGTCTCTCTTCATTTTCCTCACGCTCACTCTGGTTTATCTGGGCAATGATCTCTTGAAGCTCTTTTTCCTCTTTTTCCCTTCTGAGCCTTTCTGATTCAATGGACTCCTCGTATGCCCTTTTCATGTTCTCCACTTCTTCATACCCAGGGAAACCTGTAGCATCGTCGAAGTAGCAGACTTCTCCATTGGGATAGTGTACAGCCCGGATTCTCACATTCCATGCAGAGAAGTTGGGATCCTCTTCAACTTCTTGGGCTTTCCTTTTCCCTTTCCCTTTGCTCTTCCCTTTGCTTTTGTTAATTGGAGGAGTGGGCATGGCACTTGCTCTTTCAGCATCGAGGCAAGCCATCTGACCAAAGGATAGCTTGTCAGTGAATCCATACTTCTCAAATTCTTCAGGAGTCATGTCTTCAATTTCCAATTTGACTTCCTTCAGAATTGGAACCGCTTGGACCACTGGATTTTCTTGCACAACCTGAGCAGATGAAGTTCCTTGCTCAGGTAGGTCAGATGGAGTCTCTTCCTCAGACTCATCAGAATCAGTGGTGGCAATTAACTTCCTGGCACGTTTCCTAGCAACGGCCTTCTTTCTGGGTGCACTGAATCTGGCAGCTGGCTCAGACGAGGAAGGAGGATCAGAAGATTGCTCAGATGAAGGGATCTCAGTCTCTTGCCCAGAGGATGCAGGAACAGGCTTGGCTATCACAATGGGAGGATGGTTGGGTCTCTTCAGTCCCCACTTCATTATGATCTCCTCAACCATCTCTCTACTTGTTTTATTTGGAGGAGGCTCTGATGATGACTCAGATTGTGAGGATTGTTCATTCTGCCCAAACACAACCATCTCCAAATGTGATCTTTGCTCAGCTGTTCTCTTCTGCTTCAGGAAACGGAGGGCCTCTCCTCTTATAAGGCTCTCTGCACCACTCAGCCTCTGAGACTCATATGCACGACGCAGGGCGGCCGTGATATCTTCATCAATCCAGAGTGAAGGCTGGCTGAGGACATCCCTTGTGGCCATGCTTAGGCGAAGAGTGGACATAACATTTCTCCCCCTTTTGTCATCATCAACAGGGGTGAGTGCCACGGATGGAGTGGATGTGGAGGAGGATGGAGGTGGTTCAGGACCAAATTTCTTGGGAGGGGAGGGTGAGAGGGTAGAGGTGGAGGATGTGGGAGAAGATAGGTGTTCAGGAGTTTGAGGAGGGTCGGGGAAGCAGCTGGTGGTGACAAAGATATCCCCATAAGGATGAGTGGAGGAGTATTCTTTGTAGTTAGCGGAGTCAGGGGTAAAGGGTAAATGGTCATCGGAGAGTGGTTGAAGGCGGGGATATTCGCCGTATGGTTGGCTGAGGGGGTGAATGGCTGTTTCAGATCCTATGGGTCTAGGGCTTGGATGGGTAGGGTTGGAGAAGCGGAGTGGAGAGCGTGTGGGGGCACCTGGTCGTGTAGGAATGGGTGAGGATGAGGATGAGGAAGGTGAGGATGAGAAGTTTCTAGGAGAATGGCGTGGAGAGTTGTGAGGTGAGTCTTGGGTTTGGTCGTCATGGGTAGGTGAAGGTTGGGATTGTTGGTCATTGTTGGGTGATGGTGGGGCTTGTTGGTCATTTTGTGGTGGAGGCTGAGGTTGTTGAGTGTTGGGCGGAGGAGGAGAAGGGTTTTGAGGAGGAGGAGGAGGAGGTGGTAAGTTACCTTGTGATGAGGGTTGGGGAATTTGTAGGTGCTGGAGGATGAGGTCTAATTTTGCATCCACCCTGGCAAGGTGATTCTCGAGTTGTCCTACTCTGTCCTCAAGTCGTTGGATTCGCTCCCCTTGGTGGTGGAAGCCAGCTTCACATTCAACACGGAGAGGACCCACTAAGGAATCAGTCAGTCTAAACAGAAGCTCTTCCTTTATGTCCTCTGCAAAGGCCCTAACAGAGGCTGGAACCCTTGCACTACGGCTTGGCCCAGCATGAGAGTCAACTTCCTGATCGCCTGCTCCAGATGCAGAGGGAGCTGAAGTACCAGAAGCACTACTGGCTTGTGAGCGTGAGCGAGTGGGCTTAGGGGGCTTGTGATACTTAATCCCCATCCTTGCCATATTAGTTGCTCCTACAGGCTTACATTTGACATTCTCTTCTTCCACAGCAGATGTAGCCTTGATCAGATGCTTCTCAAGAAGGAAGGCAATGATGGTGGGATAGGGAAGATAACCTGACTTGTCATTGCTTAACCAGCGCTGAAGCTCTAGGCATATCAACTGCCCAGGGTTGAAAGGCTTGAGCGAGAGGAGTCTAGGAAACCAAGGGTTGTCTAGCAGTGTGAACTCGTTGAAGTTGCCTCCCTTATGAGTCATTATCCGGGAGTAGATGTAGTACAAGAGCCTGTTAGAATCAGACATCTTGGACACCTTCTTGCTGTTGGTGCCATACAACTCCTCGAGTTCCTCCTTGCTGTATTTGTGAGACTCAGGGTAGATCCATTCATTCATATCCTCTTCTGTGATTCCCATCATCTCATTCAAGGTTCTCCAAGTGAACCTGAAGGTTCTTCCTCTTACAGTGGCAGTGAAGGAGAGTTTGTGGACTTGCTCTTTCCCATCCACCTTCCTGTACTTTGCTCTGCCTGAGAGGGATTGGCAAAAGACTCGCAGGACGTTGACGTTGTAGTCCTGGTTGATGCCCAGCCAAGGCATATACTTTTCCAAGTAAGGGCGCAGATGAGCAAACCCTAGTTCATCCAACTTGTCCAGATTGATGAACAGGCCATGATTGAAGATGGGAATGGATGTCTCAAATTTGGCGGATACACCCTCCAATGCCCCATCTCTATAGACTGTGGGATCATCTTCTTCCTCAACCCTCTGCCTCTTGGAGGAAGGCTCCTCAGAAAATTGAACCTTCTTTTTCTTTCCCTTTCTCTGAGCATCCCGCTCTTGTTCAGAACCCACTGCCAGTTCTATTCTACCAGAAGTTTCAGGCTGACCCTGAATGTCTTCACCCTGTCCTCGTGATTGCCCAGAACCTTCTTGGCGTTCATGAAGTTCTTCATGTTGTTCTTCATAGTGCCCAGATTTACCAGAATGCTTGTGAGTGGATTTCCCAGATTTCGATTTAAGTTTCTTGGAAGAAGAGGTTTTCTGGATGACTGGGTTGGATTCATTCGTACCGGCCATTTTTGTATGAATGTTGTGTAAATAAAGATGAAATGCAAGAAGTGTGAAAAATAAAGAACACAATGGAGAAGATGAAAAGACTTTTCTGAGAAAATGATGCGAGTGAAAAAGATGTAGTAAAAAGTGAAAAGTGGAAAATGACTTCTATTTATAGGTAAAACTTCTGAGGATAGAATGGGCATACTCTTTCAAATTTTCACACATTGGTTAACGTAAGTTTTTAAGTTGGAACGACACACCTGATGACACGTGTTGCTTCAGAGAAGGCACAGCGTTTCATGGAGGAAGTTGAAACGTTTTCTGAAATGATGTGTCCCTTGATCTGACACTGGCGCTCGTGATCATATTGAATTATCATCCAGCGCTAGCAAAAGAGTATTCGGAAGTGATTTTGCTTCCGGTTGGACAGACGCTCCTGGTTGCCTTGAGTAGTCATTCAGCGTCAGCACGAGAGCATCCGGAAGTAGTTTTGCTTCCGATGGTACTTACTTAAGATTTAACTTTGAGTGACTCGTTGATGTTCTCTCTTGTGCATCCACAGCGATCAAGCTTTCATAACTAAAGCCATATTTGCGTCAAGTAGAGTTTGTTTGATCTTCTTAATTTCAGGAGCAGTAGCTCTCGGAGCCCAGTATGAACAACAACTCATTCAGATTTGATACATTGCTCTGATCAGGTATGATCATGAAAATTGTTGTTCCTTCGTACCTTCTTTCCTACAAAATAGCAAATGATTTTTCTTTCCCATTTTTCAGTCTCCAAACTTGGATCTGACTGGTCAGTTTGTAGGAAGTATGTGATTCTTATGCACTTAAGAATTATTCACTATGAATATAGCATTGCGAATCAACTATGACTATATGCACATGGCTTCTGATAATGATAGTCATAGATAGCATATATAGTATGAACATTGTGTGAACTATCTTATAAGCCATGTCATGTTCATGCTTATGATGCTTAATGTAAAATCTCAATAAGTCCATCTTACATTTGCATAGGAGATTTTACTGTTGCATGCTTCAACCTTAAATAATCCCTTGCTTACCCAAGGAGATCTTTTATACTTATCCTTGGCCTGAAGCACTTTCTTAGGAGAGACAGGATTCGCAGGTTTTCTCCATGTGAGTTGAGACATCCTCTCTCTTTTGTCCTTCTCAGGATAGTTGAATGGAACTCTGTGATAGCTTATCCCTGAGACAAGGTCTTTGTTCCTTGTGGTAGCGCACTGCTTCTTATGATTGAACCAGGTAGTTGCAGTAGTGACATCACCACGAGTTCTCTTCATTGGGACAAGAGGAACTCTTGATCTTTCCTGCACAGGTAAGGCACTAGAAGGGAGTTTTGGTACCCATTTGTACTTGGGTCCTACATAGTTAGCGCTGGACCTTACTTGTCCTTTGGGGATCCATATATATTTATTTCTCACATTTAAATTTCTCTTAAAATTGCATGTGTGAGAAATATGACCAGTTCTACCACAATAATGACAGATAATGGGATGATGTTCAGAATCAGATTTCTTATCACTATTATGGTGGTCAGTTTTCTTTTCAAAGACTCTATGTTTATTAACTTTTGAAATCTCAGGGTCTTTCGAAAAGTCTTCTTTTATGATTGGGACTTTGGACTCCTTGGTTGTAGAAGAAGGAATAAGTTCCTCAAGTTCCCTATTCCTTTTTCTTAAGCCTAGAATTTCTTTTGCAAGTTTACAGAATTCAACATGTAGCTCATTATACATATCTTGCAATTCAGAAGTTTCAAGTTTAGGTACCTCATTTTCTTCAGCTTCTGAATCTACTAGGCGGAGATCCACTCTCTCTTTGCTGACACTAGCTTCTACTACATCACCATCCAGTAGCTCATCAACGGTGGATTCACAAGGAGCACATAGTGAGCTTTGGACAGCCTTATCATCAAGAAATTGGTTAGAAGCATACATAGTATCAAGAGTGTTCCAAATATCTATAGCCCTAGAGCAATGTTTAATTTTCTGGTAATCATTGTCAGATAAACTTTTGTGCAAAATTTGCATTGCTCTAAGGTTTAAGTAAAATAAGCTTTTGTCCTCTTCTGTCCAATTTACTTTTGGTTTGAAATCAGAGTCCTTTTCAAAAACATCCCACATTTTGAAATCAGTGGATAGTATAAAACTTTTCATCCTTCCCTTCCATAAGTAAAAATCAGCATTTTCTAACACGGGTGGGATTGTATGATCAAAACCTTCAAAACACATTTTGTAACCCAAATCAGCCTAGGTCTTTGCACTTGAGATCGTTGGATCCTTTAAACAAGTGACCTTGCTCTGATACCAAATGATAAACGTGGCTGTCACCCAAGAGGGGGGGGTGAATTGGGTGAGAGAATAAATTAAATCTTTTGATTCTTCTTTTCAAAAGACTGCTTGTGCTTGGTGATAATATTTACGAAGTAGTGATATGCACAAGTCAGTATGTTATGTGATGCAAAATAGAATGTTTGAATGTAAATTTATGCACACATAAATTTATCCTGGTTCGGTCACCCAGACCTACATCCAGTCCCCAGGCTCCACCTGAGATTTTCAATCCACTATTCTTGTTTAAACCGGGCACAAGAGAAGCCTTTACACTTTAGGTTTTACGAGCACGGGTTCACCTAACAACCCACAGGTTTTACACCGGGTTCACCTGCAAACCTTACAAATGCAAGTTTTACGGGCTAACTTGCAACCTATGGAGATTTAGACAACCTCTAAATGCTCCCCCTTACAAATTGTAAGTTTACACTATGTTCACTCTATGAACTGATTGTGCTAAACACTTAAGCTCAAAACTAACTCTCTCTAAGAGTGGATGATGTTACTCACTTAAGTACAATAAAATCACTCTCGGAAAAATATCACAAATCTGGATCTGAGAGTAGTATAAGATGTATAGGATGAAGAATATGATATATCAGATACTTTGCTCTGTTCTCTCTCTTTCTTCCATATCTTCTCTTCTGAATGAATGTCTCTTTTATACTTGGCTTCATAGGCTTCGGTGGCAAGTTGAATATGAACGTTTGAATAGTGCCGTTAATCCTATGTTACCGTTGAGAAGTACATCTTCATTAATGCTTAGCAGGGTAGACTTGCTTTATCTCTGAAAAGTAGTCCTGACACCTCTGCTCTGACAAAAGCATTCTGACTTCTGAGTATGTGATGTTTACTCTTGCACTCTTGCTGACGGATGATCATCTTTCATCCGCAAGTGGTAATCTTGCTCTGCAAGTGTTAAGCTCTGAGTCCCAATGTCAAGAGTCTTTCCATCCGGAAGCTCATTTGCATCCGGAAGCGTGACCATGTTCTGCACATACTGGTTAGTCCAACATAGCAATATATATATAAGAATTATACATGCTGTGGGAAGTTTGTTTGCTATGGGAAGTAGTTTACTTAGACTGTGTTCTGATTTGGTCTATGATGTATCTGGAAGCATTTTTACATCCGGAAGTAAAACTACTAGATGAAGGATCTTGGTTCACTATAACTCACTTTCACTTAGTGTATTTCATCCCAACACTCAGTGCTAGTCACTAAGCTATCGGAAGCACTTTTACTTGACGTAGTGAACTCAATGACGCTCAGGGTGAAATCTATTCTATCAGTCTGCGCCAGTCAAGATCTAATAGGAAGCAACTTCACTTGATGTTGCATTTCCGCTGACGCTCGGGGTTATATCTAGTCTATCAACCTGCGCCAGTCTAAATCTAATAGGACGTGCTTTCACTTGGCGAAGTAGACTTACTGACGCTTGGGGTAATAACTATTCTATTGCTCTGCGCCAGTCTAAGTCTAACAGGAAGCGCTTTCACTTGGGGAAGTAGACTTACTGACGCTTGGGGTAATATCTATTCTGTCGCTCTGCGCCAGTCTAATTCTAACAGGAAGCGCTTTCACTTGGGGAAGTAGACTCACTGTCGCTTGGAGTAATATCTATTCTATCGCTCTGCGCCAGTCTAAGTCTAACAGGAAGCAACTTCGCTTCCGATTGAGCCATAGCTTAGTCTTAGGGTTTTGTATACCTAATTCTCATGGACTAAGTTATTTCCCAGTGATTTTACTTGCTGATGCTGGGGGATGAAAACATTCATCCGCATGCGCAAGTCCTAATCTATCCGGAAGTAGATCTTCACCCGGAAGCACTCTTACTTGGGATCCTATGTTATCCTATTGCTTCCTAGGCACTTGGTCTAATCCTCTACATTTTAGTCTTCATCAAAACTTAAGATTCTAACACGGTGATGATCGGAGACAATGGCCGGCGATAGTGGAAGGACGGTGACGGTGGAAGGAACCAAGGTTGGGGATGGAGGAGATTTGGACAAAGACAAATGAGAATGAGGATTAGGGTTCCGTGTTTTTTAACATTGATTAGGGTTTCATTTTAGAACTTGAGAATGAGGAATGCTACTACATACTCTGTGAGCGCGCTATAGAGTGATCAGATATAGGGTGGGAACTCATAAGACAAAAGCGCGGGAAATTTGTAAAAAAACCCCTTTACATGCGCTTTAAGCGCATGTAAAGGGGATAATATTAATTTTAAAAAAAACAATAACACATCATAGAACTTAGACAAAATTTTTGTTCTATATATGTATATATATATATATAGTTCACATCAAAATAATATTAACATCTCACATTTGTGACGTTGTTTCTGTTGAATATTATTTTAAATCATAGCGTTTAGATTGAATAATCTGATTAATCAGGGAAATAGAGCACTGAGTTATATAATGTTTTAAAAATTAATTATCTAAGAATTATCAGGTTTTTCATCATTTTATAAATTGAATCAACTTTCTTCATCAAAAATATTTATATTGTATAATTCAAGCACTTAAACAAGTTTTCAGAATAATTTTGCCTGTGTTAGTAGAGCCTCTACATGCGCTTAAAGCGCATGTACAAGCTCTTTCTCAAATAAAAAGCCTCTACATGCGCTTTAAGCTCATGTAGTGGGTGTTTAAGCAATATCATTACACCAACAAGTTGTAATGGAGCTTTGCAACACTAAGTTAGCGTGCAGGAACACCTTATGAGCTCTGAGGAGGATCTCTTATGCATGATTTAATGTTTTGCCCTTCAGTAGAGCCTCTACATGCGCTTTAAGCGCATGTAGAGAGTGTTTAAGCAATATCTTAACACCAAAATGTTCTAATGGAGCTTTGAAACACTAAGTTAACGTGCAGGAACACCTTATGAGCTCTGAGGAGGATCTCTTATGCCAGATTTAATGTTTTGCCCTTCAGTAGAGCCTATACATGCGCTTTAAGCGCATGTACAGGCTCTTTCACAAATAAAAACCCTCTACATGCGCTTTAAGTGCATGTAGAGAGTGTTTAAGCAATATCTTAACACCAAAATGTTCTAATGGAGCTTTGAAACACTAAGTTAACATGCAGGAACACCTTATGAGCTCTGAGGAGGATCTCTTATGCCAGATTTAATGTTTTGCCCTTCAGTAGAGCCTATACATGCGCTTTAAGCGCATGTACAGGCTCTTTCACAAATAAAAACCCTCTACATGCGCTTTAAGCGCATGTAGAGGGTGTTTAAGCAATATCATTACTCTAAAAAGTTGTAATGGAGCTTTGAAACACTAAGTTAACGTGCAGGAACACCTTCTGAGCTCTGAGGAGGATCTCTTATGCAAGTTTTAATGTTTTGCCCTTCAGTAGAGCCTCTACATGCGCTTTAAGCGCATGTAGAGGCTCTTTCACAAATAAAAAGCCTCTACATGCGCTTAAAGCGCATGTAGACGTTGCCATCTACATGCGCTTTAAGCGCATGTAGAGAAGGAGATATGTACATGCGCTTAACGAGCATGTAGAGACTCTTTGTACATGCATTTTTTGTCCTGCATTTATGAGCGCATGTAAAGCTGCGCTGGTATAGGCTTAATTTGTAGTAGTGCAACCTGAACACTATCATAGATAATTAATAACTAACCATGTTAGAAAAGATTTTCCTAACATGGTTATTAAACAAAACTAATTGACATTAAACAATAAATAAATATATATACATGCGGAAGCAGATGCAGGCCTATACAAATTGGCAATATACAATTCTAAATAAACTATATCACCTCCACTACCTAATTTCCCTTTCTTGAAGCTTGCGCCTGTGCATGAATACCTGCAAAAATGTGAGTAATCGTGGAATGAGACAATTTGTCCCAGTAATCACCGCTTACCTCACTATAATAGTGAGATGTGAGGTAGCGAGGGCGTCTAAAGGGTACCACATTTTAAAATCAGTAATATATACATATGTTTGTCAAGTCTTCTTCCATTCATCACTCAAGTCCCTCTGTCACATCCAAATCAACTCAGATTCACCATCTCTACTTTCCACATATCAATCAAATCCCTCAGTCAATTCCACAATAACTAAATATCATCTCCCCAGTCTCCAATCTAATGAAACTACCACCGCAACTCTCATACTCACCTATAGATGCATTGTGCCATCATGGGGCATTCAAGCATCTAATATTCACTATATGATTTGACACTCTGTCCCTCTCCATAATGAGGGGACAATTTCCCTCTCTGGCAATCTCCAGAGAGGGAACCCCAATTCTGTTTCCATTACAGAACGGGAACGGTTGGGCTCCCCAATGCCAAACAACCGTAGGTCACTTTCTTTCAATAAGTTGACCTATGATCCCCGGTCAAAAGGATCATCAGTACAAATAACTGTCGATTGGCCAATCGACAGTTATCATCGCGCGATGGTACATAAATAGCATTGTCATGCAATGCTCACCATATCCCTATCTATCTCATCCACCATATTCAACTTCTTAACCACAGTTCCATTCAATATCACAATATCAATATCAGTATCATGTACTTTTGCAATTCCCTACAATATCTCAACATTTCAACATCTCAGATTTCCCACAACATAACTCTCCCTTTTCTATCATCATAAACTCTCAAACCACTACCAATGCTATACCTATATACATTTCACGCCATTCCAGATCAATGGCCACCACCAAACAGGATAATATATATATAGTTTCAAATTTCTTTATACGAAAATAATCGTGTTTTGAAAGGCACCCGATAGCCTATTTTGTATAAAAATAAGTTTTCAAAAACAATGTGTATATAGAGGGTGAAAAAGGATTTTGAAAATCCCAGCTAACGTCACCCTCCATGTTATAGCAAGGTTAAGTGTGATTACCTGAACCTGCTCCACATCAAGACAGTACAATATCAATGAAGTCATCGCTTGTAGCTCGCCTATTGATATCCACAATCACTAGAAAATACACATTGCGGTGTCAATACATAGTTCATGATCCTATTATATAATTCAATTAAGTTAAACCCGTATCAGGACTAAGATAGATACCCATTTTTTGTTACCTCTATTGAACCAAGCAACTCACTTTTCTCACCTAAATACTTACCCATGTTTAAAGAACACATCCTCAAAGTGATAATCATCCTTGGCTATTCAACCATAACATTTCATAGTAAAATTCTTCTCTATTTCACCATACCACCTTAGTTTCACAATTTGAGCTTATAGAAATATTTTCAATCACTAACTTAATCCTTTCAATTTAATCATACAGTAACATTAACTCACAAATACTAATTATTTATTACTAACTATAAATCCCATAAAGTTTACAAATCCATGCCTAGACAAGGAGTCTTAACCTTATAATCCTTTCTCTTCAAACCTTTAAGTATTCATACTCTAATTACTAGCAATAATTATGTCATTTCCATGACTCTATCAATTATTTTACCATAGGATCACTATTCATCATTTTTTTTTCTACATCAAATCATCCATGGTTCATCAAGAACATTAAAACAACTACTACGATGAAATATCCCTTATTTTTTACAAATCAAATCCCAAAACCAACCAAATCCAAATATATTCACATCTTTTCCAATTTCCATAATTCTATATTCTTTTATTAATATCCACAAACATAATAATCAACAAATGGTTCATATTCAATGTTAATCTCACTAAACACAATTTCACTTCTGTTTGACTTACAACTTCTAGTATATAGTCAAATCCTTTCCTAAACCCCCATGAATCCAAATTCTCTTCAATAACATTCAAATATAATCAAATGTCTTCATTCACTCATAACCTCATTAATATCCATTGATACTATAAACAAATCCAATACACACTTTCATTAACTCTAGTAGTTACCCTACAACCATAAATCAAGTTTAACAATCTCCTATCCAAAGGATTCCCAAATCATTTATTACCTTAAGTCATCAATTATCCACATATAACATCAACAAATCAACCCTTATTTCATTTCCAATTGGCATTCCACCAATCATCAGTAAATCCAATCCTTTCAGCTAACCAAATAATCACCATGAATCTTCGCCTATAACATCAATCTCTCCAATAATACGTCTAACATACTATAACCTTCCAAACTTATTTATTAACCTCAAACATTCCCATCATACATTTACATAACCAAATTTCACATTTATTCAACACTTCGCTCACAATTCTTTTCCTACACACATACCCAATCAATTCCATGATTCTAACATCACCCTCTCACCTTAGTAATCCTCCATTAACCATCAAATCAGCCATTAAATCACATATCACCAAAGCACATAGTCAAATTTTTAATTTATGCAACACTTTATTCTCAAGTCTTTCTCCTAAACATTAATCCAATCACTTTCACCATTCCAATGTCATTGTTTAACCTTAGTAAGCATAAAGTAACTACCAATTTTCCCCAATAACTCCTACATCACCAAATCCTAATTTCAAAGAATCCCAAAATACCTACAAAAAGTCCAGAATAACTAAAAGCATCAAGAAAACTCGAGTACCTCCAAGAATGCTCAAATTAAACACCTCACCTTCATTATTAAAGCTTCAAAATTCCAAAAATCCTAACATGACCAAAACCCTAACATTTAAAAAATACAACTTCAAGAACCCAAATCAAATAGAGATACAAATGCTTACGAAGTTCTAAAATAAAGAGGAGGTTGAAACTCACCGGAAATCGCCGTGGGTCTCGTCGGAAAACGGCCACAAGAGGGCGGCCGAACAGAATAGAAAAGGGAAAAATAAGGAAATGAAGGAAACGAACAATGGGAAACGGAAATAGCTTGAATAACAAATGGAAAATGCCAACCTACCTCTCAACCACCGTCCATCGCCGGAAAACAAAGACCTTCACCGAAAAATTTAAGGGGCTGACGAGAACAAAGGCTAGAAAAGGGAGGACCAGATCTGCCCGACTATTACAAGCTTTGAGAAGGGAAGAAGGAATGGAATGAGAAGTATTAGAGAGTGAGGGGGAACATCGATTTGGATTGGGTGTTGGTGTGAGAGGAGGACGAAAATGATGAAGGGGGAGGTGTGTGGGTGTGTCGGCCAAACCTAAATGAAGGAGGAAGGAGGGGTTGTTTGGCTTTTAATTGAGAAAGGAGATAGGGAGTGTTTGGTTTGCTTAATTAGAAAGGCTATGACAACATATAGGAGAATTACCATAGTACCTCCTTTTAAAATTTAATTTCACTAAGTGAAGTCTCCAATCTCCTTAACCTTCAAAATATTTTGAATCCCCTTAAAACCTCATAACTCCTATTTCTCCAACTGTTTAATTGCTTATTTTAGGCGCTTATATCCCCTAAAATTCCAAAGTATTCAAAATAAATCCTCAAAAGTCCTAAAATTCTAAATTTCCTAATGTTCATTTACTAAAACAATTTCCAAATCCTGTATTAATTTTTCAGGATGTTACAAATTACAACAAGCTACCCTATTATTTATTCTTAATTATATTTTTAGCCCAAAAGTTTGCATATATTACTATATCTCTTTTTTTTCACCATATTATGATCTAGATTCCAATTTACTTTTCATGGAAGTTTTTATCCCCAATTAATTCTTTTAACTGTATTTATATAAATTCCAAACTAAATAAGATTTAATATTCATAAATTGCCCAAAAATCATAAAATTCTTCCCTAAAACCTTAAATTTTCTGAAGGACACCTCAATAATCTCGTATTATCTTTAATTTGAAAATTGGGATGTTACAATTTACCCCACCTTTTAGGAATTTTGTCCCCAAAATTCACCACACATACCACCTAACATATAGAAATATTCATTTCACTCTTACATTCCTCGAATTTACTCTAACCATTCCACCACAACTTAATACACTCATCACCATATATTCTCAGTCAGTCTATAGCGATCTGCCAATGCTCAACCCGCTTCTCCTAGCTAATCATTCATTTATAGCTATTTTAACCACAATATACTTGAATTATAGTCCAACATCTTAAATGACAACACATATACATTTATCTTTCTTAAATTTAATCAAACTATTGTTTTCCCTCTATGTAACCCTAATACTAACCACACTTTAATTTTATTTTATTTTATTTATTTATTTTTTTTCCAATCATTCCATATTAATTTTCCAAACAAGTACTTATCAATATCAGCTCAAATTTTTTGGTCCTCCACTTCTAATTTCAGTTGTTTCATTCGTCATATCCCTACGTCCACGTCATAACTATTACATAGAAAGTCCCTAGAATTCCGTTCCTTACTTTACCTCATGACTCTAATTTAGTACATGCCCAACCATGTCAACATACCAAAATCATTCCCAATTGCATTCAATTTCATTGTGTTAGAATTTTAAGTTTTGATGAAGACTAAAAATATGAAAGAACGAGCCAAACACTTAGAGAATATTAGGTTAATATAGAACCCAAGTAAGAGTACAACCGGATGTGGATTTACTTCCGGATGGACTAGGACTAGCGCTCACGGATGAACGTCTCATCCCCCAGCGACAGCAAATACTTCACTAAGTAATAACTCAGTCTAAGAACATTAGTTGTATAAAATCCTTGAGACTAAGTTAGGAAGCTTCCGGATGTGGATTTGCTTCCGATTGTATTAAGGCTAGCGCTGGCTGTTGGTATGGATAACACTGAGCGCAAGTAAACATAACCCAACGTCCAGTGGATTTGCTTCCGATTGCTTAGTGACTAACGCTGGCTGTTGGTATGGATAACACTGAGCGTCAGTGAGTATAATATGAAAATAACCCAACGTCCAGTAGAAGTGCTTCCGGATGTGAAATTGCTTCCGGATGTAAAAGAGCTCCCTTAGACTAAGTGAACTCCCACTGCATGTGAGTATGTGCTATTATTGTTAAGACTAACGTTCAAAATGCAGTACACTGAGTGACGTTGCTTCCGGATGAGGACTTGCTTCCGCAAGCAATCAGAATGTCAGAACGTTCAGAGCAGTGCAGTGTCAGAATGCTTTTGACAGAGCAGAGGTGTCAGAACTACTTTTCAGAGATAAAGCAAAGTCAACCCTGCTAAGCATTAATGGAGCATTAATTGGGCAAACGGTAACATGGGAAAAACGGCCATATTCAAACGGCTAACCCACCTACCAAGAGTGAGAATACTTGAAGACTATATAAACAAGCTCACCTTCATTTATGAAGACAACTAATATCTTTGACATCTTGAAGAAAGCTAGAGTGAGAAACTGAGAAATCCTTCAAGTATTCAAAGCTGCCCAGAAAAGAGAAAGAGCATTTAACACATTGAGAGTTCTTTTCATCTGCCTATCTTGTACTCTTTGTAGTTAAGTCTCTTCTTGTATTAAGAGCATTCATTGTACTTAAGTGTGTAACATTATCCGTTCTTGAAGAGAACTAAGTTTAGAAAATCCTTTATTTGTAAAGGTTGAACCCTTGCTGGTTGTAAGGGGGAGCTAGTTAGCAAGGTTGCAAGTGAGCCTTGAGTAAACCTTGTGATTGTAAGGTTGCAAGTGATCCCGTCCAAAACTTGCGGTTGTAAAGGTTCCAGGTGAACCCGTTTCTAAAACCTGGGGATAGTGGAACTCAACCTGGGTGGTTGAGAACTGGACGTAGGTCAGGAAGACCGAACCAGTATAAACCCTTGTGTTGTTATTGTTTGATTTTTATTTGGTAGCACAATTCACCCCCCCTCTTGTGCACCCATGTACAAATAATAAAATATATACTTAAAGTAGGAATTTCCACTTAGAGTGATTGATTTAAATTGACAGTAAAGAGGAGGAATTTTATTTTGAAGAGGTGCTTAAATACTAATTGAACTACTATTGCAATATCATGAATGGTTGTTGTAAGCTAGGTGTTATATATAGTTCTTTTTCTCAATTGTGTTTTTAAATGACTCTTACTAACTTGAACTATGTTTTATCACCAAACTTGCCGATTAGATGTGATGAGGATTAATCTGAAAGTTTCACTAGTTCAGGATAGTGTTTTGGAAGGACTTTTGGCTTTTTCTACTTTGGGTTATGTTGGTTGATGTTAATACTCATAGTATTATATTTGAATGTATGCTTGCAGTGCTGTGACTATTGTTCACTAATTTGAAATTAAGTTATGGGATATAGGATTTTGATAACTTGATATAAGCATGATTACGAAAATGGATATGAAAGGATTATGTGAACTGTGATAGATTGGTTAATGAACTGATAGTTTAACATCCCAAATTTTGATTAATTATAATTGGATATTATATAGGTGTTATTAAGGAAATTTGAGATTTATGGAGGAATTTATGGAGAGATTTATTGTTATTGAATCTTAATTCTTGGGATTTAAGGAAATATAGTTAAAAGAATTATGTGAAGCTAGAAACTTTCATGAACAAATATTTGGAATCCTAAATAATATGATGAATGAAGGGGTGAGGTACAATAATATATACAAACTCATGGGCTAGAAATATATTTAAGAATAATCATTAGGGTCGTTAATTGTAATTTTCCCCTAAAATATATATATATATATACTCACCTCCCTTATTCCTCTTCATTCTCTTGCCGAGCCGTCGAACCACCACACCCCTCCACCTGCGATTTCGTGTCTTCCTCCTCCCTCCCATGCGTGCTCGCCGTTCAGGCGGGCTTCCGGCGGCACACGGCGGCGTCGGTCGCCTATGGTGTAACATTCTTTTTTCAAACCCTTCTCCTCCTTCATTTACCTTCTCTGACCTCTTCCTTCGTTCTTATTCTTCCACCGACGACGGCCACGACAGTGACCACGGTGAAGGCACACGGCGGCCGAACTAGAGTTATGGTAAACATTCTTTCCTTCTTTCTCCTTTCTTTTGCCATTCGGGTTCACCATTTCTCACTTCCTTCATTTTCTTTTCAAAATCCGGCGATTCATGGCGGATTCCAGCGAGAAGCCGGCAACACGTGACGGCTATGTACTCCGGTGAGAACCTCCTACCTATTCTTACTCCTTTTACTTAATTTTTGGGCGAGATTGAGAAGGGGCAGATTTTAGGGTTTTCAATGGCCAACGAGTTTTGAAGAAATTAAGGTTCAAAATTTGTAATTAGTTGTCATAGAAGCTTGTTTAAGTTGTGATATAGCTTATATGTGGTTTTATTTGTTTTGATTGAAGGTTTCTTAAGCCTCTTCGTTGTCATGGCCAAAAATACTCTAAGAAAAGAAACTCTCTTGCAATTCCTTTCGCTGTTGATTAATAGCAATCTGTTGTATATGTGTGTGTATTGTTATTTATAAGATATATGCATGTTGGAGTGTTTGGTTTTGCAAGTTGAGGGAGGATAAATTGTGCTTGGATGTATGCTTTCTTTGGGTATTTGAGGCTGACGAGTTTTCCTAAGTTTTGGGGGCTTTAATCTTCAAATTAGTGATTAGGTAAAATTCAAATGTATTATAGTTTGACTTTTCATGATTGGTGAATTGGGATGAAGCATATTTGGGTGCTTGTATGTGTGATTTTTGTAACTCATTGCTTCCATTTTCTGTACTACCTGAACTGAATTGAGGAGAAGTAAATAGATTGTGAGATTAATTGGATGTTTGAGTAAGGTTTGAGGAAAGGGGAAATCATTTTGGGCTATAGTGTTTCTTAATTTTGAACTCAACTTAAATATAAGTTCTTTTCTTAGTAATTTGATTTTATTGGAAGTGGTTAGGTTATTAGGAGCGTGCTTGTAAGTCTTGTTGACTTTTTGTTGTTTTTGCGAAGTAGCTGAACTGATTGTGGCTTTGTTTTGGATTGTTATGAATATTTGGTTAATGATAAAGTTGACATGCTATTTAATTATGATTTCTGCAGATTTTGGGGATAGTTTTTTAGTTCCTTGGGTTTGGTTTATGTTTTGAAAATTTTATTAGAGGTGTTTGTATAAATTGAAAAGTGTGGTTCTGTTTTAAGAGCCCAAGAGTCCCAATTTTTAATTGGATAATGTATGTTGGAGTGTTTGCAGGATTTATGTGCATGTAATGCTTTGAATTGATTTGGGGTAAGTTGATAGTGCATGTAGGAGTTGGGTTGGATTCAGTTATGAGGAGATCTCTTTTCCTTCTTTGTTTTGTAGTGATGGGTGTTGAAATTCTGTTTTATTTTGAATGTGAAATGGGTAGTAGGTAATATAAAGAGGTTGGTTAAGAAATTAGCTTTAGGTGTATATCCTTACAATATTGGCTTACATTGAGCCTAATACTTATGAGTTAAGTGTTTGAAACTGATACAAAGGAAAGTTAGGTGATATAAGGGTGTAATGTGATGATTAAAGAGATAAATCTAGTTATGTATATGTGGTTTTGTGTATAAATTATTGTAGGCAGAGAATTCAAATTCTGTATTAGGTTGAATAGATTGAAGAAAAGAAATGTTTTTAGTTGATTTAAAATAAAATGAAAGAACTACAAAGTTAGTGGTGCAAGTAGTCTTTGGGCTTACAAAGAGATATGGTTTGAATTGATGGGAACTTGTGTTTAGAGGGCTGTACAGATTTCTTGGGTTCTGGATATAGAATAATGAGTTGTTATGGATTTGGATTGGTTATAAGGGTGAAGGAAAGACATTGGATTATCTTTTGTGGATTTTGAATTTGTAGTAAGAATGAATGATGAGGGTACTCGCTTTATTTGAGCATTTTTCAGCCTGGTTTATCTTTGATGGGTGTGCATAAGCGTAGTAATATTCAATATTCATATTCTTGATCTGTTATTCATGTGTTTGGTTAATGTGTATGTGGCTGATTTTAAATTGGAGTATTTAATTGCTTAACTTGGTCTCTTGTGATTAAATAGGATGAATGATATTGAAGAGGAAGTGGTTGAAATAATCTTACTTTTGTGATCACATACAAATGTTAAATTGTAATGGTTTGTTTATATGTTTGATGTGGTTCATTAAGATAGAATACATAAATGGGGAAATTGGGTAGTAACTTCATAAGACGGAGAGTGACGTAAATTATTATAAGGTGGAGATGATATTAATATAACATTTTGTGTTATATGATTTTAGGAGTAACTATTTGTGATGGCGCTTGAGGGAAATCTATAAGAAATGGTAAGGAAGAACATCAGAGTGCCAAGGGCGACAGGTAATCACACTTAACCTCGCTATAACATTGAGGGTGATTCTAGTTGGGGTTTTCAAAATCCTTTCTCACCCTCTATATATATATTATCTTTGAAAACTTATTTTTATACAAAATAGGCTATCGGGTGCCTTTCAAAAGCGATTACTTTCATATAAAGAAATTTGAAACACTATATATATTATCCTGTCTGGTGGTGATTATCATGGAATGATGTAACATGTATGCAGTGTAGTGATTTGATAGTGGTAAGGAGAGGTTACGAGGATAGGAATTGATTATGAGATGAGTTGCAGAGAGTTATGTTGAGAGATATTGATAGTTTGGTGGAAGAAAGGAATTGAATGAAATTTGTGAATGAGAAATTGACAAGGATTCGGTGAGGATTGCATGACACTGAAATTGATGTACCATCGCGCGATGATAACTGTCGATTGGCCAATCGACAGTTATTTGTACTGATGATCCTTTTCGGATTGATTGGATCGGGGATCATAGGTTAACTTATTGAGAGAAGTGACCTACGGTTGTTAAGGCATTTTAGAGCCCAACTGCCCCTACGGTTGTTAAGGCATTTGAGAGCCCAACCGTTCCCATTCTGCAATGGAAAACAGAATTGGGGTTCCCTCTCTGGGGATTGCCAGAGAGGGAAATTTGCCTCCTCCTTGTAGAGAGAGGCACAGTGTCAAATCATATAGTGAAGATTAGATGCATGAATGCACCGTGATGGCACAATGCATCTATAGGCGAGTGTGAGAGCTGTTGTGGTAATATTATTTGATTGGTGTATGGGAAGATGAAATTTAGTTAATGTGGAATTGACTGAGGGATGTTGAGTGATACATGGGGAGTAGAGATTATGAATTTGAGTTGATTGAGACGTGACAGAAGGATTTAAGTGATGGATGAAAGAAAATGTGAAATATATATATGTATTATTGATTTTAAAACTGTGGTACCCTTTAGACGCCCACGCTACCGCACATCTCACTGTTATAGTGAGTTAAGCGGTGATTACTGGGACAAATTGTCTCATCCCACGATTACTGACATTTTTGCAGGTATTCATGCACAGGTGCGAGCATTAGGAAAGGGAATTAGGTAGAAGTTATATAGTTTTATATGGAATTGTATATTGCCAATTTGTATAGGCCTGCATTCGTTTCCGCATGTATATATCTATTTATTTTTTAATATCGATTAGTTTTGTTTATTAATCATGTTAGACAAATCCTTTCTAACATGGTTAGCAATGAATTATCCATGATAGCAGCTGTGTTGTATTAGTTTATTCTTTTCTATCATGTATAATATTTTAATCATTAGAATATTCTTTTTCTAACTATGATAGAGATATTGATATTATTGAAATTCTTTTTTCTATCATAGTTAGTAAAGAGATTATTGAATTAAAAGAGATGTCACAGGTTAACTAGGGAATTAGTAACAATATGTTACAGAGAGAATTTGGTATATGGTATGGTTCCTTATGGTTTGTGAAATTTGAGTGAAATGAAGTGTAATTTTGGTTGAAAACTCTTGATCTTTGTAGTGATCAAGTTCTTTGCAAAAAAGTGCTTAGTTGATGAGTTGATATCATTATTTGAATTCTGATTTTTTTTGTTTAAAGTGAAATTGGACTGAATGTAACATGATAGTTGTTCTTATTTGGAAAAGAAAATGATATGTGTGTGTGACTTGTACATGTTAAATTAGAAAAACAAAGAATAATAGGAAAATATATCATGAAGGGGTGGGTAGTATTATTAGGATCGAGAGCGACGTAAATAACCTACAAATGGATAGTTTTTCAGATTCTTTATTATATGATATAATAATAGGAGAATATAATAAAGGAGGTACTTGGAGGCAAGATACAAGCACGGATAAAGGAAAACAGTAAAGTGTTAAGCACAACAGGTAGCGGTTTATTTCATGCACACTAGGATTGTTTATTTTCTGTCATCGCTAATATATATTACTGCTTCAGATATTGATAGGGTTTATTTTCAGCATTTAAATTTATGTGGAGTACTCCAGGTATAAGGAGGGTCGCACCCCCTATACCAAATTGTTATTATTACTGTTGAATTTATTTTTCCTAGAAAATCCTGTCAGGTATGCCTACTACGAAAGGCAAATATATTGCTATAAGTAGTGAGGTGGTGCGATAGGCACACACATTTAGTTATTTACCGTGACAAACATATTGTTAAGGTAGGGGCCCTGTATGAGTGCTTTACTAAAAGGTAGTAATCACCAACAGGAGCGCACTATCATTATCTGAAGTAGGATTAAATGAACTAGATGATATATAGGATTAGAGTGTATGAAATAAACTGCGGTAAATTTGGTTTCAGGTACACAATAGATAGGTGAATTTTGGAAGGAGGAAAAGAGAGAGGGCAGAGATGCCTGCTTTTGTCTTTGTAATCAATCATAAACATTTTTGCAATTGATACTTTAGCAAAGATTTATTTTCTAAGTGGATGTAAGGTTTTTGAGAATACAGGATTACTCGTTAACTTATTTATTTTCATGTTGACTATTTTGAGGATATCCTTGGAACTTATATATTCATATTCATAGTAAATTTATTTTTGGAAGTAAAACTTTTTATGATTTTTATAATTGTACTTGTATTAGTAGTAGTAGATAAATTATGTTCTAGAAAATCAATACTTGCCTATATTATTCTATATAAATATTATATATTATATTTCTAATTATTTTTAGGAAATCCATACTCGTTTTTATTATTCTATATAATTATTAATATTCCTTTCGCATGCCTAAAGGATTTTTATAAATATAAATGTTACTTTAAATGTGATAAAAAGATTTTGGTCAATAGTCACTTTTTTTTAAAAATGTTTTAATTTGGACCGTTTTCTGTCAACTTGTATAAACTTTTAAAGTCCTCAAAATAAAATTCATAACTAAAATTACTAAATTCAATTTAAATATATTTTATATTTTAATAAATTAGAATAAAATAACTAGGTGTGACATTTTGGTATCAGAGCAAAGTTTCTGGCACAAGAGTTGGAATTCTTTACTGAGAGAATGGTTAGGATAGAAAAGGGTAGATAGTTAGCTCTTGTGATTCAGGGGTAATTACAATTGGCTATAGGATTAGTGGTAAAAAAAATATAAATAAAGAATTGGAGAAAAGTATGTATGCTTGTTTATATGATTTCTTACGAAAGTTCTTGGTGCAATCCTATTGGAATGATTGTGAATATGGTGGATGAATGTGAATTGAAGTGATGAATTGTTATGGAATCCTATTATTGTGAATTTATTGACATGTGTATTGGAAATTCTTCTGAAATCCTGAGTTGAATTGTATTTATATATTACTTGTTCCTTCCCTTATATGAATGGTGGATTAATTGATTTGAGTATATAATCTCTTATAAAATTTTATTTGTGATTGCTATTGTTTGTGGCGTAAAGTATGAGTATGTGTGCTTGCTAAGCATTATTATTTTCGCTCATCTAGTTCCTCTCTGCCTGATATTTATTTTGTGTTGTGGATTGACATTAACTTAAAATTGGATGAGGAGAATAAGGATAGTTCTTGGGGTCTCGAGTATAATTATGAACCCGGGCATAATGATAGTCGAGACATCAACGAAAATCCTACTCCCACATTAAAATTAAAATAATATTAATAAAAAAAAATTCCTTGAATGATTGTAAAGAAAAAGAGAAACATTATATTCCGTAAGTTATATTTCTTCTTCCCTGTTTGCATTGTGGTGTCGATGTAGTGAATTGGAAATTTAGGAATTTTACAAGCGTTGTCAGTGAATATTGAGACTAAGTAATGTACACAAGTACTTTATTAGTTAAGTATTCTAATTCAATTATTAGATACTTATACGTCATCAAGTATAACTAAATAGTTTACCTGATGTGATGATAGGACTTGTATAAGATGGTTGATACAAGAGGCAGAGGTTCAAGACGAGGTCAACAACAAGGGGAGGAGGATCCACGTGATCCTTTGCAAGTCATCTTGAATGAACTGAATGAGCAGCGAGTAGCCATAAATCAAATAAGAGAAAGACAAGAAGAGCAAGCTAAGCAGAATGAAGAACGAAGGGAAGATAGGAGGAGGGAACAACAAGACGCAGATCCACAATTACCCCCTGAACCCAATCAGTAGTTGCTACATGAGGCAATGACTCGTTTTAATAAGCACCACCCTCCATCTTTCTCTGGCGTTGTGGACGTAGTGATAGCTGAGAACTGGATTAAGTCTCTGGATAAAATATTCAAATTAATGTCGTGTACTTCTGAATAGAAAGCTATAATGGCAGTATACAAGTTGGAAGGTGAGGCAGTTTACTGGTGGCAGAATACTGAACCATTGTTGCAGGCTTAAGAAATTCCACTTACCTGGGAGTTATTTATGGAAAAGTTCAATTAAAGGTATTTTCCTGAGACCATCAGAGAAGAGAAGGAAGCAGAATTTTTGAAAATCCGTCAGGGTAATCAAGAGGCTTTTGAGAACTATCTGTCCAGGTTTAATCAGCTGGCTCGATATTCTACCCATTCGAAAGAAGAAAAATGGCTGACTCGTCGATTGATGAGGGGATTAAATGATGGAATGAGAGAGAAGTTGGCTCCTATGATGTTAGAGAATTGGAACAGAGCAGTTGATGTTTGTAGAGTTACTGAGAGCAGTTAACAAATGCTAGCTAAAAGTAATGACCAGAGCAGGACTAGTGGTACGTACAATTTTGATGAAGGGTCTTCTCATAAGAGGAAGAATTCCTTTCCTCCTAATCCCGTGAACAGACCTTGGAGGCCACAGAACTATACATTTCAACCTCAATTCTCCCAGTCATCTTATAGACCTCCATTGAACAGGCCTCCCCAGCAACATCCACGACCCGCTCGATTTCCATCTTATAGACCACCTCTTATGTTACCCCCTCCACCTCCACGTTAACCTTACCAACAAGGACATAAAGTCTTATCAGCTGCAGTAGTGAAAGATTGTGGGAGATGTGGAAAGAGCCATGCTGATAGACTTTGACCTGCTGCACAATCAACTTGTTATAAATGCGGTAAAGTGGGGCATTTCGCTTATGTTTGCCGTAATCAATCAAATCCTCAACGATCATTCCAGCAAGGTCAGGTGTTTGCATTGACCCATGAAGAGACACAAGGATCAACTGAGATGGTAACATGTAACATTTACATTAACGGCAATTCTATTCATGCCATGTTCGACTCTGGTGCTAGTCATTCTTTCATTTCGGAGAGTTGTGCGGGGAAATTACATATAGTGACAGAACAATTACCATATGATATTTGTGTTTCTACTCCTATGGGTGCTAATGTAGTTACTGGCGTTGCTTGCCTGAATTGTGTAGTTGAGTACGAACATCTTAGTAGTGTTATTGATCTTGTATGTTTACCTTTCAAGGGTATTGATGTGATTATTGGCCTTAATTGGTTGTTTGCTAATAATGTGATGATCGATTGTCGTAACAAAACTTTAATACTTCCTAGAAGTGTTATTCCCCATCAAGTAGAGACTAGTTTGAACCTTATTTCTGTAGCTCACGAAGAAAAGAGTATAAGTAAGGGATGTCAGGGGTTTGTTGTGTTCTTCTCAGTTCAAGCTGAATCTGAGATCAAGATAGAAGATATTCCGGTGGTTCGAGAATTCCTTGATGTGTTTCCAGAGGAAATAAGTGGACTACCTCTAGAAAGAGAGGTGGAGTTCTCTATCGAGTTGGTTCCGGGAACTGGGGCAATTTCAAAAGCTCCATATCGTATGGCTCCTAATGAAATGGTAGAGTTGAAGAATCAGATTGAAGAACTACTTGAGAAGGGCTTCATCCGCCCTAGTGTTTCTCCATGGGGACCTCCTGTTCTATTTGTAAAGAAGAAGGATGGAAGTATGAGATTGTGTATTGACTATTGAGAGTTGAACAAGGTAACTGTGAAGAACAAGTATCCACTACCAAGAATCGACGATTTGCTAGATCAGCTGATTGGAGCTCATGTCCTCTCAAAGATTGATTTGCGGTCAGGTTACCATCAATTGAGGGTGAAGGCAGAAGACATACCCAAAACAGCATTCAGAACTCGCTATGGACATTATGAATTCTTGGTGCCGTTTGACTTGACAAATGCCCCCGCAATATTCATGGACTACATGAATAGAATTTATCGACCCTACTTGGATAAGTTTGTGGTGGTGTTCATCGACGACATTATGATATATTCCAAAAGTTATGAAGAGCATGAGAATCATTTGAGAATGATATTATCTGTGTTAAGGGAGAAAAAGCTGTACGCCAAGCTTAGTAAGTGTGAATTTTGGCTGCCTGAGGTCAAGTTTCTAGGCCATGTGATATCTCATCAAGGAGTTGCTGTAGATTCTTATAAGGTAGAGGTTGTACTGGAATGGAAAAGACCTGAATCAGTGACAGAGATTAGGAGTTTCTTGGGTTTAGCTGGCTACTATCGACGATTCATCAAGGACTTCTCCAAAATTGCATTGCCATTAACTAAACTCACTCGGAAAAATCAAGCCTTTATCTAGAATGATGATTGTGACGCTAGTTTTCAAACTTTAAAGGAGAAGCTCACCTCTGCTCCAGTTTTAATCATTCCAGTACCTCATGAAACCTTTATGGTATATACAGATGCTAGTAAGAATGGTTTATGATGTGTATTAATGTAGCTAGGTCGAGTAGTTGCTTTTGCTTCCCGTCAATTGAAGATTCATGAACGAAATTATCCGACTCACGATCTTGAACTAGCAGAAATTGTGTTTGCCTTGAAAATTTGGAGGCATTATCTTTATGAGGCTAAAGTTGAACTGTATTGTGACCACAAGAGTCTCAAGTATCTGCAGGATCAAAAGCAGTTGAATATGTTAGAATCTTAAGTTTTGATGAAGACTAAAATATGAAAGAATAGGCCAAGTACTTAGAAAGCAATAGGTTAACATAGGATCCCAAGTAAGAGTGCAACCGGATGTGGATTTACTTCCGGATAGACTAGGACTTGCGCACGCGGATGAATGTTTCATCCCCCAGCGGCAGCGAGTAACTCACTAGGGAATTAACTTAGTCCATGAGCATTAGGTACACAAAACCTTAAGACTAAGCTATGATTCAACCGGAAGTGAAATTGCTTCCTGTTAGTTTAGACTGGCGCAGGCTGATAGAAGAGATATAACCCCAAGCGTCAGTGAATAAGCCACGTCAAGTAAAATTGCTTCCTGTTAGATTTAGACTGGCGCAGACTGATAGAATAGATATAACCCTAAGCGTCAGTGAGTTTACCACGTCAAGTGAAAGTGCTTCTGATAGCTTAGTGACTAGCACTGACTGTTGGATTGAAGGACACTGAGCGAGAGTGAGTAATAGTGAACAAAATCCTTCATCCAGTAGTTTTACTTCCGGATGTAGAAGTGCTTCCGGATACATCATAGACTAAGAGAACACCCACTGCATGTGACTATGTGCTTATATTGCTAAACTAACGTTCAAGTGCAGCACACTAAGTAAGGTTGCTTCCGGATGTGTTTTTGCTTCCGCAAGCAATCAGAATGTCAGAACGTTCAGAGATGCAGTGTCAGAATGCTTATGTCAGAGCAGAGATGTCAGGACTACTTTTCAGAGATAAAGCAAGTCAACCCTGCTATGCATTGATGAAGCATTTATTGGGCAAACGGTAACATGGGAAAAACGGCCATATTCAAACGGCTAGCCCACCTACCAAGAGTTCAAATGTTTGAAGACTATATAAGGGAGCTCAACTTCATTTATGAAGCAATCAATTATCTTTGAATACTCTTGAGAGAAGTTAGAGCGAGAAACTAAGAACACCTTCAATCATTCAAAGCTGCCCAGAAAAGTAAAGAGCATTTAACACATCGAGTGATCCTTTTCATCTACATATTCTGTACTCTTTGTTGTTAAGTCTCTTCTTGTTATAAGAGCATTGATTGTACTTAAGTGTGTAACACCATCCGTTCTTTGAGAGAACTTAGTCAGAAAAATCCTTTAGGTGTAAAGGTTAACCCCTTGCTTGGTGTGAGGGGGAGCTAGTTAGAAAGGTTACAAGTGAGCCTGTGTAAAACTTGTAGTTGTAAGGTTGCAAGTGATCCCGTGCAAAACTTGCGGTTGTAAGGTTTCAGGTGAACCCGATTTAAAACCTGAGATATAGTGGAACTCGGCCTGGGTGGTTGAGGACTGGACGTAGGTCAGGTAGACCGAACCAGTATAACTCTTGTGTTGTTTTATTTGAGCATTTATTTTTGAAGCACAATTCACCCCCCCTCTTGTGCATCCATTACTTTCAGAATATGCGACAAAGAAGATGGATGGAGTTGTTAAAAACTATGATAATACGATTAATTACCACCCAGGTAAAGCTTATGTGGTGGCGGATGCTTTAAGTAGGAAATCTGTACATGTAGCTTCGATGATGATATTAGAACAGGAGCTGATTGAAAACTTTCGAGACCTCAACCTAACTGGTACAACTCAGTTAATGAGTGGTTTTATATTTCAAGTGAAAAGTGATCTTCAGGAGGAAATCAAGGAAGCTCAGGAAATAGATAGTATGGCTGCATAGATTAAAGTCAAGGTGAAGGATGGTGCAGACGATAATTTTGAACTGTCTCCTAATGGATTAATATGTTACAAGAAGAGAATCTATATTCCTCCAGCGAAGGATTTGCGTATAAAAATATTAGAAGAAGCTCATAAGACTCCATATACACTTCATCTGGGAATGGTTAAAATGTATCATGACTTGAAAGAATTATATTGGTGGCCGGGAATGAAGAGTGACGTGACAAAATTTGTGGTACGATGTCTCACATGTCAAAAGGTAAAAGCAGAGCATAAAAAGCCTCCTGGGTTGCTACAACCAATTGAACTGCCTGAATGGAAATGGGACAGCATTACTATGGATTTTGTGAAGTGCTTGCCTCGAACTGCTTCTGGCAATAATGCTATTTGGGTGATTGTCGATAGACTCACCAAATCAGCACATTTCTTGGCCATCAAGGGTAATTGTCCTTTGGAGAGATTGACAGAACTATATGTTAGAGAAGTAGTGAGGCTTCATGGAGTTCCGTCCAGTGTTATTTCGGACAGGGATACACAATTTACTTCAAGATTTTGGGAATTGGTACATGAAGCTATGGGTACTCAGTTGAGGTTTAGTACTGCGTATCATCCACAGACAGATGGACAGTCAGAGAGAACAATTCAAAGTTTAGAAGATATGTTGAGAGCTTGTGCTTTAGTCTTTAAGACTAGCTGGGATAAAATTCTTCCTTATGCAGAGTTTGCGTACAATAATAGCTACCAAGCTAGTATTCGAGTGGCTCCCTATGAAGCTTTATATGGCAGGAGATGCAGGTCTCCCCTATGTTGGACAGAATTAGCAGAAAGGAAACTGTATGGTCCGGAGCTAGTAGATCAGTCCATAGAGCAGATAAAAGTGATAAAAGAAAGGTTGTTAACAGCACAAAGCAGACAGAAAAGCTATGCTGATAAGCGAAGAAGATTTTTGGAATTTAAGAAGGGTGATCATGTTTTCCTAAAGGTCTCTCCGAGTACAGGAATCAGGCGATCTATTAAGCAGACAAAGTTGAATCCTAGATTTGTTGGACCTTTTGAAATTCTTGACAAGGTTGGGAAATTAGCATACCGGATTGCATTACCTCCCCATTTGAGTAGACTGCATGATGTGTTTCATGTTTCTTTGTTGAAAAAGTACCAGCCAGACCCCGATCATGTACTAGAATATGAAAGCTTGGAAATACAAGATAATTTGACTTTTAAAGCCACTCCAGAAGGAATTATCGACCGTCAGCAAAAGAATCTCTATAATAAGAACATTCCATTTGTGAAAGTAGTTTGGAAAGAATTTTCCCCACGTGAAGCCACATGGGAAATGGAGGAGGAGATGAAGCAACGATACCCAAAATTCATGTCTGGAGGTAATACTCATAATTTCGAGGGCGAAATTATTTAAGGGGAGAGAATGTAACACCCCAAGGTTTCATTGTAAAATATAATTAAATTAAAATGGAATAGGAAATTTAAATTACAAATTATAGTTTGTAAAATGGAATAAAAAGGAAAACTCTGGACAAATAAGTTTCATTAAATAAATAGGAAGAAGGGGGGATTAAATAAAAAGAAAAGGGTATGTGTGTCATATATAGGATGTTGGGGATAAAAATATAATCTAAATTAAACTAGTGGGTACATAATTGGGATTTTCCTAATTAATATGTATATGTATATATACATTAAGTAGCCTACACCTTTCCACCCTAGGTCTAGCCGTCACTTTTCTTTTCCCTTCTCCAAACACTCATCTACTTCTCTGCGATTGTCGTCACTTCTTCCCTCTCCCAAGCCTGCGCCCTTTTATTATTTTCCCTTCTCTGCTGAATGCTAACGGCCTCTGTTCTATCAGTGGCGGCGAACTCGTGACCTTCGACGGTGGAGAGGTTGTTCAGGGCACAAGATCAATTTCAAACTCAGGTGAATGTCTTATCCCATTACTACACTTTGTTCTTACAATTTCGCGCGAGTTTTACGGGAGAGGTTGAATGGGTACTGTTAGGAAAGCAAAAAAATGAGGTCTCTGCATGTTTAATTAATCAAGTTAAGTGATTATTAGTTCACAAATTCTTCCCTCATTCTCTTTGATGCGTGAAGGAGTACCCTTTTATGTAGGTGAAATATTGAACAGTCAAAACATAAATTCTATGATAGTGAGAATCTAATGAAGTTCATTTGTTTTTGTTGTTGAATTGTTTCTCTGTTTTGCTATTTGGTATGAGGAAGAGATGGACTGATTTTTGTCCATGTGGCCTTGCTTGTTAGTATACTCTTTGGTTTCATTGATGGTGAACTATGGATTTAATTTTGTGATGATTATCCATTTTTTTATATATCTCCCTCTCTTTGTTATTCTGTGAATCCAATATTCTTGGATATGACCCATGTACAAATAATAAAATATATACTTAAAGTAGGAATTTGCACTTAGAGTGATTGATTTAAATTGAAAGTAAAGAAGAGGAATTTTATTTTGAAGAGGTGCTTAAACACTAATTGAACTACTATTGCAATATCATGAATGGTTGTTGTAAGCTAGGGGTTGTATAGTTCTTTTTCTCAATTGTGTTTTTAAATGACTCTTACTAACTTGAGCTATGTTTTATCACCAAACTTGCCGATTAGATGTGATGAGGATTAATCTGAAAGTTTCACTAGTTCAGGATAGTGTTTTGGAAGGACTTTTGGCTTTTTCTACTTTGGGTTATGTTGGTTGATGTTAATACTCATAGTATTATATTTGAATGTATGCTTGCAGTGCTGTGACTATTGTTCACTAATTTGAAATTAAGTTATGGGATATAGGATTTTGATAACTTGATATAAGCATGATTACGAAAATGGATATGAAAGGATTATGTGAACTGTGATAGATTGGTTAATGAACTGATAGTGTAACATCCCAAATTTTGATTAATTATAATTGGAAATTATATAGGTGTTATTAAGGAAATTTGAGATTTATGGAGGAATTTATGGAGAGATTTATTGTTATTGAATCTTAATTTTTGGGATTTAAGGAAATATAGTTACAAGATAGACATCTTAGACAGGGCCAACTTCACCAACGCCAGTGATCTTCCCATACTTTGGTTCCCACCAAAGCTGACTTTGGCTCCATCTTTGACCACCAGTGAATTGAACTTGTCCTTGTCTCCCGTCATGTGTCTCGAGCATCCGCTATCGATGTACCCCTTGCGGTTGTTGGATGCTTTGAGACATACCTGCACAGATCAGACAGATCTAGGTACCCAACCTTTATTACGTCCTCTTTCATTAGTATTTAAAACCTTTGGTCCAATGTTGACCTTAGGTTCGTGTGTGACCTGTGCCTCTGGCCTTGGTTGGGCTCTAGACGTTTGAGTCTCTTTTAGATCAGGTTTCCGTGCCCTAGGTCTATGATTGACTCAAGGCTTATGTACTTCCTTAGCCTATTGCCTTGGAAATGCTTTAGGCATGTTTGTTCCTTTTGGAACCCATTTATAGGAGCTATTGGCACCATGCTTCTTGACATTACAAGTGGACGTGGTGTGTCCCGTCCTGTTGCAATAATTGCAGAAGCTAAATGGTGATGACATGTAGCCAGTGGCTTTATGGAAGAATTTCAAGTAGGGTTTCACTTTGGGTTCCACCCACTTCTTTTCCTTATGTTTATAGCCTAAACCAGTTTTATCCCTATAAGCTCTTTGGTTCATTAAGATAATATCTAGCATTTCAGAACCTTTGGTGAATTTTTGTAAAGCCTTGGATAGCCTATCCCTTGCAATAGTGATCTTGCTGCAATTGGCGCAGCATTCTAAGCTTGGGACGTTGGGTTCCACTTGGGGATTTCCCTGGATGTCCGCTTCCGGAAGTCTTTTAGCTTCCGCAAGCTCATCACTTAGTGAGTACACAGTCATCTCAAGTGATTTTTTTTTCATTTTTAAAACTAGAAAGGCTTTAGCCATTCTGTGAAACTCCCCATGTATATCATTGTAAGCATCTTGTAGATCAGTCATGCTTACCTCATCACCATGGATGAATTCGAAGTCTGATAAGGTTTCTTCTTCACCAAGCTCCTTAGCAACGAGACAGAGGTTAGCAACCTCTTCCTCATCACTAGCTTCTTCATCAGAGCTGTTGACCCAGATAGAGGACATAAATGAAATGTGTGGCTGTCACCCAAGAGGGGGGGTGAATTGGGTGGCAGAATGAACCTTATAAAAATTCTCCTTTTAAAATATTACTCCTTGTGCTTGATGAGAGTGACAATGTATTACCCCAAACACAAGTGAGTATCTAGTGGTGTGGTGCTTGATGTGTAGATTAAAAACAAACTGAATAAGCACACACAATTTTATCCTAGTTCGCTCACTTCCAGACCTACATCCAGTCCCCAGGCTCCACCTGAGATTTTCAATCCACTAAACTTTTTGTTTGAACCAGGCACAAGTAAGCCTTTACACTTTAGGTTTTACGAGCACGGGTTCACCTAACAACCCACAGGTTTTGCAACTGGCTCACCTGCAAACCTTTACAACCACAGGTTTTACAACGGGATCACCTGCAACCTTTCAACTACAAGTTTTGCGGGCTAACTTGCAACCTATGGAGATTTAGAAAACCTCTAAATGCTCCCCCTCACTTTGGTAAGATGATAATTCTGTTCGTCAAGCACAAGCTTTAGAACAACCTCTATCAATTAGAGGATTTGATAATATGTTCACTCAATGAACTGATTGTGATAAACATTTAAGTACAAAATGATTCTCTCAAAGAATAGATGATGTTACTCACTTAAGTACAAATGAATTACTCTCTAATAATGTTACAAATCTAGATCTGAGAGTAGAAGATGAGAGAAATGTAGAATACAATATATCAGATAATATCACTACTGGAAATAAGGTTTTTCACGACCACAATATTGGGCTTTTCACGACCAGAAATAGGTGGTCGTGGAATCCCGCGTCGTAAAAAAGTGTGTTTTTCACGACCACATTTTTGTGGTCGAGATAGATAGGACCTATCAAGACCACACTTTGATAAGTATGGACGTGATAGCTGTTAGAATCTTAAGTTTTGATGAAGACTAAAATATGAAAGAACTTAGAAAGCAATAGGTGAACATAGAACCCTAAGTGAAAGTGCAACCGGATGTGGACTTACTTCCGGATAAACTAGGACTAGCGCTCGCGGATGAATGTCTCATCCCCCAGCGACAGCAAGTAATTCACTAAGGAAATAACTTAGTCCTTGAGCACTAGATATACAAAACCTTAAGACTAAGCTAGGATTCTACCAGAAGTGGAATTGCTTCCGATAGCTTAATGACTGGCGCTGGCTGTTGGAATAGGTAACACTGAGCGTCACTGAACATGAGCCACGTCTAGTAGAATTGCTTCCGATAGCTTAGTGACTAGCGCTGGCTGTTGGAATAGGTAACACTGAGCGTCAGTGAACATGAGCCACGTATAGTAGAATTGCTTCCGATTGCTTAGTGACTAGCGCTGACTGTTGGAATGAAGGACACTGAGCGAGAGTGAGTAAAAGTGAATATAACCCTTCGTCCAGTAGTAGTGCTTCCGGTTGTGGGATTGCTTCCGGATGCAAGAGAGTCATCCTAAACTAAATGAACTCCCACTGCACGTGATTAAGTGTTGGTATACTACACATCCCATAGCATAAGTAAATGACACACCAAGTCACTTGGGAAGACTTAAGACTTAGAGTAACATAATGAGACTCTCACTGACTATTGGATTGGACATCCTCTAGCGTCAGTAGACAATACACTAAGTCAGAACATAGTAAGATTGATTCCCATAGCAAACAAGCTTCCCACAGCATGTATAGTTCTTACTAAACTTGATTATATATATTACTCTGATTGGACTAACAAGTATGTGCAGAACTTAGTTTACTTCCGGATGCAAATGAGTTTCCGGATGCAAATACTCTTGGCACTGGAATTCAAAGACAAACACTTGCAGAGCAAGATTGCCGCTTCCGGATGAACGATGATCATCCGTCAGCAAGAGTACAAGAGTCAACGTCACATACTCAGAGGTCAGAATGCTTTTGTCAGAGCAGAGTTGTCAGAGTTGCTTTTCAGAGACAAAAGCAAGTCAACCCTGCTAAGCATTAATGAAGATGTACCTCTCAACGGTAACATGGGATTAACGGCTATATTCAAACTGACATATTCTATCTACCGCCCAAGCCTGAATGTTGAAGTCGAGTATAAAAGGAACATCTACATTCAGAAGAAGTGTTGGAAGAACAGAGCCTATTGTCTGAGACATTGTATTCTACATTCCTCTCATCTTCTACTCTCTGATCTTAGTGTTGTAACATTCTTAGAGAGTAATTCAGTTGTGCTTAAGTGAGTAACATCATCTATTCTTAGAGAGAATCAGTTGTACTTAAGTGTTTATCAAAATCAGTTCATAGAGTGAACATATTATTAAATCCTCTAATTGATAGAGGCTGTTCTAGAGCTTGTGCTTGAAGAACAGTATTGTTATCTTACAAAAGTGAGGGGGAGCATTTAGAGGTTTTCTAAATCTCCATAGGTTGCAAGTTAGCCCGCAAAACTTGTGGTTGTAAAGGTTAGCAGGTGATCCCGTTGTAAAACCTGTGGGTTGTTAGGTGAACTCGTGCTCGTAAAACCTAAAGTGTAAAGGCTTTCTTGTGCCTGGTTCAAACAAGAAGTTTAGTGGATTGAAAATCTCAGGTGGAGCCTGGGGACTGGATGTAGGTCTGGAAGTGACCGAACCAGGATAAATTTGTGTGTGCTTATTCTGATTGTTTAATTTACACATCAAGCACCACACCACTAGATACTTGTGCTTGGGGTGATACATCGTCATTCTCATCAAGCACAAGCAACCAGGTTTTAAAAGAGAAGCAGAATTTTATAAGTTTTATTCTGCCACCCAATTCACCCCCCCTCTTGGGTGACAGCCACACATTTCATTTGGTATCAGAGCAAGGTCACTTGTTTAAAGGATCCAACGATCTCAAGTGCAAAGACCTAGGCTGACTTGGGTTATAAAATGTGTTTTGAAGGTCTTGATCATACTATCCCACCCTTGTTAGAAAATACTGATTTTTACTTATGGAAGGCAAGGATGAAAAGTTTTGTACTATCCTCCGATTTCAAAATGTGGGATGTCTTTGAAAATGATTCTGATTTCAAACCAAAAGTAAACTGGACTGAAGAGGAGAAAAATTTATTTTACTTAAACATTAGAGCAATGCAAATTTTGTACAAAAGCTTACCTGACAATGATTTCCAGAAAATTAAACACTGCTCTAATGCTAGAGATATTTGGAACACTCTTGATGCTATGTATGCTTCTAATCAATCTCTTGAAATTAAAGCTGTCCAAAGCTCATTTTGTGCTCCCTGTGAATCTACCTTGGATGAACTACTGGATGGTGATATAGAGAAAGCTAGCACCAGTGAAGAGAGTGTCGATCTCTGCCCAGAAGATTCAGAAACTGAAGAAAATGAGGTACCTGAACTTGAACCTTCTGAATTGCAAGACACTTATAATGAATTACATATTGAATTCCTTAAACTTGCAAAAGAAGTTCTAGGCTTAAGGAAAAAGAATAGGAAACTTAAGGAACTTGTCGTCTCCTCTACATCCGAGGAGTCCAAAGTTCCATTCATAAAAGAAGAGTTCTCAAAAGACTCTGAGATTTCAAAAGTTAACAAACATAGAGTCCTTGAAAAGAAAACTGACCAACATAATAATGATAAGAAATTTCATTCTGAACATCATTCCATTATCTGTCATTATTGTGGTAGAACGGGTCATATTTCTCACACATGCAATTTTAAGAGAAATTTAAATGTGAGGAATAAATATGTATGGATCCCTAAAGGACAAGTAAGGTCTGACGTTCTCCATGTAGGACCCAAGTACAAATGGGTACCAAAACTCCCTTCTAGTGTCTTACTTGCGCAGGAAAGATCAAGAGTTCCTCTTGCCCCAAAGAAGCGAGCTCGTGGTGATGTCACTGCTGCAACCACCTGGTCCAATCATAAGAAGCAGTGTACTACCACAAGGAACAAAGGTTCTGTCTCAAGGATGAGCTATCACAGAGTTCCACTCAACTATCCTGAGAAGAACGAGAGAGAGAGGATTTCTCGATCAACATGGAGAAAGCCTATGAATTCTGTCTCTCATAAGACAGTGCTTCGAGCCAAGGATAAGTATAGAAGATCTCGTTGGGAAAGAAGATTGGAAGCAACAGCAAGATTCAAGACTGTACACCAGCGGAGATATTTGTCGTATCTTGATGAGCCGTCCTTCATGCCTGCTTCCTAATGCACAAAAGTCGATGACCGTGCAAGTCTGTTCATCTCTCACTTGAATGATATACTAGGGATCTAGAGTTAGAGCTTAATAACCAAAAAGCAAAAAGGAGGGAAAGAAAGAATTGACACTCATTACAATACAAATGATGCTTAGTCAATCAATGGAAGACTTCTCTCTTGATACTCTTTTTGGCCTTCAATGACAAGGATGATGATGGAGAAGAAAAATAAGTGAAACATTATTCCTCTCATCACCAAATATTTTCGGTGGGTGATGGTGATTTCTCCATCTCTTTTTGTTTGACTCAGTCCTTTGGTTCAGCTCTCAACATTGTTGCTTCTTCCTCTGACACTAATGATGAAGTTGTGAGGAAGTATAAAAAGGCCAAGTCAAATTTAATTGGCTTAACTGAGCTGGGAGCAGATGTGTGGCATGGAGTTGGTGCAACTCAAATGAAATTTCATCCATACTTGAAAATGAGGAGATTTTATAGAATTATATTCAACTTCCCACTTGCAACATGGCAGAGAAGATAACTTCTCCATGATTATGAAACACAAGAACCTCATATGCAGGTTCCTTATGAATGCAAGGAGCATGCTAAGATCCAATGATGAAATTCATGTTAATCACAGGAATACATCGCCATTTGATAACTGAGGCATAGAAAAGATCGGGATGAAAGGCTTTCTAAGGGCCAATTGAGTGTGTAGAATTCAAGAAAGAAAAACTACTCAGGCTATAACAACAAGAGAGGCGACGAGTCCAAGTGTGATGGGCCTTTCCTCTTTTGGTTCCCTTATGAAAGGATCTCATGAGCATTCACTTGTAAATCTCAAATTTTCACATCCCGAAGGGAATCCACTTCAGCTAGCATCTACAGGCTACACAACCAATAGAAGACACCAGTTTGACCAATGTACCACCCTAAGTGGTTGTCTGGTGTCATGGGCCAGCAAGAAGCAAACCTGCGTGTCATTGTCATCCACTTAGGCAGAATACATTGCGGCTACAAGCTGTTATGCTCAAGTGCTGTGGCTCAAGAACCAACTGAGAGACCTTGGCTTGGAATTCCCTGAGGCACCCATCCTCTGTGACAACACAAGTACAATCAGCCTCGCCAAGAATCCAGTTCAGCACACAAGGACAAAGCACATTGTTGTCAGACATCACTTCATCAGAGACCATGTTCAAAAGAAGGATGTCAAAGTGCAGTTTGTCCCCACACAACAACAACTTGCTGACATCTTCACCAAGCCTCTGGGGGTTGACCAATTTACTTTCATAAGAGGTGATTTGGGAATGGTAAACCCAAATGAGGTGTAACCTTTTATTTATTATACTTGATTGTTTAAAATCTACAACAATAATAACTTAGGCATCGGAGTGCCAATATGTGTTTTTGCAGGTCCTCAATGTTGAATCTTAAGCACCTGCAACCGGAAGCAAAACCACTTCCGGATGATCACTCGCTGACACTGGATGTTGAAACTAAGAGAGCGCCAGTGCCAGACCAAGGGACACGTCACTTCAGAAAACGCTTCATCTCCCTCTATGAGAAGTTGTGCCTTCTCTGACAAGATGAAGCGACACATGTCATAAGGTGCGCCGTTCCAATTAAAATGTTTACGTTACCCAATGTGTAAACGTTTGCTTCCATCTGAAAAGACCTGACCATTTTACCCTCAGTAACCTTGCATATAAATAGGGTGTCACTTTCACTTTCACTTTTTACTTGCACAAATTTTCTTACCCACATATTCTCTGCGCATTCTCTTCATCTTCTTCATCTGTGTTCTTCATCTCTTCATATCTTTCTTCGCATATCATCCCATTTTACCACCAAACCCACACAAAAATGGCCGGCTCACATGAAACAAACCCAGTTACCAAGAAATCTACCACTTCCAAGAAATCAAAGTCCAAAAGTGGGAAATCTGGGCATAAGCATTCTGGAAAATCTGGGCAACGTGATGAACACCGTGAAGAACTTCATGAAGTTTCTGGGCAAACCCAGGGGCAGGATGAACATATCCAGGATCAGCCTGGAACTTCTGGAAGAGTGACAGAACAGTCAGAGGCTTCTGGGCATGAGCAAGCGAGGGAAGCCAAGAGGAAAGGAAAGAAGAAGAAGGTTCAGTTCGCTGAAGAGCCTTCTTCCAAGAGGCAAAGGGTTGAAGAAGATGACTCCACAGTTTATAGAGATGGGGCCTTGGAAACTGTTGCCGCCAAATTTGAGACGTCCACTCCAATCTTCAACCATGGCTTGTTCATCGATCTGAACAAGATTGATGAACTAGGGTTTCCTCATCTGCGCCCTTACCTAGAGAAATACCTGCCCTGGCTGGGGATCAACCAGGACTACAACGTCAACGTCCTGCGAGTCTTCTGCCAATCCCTCACTGGCAAGGTTAAGTACAAGAAGGTTGATGAGAAAGAGCAAATCCACAAACTCTCCTTCACTGCCACTGTAAGGGGGAGAACCTTCAGGTTCACCTGGAGGACATTGAATGAGTTGATGGGGATCACAGACGAGAGCATAAATGAGTGGCTGTACCCTGAGTCACTCAAGTACAGCAAGGAGAAACTCGAGGAGATATATGGCACCGAAGGGAAGAAGGTGTCCAAGATGTATGACTCCTACAGGCTCTTGTATTATGTTTACTCCCGAATGATGACACACAAGGGGGGTAACTTCAACGAGTTCACTCTGCTGGACAATCCTTGGTTCCCCAGAATTCTCTCCCACCAGCCAATCAACCCCGGCCAGTTGATCTGCCTCGAGCTTCAGCGATGGTTGACTAATGACAAGTCTGGCTATCTTCCCTATCCCACCATCATTGCCTTCCTCCTTGAGAAGAATCTGATCAAGGCCACATCTGCTGTGGAGGAAGAGAATGTCAAGTGTAGACCTGTGGGAGCAACCAACATCGGGAAGATGGGCATTAAGTATATAAGGCCCCCTAAGCCCACTCGCTCAGGATCACTAGCGGGCAGTGCCTCTGGAACTTCAGCCCCCTCTACATCTGGTGCAGGGGATCAGGAAGTTGACTCCCATGCCGGGCCAAGCCGAGCTGCGAGGGTGCCAGCCACTATCAAGGCATTCGCTCAGGAGATGAAGGCTGAGATTCTCCTTCAACTCTCAGGGTCCTTGGTAGCCCCATTAAGAAATTACTGTGATGCGGGGTTCCAGCAGCAAGGGGAGCGGATCCAGCGGCTTGAGGACAGAGTTGGCCAGGTTGAGACACAGCTAGCCAGGGTGGATGCCAAACTCGACCTTATCCTTTCCCACCTCCAGATTCCCCAACCACAACAAGGTAACCTACCACCTCCTCCTCCTCCTCCCCAAAACCCACCTCCTCCTCCTTCTGGTCACCCTCAACTTCCCCCTCCTCCTCCACCTAACACTCAACAACCACAACCACCACCACAAAATGACCAGCAACCCCCACCATCACCAAACAATGACCACCAATCCCAACATTCACCTAACCATGACCAGCAAACCCAAGACTCACCCCAACACTCTCCTCGCCAATCCCCTAAACTCCCCATCTACACCTCCCTCACCCACTCGCACACCACCAAACCCCCTTACTCGCCCCAATGCCCCTACTCGCTCTCCTCTCAATTTCTCTGCCGAACCTTCCCCCCATTCCAACCCTACCCATCCAAGCTCTAGACCCAGATCCAACCCCTTAGCCGAACACCTTGAATTTAACACTGCCATTCACCCCCTCAGTGCCCTCTATATAAGAGATTATCCCCGCCTTCAGAGACTCTCTGATGACCACTTACCATTTACCCCACACTCTACCACTCCCTACAAAGAATACTCCTCCACTCATCCCTATGAAGATCTTTTTGTGAATCCTACTTGGTTCCCCGACACTGCCTCATCCTCAGAAACTAACCTCTCTACTTCTTCCCCAGAATCCTCACCCCAAAAGCCATTTGGCCCTGAACCTCCACCCTCCTCCTCATCCACTCCATCCCTGGCACTCACCCTTGTTGATGATGACAAAAGGGGGAGAAATGTTATGTCTGCTCTTCGCCTGGCCATGGACACCAGGGATGTTCTCAGCCAGCCATCCCTCTGGATTGATGGAGACATCGCAGCTGCCCTCCGCCGTACTATGGAATCCCAAAGGCTAGGTGGTGCTGAGAGCCTTATAAGAAGAGAAGCAATCCGGTTCATGCAGCAGCAGAGGTCGGCTGAGCAAGGACCACAATTGGATATGGTTGTCTTTGAGCAGAATGAACAATCCTCACAGCCTGAGTCATCATCAGAGCCTCCTCCAACTAAGACAAGTAAAAATATTGTTGAGGAGATTATGATGAAGTGGGGACTAAAGAAGATCAACCACCCTCCCATTGTGATAGCCAAGCCTATTCCTGCATCCTCTGGGCAAGCGTCTGAGATTCCGTCTTCTGAGCAATCATCTGCCCCTCCTCCCTCATTTGAGCCAGCAGTCACATTCAGTGAGTCTAGAAAGAAGGCCGTTGCTAGGAAGCGTGCCAAGAAGGTTATTGCCTCCACTGAATCTGCTGAGAGTGAGGAAGAGACTCCATCTGGCCAGCCTGAGCAAGAATCTTCGTCTGCCCGTGTTGAACAAGAGATCCCAGTAGTACAAGCTGTTCCTATTCTGAAGGAGATCAAGTTGGAAATAGAGGACATGACTCCTGAGGAATATGAAAAGTATGGGTTCACGGACAAACTCTCCTTTGGTCAGATGGCCTGCTTTGATGCTGACAGAGCAAGTGCCATGCCCACTCCTCCAATTAGCAAGAGCAAAGGGAAGAGTAAGGGGAAAGGGAAAAGGAAAGCCCAGGAAGTTGAGGAGGATCCCAACTTCCCAGTTTGGAACGTAAAGATTCGGGCTGTCCACTACCCCAATGGAGAGGTCGCCTACTTCGATGATGCTACAGGGTTCCCTGGGTATGAAGAAGTGGAAAATATGAAAAGGGCATTCGAGGAGTCTATTGAATCTGAAAGACTCAGAAGAGAGAGGGATGGAGAAGAGCTTCAGCGGATCATTGCCCAGATTGACCGGAATGTACATGAGGCCGAGTTAGCCAAACTTCAAAAAAAGAGTGAAGAGAGACAGAAGGAGAGGGAGAAGAAAAAGAGACACAAACTATGAAATCCCCCTTCCAACCCATTTTTAACTTAGAAAATTTTTCTTTGTTTTCATGCATATTTCATTCCTGCTTAGTGTACATTACCTGTATATGTTTTGCTTGTATACTCTAACATGTAATCTCTGTTTATCAATATTATTGTCTAAGTTACTTGTTCTTAACTATTGCTTTTATTCTTCTGCTAATCCTTTCATATGAACTTAATCGATAAAACTAAGTTTGTCATCATCAAAAAGGGGGAGAATGTTAGAATCTTAAGTTTTGATGAAGACTAAAATATGAAAGAACTTAGAAAGCAATAGGTGAACATAGAACCCTAAGTGAAAGTGCAACCGGATGTGGACTTACTTCTGGATAAACTAGGACTAGCGCTCGCGGATGAATGTCTCATCCCCCAGCGACAGCAAGTAATTCACTAAGGAAATAACTTAGTCCTTGAGCGCTAGATATACAAAACCTTAAGACTAAGCTAGGATTCAACCAGAAGTGGAATTGCTTCCGATAAGTTAATGACTGGCGCTGGCTGTTGGAATAGGTAACACTGAGCGTCAGTGAACATGAGCCACGTCTAGTAGAATTGCTTCCGATAGCTTTTTTTGCCGCTCGGCTTCCACATAATCAGTCATCCAATCATACCCCCCACGGGACATGGTATGATTATACTGATTTTTAGCCCGAATCACTTGTTGTTTTTTGCTTATCTCCTATGTACCACAATAATAAAATATTAATAATGCAGGTACACAGATTAAAACCAAGTTATGAACTATACATGTATAGTAGATATACCTTAAATGCTTCAGACGTCCGATATTTAACAAACTCCTTCCATTTCTCTGGTTCAATATTGGGATATGCTATACATGGATCCTCACCCATTTTAGACCCCCCAAATATGTAGTCCTTGGCCATGTTATATTTGAATTCACTAAACCTTTTTGCAATTTTTTGCCAAACGAACTCTTTAAAATCTTTGGTATCCGGCACATCCCAATATTGCTGCAATGAAAAAACAAATATGATTAGTCACCATAATATCTCACAAATATGGAGTTAAAATACGAATGTACATACATATACATCCAACCAACATTGTTGCTTAACATCGTCATTAACGTGTTTCCACTCATTTATTGTGATGTCAACTCTGTTTCTCGCCACTGTTCCAAGATAACTTGAAAATGGCTTTGCAGTTGGCCCTTTAGGCCTATTCTTTTCATCTAGTTCCAAATGGTTTTTTTTCTTATGCTCAACTGTCAGAGCAATCACTTTCGAAAGTTTGGTAGGCCCTCTTTTCTTCTTCACAGGGGGTGGTGGGGCCTCCTCATAATACTCTTGCTCGCGATCGGAGTCATTTTCTGCCATTATAACCTGTGAAAGAGGAACAATTACATACATTAGCACAGAACAATTAATAATATTAGATAGATTATTAAATGAAAAACAATAACAATAATCAATACCTTTTCTAACATTATGTGTTGTCGTCCCATATGTCCCATATACCCTCAGTATGATCATTCCTGACCGCACAGAAGTCATCATCATCATCATCATCTAACAAACTTCTTGTTGTTTTGCCTAATAATTGTATCTCATCATCATCACCATCATTTACTGTGAGAGCACAATCCATTTGATTTCTATTTTGCAAGGCAATGGAAAGCTTAACATTTGTAGGGTCTGATACATAAAACACTTGTTTCGCATGACTTGCTAGAATAAATGGTTCATCCTTGTAGCCGACCCTATTAAGATCAACAGATATCATGCCACTTTGGTGCTCAATCACAACCGCATTACTATGTACCCACTTACATTTAAATACGGGAACCTTGGAATGCGGTGCGTAGATGATTTCCCAAATTTCTTCAATAACCCCATAATATGTAGTTGTAGCCAATTTTGGGTTTTTGTCTCTAGAGCTAGAAAAATGGGTTGTCTCAGCTTCAACCATCACCCCGCTGTTTTGTGTGGTGCGCTTGCCATCAATGACCTTAGTAGAGAAAGAATACCCATTTATTTCATAACCACCCCATGAAAATACAATAAACTGAGGCTTCACAGCTAGCAACCTTACTGTGTCAGACACATCCTTTTGTTTTCGCGCATACTCCTCGAACCAACCAATAAATGACTTGTTATGTTCATTTGAAATCTGCATATCACTCTTCTTCGGGTTATTCTCTTTCAAAAGCCTTTTATGCTCAGCCAAATAAGGTTGCACTTCTTTCATGTTATTCAAGATGTATAGATGTGCCTGTAACAACTCCACTCTCTCTACACCCTTTACTTTCATGCCCCGCACCCCTTTACCAGAAAGTTCATCTTCATCCAGGTTGATTTCCTCGTCGTCAGGTTTTCTTAGGTATGGTTTGCAAAAGTCCATTGCCTCTTCAACAAGATATCTTTTAACAATCGAGGCCTCCGGGCGATATGGGTTCTTTGAATAACCCTTCAAAACTTTCATGAATTGCTCAAAAGGGTAAATCCACCTTAGAGAAACAGGACCACAAAGTCTTATCTCTCGAACCAAGTGAACAATCAAATGAACTGATATATCAAAAACGCTGGAGGAAAATGCATCTCCAATTGCGACAAAATAACATAACCTTCCTTTTCCAACTCATCGAGTATTTCATTGTCAATTACCTTACTGCAAATGGCATTAAGAAACTTACATAACCTTGTTAAAGTCTTCCGCGCATCATCCTCCAAAATTCCTCTTATAGCTACCGGCAAAAGTTGTTGCATTAACACATGGTAATCATGAGACTTCATTCCTGTCAACTTCAAATCATCCATTGACACAAGTTTGCTAATATTAGAGGAATATCCATGTGGCACTTTCATCCCACGTAAACACTCACACAATCGTGTTTTCTCAAGTTTGGAAAGTGTATGAGCAGTAGGCTCCATATATGCTTTCTTTCCATCTTCACTAATTGTCGGATGTAACCGTTGTCTTATGCCCATCTCAACTAAATCTCTTCTAGCGTTGAGCCCATCTTTGGTTTTTCCTTGAATGTGTAACAACGTTCCGACAATACTTTCTGCATGATTTTTCTCCACATGCATCACATCAATACTGTGTCTCACATCAAGACAACGCCAATAAGGGAGATCAAAGAAGATTGACCTCTTCTTCCAAATGTTAGTCCATTTCTTCTTCTTCTTTCCTTTACCAAATTCCACAGTAACACGAGCAACACGACGATAAACTTCTTCACCTGTTAACGGAATCGGAGCAGATGCATGCTCAGGAAAGCCATTAAATCGCTTCCTCAGTCGACAGTATGGGTGGTGGCGATCAAGAAACCTCCTATGACCGAGGTAAACAGTCTTCCTTCCATACTTGAGCTGGACGAAATTAGTGTCATCCTCACAAATTGGACATGCCTTATGTCCCTTGACACTATATCCTGAGAGATTGCCATATGCAGGTAAGTCATTGTTGTGGGCGAGAGGGGAGGAGAGAGGGCGAGAGGCGAGAGGGGAGGAGAGAGGGCGGAGAGAGGGCGGAGGCGAGAGGGGAGGAGAGGGAGGAGAGAGGGCGAGGGCGGAGAGAGGGCGGAGAGGCGGCGGAGTTGGAGGGAAGAAATTGTGCCAAAGTGTGAGAGAAGGGAGGCGAAGAGAGGCGAAGAGAGTGTAGTGGTAGTGAGTGCCAAAGTGTTGGAGGGAAATAAAAAAGAGATTTGGCGCCAGTGGGAAAAAAATTGCCCACCTTTCACGACCACACTTGGGAATATGTGGTCATGGAAGGGGACCCTTCCACGACCACACTCCCTTTAAGTGTGGACGTGGAAGGGTAGGCCCCTTCCACGACCACACCTTTAAAGGTGTGGTCGTGGAAGGGTCCCCTTCCATGACCACATATACAACTGTGGTCGTGAAAGATCTCCGCCTGGACAGTTATTTACATATTATGCCACCGCGTTTTTCATCAACGACCAACATTGGCTTTTTAGTCGTTAATTATGGTCGTGAAAGGCCTATTTTCTAGTAGTGTATGCTCTATTCGTCCAACTCTCTTATGAATGTAGATGTTCTTTTTATACTCGGTCTAAACATTCAGGCTTGGGCGGCAGATAGTACATGTCCGTTTGAATATAGCCCGTTAATCGCATGTTACCGTTGAGAGGTACATCTTCATTAATGCTTAGCAGGGTTGACTTGCTTTATCTCTGAAAAGCAACTCTGACAACTCTGCTCTGACAAAAGCATTCTGACTTCTGAGTATGTGAAGTTGGCTCTTGTACTTATGCTGACGGATGATCATCGTTCATCCGGAAGCGGCAATCTTGCTCTGCAAGTGTTAGTCTCTGAATCCCAGTGCCAAGAGTACTTTCATCCGGAAGCTCATTTGCATCCGGAAGCAAAACTAAGTTCTGCACATACTTGTTAGTCCCAACAGAGTAATATATATTCAATCAAGTGTAGTAAGAACTATACATGCTGTGGGAAGCTTGTTTGCTATGAGAAGCAATCTTACTAAGACTATGTTCTGACTTAGTGTATTGTCTACTGACGCTAGGGGATGTCTAATCCAATAGTCAGCGAGAGTCTCGTTATGTTACTCTAAGTCTTAAGTCTTCCCAAGTGACTTGATGTGTCATTTACTTATGCTATGGGATGTGTAGTATAACACACTTAATCACGTGCAGTGAGAATTTAATTGTCTAAGATGACTTTCTTGCATCCGGAAGCAATTCCACATCTGGAAGCACTACTACTGGACGAAGGGTTATATTCACTTTTACTCACTCTCGCTCGGTGTCCTTCAATCCAACAGCCAGCTCTAGTCACTAAGCAATCGGAAGTAGTTCTACTGGACGTGGGTTATGTTCACTGGCGCTCAGTGTTATCTATACCAACAGCCAGCGCTAGTCTTAATTCAATCGGAAGCAAATCCACATCCGGTTGCAACTTAGCTTAGTCTTAAGGTTTTGTATATCTAGTGCTCCTAGACTAAGTTACTTCATTAGTAAAGTGCTTGCTGTCGCTGGGGGATGAGACGTTCATCCGCGAGCGCTAGTCTTAGTCTATCCGGAAGTAAATCCACATCCGGTTGCACTCTTACTTGGGATTCTATATTAACCTAATGCTTTCTAAGTTCTTGGTTCATTCTTTCATGTTTTAGTCTTCATCAAAACTTAAGATTCAAACATTCTCCAACTTTTTGATGATGACAAACTAAGTCTATCGATTAAGTTCATATGAAAGAATTAAAAGCAATAATTAAATAAGGCATAAATAACTTAGACAATTATCATTGATAAAGAAAGATTACAGGTTAGCGTTTCACAAACAGATAAAATATACAAGTAATCTACACTAAGCAAAAATGAAATATGCATGAAAATCAAAGAAAAATTCTAAGGTAAAAAGGTTGAAGTGGGGGTTCAGAGTTGATGTTTCTTTTTCTTCTCTCTCTCTCTCTGCCTATCCTCATTCTCTTTTTTGAGCTGGGCTAGATGGGCATCCTGCACATTCTGGTCAATCTGAGCAATGATCCTTTGAAGCTCTTCCTCTTCCCTTTCCCTTCTGAGTCTCTCAGACTCAACAGACTCCTCGAAGGCTCTCTTCATGTTTTCGACTTCCTCATAGCCTGGGAACCCTGTTGCATCTGAGAAGGGAGTGACCTCGCCATTTGGGTAGTGGACAGCCCGGATCTTCACATTCCATACTGGGAAGTTGGGGTCCTTCTCAACTTCCTGGGCTTTCCTCTTCCCCTTGCCTTTCCTTTGCCCTTGCTCATAGGCTGAGTAGATTTGGCTCTTGCTCTCTCAGCATCTAGGCAAGCCATCTGACCAAAAGAGATTCTGTCCGTGTACCCATATCTTTCGAATTCTTCAGGAGCATATCCTCTATCTCCAACTTGACTTCCTTCAGAATTGGAATGGCTTGTACAGATGTGATCTCTTGCTCAACTTGGACAAATGGAGTCTCTTCCTCACTCTCAGCAGACTCAGTGGAGGTAGCACCCTTGTTGGCACGCTTTCTAGCAACTGCCTTCTTTCTTAATTCACTGAATTTAACTCCTGGCTCAGATGGAGGAGGAGAGGCAGATGTTTGCTCAGAAGCAGGAGTTTCAGATGTTTTCCCAGAGGATGAAGTAATTGGCTTTGCAATCACAATGGGAGGATGGTTGACCTTCTTCAGCCCGTACTTCATCATGATTTTCTCAACAATGTTCCTACTCTGCTCAGATGAAGGAGGCTCTGATGATGAAGAGGCTGGTTGTGGAATTTCTTCACTCTGCTCAAATACAACCATGTCCCACTTGGACCTTTGCTCATCCGACCTCTGCTGTTGCATAAACCGAATGGCTTCCCCTCTGATCAGGCTCTCAGCACCACCCAATCTCTGAGATTCCATGGCTCGGCGGAGGGCAGCCGTGATGTCTTCATCTAGCCAGAGGGATGGCTGAGTCAGAACATCCCTTGTCTCCATGGTCTGGCGAAGGGCGATAACAGCATCTCTCCCCCTTTTGTCATCATCAACAAGGGCGAGGGCCAGGGAGGATGGAGTGGGTGAAGAGGAGGGTGGAGGTTCAGGGCCAAATCTCTTAGGAGGTGAGGGCGAGGAGGTGGGTGTAGAGGATGTGGGGGAAGTTTGTTTGGGTGAATCAGGAGGGTTGGGAAAGTAGATGGAGTTTCTTTCGAAGAAAGAGGGATGGGTGAAGAGGCCATCAAAAGGGTAGGTGGAGCAGTAGACATCAGGTTGTCTAACTTTCCACCGAATGGGGGATTGGTCTCGGAGGTAGTAAGTGTGGTATGGGTATTCGGAAGAGGTAAAACTTATGGGTTGTTGAGATGTGGTTTGGTTAGGATTGGACGTCCCGGCGGAGGTGTTGGATGGTGAGTGATTAGGAGAGTTGTGTGGAGATGGGGAGTTATTGGGGTGAAGGGGTGATTGGCGAGGAGATTGTTGGGGTGAGTCTTGTGTGGAGGTTTGAGGTGATGGTTGATGGTCATTGTTGGGTGAGTCTTGGAGTTGTTGTTCATGGTTTGGTGAAGTCTGGGGCTGTTGGTCGTTGTTTGGTGATGTGTGTAGTTGTTGGTCATTTTGTAGAGGTGGCTGTTGCTGTTGAGTGTTGGGAGGGAGGAGGACGGGGAAGTAAGGGTTGGTTAGGAGAAGGAGAAGAAGGTGAGTTTGGAGGAGGGGGTGGTGGTAAGTTACCTTGTTGGGGTTGAGGGATCTGAAGGTGTTGGAGGATAAGATCTAGCTTGGTGTCTAGCCTTCCTAAATGAGCCTCGACCTGACCCACGTGATCCTCAAGCCTCTGGATTCGCTCCCCTTGCTGCTGGAACCCAGCATCACAGTCATTTCTGAGAGGAGCCACCAGGGAGTCAGAAAGCCTAAGGAGAATCTCCTCTTTCATCTCTTGGGCAAAGGCCTTCACAGTGGCTGGCACCCTCGCAACTCGGCTTGGCCCGGGATGGGAGTCAACCTCTTGATCTCCTGCGCCAGAAGCAGAAGGGGCTGAGGTTTGAGAGGCACTGCCTGCCTGAGATCCTGAGCGAGTGGGCTTTGCCTTCTTCAGATACTTTATGCCCATCTTGCTGATGTTAATTGCACTCACAGGAGCACAGTTAACATTCTATTCCTCCACATCAGATGTAGCCTTGATCAGATTCTTCTCAAGGAGGAAGGCAATGAGGGTGGGGTAGGGAAGATATCCAGCCTTGCTGTTGACCAACCATCTATGAAGTTCAAGGCTGATCAACTGCCTGGGATTGATTGGCTGCTGGGAGAGAAGTCTGGGGAACCACGGGTTGTCCAGCAAGGTGAACTCGTTAAAGTTACCCCCTTTATGTGTCATCATCCAGGAGTAGACATAGTACAAGAGTCTGTTGGAGTCAGACATCCCGGACACCTTCTTCCCTTGGGTGTCATAAATTTTCTCGAGTTCTTCCTTGCTGTATTTGAGTGACTCAGGGTATAGCCACTCATTCATCCCCTCATCTGTAATCCCCATTAGGGCATTGATATCCCTCCAGGTGAAGCTGAAGGTTCTCCCCCTGACTGTGGCAGTGAAGGTGAGTCTGCGAATCTGCTCCTTCCCATCCACCTTCTTATGCTTGACTTTTCCAGTGAGAGACTCGCAGAAGACCCTCAAGACGTTGATGTTGTAGTCCTGGTTGATCCCCAGCCAAGGCATGTACTTTTCCAGGAATGGCCGCAAGTGGGGAAACCCTAGTTCATCAATTTTGTTCAGATCCAAGAACATCCCATTGTTGAAGTAGGGCTTGATGGTCTCAAACTTGGAGGAAACATTCTCCAAAGGTCCATCCCTATAAACCAGAGGATCATCCTCCTCTACCCTCTGTCTTTTGGAAGAAGGCTCCTCACTAAATTGAACCTTCTTCTTCCCTTTTCTCTTGGCTTGTTCTTGTTGTTGCTCAGTCTGCCCAGGCTGTTCTTCGACTCGCCCAGAATGTCCAGGCTGTTCCTAGACTTGCTCATTCTGCCCTTGTGTCTGTCCAGAATGTTCTTGGCGTTCATGGTGTTCTTCATGGTGTTCATTGGATTTCCCAGATTTCCCAGAGTGCGAATGCCCAGATTTCCCAGTTTTGGACTTAGATTTCTTGGTTGAAGTGGCTTTCTTTGTGTTGGGGTTCGAATCATGTGAGCTGGCCATCTTTGTGAGGGTTTTGGGGTTCAAATGTAATGAAATGCAAAGAAAGAGATGAAGAAGATGAAGAGCACGATGAAGAAGATGAAGAGAATATGCAGAGAATTTGTGGGTGAAAAATTTGTGCAAGTAAAAGTGAAAGTGAAAGTGCCTTCCTATTTATATGCAAGGTTACAGAGGGTAAAATGGGCAATGACTCTTCAGATGAAAGCATGTGTTCATTCATTGGGTAACGTAAACATTTAATTGGAACGGCGCACCTTTTGACATGTGTCGCTTCACCTTATCAGAGAAGGCACAACTTCTCATGGAGGAAGATGAAACGTTTTCTGAAGTGACGTGTCCCTTGGTTCAGGCACTGGCGCCCTTTTAGTACAACATTCAGTGCCAGCGAGTGATCATCCGGAAGTGGTTTTGCTTCCGGTTGCACTTGCACTTGCTTAAGATTTAACATTGGGGACCTGCAAAAATAAGCATTGGCACTCCGATGCCTAAGTTAGTATTGTTGCAAGTTTTAATCAAATAAGCACATGGTTATTTAAAGAGTTAACCTTCATTTGGGTTTACCATTCCCAAATCACCTCTTATGAAAGTAAATTGATCAACCCCCAGAGGCTTGGTGAAGATATCAGCAAGCTGTTGCTGAGTGGGGACAAATTGCACTTTGACATCCTTCTTCTGAACATGGTCTCTGATGAAGTGATGTCTGACATCAATGTGCTTTGTCCTTGTGTGCTGAACCGGATTCTTGGCGAGGCTGATAGTGCTTGTATTATCACAGAGGATGGGTGCCTCAAGAAACTCCAAGCCAAGGTCCCTCGGTTGGTTCTTCAGCCACAGCACTTGGGCACAACAGCTTGCGGCAGCGATGTATTCTGCCTCAGTGGATGACAATGACACACAGGTTTGCTTCTTGCTAGCCCAAGACACCAGACAACCACCAAGGAAGGCGCATTGTCCACTGGTGCTCTTCCTATCAGTTTTGTAACCTGCATGGTCAGAGTCAGAGTAAGCCCACAAGAACTCTTCGTTACCTCTGGGATACCAAAGACCAAGCTCTTGTGTTCCCTCAAGGAATCTAAGAATACGTTTAACACATGTTAAATGTGACTCCTTGGGGTTGGCTTGAAACCTAGCACACATGCCTACACTAAAATGAATGTCAGGCCTGCTTGCCGTTAAGTATAGTAGGGAATCTATCATTCCCTTGTACATGGGCAGGCTGACAGGTTTACCCTTTGCGTCAGCATCGAGTGCGGCAGTGGTACTCATGGGAGTGTCATACTCCTTGCATTCATAAGGAATCTGCGTATAAGGTTCTTGTGTTTCATAATCATGGAGAAGTTCTTCTTTGCCATGTTGCATGTGGGAAGTTGAATATAATCCTATCAAATCTCCTCATTTTCAAGTATGGATGAAACTTCATTTGAGTTGCACCAACTCCATGCCATACATCTGCTCCCAGCTCAGTTAAGCCAATTAAATTTGGCTTTGCCTTTTTGTACTTCCTCACAACTTCATCATTAGTGTTAGGGGAAGAAGCAACAATGTTGAGAGCTGAACCAAAGGACTGAGTCAAGCAAAGAGAGATGGGGAAATCACCATCACCCACCAAAAGATATTTGGTGATGAGAGGGATAATGTTTCACTCATTTTTCTTCTCCAACATCATCCTTGTCATTGAAGGCCAAAAAGAGTATCAAGAGAGAAGTCTTCCATTGATTGATTCAGTATGACTAAGCATCATTTGTATTGTAATGAATATTAATTCTTTATTTCCCTCCTTGTTGCTTTTTGGTTATTAAGCTCTAACTCTAGATCCCTAGTATGTCATTCAAGTGAGGAATGCACAGACTTGCACGGTCATCGACTTTTGTGCATTAGGAAGCAGACATGAAGGACGGCTCATCAAGATATGACAAATGTCTCAGCTGATGTACAGTCTTGAATCTTGCTGTTGCTTCCAATCTTCTTTCCTACAAGATAACAAATAATCCCCTTTTTCCTTCTTCAGTATCCAGACTTGGATCTGACTTGTCAGTTTATAGGAAGTATGTAATTCACATGCACCTAAGGATTATTCACTGTGAATATGGCATTGCAAATCAATCATGACTATATGCACAAGGATATATATATATATATATATATATATATATATATATATATATATGTGTGTGTGTGTGAAATGCGTGGCTGTCACCCAAGAGGGGGGGTGAATTGGGTGGCAGAATAAAAACTTATAATTTTCCCTTTTTAAAACTTTACTCCTGGTGCTTGATGAGAGTGACGATGAATCATCCCAAGCACAAGTGAGTATGTAGTGGTGTGGTGCTTGGTGTGAGGTTTAAATAAGCAAAATATGCACAAGCGAGTTTATCCTGGTTCGGTCACTCCCAGACCTACATCCAGTCCCCAGGCTCCACCTGAGATTTTCAATCCACTAAACTTCTTGTTTGAACCAGGCACAAGGAAGCCTTTACACTTTAGGTTTTACGAACACGGGTTCACCTAACAACCCACAGGTTTTACCACGGGCTAACCTGCAAACCTTTACAACCACAGGTTTTACAACGGGATCACCTGCAACCTTACAACGACAAGTTTTGCGGGCTAACTTGCAACCTATGGAGATTTAGAAAACCTCTAAATGCTCCCCCTTACAATTGTAAGATAACAATTCTGTTCTTCAAGCACAAGCTTTAGAACAGCCTCTATTAATTAGAGGATTTGGTTATATGTTCACTCTATGAACTGATTGTGATAAGCACTTAAGTACAAATGACTCTCTCTAAGAGTAGATGATGTTACTCACTTAAGTACAACTGAATCACTCTCTAATAATGTTACAAATCTAGATCTGAGAGTAGTAGAAGATGAGAGGAATGTAGAATACAATGTTTCTGACAATAGGCTCTATTCTTCTCTCTGTCTTCTCTTCTGAATGTAGATGTTCCTTTTATACTCGGCTTCAAAGGCTTGGGCGGCAGGTTGAATATGACCGTTTGAATATAGCCGTTAATCCCAAGTTACCGTTGTGAAGTACATCTTCATTAATGCTTAGCAGGGTTGACTTGTTTTATCTCTGAAAAGTAGTCCTGACACCTCTGCTCTGACAAAAGCATTCTGACTTCTGAGTATGTGACGTTTACTCTTGTACTCTTGCTGACGGATGATCATCGTTCATCCGGAAGTGGCAATCTTGCTCTGCAAGTGTTAATCTCTGAAATCCAATGCCAAGAGTCTTTGCATCCGGAAGCTCATTTGCATCCGGAAGTGTGACTAAGTTCTGCACATACTGGTTAGTCCAACATAGCAATATATATAATCAAATATAGTAAGAACTATACATGTTGTGGGAAGTTTGCTATGGGGAGTAGTCTTACTTAGACTATGTTCTGACTTAGTGTATTGTATACTTTGAACGTTAGTCCTCTTAGTCTATGATGTATTCGGAAGCACTTCTACATCCGGAAGTAAAACTACTGGATGAAGGATTTTGTTCACTATTACTCACTCTCACTCAGTGTCCTTCAATCCAACAGTCAGCGCTAGTCACTAAGCTATCGGAAGCACTTTCACTTGACGAGGTAAACTCACTGACGCTTAGGGTTATATCTGTTTTATCAGTCTGCGCCAGTCAAAATCTAACAGGAAGCAATTTCACTTGACGTGGCTGATTCACTGACGCTTGGGGTTATTCTATTCTATTAGCCTGCGCCAGTCTAAATCTAACAGGAAGCAATTTCACTTCCGGTTGAATCATAGCTTAGTCTTAAGGTTTTGTGTACCTAATGCTCATGGACTAAGTTAATTCCCTAGTGAGTTACTCGCTGCCGCTGGGGGATGAATCATTCATCCGCGAGCGCTAGTCCTAGTCTATCCGGAAGTGATTCCGCATCCGGTTGTGATTCCGCTGTGGGATGAGTCTTTCATCCGTGAGCGCTAGTCTTAATTCATCCGGAAGTGAATCCGCATCCGGTTGTGACTTAACTTAGGATTCAGTGTTAGCAATCTAGACTGGGTTCTAACCAAGTGTCTCACTTGCTTCCGTTTGCGTCCCCTATGGGATGTGTACTCCATCCGCGAGCTCTAGTGCTAATACTTCCGGAAGTGATCTTGCATTCGCAAGTGATCTAACTCAGGATTCTAACCATGTCATCTAATCCTTCCTAAGTGTTGATTATGTTCTTTTAAGTACTAGACCATATCATACCTTAGTCACCATCAAAACTTAAGATTCTAACATTCTCCCCCTTTTTGATGATGACAAACCCATAGATGACTAGAGAACATAATTAAACTTAGATCACTCCCAGAGCTATATTTATTTCCCCAGCTCTCTCCCCGGATATCTAGATATCTTATCTTATCTCTCAGCTCTAGACATCTCATGTCTCATCTCTAGCTAGACATCTTATATCTCATCTCTCTCCCCCTTTTGGCTTCATCAAAATTCAACAAGTGCAAGCTAGCCTTAGGGATGGGGATACTTCTATCGTTCTCCTAGGAATGGGCTTTCTACCTAATATTTCTCCCTATGTACCGTTAATAAAGATTTGTTCTAGACTATTCAATACAACATACGAGAATTAACAAGGGATAACAATAATGATTCATGATCCTAAATGATTGTATTCTCCCTAAACATTATGTAGGATAGCTAATCATGATATCAAAATAATTTTGGTGCGTTTAAAATGATGATTATGATATCAATTGAAAATTTGTGATTTTAAATTCGTGATACCAAATGAAATCAAATGAAATATGTGAGTTTGAACTTGTGATATCAAATGAAATGATTGAATGCCAAGTGAAATTTGTGATACCATATGAAATGAAACCAAATCAAATGAAATTTGTGAGATTAAAATGCCAAAAGTAATTTCCAAACAAATTGCATCACAGCATCTCAAGAGTTTATTATCGATGACAACATGTAACTCTCTATTTTCAAGGGATCATTATCGAGTAATGTCCATCTACTTCTCTTCTATATTAAGATTAATCATCACAAAATCAAGAAAGGAAGCATATAAGAGAGGTATGTTATCAATTACTTTCCAGCGTGTCATATAAAGGATACAGATGTGTGAGCTAGGATGATTTTCTAAGACAGTGAATGATTTTGAAGTCAATGCAGATTGAGAAAAACATCCTAAATTGACACCCTTACCAATGCCATGTATGCATCATATATAAGAGATGGTAAGGTGTAGATGTTACCACAGATGAGGAATCCTCATACTCTATTAGACTCATGAATCTGAATCATATGCAGATAAGCATGCTTCCTGACATCTTCAAGAGGTGTGCTATCGCAAGTGGAAACCCCTAGCGCAAGTGCTTTGATGATTCGCTTCGGCAAGCTGAGCTACAACCACAAGCAGACATGACTGGGCAGTCACTCTACTCTTCCCATGGTTCAATAGTTGGCCTGCTATCGAAAGCGCTGATTGTTGCGAAAGCAACCTTGCTCAAACTTGATGATTGGTCCTTCATGTGCTTGAGGAAACAAGTGCTTCCTGATGGTCAGTGAAAGAACTTAAGATTTAACATTGGAGACCATCCTCTGGACATTCAAGTCAATCTGTGTTAATCAGCACAAGTTAATACTTTTAAGAAATCATGCTTGCTAATTGGTTTAAGAAAATATGAGCAATGATTATGTGAAAACTAATTTTGAAATTGTCTATACGTTCACATAGTTTCACTATCAAGACATGAACTCTATTTATACTCTCATAGATAAATATCAATGTTATAGTACAGAGAGTATATATCAAACAGGTGGCATATTTTCAGAGTTTCATAAGCAAGTATAGTTCAATAAATATGCCTCAAGGATGTTCATGTTAGATCATGAAGACATGTGAATTATTAACACAATGAAATTTTGAAAAAATCTTCATCCTCACAAAATAATTTGATTTTAAGACTAATTCCGTTTTACAAAAACAACCAAATCTCAGCATATGATTACGAGAATAATTTCCAAATTTTAGCTCAAGTTCTTCTAGATATGCTCAGTGTGATCTCATTGTTCTTAGGATATCAACAAGCTTGAAATTAATACAGATTATAGCATGCTTGTGATACTATGCCATGTTTTACAGATCTAGCAGAGTTTAATTCAAGGCATTTCCTAAGATTTCTAATGCATGTCAGACAAGAGAGAGACTATCCATTAAATTTCACAACAGAATGTGTAAGAGATAGAAATGCTCATGTGTATTGGCGAGAGTTTCTCAGGTTTAGTATAGCCATTCCACACATCTTGATAAGAGACATTTTCGTTGCCATTCTCTCTTGGTTATTCTCATTGTTCAAGCTTCAATAATCTGTGTCAACATTCTTAAACCACAAACTTGAACCGAGATCATTAGTAGATTGAGAACTTAAAGATGTAATTAAGAGGGATGTATTGTTCTCGAAACCATAGCTGCTTATGAATTGAAAAACTTGATGCACGAGATACCACATGAAATGGAAAATCAGAAATAACTTTTGAATGCTATCATGAGGTATGGTTGTCATGTAAGTTTAAAGAAGATCGGAATCTGTTTTGAAAGTTTGTATTTCAAAAAGGATCTTTCAAAAATCAAGGTGAATGCATAAACTATTTTCTTCCATAAGAGGTGCCCTTAAAAGGATTCACTAAGCATATATGAGTAAAACGATTTAGACACCATATGAAAACTCTGAAGAAGGTTTTTTGTTTTAGTGTCAAAATTCTGAAACTAGTTCTGAATCTTCTTAACAATGTCAGAAATCTTGGAACACAATGATTCAGCATGCACAAATTCAGAAGGTTTTGAAGAAAGTTCAGTTTCAAGGTGTCAGACTTCTTGAATTTGTAAAATCAGTATGCATTATATCAGAAAATGAATTTGATATGATAGGATCGTTTTTACAGAAAATAAGGTCATCACAGATAAGGGAAATCATATCAGTTTCAGAGAAATAAAAGTTGTTGAGCCCATCATGCATTTACTAGCCAAGTGATTATTCAAGTAAAGAGGAAGGTAAGAATGATATCACCATAGCTCCATTCGCATCAAGCAGTAGCTCGCTTGATTTTGGTTGGCAATGCAAGGATTCTATTTTCAGAGCAGCACCAAAATCTATGCGTGACGAATGCTTATCAAGACTTGACTAATTGTTCAGATGAGGTACAGTCCTGAGTCTTGCTGAGGCTAATAGGATGGATTGGAGCTGGTGCAGAGGGATGAATTCACTTTGTGATCACTACCACTGGCATCTCTGGCCTCTTGAACCCATACTTCATACACAGCTCTTCAATCAGATTGGGTGCTGGCGCAGACGGAGATACAGACTCAGCAGAGGGTATCTCCGTAGGTTGATCACTCAGCGCTATCTCAAGCTTGCCTCTGTGCTAGCAGACTGTTGGGGGCACATGAATCAGATGGCTTCCCCAAGGGCGAGCCTTCCTTCTTGGGCAATCCGCTTTATTTCAATTTCCCTTCTGAGGGCAGCAGTGACATCCTGGTCAAGTCCGAGGGATGGCTATCTTAGCCTATCTCTCTCTGATTTTGCTCATGCTCCTTGTTCATTTTAGCCCATAACTCATCTAACTCTGATTGATTGATCTGGACAAAAATCTGTTGAAGCTCCAGGGGTTCTACTATGGCTTTTCAGATCAACAGTCTCACTAAATTCAACAGATCCTTCAAATGTTGATGCATCTCCTATTGTAATGGATCCGTGAGGGAGATAAACATTTTGATCTCAACCTTCAAACTGGGAATTCTGAGTTTATCAGACAGGGTTGCTGGGGTCTTGAGGTTGGCTTGACCTAGCTTTCCCTTTTCCCTTCTTGTTCATTCAGAACATTCTTAGGATCAGCAATTGACTCTTTTTCACTGTCTGATGGCTCACCGAGGGAGGAGATCCCCCCCTTTTTTTTTATTTTTTTTTTATTTTAAAATCAACGAGGCCAGAGTCTTCTTCACCCTTGTCTTGCTGAACCTCGGAATTGCCTTTCCTACAAAATATCAGATAGTTCCTTCCTTTTGTATCCAAGTCTGGATCTGAAGGTCAGTTTGTAGGTTATATATACTTCACATGCACTTAGAGATTACTTGCTATGTGTATGGCATGGTGAATCTATCATGACTATATGCACAAGGATATACAAGGTTTTGATCAAGACAATCATGGACAACATGTGGATTATGAACATTATTAATTTCTTTAAGCTTTCTTCTATGATTAATACAATGTTCACATCTTAGGATGCTTAATGTAAAATCTCAATAAGTCCATCTAACATCAGCATAGTAGATTTTACTATCAAATGCTTCGTTGCTAAGTGATCCCTTGCTTACCCAAGGAGATCTTCTATACTTATCCTTGGTTCGAAGCACTTTCTTCTGAGAGGTAGGATTCAAGAGCCTTTTCAATGTTGATCGAGGAATCCACTCTCTCTTGTTCTTCTCAGGATAGTTGAATGGAACTTTGTGATAACTCATCCTTGAGACAGAACCATTGTCCCTTGTGGTTGCCGACTGCTTCTTATGATTGTACCAGGGGTTTCAGCAATTGCATCACCGCGGGTTCTCCTTTTTGGGGTAAGAGGAACTCTTGATCTTTCCTGCACAAGTAAGGCACTAGAAGGGAGTTTTGGTACCCATTTGTGCTTGGGTCCTACATGGTTAGCGCTGGACCTTACTTGTCCTTTAGGGATCCACACATATTTATTCCTCTCATTTGAATTTCTTCTAAGACTGCATGTGTGAGAAATATGTCCTAATCTACCACAATAATGACAGATAATAGAATGAAAATCAAAATGAGGTTTTCTATCATTATTATGATTAGTTTTCTTTAGAAAAGCTTTTTGTTCCTTTGAAATCTCAGTTTCTTTTGAAAGCTTTTCCTTTTCCTTCAACACGTGTTTACAATCAAGACATTTTTCAAGACATGTTGAAGTTTTCCCTGCCGATAGTGGGCTAGCTATCGGAACCACTAGTTCTTTAAAAGAAACCTCGAAACTTTGGTAGAAGAAGAAATTAGTTTTTCAAGTTTCCTATCTTTTTCTTTTAAGCCTAGAGGTTCTTTTGCAGGTTTACAATATTCGGTATATAACTCATTGTATGCATCTTGCAATTCAAAAAGTTCAAGTTCAGATCCAGATACCTCACTTTCTGAATCTTCTAGGCAGAAATGGATACTCTCTTCACTGAAGCCTGCTTCCTCAATATCACCTTCCAGAAGCTCATCAGTAGATGATCCACAAAGAGCACGAGTTGAGCTTTGGACAGCTGTGCTTTCAAGAGATGGGTTAGAAGCATATATCACATCACGAGTATTCCAAATATCTCTAGCACTAGAGCAGTGTTTGATCTTCTGGAAATCATTTTCAGCTAAGCCTTTGTATAAAATTTGCATTGCTCTAATGTTTAAGGAAAACAAATTTTTCTCCTTTTCAGTCCAGTTTCCTCTTGGTTTGAAATCAAAGTCCTTTTCAAAAACATCCCACATTTTGAAATCCGTGGATAGTATAAAACTTTTCATCCTTCCCTTCCATAAATAAAAATCAGTATTTTCTAACACGGGTGGGATAGTATGATCAAAACCTTCAAAGCACATTTTATAACCCAAGTCAGCCTAGGTCTTTGCACTTGAGATCGTTGGATCCTTTAAACAAGTGACCTTGCTCTGATACCAAATGAAATGCGTGGCTGTCACCCAAGAGGGGGGGTGAATTGGGTGGCAGAATAAAAACTTATAATTTTCCCTTTTTAAAACTTTACTCCTGGTGCTTGATGAGAGTGACGATGAATCATCCCAAGCACAAGTGAGTATGTAGTGGTGTGGTGCTTGGTGTGAGATTTAAATAAGCAAAATATGCACAAGCGAGTTTATCCTGGTTCGGTCACTCCCAGACCTACATCCAGTCCCCAGGCTCCACCTGAGATTTTCAATCCACTAAACTTCTTGTTTGAACCAGGCACAAGGAAGCCTTTACACTTTAGGTTTTACGAACACGGGTTCACCTAACAACCCACAGGTTTTACCACGGGCTAACCTGCAAACCTTTACAACCACAGGTTTTACAACGGGATCACCTGCAACCTTACAACCACAAGTTTTGCGGGCTAACTTGCAACCTATGGAGATTTAGAAAACCTATGAACTGATTAATTAGAGGATTTGGTTATATGTTCACTCTATGAACTGATTGTGATAAGCACTTAAGTACAAATGACTCTCTCTAAGAGTAGATGATGTTACTCACTTAAGTACAACTGAATCACTCTCTAATAATGTTACAAATCTAGATCTGAGAGTAGTAGAAGATGAGAGGAATGTAGAATACAATGTTTCAGACAATAGGCTCTATTCTTCTCTCTGTCTTCTCTTCTGAATGTAGATGTTCCTTTTATACTCTGCTTCAAAGGCTTGGGCGGCAGGTTGAATATGACCGTTTGAATATAGCCGTTAATCCCAAGTTACCGTTGTGAAGTACATCTTCATTAATGCTTAGCATGGTTGACTTGCTTTATCTCTGAAAAGTAGTCCTGACACCTCTGCTCTGACAAAAGCATTCTGACTTCTGAGTATGTGATGTTTACTCTTGTACTCTTGCTGACGGATGATCATCGTTCATCCGGAAGTGGCAATCTTGCTCTGCAAGTGTTAATCTCTGAAATCCAATGCCAAGAGTCTTTGCATCCGGAAGCTCATTTGCATCCGGAAGTGTGACTAAGTTCTGCACATACTGGTTAGTCCAACATAGCAATATATATAATCAAATATAGTAAGAACTATACATGTTGTGGGAAGTTTGCTATGGGGAGTAGTCTTACTTAGACTATATTCTGACTTAGTGTATTGTATACTTTGAACGTTAGTCCTCTTAGTCTATGATGTATTCGGAAGCACTTCTACATCCGGAAGTAAAACTACTGGATGAAGGATTTTGTTCACTATTACTCACTCTCACTCAGTGTCCTTCAATCCAACAGTCAGCGCTAGTCACTAAGCTATCGGAAGCACTTTCACTTGACGAGGTAAACTCACTGACGCTTAGGGTTATATCTGTTTTATCAGTCTGCGCCAGTCAAAATCTAACAGGAAGCAATTTCACTTGACGTGGCTGATTCACTGACGCTTGGGGTTATTCTATTCTATCAGCCTGCGCAAGTCTAAATCTAACAGGAAGCAATTTCACTTCCGGTTGAATCATAGCTTAGTCTTAAGGTTTTGTGTACCTAATGCTCATGGACTAAGTTAATTCCCTAGTGAGTTACTCGCTGCCGCTGGGGGATGAATCATTCATCCGCGAGCAATAGTCCTAGTCTATCCGGAAGTGATTCCGCATCCGGTTGTGATTCCGCTGTGGGATGAGTCTTTCATCCGTGAGCGCTAGTCTTAATTCATCCGGAAGTGAATCTGCATCCGGTTGTGACTTAACTTAGGATTCAGTGTTAGCAATCTAGACTGGGTTCTAACCAAGTGTCTCACTTGCTTCCGTTTGCGTCCCCTATGGGATGTGTACTCCATCCGCGAGCTCTAGTGCTAATACTTCCGGAAGTGATCTTGCATTCGCAAGTGATCTAACTCAGGATTCTAACCATGTCATCTAATCCTTCCTAAGTGTTGATTATGTTCTTTTAAGTACTAGACCATATCATACCTTAGTCACCATCAAAACTTAAGATTCTAACAATATGTGGTTTTGATCATGATAATTAGACAGCATGTAGATTATGATCATTGTGAATTTCTTTAAAACTTTCTTCTATTAGGAATATAATGTTCATATCTATGATGCTTGAAGTAGAATCTCAATAATCCCATCTAACATTTGCATTAGAGATTTCACTTTCGCATGCTTTGACTCTCTGTGATCCCTTGCTTACCCAAGGAGATCTTCTATACTTATCCTTGGCCTGAAGCACTTTCTTATGAGAGACAGAGTTCATAGGCTTTCTCCAAGTTGATTGAGAAATCCTCTCTCTCTTGTTCCTTGTGGTAGTGCACTGCTTCTTATGAATGGACCAGGTGGTTGCAGCAGTGACATCATCACAAGTTCTCTTCTTTGAGGCAAGAGGAACTCTTGATCTTTCCTGCACAAGTAAGGCACTGGAAGGAAATTTTGGTACCCATTTGTACTTGGGTCCTACATGGTTAGTTCTGGACCTTACTTGTCCTTTAGGGATCCATACAAATTTATTTCTCACATGTAAATTTTTCTTAAGACTACATGTGTGAGAAATATGACCTGATCTACCACAATAATGACAGATAATGGAATGATATTCAGGATGGGACTTCCTATCATTACTTTGTTGGTCAATTTTGTTTTCAAAGACTCTCTGTTCTTTTAAATCAACTTTTGAAGTTTCAGGGCCTTTTGAAAACTTTTCTTTTTCCTCCAGCAGAGATTCACAATTGGAGTAATTTTCAGTACATGTTGAAGCATCCGCTCTCGATAGCTGTTTTTCTATGGGCTGCACTAGTTGGTTTTCTATGGAGGGGACTCTGGAAACCTTGGATGTAGAAGAATTAATGAGTTCCTCAAGTTTTCTATTCTTTTTCCTTAATCCTAAAACTTCTTTTGCAAGTTTACAAAATTCACTATGTAACTCATTATACATATCTTGCAGTTCAGAAGGTTCAAGTTGAGATACCTCATTCTCCTCAGCTTCTGAATCTAGGCAGAGATCAACACTCTCTTTACTGCCGCTGGCTTGCTCAATACCAGCTTCCTGTAGCTCACCACCAGTTGATTCACAAGGAGCACAAATGGAGCTTTGGACAGCTTTGCTGCTAATGGAATGATCAGAAGCATACATAGCATCAAGAGTGTTCCAAATATCTCTAGCTTTAGAGCAATGTTTAATCTTCTGGAAATCACTGTCAGTTAAGCTTTTATACAAAATTTGCATCGCTCTAATGTTCAAGTAAAAGAAATTTTTCTCCTCTTCAGTCCAATTTACTTTTGGTTTGAAATCAGAATCATTTTCAAAGACATCCCACATTTTGAAACTCGAGTATAACACAAAACTTTTCATCCTTGCCTTCGATAAGTGAAAATCAGTATTTTCTAACAAGGGTGGGGTAGTATGATCAAAACCTTCAAAACACATTTTATATCCCAAGTCAGCCTAGGTCTTTGCACTTGAGATCGTTGGATCCTTTAAACAAGTGACCTTGCTCTGATACCAAATAAAATGCGTGGCTGTCACCCAAGAGGGGGGGTGAATTGGGTGGCAGAATGAACCTTACAAAAATTCTCCCTTTTAAAACATTACTCCTTGTGCTTGATGAGAGTGACAATGTATTACCCCAAACACAAGTGAGTATCTAGTGGTGTGTTGCTTGATGTGTAGATTAAAAACAAACTGAATAAGCACACACAATTTTATCCTGGTTCGGTCACATCCTGACCTACATCCAGTCCCCAGGCTCCACCTGAGATTTTCAATCCACTAAACTTCTTGTTTGAACCAGGCACAAGTAAGCCTTTACACTTTAGGTTTTACGAGCACAGGTTCACCTAACAACCCCCAGGTTTTGCAACTGGCTCACCTGCAAACCTTTACAACCACAGGTTTTACAACGGGATCACCTGCAACCTTTCAACTACAAGTTTTCGGGCTAACTTGCAACCTATGGAGATTTAGAAAACCTCTAAATGCTCCCCCTCACTTTTGTAAGATGATAATTCTGTTCGTCAAGCACAAGCTTTAGAACAACCTCTATCAATTAGAGGATTTGATAATATGTTTACTCAATGAACTGATTGTGATAAACATTTAAGTACAAAATGATTCTCTCAAAGAATAGATGATGTTACTCACTTAAGTACAAATGAATAACTCTCTAATAATGTTACAAATCTAGATCTGCGAGTAGAAGATGAGAGAAATGTAGAATACAATATATCAGATAACATGCTCTATTCGTCCAACTCTCTTCTGAATGTAGATGTTCTTTTTATACTCGGTCTAAACATTCAGGCTTGGGCGGCAGATAGTACATGTCCGTTTGAATATAGCCCGTTAATCCCATGTTACCGTTGAGAGGTACATCTTCATTAATGCTTAGCAGGGTTGACTTGCTTTATCTCTGAAAAGCAACTCTGACAACTCTGCTCTGACAAAAGCATTCTGACTTCTGAGTATGTGAAGTTGGCTCTTGTACTTATGCTGACGGATGATCATCGTTCATCCGGAAGCGGCAATCTTGCTCTGCAAGTGTTAGTCTCTGAATCCCAGTGCCAAGAGTACTTTCATCCGGAAGCTCATTTGCATCCGGAAGCAAAACTAAGTTCTGCACATACTTGTTAGTCCCAACAGAGTAATATATATTCAATCAAGTGTAGTAAGAACTATACATGCTGTGGGAAGCTTGTTTGCTATGAGAAGCAATCTTACTAAGACTATGTTCTGACTTAGTGTATTGTCTACTGACGCTAGGGGATGTCTAATCCAATAGTCAGCGAGAGTCTCGTTATGTTACTCTAAGTCTTAAGTCTTCCCAAGTGACTTGGTGTGTCATTTACTTATGCTATGGGATGTGTAGTATAACACACTTAATCACGTGCAGTGAGAATTTAATTGTCTAAGATGACTTTCTTGCATCCGGAAGCAATTCCACATCCGGAAGCACTACTACTAGACGAAGGGTTATATTCACTTTTACTCACTCTCGCTCGGTGTCCTTCAATCCAACAGCCAGCGCTAGTCACTAAGCAATCGGAAGTAGTTCTACTGGACGTGGGTTATGTTCACTGGCGCTCAGTGTTATCTATACCAACAGCCAGCGCTAGTCTTAATTCAATCGGAAGCAAATCCACATCTGGTTGCAACTTAGCTTAGTCTTAAGGTTTTGTATATCTAGTGCTCCTAGACTAATTTACTTCATTAGTAAAGTGCTTGCTGTCGCTGGGGGATGAGACGTTCATCCGCGAGCGCAAGTCCTAGTCTATCCGGAAGTAAATCCACATCCGGTTGCACTCTTACTTGGGATTCTATATTAACCTAATGCTTTCTAAGTGCTTGGTTCATTCTTTCATGTTTTAGTCTTCATCAAAACTTAAGATTCTAACAATAAAGACTTTCCTTTTGTCTTTTTCTTTAAACCTCTGAAGACTTGGGCATTCAACTTTGAAGTGTCCAGGCTTCTTACACTCGAAGCAAACATGAGCATTTTCCTTCTTGTAGCTCGACTCTCCTTTCTGAAATCTCCCTTTCTTTTTAAAGAACTTCTTAAACCTTCTTACCATCATAGTCATTTCCTCATCATCGATGTCTTCCTCATCATCATCATCTCTTTCCTTGCTAGGGGCAACTAAGGCTAGATTTTTTGCCTTTGTGATTGCTTGAGGATTTCTTTGGACGAATAGGGTAGACTCATATTCAGCTAAAGAACCAAACAGTGCAGTGACAGACTTTGTTGATTCTCCTTGGACTTCCTGCAAGATAGTAACCTTAGTGAGCCAATCACCTTTTAGTACTTTTAGAATTTTATTTACCTGTTCCTTCTCAGAGATGGTTTTTCCTAAGGCAGCGAGGTTGTTTATAAGATAAGTGAATATGATCTCGAGATCTCTGATAGACTCATCCGGAAGCATAGTGAACTTGTGAAATTCCTCAACAAGCATTTCTACTCTTCTATCTTTGATTTAACCTTTTTGTCGCCTAAAAGATTTAATCAATACAATTCAATACTCTAATCCACTAAGAGAATAGCGGTGAGTATAGGTCTTCTCACAGTCTAGGTTCAATTCTTGCTAATTCAAAGGCAATTTAGGTCACACAATTTAACAAACATTTGGAGTGTGATTTTTTATGTTTACAACTAATTAAATCTAACAAAAACAACAACTAACCGAATGTAAAAGATGTGAAAGTATGAGATGAGAAGTACCTCCCTCTCCAAAGTACTTGTGCTTACGGTTAATTCGGACCTCATATATTTGTTACACTTGATATAATCTAACTAAATTCTCAGGATCTCTTAAATCTAAGAAATCTAAGAGAGTTTAATTAGGTTAACCAAGCCTAATGCTCTTTCAAGTTGAACTCATACCTTAAGCAACATTAGATACTAATCAAGCACCTAAGAAAAACATTCATTCCACAAACACACTAGGAGCTAATCGCACACAAATACATTAATGAAATTACAAACGTATAGCTTTAGGTTTTCATGAGCTAAACACAAAAGAGAGATTTCAAGCCACAATTAAGTAGAACACCTAATTCAAGGTATTATAACCTATACAAGCCTAAATCAAGGTCATTACATAGGCAAAAACTTACATCTAGCTTGAAACCTAAAAGAGTACATTACAAATACATGAGACCAAATGTTGAATTTCTACAAGCACATTCCTTTGGAGAGAGAGGAGAGGACTTCTAGCCGCTCATGGAGATGGAGGATGGAGGAAGGCGTGAGGTTTTGGTGGCCATGGAGGTGAATAACGAAGTGGAGAAGGTGAAGAAGATGAAGATGAAGTTGAGAGAGTTTGTTAGAAGAGAGAAAAAGTGAAAATGGAAGTAGTTAAGAGTTATGTCAAAATGAAGTTAGTTGGGAGAAAGTAAGTGGGTTAGTTAGATGATGAGTTGGCTTAGGGAGTTAATAAGCTGTCAAGTGGGGATTATGAGTTGTCAAAAAGATATTTTGATGGGTAATGGAGGGTGTAGGCCGTGGGTTAAGTGTGTGAAAGAGAGAAGGGTATTTTTGGTATTTGGTGGAAGTATGGATGAATGTGGTTTTAATCTTAGCTCCATGCATTTGTAAAGGTCCCTCCTTTTTCTCCAAGTGATTGTGCTTCCAAAATTACCCTTAATGAGGCCTTCAAATTTGAATTTGAAGTTGGAGCCAATTTTGCCTCTTTTGGAAAGATTCCAAAAATGCCTTTTACTCCTATTACCAAAAATGGTAAAACTTGCTTTATGTCACTTTCCTTGCCAACTAGCCTCTTCCTTGCCACTTTAGCTCCACCGAAGCTCCATCAAGGGTGTGTGGGGCCCACTTGGGACCCCGTACATTAAAATATCATCAAATAGTCTTTGACCAAAATACCCTTGGTTACTTAGAAATGCAAGAAATAAGGCTAATATTTACCAATTGATTCCAATAACCATGCGCAATAAAATATGCCAATAATGATCAAATATATCAATTAAATCACACTAATTAAGCTCAATTGCACATGCTTAAAGGTACAAAATTCGGTCTAATCAATCTTTGACACCAGTGGTCCCTTCATGAGCAGTCTGAAGAGCATCCCACATTTCCTTTGCAGATTTAAGATGACTTGTCCTGAAGTATTCTTTCTGACTCAAGGCACATTTAATCATTAGAATAGCCTTATAATTCATCTCTACTTTGGTGTAGTCTTCTTCAGTGAATTGGGTCTTGGTCTTTGGCTTGTGTAACGCCTCAATAGAATTTCGATCATACATAGACAAAAATGTTCACTAAATAACAAAATGGATATCCAATATAAAAATCCAACAAAACATCATATTTAATTTCAAAATAAAATTCAACCCAAGTAATAAATTTTAAAACTTATTGGTAGTTAAAATGACAAAAACAGAAATCTTTGGTCCTTGGCAAAATAAATATCATAACAGTGCTCGAGTAGTACAATAGAGCCTTTAAGGCTTACTCCTCAAGTGTCTTCCCTTGCCTGCTATTTGAACCTTCACCTAAAAATGTTAATAATGGGGTGAGATCGACATCTCAGTAACTATCGAAAAATCATAACATACACCAGCAACTCATATACATATATATTACAAATAATTATACTCAACGAAATAATTCACAGTCTCCAATCACTCACATATTACACCGCACAAACACAGAAACAAAAATAATAATAATCAACTCATGAAGTTAAAGAATGTATCATGCATGCCTCCCTTATACCGCCTCCACCCTTATTCCGCTGACAGGAGCCATAGGCTAACCCATACACATAGTCCAAACAGAAACACATCCAATTAAGTGGATTGTTTCAAGCTCACCATTACTTAAGATGTACCCTGCCAAAGGTACAGAGCTCAAGCATGGACTATGGCTCCACTCCTTAAAGAACGAATGTAAGGAGGTGTCACATGTCCCATAACTTCTTGAAATCCCTGGCAAAGGAAAACATAGAAGAGAGGGCCCTGACAAAGTACCACTCACTGTGCACCGAGTGATGGCTTACCAAGTGATAACACAATTCTCCACACAAATCTCCTTTAATCCTACCCATTACCATGAATGCAAATGCTATGACATTTTTATCAATTCCCAGAGAAACAACATATACAATTCTAGTTCATAATATCATAACATTCCCACAACATATAGAAGACAAACATGCTTAAAAACAAGACTAAAATAATATTCAATCATAACAATACACTAAGCATGCTTGAAAAGGGACAAACTATAACACATATCATATAATATTCATGGCAAACAAGCATGCTTAAAAAGACTAACGTATCATATAACAATATAATTTATCTTACATATTTCAATCAAGTCGTAATTATTTATAATCCAATTATACACAAATCACAGGTATACGGAAGAATTTTCCGGAGTTACCTGTCACTCCTTAGCACACAGGTGAACTAACAAGGTCACTTCAAATCTCTCACTGCGTATCTACAAAATCATAAACACATATATACCTATTAATACACTACACAATACTATCTTAAGTTTTCTAACACTAGCCTATACTCTCATGTTACAACTTACTTTATAATGTAATTTTTTTTTGTTTATACTGGAGTATTAATATAATTCTTGGGAATATATATATATATATATTTAAATTAATTGAGGGATTTGTTCAATCGGACAACAGCATATTGATATTATAATAGTCACATAAAAAATGTTACTCTTGCATTAACGACACCGAAAAGAATCACAAGGCTTTACAGAATGTGTGTTATATATAGGTATTCACTAAAACCAAATAAAAATAAAGGAAAACTAATAAAGGGTGTCACTCTTGTTTTTGTTTTTTTTTTTTAATTGTAATAAGTAAAAGCATGTGTGATTGCGTGAGGGATTTGCACAAAATGAAAAGAAGGAATCACATTGGTTTTTGTGAAGCAAGTGGTAAAGACAAGTTACATTACAGAAGAGAGAAGAAAGTAGACTATGGGTTTTTCTTGTGTGTGATGCATCCCAAAACATAATGACTATGGGTTTTGCTTGTGTGTGATGCTTTCGAAAACTGATTTGCAATAGGAATATAATGGACAAAAGAAAACTTGGGGCATGTGAGGGAACTATCAAGATGGGACAACTAATATAAAACAATTGGGAAAGGAAGTAAAAGTGTTGATAAGACTACAAGTGAGATATAATGAAACAAAAACTTGAAGAAGATGAAAAGGGATACCTTTGACAGTGTTGAAGCATAATCGGCGCTAGAAACAAGAAAGAATGAAGGGAATGTGTGTCATTGTGTATATAGGAGAGAGGCTTCCTAGGGTTTTTGTTGTAATTGGGCCTCTTACACATGTGGAATATTAGATGGGCTTACACCTTATTCTATATGTTGGTAATAATGTTTTTTTTCTCACATTATAGTTACTCTCCTATTATGAAAATCTTTTGAATATTAATAATCATTATATTTGTTTTTTTTTTGAAATTTTATTAATTAATTGATTTCATTTTTTTTATAAAGTCTTACACAAATAAAAAAAAATAAAATAAATAACTAAATCCTATTATAAAATGAGGGATGTTACAATCTCCCCTCCTAAAAAGAATTTTGTCCCCAAAATTCATACTACACTAAAGGACATACCTAGTTAAATAGATGAGGATATTCTTGTCTCATCTTCTCTTCCGTTTCCCAAGTGGCCTCACCGTGAGTCATTCCTCTCCAAATCACCTTTACTAGTTTGATGGTTTTATTCCTTAGTTGCTTATCCATAACATCCACAATCTTCTCCAGTTCCACTTTATAAGATATGTTATCCCTTAGTTCTATTTCTTCTGGTTCAATGACATGAGAAGGATCTGGTTGGTATTTCTTCAATTGAGATACATGGAAGACATTATGAATGTTCGCCAACTGTGGGGGCAAGGCAATCCGATAAGCCACCACTCCAACTTTATCCAAAATCTCATAAGGACCCATGAAACGAGGAGTGAGTTTCTTTGCCCGAATCGACCTGCCAACGCCAGTCATCGGTGTGACTCTTAAGAATACGTGCTCGCCTTTCTTGAACTCCAATGGTTTTCTTCTTCTATCAGCATAACTCTTCTGTCTAATTTGAGCAATAACCAATTTCTCTTGTATCAGTTTAATCTTCTGAGTAGTCTCATCCACTAAATCAGGACCCAACAAACTTCTCTCGCTCAACTCAGTCCAACAGAGAGGAGACCTACACTTTCATCCATATAATGCCTCATAAGGTGCCATGCCAATACTCGAGTGATAGCTATTGTTGTATGCAAACTCTGCTAAGGGAAGGTGACTATCCCAACTTCCTATCAATTCAATTGCACAAGCTCTCAACATGTCTTCTAGAGTCTGAATAGTTCTCTCTGTTTGCCCATCTGTTTGGGGATGATAAGCAGTACTGAACTTTAGCTGCGTCCCCATGGCATTTTGCAATGATCTCCAGAATCGCGAAGTGAATCGTGGATCTCGATCAGATACAATACTCTGTGGAACCCCATGTAATCTGATGATCTCTTTCACATATATGCCTGCTAACCTCTCTAAAGGATATTCTTCCTTGATAGCCAGAAAGTGAGCTGACTTAGTCAATCTATCGACAATTACCCAGATCTTATTATTTCCTGATGCGGTCGTAGGAAGTCCCGTGATGAAATCCATAGAAATGCTATCCCACTTCCATTCTGGAATGTCCAAGTTCTGCAATAACCCCGAGGGCTTTTGGTGCTCAATCTTGACCTTCTGACAAGTCAAACAACGAGTAACAAACTCTGTCACATCTTTCTTCATACCTCGCCACCACCAATTCCGCTTTAGATCATGATACATCTTGGTTGCTTCAGGGTGAATTGTATACTTGCTCCTATGAGCTTCATCAAGCATGAGTTTCCTTAATTCCCCATCGTTAGGAAGACAAATCCTCCCTTTATATCTCAATATTCCATCCGCACCAATTTCAAAATTTGACTCTCTTTCTTCTTCAACATCCTCCCTTATACCCAATAGATACTCGTCTTCAAACTGAGCAAATTTAACTTCCTTCCAAGTTGCACTTTCAATAGTTAATGCTTCCATACTAGCAATCAAACCTGACATTACATCAATAGGAACATTATGCACATCCTCTAACAATTTATGTTCTTTGACCATCAACTGAGCTACATGGATCGACTTTCTACTTAATGCATCTGCCACGACGTTTGCCTTTCCTGGGTGATACTTCAAACTATAATCATAATCCTGGAGAAGCTCCATCCATCTACGTTGTCGCATATTAAGTTCCTTTTGGTCAAATAAATACTTTAAACTCTTATGATCGCTGAATACCTCAAACTGTGAACCATAAAGATGATGTCTCCAAATTTTCAATGCAAATACTATGGCTGCCAACTCAAGGTCATGAGTAGGATAGTTTCCTTCATGTGGCTTTAACTGTCGAGAAGCATAAGCAACAACCTTACCATCTTGCATCAGAACGCACCGCATACCTTTCTTAGAAGCATCTGTATAAAGGGTAAAGGTCTGTGTAGGATCTGGAATCACAAGCACTGGTGCAGTAGTCAACTTAGTCTTCAAATCTTGAAAGGCTGCTTCACACTCCTCACTCCAAACATATGGCTGATTCTTTTTAGTTAAATTGGTTAGTGGCATGGCTATTTGTGAAAACCCTTTGATAAATCTCCGATAATAGCCTGCTAGTCCTAGAAAGCTTCTGATTTCTGTTAAACTTTGTGGTCTCTCCCAATTCAACACTGCTTCAATCTTGCCGGGATCCACTGTTACTAATTCGGCTGACACAACATGACCCAAGAATTTTACTTCTCTAAGCCAAAAATCACATTTAGATAATTTGGCATACAGCTTGTGCTCTTTCAACACTTGCAACACAATTCGTAGATGCTCCTTATGCTCTTCCTCGTCCTTAGAGTAGATAAGAATATCGTCAATAAAGACAACTACAAATTTATCCAGGTAAGGTCTAAAGATGCGATTCATGTAGTCCATAAATACAGCTGGGGCATTAGTTAGCCCAAAGGGCATAACAAGAAACTCATAGTGGCCATATCTCGTCCTGAAGGCAGTTTTTGGTATATCTTAACGTTTGACCCTTAATTGGTGATAACCAGATCTTAAATCAATCTTGGAGAATATGGATGCTCCGTTCAACTGGTCGAGTAGATCATCAATCCTAGGCAAAGGCTATTTATTCTTTATGGTCGCTTTGTTCAATTGACGATAATCAATGCATAGTCTCAAACTCCCATCCTTCTTCTTCACAAAGAGTACTGGTGATCCCTAAGGGGACACACTAGGTCTGATAAAACCTTGCTCCATTAACTCCTCAATCTGTCTCTTTAATTCCACTAATTCCGATGGGGAGTAGGAGTGGTCTGATTTTTCTTGAATTTCCTCATGTTGTTTTTCCTTTTCTATGTTATAGCATCTTTTCCTGAACTCCTCAATCTCTTCCAGTTTCGATTCGCGTATGTGTGTGTGTCCGTCGCATTTTTCCCTTTTTCCGGCGACGGTGGGGGTTTTTCCGGCGAAGGAAGTTGTGGTGAAGGCAGGTGATAATTTCTCTAGTTCTTTTTGTGATTTCTTCATGTTCCAACTTCATTTCTCATTTTCCTTCTTCCTTTATCTTGCTCAAGCTCGGCTAGTCACTTAAGGGCCGATTCCGGCGAGTTCTGGACGGCGGCCGGCAGCAGTGAAGCTCCTCCCTGCGTTCTGGAACTCTGTAAGCTTGATCTTTGCCTCTTGTGAAGTTAATTTTGTGAAATTTGGTCTCTTTGATGTTAGGGTGTTATGAAAAATTGGGACTTTAGGATTTATAAGTTATTATTATGATTATTCACTGCTAAATTGAATATGTTTGGGAAGTATTGAGGTTTATTGAAGTTGGAAAATATTTTGGGGATTTTTGGAAATTTTCTATGGCTCTTTGAATTGGTGTTTTGTTAATGAAAGATGATTTGAATGAATTAGTTGTTGATAAATACCTGTTAAGGTTATAATAAGATGTGAGAAGTTGATTTTGATTGAATTGGTGTTTAGGAAGGAATTTGGAAGGTAATAGAGCATTTTTGGACTCTTTAAGCTAGGGCTATGTTAGTGATGATGTTCTGGAATAAAGTGGTGCTTAAGAAATGCTTGATGAAGTTGTTTGGTGATATTGGAAGGTTGGTTTTAGAAGGATTGATGTTTGTAAGGAATTTTGTTAATTAAAGTATTAATTTGAAGTGACTTGGGTAGATTATAGGTTGTTTATTGATGTTGGAATGTTAATGTTGAATAGATTGAGGTTTGAAAGGAAGTTGGAAAGTTAAAGTATTGATTGAGAGTGATTTAGATGTTTTAAAGGATGGTTTGGTTATGGTGGGTAATGTTATAAATTCTTCAAGAGATGATTAAGGTTGAAAGTATTGATATTGCAAAGAGAAGTTGGAAAAGGAAAGGATATGGATGTGGTTTTGGTATTGAAGTATTTTTATACTTTTAGTGTTAATGAAAGTTATTTAAAAGGTTGAGTTAAGTCACTGGCAAAGTGTCTTGACCCATTTTTAAATTGTGGCATTATTATAGACGGTGATCTTTCAAGCGGACTTTGAAGATAACTGTTATCTGCGTATATCTGCTGCAGTGAAGTTTAGCAGGTAATCACGCTTAACTGACTGTGATACTGAGGGTGATGGTAGTTGAGAATTTTCTAACATCCTCTCCTACTTATTTATACATATATAAATAAAATGAATTCAGATTATGTTATACTTAAACGTGGGCTATAGGGTACCTTTCAACTGAACTGTACTTTATATAAATTCATATTTATATATAATCTTTTGTATGTTGCATGACACTAGTTATTAGTACCGTCGGCCGATGTAACCTATCGATTTGCGCAAATCGATAGGTTAATTGTACGGGTTCCTCGGATTGTAAAGGAACCAGGGATTTTCACATTGATTAGAGTGGTCCCTTTTTATGCTTTTCGGATTGTAGACCGGGCACAGTGTCACACACGTTTATTTCTGTCTATTGAGAGATGGATGCATTTGTTCTGTATATATATATGTGTATATTTGTAAATGTTATATGCTGTATGCAGGTTTTTGAACTGTGGTACCCTGTAGACACTCCACTACCCCACTTCTGAGTGTCACAGTGAGTTAAGTAGTGATTACTGAGACATTGTTTTGTCTCACCCTATTCCCTTTATTTTTACAGGTGATCATGCCCAGGGGGAGGCGCAGAGGAAGGGGAAGGGGCCGGGCCCATACTGATATAGTAAGTAGGCCAGAGGTGACCTTTTAGGGACATATATCGCCGTTTCACTAGGCTGCACCAGCTTCTGCATATATGAATGTTGTTTTGAGTGAATTTTATTGTATTTGTGAACTGTATGACTTGTAATGTAACTTAATGTAACGTTTTTGTTGTTATGTAACATTGTTCCTGCTACTGTGATATTTCAGGAATTACCTTGACTAATATGTCAAGCTTGGTTGTTGTATATTATGTTTCCAGGTGATGAGAACTTGAATGGATGTATATAGGAAACTCGATTTTCCTAATATGTTGATGTGGTAGATGGAGGATGTATTGAGTGTTTTATGTTTTCCTGTGTGTGTAATCATATTAGATGGGCCCCGGTCTAATATGGTTTATTTTTGTGTAGTATGGATAGTTCCTTTTCTAACCCTGTTAGGTGATTCTTTTCTAACATGGTTAGATTTAGGTTATGGTATTAAATGTGTGTTTTATTAGGTGATGGTGGTTCTTTTGCTAACTATGTTAGGAGATTCTCTTTTCTAACATAGTTAGATACGTAATCTCTTATTAATAGAGAAATCCTTTTGCTAACCATGTTAGGTGAATCTTTGCTAACATGGTTAGACTCCATTGTTTGGATTGATTTGTTTAGCAATTGGTTAAGGTTAAGGTTAATTTTTACTTTAGTAGGAGGTACATTACAATTTGGTATCAGTTTTATGGTAAACGATACTCTGCCTGTTGCATTGCATATAGAATGGCGATATATAAACCCCTTCCTTCCATTCCTTATTATTATGATCACTAACTCTTTTTATGAATATTATCATTATTCCCTAGGTTGGTGGAGAAGAAGATAGTTATAATCAGTTCCAAGATTTACAACAATCTATACCGGCACAAAACTTTGGGTCGGAGTTTGTGAATCAGTTAAGGGATGTGATTTTGGAGACAATGGAAGAAAGGTTACAAAAATTTAAACAAGATATGGGCCATCAGCATCAAAGTGAAGGAGAGTTTGAATTTGGCCATGAGAGTGAAACTCACGGGACCCAACAAGAAGTTACCCAAGAAGACCGGGCTGTTAATAGAGTTTGGAAAGATGTGTATAGGCACAATCCTGGTACTTTTGAAGGGGGTCGCCAACCTGAAGTAGCAGAAGAATGGATCGATGGATTAGAGACAATTTTTCAAGCAGTTGCCTGTAATGAGTACCAGAAAGCCAGGGTTGCTATCTTACTGTTGACTGGTGATGCCAAAAGATGGTGGAAGTCGGCCGGGTGTATGGATGATTCTATGACTGTGTGGTCAGAATTCAAAGAAAAATTCCTTGAGCATTACTTTCCCATTACAATCAGACATGAGAAAGAGCTTGAATTTAATAAATTAATGCAAGGCAATATGCACGAGGATGAATTTATTGCTATTTTCAATAATTTATCACGCTATGTGACTTACCTGCAATATAAAGATGATCCTGAATGGAAGCATATTCAGTTGATTCAGAAGGCTAGACCTGTGTTGCAGCCATATCTGTATGCTAGGCCGTTTGTTAGTTTTGAGGATTCTTGTGAGTATTTTTGTCTTGTGGCTAGAAACTTGAGAAGTTCAGGTACCTTGGATCGTGTTGACAACCAGTTTAAATCTACTAGATACTTAAGGCCTTCAGGAGGTATCTCAAAAAGTCACAGTGCTGGTACGAGTACTTCTGGGAGTTATGGGAGAAGATCTCAAGGCCAAGGTCATACGCAAGTGTATAACCAGAGGGGTAGTTTTCGCAGACAACACCAGGGAAGATCTGGGCAGAGAAGTCAGTTCAGGGGTGGCAGGACCCAATCTTTTGGTGGTAGAGGTCGAACAGGTGCTAGTCAGGGGTCTTATCAGGAGTCAGCTGCCTCAGCATCTTGTGTGAAAGGTCCTTGTGATAGATGTGGGAGGTTTCATGTGGGGGAGTGTTGGAGGTGTTATCACTGTAATGAATTGGGCCATACTTACAAGTTTTGCCCTAGGATGGGGCAGCAAGGTCAGGCAAGTCATAGCAGTCGCCCTATGGCTCCTGGACGTGTGTATGTTACCACGAGAGAGGAGGCCACAACGTCTCCTAATGTGATTCAAGGTATGGTTTCCATCCGAGGTCATAGTGTTGAAGTGTTATTTGATTCTGGTGCGACACATTCTTTTATTTCCTATGGCTGTGCTAAGAAACTTGGCCTTACTTTATCTGCATTATCTTATGATTTGAAAGTAACTAACCCTAGTGGAGCTGTGTTTGTGACTGCTCACGTATGTAAAGGCTTGGACCTTCAGTATGAAGGTCGAGACTCTGTGATTGACCTTGTATGTTTACCCCTTAAAGGAATAGAGGTGATTATTGGCATGGATTGGTTGATAGACTATAATGTCATTTTGCTTTGTAAGGAACGGGCTGTGAGATATGCAGTAAATTCTTTATCTGTTGGGGGTTCCAGTGGTTCCTTGTTACTATCCGCCACACAAGCTGAGAAGTGCGTGCGAAGGGGTTGTCAGGTGTTTGCTGTTTTCTTCTCAATTAGATCTGAGGAGAAGATTAGCATTGAAGCTATAGATGTGGTTAAGGATTATACTGAAGTTTTAGCTGATATTCATGGCCTTCCACCTGAGCGAGAAGTGGAATTCACCATTGATTTAGAACCAGGGGCTAGTCCAATTTCTAAGGCACCATATAGGATGGCTCCGGTAGAATTAGCTGAATTGAAGAAGCAGATTGAAGAGTTGCTTGAAAAAGGTTTTATTTGACCTAGTGTGTCACCGTGGGGAGCTCCAGTCTTGTTTGTTAAGAAAAAGGATGGTAGCATGAGGTTGTGCATAGACTATCGTCAGCTGAATAAAGTCACAATAAAGAATAAGTGCCCGTTGCCCAGGATAGATGATTTGTTGGATCAGTTAGTTGGGGCTTCCGTGTTTTCTAAGATTGACTTGAGATCAGGTTATCATCAGTTAAGAGTTCGGGTAGAGGACGTTCCTAAGATGGCCTTTAGAACCCGTTATGGCCACTATGAATTCTTGGTGATGCCTTTTGGTTTGACCAATGCTCCTGCTGTGTTCATGGATTATATGAACAGAATTTTCAGGCCATGTTTAGGTAGGTTCATTGTGGTGTTCATTGATGATATTCTGATTTATTCTAAAAATGAAGAGGAGCATCGTGAGCATCTGGGAATTGCTTTGAGAGTTTTGAGGGATCATCAACTTTATGCTAAGTTAGATAAATGTGAATTTTGGCTGAAAGAAGTAAAGTTTCTAGGGCATGCGGTTTCTTCTGAAGGTGTTGCGGTGGATCCTAGTAAAGTTGAGGCGGTATTGCAGTGGGAATCTCCGAAATCAGTAACTGAAGTACGGAGTTTTGTAGGATTAGCTGGTTATTATCGGAGATTTATTCGTGGTTTTTCGCAGATTGCCCGTCCTTTGACAAATTTGACCAAGAAAGATCGCCCTTTTGTATGGATGGAGCAATGTGAAGCAGCATTTCAGGAGTTAAAGACTCTTTTGACTACCGCTCCAGTGTTGGTTTTGCCAGATTCGTCTCAACCGTTTGAGGTGTATACTGATGCGTCGTTGATGGGTTTAGGATGTGTGTTGATGCAAAATGGCAAAGTGATAGCTTATGCCTCGAGACAGTTGAGACCACATGAAGTAAACTACCCAACTCACGATTTGGAGTTGTGTGCAGTGGTGTTTGCCTTGAAAATCTGGCGCCATTATCTTTTTGGGGCTCAGTTTGAAGTATTCAGTGATCATAAAAGTCTCAAGTATTTGATGGATCAGAAAGAGTTGAACGGTAGGCAACGTCGTTGGATGGAGTTGCTAAGTGATTATAAGTTTGAAATCAAGTATCACCCTGGGAAAGCCAATGTGGTTGCTGATGCTTTAAGTAGGAAATCGGCTCATGTCTTTGCAATGAGTCTTGAGGAACAGGCTTGGTTGGAAACTTTACGTGATATGCGAGTTGTTCCTGGGGTGGAGCAGGCTATTTTGAGTGCGGTAGTAGTTGATTTTGACTTGTATACCGATTTGCGAGTATCACAGGAGAAGGATGACAAGTTGAGTAAGATTCGAAAAGAATTGGAGGATGGTTCAACTTTAGATTTTGAGATTGATGGTCATGGGATTCTACGGTTTAAGCATCGTATTTGTGTTCCTGATTGTGCTGAGATAAAGCAGACTATTTTGGAAGAGGCTCACAGGAGTAAATATGCCATGCATCCAGGAATCACTAAGATGTATAATGATTTGAAGCGAGAGTTTTGGTGGCCAGGGATGAAAAAGGATGTGACACAGTTTGTATTTAAATGCTTGACTTGCCAGAAAGTCAAGATTGAGCACCAAAAGCCCGGTGGATTGCTCCAGAGTATTGAGGTGCCTCAGTGGAAGTGGGATGATATATCAATGGATTTCATTGTGGGGTTACCGCGTACTCAGTCAGGTCATGATTCTATTTGGGTGATTGTGGATCGGTTGACTAAGTCAGCACACTTTTTGCCTGTTCAGATTTCTAGTCCAATGGAAAAGTTGGCTCAGTTGTATGTTGATGAGATTGTGCGTTTGCATGGGGTACCAAAGAGTATTATTTCAGATAGAGATCAGCGCTATAGATCGGGTTATTGGACGTCACTACAGGGTGCTTTAGGCAGTAAGCTTAAGTTCAGTACTGCGTACCACCCGAAAACAGATGGTCAGACAGAAAGGGTTAATCAAATCCTTGAGGATATGTTGCGGGCATGTGCTATTGAGTTGCCTGGTAGTTGGGATAAGCATCTTCCACTAGCAGAATTTGCTTATAACAATAGGTACTAGTCGAGTATTGGTATGGCTCCTTATGAGGCTTTGTATGGTAGAAAGTGTCGATCGCCAATCTGTTGGACGGAAGTGAGTGAAAGGGCTGTTATTGGCCCGAATATTGTGGATGAGACGACTCAGAAGATTGAGATGATTCGGGAGAAATTGTTGACGGCCCAGAGTAGACAGAAAAGTTATGCAGATAAGCGACGACGACCACTGGAGTTTGAAGAGGGTGATCATGTGTTTTTGAAAGTTTCACCAATGACAGGTGTTGGCAGATCAATTCGGGCTAAGAAGTTATCCCCTCGATATATGGGTCCTTTCGATGTGATTGAGAAGGTCGGTGAGGTTTCTTACCGGATAGCTCTTCCGCCACAGCTATCGAGACTACACGATGTGTTTCATGTGTCACAGTTGAAGAAATATCACCCTGATCCTTCTCATGTTATTGAGCCTGAAGAAGTAGAGTTGGAAAACAATTTGACTTATCAAGTGGAGCCTGAAAGAATTTTGGATGTCAAGGATAAGCAATTGAGAAATAAAACCATTCGCCTTATGAAGGTTTTCTGGAGAGGTATGACTCCAGAAGATGCGACTTGGGAAGCTGAGGAACAGATGCGTGAGAAGTACCCACAGCTATTCCTAGGTACATTTTACCTCATTTCTCTATTGTTTTCATTTGATAAAGATGCGATGGTATTGAATTTTGAGGGCAAAATTCCTAAAAGGTGGGGAGAATTGTAACATCCTGAAAATTTAATACAGGATTAAAGAGTATTTTGGGAAAATGATAAAAGGAGAAATTAGGAATTTTGGAATTTTTAGGAATTTTTGGAAATTTTGAGTAATTAATGTGCATATAATTACTAGAGAAATGAAGAGTCTGAAATATGAGGGAATGGTAAAGCTAAAAATATTTTGAAGTTTAAGAAGATTGGAGGCTGATTTAAGTGGTTTTAAATCAAAATGAGTACACTATAGCAAGTTTAGGCTTTAAATAACCAAAATCACCCTTATTTCCCCTTAAACAAACACGCCCCTCCCTCTATCCTTATCAATAAACTCGGACTCCCTCCTCCCTTCTTCCAAATTGGCGGCCACTCCTCCTCCCTTCACTTTCTTCTTTTTCCCACACCCACACATACACTCATTCAACTCCCTTTCATAAAGCTCTCTGACTTTGTTTTCATTTTCTCTTCTCCTCTGGTCTGATAGGCCGAGTCCGATCGGCGGCTTGCGGTGGGTGACCGGCGACGTAGCTTTCCGGCGACGTGAAGCATTGGACCAAAGGAAAGGTCCGATTTTTCTTGAATTTCCTCATGTTGTTTTTCCTTTTCTATGTTATAGCATCTTTTCCTGAACTCCTCAATCTCTTCCAGTTTCGATTCTCGTATGTGTGTGTGTGTCCGTCGCATTTTTCCCTTTTTCCGGCGACGGTGGGCGTTTTTCAGCGAAGGAAGTTGTGGTGAAGGCAGGTGATAATTTCTCTAGTTCTTTTTGTGATTTCTTCATGTTCCAACTTCATTTCTCATTTTCCTTCTTCCTTTCTCTTGCTCAAGCTCGGCCAGTCAATTAAGGGCCGATTCCGGCGAGTTCTGGACGGCGGCCGGCAGCAGTGAAGCTCCTCCCTGCGTTCTGTAACTTTGTAAGCTTGATCTTTGCCTCTTGTGAAGTTAATTTTGTGAAATTTGGTCTCTTTGATGTTAGGGTGTTATGAAAAATTGGGACTTTAGGATTTATAAGTTATTATTATGATTATTCACTGCTAAATTGAAGATGTTTGGGAAGTATTGAGGTTTATTGAAGTTGGAAAAGATTTTGGGGATTTTTGGAAATTTTCTATGGCTCTTTGAATTGGGGTTTTGTTAATGAAAGATGATTTGAATGAATTAGTTGTTGATAAATACCTGTTAAGGTTATAATAAGATGTGGGAAGTTGATTTTGATTGAATTGGTGTTTAGGAAGGAATTTGGAAGGTAATAGAGCATTTTTGGACTCTTTAAGCTAGGGCTATGTTAGTGATGATGTTCTGGAATAAATTGGTGCTTAAGAAATGCTTGATGAAGTTGTTTGGTGATATTGGAAGGTTGGTTTTAGAAGGATTGATGTTTGTAAGGAATTTTGTTAGTTAAAGTATTAATTTGAAGTGACTTGGGTAGATTATAGGTTGTTTATTGATGTTGGAATGTTAATGTTGAATAGATTGAGGTTTGAAAGGAAGTTGGAAAGTTAAAGTATTGATTGAGAGTGATTTAGATGTTTTAAAGGATGGTTTGGTTATGGTGGGTAATGTTATAAATTCTTCAAGAAATGATTAACGTTGAAGGTATTGATATTGTAAAGATTTGGTAAAGAGAAGTTGGAAAAGGAAAGGATATGAATGTGGTTTTGGTATTGAAGTATTTTTATACTTTTAGTGTTAATGAAAGTTATTTAAAAGGTTGAGTTAAGTCACTGGCAAAGTGTCTTGACCCATTTTTAAATTGTGGCATTATTGTAGACGGTGATCTTTCAAGCGGACTTTGAAGATAACTGTTATCTGCGTATATCTGCTGCAGTGAAGTTTAGCAGGTAATCACACTTAACTGACTGTGATACTGAGGGTGATGGTAGTTGAGGATTTTCTAACATCCTCTCCTACTTATTTATACATATATAAATAAAATGAATTCAGATTATGTTATACTTAAACGTGGGCTATAGGGTACCTTTCAACTGAACTGTACTTTATATAAATTCATATTTATATATAATCTTTTGTATGTTGCATGACACTGGTTATTAGTACCGTCGGCCGATGTAACCTATCGATTTGCGCAAATCGATAGGTTAATTGTACGGGTTCCTCGGATTGTAAAGGAACCAGGGATTTTCACATTGATTAGAGTGGTCCCTTTTTATGCTTTTCGGATTGTAGACCGGGCACAGTGTCACACACGTTTATTTCTGTCTATTGAGAGATGGATGCATTTGTTCTGTATATATATATGTGTATATTTGTAAATGTTATATGCTGTATGCAGGTTTTTGAACTGTGGTACCCTGTAGACACTCCACTACCCCACTTCTGAGTGTCACAGTGAGTTAAGTAGTGATTACTGAGACATTGTTTTGTCTCACCCTATTCCCTTTATTTTTACAGGTGATCATGCCCAGGGGGAGGTGCAGAGGAAGGGGAAGGGGCCGTCTGGCCCATACTGATATAGTAAGTAGGCCAGAGGTGACCTTTTAGGGACATATATCGCCGTTTCACTAGGCTGCACCAGCTTCTGCATATATGAATGTTGTTTTGAGTGAATTTTATTGTATTTGTGAACTGTATGACTTGTAATGTAACTTAATGTAACATTTTGGTTGTTATGTAACAATGTTCCTGCTACTGTGATAGTTCAGGAATTACCTTGACTAATATGTCAAGCTTGGTTGATGTATATTCTGTTTTCCAGGTGATGAGAACTTGAATAGATGTATATAGGAAACTCGATTTTCCTAATATGTTGATGTGGTAGATGGAGGATGTATTGAGTGTTTTATGTTTTCCTGTGTGTGTAATCATATTAGATGGGCCCCGCTCTAATATGGTTTATTTTTGTGTAGTTTGGATAGTTCCTTTTCTAACCATGTTAGGTGATTCTTTTCTAACATGGTTAGATTTAGGTTATGGTATTAAATGTGTGTTTTATTAGGTGATGGTGGTTCTTTTGCTAACTATGTTAGGAGATTCTCTTTTCTAACATAGTTAGATATGTAATCTTTAATGGAAACAGAATTGGGGTTCCCTCTCTGGGGATTGTCAGAGAGGGAAATTTGCCCCCTCATTTTGGAGAGGGGCATAGTGTCAAATCATATAGAGAAGATTAGATGATTGAATGCCCCGTGATGACACAATGCATCTATAGGTGAGTGTGAGCGTTGTGGTAGCATCATTAGATTGGAGACTGGGAGACGATATTTAGTTAATGTGGAAGTGACAGAGGGACTTGAGTGATGAATGGAAGGAGACTTGACAGATATATGTATATATTACTGAATTTAAAATGTGGTACCCTTTAGACTCCCTCACTACCGCACATCTCACTATTATAGTGAGTTAAGCGGTGATTACTGGGACAAATTGTCTCATCCCATGATTACTGACATTTTTGCAGGTATTCATGCACATGCACAAGCATCAGGAAAGGGAATTAGGTAGTAGAGGTTGTGTAGTTTATTTAAAATTGTATATTGCCAATTTATAAGTCTGCATTCGTTTCCGCATGTATATATATATATATATATATATATATATATATATATTGTTTAATATCAATTAACCATGTTAGGCAAATCCTTTCTAACATGGTTAGCTTTTAATTATCCATGATAGTATTCATATTGTATCAGGAAATTCTTTTCTATCATGGATAATGTAAAAAATTAAATGATTAGAAAATTCTTTTTCTAACTATGATAGAGATATTGTTGATATGAATATTCCTTTTTTCTATCATAGTTAGTAAAGAGATTATTGAATTAAAATGGATATCTTAGTTTAATTAGGGAATTAGTAACAATATTTGACAGTATTTTTATTAATTATTGTTTTATTTTATTGTTAAGCATTGTGGTTGTTTTTGTTTTATTGTATATTGTTATTTATTTTTTTATTTACATATTATTCTTATTTTGTTTTATGGTTTTATTGTATTGTTTTATTATTTTATTGTATTGTGATTATTGTTTTATTGTTTGAGCGCTTTATTTATTCTTATTATTTGTGCTAGTTTCATTCTTATTAGTGTTTGAATCTATTTTATTTTTACTGTTTTGTTTTATTGTTTTATTGTAAGAAATACTCTGCCTATAGTATAGCCAGTTCTAAGCCCGGATAAAAAGAGTAGGTTGTGTTAGGCTTCAGCAGTCAACGTAAAAATTTGTCGAATCTATAAAGCATGGACACACACAACCATTTTTGCAATATGTCATCGCCTGACATTTTACAGGAGAAAGGATATATAAATAAGCAAGTGAATGAGAGTAAGGTTAGATTTAGTACGTGGAATATTGGAACCTTGAAGCAAAGTTTGGGAGGTAATCAATGTGATGAGGGATAGAAAGATAAACATTTTATTTGTACAAGAATCTAAATGGGTCGGTGAAAAGGCAAAGAATATTAATGGTTATAAACTTTGGTACACTGGAAAAGTGAGTCATAGGAATGGTGTCGGTATAATTGTAGATGAAGAATGGAAAGAATAAGGTGGTTGAAGTTTATAGAATTGTAAACAGTTTATTATCGATAAAAATGGTAGTTGAGGAGGAAACAATTAATATAATTAGTGAGATTTAGATCAGGTAAGGTGTGTAAAGGATGAAGAAGGTAATGTATTGGTTAAAGATGATGCTGATCAGATCAAATGGAATCAACTAAATATTTTTGGATTCAACAAAGAGAACTCTTAACGAAGTTATTCAAAGAGATCTTTTAGTGAAAGATTTAACTCCTGGAATGACTAGTGACAGTGCAAAATGGCGTCGTGTGATCCATGTAGCCGACCCCACTTGAGTGGGATAAGGTTTAGTTGTTGTTGTTGTTGTTAGCCTGCAAAATGGAGATGGATCCTTTTCAGGGGATATTTGGGGTGAAGTTGATACACGGTAATTTACTAAACCTTATTTTATGAAGCATTGGAAGATTGAGACTTTTTGATAGAATTACCCTTCAAACAAATATATCATTTTTTGTGCCCTTTGTCTTTCTGATTATGGTTACAAAATTTTGTCTCAAGTTCTCCTATGTTGCTTTGTCTTGTCTATCAATATTACATTGTTTGGATAAAATTAATGTGAAGAAGGCTGTGAAATACATTTTAAGCTGTAAAAATATGGATGGTGGATTTGGCTGCACACCTGGTGGGGAATCTCATGCAGGGCAAAGTATGTCAAATATTTAATACTGTCGATTATTTAGAAAAGTAACTTGGACCAACTTCTTAAAATAACCTGAAATATGTTTTTTTCCTTTCCGTAGAGTATGTTGTTTTCTAAAAGCTAAGCAAATGCCAAAAATCATACTATATATTTCAAGAAATTAATTTTTTCATACCAAAAAGTGATTTTTTCATAAAAAAAGATAAAATAAATGGGCACTTTGATGCATTTGTTGATTTGAAGTTTAATATGATCTCTGCATTCTGTCAGTTTTCTGTTGTGTTGGAGCTCTTGCTATAACTGGCTCATTGGATCTTATTGACAAGGACTTACTTGATTGGTGGTTATGTGAGCGACAAGTCAAATCTGGAGGTTTAAATGGTCGTCCTGAGAAACTACCTGATGTGAGTGAAGCTACTAAAAGTTGAATGTATTACTATAGCTTCTTCAGATGTAATTTTATATTTCTAATTACTTTCTGGATCGTACCAGGTTTGCTACTCATGGTGGGTTCTTTCTAGTTTGATCATGATTGATAAGATTCATTGGATTAACAAGGCAAAGCGTATAAATTTTATCTTAAACTGCCAGGTTATTTTCTCTTAATTTCTTTGTTGTGATTTTAAATTAGTATGTTCTCGAGTCTTCGTTACAGGCATTAATTTTTGTTTTCTTGACTTAAACTCTGTTGAATATAAAGGACAGGGAAAATGGAGGAATTTCAGACAGACCTGATGATGTTGTGGATATCTTCCATTCATACTTTGGGGTGGCTGGTAATTTTGTTCCACTTCTCTGTTCCCATCTTTTACTCTGGGCCTTTTGCCATGAGTGGTATGGGAATTTACCCACTTATATGATGATGTATTACGGGCTAACTCTTTTCTGAGGAAAAGTCACTCTCAATTATGGGTCCAAGTGAATGTTCAGGGAGTCTCTACATGTTCATTTAAGATTTATGATACAAGTTTATCATTATCCCTTACTCTTTCTTTATTATTATTATTATAGAAAGACACTTTATTTAAAAGAAGCAAAATGATACTCATAAATTGAGCTGATATACATCGGAAGATAAATCTGTTAGAATCTTAAGTTTTGATGAAGACTAAAACATGAAAGAACATAATGAACACTTAGGAAGAATCAGATGAAGTTAAAAATCCTGAGATAGAACACTACCGGATGACTTAGAGCAAAAACAACGTAAGTAGTGCATGCGGATGTAGTACACATCTCTTAGCGGAAGTCAATTGAACACTAAATCTGAACCTAGTTAACCTAGTCTAAGTTGTTAGAATCTTAAGTTTTGATGAAGACTAAAATATGAAAGAACAAGCCAAATACTTAGAGAATACTAGGTTAATATAGTACCCAAACTAGAGTGCTTCCGGATGAGGATTTACTTCCGGATGGACTAAGACTAGCGCTCGCTGATGAACGTCTCATCCCCCAGCGACAGCAAGTATATCACCAAGTCATAACTCAGTCTAAGAGCATTAGAGTATAAAATCCTTGAGACTAAGTTAGGAAGCTTCCGGATGTAGATTTGCTTCCGATTGTATTAAGACTAGCGCTGGCTGTGAGTATGGATAACACTGAGCACCAGTGAGCATAACCCAACGTCCAGTGGATTTACTTCCGAATGCCTAGTGACTAGCGCTGGCTGTTGGTATAGATAACACTGAGCGTCAGTGAAGAAAATATGAACAAAAACCAACGTCCAGTGAAAGTGCTTCCGGATGTGAAATTGCTTCCGGATGGAAAAGAACTCCCTTAGACTAAATGAACTCCCACTGCATGTGAGTATGTGTCTTTATTGTTAAGACTAACGTTCAAATGCAGTACACTGAGTAAAGTTGCTTCCGGATGTGGACTTGCTTCCGCAAGCAATCAGAATGTCAGAACGTTCAGAGCAATGCAGTGTCAGAATGCTTTTGACAGAGCAGAGGTGTCAGAACTACTTTTCAGAGATAAAGCATAGTCAACCCTGCTAAGCATTAATGGAACATTAATTGGGCAAACGGTAACTTGGGATAAACGGCCATATTCAAACGGCTAACCCACCTACCAAGAGTGAGAATACTTGAAGGCTATATAAACAAGCTCACCTTCATTTATGAAGACAACTAATATCTTTGATATCTTGAAGAAAGCTAGAGAGAGAAACAAAAGAAATCCTTCAAGCAATCAAAGCTGCCCAGAAAAGAGAAAGAGCATTTAACTCATTGAGTGATCTTTTTATCTACTTATCTTGTACTCTTTGTAGTTAAGTCTCTTCTTGTACTAAGAGCATTACTTGTACTTAAGTGTGTAACACTATCTGTTCTTCAAGAGAACTAAGTTAGAAAATCCTTTATTTGTAAAGGTTGAACCCTTGCTGGTTGTAAGGGGGAGCTAGTTAGCAAGGCTGCAAGTGAGCCTTGAGTAAAACTTCTGATTGTAAGGTTGCAAGTGATCCCGTCCAAAACTTGTGGTTGTAAAGGTTCCAGGTGCACCCGTTGTAAAACCTGGGGATAGTGGAACTCGGTCTGGGTGGTTGAGAACTGGACGTAGGTCAGGTAGACCGAACCAGTATAAACTCTTGTGTTGATTTTATTTGAGCCTTTATTTTGTTGCACAATTCACCCCCCCTCTTGTGCATCCATTACCTTCATTTGGTATCAGAGCTGGTCTTTCTGACTTGATTCCCACGAATCTAGAAAGTAAAGATCCAGTAATGGATACAGACTATTCCCTGCCAGATGTCTCTATTCAACCCAACAAGCCTCCAGGCTTTGATGGGTATAACTATCCATTATGGAAATTCCGAATGGAGACATATATAAAGTCTAGCGACATCCGACTCTGGGATGTGATTGAGCATGGGGATCACACCCCTCTTGATGATGATGGCTTTACCAAGCAGCGATCTAGATACACCAACGAGGACTATGCTCTAGTCCAACTAAACTACAGAGCCATACATTACATTCAATGTGCCCTTAGTCATAAGGAGTTTCACAGGATAAGCCACCACAAAACTGCTAAGGATATGTGGGAGGCTCTTGAGGCTGCTCACTCTGGAACCAAGGGAGTGAAGGCAAGACGAGTTGAGATGCTGGTGGAAGAGTTTCACAAATTTGCCATGACAAGTCCAACTGAGCCAATCAGAGAGCTGGAACTCAGATTCACCCATCTTATCAATAACCTGGCCTCCCTGGGAAAAGATATTCCTGAAAGAGAGCAAGTAAGCAAGATCCTAAAAGTATTGAAAGGTGATTGGATCACCAAAGTAACCATCTTGCAGGAAGTCCAAGGAGAGTCAACCAGCTCCATCACTGCACTCTTTGGCTCTCTGGCTGAATACGAACCAACTCTGCTGGCTCAGAGAGCTCCTCAAGCCTCATTCAAAACCAAGAGTCTTGCCTTTGTTGCTCCCAGCAAGGAAATTAATGATGATGATGAGGAAGATGAGGAGGACTTGGACGAAGAGGAGATGGCCATGATGGTGAGGAAGTTCAGAAAGTTCTTCAAGAAAAAGGGAGGCTTTCAGAAAGGTGATTCCATTCAGAGGAAGGGATACAAGAAGGAAAAGGCCCCGGTGTGCTTTGAGTGTAAAAAGCCTGGCCACTTCAAGGCTGAGTGTCCAAGCTTGCAGAGATCAAAGGGGAAAGACAAAAGAAAAGCCTTTGTATCCTCTATCTGGGTCAATAGCTCAGACGATGAAGCAAGTGATGATGAGGATGAGGTTGCCAACCTTTGCTTGGTAGCCAGAGAAGATGATGAGGAAGCACCTTCAGATGTTGATCTCACCCACGAGGACAATGAGGTAACTTTCTCTGAACTACAAGAGGCTTACAATGAGGTTCATGAAGAATTTTCTCGATTATGTAAAGCCTATAAAGTGTTGAAAACTAAAAAGGAATCATTTGAGTCCATGGTGGACTCACTGAGTGAAGAGCTAGCGGAAGCCAAAAAGCTTCCGGTAGTGGATGGCAAGTGTTCTCCCCAAGCAGAACCCAGTGTCCCAACACTTGAGAGCTGCCCTAATTGCAGCAAAATCTCAGCTGAAAGAGATAAATTACAAATGCCCTACAAAAATTCACAAATGGATCTGAAATGCTAAATATCATTTTAATGAATCAAAGAGCATATAGGGAAAAGACTGGCTTAGGATACACACCTAGAGGGAAAAAGTGGGTGGAACCAAAAGTGAAGCCCTACCTAAAATTTTTCCATAAAGCCTCTGATCATAGCTCCACACCTTTCAGCTTCTGTAATTATTGTAACAGGAAAGGACACTCCACGTCCACCTGTAATGCCATGAAGCATGGAGCAAATAGCTCTTATAAATGGGTCCCAAAAGGAACCAAGGCTACAAAGGATCCTCCGCCAGGAAAAGAAACCAAGGGAGGACAGGGACCCCGAGCCTGGATGTTAGAATCTTAAGTTTTGATGAAGACTAAAACATAAAGGATTAGACCAAGTGCCTAGGAAGCAATAGGATAACATAGGATCCCAACTTAGAGTGCAACCGGATGTGGATTTACTTCCGGATAGACTAGGACTTGCGCACACAGATGAATATCACATCCCCCAGTGACAGCAAGTAACTCACTAAGGATTTAACTTAGTCCATGAACATTAAGTACACAAACCTTAAGACTAAGCTATGATTCAACCGGAAGAGAAAGTGCTTCCTGTTAGACTTAGACTGGTGCAGACTGATAGAATAGAATGACCCTAAGCTTCAGTAAGTTCACCACGTCAAGTGAAAGTGCTTCCGATAGTTTAGTGACTAGCGCTGACTGTTGAATTGAAAGACACTAAGCGAGAGTGAGTGATAGTAAACTAAATCCTTCATCAAGTGGAATTACTTCCGGATGTAGAAATGCTTCCGGATACATCCTAGACTAAATGACTTCCCACAGCATGTATAGTTCTTACTATATTCGATTATATATAATGCTATGTTGGACTAACCAGTATGTGCAGAACTTAGTTACACTTCCGGATGCAAATGAGCTTCCGGATGGAAAGACTCTTGCCATTGGATTTCAGAGATTAACCCTTGCAGAGCAAGATTGCCACTTCCGGATGAACGATGATCATCCGTCAGCAAGAGTACAAGAGTGAACGTCACATACTCAGAAGTCAGAATGCTTATGTCAGAGCAGAGGTGTCAGGACTACTTTTCAAAGATAAAGCAAGTCAACCCCGCTGAGCATTAATGAAGATGTACCCTACAACGGTAACATAGGATTAACGGCCATATTCAAACGTTAATATTCACCTGCCACCCAAGCCTATGAAGCCGAGTATAAAAGGGAGTTTCAGATTCAGAAGAAAAACAGAGGAATAAAGCATATTATCTGATATATCGCCTTCTACATTCCTCTCATCGACTACTACTCTCAGATTCATATTTGTAATATTCTTAGAGAGTGATACATTTGTACTTAAGTGAGTAACATCATCCACTCTTAGAGAGAGTCAGTTTGAGCTTAAGTGTTTAGCACAATCAGTTCATAGAGTGAACATAATTGTAATCTTACATTTTGTAAGGGGGAGCATTTAGAAGTTTTTCTAAATCTCCATAGGTTGCAAGTTAGCCCGTAAAACTTGTATCTGTAAGGTTTGCAGGTGAACCCGTTGTAAAACCTGTGGGTTGTTAGGTGAACCCGTGATCGTAAAACCTAAATTGTAAAGGCTTCTCTTGTGCCCGGTTTAAACAAGAATAGTGGATTGAAAATCTCAGGTGGAGCCTGGGGACTGGATGTAGGTCTGGGTGACCGAACCAGGATAAATTTATGTGTGCATAAATTTACATTCAAACATTCTATTTTGCATCACATAACATACTGACTTGTGCATACCATTAGTTCTTAATATCATCACCAAGCTCAAGCAGTCTTTCGAAAAGAAGAATTAAAAGTTTTATTCCCTCACCCAATTCACCCCCCCCCCCTCTTGGGTGACAGCCACGTATTTCATTTGGTATCAGAGCCAGGTCACTTGTTTAAAGGATCTAACGATCTCAAGTGCAAAGACCTAGGCTGACTTGGGTTACAAAATGTGTTTTGAAGGTTTTGATCATACTATCCCACCCGTGTTAGAAAAAGCTGATTTTTACTTATGGAAGGGAAGGATGAAAAGTTTTATACTATCCACGGATTTCAAAATGTGGGATGTTTTTGAAAAGGACTCTGATTTCAAACCAAAAATAAATTGGACTGAAGAGGATAAAAATTTATTTTACTTAAATCTTAGAGCAATGCAAATTTTGCACAAAAGTTTATCTGAAAATGATTTCCAGAAAATTAAACATTGCTCTAGGGCTAGAGATATTTGGAAAACTCTTGATGCTATGTATGCCTCTAATCAATCTCTTGAAATTAAAGCTGTCCAAAGCTCATTTTGTGCTCCCTGTGAATCTATCCTTGATGAACTACTGGATGGTGATATATAGGAAGCTAGCATCAGTGAAGAGAGTGTGGATCTCCGCCTAGAAGATTCAGAAGCTGAAGAAAATGAGGTACCTAAACTTGAACCTTCTGAATTGCAAGATATGTATAATGAGCTAAATAATGAATTCTGTAAACTTGCAAAAGAAGTTCTAGGCTTAAGAAAAAGGAATAGGGAACTTGAGGAACTTATTCCTTCTTCTACAACCAAGGAGTCCAAAGTCCCACTCATAAAAGAAGAGTTTTCAAAAGACCATGAGATTTCAAAAGTTAATAAACATAGAGCCTTTGAAAAGAAAACTGACCACCATAATAGTGATAAGAAATCTGATTCTGAACATCATTCCATTATCTGTCATTATTGTGGTAGAAAGTGCTTCAGGCCAAAGATAAGTATAGAAGATCTCCTTGGGTAAGCAAGGGATCACTTAAGGTTGAAGCATGCAATAGTAAAATCTCCTATGCAAATGTTAGATGGACTTATTGAGATTTTACATCAAGCATCATAAGCATGAACATTATATGGCTTATAAGAAAAATCACACAATGTTCATACTCTACATATCTTTATCAGAAACCATGTATAACCATGTGCATATAGTCATAGTTGATTTGCAATGCCATATTCATAGTGAATAATCTTTAGGTGCATGTAAATCACATATTTCCTACAAACTGACAAGTCAGATCCAAGTCTGGATACTGAAAAGAGAAAAAGGGGTTATTTGATATATTGTAGGAAAGAAGACTGAAAGCAACAAGGAGGGAAAGAGAGAATTGACATTCTTCACAATACAAATGATGCTTAGTCAATCAATGGAAGATTTCTCTCTTGAGACTCCTTTTGGCCTTCAACGACAAGGATGATAATGGAGAAGAAAGATAACTCAACATTGTTGCTTCTTCTCCTGACACTAATGTTGAAGCTGTGAGGAAGTACAAAAAGGCAAAGCCAGATTTAATTGACTTAAATGGCTGAGAGCAGATGTGTAGCATGGAGTTGATACAATTCAAATGAGGTTTAAACATCTGTGATTAATAGCTAAGACCTGCTAACTAAACTAACTTAGGCATCGAAGTGCCAATCCTTAGTTTTGCAGGTCCTCCACAATGTTAAATCTTAAGTAGTTACAACAGGAAGCAAAACTACTTCCGGATGCTCTCGTGCTGGCGCTGAGTGACTACTCAAGGCAACTAAGAGCGCCTGTCTAACCGGAAGCAAAACCACTTCCGGATGATCACACGCTGACGCTGGGTGATGACACCAAGAGAGCTCCAGCACCAGCCCAAGGGACACGTCACTTCAGAAACGTTTCAACTCCCTCTATGAGACGTTGTGCCTTCTCTGACTAATTGAAGCAACACGTGTCATCAGGTGTGTCGTTCCAACTTAAAATCTTACGTTACCCAATGTGTGAAAATTTGAAAGAAGATGTCCATTTTATCCTCAGAAGTTTTTACCTATAAATAGATGTCATTTTTCATTTTCACCTTTTTACTACATCTTTTTACTTGCATCATTTTCTCTGAAAAGTCTCTTCATCTTCTCCATCGTGTTCTGAAATGCGTGGCTGTCACCCAAGAGGGGGGGTGAATTGGGTGAGGGAATAAAAACTTTATTTCTTTTCGAAAGACTGCTTGTGCTTGGTGATGATGTTACTGAGTAATGGTATGCACAAGTCAGTATGTTATGTGATGCAAAAATAGAATGTTTAAATGTAAGTTTATGCACACATAAATTTATCCTGGTTCGGTCACCCAGACCTACATCCAGTCCCCAGGCTCCACCTGAGATTTTCAATCCACTATTCTTGTTTAAACCAGGCACAAGAGAAGCCTTTACACTTTAGGTTTTACGAGCACGGGTTCACCTAACAACCCACAGGTTTTACAACGGGTTCACCTGCAAACCTTACAAACGCAAGTTTTACGGGCTAACTTGCAACCTATGGAGATTTAGAAAACTTCTAAATGCTCCCCCTTACAAAATGTAAGATTACAATTATGTTCAGTCTATGAACTGATTGTGCTAAACACTTAAGCTCGAATGACTCTCTCTAAGAGTAGATGATGTTACTCACTTAAGCACAAAAGAATCACTCTCTAAGAATATTACATATCTAAGTCCGAGAGTAGAAGATGAGAGGAATGTAGAATAGTGTTTCAGACAATAAGCTCTGTTCTCTCTCTCTCTTAGTTCTTCTGAATGTAGATGTTCCTTTTATACCAGCCTCTGATTATCCAACCGTTGGAGAGGCAATAAGGCTGTTTGAATATAGCCGTTGGGCCTTGTTTACGTTGTCCTCATTAATGCACAGCAGAGTTGACTTTGCTTTATCTGAATAGGGTGCTTTGTCCAGCTGTTCTGTCAACACTGTTCTGACAACACTGTTCTGGCAAAAGTCGTTCTGACATCTATACACTGTACGGTCTGACTCTTGCTTGTTGTCAGATGAGGACTTCGTTCCTCAAGCATAAGTCCAGGATGCTAAGAGACTTACTATCGGAAGCTCTCTTGCTAACTGAAGTGAAGCTCGTGGACTCTAACATTCTGCTTGCTATCATAGAGGAACTTTGTCTTCCAAGCACTTGTCCATGAATGATAAGAGTGCTTTGCTATTGGATGCTCTCTTGCTATCAGAAGCTCTCTTATGGACTCCGACTCTTGTGGGTAGTATGAGCTTTGACACCTTGAGTGAATCTTCAGATTATGTTCTCATACTCCTCATGCTTGGTAGGTAACAATGTTGTTTGAATATCTGTTATCCTTTTGTTACCGTTGGAAGGAACATCTTCTTAAATGCTCAGCAGGGTTGACTTGCTTTATCTCTGAAAAGTAGTCCTGACACCTCTGCTCTGACAAAAGCATTCTGACTTCCGAGTATGTGACATTTACTCTTGTACTCTTGCTGACGGATGATCATCGTTCATCCGGAAGTGGCAATCTTGCTCTGCAAGTGTTAATCTCTGAAATCCAATGCCAAGAGTCTTTGCATCCGGAAGCTCAGTTGCATCCGGAAGTGTGATTAAGTTCTGCACATACTGGTTAGTCCAACATAGCAATATATATAATCAGATATAGTAAAACTATACATGTTGTGGGAAGTTTGCTATGGGAAGTAGTCTTACTTAGACTATGTTCTGACTTAGTGTAATGTCTACTGACTCTAAGGGATCTCTATTCCAATAGTCAGCTTAAGTCTCGTTAGTTTACTCTAAGTCTTCCTAAGTGACTCAGTGTGTCATTTGTTCATGCTATGTATATTAAGTCAACACACAATCACATGAAGTGGGAGTTTACTTAGTCTAGGATGTATCCGGAAGCACTTCTACATCCGGAAGTACTTTCACTTGATGAAGGATCTAGCTCACCATCACTTACTCTCGCTCAGTGTATTTCATTCCAACAGTCAGCGCTAGTCACTGAGCTATCGGAAGCACTTTTACTTGACGTGGTGAACTCACTGAAGCTTAGGGTTATATCTCTTTTATCAGCCTGTGCAAGTCTAAATTTAACAGGAAGCAATTTCGCTTGACGAGGCTAATTCACTGACGCTTGGGGATATATCTATTCTGTCAGCCTGCGCCAGTCTAAATCTATCAGGAAGCAATTTTACTTGACGAGGCTGATTCATTGACGCTTGGGGTCATTCTATTCTATCAGTCTGCGCCAGTCTAAATCTAACAGGAAGTGCTTTCACTTGGCGAAGTAGACTCACTGACGCTTGGGGTGAGATCTATTCCATCGCTCTGCGCCAGTCTAAGTCTAACAGGAAGTAAACTCACTTCCGGTTGAGTCATAGCTTAGTCTTAAGGTTTGTGTACCTAATGTTCATGGACTAAGTTAAATCCCTAGTGAGTTACTCGCTGCCGCTGGGGGATGACACATTTATCCGCGTGCGCGAGTCCTAGTCTATCCGGAAGTGATTCCGCATCCGTGAGCGCTAGTCTTAATTCATTCGGAAGTGAATCCGCATCCGGTTGTGACTCTAGTGCTAATACTTCCGGAAATGATCTTGCATTCACAAGTGATCTAACTCAGGGTTATAACCATGTCATCTAATCCTTCCTAAGTGTTAATTATGTTCTTTTAAGTACTAGACCATATCATACCTAAGTCACCATCAAAACTTAAGATTCTAACATTCTCCCCCTTTTTGATGATGACAAACCCATAGATGACTAGAGAACATAATTAAACTTAGATCACTTCCAGAGCTATATTTCATTCCCAGTTCTCTCCCCAGATATCTTATCTTTCAGCTCCAGACATCTCATGTCTCATCTCTAGACATCTCGTGTCTCATTTCTCTCCCCCTTTTGGCTTCATCAAAATTCAACAAGTGCAAGCTAGCCTTAGGGATGGGGATACTTCTATCGTTCTCCTAGGAATGGGCTTTCTACCTAATATTTCTCCCTATTCTCCCTAAATATTATGTAGGATAACTAAACAGTGTGAGACAGAAGGAAGAAAATATTGATTCAGTATTCTAAGTGTGTTTACTCTCCCTAACCATTATGCAAGATAACAGAACATGTTTTGCAAGAATTAAGTCTAGATCAAAACATACAAAAACAGTTCTCTTTTTGAAGGTGAAAGTTCCTTTTTAAATATAAAAGACATCAAAAGTAATTTTGACCCTCTTGAAATGATTAACATGATATCAAAATAATTTTGGTGCGTTTAAAATGATGATTATGATATCAATTGAAAATTTGTGATTTTTAAATTCGTGATACCAAATGAAATCAAATGAAATATGTGAGTTTGAACTTGTGATATCAAATGAAATGATTGAATGCCAAGTGAAATTTGTGATACCATGTGAAAAATGAAATCAAGTCAAATGAAATTTGTGAGTTTAAAGTGCCAAAAATAATTTCCAAATAATTGCATCACAGCATATCAAGAGTTTATTATCTATGACAGCATGCAACTCTCTATTTTCAAGGGATCATTATCGAGTAATGTCCTTTACTTCTCTTCTATATTAAGGTTAATCATTACTGAATCAAGAAAGGAAGCATATAAGAGAGGTATGTTATCAATTTACTTTCCAGCGTGTCATATAAAGGATACAGATGTGTGAGCTAGGATGATTTTCTAAAGCAGTGAATGATTTTGAAGTCAATGCAGATTGAGAAAAGAAATCCTAAATTGACACCCTTACCAATGCCATGTATGCATCATATATAAGAGATGGTAAGGTGTAGATGTTACCACAGATGAGGAATCTCCAGACTCTATTAGACTCATGAATCTTAATCATATGCAGATAAGCATGCTTCCTGACATCTTCAAGAGATGTGCTATCTCAAGTGGAAACCCCTAGTGCAAGTGCTTTGATGATTCGCTTCGGCAAGCTGAGCTACAACCAAAAGCAGACATGACTGGGCAGTCACTCTACTCTTCCCATGGTTCAATAGTTGGCCTGCTATCGAAAGCGCTGATTGTTGCGAAAGCATCCTTGCTCAAACTTGATGATTGGGCCTTCATGTGCTTGAGGAAACAAGTGATTTTCTGATGGTCAGTGAAAGAACTTAAGATTTAACATTGGAGACCATCCTCTGGACATTCAAGTCAATCTGTGTTAATCACCACAAGTTAATAATTTTAAGAAATCATGCTTGCTAGTTGGTTTAAGAAAATATGAACAATGATTATGTGAAAACTAATTTTGAAATTGTCTATACGTTCACATAGTTTCACTATCAAGACATGAACTCTATTTATACTCTCATAGATAAATATCAATGTTATAGTACAAAGAGTATCAAACAGGTGGCATACTTTCAGAGTTTCATAAGCAAGTATAGTTCAATAAATATGCCTCAAGGATGTTCATGTTAGATCATGAAGACATGTGAATTTTTAACACAATGAAATTTTGAAAAATCTTCATCCTCACAAAAATGAAATACTGGAAATTTTCATGCTCACAGAATAGTTTGATTTTAAGACTAAATTCGGTTTACAAAAACAATCAAATATCAGCATATGATTACGAGAATAATTTCCAAATTTTTGCTCAAGTTCTTCTAGATATGCTCAGTGTGATCTCATTGTTCTTAGGATATCAACAAGCTTGAAATTAATACAGATTATAGCATGCTTGTGATTCTATGCCATGTTTTACAGATCTTAGCAGAGTTCAATTCAAGGCATTTCCTAAGATTTCTAATGCATGTCAGACAAGAGAGAGTCTATCCATTTAATTTCACAACAGAATATGTAAGGGATAGAAATGGAGAGTTTCTCAGGGTTGGTATAGCCATTCCACACATCTTGATAAGAGACATTTTCGTTGCCATTCTCTCTTGGTTATATTCATTGTTCAAGTTTCAATAATCTGTGTCAACATTCTTAAACCACAAACTTGAACTAAGATCATTAGTAGATTGAGAACTTAAAGATGTAATTAAGAGGGATGTATTGTTCTCGAAACCATAGCTGCTTATGCATTGAGAAGCTTGATGCAAGAGATACCACATGAAATGGAAAATCAGAAATAACTTTTGAGTGCTATCATGAGGTATGGTTGTCATGTAGGTTTAAAGAGGATCAGAATTTGTTTTGAAAGGTTGTACTTCAAAAGGATCTTTCATAAATCAAGGTGAATGCATAAACCATTTTCTTCCATGAGAGGTGCCCTTAAAAGAATTCACTAAGCATATATGAGTAAAGTGATTTAGACACCATATGAAAACTTTGAGGAAGGTTTTTAGTTTTAGTGTCAAAAATCTGAAACTAGTTCTGAATCTTCTTAACAATGTCAGAAATCTTGGAACACAATGATTCAGCATGCACAAATCAGGTCAGTATGCATTATATCAGAAAATAAATTTGATATGATAAGGTCATCACAGATAAGGGAAATCATATCAGTTTCAGAGAAATAAAGGCTGTTGAGCCCATCATGCATTTACTACCCTAGTGATTATTCAAGTAAAGAGGAGGGTAAGAATGATATCACCATAGCTCCATTCGCATCAAGCAGTAGCTCGCTTGATTTTGGTTGGCAATGCAAGGATTCTATTTTCAGAGCAGCACCAAAATCTATGCGTGATGAATGCTTATCAAGACTTGACTAATTGTTCAGAGAGGTACAGTCCTGAGTCTTGCTGAGGCTAATAGGATGGATTGGAGCTGGTGCAGAGGGATGAATTCACTTGGTGATCACTTCCACTGGCATCTCTGTCCTCTTGAACCCATACTTCATATACAGCTCTTCAATCAGATTGGGTGCTGGCGCAGACGGAGATATAGGCTCAGCAGTGGGAATCTCCGTAGGTTGATCACTAAGCGCTATCTCAAGCTTGCCTCTGTGCTAGCAGACTGTTGGGGGCACATGAATCAGATGGCTTTCCCAAGGGCGAGCCTTCCTTCTTGGGCAATCCGCTTCATTCCCTTCTGAGGGCAGCAGTGACATCCTAGTCAAGTCCGAGGGATGGCTATCTTAGCCTATCTCTCTCTGATTTTGCTCATGCTCCTTGTTCATTTTAGCCCATAACTGATCTAACTCTGATTGATTGATCTGGACAAGAATCTGTTGAAGCTCCAGAGGTTCTACAATGGCTTTTCAGATCAACAGTCTCACTAAATTCAACAGATCCTTCAAAAGTTGATCGAGGAATCCGCTCTCTCTTGTTCTTCTCAGGGTAGTTGAATGGAACTCTGTGATAGCTCATCCTTGAGACAAGACCATTGTCCCTTATGGTTGCCGATTGCTTCTTATGATTGTACCTGGGGTTTTCAGCAATTGCATCACCGCGAGTTCTCTTCTCTGGGGTAAGAGGAACTCTTGATCTTCCCTCACTTTCTGAATCTTCTAGGCAGAAATGAATTACTCTCTTCACTGAAGCCTACTTCCTCAATATCACCTTCCAGAAGCTCATCAGTAGATGATCCACAAAGAGCACGAGTTGAGTTTTGGACAGTTAGGTACAATGGTATGATCAAAGCCTTTGGAAAACATTTTAACCCAAATCAGCCAAGGTCTTTACACTTGAGATCGTTGGATCCTTTAAACAAGTGACCTGCTCTGATACCAAATGAAATGCGTGGCTGTCACCCAAGAGGGGGGGGTGAATTGGGTGAGGGAATAAAAACTTTATTTCTTTTCGAAAGACTGCTTGTGCTTGGTGATGATGTTACTGAGTAATGGTATGCACAAGTCAGTATGTTATGTGATGCAAAAATAGAATGTTTAAATGTAAGTTTATGCACACATAAATTTATCCTGGTTCGGTCACCCAGACCTACATCCAGTCCCCAGGCTCCACCTGAGATTTTCAATCCACTATTCTTGTTTAAACCAGGCACAAGAGAAGCCTTTACACTTTAGGTTTTACGAGCACGGGTTCACCTAACAACCCACAGGTTTTACAACGGGTTCACCTGCAAACCTTACAAACGCAAGTTTTACGGGCTAACTTGCAACCTATGGAGATTTAGAAAACTTCTAAATGCTCCCCCTTACAAAATGTAAGATTACAATTATGTTCAGTCTATGAACTGATTGTGCTAAACACTTAAGCTCGAATGACTCTCTCTAAGAGTAGATGATGTTACTCACTTAAGCACAAAAGAATCACTCTCTAAGAATATTACATATCTAAGTCCGAGAGTAGAAGATGAGAGGAATGTAGAATAGTGTTTCAGACAATAAGCTCTGTTCTCTCTCTCTCTTAGTTCTTCTGAATGTAGATGTTCCTTTTATACCAGCCTCTGATTATCCAACCGTTGGAGAGGCAATAAGGCTGTTTGAATATAGCCGTTGGGCCTTGTTTACGTTGTCCTCATTAATGCACAGCAGAGTTGACTTTGCTTTATCTGAATAGGGTGCTTTGTCCAGCTGTTCTGTCAACACTGTTCTGACAACACTGTTCTGGCAAAAGTCGTTCTGACATCTATACACTGTACGGTCTGACTCTTGCTTGTTGTCAGATGAGGACTTCGTTCCTCAAGCATAAGTCCAGGATGCTAAGAGACTTACTATCGGAAGCTCTCTTGCTAACTGAAGTGAAGCTCGTGGACTCTAACATTCTGCTTGCTATCATAGAGGAACTTTGTCTTCCAAGCACTTGTCCATGAATGATAAGAGTGCTTTGCTATTGGATGCTCTCTTGCTATCAGAAGCTCTCTTATGGACTCCGACTCTTGTGGGTAGTATGAGCTTTGACACCTTGAGTGAATCTTCAGATTATGTTCTCATACTCCTCATGCTTGGTAGGTAACAATGTTGTTTGAATATCTGTTATCCTTTTGTTACCGTTGGAAGGAACATCTTCTTAAATGCTCAGCAGGGTTGACTTGCTTTATCTCTGAAAAGTAGTCCTGACACCTCTGCTCTGACAAAAGCATTCTGACTTCCGAGTATGTGACATTTACTCTTGTACTCTTGCTGACGGATGATCATCGTTCATCCGGAAGTGGCAATTTTGCTCTGCAAGTGTTAATCTCTGAAATCCAATGCCAAGAGTCTTTGCATCCGGAAGCTCAGTTGCATCCGGAAGTGTGATTAAGTTCTGCACATACTGGTTAGTCCAACATAGCAATATATATAATCAGATATAGTAAAACTATACATGTTGTGGGAAGTTTGCTATGGGAAGTAGTCTTACTTAGACTATGTTCTGACTTAGTGTAATGTCTACTGACTCTAAGGGATCTCTATTCCAATAGTCAGCTTAAGTCTCGTTAGTTTACTCTAAGTCTTCCTAAGTGACTCAGTGTGTCATTTGTTCATGCTATGTATATTAAGTCAACACACAATCACATGAAGTGGGAGTTTACTTAGTCTAGGATGTATCCGGAAGCACTTCTACATCCGGAAGTACTTTCACTTGATGAAGGATCTAGCTCACCATCACTTACTCTCGCTCAGTGTATTTCATTCCAACAGTCAGCGCTAGTCACTGAGCTATCAGAAGCACTTTTACTTGACGTGGTGAACTCACTGAAGCTTAGGGTTATATCTCTTTTATCAGCCTGTGCAAGTCTAAATTTAACAGGAAGCAATTTCGCTTGACGAGGCTAATTCACTGACGCTTGGGGATATATCTATTCTGTCAGCCTGCGCCAGTCTAAATCTATCAGGAAGCAATTTTACTTGACGAGGCTGATTCATTGACGCTTGGGGTCATTCTATTCTATCAGTCTGTGCCAGTCTAAATCTAACAGGAAGTGCTTTCACTTGGCGAAGTAGACTCACTGACGCTTGGGGTGAGATCTATTCCATCGCTCTGCGCCAGTCTAAGTCTAACAGGAAGTAAACTCACTTCCGGTTGAGTCATAGCTTAGTCTTAAGGTTTGTGTACCTAATGTTCATGGACTAAGTTAAATCCCTAGTGAGTTACTCGCTGCCGCTGGGGGATGACACATTTATCCGCGTGCGCGAGTCCTAGTCTATCCGGAAGTGATTCCGCATCCGTGAGCGCTAGTCTTAATTCATTCGGAAGTGAATCCGCATCCGGTTGTGACTCTAGTGCTAATACTTCCGGAAATGATCTTGCATTCACAAGTGATCTAACTCAGGGTTCTAACCATGTCATTTAATCCTTCCTAAGTGTTAATTATGTTCTTTTAAGTACTAGACCATATCATACCTAAGTCACCATCAAAACTTAAGATTCTAACATGTTCTTCATTTTTCTCTACATACTCCTCGCATTTCATCTCTATTTTCACAACATTCACACAAAATGGCCGGTTCTCATGAATCCAACCCAGTTACCCAGAAAACCACTTCTTCCAAGAAACACAAGTCAAAATCTGGGAAATCCAGTCACAAGCATTCTGGTAAATCTGGGCACCATGAAGGACATCATGGAGAACGTCAAGAACACTGTGAAGTTTCTGGGCAATCACAGGGGCATGATGAATATATTCAGGGTCAGCCTGAAAAGTCTGGTAGAATGGCAGAACAGCCAGTGGCTTCTGAGACTGAACAAGAGAGGGATGCTCAGAGAAAAGGAAAGAAGAAGAAGGTTCAATTTGCTGAGGAGCCTTCTTCCAAGAGGCAGAGGGTTGAAGAAGATGATCCCACAGTATACAGAGAAGGGGCATTGGAGCCAATTGCTGCCAAATTTGAGACGTCCGTCCCCTACTTCAACCAAGGGCTGTTCATCGATCTGGAGAAGATTGATGAACTAGGGTTTCACCATCTGCGCCCTTACTTGGAGAAGTATATGCCTTGGCTGGGCATCAACCAGGACTACAACGTCAACGTCCTGCGAGTCTTCTCCCAATCCCTCTATGGCAGAGCAAAGTACAGGAAGGTGGATGGGAAAGAGCAAGTCCACAAACTTTCCTTCACTGCCACTGTAAGGGGGAGGACCTTCAGGTTCACTTGGAGGTCGCTGAATGAGATGATGGGAATCACGGATGAAGACATGAATGAATGGATCTACCCTGAGTCTCACAAGTACAGCAAGGAGGAACTCGAGGAGTTGTATGGCACCAATAACAAGAAGGTATCCAAGATGTCTGATTCTAACAGGCTCTTGTACTACATCTACTCCCGGATAATGACTCATAAGGGAGGCAACTTCAACGAGTTCACACTGCTGGACAACCCTTGGTTCCCTAGACTCCTCTCACGCAAGCCTTTCAACCCCGGGCAGTTGATATGCCTTGAGCTTCAGCGATGGTTAAACAATGACAAGTCTGGCTACCTTCCCTATCCCACCGTCATTGCCTTCCTCCTTGAGAAGCATCTAATCAAGGCTACATCTGCTGTGGAGGAAGAAAATGTCAAATGTAAGCCTGTGGGAGCAACCAATATTGGGAAGATGGGCATCAAGTACCTCAAGCCTCCTAAGCCCACTCGCTCAGGCTCTCAAGCCAGTAGTGCTTCTGGCACTTCAGCCCCCTCTGCATCTGGAGCAGGAGATCAGGAAGTTGACTCACATGATGGGCCAAGCCGTATTGCAAGGGTGCCAGCCTCTGTTAGGGCCTTTGCCGAGGAAGTAAAGGAAGAGCTTCTGTTGAGACTGACTGAATCCTTGGTGGGTCCTCTCCGTGTTGAGTGTGAAGCTGGTTTTCACCACCAAGGGGAGCGGACCCAACGGCTTGAGGACAGAGTAGGACAACTCGAGAGTCACCTTGCCAGGGTGGATGCCAAACTAGATCTCATCCTCATCCTCGCCCATTCCCACACGACCTGGTGCCCCTACACGCTCTCCACTCCGCTTCTCCAACCCTACCCATCCAAGCCCTAGACCCATAGGATCTGACACAGCCATTCACCTCCTCAGCCAACCATTCACCGAGTATCCCCGCCTTCAACCACTCTCCGATGACCATTTACCTTTTACCCCTGAGTCCACCAACTACAAAGAATACTCCTCCACACATCCTTATGAGAGTCTCTTTGTCACCTCCAGTTGGTTCCCCAACCCTTCTCAAACTCCAGAACACCTATCTTCTCCCACATCCTCTACCTCTACCCTCTCACCCTCCCCTTCTAAGAGATTTGGCCCTGAACCACCTCCATCCTCCTCCACATCCACTCCATCCCTGGCACTCACCCCTGTTGATGATGACAAAAGGGGGAGAAATGTTATGTCTACTCTTCGCCTAAGTATGGCCACAAGGGATGTTCTCAGCCAGCCTTCACTCTGGATTGATGAAGACATCACGGCCGCCCTGCGTCGTGCATATGAGTCTCAGAGGCTGAGTGGTGCAGAGAGCTTTATAAGAGGAGAGGCCATCCGTTTCATGCAGCAGAAGAGAACAGCTGAGCAAGGATCACATTTGGAGATGGTTGTGTTTGGGCAGAATGAACAATCCTCACAACCTGAGTCATCATCAGAGCCTCCTCCAAATAAAACAAGTAGAGAGATGGTTGAGGAGATCATGATGAAGTGGGGACTGAAGAGACCCAACCATCCTCCCATTGTGATAGCCAAGCCTGTTCCTGCATCCTCTGGGCAACTGAGATCCCTTCATCTGAGCAATCTTCTAATCCTCCTCCCTCGTCTGAGCCAGCAGCCAGATTCAGTGAACCCAGAAAGAAGGCCGTTGCTAGGAGACGTGCCAGGAAGTTGATTGCCACCACTGAATCTGATGAGTCTGAGGAAGAGACTCCATCTGACCTACCTGAGCAAGGAACTTCATCTGCTCAGGTTGAGCAAGAAAATCCAGTGGTTCAAGCGGTTCCAATTCTGAAGGAAGTCAAATTGGAGATTGAAGACATGACTCCTGATAAATTTGAGAAGTATGGATTCACTGACAAGCTATCCTTTGGTCAGATGGCTTGCCTCGATGCTGAAAGAGCAAGTGCCATGCCCACCCCTCCAATTAGCAAAAGCAAACGGAAGAGCAAAGGAAAAGGGAAAAGGAAAGTCCAGGAAGTTGAGGAGGATCCCAACTTCCCTGTATGGAACGTGAGAATCCGGGTTGTCCACTATCCCAATGGAGAGGTCTCCTACTTCGACGATGCTACAGGTTTCCTTGAGTATGAAGAAGTAGAGAACATGAAAAGGGCATACGAGGAGTCCATTGAATCAGAGAGGCTCAGAAGGGAAGAAGATGAAAAAGAGCTTCAAGAGATCATTGCCCAGATAAACCAGAATGAGCGTGAGGCTGAGTTAGCCCAACTGCAAAGAGAAAATGAAGAGAGGCAAAAAGAGAGGGAGAAGAAAAAGAAACACAAACTCTAACCCCCAATCCAAATATTTTTGTTTATTTTGTTTTCATGCATATTTTCATTCATACTTAGTGAAATTTATTTGTATACATTCTTTACTTGTATATGTTATTTGATTGTATAACTCTGACTTGTAACTTCTGCTTGTCAATAATATTTGTCTGAGTTACTTGTTCTTATCCATTGCTTTTATTCTCTTGCTAATCCTTCCTTAGGAACTTAATCGATAAAACTAAGTTTGTCATCATCAAAAAGGGGGAGAATGTTAGAATCTTAAGTTTTGATGAAGACTAAAACATAAAGGATTAGACCAAGTGCCTAGGAAGCAATAGGATAACATAGGATCCCAACTTAGAGTGCAACCGGATGTGGATTTACTTCCGGATAGACTAGGACTTGCGCACACAGATGAATATCACATCCCCCAGTGACAGCAAGTAACTCACTAAGGATTTAACTTAGTCCATGAACATTAAGTACACAAACCTTAAGACTAAGCTATGATTCAACCGGAAGAGAAAGTGCTTCCTGTTAGACTTAGACTGGTGCAGACTGATAGAATAGAATGACCCTAAGCTTCAGTAAGTTCACCACGTCAAGTGAAAGTGCTTCCGATAGTTTAGTGACTAGCGCTGACTGTTGAATTGAAAGACACTAAGCGAGAGTGAGTGATAGTAAACTAAATCCTTCATCAAGTGGAATTACTTCCGGATGTAGAAGTGCTTCCGGATACATCCTAGACTAAATGACTTCCCACAGCATGTATAGTTCTTACTATATTCGATTATATATAATGCTATGTTGGACTAACCAGTATGTGCAGAACTTAGTTACACTTCCGGATGCAAATGAGCTTCCGGATGGAAAGACTCTTGCCATTGGATTTCAGAGATTAACCCTTGCAGAGCAAGATTGCCACTTCCGGATGAACGATGATCATCCGTCAGCAAGAGTACAAGAGTGAACGTCACATACTCAGAAGTCAGAATGCTTATGTCAGAGCAGAGGTTTCAGGACTACTTTTCAAAGATAAAGCAAGTCAACCCTGCTGAGCATTAATGAAGATGTACCCTACAACGGTAACATAGGATTAACGGCCATATTCAAACGTTAATATTCACCTGCCACCCAAGCCTATGAAGCCGAGTATAAAAGGGAGTTTCAGATTCAGAAGAAAAACAGAGGAATAGAGCATATTATCTGATATATCGCCTTCTACATTCCTCTCATCGACTACTACTCTCAGATTCATATTTGTAATATTCTTAGAGAGTGATACATTTGTACTTAAGTGAGTAACATCATCCACTCTTAGAGAGAGTCAGTTTGAGCTTAAGTGTTTAGCACAATCAGTTCATAGAGTGAACATAATTGTAATCTTACATTTTGTAAGGGGGAGCATTTAGAAGTTTTTCTAAATCTCCATAGGTTGCAAGTTAGCCCGTAAAACTTGTGTCTGTAAGGTTTGCAGGTGAACCCGTTGTAAAACCTGTGGGTTGTTAGGTGAACCCGTGATCGTAAAACCTAAATTGTAAAGGCTTCTCTTGTGCCCGGTTTAAACAAGAATAGTGGATTGAAAATCTCAGGTGGAGCCTGGGGACTGGATGTAGGTCTGGGTGACCGAACCAGGATAAATTTATGTGTGCATAAATTTACATTCAAACATTCTATTTTGCATCACATAACATACTGACTTGTGCATACCATTAGTTCTTAATATCATCACCAAGCTCAAGCAGTCTTTCGAAAAGAAGAATTAAACGTTTTATTCCCTCACCCAATTCACCCCCCCTCTTGGGTGACAGCCACGTATTTCACTGGAAACAATCCACAGGGAAAACCCAAGAGCCTAGAGCCAGCACTAGGCCAGAGGCACAGAATGGTCATAAGCCTAAGGTCAAAGCTAACACTAGACCAAGGGCACTGAAAACTAATGACAGAGGACCCAAGAAAGATTGGGTACCTAAGCTTACTTGATTCTTCCAGGTGTGTCTCAAGGCATCCAAGAATAGGAAATGGTATATATCGACAGCGTATGCTCGAGACATATGACTGGAGACAGAGACAAATTCAAATCTCTGGTGATCAAATACGGAGCCACAGTTACTTTTGGAGGAAATCAAAGTGGAAAGATCACTGGAGTTGGAGAAGTTGGACCAGTGAAAGACGTCTATCTGGTAGACGGTCTCTGTCACAACCTGCTGAGCGTGAGCCAGAGCACTGACAAAGGAAATTGGGTAATCTTTGATTCACATGAGTGCATAATAGTTGATAAGCAGGATCTGAACTTAGATAAAGCCAACTTAAAATGCAAACTTAAGACAAATAGAAACGGAAACCTATATACTCTAGACTTATGTCAACAACTGGAAGAAAAATGTTTAATAACTAGTGATGAGAACAGTTGGCTTTGGCATAAGAGGCTAGCTCATGTTAACTTTACTCAACTTGACATGCTAATTAAAAAGGAGCTAGCTATAGGTATTCCATCCTTTAAGGTAAAGCATGATTTTATTTGTGAATCCTCTAACGAGGGAAGCAAACAAAGTCCTCGTTTAAAACCAAGAAGAAAGTCTCCACCAGCAGGCCCTTGGAACTAATCCATATGGATCTGGTTGGGCCAGCGAGAGTGAAGAGCTTGGGTGGAAACCTGTATGCTCTAGTGGTGGTGGACGACTACTCTAGGTTCACTTGGACTATGTTTCTTGCCTCTAAGCAAGATGCTTTTGATGCTTTTGTTGTCCTGGCTAAGAAAGTGCAAAATGAGAGAGACCTCAAAATCACAGCCATAAGGACAGACCATGGAGGAGAGTTTGAGAACCATAGCTTCTCTGAGCTATGTGAGCAGAATGGTATTGAACATAACTTCTCAGCTCCTAGAACTCCTCAGCAAAACGGAGTGGTCGAGAGGAAGAACAGGGTTCTGACTAAGATGGCTAGAAGCATGCTCAACGAGAAAGAGGTTTCTCAAGTGTTCTGGGCGGACGCTATGAGCACTGCTTGCTATATCTCTAACAGAGCCTATATCCGCAAGGGCTTGGACAAGACCCCCTATGAGCTGTACAAAGGCAGGAAGCCCAACATCAGCCACCTCAGAATCTTTGGATCAAAATGCTATGTGCATAACAATGGAAAGGTAAATCTGGGTAAGTTTGATCCAAAAGCTGATGTAGGTATATTCATAGGGTATTCCCTTAGGAGTAAGGCATATAGAATATACAACATGAGAACTAGAATTGTAGAAGAATCAATGCATGTTGTATTTGATGAAACTCCTACATGGGGACAATCCACAGAAGATGATGAAATGCTTAATTTTCAAAAATTACCATCATCTTCTTCACCACCAAAAGAAACACCAGCAGGCAATCCCAAGGAAGAAGATGAACCCAGTGATGAGCCTAGAGTGCAGACCGTGTCTGATGAGGCACAGTTGTCAACAGCTAGGAGACATCACAGGGATCATCCTCTTGATCAAGTGCTTGGTGATGTTTCTTCTTGTGTCAGAACCAGAAGCCAGGTTCAAAATGAAGTTGAGTTTAGAGCATTTTTATCTCAAATCGAACCAACTTCAGTTGAACAAGCTCTTGAGGACTGCGACTGGATTATTGCTATGCAGGAAGAGCTAAATCAATTTGAACGAAGCCAAGTTTGGGAACTAGTCCCAAGGCCTTCTCATCAATCCATAGTTGGGACCAAATGGGTCTTCAAAAACAAACTGGATGAGACAGGTCAAATCACAAGGAACAAAGCCAGATTAGTAGCCAAAGGATATAACCAAGAAGAAGGCATAGACTATGAAGAAACTTTTGCTCCAGTCGCTAGACTCGAAGCAATTAGGATTCTTCTAGCCTTTGCATCCATGAAAGGCTTTAGGCTATATCAAATGGATGTGAAGAATGCTTTTCTTAATGGTTACATAAAAGAAGAGGTTTATGTAGAACAACCTCCTGGCTTTGAGGATCACAAGAATCCTAAACATGTGTATAGGCTAAAGAAAGCTTTGTATGGCCTGAAACAAGCTCCTCGAGCTTGGTATGAGAGACTCAGCAGCTTTTTGCTGGGCAAGGGTTTCTCAAGAGGCAAACTAGATAATACACTGTTTATTCTTCACAAAGATAGGAATATGTTAATTGTCCAGATTTATGTTGATGATATTATCTTTGGGGCAACTAATGAAAAGCTTTGTGAAGAATTCTCTAAGACTATGCAGGGTGAGTTTGAAATGTCAATGATGGGAGAGCTAACATTCTTCCTAGGCCTGCAAATTAAACAAAAGAAGAATGTGATCTTCATCTCCCAAGCTAAGTACTGCAGAGAGCTACTCAAGAAGTTTGGGATGGATGAATGCAAGGAGTATCATACTCCCATGAGTACCACTGCCGCACTCGATGCTGACGCAAAGGGTAAATCTGTCAGCCTGCCCATGTACAAGGGAATGATAGGTTCCCTGCTATACTTAACGGCAAGCAGGCCTGACATTCAATTTAGTGTAGGCATGTGTGCTAGGTTTCAAGCCAACCCCAAGGAGTCACATTTAACATGTGTTAAACGTATCCTAAGATACCTTGAGGGAACACAAGAGCTTGGTCTTTGGTACCCCAGAGGTAACCAAGAGTTCTTGTGGGCTTACTCTGACTCTGACCATGCAGGTTATAAAACTGATAGAAAGAGCACCAGTGGTCAATGCGCCTTCCTTGGTGGTTGTCTGGTCTCTTGGGCTAGCAAGAAGCAAACCTGCGTGTCCCTATCATCCACAGAGGCAGAATACATTGCTGCCGCAAGTTGTTGTGCCCAAGTGCTGTGGCTGAAGAACCAACTAAGAGATCTTGGCTTGGAATTCCCTGAGGCTCCCATTCTTTGTGACAACACAAGCACCATTAGCCTCGCCAAGAATCCGGTTCAGCACACAAGGACAAAGCACATTGATGCCAGACATCACTTCATCAGAGACCATGTTCAAAAGAAAGATGTCAAAGTGCAATTTGTCCCCACACAACAACAACTCACTGATATTTTCACCAAGCCTCTGGGGGTTGATCAATTTACATTCATTAGAGGTGATTTGGGAATGGTAAACCCAAATGAAGTTTAATCCTTCAAAATAAATCTATGCTTATTTGATTGATTAAAACCTACAACAATACTAACTTAGGCATCGGAGTGCCAATCATTGTTTTTGCAGGTCCCCCACAATGTTAAATCTTAAGTGAGTCCAACCGAAAGCAAAACCACTTTCGGATACTCCTTTGCTGGCGCTGGATGACAACTCAATGAGACCAAGAGCGTCACTCCAACCGGAAGCAAAACCACTTCTGGATGCTCAGTTGCTGGCACTGAGTGTTGAACTAAAGCGAAAAAGAGCGCCAGTGCCTGAACCTAAGGACACGTCACTTCAGAAACGTTTCATCTTCCTCCTTGAGAAGTTGTGCCTTCTCTGATAAGGTGAAGCGACACATGTCAAAAGGTGCGCCGTTCCAATTAAATGTTTACGTTACCCAATGAATAAACGCATGTTTTCATCTGAAAAGTTATTGCCCATTTTACCCTCTGTTACTTTGCATATAAATAGGAAGTCAATTTCACTTTCACTTTTTACTTACTCAAACTTTCACCAACAAATTCTCTGCATATTCTCTTCTTCATCGTGTTCTTCATTTCTTCATCCTCTTCTTCGCATTTCATTTCATTTGAACCCAAAACCCTCACAAAAATGGCCGGCTCACATGAATCGAACCCCAACACAAAGAAAGCCACTTCAACCAAGAAATCTAAGAAATCTGGGCATTCGCACACTGGGAAATCTGGGAAATCCCATGAACACCATGAAGAACAGCATGAACACCAAGAACATTCTGGGCAAGTAGAAGAACAGCCTGGGCAGACTGAGCAACATCAAGAACAAGCTAAGAGAAAAGGGAAGAAGAAGGTACAATTTAGCGAGGAGCCTTCTTCCAAAAGACAGAGGGTAGAGGAGGATGATCCTCTGGTCTATAGGGATGGACCCTTGGAGAATGTTTCCTCCAAGTTTGAGACCATCAAGCCCTACTTCAACAGTGGGATGTTTTTGGATCTGGATACAATTGATGAGTTAGTGTTTCCCCACTTGAGGCCATTCCTGGAAAAATACGTGCCCTGGCTGGGGATCAACCAGGACTACAACATCAACGTCCTGCGGGTATTTTGTGAGTCTCTCACTGGGAAGGTCAAACATAAGCAAGTGGATGGGAAGGAACAGATCCGCAGACTCACCTTCACTGCCACAGTCAGGGGGAGAGAACCTTCAGTTTCACCTGGAGGGATATCAATGCTCTCATGGGGATTACGGATGAGGGGATGAATGAGTGGCTATACCCTGAGTCACTCAAGCTCAGCAAGGAGGAACTCAAGAAGCTTTATGACACCCAAGGGAAGAAGGTGTCCGGGATGTCTGACTCCCACAGACTCTTGTACTATATCAACTCCCGCATGATGACACACAAGGGGGTAACTTCAACGAGTTCACTCTGCTGGACAACCCATGGTTCCCAAGACTTCTCACCCAGCAGCCAATCAACCCCGGGCAGTTGATCAGCCTTGAACTACATCGCTGGATGGTCAACAGCAAGGCTGGATATCTTCCCTACCCCACCATCCTTGCCTTCCTCCTTGAGAAGCATTGGATCAAGGCAACATCTGATGTGGAGGAAGAGAATGTTAAGTGTGCTCCAGTGAGTGCAATTAACATCAGCAAGATGAAGATCCGGTACCTCAAGAAGGCCAAGGCCACTAAATCAGGATCTCAGGCAGGCAGTGCCTCTCAAACCTCAGCCCCCTCTACTTCTGGCGCAGGGGATCAAGAGGTTGACTCCCATCCCGGGCCAAGCAGAACTGCGAGAGTGCCGGCTACTGTGAAGGCCTTTGCCCAAGAGATAAAGGCAGAGATTATCCTTCAACTCTCTGAATCCTTAGTGGCCCCTCTCCGGAATGACTATGATGCTGGGTTCCAACAGCAAGGGGAGCGCATCCAGAGGCTCGAGGATCGCGTGGGTTAGGTTGAGACTCAACTTGCCAGAGTAGATGTCAAGTTAGACCTTATCCTCCAACACCTCCGGATTCCTCAACCTCAACAAGGTAACTTACCACCACCCCCTCCCCCAAACCCACCTCCTCCTCCTCCTAACCAACCCTTACTTCCCCCTCCTCCTCCTCCCAACACTCAACATCAATAGCCACCTCCACAAAATAACCAACACCCACACACCTCACCAAACAACGACCAACAACCCCAGACTTCACCCAACCATGAACAACAACCCCAAGACTCACCCAACAATGACCATCAACCATCACCTCAAACCTCCACACAAGACTCACCCCAACAATCTCCTCGCCAATCACCACTTTACTCCCACAACTCCCCATCTCCACAACATTCCCCTAACCTTTCACCACCCCCAAGTCCCACAGAACCCACCAATCCTCCTTCAAACACCCAATCCATCATCACCCAGCCTCTAGCATTTACCTCCTCTACTAACCCCCGTCAAACCTACTACCTCAGACCACAATCTCCTCTTCCATGGAAAGATAAACAATCCGTCGCCTACTCAGCCACCCACCCTTTTGAAGGCCTCTTCACCCACCCTGACTTCTTCCAAAGAAACACCATTCTCTTCCCAAACCCCCCTGATTCACCAGAACAAACCTCACCCACCTCCTCACCCGAATCCTCACACTCCCCTCCCCCCACTCAGTCCTCCCTGGCCCTCACCCTCCTTGATGATGACAAAAGGGGGAGAGATGCTGCTATCACTCTTCGCCGGACCATGGACACAAGGGATGTTCTGATTCAGCCATCCCTCTGGATAGATGAAGACATCACGGCTGCCCTCCGCCGTACCATGGAATCTCAGAAATTGGGTGGTGCTGAGAGCCTGATCAGAGGGGAAGCCATCCGGTTTATGCAACGGCAGAGGTCGGATGAGCAAAGGTCCAAATGGGACATGGTTGTCTTTGAGCAGAGCGAAGAAATCCCACAACCAGCCTCTTCATCATCAGAGCCTCCTTCATCTGAAATAGAGCAAGCTGAACAAGTGCCAGAAGCCTCTTCTGCTAAGCCTCCACCCTCTGTGCCTGCCCGGAGTATAGTTGAGGAAATCATGATGAAGTATGGCCTGAAGAAGATCAACCATCCTCCCATTGTGATTGCAAAGCCAATTCCTTCATCCTCTGGGCAAACATCTGAAACTCCTACTTCTGAGCAAACATCTGCCCCTCCTCCTCCATCTGAGCCAGCAGTTAAATTCAGTGAATCAAGAAAGAAGGCAGTTGCTAGAAAGCATGCCAACAAGAGTGCTACCTCCACTGAGTCTGCTGTGAGTGAGGAAGAGACTCTATCTGTCCGAGTAGAGCAAGAGATCCCATCTGAACAGGCCATTCCAATTCTAAAGGAAGTCAAGTTGGAGGTAGAGGACATGACTTCTGAAGAATTCGAAAGATATGGGTACACGGACAGAATCTCTTTTGGTCAGATGGCTTGCCTGGATGCTGAGAGAGCAAAAGCCAAATCTACTCAGCCTATGAGCAAGGGCAAAGGAAAGGGGAAAGGCAAGAGGAAGAGGAAAGCCCAAGAAGTTGAGGAGGACCCCAACTTCCCTGTTTGGAATGTTAAGATCAGGGTTGTTCACTACCTCAATGGCGAGGTCACTGCCTTCTCAGATGCAACAGGGTTCCCAGGCTATGAGGAAGTCGAAAACATGAAGAGAGCCTTCGAGGAGTCTGTTGAGTCTGAGAGACTCAGAAGGGAAAGGGAAGAGGAAGAGCTGCAAAGAATCATTGCTCAGATTGACAAGAATGTGCAGGATGCCCATCTAGCCCAGCTCAAAAAAGAGAATGAAGATAGGCAAAGAGAGAGGGAGAGGAAAAAGAGACACCAACTTTAAACCCCACTCAACCCCCATACATCTTTACCTTAGAATTTTCTTTTTCTTTTCTTTTCATACTTTTCATGCATAGCTAATTTCTGCAATATTCATTGATTATTTGTAAATGTTATTATTCTGACTTGTAATCTTTTGATTTATTAATTATAAATTCTCTGAGTTGTTTGTACTTTATCTACGTATTACTTTCAGCTCTTTCATACGAACTAAATTAGATAACTAAGTTTGTCATCATCAAAAACGGGGAGAACGTTAGAATCTTAAGTTTTGATGAAGACTAAAATATGAAAGAACAAGCCAAATACTTAGAGAATACTAGGTTAATATAGTACCCAAACTAGAGTGCTTCCGGATGAGGATTTACTTCCGGATGGACTAAGACAAGCGCTCGCGGATGAACGTCTCATCCCCCAGCGACAGCAAGTATATCACCAAGTCATAACTCAGTCTAAGAGCATTAGAGTATAAAATCCTTGAGACTAAGTTAGGAAGCTTCCGGATGTAGATTTGCTTCCGATTGTATTAAGACTAGCGCTGGCTGTGAGTATGGATAACACTGAGCACCAGTGAGCATAACCCAACGTCTAGTGAATTTACTTCCGAATGCCTAGTGACTAGCGCTGGCTGTTGGTATAGATAACACTGAGCGTCAGTGAAGAAAATATGAACAAAAACCAACGTCCAGTGAAAGTGCTTCCGGATGTGGAATTGCTTCCGGATGGAAAAGAACTCCCTTAGACTAAGTGAACTCCCACTGCATGTGAATATGTGTCTTTATTGTTAAGACTAACGTTCAAATGCAGTACACTGAGTAAAGTTGTTTCCGGATGTGGACTTGCTTCCGCAAGCAATCAGAATGTCAGAACGCTCAAAGCAATGCAGTGTCAGAATGCTTTTGACAGAGCAGAGGCGTCAGAACTACTTTTCAGAGATAAAGCATAGTCAACCCTGCTAAGCATTAATGGAGCATTAATTGGGCAAACGGTAACTTGGGATAAACGGCCATATTCAAACGGCTAACCCACCTACCAAGAGTGAGAATACTTGAAGGCTATATAAACAAGCTCACCTTCATTTATGAAGACAACTAATATCTTTGATATCTTGAAGAAAGCTAGAGAGAGAAACAAAAGAAATCCTTCAAGCAATCAAAGCTGCCCAGAAAAGAGAAAGAGCATTTAACTCATTGAGTGATCTTTTTATCTACTTATCTTGTACTCTTTGTAGTTAAGTCTCTTCTTGTACTAAGAGCATTACTTGTACTTAAGTGTGTAACACTATCTGTTCTTCAAGAGAACTAAGTTAGAAAATCCTTTATTTGTAAAGGTTGAACCCTTGCTGGTTGTAAGGGGGAGCTAGTTAGCAAGGCTGCAAGTGAGCCTTGAGTAAAACTTCTGATTGTAAGGTTGCAAGTGATCCCGTCCAAAACTTGTAGTTGTAAAGGTTCCAGGTGCACCCGTTGTAAAACCTGGGGATAGTGGAACTCGGCCTGGGTGGTTGAGAACTGGACGTAGGTCAGATAGACCGAACCAGTATAAAATCTTGTGTTGATTTTATTTGAGCCTTTATTTTGTTGCACAATTCACCCCCCTCTTGTGCATCCATTACCTTCATAAGTGAAAAAACTTCCCATAGCAAAGAACCTCTATTTTCCAGTTAAACTTCTGGAAACAAGTAGGCACATCACCAAGCGCAAGTGAACTTAACACTAGGTCTAATCCGAGTCTAAGTAGAATAGCTTCCGATAGCAAAAATGCTTCCCATTGCACTTGATTATATTACTCTATTGGACTAACATTTGCGTGCAGGACTTAGTTTCACTTCCGATAGCAAAAGAGCTTCCGATAGTGAACCCTCTTTACACTACACTACTTGGACCAACGACTGCAGGAGGAAGCTTTTACTTCCGGTAGCCAAAATCCATCCGATAGCAAGTACAAGAGTCAGAGACCGTACAAATGCTCAGATGTCAGAATTTCTTTTGTCAGAGTAGTATTGTCAGAGCTACTTTTCAGAGCAAAGTAACTAAAGCATAAGTCAACCCTGCTAAGCATTAATGAACATTAATGAGGACAACAGTAACAAGGGTTAAACGACTATATTCAAACGGACTTATTGCCACTCAAGCAACTGTTGTATTAGAGGCTACTATAAAAGGAACAACTTCATCATTTATGAAGAAACCAAGAACAACACACGCAGTCATTGAGAAAAAGCCAAGAGCATTCAAGCATAATACTCAGAGAATATTCAGAAAGCTTTAAAGTTCAAAAGAACACTTAATACCTTGAGAGTTATTATTATTGTACTCATATTGTTCTCTTTGTATTTAAGTCTCTATATTTATTGAGAGCATTCATTGTACTTAAGTGTGTATCACAATCTGTTCATTAAGTGAACTTTGTAGTAAATCCTTTGTGTAAAGGTCGAACCCTTGCAGGTAGTAAGGGGGAGTGAGTCAGGTTGCAAGTTAGCCCGTAAAACTTGTGGTTGCAAAGGTTGCAAGTTAGCCTGTAAAACTTGTGGTTGTAAAGGTTGCAGGTGAACCCGTTGAAAACCTGTGGATTAGTGGAACACAATCAAGGGATTGAGAACTGGACGTAGGTCAAGAGTTAGACCGAACCAGTATAAAAGAATTTGTGTTTGTGTCTTTATTTTATCTGTTTTTTGAGGCCACAAGGATGTACATCCACTTCCTGATGTACATCCACTTCCGGATGTAAGTCTTCATTCAACAAGCTCAAGGGCATTCACTTCCGGCTGTGCATCCGCTTCCGGATGTGAGTTCCCTTCCTAAAATAACTCTGCTTCCGGATATAAACCTGCATCCGGATGTGACTTTGAGTACAAGTCATCTAGCCTTCCTTCTTGCCAAGTTATCTCCACTGAAACTCCACCAAGGGTGTGTGGGGCCCACTTGGGACCCCTTTACATTAAAAACACATCACAAAGTCAAAATGACTAAAATACCCTTGGTTCCATAAAATGCAAGTAATAAGGCTATTATTCTTCAAATATTTACACATAAGCATGCGCATGAAAATGTACCAATAATGATCAAATATAACAAATAAATCACACTAATTAAGCTCAAATGCACATGCTTATAGGTATAAATTTTGGTCCAATCAAACCCTACTAAGCATTAATGAGCATTAATGAGGACAACAATAACAAGGGTTAAACGGCTATATTCAAACGGACTTATTGCCACTCAAGCATCTGGTGTATTAGAGGCTACTATAAAAGGAACAACTTCATCATTTATGAAGAACAACGGAGCATAAATCACAAAAAGCAAAGAGCATTCAAGCATAATACCCAGAGAATATTCAGAAAGCTTTAAAGTTCAAAAGAGCACTTAATACCTTGAGAGTTATTATTATTCCCATCCTATACTCTTTGTATTTAAGTCTCTACATTTATTGAGAGCATTCATTGTACTTAAGTGTGTATCACAATCTGTTCATTAAGTGAACTTTGTAGTAAATCCTTTGTGTAAAGGTAGAACCCTTGCAGGTAGTAAGGGGGAGCGAGTCAGGTTGCAAGTTAGCCCGTAAAACTTGTGGTTGTAAAGGTTGCAGGTGAACCCGTTGAAAACCTGTGAATTAGTGGAACTCAATCAAGGGTATGAGAACTGGACGTAGGTCAAGAGTTAGACCAAACAAGTATAAAAGAATTAGTATTAGTGTCTTTATTTTATATTGTTTTTTAAGACACAATTCACCCCCCCTCTTGTGTCCAAAGCCCCTTTCAAAATCTGGCAGAATGAGGTATAGTACACTCAAAACAAAATAAAAACATAAGACAACCATAGCAACAAAAGAATAAAACAAGGATGAAAGACCAAAAGCTAATTTACCATAGCATTGGCACACTGCACACACAAAGAATATTTTTGAAGATAAAATGGGCAACAAGGTTAACATTTATTTAACAAGAAGTGAATTGGAATTAGCTTGTGGTCTGTCTCTCTCTGACAATAACACACACACACACAATTATTTGTATCCCAACCTTAGTGGGATTCTATACCGAATGATTTTTGGATTGTCTACTCATTGGATTTTCATGCTTTCTGTTCTGCCTTTTCCCGATCTAGATCCTCTAAAGGTGAGGATAGTTTCATAGAATATGGTACTGTTGTGTTTAGTATAAATGTTTCTTGCATCCATAAAGCAAGGTGAACAACTGAACATGTATAGTTTTGGAGTTGTCACATTCAACTTCAATAACTGATGCATATTCTCTCCTTCAAATTTGAATTTGTCGTCATTCAAACCCATGATTATTATAATGAGTCAAAATCCAAGACACTCAACAATTTGCATTGTCAGCCATTTGATCAGCCTAGCCTATGTACTATCAAGGCATCACTACCTTTAGGAACTTAATGGCACATACATCATTTCATTGCTAGCAGGCTCTGAAAAGGAATCAAATCTAGATTCTTTTAAGAGGGGCAAAAACTAATTTTTCTTGGTTAGTTTATTTTCATTTAATAACCTTGCCTAGGATTCCCAATTTCATTTTCTACTTGTTTTTGCAGGACTTTCACTACTTGAATACCCGGAAGTTTAACTAATATCTTCTCATTTTAGGCTGTTTCTTCTCTCAATCAATTGAAGGGACATTGATATAGCCATGTCTATTTATTGAAATCTGTATCACTAACTGAACATTTTGGGTGTAACCATATTAATAACTAATGTCATTAGTTCCTAAATCATCAAATACTTTTATGGATATCTTCAAGCTCATCTCCAGTGTTAATAGATTTAGTAAGCAATAATACTTGCAAATAGAGTGGGCAAAACAACAAAAGATAATTTACTCAGTAAAACAATAATATTCAAGAGGAGGAAAGAGATAAGCATTCTAGAATTCCAAATTAAAGTTCACTTGAACCTCCAACTAAAGCGCTTAAAATATGTTTCACTAATCTCTTTTTGACAAGGAGCAAAATGATATTAATATAATTAAGTTATACAAGAAGTCTTAAACTTAAACATGAAAATAAAGGCGGATAAAAGGTGTTTAGAAATTTGATGGGAGGCTGAAAATTAACGTTGAGAAAGAGACTTTTGGGTTAGTTGAGTTTCCCCTTGCCTTGGCTATTTAAATTTGATGGGAGGCTGAAAATTAACTTTGAGAAAGACAATTATGCTTGGATCTCCAAAGCAGCTTTCTGTGTGTCTATTCTTTTTTCCTAATGATGTGCAAAGTTTCTGTTCATCCAAATATGGTTTAAAAGGATAATAATCATTGAAACAAGATTCGGTCTACCATCACTTTGGAGGTTAATTAAAGTTGTTTGGAGAACTTTTGATTTTGTTAACGACGGCGGCTAGTCGAATTCCTAGTCCGCCTTCCTCTTTGGGCAGGAACATGTAGTCTTTCTTCACCAGGTGCATTTTTTCCTTCAGATGATGAGCCCCAGAAAATATCTATGCATCTGGAGTCAATGAGTCACATATATATTGAGGGAGAGTTGTACATGGCATTAAGTGGACTCTAACTGTTGCAAGGTGATTGCACCATATATTTGCATATTTTTTCATGACCAAATCCATTGAATTAATGCATGTTTTGATGATAATTGCACCTAATTAGCATAGATTCTAGCTATTGCTTAAGTTGTTGAAATTTATTCTAGTTAAGGGCAATTTAGTCATATTTAACTTGATTTATTATCATTCATCTTTCTAAGAACTTTGTGATGCTACTTCAATTCTTAATCTCTTGTAGATCAATGGGAAAATACACTTCAAAGAGAAGCCAAAGATGTGATGGAAGCAATGCTCAAGAAGGAGGAAGAAAAAGAAGAAGGAAGAGTCAAGAAAAAATTTGAACAAAAAGAGGTATCTGTTTGGCGCCCCAATCAGGCCCCGGGGCTTGACTGGGGCTTAAGAACAGAAGTGTGCGCCAGACCTGTACCATTGGCGCCCCAGGGAGCCATTCTGCATCAAAAAATCACATTCGCGAATTTAGGGTTTCTACACCCTATATAAGCTTCTTAACACCCCCAAGCCTCTCTCCAAGCCCCATTTACACGAAAATAAGGTGTCTATGCAAGGGTTCACTCAAAATCTCTCAAACCCACTCATCCGAATTCTATTTTCATGATATTTCACCTCAAATCTTTCACATTTTCTTCTTCATCTCCATCCCCTCTTCCATTTTCACCACCATTCTTCTCCATTTCATCCCTCCTCATGAAAATGACTTCTTGGGTAGATTTTGGGCGAAATTTCTCTTCTCTTTTCATGAGAGGCTAGTTCTTGGTGCTTTGGTGGTGTGAAGATGGTCAATTGCTTCAATGGGCTTCATAAGGGAGTTTCTCTTGTTCCATGCTCTTTCATTGTATATTTGGGATATGTGGTTGCAATTCCTTGTATATTTTTGTAGAGACATGACTCTATCTTTCTATTTGCTATGGATCGATATAGATGTATTGGATACTATGTTTGTATGTCAAATGTTATGAATTTCCTATTTCCTATGTGAATTGATTCATGATGCTTTACATACTTTAAGTGGTTGCTTGACATGAATAGCTAGTGTTTCAATCAGGTTGTTGTGGTTGCACTTCCTTGAAGAGGATTTTGATTTACAAACTTGTTTCTAATACACATCAAGTGGAATGTAACTCTAACCCTGAGTAATGACTAGTTTTAAGTGGTTGCTTGATTAGTTATAGACTTGATGAATGGTATATAACTCCCATGATCATTTTTAAAGAAGCAATTAAACCATTGAATCACTACCAAAGCCCCTTTGAATTGCATTGATTTTAAACTTTCACTACTTTATTTGAAAATACCAAAAATAATCTTTTATATTTCCTTAATAGTTTAGTTGGATAATTTATAAAACGAAACCTAAACCTCCTACACTTTTACTCATTTCAATTGCATTTAGTGCATCTTAGGGTAGTTTAGAAGACTCCTCAAGAGATACGACCTGAGGTTGCGCCACTGTTGTAGCATCCTGGAAATTTAATACAGGATCAAGGAGTGTTTTGGGAAATAATAAATGGAGAAATTGGGAATTTTGGAATCTTTAGGAATTTTCGGTGATTTTGAGGACATTTTGAAAATTTTGAGTAATAAATGTGCATATAATTAATTAAGAAATTGAAGAGCTTGAAATATGAGGGAATGGTAAAACCCAAAATATTTTGAAGGTTAAGGAGATTGGAGGCTGGTTTAAGTGGGTTTAAAATTAAAAGAGTAGACTATGGCAAGTTTGGGCTACAAATTATCATATACCACCCTTATCTCACTTAACCAAACATGCCCTTCTCCTCCCTCCTTACAAAACAGCTGACACCCTCCCCTCATTTACTTCTTCATTTTTCCTTCTCCTCCCTCCACTCACTCTCTGCCCTCTCACTGAACCGTCCCTGCTCTTTCTGCTTCGCCGTCGCCAAGAGCTGCAGGACCGGCGGAGCAAGCCGCCGTCGACGTTAACCCCGACGCGGCTCCTCCACCCCTTTTTCCTCTTTACTTTAGATCCGTTTTGCTCTCTCTTCTCTGACCCAACGAACCCTCTTTGTTTCTCTCTGCAAATCCGGCGATTCACGGCGGATTCCGGCGAGAATCCGGAAACACGTGACGGCTATGTACTCTGGTGAGAACCTCCTATCTATTCTTACTCCTTTTACTTCATTTTTAGGCGAGATTGAGAAGGGGCAGATTTTAGGGTTCTAATGGCCAACTGGTTTTGAGAACATTAAGGTTCAAAATCTCAAATTAATTGTTATAAGAGCTTGTTTGAGCTATCATATGGCTGTATATGTTGTTTTTGTTGTTGTTTGGATTGAAGGTTCCTTGAGCCTTTTCTTTGTCATGGTTGAACATATCCTAGGAAAGAAATGTTCTTCCAATTTCCTCTGTTTGGTTAATACTACATTGCTGTATATGTGTGTTTTGTTTATTTATAAGATATGCATGTTAGTGTTTGATTATACAAGTTGTAGGATGGATAAGTTGTTGTTGTGTGTATGTTTTGCTTTGGGGTTGATGGATTCCATTTGGGTGTTTAGAAATTTTTATGAAATAGGTAAATCAATGAATATGGCTGAGATAATGTAAATGAATGATTAGGACTGTGAATAATATATGTTCTTGCATATTGGCCATAAATTCTAGTTGTAGGTGGATTTGATGATTTTGGTGGAAAAAGGGATTCTTAATATTATTGGAGGTTTTGTGTATAATTAAATTATTTGAAGGGTAGAAGTAAGAGATGGGTTGTGTTTTACAAAGATGATTGGTTATGTTGTATGTTGTGAGAGTGCTGTTAATTGTCTTGATGGTGATAGAGAAGTTGAGAAACATTTGTAAATTTAGAAGTATGTCCTAATAAGTTTATCATGGAATCTAATGGTAAAGGTTGACTCAATAGCTAAATTTTCTAGTTCCTGATGGTATTATGATTTGATAAAAAAAATGTGAGATGAAGTGGTTAATTGATGTTTTGAGAATTTGTGTCTAATGTGCATTTTGAAGGTGACTTGAGTGATTATTAACATGGTTGAGTATGCTGGAAAATTCCTTAAATGAGTCAAAATGGTGAAACATGATCATGGGAGTGGCAAAGTTTAGGTTTGTAAGCATTTAGGAAAGGTTTCATGAATTTCGGGGTTTGAGGTCAAGTTGATTCGGAAAAATTATAATCATTCATGGGAGGTACAATAATTAAGGATTTATGAGAGGGAAGATTATCATGGTTTAATTGAAATTTTGGGGTATTTTGGTTTACTAAATGATGGGTAAAATCTTAAAGGTTAAGGTAAGTAAAAGAATGTTTTTGGAAGATGATGTGAGGTATGGTGTGTAAGGTTATAGGCTTTAAATTTGTGGAGATTTTGGAAGGAATGATTTGTAAATGGTTTGATATAAGTATGCCTTCCAATAGAAGCTTGAAAGATGGTTCATAATATGTGGTTTTAAGTGTAGAGATTATATTACTGGAGTTGGTAGAATGGTTTTATAGTTTTAAAAGTATTTATTGGCATTGGATAATGGTTTGAAATTTCTAAACTATTGGTTTGCTACAAATTCAAGTTTTGGATGTAAGGTTTTATATGTGATATGAATATAAAAAAGGGCTTTTCCATTACTATGCTTTTAATAGCTATTATAATGGTTGTAGTAAGTGGATTGGTACTAGTTGATTTTATTTGGATAATTGGGTGTTGGTAGTGTTGTTTTAAAATAGGATGGATACAAGTGTGATTGTTTAATTTGACAGAGGTTCTGTTTGGTTTATGACTTGAGAAATAAAATGATTTATACCCATATATTCGTTTAGGTGTCCTGTTTCGTTTCTCTTTTGTGTTCTTTAGTATGCATAAGTACATTGAAGTAAGAATTTAATAATTTTGAAGTGTTGATAAACTTTGATTGGATTGAAAGTAGATTTCTAGGATAGAGAATGTAAACAAGGGGATTGGGTAGTAATATGGAATACGAGAGAGACGTCAAAGTATTATAAAGTGAAAATGATATTAATTTATCATTTTGTATCATCATTATAGGATTATATAATAGTGAAGATACTTGAAGGAAAATTTACAAGGAAACGGTAAGGAAAGTCAGAGAAGTGCTAAGGTCGGCAGGTAATCACACTTAACCTTGCTATAACATTGAGGGTGACGATAGCTGGGATTTTCAAAATCCCTTTTCACTCTCTATATACACATTGTCTTTGAAAACTTATTTTTATACAAAAATAGGCTATCGGGTGTCTTCCAAACACGATTATTTCATATAAAGAAATTTGAAACTACATATATTATCCTGTTTGGTGGTGACCATTGATCTGGAATGGCGTGAAATGTATATAGTTATAAAATTTGTAGGGGTTTGAGAGTTTATGATGATAGAAAAGGGAGAGTTACGTTGTGGAAAATCTGAGATGTTGAAATGTTGAGATATTGCAGGGAATTGCAAAAGTGCATGATAATGATATTGATATTGTGATATTTTATGGAACTGTGGTTGAGAAGTTGAATATGGTGGATGAGATAGATACGGAATATGGTGAGCATTGCATGACACTGCTATTTATGTACCATCGCGCGATGATAACTGTCGATTGACCAATAGACAGTTATTTGTAATGATGATCCTTTTCGGATTGATTAGACGGGGATCATAGGTCAACTTATTGAGAGAAAGTGACCTACGGTTGTTTGGCATTGGAGAGCCCAACCGTTCCTGTTCTGTAATGGAAACAGAATTGGGGTTCCCTCTCTGGAGATTGCCAGAGAGGGAAATTGTCCCCTTATTATGGAGAGAGATACAGTGTCAAATTCATATAGTGAAGATTAGATGATGGGATGCCCCCTTGTTGGCACAATGCATCTATAGGTGAGTGTGAGAGTTATAGTGAAAGTACTAAGATTGGAGATGGACACATGAGGTTCTGTTGGAATGGGATCGATTGAGGGATTTTGAGTGGGATATGGTAATAGAGATGTTGATGTTGACTTTGATTTGGATGTGAATGAAGGGCTTGAGTGATGAATGAAAGAAGATTTGGTTATATACATATTACTGGTTTTTAAAATGTGGTACCCTTTAGACGCCCTCGCTACCGCACATCTCACTGTTATAGTGAGTTAAGCGGTGATTACTGGGACAAATTGTCTCATTCCACGATTACTCACATTTTTGCAGGTATTCATGCACAGGCGCGACCATCAGGAAAGGGAATTAGGTAGTAGAAGTTATATAGTTTATTTGGAATTGTATGTTGCCAATTTGTATAGGTCTGCATTCGTTTCCGCATGTATATATATATTTATTGTTTAATATTAATTAGTTTTGTTTATTAACCATGTAAGACAAATCCTTTCTAACATAGTTAGCAATGTATTATCGATGATAGCAGCTGTGTTGTATTAGTTTATTCTTTTCTATCATGGATAATATTTTGATCATTAGGATATTCTTTTTCTAACTATGATAGAGATATGGGTTAAGGTGCATTTTTAGTACTCTAGAATATAACAAAGTGCATCCAACATAATATACAATATTGTGGTCCATTTGTGGTAACCAAGAATTATTTTCGTTGCTTATTTAGTAACGACGTCAAATAAGTCAAGTTTGACTGTTATGTGTCAAATTTTGACCGTTAAATGGTCAGGTAAAACTGTAAAGGAGCATTTTTAGTACTCTAGAATATGGTAAGGAGCACCAAACATAATATACAATATTTAAACACCATAAACAACTAAATCATAATATTATTCAAAGTGTCCAATAATTAAACACTACAAAGTTATGTAGATCCATAGACTATCATAGTATCATGCATGTATGAACAGATAAGTCACCAATATTTTACATGTATAAAAAAGTAAGCAAAGAATCATAAACTAAACAGGTTAGCCATGCTGAGTTAAAAAAGGTTGGTCATACTGGCTCGACCCGAATTAATGGCTCTATGATGTAATAGAAGAAGAGTTACTTCTATCTTATTACATAGTTATAAGCTTAAAATAAATGTTCCTTAAATTGTCATTTCAACATACATAATATGTTACATCATTATGTCACATCAAATCGTATCTTACAAAAGTTAGTTTTAGCTAACGGATTACTAGATAAGCAATAAAAATAATTCTTGGTTACCACAAATGGACCAAAATATTGTATATTATGTTTGGTGCTCCTTATATTTTCTAGAGTACTAAAAATGCTCCTTTACCCCACAATTTAACGGTCAAAATTTGACACATAACGGTCAAACTTGACTTATTTAACGTCGTTATTAAATAAGCAACAAAAATAATTCTGGTTACCACAAATGGACCACAATATTGTATATTATGTTGGATGCACTTTGCTATATTCTAGAGTACTAAAAATGCACCTTAACCATAGAGATATTGATATTATTGAAATTCATTTTTCTATCATAGTTAGTAAAGAGATTATTGAATTAAAAGAGATGTCACAGGTTAATTAGGGAATTAGTAACAATATGTTACAATTTGGTTATCAGTATTTGGTATACGATAACCTAGGACTGTGCTGCATTGCATGTAGATTGACAATATACATTCTTAGTATTCTCTTCCTTATTTGCATGAATATCTGGCCTTTTGAGAGGAATATCACTCATCCCGTGGTAGGGAGAGAGTGATAAGAGCAATTGAATAGGTATTGTGGAGAGATTGAGATAAACATAGAAAGAATAACGAAATAATATTGATATGTATAAGAATTTAGGAAGAATGACAAAATAAGGATGCTTCTCTTGGGTCTCGAATATAGTTATGTGCCGACCATAATCATAGTCGAGGCATCATGAGATCCCTTATTGGGTTTAAGGGATCAAGATAATTTGAAATAACATTTAGTAATTAGTACAAATGGAAATAAGGATCATTGACTTTGTTCTTGTTTGTTTTACTCGTTTATTGAATTGCATGATTAATTGACGAATTGATTGGTTTGTTTGATTGTTTTTATTCGAAATTCTTTGGATAAAGTGTTTGTTTTAGTAACCTCCTGCTCGGTGTGTAATTGGAGATTGTTGTGCTTAGCGATAAATTGTGAAAATTATCTTAGTGTTTGGTTTGGTTTGTTGTTTCAACTATTAGGAAGAGTTGATGAGGTTACGCTTTACATGTTTAATTATAGGAAGTAGCTAAAGGGAATGAAGAAAAGGATTTAGGAAATTGTGGTTAGTGCTCTGTTTAGGCGTTTTAAATCATAAATCAAGGTGATTCAAGGTAAGGAAGGATGCTTTAGGATGCTAAAATAATGAAGATAATTGAAATTGTTGAGATTGAAATAGAAGAGTCATTTTTGTAAGAAAGTTTTAGTTTATACTCATATTATGTTTTGCAAATGATTCTAAGATGAACTGGGTGTTGATTTGAACTGAATATGGAATTGTATTATTCTTTCCCTTAGTGCTATGTTCTTTATAATATGAAATATAGGGTAAAAATAGAGTTAGAATTTCGTAGAATATGTTGAAGTTCTATTGGAAATCGGTGGATAAGGATTAATAAGTTTCTGAGCTGGTGATTCAATTTAATTAAATTGTGTCTCAAATATCTAGATTAACGTTAGAATTTGTATAAATAGTATGAAGTTGTACAAGTGTTTGATTTCAAGTAAAGGTTTGATGGGGAAATTTTGTTATTCATGGTATTGAAACGGCAAATTTTAGTGATCTCTGAAAGAGCCCAAACTTTATGTTTAGATAAGGGAAAAATTGTAATTTAGAGTTTAATTTGTATTCTCTTTTATGTCTCAAGACTAATAAATGCTTAGATGATGATCAAAGAAGTGAGAGTGATGGTTTACGTGAATTGGTATCTATTAAAGTTAGTGATTGTAGTTTGTTCACCAAGAGAAGGTTGACTATTGAAATTGTGTTAATATCTCAAGGTTTGAATTAAGTATTAAGGAAAGCAAGGGCTGATTGGTTATGTATTTGAATATCAAATTTTAGATTTGAAACTACACGTTTTAGGGAATTGATGGAATCTTGTTTTGAGATTAAAAGTTTTATTTGATTGCATTCATAAGAATTTATCTGTATCATGATAGCCTTGGAGATCCTGTTTGGTTGACTGAAATCAGAATCTGGAAGAATGAAGAATTTTCTTTGCATTGGGGGTTTTAATTGGTTGAAGAACTTTGAATACGTGTTTGCATATTTTCTACAGCTTCCTTTATCAAGGCTGAATTTTGTTATAGGATGAGTGTTGCTGATAAAGTATTGAGAGAAGATTTATGCACTTGTATGTGAAATTAGGAGAAATATTTGAAATTGTGGTGAAGATTGTGTGTTTAGGAATTATGAAAGGAAGATTCAGATTTGTTTAAGTGTTAAAGAATTGGTTTCAAGGATAGTTGGTTGCCGATGTGAAAAGGCTTAAGTATACATTAATTTGGTTGGAAGGGGACGCGAAAAGGGTAGTGTTTTTCTGTTTTATGTAGTGAAATTGATATTGTTATGACTTGTTTATTGTGATTTTTGACAGATTTGTCCATTAATCTGCTAATATGACAGAGTCAATTGTGATTTTGAATGGAATTTTAGTTATAATCTTAGTTTTCTTGCGTAGTGCGTGCTTATAACCTTGTTCGAAAGGTTATATACATTCAAGTCAAATTGACTTTATTTCATCTCTTTTGAATCACTAAAGGAACTTGAAAATGTGTGCTAGTATCCTTAACACCACCTCTATCATAAGAAGACAATTTTCCTACCCCACAATTGACTATACTTTCTAGAAAATTGTGGTTAGCAGCCTCATATAGAATGTTCATAGTTCCTCTAAATCCTTGATATCATCTCCATTGTGTCACATGGATGACACTCATGGCAAGAAATCCTCAATGCCAATGAGTTGAATCTCCCTAAATTATATCCAAATTTCTTTTCTTCCTCTTGAAATAGGATTATCAATCCAAGAAACTGTTATTTTCCCTTGTATTTAATGATAATTTCTACTAATTTCGAGGACAAAATTATTTAAGAGGGGTAGAATTGTAACATCCTGGAAATTTAATACAGGATCAAGGAGAGTTTTGGGAAATAATAAATGGAGAAATTGGGAATTTCGGAATCTTTAGGAATTTTTGGTGATTTTGAGGACATTTTGAAAATTTTGAGTAATAAATGTGCATATAATTAATTAAGATATTGAAGAGTATGAAATATGAGGGAATGGTAAAACCCAAAATATTTTGATGGTTAAGGAGATTGGAGGCTGGTTTAAGTGGTTTTAAAATTAAAAGAGTACACTATGGCAAGTTTGGGCTACAAATTATTATATACCACCCTTATTTCACCTAACCAAACATTCCCTTCTCCTCCCTCCTTACAAAACAGCCGACACCCTCCCCTCATTTTCTTCTTCATTTTTCCTTCTCCTCCCTCCACTCAGTCTCTGCCCTCTCACTGAACCCTCCCTCCTCTTTCTGCTTTGTCCGTCGCCAGGAGCTGCAGGACCGGCGGAGCAAGCCGTCGTCGACGTCAACCCCGACGCGGCTCCTCTACCCCTTTTTCCTCTTTACTTTAGATCCGTTTTGCTATCTCTTCTCTGACCCAACGAACCAACTTTGTTTCTCTCTGCAAATCCGGCGATTCACGGCGGATTCCGGCGAGAATCCGGCAACACGTGACGGCTATGTACTCTGGTGAGAACCTCCTACCTATTCTTACTCCTTTTACTTCATTTTTGGGCGAGATTGAGAAGGGGCAGATTTTAGGGTTCTAATGGCCAACTGGTTTTGAGGAAATTAAGGTTCAAAATCTCAAATTAATTGTCTTGATGGTGATAGAGAAGTTGAGAAACATTTGTAAATTTAGAAGTATGTCCTAATAAGTTTATCATGGAATCTAATGGTAAAGGTTGACTCAATAGCTAAATTTTCTAGTTGCTGATGGTATTATGATTTGATAAAAAATGTGAGATGAAGTGGTTAATTGATGTTTTGAGAATTTGTGTTTAATGTGCATTTTGAAGGTGACTTGAGTGATTATTAACATGGTTGAGTATGCTGGAAAATTCCTTAAATGAGTCAAAATGGTGAAACATGATCATGGGAGTGGCAAAGTTTAGGTTTGTAAGCATTTAGGAAAGGTTTCATGAATTTCGGGGTTTGAGGTCAAGTTGATTCGGAAAAATTATAATCATTCATGGCAGGTACAGTAATTAAGGATTTATGAGAGGGAAGATTATCATGGTTTAATTGAAATTTTGGGGTATTTTGGTTTACTAAATGATGGGTAAAATATTTAAGGTTAAGGTAAGTAAAAGAATGTTTTTGGAAGATGATGTGAGGTATGGTGTGTAAGGTTATAGGCTTTAAATTTATGGAGATTTTGGAAGGAATGATTTGTAAATGGTTTGATATAAGTATGCCTTCCAATAGAAGCTTGAAAGATGGTTCATAATATGTGGTTTTAAGTGTATAGATTATATTACTGGAGTTGGTAGAATGGTTTTATAGTTTTAAAAGTATTTATTGGCATTGGATAATGGTTTGAAATGTCTAAACTATTGGTTTGCTACAAATTCAAGTTTTGGATGTAAAGTTTTATATGTGATATGATTATGAAAAAGGGCTTTTCCTTTACTATGCTTTTAATAGCTATTATAATGGTTGTAGTAAGTGGATTGGTACTAGTTGATTTTATTTGGATAATTGGGTGTTGGTAGTGTTGTTTTAAAATAGGATGGATACAAGTGTGATTGCTTAATTTGAGAGAGGTTCTGTTTGGTTTATGACTTGAGAAATAAAATGATGTATACCCATATATTCGTTTAGGTGTCCTGTTTCGTTTCTCTTTTGTGTTCTTTAGTATGCATAAGTATATTGAAGTAAGAATTTAATAATTTTGAAGTGTTAATAAACTTTGATTGGATTGAAAGTAGATTTCTAGGATAGAGCATGTAAACAAGGGGATTGGGTAGTAATATGGAATACGAGAGAGACGTCAAAGTATTATAAAGTGAAAATGATATTAATTTATCATTTTGTATCATCATTATTGGATTATATAATAGTGAAGATACTTGAAGGAAAATTTACAAGGAAACGGTAAGGAAAGTCAGAGGAGTGCTAAGGTCGACAGGTAATCACACTTAACCTTGCTATAACATTGAGGGTGACGATAGCTGGGATTTTCAAAATCCCTTTTCACTCTCTATATACACATTGTCTTTGAAAACTTATTTTTATACAAAAATAGGCTATCGGGTGCCTTTCAAACACGATTATTTCATATAAAGAAATTTGAAACTATATATATTATCCTGTTTGGTGGTGGCCATTGATCTGGAATGGCGTGAAATGTATATAGGTATAACATTTGTAGGGGTTTGAGAGTTTATGATGATAGAAAAGGGAGAGTTACGTTGTGGAAAATCTGAGATGTTGAAATGTTGAGATATTGCAGGGAATTGCAAAAGTGCATGATAATGATATTGATATTGTGATATTTTATGGAACTGTGGTTGAGAAGTTGAATATGGTGGATGAGATAGATAGGGAATATGGTGAGCATTGCATGACACTGCTATTTATGTACCATCGCGCGATGATAACTGTCGATTGGCCAATCGACAGTTATTTGTACTGATGATCCTTTTCGGATTGATTAGACCGGGGATCATAGGTCAACTTATTGAGAGAAAGTGACCTACGGTTGTTTGGTATTGGAGAGCCCAACCGTTCCCGTTCTGTAATGGAAACAGAATTGGGGTTCCCTCTCTGGAGATTGCCAGAGAGGGAAATTGTCCCCTCATTATGGAGAGAGATACAGTGTCAAATTCATATAGTGAAGATTAGATGCTGGGATGCCCCCTTGTTGGCACAATGCATCTATAGGTGAGTGTGAGAGTTATAGTGAAAGTACTCAGATTGGAGATGGAGACATGAGGTTCTGTTGGAATGGGATCGATTAAGGGATTTTGAGTGGGATATGATAATAGAGATGATGATGTTGACTTTGATTTGGATGTGAATGAAGAGCTCGAGTGATGAATGAAAGAAGATTTGGTTATATACATATTACTGGTTTTTAAAATGTGGTACCCTTTAGACGCCCTCGCTACCGCACATCTCACTGTTATAGTGAGTTAAGCGGTGATTACTGGGACAAATTGTCTCATTCCACGATTACTCACATTTTTGCAGGTATTCATGCACAGGCACGAGCATGAGGAAAGAGAATTAGGTAGTAGAAGTTATATAGTTTATTTTGAATTGTATATTGCCAATTTGTATAGGCCTGCTTTCGTTTCCGCATGTATATATATATTTATTGTTTAATATGAATTAGTTTTGTTTATTAACCTTGTTAGACAAATCCTTTCTAACATGGTTAGCAATGAATTATCCATGATAGCAGCTGTGTTGTATTAGTTTATTCTTTTCTATCATGGATAATATTTTGATCATTAGGATATTCTTTTTCTAACTATGATAGAGATATTGATATTATTGAAATTCCTTTTTCTATCATAGTTAGTAAAGAGATTATTGAATTAAAAGAGATGTCACAGGTTAATTAGGGAATTAGTAACAATATGTTACAACTGTGTTGCAATCCTTGGTCATAAATAAACTTAAATTTAACCCTAGGAAACAGTTAAATCACAAGGACAGAGTTGATGAGTTGTAGTCGAGAAGCCTGAGGGAGAAGTTTTATTTTCCAGAAACTTGTTCTTTGTTCTATTGCTTATAAGACGTGGGTGTATATGGACTTTTTATTTCTCCAAAGTCTGGCTGCAAACCTAATTATGGATACAAGGAAATATGATTCGCAATCAAACTCCCAAAATTCTTGGTCCAAGGAAATAGAGTTAAGGTGCATTTTTAGTACTTTAGAATATAGCAAAGTGCACCTAGCGTAATATACAATATTGTGGTCCATTTGTGATAACCAAGAATTATTTTCGTGGCTCATTTAGTAACGACGTTAAATAAGTCAAGTTTGACCGTTATGTGTCAAATTTTGACCGTTAAATTGTGGGGTAAAGGAGCATTTTTAGTACTCTAGAATATAGTAGGAGCACCAAACATAATATACAATATTTTAGTCCATTTATGATAACCAAGAATTATTTTCATTGCTTATCTAGTAATTCGTTAGCTAAAACTCACTTTTGTAAGATCGCAGTTTTATCTTCGGGAAGCTTCTGGAGATAGGAGGCTGTCTTCGGGTGCTTACGTGGCACCATTCATTCACATTTTTTTCTGGCAATCAATCAGATCTTTTATCTGGTGAAGATTTTCGTTTTGGTAGAACTATTTTTGGTAGGGGTATTTTCGGAAAGACATCTAAAATTAACTAACTTAACTGCCTTCCTTAATCTCCCCAAAAAAAGTCATCTAGGTCCTATATTTAGGATCGGAGGGAGTATTATGCTATGTGCAGTTTGCTATATTCTAGAGTACTAAAAATGCACCTTAACCCAAGGAAAAATGACCACAATTTATGAACCATCAAAAACCAATCTTTTAGGTTCAATATTCAAAAAACATGATTTGCAATCAAACACCCAAAATTCTAAAAATTATGCTCAAACTTGAAACTACACTTCTAATCATCATAATACTTATTCTATATTCTCAAAATGAAGTTCTCAAATAGTCAAGTAAGAAAAGAATTTAGCATATTCCTATATTCAAAACACAAAATCTTTCTATCATTATGGAATCACTTATCAAGGTAGGAAACATAGGACAAATTCTTAACCATCAAATGCACTTCCATGACATTTCATTCAGGGTATAAGCATTCTAATACCATCATATTTAAAGATTCTGCATCATTAATGCCATACTCTGTAACATTATGTTACTAATTTCTTAATTTAAACAATAATATCCATTTTAGACTAATAACCTCTTTACTAACTATGATAGAAAAAGGATTTCCATAACTTCAATGTCCTATCCTAGTTAGAAAAGGAATTTCCTAATGAATAAATATTATCCATGATAGAAAAGAATAAACTAATACAGCACAGCTGCTATCATGGATAATTTATTGCTAACCATGTTAGAAAGGATTTGCCTAACATGGTTATTAAACAAAACTAAATGATATTAAATAATAAATAAATACATATACATGCGGAAGCAGATGCAGGCCTATACAAATTGGCAATATACACAACTAACTAATCAAAATAACCTTTGAAACCTAATTCCCTTTCCTGATGCTTGCGCCTGTGCATGAATACCTGCAAAAATGTCAGTAATCGTGGGATGAGACAATTTGTCCCAGTAATCACCGCTTAACTCACTATAACAGTGAGTTGTGCGGTAGTAAGGGCGTCTAAAGGATACCACAGTTCTAAAATCAATAATACATATATATATTTCTCATTTCCTTTCATTCATCACTTAGAACCTCATGTCACGTCTCAATCAACTCAGATTCGTCATCTCTACTTCCCATGTATCACTCAACATCCCCCACACTCACCTAAAGATGCATTGTGCCACCACGGTGCATTCAAGCATCTATTCTACACTATATGATTTGACACTGTGTCCCTCTCCATAATGAGGGGACAACTTCCCTCTCTGGCAATCTCCAGAGAGGGAACCCCAATTCTGTTTTCCATTACAGAACGGGAACGGTTGGGCTCTCCACTGCCAAACAACCGTAGGGGCGGTTGGGCTCTTCAATGCCAAACAACCGTAGGTCACTTCTCTCAATAAGTCGACCTATGAACCCCGATCCGATCAATTCTAAAAAGGATCCTCTGTACAAATAACTGTCGATTGGCCTATCGACAGTTATCATCGCGCGATGGTACACAAAATTCAGTGTCATGCAATGCTCACATATTCCTTTTAATATCTCATCCATAATAATCAACATCATACCCTCTCACATCACCTTCCAATCTATTATCCACAATATTTCCCCTTCAACATAATTTTCCAGAAACTCAACTCACATCTAATTCCTTTTCTATACTCACAACCTCTCAAATAACTACTATCACACTACACCTGCAATCATTTCATACCATTTCAAAATATTCAGCACCATCAGACAGGATACTACATATATAGTGTAAAAATCTTTTATATGAACATAATCGTGTTTGAAAGGCACCAGATAGCCTGTTTTGTATAAAAATATCTTTTCAAAGATAATATGTATATATATAGAGGGTGAGAAGGGATTTTACAAAATCCCTAACTAACGTCACCCTCAATGTTATAGCAAGGTTAAGTGTGATTACCTGTCGCCCAGCAATTTACGAGATTCCTCACCCTTTTTCTTTATGCCTCACAAGCCACATCTTAGTCAATCCTATAATAAGGTTGTACAGAATGATAAATTAGTATCATTTCTACTTCGTGATGTTTAACGTCTCTCTTGTATTCCCTTTACTACCCAATCCCCTTTTAATATTCAATCTTAGTCAAAATTCACAAATAAATAACCAGTGACAACAAACTATCATCACAACAACATTCACGCACCCTATACATAGAGGCACACCTTTTTGTATCAAACAACATCATGCTTAAATGAAAACACCTAGATACAAGCATACATCATTTTATCTTTCAAATCATAAATAATGTCATCCACAATAAGTGAATAAATAATCAGCCGCTATTTTTACTTTAGTCAAATCCTAAAATCATTTAACCTCAATTCATTCCAAAGGTACCTGTACCAATTATATCTTAAAATAAGATTAGCATTACTCATTCATCCAAATAATATCAACTAATCTAAAGTCTATTAAATTTATAAAATAAACTACTAGAACCTATTCCCAATCGCCAACAATCCATTATTGTACTCGAACAACACCATTTCAAGCCAAAGTGACTCACTTTCATCATTATTCAATCTCAATCATTTAACACTCAAATTCTTGATCATCTTAAAATCTCATTTATTCCAATCATTGAAAATATCTATCAAATAACAATTAGGATTAAAAGAACCATTAAATCCCTCATCATGTCATTATTTCACTACTTGATCCTCCATTTTGACTCTAGGCCATATCTCGTGTCACCACAAAATACTCCATTCATTCCCAACTTAAAATCTCACCAAATAAATACTACTAGTACTATCCTTGTGCTCCAATATCACTTTAGAAGTCAAAATTTAAATTTAAGAAAAACTCATCCAAAGGATTTCTAAATAAAACATATCTTAATCAAACTTCAAACAAGAAACTCTCACATAGCATGAAATTCAACCAAAATGACACATTTATAACCATTAAATAATTCAAATAATCGAAAAAGAGCACAAACTTACCCAACTTAACTAAGATAATTTATATGTTTCATCCAAAGTCACCATAATCAAATTTATCCCAATCATTCACTATTCCATCATTCAATATTCATCTTCCAACTTCATCTAACAATTAAAGATCACCATTCGGATCCACATTAGCATAAATCTTGAAATCCCCCTTCAATCCTTAGATTCTAACACTTCAATTTGTTAAACCATCATCCTAACCCAAAATCAGGCAGTTTCAAGACAAAGTAGGCACATATTTTTCTAATTCAATGAACTAAAATCAAGTCTCAAAACCAATAAAGATGACAACTTTTGTTCATAAGTACTTGCTTTAGCTTAATCATAGGCATTGAGCAAACACATAACCAAGAACACTAAACACACACTAAACAACGACAGATCAGAGGCATAATGAACCAACTTCAAGATCCTCACATACATAGTAAGCAAGAAATAAATTTTAGGCAAAAATCAAAATAAACAATTCAGTTTGATCAGTTCATTAATATCAAAACACCAAAACTAAAACTCAATCACAGTTTCAATTAATTTCTAAACTTAAAATCCTAAAACCCCTTTCAAACCCTCACCCACTTCAACCCGAATTTCGCATCAAAAGCATTAACTTCTAATTCGAATTACAAGCAATATCCACACCACTTCCAGCCACGCAACAAAACAGAGAAATTAAACTCTTCCTAAATCAGTTTCTAAATCAAGCATATTGAACACAACTCCAACTTGCAAGATTAACTACATGCCTCTCCAATCATTCATCATTAACCATACATTCCAGATTATCAAATATAGTAGCATAAACAATTAGAACAAAATCTTTTCTAACAGCCCCAAAACTCAGCCTTACTCACAGCCTCTCTACCTCCCTTGCGCAGAATGAAAACAAATGGGCATGAATGAAGAAATAAAGCTCACCCAAGCATGAACATGAAGTTGCTTCTTTCATTCGAACTCATTCTCGCCGGATTCGGCCTTCTTCTCGCCGGAAATCGCCCTCCGATGTGTGGGCCGAAAAGAACCCAAAAGAAAAAGGAAACTATGAGGAAATAACATCAAAATAACAGCACAACTCGAGATAGGCTAGAAAGGTTGAACCTTTACCTATTCTCGCCGGAAACACGAAAAGAAACGAAATGAACGGCCTTCACCTCTGCCGTGACTCGCCGTCGACCACTGCTGGGGTTTGCCGGACTTGACGAAATGAAGGAGGAACGGCTGGAAGTGAGGCTATGAAGAAACGGCGAAGAAGATGCAGAGAGGGAGGCCGAAAATGAGGAAGGAAGGAGGAAGGGGTCAAAATCGAAGGAAGGGAAGAGGTGAGGGAGGCCGACGGATGATGATGATGATGAAGGAAAACACGAAGGGGAAGAAGGGTTTGAATGAAAAGGGTGGGAGGATTGGCCACGGTGGTCCGGCCAGCCTTGGCCGTTGCCGCGCCGATCGAGCAAAGGGAAGAGAAGAAATGGAGAAGAAGAAGACGGAAAGGAGGAGGGAGGCGCGCAGTATATATATAAAAAGGGAGGGGCGCGTTTGGTTTGCTGAAATTAGGGGGATTTGTAGCCCAAACTTGCCATAGTGTACTCTTTTAATTCTAAAACCATTTAAACCAGCCTCCAATCTTTTTAAACTTCAAAACATTTTTAGCTTTACCACTCCCTCATATTTCAAACTCTTCATTTCTTAATTAATTATATGCATATTAACTACTCAAAATTTCCAAAAATATGCCAAAAATTCCTAAAATTTCAAAATTCCTAATTTCTCCATTTATCATTTCCCAAAACACTCTTTAATCCTGTATTAAATTTTCAGGATGTTACAATTCTACCCCTCTTAATTAATTTCGTCCTCGAAATTAGTAGAAATTATCACTACATACAAGGGAGAAGAACAGTTTTCTTGGATTGATAATCCTATTTCAAGAGGAAGGAAAGAAATTTGGATATAATTTAGGGAGATTCACCTGATTGGCATTGAGGATTTCTTGCCATGAGTGTCATCCATATGACACTATGGAGATGATATCATGAATTTAGAGGAACTATGAACATTCTATATGCGGCTGCTAACCACAATTTCCTAGAAAGTATAGTCAATTGTGGGGTATGAAGGATGTTTTCTTATGATAAAGGTGAAGTTAAGTGTACTAGCACCTATTATCATGTTCCTTTCAGGGATTAAAAAGAGGTGAAATCAAGTCAGATTGACTGGAATATACATAACATTTTGAGTAAGGCTAGAAGTACTACGCAAGGAAACTAAGAGTATAACTAACATTCCATTCAAAATCACAATTGACTCTGCTATACTAGCAGATTAATAAACAAATTTGTCAAAATTCACAATAAACAAGTCATAACAATATAAATCTCACTGCATAAAACAGAAAAACACTACTCTATTTGTGTTCCCTTCCAACCAAATTAATGTATATTTAAGCCTTTTCCTTCAGCAACCTAGATCATTGAAACCAATTCTTGGACCCTTAATAGATTTTGAATCCACCTAACATAATTCCTAACAAACAAGCTTAACAATTTCAAACATTTCTCCCAAGCTCACATACAATTGCATAAATCTACTCTCAACACTTTACCAGCATCTCTTTCTCCTAAAATTTAAATTCAGCCTTGATAAAGGAGACTATAGAAAATATGCAAACACTCATTCAATAAGTCCTTCAACCAATTAAAATCCTAATGCAAAGAAAACTATTCATTCTTCCTGATTCCAGTCGGCCCAAAACAAAATCTTCAAGGCTACAATGATACCAATTCGAAATTTGGCCTTCAAGTGCGTAATCAATTAGCCCCTTGCATTCCTTAATACTTAAATCAAACCTTAAGCCATCAACACAATTTCAATAATAAACCTCCATTGATGATCAAACCACAATCAAACAACTCTATTAACTACCAATACACGTGAACCATCACTCTCACTCTTTAACCATCACCCAAGTATTTATCAGTCTCTAGACATAAAAGAGAATACAAACTTAAACTCTAAACTATAAATTCTCCCTTATTAAAACATAAAGTTTGAGCTCTCCTAGTAATCACTAAAACTTGTTGTTTCAATACCATGAATAACAAAATTTCCTCATCAAACCTTTATTTGCAACCTAACACTTCTACAAGTTAAATCTATCTATACAAATTCTAATGTTTATCTAGAATCTTAAGACACAAAATAATTAATTTGAATCACCAATTTAAACATCAATTAATCCCCTTACATTTACTAACATCCAGAACAAAGTTTTCAAAGAATCAGGACCGATCCAAACCCAATTAGATTCACAGTTCAAGAGAATGATTCATGCAATGTTACCATTTAGAATTCATAATGCTTCCTTAAAATAATCCTCACGTGCTAATACCAAGCTAACTTTAATAGCATTATCACATACGCACAAAGCAATAATCAATCCAAATACATCCATATCCTGACAATCATCCAATAAAATTCACTAATCAATTTATATTTATCACTACCATGTACAATTTCACCAACAAAAATTCACTCAATTTAGGTCTCAGACCAACAAAAATCAGCGATCACAACTAACTCAATCATAATTCAATGTATATCTATAGTTATTTAAAAGTTCCTTTATTTATTTATACAATCATTTTCTTTGGCCTTTACAAATCTTATGATTCATCATTTCAATTCTTACTGCTTATCCTTATCAAAGTACAACTCCATAACTTTCTATTTTAAGTTGCTAAATCAGCTTAAGATATTGCAGTTCAATGCACATTTATAATCAAATCACATCACAATCAAAAATCACAACAACATGCATCATGGCGGCGTTTTTCTAAAGAAAACTTTTCAAGAAAGTTTTACAAAAACGTCAAACTTATTAAATTTACCAATGAAGTTCAACAAAAGACTATCCATCATTCTTCAATAAAATCTAACATTACTATAACACATTTAACATAATATGTAACCTAGCTTATTAATCACCATCATCAATTACACTTAAACAACACTCACTTATCATTCTATATAGATTTTGTCTAACTATACAAACAAAATTTGAAACAATAATTACCTTCAAATAATCACTTATAATCAAACATCAAAGTATAGATTTCGAAACAACCGATATCCATGGAATTTCAATTAGACCAATTAATAAACAAGTCAATTTTCCCACTAATCAAACACTTTAACTAAATAAACAACGATCATAAGACAAGATCAACAATTCTTATTTCATATTGTATTCATTATCAATTGTTATTTTCGAATTCCTTAATCCTTTAACCCAATAAGGGATCTCTTGATGCCTCGACTATGATTATGGCCGGCACATAACTATATTCGAGACCCCAGAGAATCATCCTTATTTCGTCATTCTTCCTAAATTCTTATACATTTCAACATTATTTCGTTATTCTTTCTATGTTCATCTCAATCTCTCCACAGTACCTATTCAATTTCTCTTATCACTCTCTCCCCACCACGAGATGAGCGATAATCCTCTCAAAAAGCAGAGTATCATGCACAGAAGGAAGGGAAACTATAGAATGTATATTGCCAATCTATATGCAATGCAGCACAGTCCAGGGTTATCGTATACCAAATACTGATAACCAAGTTGTAACATTATGTTACTAATTTCTCAATTTAAACAATAATATCCATTTTAGACTATATAACTTAAAAGTTATGTGAAGATGTATAGTTTATACAATTCAAAATAAACTATATAACTTCTACTACCTAATTCCCTTTCCTGATGCTTGCGCCTGTGCATGAATACCTGCAAAAATGTCAGTAATCGTGGGATGAGACAATTTGTCCCAGTAATCACCGCTTAACTCACTATAACAGTGAGTTGTGCGGTAGTAAGGGCGTCTAAAGGATACCACAGTTCTAAAATCAATAATACATATATATATTTCTCATTTCCTTTCATTCATCACTTAGAACCTCATGTCACGTCTCAATCAACTCAGATTCGTCATCTCTACTTCCCATGTATCACTCAACATCCCCCACACTCACCTAAAGATGCATTGTGCCACCACGGTGCATTCAAGCATCTATTCTACACTATATGATTTGACACTGTGTCCCTCTCCATAATGAGGGGACAACTTCCCTCTCTGGCAATCTCCAGAGAGGGAACCCCAATTCTGTTTTCCATTACAGAACGGGAACGGTTGGGCTCTCCACTGCCAAACAACCGTAGGGGCGGTTGGGCTCTTCAATGCCAAACAACCGTAGGTCACTTCTCTCAATAAGTCGACCTATGAACCCCGATCCGATCAATTCTAAAAAGGATCCTCTGTACAAATAACTGTCGATTGGCCTATCGACAGTTATCATCGCGCGATGGTACACAAAATTCAGTGTCATGCAATGCTCACATATTCCTTTTAATATCTCATCCATAATAATCAACATCATACCCTCTCACATCACCTTCCAATCTATTATCCACAATATTTCCCCTTCAACATAATTTTCCAGAAACTCAACTCACATCTAATTCCTTTTCTATACTCACAACCTCTCAAATAACTACTATCACACTACACCTGCAATCATTTCATACCATTTCAAAATATTCAGCACCATCAGACAGGATACTACATATATAGTGTAAAAATCTTTTATATGAACATAATCGTGTTTGAAAGGCACCAGATAGCCTGTTTTGTATAAAAATATCTTTTCAAAGATAATATGTATATATATAGAGGGTGAGAAGGGATTTTACAAAATCCCTAACTAACGTCACCCTCAATGTTATAGCAAGGTTAAGTGTGATTACCTGTCGCCCAGCAATTTACGAGATTCCTCACCCTTTTTCTTTATGCCTCACAAGCCACATCTTAGTCAATCCTATAATAAGGTTGTACAGAATGATAAATTAGTATCATTTCTACTTCGTGATGTTTAACGTCTCTCTTGTATTCCCTTTACTACCCAATCCCCTTTTAATATTCAATCTTAGTCAAAATTCACAAATAAATAACCAGTGACAACAAACTATCATCACAACAACATTCACGCACCCTATACATAGAGGCACACCTTTTTGTATCAAACAACATCATGCTTAAATGAAAACACCTAGATACAAGCATACATCATTTTATCTTTCAAATCATAAATAATGTCATCCACAATAAGTGAATAAATAATCAGCCGCTATTTTTACTTTAGTCAAATCCTAAAATCATTTAACCTCAATTCATTCCAAAGGTACCTGTACCAATTATATCTTAAAATAAGATTAGCATTACTCATTCATCCAAATAATATCAACTAATCTAAAGTCTATTAAATTTATAAAATAAACTACTAGAACCTATTCCCAATCGCCAACAATCCATTATTGTACTCGAACAACACCATTTCAAGCCAAAGTGACTCATTTTCATCATTATTCAATCTCAATCATTTAACACTCAAATTCTTGATCATCTTAAAATCTCATTTATTCCAATCATTGAAAATATCTATCAAATAACAATTAGGATTAAAAGAACCATTAAATCCCTCATCATGTCATTATTTCACTACTTGATCCTCCATTTTGACTCTAGGCCATATCTCGTGTCACCACAAAATACTCCATTCATTCCCAACTTAAAATCTAACCAAATAAATACTACTAGTACTATCCTTGTGCTCCAATATCACTTTAGAAGTCAAAATTTAAATTTAAGAAAAACTCATCCAAAGGATTTCTAAATAAAACATATCTTAATCAAACTTCAAACAAGAAACTCTCACATAGCATGAAATTCAACCAAAATGACACATTTATCACCATTAAATAATTCAAATAATCGAAAAAGAGCACAAACTTACCCAACTTAACTAAGATAATTTATATGTTTCATCCAAAGTCACCATAATCAAATTTATCCCAATCATTCACTATTCCATCATTCAATATTCATCTTCCAACTTCATCTAACAATTAAAGATCACCATTCGGATCCACATTAGCATAAATCTTGAAATCCCCCTTCAATCCTTAGATTCTAACACTTCAATTTGTTAAACCATCATCCTAACCCAAAATCAGGCAGTTTCAAGACAAAGTAGGCACATATTTTTCTAATTCAATGAACTAAAATCAAGTCTCAAAACCAATAAAGATGACAACTTTTGTTCATAAGTACTTGCTTTAGCTTAATCATAGGCATTGAGCAAACACATAACCAAGAACACTAAACACACACTAAACAACGACAGATCAGAGGCATAATGAACCAACTTCAAGATCCTCACATACATAGTAAGCAAGAAATAAATTTTAGGCAAAAATCAAAATAAACAATTCAGTTTGATCAGTTCATTAATATCAAAACACCAAAACTAAAACTCAATCACAGTTTCAATTAATTTCTAAACTTAAAATCCTAAAACCCCTTTCAAACCCTCACCCACTTCAACCCGAATTTCGCATCAAAAGCATTAACTTCTAATTCGAATTACAAGCAATATCCACACCACTTCCAGCCACGCAACAAAACAGAGAAATTAAACTCTTCCTAAATCAGTTTCTAAATCAAGCATATTGAACACAACTCCAACTTGCAAGATTAACTACATGCCTCTCCAATCATTCATCATTAACCATACATCCCAGATTATCAAATATAGTAGCATAAACAATTAGAACAAAATCTTTTCTAACAGCCCCAAAACTCAGCCTTACTCACAGCCTCTCTACCTCCCTTGCGCAGAATGAAAACAAATGGGCATGAATGAAGAAATAAAGCTCACCCAAGCATGAACATGAAGTTGCTTCTTTCATTCGAACTCATTCTCGCCGGATTCGGCCTTCTTCTCGCCGGAAATCGCCCTCCGATGTGTGGGCCGAAAAGAACCCAAAAGAAAAAGGAAACTATGAGGAAATAACATCAAAATAACAGCACAACTCGAGATAGGCTAGAAAGGTTGAACCTTTACCTATTCTCGCCGGAAACACGAAAAGAAACGAAATGAACGGCCTTCACCTCTGCCGTGACTCGCCGTCGACCACTGCTGGGGTTTGCCGGACTTGACGAAATGAAGGAGGAACGGCTGGAAGTGAGGCTATGAAGAAAAGGCGAAGAAGATGCAGAGAGGGAGGCCGAAAATGAGGAAGGAAGGAGGAAGGGGTCAAAATCGAAGGAAGGGAATAGGTGAGGGAGGCCGACGGATGATGATGATGATGAAGGAAAACACGAAGGGGAAGAAGGGTTTGAATGAAAAGGGTGGGAGGATTGGCCACGGTGGTCCGGCCAGCCTTGGCCGTTGCCGCGCCGATCGAGCAAAGGGAAGAGAAGAAATGGAGAAGAAGACGGAAAGGAGGAGGGAGGCGCGCAGTATATATATAAAAAGGGAGGGGCGCGTTTGGTTTGCTGAAATTAGGGGGATTTGTAGCCCAAACTTGCCATAGTGTACTCTTTTAATTCTAAAACCATTTAAACCAGCCTCCAATCTTTTTAAACTTCAAAACATTTTTAGCTTTACCACTCCCTCATATTTCAAACTCTTCATTTCTTAATTAATTATATGCATATTAACTACTCAAAATTTCCAAAAATATGCCAAAAATTCCTAAAATTTCAAAATTCCTAATTTCTCCATTTATCATTTCCCAAAACACTCTTTAATCCTGTATTAAATTTTCAGGATGTTACAATTCTACCCCTCTTAATTAATTTCGTCCTCGAAATTAGTAGAAATTATCACTACATACAAGGGAGAAGAACAGTTTTCTTGGATTGATAATCCTATTTCAAGAGGAAGGAAGGAAATTTGGATATAATTTAGGGAGATTCACCTGATTGGCATTGAGGATTTCTTGCCATGAGTGTCATCCATATGACACTATGGAGATGATATCATGAATTTAGAGGAACTATGAACATTCTATATGCGGCTGCTAACCACAATTTCCTAGAAAGTATAGTCAATTGTGGGGTATGAAGGATGTTTTCTTATGATAAAGGTGAAGTTAAGTGTACTAGCACCTATTATCATGTTCCTTTCAGGGATTAAAAAGAGGTGAAATCAAGTCAGATTGACTGGAATATACATAACATTTTGAGTAAGGCTAGAAGTACTACGCAAGGAAACTAAGAGTATAACTAACATTCCATTCAAAATCACAATTGACTCTGCTATACTAGCAGATTAATAAACAAATTTGTCAAAATTCACAATAAACAAGTCATAACAATATAAATCTCACTGCATAAAACAGAAAAACACTACTCTATTTGTGTTCCCTTCCAACCAAATTAATGTATATTTAAGCCTTTTCCTTCAGCAACCTAGATCATTGAAACCAATTCTTGGACCCTTAACAGATTTTGAATCCACCTAACATAATTCCTAACAAACAAGCTTAACAATTTCAAACATTTCTCCCAAGCTCACATACAATTGCATAAATCTACTCTCAACACTTTACCAGCATCTCTTTCTCCTAAAATTTAAATTCAGCCTTGATAAAGGAGACTATAGAAAATATGCAAACACTCATTCAATAAGTCCTTCAACCAATTAAAATCCTAATGCAAAGAAAACTATTCATTCTTCCTGATTCCAGTCGGCCCAAAACAAAATCTTCAAGGCTACAATGATACCAATTCGAAACTTGGCCTTCAAGTGCGTAATCAATTAGCCCCTTGCATTCCTTAATACTTAAATCAAACCTTAAGCCATCAACACAATTTCAATAATAAACCTCCATTGATGATCAAACCACAATCAAACAACTCTATTAACTACCAATACACGTGAACCATCACTCTCACTCTTTAACCATCACCCAAGTATTTATCAGTCTCTAGACATAAAAGAGAATACAAACTTAAACTCTAAACTATAAATTCTCCCTTATTAAAACATAAAGTTTGAGCTCTCCTAGTAATCACTAAAACTTGTTGTTTCAATACCATGAATAACAAAATTTCCTCATCAAACCTTTATTTGCAACCTAACACTTCTACAAGTTAAATCTATCTATACAAATTCTAATGTTTATCTAGAATCTTAAGACACACAATAATTAATTTGAATCACCAATTTAAACATCAATTAATCCCCTTACATTTACTAACATCCAGAACAAAGTTTTCAAAGAATCAGGACCGATCCAAACCCAATTAGATTCACAGTTCAAGAGAATGATTCATGCAATGTTACCATTTAGAATTCATAATGCTTCCTTAAAATAATCCTCACGTGCTAATACCAAGCTAACTTTAATAGCATTATCACATACGCACAAAGCAATAATCAATCCAAATACATCCATATCCTGACAATCATCCAATAAAATTCACTAATCAATTTATATTTATCACTACCATGTACAATTTCACCAACAAAAATTCACTCAATTTAGGTCTCAGACCAACAAAAATCAGCGATCACAACTAACTCAATCATAATTCAATGTATATCTATAGTTATTTAAAAGTTCCTTTATTTATTTATACAATCATTTTCTTTGGCCTTTACAAATCTTATGATTCATCATTTCAATTCTTACTGCTTATCCTTATCAAAGTACAACTCCATAACTTTCTATTTTAAGTTGCTAAATCAGCTTAAGATATTGCAGTTCAATGCACATTTATAATCAAATCACATCACAATCAAAAATCACAACAACATGCATCATGGCGGCGTTTTTCTAAAGAAAACTTTTCAAGAAAGTTTTACAAAAACGTCAAACTTATTAAATTTACCAATGAAGTTCAACAAAAGACTATCCATCATTCTTCAATAAAATCTAACATTACTATAACACATTTAACATAATATGTAACCTAGCTTATTAATCACCATCATCAATTACACTTAAACAACACTCACTTATCATTCTATATAGATTTTGTCTAACTATACAAACAAAATTTGAAACAATAATTACCTTCAAATAATCACTTATAATCAAACATCAAAGTATAGATTTCGAAACAACCGATATCCATGGAATTTCAATTAGACCAATTAATAAACAAGTCAATTTTCCCACTAATCAAACACTTTAACTAAATAAACAACGATCATAAGACAAGATCAACAATTCTTATTTCATATTGTATTCATTATCAATTGTTATTTTCGAATTCCTTAATCCTTTAACCCAATAAGGGATCTCTTGATGCCTCGACTATGATTATGGCCGGCACATAACTATATTCGAGACCCCAGAGAATCATCCTTATTTCGTCATTCTTCCTAAATTCTTATACATTTCAACATTATTTCGTTATTCTTTCTATGTTCATCTCAATCTCTCCACAGTACCTATTCAATTTCTCTTATCACTCTCTCCCCACCACGAGATGAGCGATAATCCTCTCAAAAAGCAGAGTATCATGCACAGAAGGAAGGGAAACTATAGAATGTATATTGCCAATCTATATGCAATGCAGCACAGTCCAGGGTTATCGTATACCAAATACTGATAACCAAGTTGTAACATTATGTTACTAATTTCTCAATTTAAACAATAATATCCATTTTAGACTAATAACCTCTTTACTAACTATGATAGAAAAAGGATTTCCATAACTTCAATGTCCTATTATAGTTAGAAAAGGAATTTCCTAGTGAATAAATATTATCCATGATAGAAAAGAATAAACTAATACAGCACAGCTGCTATCATGGATAATTTATTGCTAACCATGTTAGAAAGGATTTGCCTAACATGGTTATTAAACAAAACTAAATGAAATTGAATAATAAATAAATACATATACATGCGGAAGCAGATGCAGGCCTATACAAATTGGCAATATACACAACTAACTAATCAAAATAACCTTTGAAACCTAATTCCCTTTCCTGATGCTTGCGCCTGTGCATGAATTCCTGCAAAAATGTCAGTAATAGTGGGATGAGACAATTTGTCCCAGTAATCACCGCTTAACTCACTATAACAGTGAGTTGTGCGGTAGTAAGGGCATCTAAAGGGTACCACAGTTCTAAAATCAATAATACATATATATATTTCTCATTTCCTTTCATTCATCACTTAGAACCTCCTGTCACGTCTCAATCAACTCAGATTCGTCATCTCTACTTCCCATGTATCACTCAACATCCCCCACACTCACCTAAAGATGCATTGTGCCACCACGGTGCATTCAAGCATCTATTCTACACTATATGATTTGACACTGTGTCCCTCTCCATAATGAGGGGACAATTTCCCTCTCTGGCAATCTCCAGAGAGGGAACCCCAATTCTGTTTTCCATTACAGAACGGGAACGGTTGGGCTCTCCACTGCCTAACAACCATAGGGGCGGTTGGACTCTTCAATGCCAAACAACCGTAGGTCACTTCTCTCAATAAGTCGACCTATGAACCCCGATCCGATCAATTCTAAAAAGGATCCTCTGTACAAATAACTGTCGATTGGCCTATCGACAGTTATCATCGCGCGATGGTACACAAAATTCAGTGTCATGCAATGCTCACATATTCCTTTTAATATCTCATCCATAATAATCAACATCATACCCTCTCACATCACCTTCCAATCTATTATCCACAATATTTCCCCCTCAACATAATTTTCCAGAAACTCAACTCACATCTAATTCCTTTTCTATACTCATAACCTCTCAAATAACTACTATCACACTACACCTGCAATCATTTCATACCATTTCAAAATATTCAGCACCATCAGACATGATACTACATATATAGTGTAAAAATCTTTTATATGAACATAATCGTGTTTGAAAGGCACCTGATAGCCTGTTTTGTATAAAAATATCTTTTCAAAGATAATATGTATATATATAGAGGGTGAGAAGGGATTTTACAAAATCCCTAACTAACGTCACCCTCAATGTTATAGCAAGGTTAAGTGTGATTACCTGTCGCCCAGCAATTTACGAGATTCCTCACCCTTTTTCTTTATGCCTCACAAGCCACATCTTAGTCAATCCTATAATGAGGTTGTACAGAATGATAAATTAGTATCATTTCTACTTCGTGATGTTTAACGTCTCTCTTGTATTCCCTTTACTACCCAATCCCCTTTTAATATTCAATCTTAGTCAAAATTCACAAATAAATAACCAGTGACAACAAACTATCATCACAACAACATTCACACACCCTATACATAGAGGCACACCTTTTTGTATCAAACAACATCATGCTTAAATGAAAACACCTAGATACAAGCATACATCATTTTATCTTTCAAATCATAAATAATGTAATCCACAATAAGTGAATAAATAATCAGCCGCTATTTTTACTTAAGTCAAATCCTAAAATCATTTAACCTCAATTCATTCCAAAGGTACTTGTACCAATTATACCTTAAAATAAGATTAGCATTACTCATTCATCCAAATAAGATCAACTAATCTAAAGTCTATTAAATTTATAAAATAAACTACTAGAACCCATTCCCAATCGCCAACAATCCATTATTGTACTCGAACAACACCATTTCAAGCCAAAGTGACTCACTTTCATCATTATTCAATCTCAATCATTTAACACTCAAATTCTTGATCATCTTAAAATCTCATTTATTCCAATCATTGAAAATATCTATCAAATAACAATTAGGATTAAAAGAACCATTAAATCCCTCATCATGTCATTATTTCACTACTTGATCCTCCATTTTGACTCTAGGCCATATCTCGTGTCACCACAAAATACTCCATTCATTCTCAACTTAAAATCTAACCAAATAAATACTACTAGTACTATCCTTGTGCTCCAATATCACTTTAGAAGTCAAAATTTAAATTTAAGAAAAACTCATCCAAAGGATTTCTAAATAAAACATATCTTAATCAAACTTCAAACAAGAAACTCTCACATAGCATGAAATTCAACCAAAATGACACATTTATCACCATTAAATAATTCAAATAATCGAAAAAGAGCACAAACTTACCTTACTTAACTAAGATAATTTATATGTTTCATCCAAAGTCACCATAATCAAATTTATCCCAATCATTCACTATTCCATCATTCAATATTCATCTTCCAACTTCATCTAACAATTAAAGATCACCATTCGGATCCACATTAGCATAAATCTTGAAATCCCCCTTCAATCCTTAGATTCTAACACTTCAATTTGTTAAACCATCATCCTAACCCAAAATCAGGCAGTTTCAAGACAAAATTAGGCACATATTTTTCTAATTCAATGAACTAAAATCAAGTCTCAAAACCAATAAAGATGACAACTTTTGTTCATAAGTTCTTGCTTTAGCTTAATCATAGGCATTGAGCAAACACATAACCAAGAACACTAAACACACACTAAACAACGACAGATCAGAGGCATAATGAACCAACTTCAAGATCCTCACATACATAGTAAGCAAGAAATAAATTTTAGGCAAAAATCAAAATAAACAATTCAGTTTGATCAGTTCATTAATATCAAAACACCAAAACTAAAACTCAATCACAGTTTCAATTAATTTCTAAACTTAAAATCCTAAAACCCCTTTCAAACCCTCACCCACTTCAACCCGAATTTCGCATCAAAAGCATTAACTTCTAATTCGAATTACAAGCAATATCCACACCACTTCCAGCCACGCAACAAAACAGAGAAATTAAACTCTTCCTAAATCAGTTTCTAAATCAAGCATATTGAACACAACTCCAACTTGCAAGATTAACTACATGCCTCTCCAATCATTCATCATTAACCATACATCCCAGATTATCAAATATAGCAGCATAAACAATTAGAACAAAATCTTTTCTAACAGCCCCAAAACTCAGCCTTACTCACAGCCTCTCTACCTCCCTTGCGCAGAATGAAAACAAATGGGCATGAATGAAGAAATAAAGCTCACCCAGGCATGAACATGAAGTTGCTTCTTTCATTCGAACTCATTCTCGCCGGATTCGGCCTTCTTCTCGCCGGAAATCGCCCTCCGATGTGTGGGCCGAAAAGAACCCAAAAGAAAAAGGAAACTATGAGGAAATAACATCAAAATAACAGCACAACTCGAGATAGGCTAGAAAGGTTGAACCTTTACCTATTCTCGCCGGAAACACGAAGAGAAACGAAATGAACGGCCTTCACCTCTGCCGTGACTCGCCGTCGACCACTGCTGGGGTTCGCCGGACTTGACGAAATGAAGGAGGAACGACTGGAAGTGAGGCTATGAAGAAAAGGCGAAGAAGATGCAGAGAGGGAGGCCGAAAATGAGGAAGGAAGGAGGAAGGGGTCAAAATCGAAGGAAGGGAAGAGGTGAGGGAGGCCGACGGATGATGATGATGATGAAGGAAAACACGAAGGGGAAGAAGGGTTTCAATGAAAAGGGTGGGAGGATTGGCCACGGTGGTCCGGCCAGCCTTGGCCGCCGCCGCGCCGATCGAGCAAAGGGAAAAGAAGAAACGGAGAAGAAGAAGACGGAAAGGAGGAGGGAGGCGCGCGGTATATATATAAAAAGGGAGGGGCGCGTTTGGTTTGCTGAAATTAGGGGGATTTGTAGCCCAAACTTGCCATAGTGTACTCTTTTAATTCTAAAACCATTTAAACCAGCCTCCAATCTTTTTAAACTTCAAAACATTTTTAGCTTTACCACTCCCTCATATTTCAAACTCTTCATTTCTTAATTAATTATATGCATATTAATTACTCAAAATTTCCAAAAATATAAAAAAATTCCTAAAATTTCAAAATTCCTAATTTCTCCATTTATCATTTCCCAAAACACTCTTTAATCCTGTATTAAATTTTCAGGATGTTACATACTCAACTTAACAAACACACCTATTGAACAAAAAAATAAAATTTAGCATGTTCATAAAAGCATTTACTGATATTCCCATTCTCTTAGTGATTGAAAACTATAATATGCAACCATCACATAAACCTAATTAATTACAACAAGAATATTTTGGTACTCATTAGTACCATTTTAATCCTAAAACTGAAACTGAAATTATTATTCCATGGATGACATTAAAACAGAAACAATAATGAAATTCCACAAACATTTGCCACTTCTCAAAATAGACGTGTAAACTTACTTTGAAACTCATTTCATTTATTCACACTTTTCAGCAAAGAGTCAAAACAGAGAAGCCAAGAATTTCTCATGAATCTGTAACTCAATCACATACCCATGTTTAATACCAACAAATCCTTCTTCCGCAGTACGTCAGCTCCTAAACTAAATAGAGCATGGCAACCAAAGAAGAAAAGAACACATACTCACAATCCCTTTTCAAAATATTTAACAAGAATTCATGGAGATATTGAACTAATATTTAGTTACCTTCCCTGCATAATTTCCTAACTTTAAGTTTATAAGTATACACATATGCTCCAACAATTGTATAATATTAACCATGTCTTAATAACTTTGAATTCCTAAAATGAACAAAAAATAAATTTACTTTACTTCCAACCATATTCACTCGGTTAGCCCAGATCCTTCAACCATAACAAGAGAAATTTAGGAGATATGAGAGGGAAAGAGAGTAGACCACCAAGGAATATTGAACACCCAAAGCATTGCTCTTCTCCAAGCCTCGAATTTTCTTATATTTCTTCTCCCCTCTCTTTACTGCTGCTGATGGAAAATGTTGAAGAAAATGAAGATGGTATTTCTAGTCTAGACGGTAGCCACCTCCTCTTGTATTGCTCGCACAAAACCAAGAAAGATGATTTGCGATGTGTGGTTGTGAAGTGTGTATGGTGGTGAGTGGCGGCCAGTGAAGATGTATGTGATGAGTGGTAGATGTTGTGGCTGCCCCCTCTTGCTGAATGTTTCAACCCTTTTTATCTCTTGCTTCCCTTGTTTCGTTTATCCTAATCAGCCCACACAAATAGCAACAGACCCAAAGCCAATTTATCTGCATTATACTCCCCACGTGATCCACTTTCTCATCAAGACTGGTTCTGTGTGCTATTTCTCTTGCATCTCTCTCTCTTTTCTTTAATTCTTCAACACATGTTGCTGTCAAATAATCCAACTATAAGCAAAAGTAAAATTTAATACTTCACTACTTGTCACATGAGGCTTTTTTTCAATTCATTTTTCTTTTATATTTTCCTTTCGTAACTATATAAGCTAATCATATTCACTTTTAAAAGAATTATTAGGTTAACCATCAGATTCCAAAATGGGGCATAAAGTTGATATTATATCAAAATCATTATCAAATATCTATAATTTTCTATCAATGACTCCCCAAATACACCCAAAACATATGTAAAATCTATATAAAATTGGGGAGTCATCAACATACCTCTAGTATCCCAGCCACAACAGCCCACAAATCGAAGTAACAACAGTGGAAAAATGAATAACAACTGAAAACACACACATGTATAAATTCGCACACCCAAATCCCGGTAAGAAATCATACTGAACAAGAAAGGCCAACACAGGATCTTCAACCATAAATCCCAGTAATAACAAGATGAACATCACCGAAGAATCCCAACCCATTCGGATTTGACCCTCATCATCGCCCGAAAATTGCAAAAAAAGTTGAGACAGAATGACTTGGCTCACCTGAGTTCAACCTCTTGCTGGAATGCTATTGCAACTCTGCCTCATCGGAAATGGCTTCCACCATCACTGAGGAAGACTTAGACGAGTGAGAAAACAAAGAAAAATGAGACCTTGAAAGAGTGAGAGGGAAAATGAAGTGAGGAAACGTCGGTGATGTTAGTGAAGCTCGATGAACAGAGAGAGACAAAACGAGGAAGATGAGTTTTAATTGTACCATACTTTTGCATATTGTTTCATGGCTAAATTCATGGAATTAATGCATGTTTTGATGATAATTGCACCTTATTAACATAGATTCTAACTATTGTACAGGTTGTTGGAATTTGTTCTAGTTAAGAGCAATTTAATCACATTTATATTTATTCATCATCAAACATTGTTTCAAGAACTATGTGATGCTACTTCAAGTCCTAATTTCTTTTAGGTTAATGGAAGAAAACACTTAAAAAAATGTCAAAGAGATTATGGAAACAAAACACAAGAATAAGGAAGCAAAAAAGGGCAAAAAATTCCAATTAGGCATCCCATGGAGCCACCAGGATGCCGTTACAGGATGTTAGCACCCACGAGCCCATGGGCACCACCTGGGCGCCATTGGTTCCCAAATGGCGCCCATGGATGCCAAATTATGTCGCAAAATATCAGCTACGAGACATTAGGATTTCTACAACCTATATAAGCTTCTTAACACCCTCAAACCTTTTTCCAAGCCCCATTTGCTCGAAAATAAGGTGGCTCTGCTAGGGTTCCTCAATTTCACTTATCTCCCACTCCAAATCCATTAATTTCCATCACATTTCACCTTAAATCTTCAATATTTTCTTCCCCATCTTCATTTCCTCTTCCATTTTCGCCAAACTTCTCTATTTCATCCTTCATCATGGCAGTAGCTTTCTTGGCTGTTCTTGGACATAAATTGTAACATCCTAAAAATTTGGTACAGGATTTGAGAGTGTTTAAGAAATAATAAATGGAAAAGAAAATGGAAATTTTGGAACTTTTAGACTTTTTGGATATTTTTGAGATATTTGTTGGAAGTTTTGGGATAATAAGTGTCCAAATAATTAATTAAGCAATTGAAGAATTAGAAATATGAGAGTATAATGGAATCTAAAATATTTTGAAGGTTAAGGAGAATAGAGACTGGCTTTAGTGAATTTAAATTAAAAGAGTACATTATGATGAAGTTTTGCTACAAATTTTAATGAAGCACCTTTATTCACTCAACCAAACATGCCCCTCCTTCTTTCTTCATAAAAAACGACGGACTCCCTCCTCCCTCCATTGTCAACTTTCTCTCCTTCTTCAAGCTCACCCATTCAGTCCTCCCTCTCCAAAAAGCTTGCTCATTTTCGTTTTCTCCTCTCTTCTTCTCCTCGGATCCGTGAGGCATGAGTTTGATCAGTGGGTGTGTGATTTCTTTTTACTCTTTCCTTTTCCCGGTGAGGCTTCATCGTTTCCGGCGGAAATCATGGCGGACAGCGACTGGTGTTGGTGAGTTTCTCCTTCTTGTTGTTCTTCAAGCTATTTCTTCTTTCAACTTCCTTTTCTTACCTTTATCCTTCTCCTCTTGCTCATCTGTTCGGCCAGCCACCTTGGTGGCCGATTTCCGGCTGGTTTCCGGCGGTGGTGAAGCTTCGACGAGACATTGGGAGGTCAAAAACGAGTAAGGCAGCTTCATTTGATCTGTTTCTCTTCTTTTCTGCGATTGGGCAAGATTTGAGAGTTAGGGTTTCGATTGGTTTTGATTTTTGGGCGATTTTAACTAAATAAATGAAAGTTAAAACTTAGATGTGTAATCCCCCTTAAGAAATTTTGAGTTATGGGAACTGTTGTTTATCAAGTTTAAGTTGATTTGGTTTGAAAGCTTGGTTTTGGTATTTGTGTGTTTATATGATATGAATGTTAATGCATGGGTTTAAATAATAATCATGGCTGAAACAATGTTAGTACTGTTGTGTTTTAAGTTTTCTTGATGTTCATATTACTACTGCTGAATTGATTTTGGAAAGAAATGGTAGTGTTGCTTTATGCGTGTGATGCTAATCTTGGTAATGATTTGTGAAGTGAAGTCAATGTTAGAATCTTAAGTTTTGATGAAGACTAAAATATAAAGGATTAGACCAAGTGCCTAGGAAGCAATAGTATACTTAGGATCCCAAGTAAGAGTGCTTCCGGGTGAAGATCTACTTCCGGATAGATTAGGACTTGCGCATGCGGATGAATGTTTTCATCCCCCAGCATCAGCATGTAAATCACTGGGAAATAACTTAGTCCATGAGAATTAGGTACACAAAACCTTAAGACTAAGCTATGTTTCAATCGGAAGTGAGTTTGCTTCCTGTTAGACTTAGACTGGCGCAGAGCGATAGAATAGATATTACTCCAAGCGACAGTGAGTCTACTTCCCCAAGTGAAAGCGCTTCCTGTTAGACTTAGACTGGCGCAGAGCAATAGAATAGTTATTACCCCAAGCGTCAGTAAGTCTACTTCGCCAAGTGAAAGCACTTCCTATTAGATTTAGACTGGCGCAGGTTGATAGACTAGATATAACCCCGAGCGTCAGTGGAAATGCAACATCAAGTGAAGTTGCTTCCTGTTAGATCTTGACTGGCGCAGACTGATAGAATAGATTTCACCCTAAGCGTCAGTGAATTCACCACGTCAAGTAAAAGTGCTTCCGATAGCTCAGTGACTAGCGCTGAGTGGTGGAATGAAATAGACTATACGTGAGCAAGTCATGGTGAACTAAATCCCTCATCAAGTGAATTTAGTTCCGGATGTAGAAGTGCCTCCGGATACTTCTTAGATTTAGGGATCACCCACTGCATGAGACTATATGATTATATTGCTAAACTAACGTTCAAGTGCAGCACACTCAGAAAGGTTGCTTCCGGATGAGAAGTTGCTTCCGCAAGCAATCAGAATGTCTGAACGTTCAAAGAAATGCAGTGTCAGAATGCTTTTGTCAGAGCAGAGGTGTCAGGACTACTTTTCAGAGATAAAGCAAGTCAACCCTGCTAAACATTAATGAAGATGCACTTCTCAACGGTAACATAGGATTAACGGCTTTATTCAAACGTTCATATTCAACCTGCCACAGAAGCCTATGAAGCCGAGTATAAAAGAGACATTCATTCAGAAGAGAAGACATGGAAGAAAAAGAGAGAACAGAACAAAGTATCTGATATATCATACTCTTCATTCTACACATCTTCTACTACTCTCAGATCCAGATTTGTGATATTTTTCAGAGAGTAACTTTATTGTACTTAAGTGAGTAACATCATCCACTCTTAGAGAGAGTTAGTTTTGAGCTTAAGTGTTTAGCACAATCAGTTCATAGAGTGAACATAGTGTAAACTTACAATTTGTAAGGGGGAGCATTTAGAGGTTGTCTAAATCTCCATAGGTTGCAAGTTAGCCCGTAAAACTTGCATTTGTAAGGTTTGCAGGTGAACCCGGTGTAAAACCTGTGGGTTGTTAGGTGAACCCGTGCTCGTAAAACCTAAAGTGTAAAGGCTTCTCTTGTGCCCGGTTTAAACAAGAATAGTGGATTGAAAATCTCAGGTGGAGCCTGGGGACTGGATGTAGGTCTGGGTGACCGAACCAGGATAAATTTATGTGTGCATAAATTTACATTCAAACATTCTAATTTGCATCACATAACTTACTGACTTGTGCATTTCACTACTTCGTAAATATTATCACCAAGCACAAGCAGTCTTTCGAAAACAAGATTCTAAAGATTTAATTTATTCCCTCACCCAATTCACCCCCCCCCCCTCTTGGGTGACAGCCACGTTTATCATTTGGTATCAGAGCAAGGTCACTTGTTTAAAGGATCCAACGATCTCAAGTGCAAAGACCTAGGCTGATTTGGGTTACAAAATGTGTTTTGAAGGTTTTGATCATACAATCCCACCCGTGTTAGAAAATGCTGATTTTTACTTATGGAAGGGAAGGATGAAAAGTTTTATACTATCCACTGATTTCAAAATGTGGGATGTTTTTGAAAAGGACTCTGATTTCAAACCAAAAGTAAATTGGACAGAAGAGGACAAAAGCTTATTTTACTTAAACCTTAGAGCAATGCAAATTTTGCACAAAAGTTTATCTGACAATGATTACCAAAAAAATTAAACATTGCTCTAGGGCCATAGATATTTGGAACACTCTTGATACTATGTATGCTTCTAGCCAATTTCTTGATGTTAAGGCTGTCCAAAGCTCACTATGTGCTCCCTGTGAATCCACCGTTGATGAGCTACTGGATGGTGATGTAGTAGAAGCTAGTATCAGCAAGGAGAGAGTGGATCTCCGCCTAGAAGATTCAGAAGCTGAAGAAAATGAGGTACCTAAACTTGAAACTTCTGAATTGCAAGATATGTATAATGAGCTACATGTTGAATTCTGTAAACTTGCAAAAGAAATTCTAGGCTTAAGAAAAAGGAATAGGGAACTTGAGGAACTTATTCCTTCTTCTACAACCAAGGAGTCAAAAGTCCCACTCATAAAAGAAGATTTTTCGAAAGACCCTGAGATTTCAAAAGTTAATAAACATAGAGTCTTTGAAAAGAAAACTGACCACCATAATAGTGATAAGAAATCTGATTCTGAACATCATCCCATTATCTGTCATTATTGTGGTAGAACTGGTCATATTTCTCACACATGCAATTTTAAGAGAAATTTAAATGTGAGAAATAAATATATATGGATCCCCAAAGGACAAGTAAGGTCCAGCGCTAACTATGTAGGACCCAAGTACAAATGGGTACCAAAACTCCCTTCTAGTGCCTTACCTGTGCAGGAAAGATCAAGAGTTCCTCTTGTCCCAAAGAAGAGAACTCGTGGTGATGTCACTACTGCAACTACCTGGTTCAATCATAAGAAGCAGTGCGCTACCACAAGGAACAAAGACCTTGTCTCAGGGATAAGCTATCACAGAGTTCCATTCAACTATCCTGAGAAGGACAAAAGAGAGAGGATGTCTCAACTCACATGGAGAAAACCTGCGAATCCTGTCTCTCCTAAGAAAGTGCTTCAGGCCAAGGATAAGTATAAAAGATCTCCTTGGGTAAGCAAGGGATTATTTAAGGTTGAAGCATGCAACAGTAAAATCTCCTATGCAAATGTAAGATGGACTTATTGAGATTTTACATTAAGCATCATAAGCATGAACATGATATGGCTTATAAGATATTTCACACATGTTCATACTCTACATGCTATCTATGACTATCATTATCAGAAGCCATGTGCATATAGTCATAGTTGATTCGCAATGCTATATTCATAGTGAGTAATTCTTAAGTGCATAAGAATCACATACTTCCTACAAACTGACCAGTCAGATCCAAGTTTGGAGACTGAAAAATGGGAAAGAGAAATCATTTGCTATTTTGTAGGAAAGAAGGTACGAAGGAACAACAATTATCATGATCATACCTGATCAGAGCAATGTATCAAATCTGAATGAGTTGTTGTTCATACTGGGCTCCAAGAGCTACTGCTCCTGAAATTGAGAAGATCAAACAAACTCTACTTGACGCAAATATGGCTTTAGTTATGAAAGCTTGATCGCTGTGGATGCACAAGAGAGAACATCAACGAGTCACTCAAAGTTAAATCTTAAGTAAGTACCATCGGAAGCAAAACTACTTCCGGATGCTCTCGTGCTGACGCTGAATGACTACTCAAGGCAACCAGGAGCGTCTGTCCAACCGGAAGCAAAATCACTTCCGAATACTCTTTTGCTAGCGCTGGATGATAATTCAATATGATCAAGAGCGCCAGTGTCAGATCAAGGGACACATCACTTCAGAAAACGTTTCAACTTCCTCTATGAAACGCTGTGCCTTCTCTGAAGCAACACGTGTCATCAGGTGTGTCGTTCCAACGTAAAAACTTACGTTACCCAATGTGTGAAAATTTGAAAGACTATGCCCATTCTATCCTCAAGAAGTTTCACCTATAAATAGAAGTCATTTTCCATTTTCACTTTTTACTACATCTTTTTTCACTCGCATCGTTTTCTCTAAAAAGTCTTTTCATCTTCTCCATTGTGTTCTTCATTTCTCCTTTACACATTTCTCGCATTTCATCCTTTTTATTACTACAACATTCATATAAAAATGGCCGGATCTCATGAATCCAACCCAGTCATCCAGAAAACCTCTTCTTCCAAGAAACACAAGTCGAAATCTGGGAAATCCACTCACAAGCATTCTGGTAAATCTGGGCACCATGAAGAACATCATGAAGAACATCATGAACGCCATAAAGGTTCTAGGCAATCACAGGGACAGGATGAAAACGTTCAGGGTCAGCCTGGAACCTCTGGTAGAATGGAACAGGCAGTGGGTTCTGAACAAGAGAGGGATGCTCAGAGAAAGGGAAAGAAAAAGAAGGTTCAATTTTCTGAGGAGTCTTCCTCCAAGAGGCAGAGGGTTGAGGAAGAAGATGATCCCACAGTCTATAGAGATGGGGCATTGGAGGGTGTATCCGCCAAATTTGAGACATCCATTCCCATCTTCAATCATGGCCTGTTCATCAATCTGGACAAGTTGGATGAACTAGGGTTTGCTCATCTGCGCCCTTACTTGGAAAAGTATATGCCTTGGCTGGGCATCAACCAGGACTACAACGTCAACGTCCTGCGAGTCTTTTGCCAATCCCTCTCAGGCAGAGCAAAGTACAGGAAGGTGGATGGGAAAGAGCAAGTCCACAAACTCTCCTTCACTGCCACTGTAAGAGGAAGAACCTTCAGGTTCACTTGGAGAACCTTGAATGAGATGATGGTGTTAGAATCTTAAGTTTTGATGAAGACTAAAATATAAAGGATTAGACCAAGTGCCTAGGAAGCAATAGTATACTTAGGATCCCAAGTAAGAGTGCTTCCGGATGAAGATTTACTTCCGGTTAGATTAGGACTTGCGCATGCAGATGAATGCTTTCATCCCCCAGCGTCAGCAAGTAAATAACTAGGGATTTAACTTAGTCCATGAACTTTAGGTGCACAAACCCTAAGACTAAGCTATGGTTCAATCGGAAGCGAAGTTGCTTCCTGTTAGACTTAGACTGGCGCAGAGCGATAGAATAGATATTACTCCAAGCGACAGTGAGTCTACTTCCCCAAGTGAAAGCGCTTCCTGTTAGAATTAGACTGGCGCAGAGCGACAGAATAGATATTACCCCAAGCGTCAGTAAGTCTACTTCCCCAAGTGAAAGCGCTTCCTGTTAGACTCAGACTGGCGCAGAGCAATAGAATAGTTATTACCCCAAGCGTCAGTAAGTCTACTTCGCCAAGTGAAAGCACTTCCTATTAGATTTAGACTGGCGCAGATTGATAGAATAGATTTCACCCTAAGCGTCAGTGAGTTCACTACGTCAAGTAAAAGTGCTTCCGATAGCTTAGTGACTAGCGCTGAGTGTTGGGATGAAATACACTAAGTGAGAGTGAGTTATAGTGAACCAAGATCCTTCATCTAGTAGTTTTACTTCCGGATGTAAAAATGCTTCCAGATACATCATAGACCAAATCAGAACACAGTCTAAGTAAACTACTCCCCATAGCAAACAAACTTCCCACAGCATGTATAATTCTTATATATATATTGCTATGTTGGACTAACCAGTATGTGCAGAACATGGTCACGCTTCCGGATGCAAATGAGCTTCCGGATGGAAAGACTCTTGACATTGGGACTCAGAGCTTAACACTTGCAGAGCAAGATTACCACTTGCGGATGAAAGATGATCATCCGTCAGCAAGAGTGCAAGAGTAAAAATCACATACTCAGAAGTCAGAATGCTTATATCAGAGCAGAGGTGTCAGGACTACTTTTCAGAGATAAAGCAAGTCAACCCTGCTATGCATTAATGAAGTATTAAATGGGCGAACGGTAACAAGGGAAAAACGGACATATTCAAACGGCTAGCCCACCTACCAAGAGTTCAAATGCTTGAAGACTATATAGAGTGAGCTCAACTTCATTTATTACAAGAACAATTATCCTTGAATACTCTAGAGAGAAGTTAGAGCGAGGAACACAAGAAATCTTCAAAGCATTCAAGGCTGCCCAGAAATAGAAAAGAGCATTTAACACTTTGAGTGATTCTTCACGTACTTATTCTGTACTCATTGTAGTTAAGTCTCTTCTTGTTAAAAGAGCATTTATTGAACTTAAGTGTGTAACATCATTTGTTCTGTAAGAGAACTTAGTCAGAAAAGCCTTCAAGTGTAAACTTCAAACCCTTGCTTGGTGTGAGGGGGAGACAGTTAGATAGGTTACAAGTGAGCCAGTGTAAAACTTGTTGTAAGGTTGCAAGTGAGCCCGTAAAACTTGCGGTTGTAAGGTTTCAGGTGAACCCGATTTAAAACCTGAGTTATAGTGGAACTCTCAGCCTGGGTGGTTGAGGACTGGACGTAGGTCAGGTAGACCGAACCAGTATAAATCCTGTGTTGTTTATTTCGAGTATTTATTTTGAAGCACAATTCACCCCCCCCTCTTGTGCATCCATTACGTTCATTTGGTATCAGAGCAGGTCTTTCTCACCCGATTCCAACGAATCAGAAAGCAAAGATCAAGTAATGGATCCAGATTATGGCCTACCAGATGTCGCCGTTCAACCCAATAAGCCCCCAGGCTTCGATGGGTACAACTATACGTTCTGGAAGTACAGAATGGAGACATATATCAAGTCAAGCGACTTGAGACTCTGGGATGTCATAGAACGAGGGGATAATGTTCCACTGGACGAAGATGGATTTGCAAAAGTGCGAGCCAGATACACTGCTGAGGACTATGCTCTAGTCCAACTAAACCATCGGGCCATGCACTACATCCAGTGTGCTCTCACCCACAAAGAATTTCACAGAATCAGCCACCACAAAACTGCTAAGGATATGTGGGAGGCTCTTGAGGCTGCACACTCTGGAACCAGGGGAGTAAAGGCGAGACGTATTGAAATGCTGGTTGAAGAATTCCATAAATTCGCCATGCTGAGCCCTACCGAGCCTATCAGAGAGCTGGAACTCAGGTTCACTCATCTCATCAATAATTTGGCCTCGCTGGGTAAGGATATCCCTGAAAGAGAGCAAGTGAGCAAGATCCTAAAGATCTTGAAGGGTGACTGGATCACCAAAGTAACTATTTTGCAAGAAGTGCAAGGTGAATCAACCAGCTCCATCACCGCACTATTTGGCTCACTTGCTGAATATGAGCCAACCTTGCTGACTATGAGAGCTCCTCAAACCTCATCCAAGAGTAAGAACCTTGCTCTCATTGCTCCCAGCAAAGAGATCAAGGACAATGATGAGGATGACGACGATGAGATGGACGATGAGGAGATGGCCCTGATGGTGAGGAAGTTCAGGAAATTCCTCAGGAAGAAGGAAGGCTATCAGAAAGGTGACACCAGCCAGAAGAGGGGATACAAGAAAGAGAAGGTCCCTGTGTGCTTTGAATGCAATAAGCCTGGTCACTTCAAGGCTGAGTGTCCCAGCCTGCAGAGGTCCAAAGGCAAGGATAAAAGAAAGGCACTCGTTTCCTCCATTTGGGTAAACAGCTCAGATGAGGAAGCAAGTGATGATGAAGAAGTTGCCAACCTCTGCCTGGTAGCTAGAGAAGAGGATGAGGAAGCATCTTCAGATCCTGACCTCACCAATGAAGAACATGAGGTAACTCTTCCTGAACTACAAGAGGCTTACAATGAGATTCATGAAGAATTCTCTAAACTATGTAAAGCCTATAAATTCTTGAAAACCAAAAAGGAGTCACTTGAGTCCAAGGTGGACTCACTCAGTGAGGAACTAGCGGAAGCTAGAAGATCTCCAATGGTGGATGGACAGGGTTCTCCTCAAGCAGAACCCAACATCTCAACACCTGAGAGCTGTCCAAATTGCAGCAAAATCTCAGAAGAAAATAATAAGCTGCAAAATGCCCTGCAGAAATTCACCAATGGTTCAGAAATGCTGAATATACTTTTAATAAACCAAAGGGCATATAGGGATAGGACTGGCTTGGGATATACCCCCAGGAAGAAAACGTGGGAAGAACCAAAAGTAAAGCCTTACTTAAAGTTCTTCCATAAAGCCACCAGTCATAGCTCCTCACCTTTCAGCTTCTGTAATTACTGCAACAGGAAAGGACACTCAATGTCCACCTGTAATGCTAAAAAGCATGGAGCTAACAGCTCATACAAGTGGGTCCCTAAAGGAACCAGAGCTACGAAGGATCCTCCACCTGTAAAGGAAATCAAGAGAGGACAAGGATCCCAAGCCTGGAATCATCCCACTGGGAGAACCCAAGAGTCTAGAGCCAACACTAGGCCAAAGGCTCCAAATGTGTATAGGCACAAGGATAAGCCCAAAGCTAGGCCAAGGGTCCTAGACACTAACGACAAAGGACCCAAGAGAGGTTGGGTACCTAAAATTGCTTGATTGTTTCAGGTGTGTCTCAAGGCATCCAAGAACAAAAATTGGTACATCGATAGCGGATGCTCGAGACATATGACTGGAGACAGAGACAAGTTCAAGTCTCTGGTGATCAAAGATGGAGCCACAGTGACCTTTGGAGGAAATCAAAGTGGCAAGATCACTGGAGTTGGAGAAGTCGGACCAGTCAAAGATGTATATCTAGTGGACGGTCTCTGTCACAATCTGCTAAGTGTAAGTCAAAGCACGGACAAAGGTAACTGGGTAATATTTGATTCAAATGAGTGCTTAATAGTTGATAAGCAGGATCTGAATATAGATAAGGCCAACCTAAAATGCAAAATTAAGGCAATTAGAAATGGGAATCTATATACCTTAGATTTATGTCAACAGCTAGAAGAAAAATGTCTAATATCTAGTGACGAGAATAGCTGGCTTTGGCATAAGAGACTAGCTCATGTTAACTTTACTCAATTGGACATGCTAATTAAAAAAGAGCTAGCTGTAGGTATTCCCCCTTTTAAGGTTAAGCATGATTTTATCTGTGAATCCTGCCAACGGGGAAAGCAAACAAAATCCTCGTTTAAAACCAAGAAGAGAGTCTCCACCAGCAGGCCCTTGGAACTAATCCACATGGATTTGGTTGGGCCAGCAAGAGTAAAAAGCTTGGGAGGAAACCTATATGCTTTAGTGGTGGTGGATGACTATTCAAGGTTTACGTGGACTTTGTTTCTTGCCTCTAAGCAAGATGCTTTTGATGCTTTCGTTGTCCTGGCTAAGAAAGTGCAGAATGAGAAGGATCTCAAAATCACAGCCATAAGGACAGACCATGGAGGAGAGTTTGAGAACCATAGCTTCTCTGAGCTATGTGAGCAAAATGGAATTGAACATAACTTCTCAGCTCCGAGGACTCCTCAACAAAATGGAGTAGTTGAAAGAAAGAACAGGGTTCTGACGGAGATGGCTAGAAGCATGCTCAACGAGAAAGAGGTTTCTCAAGTGTTCTGGGCGGACGCTATGAGCACTGCTTGCTATATCTCCAACAGAGCTTATGTTCGTAAAGGCTTGGATAAGACTCCATACGAGCTATACAAAGGAAGGAAGCCAAACATCAGCCACCTCAGAATATTTGGATCAAAATGCTACGTGCATAATAATGGAAAGGTAAACTTGGGTAAGTTTGATCCAAAGGCTGATATAGGTATATTCATAGGATATTCCCTTAGGAGTAAAGCTTATAGGATATACAACATGAGAACTAAAACTGTAGAGGAATCCATGCATGTTGTATTTGATGAAATTCCTACATGGGGACAATCCAGAGAAGATGATGAATTACTTAACCTCCCAAAATTACCATCATCTTCTTCACCACCAAAAGAAACACCAGCAAACAATCCTAAGGAAGAAGATGAGCTCTGCGATGAACCTAGAGTGCAGACTGTGCATGATGAGGCACAGTTGCCAACAGCTAGGAGGCATCACAGAGATCATCCTCTTGATCAAGTGCTTGGTGATGTTTCTTCTGGTGTGAGAACCAGAAGGCAGGTTCAAAATGAAGTTGAGTTTGGTGCATTTCTATCTCAAACAGAACCAACTTCAGTTGAACAAGCTCTTGAGGACTGCGACTGGATTATTGCCATGCAGGAAGAGCTAAACCAATTTGAAAGAAGTCAAGTCTGGGAACTAGTCCCTAGGCCATCTCATCAATCTATAGTAGGGACCAAATGGGTCTTTAAAAACAAACTGGATGAGACAGGTCAAATTACAAGAAACAAAGCCAGACTAGTTGCCAAAGGATATAACCAAGAAGAAGGCATTGACTATGAAGAAACATTTGCTCCAGTCGCGAGACTTGAAGCAATAAGGATTCTTCTAGCCTTTGCATCCATGAAGGGCTTCAGGCTATATCAAATGGATGTAAAGAGTGCATTTCTTAATGGTTATATTAAAGAAGAGGTATATGTAGAACAACCTCCTGGCTTTGAGGATCATAAGCACCCCAAACATGTGTATAGATTAAAGAAAGCTTTATATGGCCTAAAACAAGCTCCTAGAGCTTGGTATGAGAGACTTAGCAGCTTTCTGCTAGGCAAAGGTTTCTCAAGAGGCAAACTTGATAATACACTGTTTATCCTTCACAAAGATAGAGACATGCTAATTGTTCAAATTTATGTTGATGATATTATCTTTGGAGCAACTAACGAAAAGCTTTGTGAGGATTTTTCTAAGACCATGCAGGGTGAGTTTGAAATGTCAATGATGGGAGAACTAACGTTCTTCCTAGGCCTGCAAATTAAGCAGAAGAAGAATGGAATATTCATCTCCCAAGCCAAATACTGCAGAGAGCTACTCAAAAGGTTTGGGATGGATGAATGCAAGGAGTATAACACTCCCATGAGCACCACTGCCGCACTTGATGCTGACGCAAAGGGTAAATCTGTTAGCCTGCCCATGTATAGAGGAATGATAGGTTCTCTCCTATACTTAACAGCCAGCAGACCTGACATTCAATTTAGTGTAGGCATGTGTGCTAGATTTCAAGCCAACCCCAAGGAGTCACATCTAACATGTGTTAAACGTATCTTAAGATACCTTGAGGGGACACAAGAACTTGGTCTTTGGTATCCCAGAGGTAACCAAGAGTTCTTGTGGGCTTATTCTGACTCTGATCATGCAGGTTATAAAACTGATAGGAAAAGCACCAGTGGACAATGCGCCTTCCTTGGTGGTTGTCTGGTGTCTTGGGCGAGCAAAAAGCAGACCTGCGTGTCCTTGTCATCCACTGAGGCAGAATACATTGCAGCAGCCAGTTGTTGTGCCCAAGTGTTGTGGCTGAAGAACCAGTTGAGAGATCTTGGCTTGGAATTTCCTGAGGCACCCATCCTCTGTGACAACACAAGCACAATCAGCCTAGCCAAGAATCCGGTTCAGCACACTAGGACAAAGCACATTGATGTCAGACATCATTTCATCAGAGACCATGTTCAAAAGAAAGATGTCAAAGTACAGTTTGTCCCCACACAACAACAGCTTGCTGATATCTTCACCAAGCCTCTGGGGGTTGACCAATTTACTTTTATTAGAGGTGATTTGGGAATGGTAAACCCAAATGAAGTATAAATTCCATGTACTTAATTATTTTTCAAAATACTTCAAACTATACTAACTTAGGCATCGGAGTGCCAATATATGTCCTTGCAGGTATTCAATGTTGAATCTTAAGTAAGTGCAACCGGAAGCAAAACCACTTCCGAATGATTGCACACTGACGCTGGATGATCAAACCAAGAGAGCGCCAGCACAAGTCCAAGAAGACACGTCACTTCAGAAAAACGCTTCAACTTCCAAATGAGACGTTTCGACTTCTCTGACAATATGAAGCGACACGTGTCATCAGGTATATCGATCCAACTTAAGGCGTTTACGCTACCCAATGTGTGATAATGTGAAGAAGCATGACCTTTTTGCCCTTAATGACTTTACCTATAAAAGGGACATCTCATTTCACACATTCTTCATTTTCATCTATGTTCTTTATATAAGCATTTCATCAACCCCACAAAAATGGCCGAACCCTCTGAAGCAAACCCAGTTTCGAGGAAACCCTCCTCATCTAAGAAACACAAGTCCAAATCTGGGAAATCAAGCCATCAACATTCTGGAAAATCTGGGCATCGTGAAAGACATCAAGAACATCATGAAGTTTCTCGGCAAATTGCCCTAGGGCAGGATGAAAATATTCAAGGTCAGCCTGAAACTTCTGGTAGAATGGCAGAACTGTTAGTGGGTTCTAAGAAGAGGAAGTCCATCCCTAAGGAGGAGGCTGCGGCGATCAAATATGGAAAACACTCTTTGATGATGCCAAAAGGGGGAGAAATGCATTGACCACTAGCCTTGCTACCCTGGGAATTCCTTGATGAAGAAGAGCTTCAGCGAGAGGGAGAGAAAGAAGAAACAAAGAAACAACCCCCAGCCCAAATTTTTTCTTTACTTAGAAATGTTCATCTTTTCATGCATGTTCTCATATCTGCCTACTATATGCTCGCTGCTTGTAAATGTTATCTAATTATATGCTCTGACCTGTAACCTATGCTTATCAATAATATTTGTCTAAGTTACTTATTCTGAACTATTGCTTTTATTCTTCAGCTAATCCTTTCATATGAACTTAATCGATAAAGCTAAGTTTGTCATCATCAAAAAGGGGGAGAATGTTAGAATCTTAAGTTTTGATGAAGACTAAAATATAAAGGATTAGACCAAGTGCCTAGGAAGCAATAGTATACTTAGGATCCCAAGTAAGAGTGCTTCCGGATGAAGATTTACTTCCGGTTAGATTAGGACTTGCGCATGCGGATGAATGCTTTCATCCCCCAGCGTCAGCAAGTAAATAACTAGGGATTTAACTTAGTCCATGAACTTTAGGTGCACAAACCCTAAGACTAAGCTATGGTTCAATCGGAAGCGAAGTTGCTTCCTGTTAGACTTAGACTGGCGCAGAGCGATAGAATAGATATTACTCCAAGCGACAGTGAGTCTACTTCCCCAAGTGAAAGCGCTTCCTGTTAGAATTAGACTGGCGCAGAGCGACAGAATAGATATTACCCCAAGCGTCAGTAAGTCTACTTCCCCAAGTGAAAGCGCTTCCTGTTAGACTCAGACTGGCGCAGAGCAATAGAATAGTTATTACCCCAAGCGTCAGTAAGTCTACTTCGCCAAGTGAAAGCACTTCCTATTAGATTTAGACTGGCGCAGATTGATAGAATAGATTTCACCCTAAGCGTCAGTGAGTTCACTACGTCAAGTAAAAGTGCTTCCGATAGCTTAGTGACTAGCGCTGAGTGTTGGGATGAAATACACTAAGTGAGAGTGAGTTATAGTGAACCAAGATCCTTCATCTAGTAGTTTTACTTCCGGATGTAAAAATGCTTCCAGATACATCATAGACCAAATCAGAACACAGTCTAAGTAAACTACTCCCCATAGCAAACAAACTTCCCACAGCATGTATAATTCTTATATATATATTGCTATGTTGGACTAACCAGTATGTGCAGAACATGGTCACGCTTCCGGATGCAAATGAGCTTCCGGATGGAAAGACTCTTGACATTGGGACTCAGAGCTTAACACTTGCAGAGCAAGATTACCACTTGCGGATGAAAGATGATCATCCGTCAGCAAGAGTGCAAGAGTAAAAATCACATACTCAGAAGTCAGAATGCTTATATCAGAGCAGAGGTGTCAGGACTACTTTTCAGAGATAAAGCAAGTCAACCCTGCTATGCATTAATGAAGTATTAAATGGGCGAACGGTAACAAGGGAAAAACGGACATATTCAAACGGCTAGCCCACCTACCAAGAGTTCAAATGCTTGAAGACTATATAGAGTGAGCTCAACTTCATTTATTACAAGAACAATTATCCTTGAATACTCTAGAGAGAAGTTAGAGCGAGGAACACAAGAAATCTTCAAAGCATTCAAGGCTGCCCAGAAATAGAAAAGAGCATTTAACACTTTGAGTGATTCTTCACGTACTTATTCTGTACTCATTGTAGTTAAGTCTCTTCTTGTTAAAAGAGCATTTATTGAACTTAAGTGTGTAACATCATTTGTTCTGTAAGAGAACTTAGTCAGAAAAGCCTTCAAGTGTAAACTTCAAACCCTTGCTTGGTGTGAGGGGGAGACAGTTAGATAGGTTACAAGTGAGCCAGTGTAAAACTTGTTGTAAGGTTGCAAGTGAGCCCGTAAAACTTGCGGTTGTAAGGTTTCAGGTGAACCCGATTTAAAACCTGAGTTATAGTGGAACTCTCAGCCTGGGTGGTTGAGGACTGGACGTAGGTCAGGTAGACCGAACCAGTATAAATCCTGTGTTGTTTATTTCGAGTATTTATTTTGAAGCACAATTCACCCCCCCCCTCTTGTGCATCCATTACGTTCAGATGGGAATCACAGAAGAGGATATGAATGAATGGATCTACCCTGAGTCTCACAAATACAGCAAGGAGGAACTCGAGGAGTTGTATGGCACCAACAGCAAGAAGGTGTCCAAGATGTCTGATTCTAACAGGCTCTTGTACTACATCTACTCCCGGATAATGACTCATAAGGGAGGCAACTTCAACGAGTTCACACTGCTAGACAACCCTTGGTTCCCTAGACTCCTCTCGCTCAAGCCTTTCAACCCTGGGCAGTTGATATGCCTAGAGCTTCAGCGCTGGTTAAGCAATGACAAGTCAGGTTATCTTCCCTATCCCACCATCATTGCCTTCCTTCTTGAGAAGCATCTGATCAAGGCTACATCTGCTGTGGAAGAAGAGAATGTCAAATGTAAGCCTGTAGGAGCAACTAATATGGCAAGGATGGGGATTAAGTATCTCAAGCCCCCTAAGCCTACTCGCTCACACTCACAAGCCAGTAGTGCTTCTGGGACTTCAGCCCCCTCTGCATCTGGAGCAGGGGATCAGGAAGTTGACTCACATGCTGGGCCAAGTCGTGTTGCAAGAGTGTCAGCCTCTGTTAGGGTCTTTGCCGAGGAAGTAAAGGAAGAGCTCCTCCTCAAATTGACGGAGTCCTTGGTGGGTCCTCTCCGTGCTGAATGTGAAGCTGGTTTCCAGCACCAAGGGGAGCGGATCCAGCGGCTCGAGGACAAAATAGGACAACTTGAGAATCACCTTACCAGGGTGGATGCAAAATTAGACCTCATCCTCCAGCACCTACAAATTCCCCAACCTTCATCACAAGGTAACTTGCCACCTCCTCCTCCGCCTCCTCAAAACCCTCCTCCTCCTCCTAATCACCCTCAACTACCACCTCCTCCTCCGCCTAACACTCAACAACCTCAGCCTCCACCACAAAATGACCAACAAGCCCCACCATCACCCAACAATGACCAACAATCCCAACCTTCACCTACCCATGACCACCAAACCCAAGACTCACCTCACAACTCTCCACGCCTTTCCCCTAGAAACTTCTCATCCTCACCTTCATCATCCTCATCCTCGCCCATTCCCACACGACCAGGTGCCCCTACACGCTCTCCACTCCGCTTCTCCAACCCAACCCATCAAAGCCCTAGACCCATAGGATCTGAAACAGCCATTCACCCCCTCAGCCAACCATACGGCGAGTATCCCCGCCTTCAACCACTCTCCGATGACCATTTACCCTTTACCCCTGACTCCGCCAATTACAAAGCATACTCCTCCACTTATCCCTATACGGATCTCTTTGTCACTTCCAGTTGCTTCCCCGACTCTCCTCAAACTCCTGAACACCTATCCTCTCCCACATCCTCTACCTCTACCCTATCACCCTCCCCTCCCAAGAAATTTGGTCCTGAACCACCTCCATCCTCCTCCACATCCACTCCATCCCTGACACTCACCCCTGTTGATGATGACAAAAGGGGGAGAAATGTTATGTCCACTCTTCGTCTAAGCATGGCCACAAGGGATGTCCTCAGCCAGCCATCACTCTGGATTGATGAAGATGTCACGGCCGCCCTGCGTCGTGCATATGAGTCTCAGAGACTGAGTGGTGCAGAGAGCCTTATAAGAGGAGAGGCCCTCCGTTTCATGGAGCAGAAGAGAGCGGCTACGCAAGGACCCCAATGGGATATGGTTGTGTATGGGCAAAATGAACAATCTTCACAACCTGAGTCATCATCAGAGTCTCCTCCAACTAAAACAAGTAGAGAGATGGTTGAGGAGATCATAATGAAGTGGGGACTGAAGAGACCCAACCATCCTCCCATTGTGATAGCCAAGCCTGTTCCTGCATCCTCTGGGCAAGAGTCTGAGGTCCCTTCATCTGAGCAATCTTCTGATCCCCCTCCCTCGTCTGAGCCAGCAGCCAGATTCAGTGCACCCAGAAAGAAGGTCGTTGCTAGGAAACGTGCCAGGAAGTTAATTGCCACCACTGAATCTGATGAGTCTGAGGAAGAGACTCCATCTGACCTACCTGAGCAAGGAACTTCATCTGCTCAGGTTGTGCAAGAAAATCCAGTGGTCCAAGCGGTTCCAATTCTGAAGGAGGTCAAATTGGAAATTGAAGACATGACCCCTGATGAATTTGAGAGATTTGGATTCACTGACAAATTATCTTTTGGTCAGATGGCTTGCCTCGATGCTGAAAGAGCAAGTGCCATGCCCACTCCTCCAATTAACAAAAGCAAAGGGAAGAGCAAAGGGAAAGGGAAAAGGAAAGCCCAAGAAGTTGAAGAGGATCCCAACTTCTCTGCATGGAATGTGAGAATCCGGGCTGTACACTATCCCAATGGAGAAGTCTGCTACTTCGACGATGCTACAGGTTTCCCTGGGTATGAAGAAGTGGAGAACATGAAAAGGGCATACGAGGAGTCCATTGAATCAGAAAGGCTCAGGAGGGAAAAAGAGGAAAAAGAGCTTCAAGAGATCATTGCCCAGATAAACCAGAGTGAGCGTGAGGAAAATGAAGAGAGGCAGAAAGAGAGGGAAAAGAAAAAGAGACACAAACTCTAACCCCCAATCCAAATATTTTTGTTGATTTTGTTTTCATGCATATTTCCATTCATACTTAGTGAAATTTATTTGTATACATTCTTTACTTGTATATGTTGTTTGATTACATAACTCTGACTTGTAACCTCTGCCTGTCAATAATATTTGTCTGAGTTACTTGTTGTTATCCATTGCTTTTATTCTCTTGATAATCCTTCCTTAGGAACTTAATCGATAAAACTAGGTTTGTCATCATCAAAAAGGGGGAGAATGTTAGAATCTTAAGTTTTGATGAAGACTAAAATATAAAGGATTAGACCAAGTGCCTAGGAAGCAATAGTATACTTAGGATCCCAAGTAAGAGTGCTTCCGGGTGAAGATCTACTTCCGGATAGATTAGGACTTGCGCATGCGGATGAATGTTTTCATCCCCCAGCATCAGCAAGTAAATCACTGGGAAATAACTTAGTCTATGAGAATTAGGTACACAAAACCTTAAGACTAAGCTATGTTTCAATCGGAAGTGAGTTTGCTTCCTGTTAGACTTAGACTGGCGCAGAGCGATAGAATAGATATTACTCCAAGCGACAGTGAGTCTACTTCCCCAAGTGAAAGCGCTTCCTGTTAGACTTAGACTGGCGCAGAGCAATAGAATAGTTATTACCCCAAGCGTCAGTAAGTCTACTTCGCCAAGTGAAAGCACTTCCTATTAGATTTAGACTGGCGCAGGTTGATAGACTAGATATAACCCCGAGCGTCAGTGGAAATGCAACATCAAGTGAAGTTGCTTCCTGTTAGATCTTGACTGGCGCAGACTGATAGAATAGATTTCACCCTAAGCGTCAGTGAATTCACCACGTCAAGTAAAAGTGCTTCCGATAGCTCAGTGACTAGCGCTGAGTGGTGGAATGAAATAGACTAAGCGAGAGCAAGTCATGGTGAACTAAATCCCTCATCAAGTGAATTTAGTTCCGGATGTAGAAGTGCCTCCGGATACTTCTTAGATTTAGGGATCACCCACTGCATGAGACTATATGATTATATTGCTAAACTAACGTTCAAGTGCAGCACACTCAGAAAGGTTGCTTCCGGATGAGAAGTTGCTTCCGCAAGCAATCAGAATGTCTGAACGTTCAAAGAAATGCAGTGTCAGAATGCTTTTGTCAGAGCAGAGGTGTCAGGACTACTTTTCAGAGATAAAGCAAGTCAACCCTGCTAAACATTAATGAAGATGCACTTCTCAACGGTAACATAGGATTAACGGCTTTATTCAAACGTTCATATTCAACCTGCCACAGAAGCCTATGAAGCCGAGTATAAAAGAGACATTCATTCAGAAGAGAAGACATGGAAGAAAAAGAGAGAACAGAACAAAGTATCTGATATATCATACTCTTCATTCTACACATCTTCTACTACTCTCAGATCCAGATTTGTGATATTTTTCAGAGAGTAACTTTATTGTACTTAAGTGAGTAACATCATCCACTCTTAGAGAGAGTTAGTTTTGAGCTTAAGTGTTTAGCACAATCAGTTCATAGAGTGAACATAGTGTAAACTTACAATTTGTAAGGGGGAGCATTTAGAGGTTGTCTAAATCTCCATAGGTTGCAAGTTAGCCCGTAAAACTTGCATTTGTAAGGTTTGCAGGTGAACCCGGTGTAAAACCTGTGGGTTGTTAGGTGAACCCGTGCTCGTAAAACCTAAAGTGTAAAGGCTTCTCTTGTGCCCGGTTTAAACAAGAATAGTGGATTGAAAATCTCAGGTGGAGCCTGGGGACTGGATGTAGGTCTGGGTGACCGAACCAGGATAAATTTATGTGTGCATAAATTTACATTCAAACATTCTAATTTGCATCACATAACTTACTGACTTGTGCATTTCACTACTTCGTAAATATTATCACCAAGCACAAGCAGTCTTTCGAAAACAAGATTCTAAAGATTTAATTTATTCCCTCACCCAATTCACCCCCCCCTCTTGGGTGACAGCCACGTTTATCAGTCAAGTGTTTGGATGCTTGCATATGAGATTGAATTAAGAATGTATCTAGTGTTCATGTGTATAATTACTGTTTTACTATCCCTTGTAGTGAAATGTCATTGTACTGTAAACCATATGTTCATCTTATTCTTTATGTGTATTGTTTGGGCTAACTGTTATCTCATCACTGTTTGGTGTTTGTTTAGATTTCTTTTAAGGGCATAATTGATTTCATGTCCAGATTGGTCATGAGTACAATGGGGAAATTTATATGGTTGCATGTTGGTTTTTAGGATTAAGTTTCTGTGCCTATAAACCAGGAAGTTTTGTGATGACTGTATTCAATTTTGTTGTAATGTTGTTTTGTTTAGGTGATGAAATTAAGATTTTGCATATATATAGTTAGTTAATTTAGTAATAATTCCCCATAAGTGGCTGCTGGGTTCAAGAATGAAATAAGAGAAATGAAGGCATTTAAATGAATCTGGAATTTTAATTGGGTGAGTTTTGATTAAGGCTTAGAATATTGTGTGCTTGGAAAGAGGAATAGAGTAATGGAATAAGTTTATGTTTCTTTTCTCTGATATGGCTTGAATTGGTTTAATGATGAAGACATCTTAAATTGTAATGTAACTATAGAAAGTGGAAGGTGTTGACCAGTTGTGTATATGAATGTTAGAATTAGAATGAATGTGATAAATAACCATGATGTGTCATCTTGAAGTGTATTGAATGGTTCTTTAGAATATAGGAAATGAATTATCTTTCCTTCTCCTTTGTTTGGCTGAATGTAGTACGATTGAATGTGAGTGCAATGTGACTTGAATCTAAATTGGACTTGCCTACTTGGAATTTATGAGGTATACAATGTTTTATTTTACATGAAGAAATTGATGCATGTATGTCACCAATACTTGATATGCTTTGGTGAGTGAATTGATCTATGAGGATGATGCTTGAGATCATGTAGAAATGTTATGGTGTTACAAATAGTTGATTGCAAAGTAGTATTTGCGCTTGATCTAATTTCTTTCAATTGAGTTTGATTGAAATTGTGAAGAATAAACCCATGGAATATGTACTAGGAATTTAGAGATTTTACTCTCTTGAAATTGATTAATTGCTTTGATTTGTATATATGTGACTTAGGAAAACCACGTAAGCTTTTCAAGAAAATAAAATAACTAAGAAAAAGGGAAATTATGGGTAATAACTTCATAGGGTATGAGAGAGACGTCAAAATATTATAAAGTGAAAATGATATTAATTTGTCATTTGGTATTATATTATTATAGGAGAATATAGTAAGAGAGGTGCTTGGAAGGAAAAATATACAAGATATGGTAAGGAAGAGCAAGAAAGTGCTAAAGGCGACAGGTAATCACACTTAACCTTGCTATAACATTGAGGGTGACGTTAGTTGGGATTTTAAAAATCCTTTCTCACCCTCCATATACATATATTATCTTTGAAAACTTATTTTTATATAAAATAGGCTATCGGGTGCCTTTCAAACACGATTATTTTCATATAAAGAAATTTGAACACTATATATATATATTATCCTGTCTGATGGTGGCCATTGATCTGGAATGACGTGAAATGTATATAGGAATAGCGTTTGGGTAGTGGTTTGAGAGATTATGAGGATAGAAAAATGATAGTTATGTTGTGGAAAACTTGAGATATTGTTGGGAATTTCAGAAGTGCATGATAATGATATTGATATTGTGATATTGAAGGGAATTGTGGTTGAGAACTTGAATATGATGGATGAGATAGATATAGATATGGTGAGCATTGCATGACACTATTACTTATGTACCATCTCGCGATGATAACTGTCGATAGGTCAATCGACAGTTATTTTGTACTATCCTTTCTGAATAGAGACAGGGGGATCATAGGTCGACTGATTAGAGACAGTGACAATCGGTCAACTGAATTGGAATAGTGACCGACGACCTTTCTGAGTAGAGACAGGGGGTCGTTCCCTTTCCGATTAGAGACGGATTAGGGGTCTCTCTCTAGTGGGTTCACAGAGAGAGAAATTGCCTTCTGAGTAGAGACAGAGGCACAATGGAAAATGCCTTCTGAGTAGAGACAGGGGCATAGTGTCAAATCATATAGTGAAGTTGGATGCTGGAATAAATGCCTCCGTGATGGCATGATGTATCTATAGGTGAGTGTGAGAGTTAGATGGTAGTATCCTTAGACTGGAGAATGGGGAGATGAAATATAGTGATGTGGAATTGACTGAGGGATTTTGAATGATATATGGAAAGTAGAGATGATGGATGATGAATATGATTTGATTTGGATGTAACAGAGGGACTTGAGTGATGAATGGAAGAAGACTTGTGTATATATATTATTGATTTTAAACTGTGGTACCCTTTAGACGCCCTCGCTACCGCACATCTCACTGTTATAGTGAGTTAAGCGGTGATTACTGGGACAAATTGTCTCATCCCACGATTACTGACATTTTTGCAGGTATTCATGAACATGCGCAAGCATCAGGAAATGGATTTAGGTAGTAGAGTTGTATAGATTATTCTGAATTGTATATTGTCAATTTGTATAGGTCTGCATTCGCTTCCGCATATATATATATATATATATATATATATATATATATATATATATATATATATATATATATATATATATATATATATATATATATTGTTTAATATCAATCAGTTTTATTTATTAACCATGTTAGGCAAATCCTTTCTAACATGGTTAGCTTTTAATTATCCATGATAACATCTATATTATATCAGGAAATCTTTTTCTATCATGGATAGCATTTTATTCACTAGAATACTCTTTTTCTAACTATGATTAGTATATTAATATTATGGAAAATCCTTTTCCTATCATAGTTAGTAAAGAGATTATAGAATTAAAATTGGATATTATTAGTTAATTAGGGACTAAGTAACAGTATGTAACATAAATCCTCCTCCATGAGAGGCTAATGCTTGGGTGCTTGGTGGTGTGAAAATGATTAATTGCTTCAATGGGCTTCATAGAGGAGTTTCTCTTGTTCCATGCTTTTTCATTTTATATTTCGAATATGTGGTTGCTATCCCTTGTGTATTTTGGGTAGAGACAAGACTTTATCTTTCTATTTGTTATGGATTGATATCTTATGTATTGGATACTATGTTTGTATGTCAAATGTTATGGATTTCCTATTTCCTATGTGAATTGATTCATGATGTTTTACATGCTTTAAGTGGTTGCTTGACTAGAATATCTAGTGTTTCAATTAGGTTGTCATAGTTACACTTCCTTGAAGAGGATTTTGATTTACAAACTTGTTTCTAATACACATTAAGTGGAACCTAACTCTAACCCTAAGTAATGGCTAATTTTAAGTTGTTGATTTATTAGCTATTAATTAATACTAGAGGACCCTTAATGATTGCTTTGTGATTTTTCTAATAGACTTGATGAATGTTATAATTCCCATGATCATTTTTTAAAGAAACAATTGAACCATTGAATTACTACCTAAGCCCCTTTCCATTTTATTGATTTCAAAATTTCATATTTTTAATTCAAAAACACCAAAAACAATCTTTTACATTTTCTTAATAGCTTACTTAGTTAATTTGAAAAATCAAACAAACCTCTTTCCCACTTAAAGCATGTAAAACATCATGAATCAATTCACATAGGAAATAGGAAATCCATAACATTTGACATACAAACATAGTATCTATAACATCCTAAAAATTAAATACAGGATCAGAGAGTGTTTTGGGAAATAATAAATGGAAAAAAAAAATTAGCAAATTTTGCAATTTTTAGAATTTTGGAGATTTTAGGATATTTTGGAAGTTTTGGGGTAATAAGTGTCTATATAATTAATTAAACAATTGAAGAAATAGAAATTTGAGAGAATGGTGAAATCTAAAATATTTAGAAGGTTAAGGAGGATGGATGTTTGATTTAGTGAATTTAAATTAAAAGAAGACATTATGGTAATTCTCAGATAAGTTACAAATCCACTAAAATAAAAACTCAAACCAAACAAGCCCTTACCTTTCCTTCTCCATAAGTGCCGACAAAACAACCCCCCACCCCAAACTCAAACAAATCGGCTACTCCCCCCTCTTCTTTCATTCAACATAATCTCCTCACTCTTTCCTTCGACCTATGATCCCCGATCTAATCAATCCGAAAAGGATCATCAGTACAAATAACTGTCGATTGGCCAATCGACAGTTATCATCGCGCGATGGTACATATATATCAGTGTCATGCAAACTCTCCCAATATCCATATCCATCAATTTCAATCTCATAATCAATATCATGCACTATTATCATTCCCTTCACTATCTCAATCTCAACAATTCAACTTATTCCCTCAACCTAACTATCAACATCTCTCACATAATACCATCTGAACCTCTCACATCATACCAGAACAAACACCAGCCAGGATAATATGTATAATGTTCCAAATTCCTTTTATACGAAAATAATCGTGTTTGAAAGGCACCCGATAGCCTGTTTTTTATAAAAATACCTTTTTAAAGATAATATATATATATATATAGGGTGAGAAAGGATTTTAAAAATCTACACTAACATCACCCTCAATGTTATAGTAAGGTTAAGTGTGATTACCTGAACCTGCTCCACATCAAGACGATAAAATATCAATAAAGTCCTCACTCGCAGCTCGGCCCATTGATATCCACAATCACTAGAAAATACGCAATGCAATGTAAAAACACAATCCACGTCTAGGTGACTCGATTATGTTGAATTAAAAACCATATTACGCTTAATAACTCCTGCCTTCATTTGTCATCATTGAATCATGAAGCTACTGATTTGATCATAGTTATTTAACTAAAACTAACTTCAATCCAAAAGTCATACTCAATAACAGCTTCCCCAATCATTAACCATGGTTATTTTTATATCCCCTTGATCCTCAATATCAATCAACCATTCACCATTCTAGTTAACCAAAAATTGTCTTTTAGTCATTAATATCCTATTGTTTACATCAACTTCCTAAGACTATATGTGTGTGTATATATATATATATATATATATATATATATATATATATATATATATCTCGCAATATCCCTATCTTTGAATACCCAAAAATTCATCCAATCACTATTCCCCTAAACCATTAGTTTCCTAGTCATAGGTAAACACAAATAACCCATAGAAATCATCAAATTCTCATAATTGAATAATAAATTTCAAAAATCATCAAAACCTTAACCGAAACAACTTTAAAATCCAAGAGATCTCATATGTGATCAAATTTATTAAACTCAAACCATTACAAGTTCTTATTAAACTTAGAATTCCCAAAAAAAGTACCCAAAGCCACCAAAGATCAACTTTGTTATAACACTCTCCCCAACTTTAAAATCTATAATATTTTACTAACATCCATAAACATTAGAATCACCAATTGTTTCATAGTCCATGTTAATCCTACGAAATATAAATTTCCTTTCTTCTTAACTTTCAAGTTCTAATATCTAATTAAATCTTTTCCTAACCCTCATGAGTCAAAATTCTCCTTAATAACATTCAAATCTCACCAAACATCTTCATTCACTCATAACCTTACTAACATCCATTGATATTATAATTAAGTCCAATACAAACTTTTATTAACTCTAGTAATTATCTTGGTACCATAATTCAATTTCAACAATCTTCTACCTTAAAGAATTCACAATCATTCACTACTCACCAACCATTCATATCCACTTTCAACAACCAAGTCTCCAATTTATTCCAATTGTCATAACACTATTCATCATCAAAGCCAACACTAGCACTTATTTCCATGAATTAAACTCAATCCCATAATTCACAATAACTACATAATCAACTCCTTCAAGAACTTTGTTAACCTTCTCATGCTCTATCCAAGCATCCTAACTATTAATCAACAACCCAATACTTCCACAAAGTCAAATAACCAGCATCAATATTTTTCTATAACACCAACCACTTCAATCTCATCAATATTTATCCTAAGCATAGTGTGGTCTCACAAAAATCTATTTGTTATCCTCCAACATTTTCATCACACCATTACATAACTAATTTAACATTTGTCCAACACTTTGTTCACAATTCTTTTCCTAAATACTAAACCAATCAAATCCAACATTCCAATATCATCATATGACCTTATTAATTCTCTAATAATCATCAAATCATCCATTAAATCATATATCACCAAATCACCTAATCAATTTCTCATTATTCGCCACTTTACTAACCTATCTTTTTCTTAAACATCAATCCAATCACATTCCAACATTTCAATGTCATGATATAACCTTAGTAAGTATATTGTAACTACCAGTTTTCCCCAATAACTCTTACATCACCAAATCTTAATTTCAAGAAACCCTAAAACCTAGAAATTCGAAAATAAATAGAAAACTTCACAACAGCTCAAGTGCTCCAAAGAAACCTTAAATTAACTACTTGACACTTATTATTATAGTTGTAAAGCTCCAAAAATCCAAAATTTAACCAAAACCCTAACTTTACCAACAACACAAATTCAAGAAACTAAATCGAAATGAAGAAAAAAATGCTTACGGAAGCTTCTACGCAAAGAAGGATGCACCACCGCCGCCGGCCGTCGTTCAGCTCGCCGGAAATCGGCTATTGAGTGGTTAGCCGAGTTGAACCATGGAAGAAAAAAAAAGAGGAAAAACGAAAATGAAGTTGGGACCATGAAGAAGGTTTGAAAAACTCAAGGAACCCAAAAGCTTACCTCCTCCCACCGTTCGCTATGAAAACTCGCCGGAAACAATGGAAGCTTCACCGGAAAACGCGTGAAGACAAAGAGGAGAAGGGAGGCACGGATCTGACAAGGTTTTAGCAAGGATTTGAGGCGAAGAGAGTGGGAAAACGAAATGGGTATGGATTTGGAAGTGAAGTCACAAATGGGTGTGGATTTGGAGGAGCAAAAATTGAGAAATGAGAGAAGGAAGGTGGGGGCGTCGGTTTTGTAAGGAAATGAAGGTGGAGGGTGTGTTTGGTTTAGGTGAAATAAGGGTGGGTTATTATAATTTGCAGCAAAATTTACCATTATGTACTCTTTTAATTTAAACCCACTAAAACTAGCCTCCAATCTCCTTAACCTTCAAAATATTCTTGATTTCACCATACCCACATATTTCTATTTCTTCAATTGTTTAATTAATTATTTAGATGTTTATTTCCCAAAACTTCCAAAATATCCCAAAAATCTCCAAAAAATTCTAAAAAGTCCCAAATTTTCAAATTTTTCGTTTATTATTTTCCAAAACACTCTCTAATCCCGTATTAAATTTTAAGGATGTTACACCTTCCTTGGTGGCGGTCTAGTGTCATGGGCAAGCAAGAAGCAGACATCACTTCATTAGAGATCATGTTCAGAAGAAAGATGTCAAGGTGCAGTTTGTTCCAACCCATCATCAACTTGCAGATATCTTTACCAAACCTCTGAGGATTGATCAATTTGCCTACATAAGAGGTAATTTGGGAATGGTAAACCCAAATGAAGTTTAATTCTTCATTATAAACATGTGCTTAATTGTTAAAGCCTGTAAACTATACTAACTTAGGCATCAGAGTGCCAATCTTTAGTTTTGCAAGTTCCCTTGTGATAAGATCATGTGAACTTACAATGTTAAATCTTAAGTTTCTTTTTTCACATCCGGAAGCACATGCACTTCCACTAGCGCATGCAGGAACAATCCCTCAGCCTGAGCAAAGATGGTATTCGCAAGCAATATTGCTATCGATAGCAAGGACAACTATTGAACCTTGGAAAGAGAAGGGTGGCTGGACGCCATTTCTTCTACTCAGCGTGGGATCGTGCCGGTTGCAATTGCTGCTCAGCATCCGGAAGCGTCCTTACTTAAGAATGAAACGACACGTGGCAAAAAGGTACGCCATTTCAGCATTAAATGTTTACGTTTCCCATGCCTTCTCACATACTCTCATTCCCACTACAAGTCCTCCACCAACCTTTGGCCCAGAACTGCCTTCTTCCGCTCCCTTCCCAAGCACCTCCCTGACACTTGTTACTTTTGATGATGCCAAAAGGGGGAGAGATAATGGTTTAAGCGCTAGCCCTAGTCTTCCAGATATACAGACATGTCAAGAAGGGGCTACCCTGAGACAACCTTCATTATGGATGGACATGGACTTTGAAGCGATATTGAGAAGGGCAATACATGAATCCCTTGAGCGCAAAAGGCAAGAAAAGGAAAGGGCTGAGAGAGAGCATCTTGAGGACTTAACCAGAATCAGAGAGGCAGAGAAAGCAGAGTTGAAAGAAATTTGGGATAGATGTGAGGAGGGGAGTGAACAAATCAGAAGAGAGAGGAATAAACACCACAGACTTTAGAACCAAACCCCTCATGCATTATCATACTTATCATTCTGTTTTAATCATGTTTGTAATGTCTTTACTGTCTATCATACTTATTCTGTTTAATCAATGAAGTTCACTTATATGAATACATACATATGTTAGACCGTTGTATCTAATTGTAATTATGCTTTCATAGTTAACTATAGGTTTGTCATCATCAAAAAGGGAGAGAATGTTAGAATCTTAAGTTTTGATGAAGACTAAAACATGAAAGAACATAATGAACACTTAGGAAGAATTAGATGAAGTTAAAAATCCTAAGTTAGAACACTACAGGATGTGAAATCACAACCAGATGACTTAGAGCAAAAACAACGTAAGTAGCGCTTGCGGATGTAGTACACATCCCATAGCGGAAGTCAATTGAATACTAAGTCTGATCCTAGTTAACTTAGTCTAAGTGAAAAACTTCCCTTAGCTTGCGGAAGCAAGTATGCACATCACCGAGCGCAAGTGACCTTAACACTAAGCCTAATCCAAGTCTAAATAGAATAGCTTCCTGTAGCAAAAATGCTTCTCATTGCACTTGGCTATATTATTCTGTTGGACTAACATTTGCGTGCAAAACTTAGCTCTCACTTCCGGTAGCAAATAAGCTTCCGATAGTGAATATGCCTTGTATTGCACATATTTGGAATTAACACTTGCAGAACGAAGCTCTTACTTTCGGTAGCCAAAATCCATCCGATAGCAAGTACAAGAGTCAGAGACCGTACAAGTACTCAGATGTCAGAATTGCTTTTGTCAGAGTAGTATGGTCAGAGCTACTTTTCAGAGCTAAAGCAAGTCAACCCTGCTAAGCATTAATGAGCATTAATGAGGACAACGGTAACAAGGGATTAACGGATATATTCAAACGGACTTATTGCCCTCAAGCAACTGGAGTATTAGAGGCTACTATAAAAGGAACAACTTCATCATTTATGAAGTAGAGCGAACAACCGAGCATAACTCACAAAAGCAAAGAGCATTCAAGCATAATACCCAGAGAATATTCAGAAAGCTTTGAAAGTTCAAGAGAGCACTTAATACCTTGAGAGTTATTCTTATTGTACTCATCTTGTACTCTTTGTATTTAAGTCTCTACATTTATTGAGAGCATTCATTGTACTTAAGTGTTTATCACAATCTGTTCATTAAGTGAACTTTGTAGTAAATCCTTTTTGTAAAGGTTGAACCCTTGCAAGTAGTAAGGGGGAGTAAGTTAGGTTGCAAGTGAGCCCGTAAAACTTGTGGTTGTAAGGTTGCAAGTGATCCCGTAAAACTTGTGGTTGTAAAGGTTTCAGGTGAACCCGTGTTAAAACCTGTGATTTAGTGGAACTCAATCAAGGGATTGAGAACTGGACGTAGGTCTAGAGTTAGACCGAATCAGTATAAAAGAATTTGTGTTTGTGTGTTTATTTTTATATTCTTTTTGGAGAACAATTCACCCCCCTTGTGCATCCATATTCACTAATGAGTGATTATTATTTGAAATGCTTGTCAATTTTTAAATTCTTCAATTGTCCAATCTTCTTGTGAATTTTTCCTCAAGTTGTTTATGATTTTTAGTCCTTTTGACTTCCTTTTGATTAGTATTAAAGATTTAAAATGCAAAAGGATCAAACAATACAAGAATGGTGATTGATCAAGGCAAAATGGTGACGAACAAGGCTTTTTGATCGTTCTGGAAGGGATGTGGTCAATCAAGGCATGGTGATCATTACTAATACTTAGTGATCAATTATGTGGCCTTCGCCATGTAACATCCTGAAATTTAATACAGGATTAAAAAATATTTTTAGTAATAAACCATTAGTATATTTGAAATATTCATGAAATTTTGGGAAAATTTGGATATTTTTAGAGGTTTTGAAGAAATAAGTGCTTAGAATAATCAATTAAATGATTTTGAAGATGGGATCAAGATTCAAATTTTAGGAGAACAAGTGTAGAATTTTATGGTTAAAGAGATAAGGATAAAAAGGAATATCACCACTTGAAAAAGAATATCCAATGTTGGGAAAGAATATTCCTCATTTTTCCATTTTCTTTTCCTCTTCTTCTTTCTTCTTTCTTTTTCTCTTCTTTTTTTTTCTCACCAAACGACCCGTCCCTCTCAAACTCTCCAAATCGGCTCCCACCCATAATCCTCCATTTCCCACCTTTTCTTCTTTGTTCTTCACTCTCAAACCGGAGGAAACTTGTGAGCCATCCATTTCTCACACTCCTTACTTGTTTCACCAGCCCCTCAAAAATGTAGCCTTTCTTCACTTTTCCAGCGGCCACGGTGGTCAATGGCGGCCAGCGGTGGAGGAGAACGTGAGTCTTGCATTTTTGGTTGTTCTTCAAGCTATTTTCTCCTTCTAACCTCATTTTGCTTCGGCCAGCCACCTTAGTGTCCGTTTTCCGGCGAGACTCGCGGTGGTTTTCCGGCAGGATTCTACTTCCTCTTCACTTTGGAACTCCGTAAGCTTTTTACTTCTTTTTGATTTGGTATCTTAGAAGTGTGTTCTTGAAAAGTTAGGGTTTTGGGTATGTTGTGGTTTTGGAGTTTTAAAGTCATAATAATGGATATTAGGTATTTAATTTGACGTTTCTTAAAAGCATTTGAGCTTCCTTGATGTTTCTAGTTATTTTGGAGTTTTTGGTGATATTTTGGGATTCTTTAAAGTTAGGGTTTGATGATAAGTGAGTTATTGAATAAATTGGTGGTTCCTAAATGCTAACTAAGGTTATATAATGACATTAGAATTTTGGAATTGATTGGATTGGTGTTTACGAAAGAAATTGGTGAATAAAGTGTTGACTAAACGAGATTTTGCTATGTAAGTGTGTAAGTGGAATGTTGGTGGATGATTAGTAAGTTTGGGGCGGCTACATTGTGTTGAAATTAATGTTGTTGAGGTTGGTTTAGTGGATTTTCGACAGTTGAGTGAGTTTAGGCAAGAAGGATGGAGAATTGTGTAATTGAGCATTTTACGATTTATAAGCATTGAGTAAAATGAAAGGAAGATATTGGGGATATAATTGAAGTATTTAATTACTTCATTACTTGTTTTAGAATTTGTTTAAAGAGTGGGTCAAAGTCACTTACAAAGTGTCTTGACCAATTATGATTGTTGCATAATTGTAGACGGCGGTAATTCGAGCAGAACTCGAGGACAACATTAGCTGCGTATACGGTATATCTGTTGATTATTGAGCTTGTGCAGGTAATCACTCTTACCTTGCTATAATATTGAGGGTGATGTTAGTTGGGATTTTCAAAATCCTTTCTAGTCCTCAAAAATATTTAAAAGTTGCTTTTATACAAAATAGGTTATCGAGTGCCTTTTAAACACGATTATTTTTGTATAAAGAATTTTGACACATTATATATGTAGTATCCTGTTTAGTTGTGGTGAAAATCCTGGAATGGTGTGACATATACACAAGTGGAGTGTTCTGATAGTGACATTGGAAATGTTATGTAGATATAAGAATCTTAAATGTTGGATTTGAGATGTTGGGGAGTAAGTTGAGGGAAAATATTGAAATGTTGACATTGAGATATTGAAGGGAATTGTGAGAGTGCTTGACGTTGATGTGATATTGAAATATTGAAAGGGATTGGTATATTAAAAGGTTTTTTGATCATTGCATGACACTGAGATATATGTACCATCGCGCGATGATGACCGTTTGATAGGCCAATCAACGGTTATTTGTAATGGTCAACAGATTTGAGACTGTGACCAGCAGTCTCCTGATTTGAGACAGGGACTGCTCCCTTTCTGATTTGAGACAGATTGGGGTTTCCCTCTCATGGGTTTACCAAAGAGGGAAAATGCCCCCTCACTTTTGAGAGGGGCACAGTGTCAACTTATTTGGAATACATATGGCTCGAGCGTAGTGCCTCCTGGATGACATGAGAAGAGCACCAGGGTTGTACATGGATGAGAGCCGAGAAGTTGGATTTGAGAAATATGTGCATGAGATTTAAAATAATGATTGCATGGATTGGAGATTGGATTGTGAAGTTTATTGATGTGGAAATTGATTGAGGGATTTTGAGTGATATTTGGAAAGTAGAAATGATGAACTTGATTTGTTTTGGACGTGACAGAGGAACTGGAGTGATAAATGGAAGAAGACTTGGCTTAAATATATATTACTGATTTTAAAATGTGGTACCCTTTAGACGCCCTTACTACCGCACATCTCACTGTTATAGTGAGTTAAGTAGTAGATTACTGAGACAAGTTGTCTCACCCCACGATTACTCACATTTTTGCAGGTATTCATGCACGTGCACAAGCATCAAGAAAGGGAATTAAGCTTTAAAGGTTGTATCGACTCTTTAGAAATGTATATTGCCCAAATATATAGGTCTGCATTCGCTTCCGCATATTTCTGTTTGTATTAATATTATTGGTTAATCGGAGAAATGTAGTGGGTTGCTTCTTTTTCTAACCATGTTAGGTGATTTTTTTTCTAACATGGTTAGCTATTAATTATCCATGATAGTGTTTAGGTTGTATTAGAAAATTCTTTTCTATCATGGATAATGCTTATTATTAGGAAATTCTTTTTCTAACTATGATAGAGTCATTAATATTATGGAAATCCTTTTTCTATAATAGTTAGTAAAGATATTACTGAATTAATTAGGGAACTAGTAACAGTATGTTACACGCTACATGTCTAGTGATGATGGATCATAGGGTTGGTAATCGATCAGAGGCCATTAATCTCAAGGCAATCGAATACTAAGTCTTATTTTAATGTTGTGATCGACTACACATGACTTTCTCATGGATTGTGCATGTAATGGTCGATTAATTTCATGACGTGATCGATCATACATGTCCTAGACTTTCCTATGATAAATCATTATCATGTGGTGATCGATCATGCATGTCTTTGATCCATTATTGACATGTAATAAGCTATTCAACCAACTCAATGCGTGAGATTTTCAATTTCTAAGGCTTTCTATGGTTCTTATTGATTCTTCCAAGTTCTTCTATGAACCATGCAAGGTACTCACATCTTGTTACATAGTCATTTACTTGCTATTCAATCCTTTTAAACTCTCTGACTAAGTGTTTTTGCATTACATCTTAGTACTCTTAGCCTATTAACTATTTTCACCCTTTGTGCTATGTTTGGCCTATTATGCTTCTGCCACTTATGATTATAAGTTCACTCATAATCAAAACTCAATATTATAATATTCTCCCTGATTAAACCTATGTCGCCCTAGGTTAAGAAAATGTAATACAAAACTCAAATTCACTAAGTAGATAGTGATGAGTTAGGGTCTTTTCATAATTTGGTTAATTTCTTACTCAAGCAAGGTCTTAAGTCACGTAGATTAACAATGAAATTGAGGATATGATTTTCAATTGTCAAACTAAACTTAAACCTAGAAAAAAACAAGTAGGCTGAATGTAAAAGAGAAGAAATCAAGTGGATATGAACTTCCTCTTCCAAGTTTCCCTTGCACCTTAGGTTAGTTTGGCCAAATGTGCATGTTTATGTGGTATGACTTAGCTAAATACTTGTATGATTCTTGAGGCCAAGAAACATAAAAGTGTTTAACTAAATCAACCAATAAATGCCTCTCCTATACTCATGTGTTGCCTAAACAAAAATAGATCTAGAAACCTAAATCTATTAACAACATACATGAAATTCTCGTAGCATGAAATTCAAGAAGCTACAGAAATGTAAGATTAGGTTTTCAACTACACAACCACAAGAGAAGAGATTTATATGCTTACAATGTATTAGGAAACCTAAACATAGATTTCCTAATCTCCTATTCCTAAAACCTAGGATCACAAGAGATACAAGATAAATCTAAGCTTGCAAAGCCTAACATACATCTACATACACATATGGCTGAATTAGGTCTTCAATGGTGCAAGTCCATCTAGGAGGAAGGAGAGATAGACTTAGCCGAGCTTGGAGAGCATCAAGATGAAGTGGAATGATGAAGATGAAGCCATGGAATGAAGGATTTGAGGTGAAAAGTGTACCATCCCAAAATTTTAAGCAATTAATTAGTGATAATTAAATATAATTTTAAAGGTCATATGAGATTTGAAAGCTCATTTATGATGTTGAAATTGAATTAGTGGGTGGTTTGAATAATTATTAGGAATTATTATACAAAATTGATTTATGTTAAGGTTATTAATTTGGAAATTGAACAAAGAAAATTGTATATTTTAAAATAAAAATATTGGATAAGAGCTAAAACTTACTGGAGTAGTCAAATTTTAGGATTATATAAATTGGGAGTTAAATAATATCATGTGAATTTAATATACATATAAATGTGTGTGTGAAATTAAAAAAAAAAGAACAACACCCTTCCAATTTGTGAGTGGCACGTGGGCCACCGACAAATAGAATTAAAGGCCCAAGAAAGACCAAGAAGAGTGGGCAGTACGTGCTGCCCACTATAAAGTAATTAAGGGGGAGCATCCCCTTAATATATTGAAAGGAACCGGAGGGAGCGCGCCGAAACTCAAAATGAGAAGGAGGAGAAGATGAATGAAAATGGGGTCCTAGGACTTAGTTTTGATGAGATTGAGAATCTTTTAATGCTCAAATGTTTGAGGTAAATTTCTCTTCCTCCTTTCTTTCCTTCCTAATATATATTTCAAACGAAAATCCCTCCTTGCAAAGTTAAGAGAATTTAGGGTTTGATCTAGATTTCAAAAATACTTGTTGTAACAGGTTATTTGACGTTGGAAATATGTTTGATGTTGATTCTTGAGATGTCTAGACCTTAAAAACCTTTGTGTCATGCTTTAATTGAGTATTGGCTTATCAAAGATTCAAAAATAATGTGAAATCCTATTTATTGTTATAGGGATGTGAATCTAAATGGTCTTGATAATTTAAAAGAGCTTATTTGAGTTGAATAAAAGTTAAGAAACCTTAAGTCCTTGGTTTTTTGATTTATTTAAGTTTTGTCTTTTATTAAACTTTGGAAATTTATCTTTTTTGGGGAAATTTGGAATGATATTGTTGTATTAGTCTTGAATCTAATATAACTAATAATTTTGCGTATAGAATCTTTGGTGTGTTCACACCTGAGGCAGTTTGAAATGTGATTTTAAGTGTGTGTTAATGACTATTTATTACCTGACGTTTCACTCAAAATAGACTCTGATATCTGATAGTGTGTTTTAAAGCCGCCAATCAATTCCCATAATCTCAAATGCAATGAATCTCACCTACATCCTCTATCTATCATCTTCATCTTCATCTTCAACTTCATCACTCTCTCTTCCTTCTTTCTCTATTTATGGAAATGGTTTACAAGTAAGGTTTTTCAATATTAAATTAGCGTTTTGGTTCTAAACTTCTCCAAAACCGAGTAATCTCACTCTCCTAGCCCTGCCGATCTCGATGAGTATTTTTGATTATTTTGATTTAGTTATTTTTGGGGGTTTTATTTTGTGGCTGTGGAAGTTGTTGGATTTTGATATGGGTTTCAAAGGGGTTTTATTTTAAGGGTTTTAATTTTGGTGATTTGATTGCTAATGTTTTAATTTTGTTACTATGTGTGACTGTGCAAGACGCGTAGGAAGTTGGTGAAGAAGATATGAGTGTAAGAGACACATGATATTGAGAGTAGAAGCAACACTTGGCCTCTGCATTGTGATATCTTGAATACCCAAATGAAGAATTTTGTAAAGGAGCCTCCTTTGACTACTTCCAGCATTGGAAATTCATTTCCTGTGAGTTTCATTATTTTTCTTTCAATTATGGTAATTTCAAGTTGGTGCCTTTTGCTTTCTCTCTGTTTTTCGTTGCTTTGTTGTTATTTGGAGTTGGCCAATGTTTTCTGATTTGGTTGAGATCATCTTGGATTGCATTCCTTACTTGAAATGATCCTCTAAAGTGTTACCCTTTTTCCCATGATGAATGAAATAGACGGGGCTTCAAGTCATTGTGGGTCATAATAAGGAAAGGAAAAAGAAGATAATTATTGTGAATAATTATGGAATGTTATTAGCAATAAGAATATTATTGTGTGATTAGCAATAATATTCTTATTGCTAATAACATAATATAATAATTATTGTGTCTTTATACTTCATTTTTAGGTTCTGTTTCCATTCTGCCCTGAGAATCTGTATATCAAAACTTAATGTTTCCTACTTTAATTTGTTTTCTTTATGATGATTTAGTGATACTCCATTGACTTCAAAAAGACCGGATGGAGTATCTTCTTATTTTCATGTTCCCCTGCTGATCTGCCGTGCAAAATCAATCAATATCAATATATAACACTTGAAAAAAGCTAAATCATTCATAGGATGTGGATAGGTCTGTGGCATGTCATACATGCAGTGACAAGTGCTCAAACATAATTAAAGGCTTTATTTCGGTAGGTCATTTATTTTCTGTGTTTTATTTTTAATTTGTTTCTAATTGTTTTGATAAACTTTTTAGTGTTGATGATGATCATTGTTCATACGTGCTTATACTATATCTCAATGAAGTAAAAATAATTAGCCGTCAATAATGAGGTATATAGATGGAAACAATTTTATAAGCTGAAACAGAAATTGATCAGCTAATACTCAATAATGAGGTATATAGATGTTGGTTTTTTAGATTACATGGCTGAAATTATGAAGTATAAGAAAACATAGACTAAGTTTTGTTTTAGCTTCTTGAGCCATTGATTAACTTTGGTGTCCACCATATATATTCATAGGATACGCAACCCTTTGGATTTTAACATGCTTGCTGGTTACTTGCACCAATTCAAGGGCAGTTGCTTTGGTATGGATTATTCAACGTCCATTAATCAGGACAATATGTTTGGAAGCCACACTTTTGTGGGAGCTTTTTTAAATTCCAGTGAAGGTAAGTTTCAAGTTTTATGCTCATTGATCTTATGCTTCTCCGTTCGCCCTACAACATGTTTCGATTTTAGGTGGTATTATATTTTTTTATGGTCTACAATAGTGCGCTTTTTTTAATTTTCCACGGTAAATTCAAGATAGTTTCCAAGCTTATTTTATATAAGTTGTCTGGCAAGAGATGAGAAAGGAAGTAACAAAACACATTAACACAAGGTTTCTTATTTTTCAGCTTCATTGTCGTAGGTGGTACCATATCCAAGACTATCCCAAGCGAGAAAAGCCCACACGCGTAGATCTTCATTTGGACATACTAAGGATATCCTCCAAAAAAGCACACTCCAATCAGTTTTTTATTAATTCTCAAATGATGTAAAAACCATAAGAGGTAACTGATTTATATGGTAGCATGACCTTTTAGATAACATACAGGACTTTGTAGATTAAATTCATATCTTTATAATCTGTTAATCTCACTTTCCTACTGTTGATATTGCAAGTAAAATAGTTAATGACTCATCAAGTGTTGGTTTATTGGAAATGTTGGTGCAGCTAATAACAATGCAAAAATGAACCATACACAAAACAAAAAATTTTCATTGAACTAAAAGTTTACCCTTTCACAAAAACTATATTTTGTTAATCTTATGGTGTTTTTACACTCTTCAACTCAGGAGTGTTTTATTTATTGAAAAGTTGGAATAGATCTGAATTCATTCTAAGTGTTTTGACATTCAAATTGTTAGAATCTTAAGTTTTGATGAGGACTAAAATATGAAAGAATAGGCCAAGTACTTAGAAAGCAATAGGTTAACATAGGATCCCAAGTGAGAGTGCAACCGGATGTGGATTTACTTCCGGATAGACTAAGACTTGCGCTCACGGATGAATGGTTCATCCCCCAGCTGCAGCAAGTAACTCACTAATAAAATAACTTAATCCATGAGCACTAGATATACAAAACCTTAAGACTAAGCTATGATTCAACCGGAAGTGAAATTGCTTCCTGTTAGATTTAGACTGGCGCAGGATGATAGAATAGATATAACCCTAAGCGTCAGTGAATATAAGCCACGTCAAGTGAAAGTGCTTCCGATAGCTTAGTGACTAACGCTGACTGTTGGATTGAAGGACACTGAGCGAGAGTGAGTGATAGCGAACAAAATCCTTCATCCAGTGGTTTTACTTCCGGATGTAGAAGTGCTTCCGGATACATCATAGACTAAGAGAACACTCACTGCATGTGACTATGTGCTTATATTGCTAAACTAACGTTCAAGTGCAGCACACTAAGTAAGGTTGCTTCTGGATGTGTTTTTGCTTCCGCAAGCAATCAGAATGTCAGAACGTTCAGAGATGCAGTGTCAGAATGCTTATGTCAGAGCAGAGGTGTCAGGACTACTTTTCAGAGATAAAGAAAGTCAACCCTGCTATGCATTGATGAAGCATTTATTGGGCAAACGGTAACATGGGAAAAACGGCCATATTCAAACGGCTAACCCACCTACCAAGAGTTCAAATGTTTGAAGACTATATAAAGGAGCTCAACTTCATTTATGAAGCAATCAATTATCTTTGAATATTCTTGAGAGAAGTTAGAGCGAGAAACTAAGAACATCTTCAAGCATTCAAAGCTGCCCAGAAAAGTAAAGAGCATTTAACACATCGAGTGATCCTTTTCATCTACATATTCTGTACTCTTTGTTGTTAAGTCTCTTCTTGTTATAAGAGCATTGATTGTACTTAAGTGTGTAACACCATCCGTTCTTTGAGAGAACTTAGTCAGAAAAATCCTTTAAGTGTAAAGGTTAACCCCTTGCTTGGTGTGAGGGGGAGCTAGTTAGAAAGGTTACAAGTGAGCCTGTGTAAAACTTGTGGTAAGGTTGCAAGTGATCCCGTGCAAAACTTGCGGTTGTAAGGTTTCAGGTGAACCCGATTTAAAACCTGAGATATAGTGGAACTCGGCCTGGGTGGTTGAGGACTGGATGTAGGTCAGGTAGACCGAACCAGTATAACTCTTGTGTTCTTTTATTTGAGCATAAATTTTTGAAGCACAATTCACCCCCCTCTTGTGTATCCATTACTTTCATTTGGTATCAGAGCGGGTCTTTCTCACTCGATTCCAACGAATCCAGAAAGCAAAAATCCAGTAATGGATACAGACTATTCTCTACCAGATGTCTCTGTTCAACCCAACAAGCCCCCAGGCTTCGATGGTACAACTATCCATTCTGGAAGTTTAGAATGGAGACTTATATCAAGTCAAGTGACATTAGACTCTGGGATGTAATCGAACGTGGGGATCAAACTCCCTTAGATGAGGATGGATTTGCTAAGGTGAGAGCCAGATACACCCCTGAGGACTATGCTCTAGTCCAACTGAACCATAGGGCCATGCACTACATCCAGTGTGCTCTTAGCCCCAAAGAGTTTCACAGGATCAGCCACCACAAAAATGCTAAAGATATGTGGGAGGCTCTTGAGGCTGCTCACTCTGGAACCAGGGGAGTAAAAGCAAGACGTGTTGAAATGCTGGTGGAAGAATTTCACAAGTTCCATGCTTAGTCCCACTGAGCCTATCAGAGAGCTGGAGCTTAGGTTCACTCATCTCATCAACAATTTAGCCTCGCTGGGTAAGGATATTCCTGAAAGAGAGCAAGTAAGCAAGATCCTAAAGATCTTGAATGGTGACTGGATCGCCAAAGTAACTATCTTGCAGGAAGTCCAAGGAGAATCAACCAGCTCCATCACCGCACTATTTGGCTCTCTTGCTGAATATGAACCTACCTTGCTGGCTCAGAGAGCTCCTCAAGCCTCATCCAAGAACAAGAACCTTGCTCTTGTTGCTCCCAGCAAGGAGATTGATGATGATGATGAGGATGATGAGGAGGAAATGAATGATGAGGAGATGGCTTTGATGGTGAGGAAATTCAGGAAGTTCTTCAGAAAAAAAGGAGGCTATCAGAGAGGTGACTCCAGCCAGAAGAAGGGATACAAGAAGGAAAAGGTCCCTGTGTGCTTTGAATGCAAGAAGCCTGGTCACTTCAAGACTGAGTGTCCCAGCCTGCAGAGGTCAAAAGGCAAAGACAAAAGAAAGACCTTCGTTTCCTCCATTTGGGTGAATAGCTCAGATGACGAAGCAAGTGATGAGGAAGAAGTTGCCAACCTCTGCCTGGTAGCTAGAGAAGATGATGAGGAAGCATCTTCAGATCTTGACCTCACCAATGAAGATCATGAGGTAACTCTTTCTGAATTACAAGAGGCTTACAATGAGGTTCATGAAGAATTCTCTAGACTATGTAAAGCCTATAATGTGTTAAAAACTAAAAAGGAATCACTTGAGTCCAAGGTGGACTCATTAAGTAAAGAGCTAGCGGAAGCTAGAAGGCTTCCGGCAGTGGATGGCCAGGGTTCTCTCCCCAAGTAGAACCCAATGACCCAACACTTGAGAGCTGCCCTAATTGCAGCAAGATCTCAGCTGAGAAAGACAAGCTGCAAAATGCCCTGCAGAAGTTTACAAATGGTTCAGAAATGTTAAATATAATTTTAATGAATCAAAGGGCATATAGGGATAGGACTGGCTTAGGATATACCCCTAGAGGGAAAAAGTGGGTGGAACCAAAAGTAAAGCCCTACTTAAAGTTCTTCCATAAAGCCACTAGTCATAGCTCCTCACCCTTCAGCTTCTGTAACTACTGCAACAGGAAAGGACACTCCACGTCCACCTGTAATGCCAAGAAGCATGGAGCAAGTAGCTCTTACAAATGGGTCCCTAAAGGAACCAAGGCTACAAAGGATCCTCCACCTGCAAAGGAAACCAAGAGAGGACAAGGATCCCGAGCCTGGAACCATTCCACAGGGAAAACCCAAGAGCCTAGAGCCAGCACTAGGCCAGAGGCTCCAAATGATCATAAGCCCAAGGTTAAGGCCAACACTAGACCAAGGGCACTAAAAACTAATGACAGAGGACCCAAGAAAGGTTGGGTACCTAAGCTTGCTTGATTATTTCAGGTGTGTCTCAAGGCATCCAAGAACAGAAAATGGTACATCGATAGCGGATGCTCGAGACATATGACTGGAGACAGAGACAAGTTCAAATTTCTGGTGATCAAAGATGGAGCCACAGTGACCTTTGGAGGAAATCAAAGTGGTAAGATCACTGGAGTTGGAGAAGTCAGACCAGTTAAAGACGTCTACCTGGTGGACGGTCTCTGTCACAACCTGCTGAGCGTGAGCCAGAGCACTGACAAAGGAAACTGGGTAATCTTTGATTCAAATGAGTGCATAATAGTTGATAAGCAGGATCTGAATTTAGACAAGGCCAATTTAAAATGCAAACTTAAGGCAAACAGAAACGGAAACCTATATACTCTAGACTTATGTCAACAACTAGAAGAAAAATGTTTAATATCTAGTGATGAGAATTGTTGGCTTTGGCATAAGAGGTTAGCTCATGTTAATTTTACTCAACTTGATATGCTAATTAAAAATGAGCTAGCTATAGGTATTCCCTCTTTTAAAGTTAAGCATGATTTTATTTGTGAATCCTGCCAACGAGGGAAGCAAACAAAGTCCTCGTTTAAAACCAAGAAGAGAGTCTCCACCAGCAGGCCCTTGGAACTAATCCACATGGATTTGGTTGGGCCAGCAAGAGTAAAGAGCTTGGGTGGAAACCTATATGCTCTAGTGGTGGTGGATGACTTTTCAAGGTTCACTTGGACTATGTTTCTTGCCTCTAAGCAAGATGCTTTTGATGCTTTTGTTGTCCTGGCTAAGAAAGTGCAGAATGAGAGAGAGCTCAAAATCACAGCCATAAGGACAGACCATGGAGGAGAATTTGAGAACCATAGCTTCTCTGAGCTATGTGACCAAAATGGCATAGAACACAACTTCTCAGCTCTTAGGACTCCTCAACAGAACGGAGTTGTCGAGAGAAAGAACAGGGTTCTGACAGAGATGGCTAGAAGCATGCTCAATGAGAAAGAGGTTTCTCAAGTGTTCTGGGCGGACGCTATGAGCACTGCTTGCTACATCTCTAACTGAGCCTATGTCCGCAAGGGCTTGGATAAGACTCCCTACGAGCTATACAAAGGGAGGAAGCCCAACATCAACCACCTCAGAATCTTTGGATCAAAATGCTATATGCATAACAATGGAAAGGTAAATTTGGGTAAGTTTGATCCAAAAGCTGATGTACGTATATTTATAGGATATTCCCTTAGGAGTAAAGCATATAGAATATACAACATGAGAACTAAAACTGTAGAAGAATCCATGCATGTTGTATTTGATGAATTTCCTACATGGGGACAATCCACAGAAGATGATAGAATACTTAATCTTCCAAAACTACCATCATCTTCCTCACCACCAAAAGAAACACCAACAAGCAATCCCAAAGAAGAAGATGAACATGGTGATGAGCCTGGAGTGCAGACCGTGCCTGATGAGGCACAGTTGCCAACAGCTAGGAGACATCACAAGGATCATCCTCTTGATCAAGTGCTTGGTGATGTTTCTTCTGGTGTCAGAACTAGAAGACAAGTTCAAAATGAAGTTGAGTTCGGAGCATTCCTATCTCAAATCGAACCAACTTCGGTTGAACAAGCTCTTGAGGACTGCGACTGGATTATTGTCATGCAGGAAGAGCTAAATCAATTTGAGAGAAGTCAAGTTTGGGAACTAGTCCCAAGGCCGTCTCATCAATCCATAGTGGGGACCAAGTGGGTCTTCAAAAACAAGCTGGATGAGACAGGTCAAATTACAAGAAACAAAGCCAGATTAGTGGCCAAAGGATATAACCAAGAAGAAGGCATTGACTATGAAGAAACTTTTGCTCCAGTCGCTAGACTTGAAGCAATAAGGATTCTTCTAGCCTTTCCATCCATGAAAGGCTTTAGGTTATATCAAATGGATGTAAAGAGTGCTTTTCTTAATGGTTATATTAAAGAAGTGGTATATGTAGAACAACCTCCTGGCTTTGAGGATCACAAGCATCCCAAACATATGTATAGACTAAAGAAAGCTTTATATGGCCTAAAACAAGCTCTTCGAGCTTGGTATGAGAGACTCAGCAGCTTTTTGCTGGGCAAGGGTTTCTCAAGGGGCAAATTAGATAATACACTGTTTATCCTTCACAAAGATAGAGATATGTTAATTGTCCAAATATATGTTGATGATATTATTTTTGGGGCAACTAATGAAAAGCTTTGTGAAGATTTCTCTAAGACTATGCAGGGTGAGTTTGAGATGTCAATGATGGGAGAACTAACGATCTTCCTAGGCCTGCAAATTAAACAGAAGAAGAATGGAATCTTCATCTCCCAAGCTAAGTATTGCAGAGAACTACTCAAAAAGTTTGGGATGGATGAATGCAAGGAGTATGACACTCCTATGAGCACCACTGCCGCACTTGACACTGACGCAAAGGGTAAATCTGTCAGTTTGCCCATGTACAGGGGAATGATAGGTTCCCTCCTATACTTAACAGCAAGCAAGCCTGACATTCAATTTAGTGTAGGCATGTGTGCTAGGTTTCAAGCCAACCCCAAGGAGTCACACTTAACATGTGTTAAACGTATTCTGAGATACCTTGAGGGAACACAAGAACTTGGTCTTTGGTATCCCAGAGGTAACCAAGAGTTCTTGTGGGCTTACTCTGACTCTGACCATGCAGGTTATAAGACAGATAGAAAGAGCACCAGTGAACAATGCGCCTTCCTTGGTGGTTGTCTGGTCTCTTGGGCTAGCAAGAAGCAAACCTGTGTGTCATTGTCATCCACAGAGGCAGAATACATTGCTGCTGCAAGCTGTTGTGCTCAAGTGCTGTGGCTGAAGAACCAACTGAGAGACCTTGGCTTGGAGTTCCCTGAGGCACCCATCCTCTGTGACAACACAAGCACAATTAGCCTTGCCAAGAATCCAGTTCAGCACACAAGGACAAAGCACATTGACGTCAGACATCACTTCATCAGAGACCATGTTCAAAAGAAGGATGTCAAGGTGCAGTTTGTCCCCACACAACAACAGCTTGCTGATATCTTTACCAAGCCTCTAGGGGTTAACCAATTTACTTTCATAAGAGGTGATTTGGGAATGGTAAACCCAAATGAAGTGTAAATTCTGTTTATTATACTTGATTATTTAAAATCTACAACAATACTAACTTAGGGATCGGAGTGCCAATATGTGTTTTTGCAGGCTCTCAATGTTAAATCTTAAGCTTTTGCAACCGGAAGCAAAACCACTTCCGGATGATCACTCACTGACACTGGATGTTAAATCAAAGAAGAGCGCCAGTGCCAGCCCAAGGGACACGTCACTTCAGAAACGCTTCATCTTCCTCTATGATAAGTTGTGCCCTATCTGACAAGATGAAGCGACACATGTCATAAGGTGCGTCGTTTCAATTAAAAATTTTTACGTTACCCAATGTGTAAACTTTTGGTTTCATTTGAAAATATATGCCCTTTTTACCCTCAGTAACTTCGCCTATAAATAGGATGTCATTTTTCACTTTCACTTTTTACTTTCACCCACATATTCTCTGCACACAACTCTTCATCTTCATCTGTGTTCTTCGCATTCTTCATACACTTTTTCGCATTTCATCTCTTTTCACCATCATCCCACACAAAAATGGCCGGATCTCATGAAACTAACCCAGTTACAAAGAAACCTTCCTCATCTAAGAAACACAAGTCAAAATCTGGGAAATCTCGGCATGAACATTCTGGCAAATCTGGGCATCGTGAAGAACATCGCGATGAACATCAAGAACACCATGAATCTTCTGGGCAGAATGCACAAGGGCAGGATGAACATATCCAGGATCAGCCTGGAACCTCTGGTAGAGTGGCAGAACAGCCAGTGGCTTCTGGGCATGAGCAGGCGAAGGAAGCCAAGAGGAAGGGAAAAAAGAAGAAGGTTAGGTTCGCTGAAGAGCCTTCTTCCAAGAGGCAAAGGGTTGAAGAGGATGACCCTACTGTCTATAGAGATGAGGCATTGGAGCCAATTGCTGCCAAGTTTGAGACGTCCATTCCCTACTTCAACCATGGGTTGTTCATCGATCTGAAGAAGATTGATGATCTAGGGTTTCCCCATCTACGCCCTTACTTGGAGAAATATATGCCTTGGCTGGGGATCAACCAGGACTACAACGTCAACGTCCTGCGAGTCTTCTGTCAATCCCTCACCTGCAAAGTTAAGTACAAGAAGGTTGATGGGAAAGAGCAAGTCCACAAACTCTCCTTCACTGCCACTGTAAGGAGGAGAACCTTCAGGTTCACTTGGAGGACATTGAATGAGATGATGGGGATCACAGAGGAGAGCATGAATGAATGGCTGTATCCTGAGGCACTGAAGTACAACACAAAGGATCTCGAGACGTTGTATGACACCAAGGGGAAGAAGGTGTCCAAGATGTCTGACTCCTACAGACTCTTATACTACGTCTACTCCCGAATGATGACACACAAAGGGGGTAACTTCAACGAGTTCACTTTGATGGACAACCCGTGGTTCCCCAGAATTCTCTCCCACCAGCCAATCAACCCCGGCCAGTTGATCTGTCTTGAGCTTCAGCGCTGGATAACAAATGACAAGTCTGGCTATCTTCCCTATCCCACTATCATTGCCTTCCTCCTTGAGAAGCATCTGATCAAGGCCACATCTGCTGTGGAGGAAGAAAATGTCAAGTGTAGACCTGTGGGAGCTACCAACATCGCGAAGATGGGCATTAAGTATAACAAGCCTGCTAAGCCCACTCGCTCAGGATCACAGGCAGGGAGTGCCTCTCAGACTTCAGCCCCCTCTACATCTGGTGCAGGGGATCAGGAAGTTGACTCCCATGCTGGGCCAAGCCGTGCTGCAAGAGTGCCAGCCTCTGTCAAAGCCTTTGCCGAGGAAGTAAAGGAGGAGCTTCTCTTTAGGCTGCCTGACTCTTTGGTGGGTCCTCTCCGTGCTGAGTGTGACACTGGCTTCCAGCAGCAAGGGGAGCGAATCCAACGGCTTGAGGAAACAGTTGGCCAGGTCGAAAATCACCTTGCCAGGGTGGATGCAAAACTAGATCTCATCCTCCAGCACCTACAAATTTCCCAACCATCCCAAGGTAACCTACCACCTCCTCCTCTTCCCCCAAATCCACCTCCTCCTCCCTCTGGTCACCCTCAACTTCCCCCTCCTCCTCCACCTAACACTCAACAACCACAGCCACCACCACAAAATGACCAGCAACACCCAACATCACCAAACAATGACCACCAATCCCAACCTTCACCTACCCATGACCAGCAAACCCAAGACTCACCCCAACATTCTCCACGCCAATCCCCACTAAACTCTCAATCTACACCCCCTTCACCCATTCTCACACGACCTAGCGCTCCTACTCACTCTCCACTCCGCCTCTTCAACGAACCTTCCCCCCACTCCAACCCTACCCATCCAAGCTCTAGACCCAGATCCAACACCTTAGCCGAACACCTAGGATTTAACACTGCCATTCACCCCCTCAGCCAAATCTATATAAGAGATTATCCCCGCCTTCAGCCACTCTCTGACGACCACCTACCCTTTACTCCACACACTACCACCTCCTACACTGAATACTTCTCTACCCATCCTTTTGAAGGTCTTTTTGTCACCTCCAATTGGTTCCCCGACACTACCTCATCCCCAGAAATTACCCAACCTACCTCCTCCCCAGAGTCCTCACCCCAAAAACCATTTGGCCCTGCACCTTCACCCTCCTCTTCATCCACTCCATCCCTGGCCCTCACCCTCTTTGATGATGCCAAAAGGGGGAGAGATGTGATGTCCACTCTGCGCCTGTCCATGAACACAAGGGATGTCCTCAGCCAGCCATCCCTATGGATTGATGAAGACATCGCAGCTGCTCTCCGCCGTGCGATGGAATCACAAAAGCTGGGTGGTGCTGAGAGCCTTATAAGAGGAGAAGCCATCCGGTTCATGCAGCAGAAGAAAACGGCTGAGCAAGGACCACAATGGGATATGGTTGTCTTTGAGCCAAATGAACAACTTTCACAGCCTGAGTCATCTTCATCAGAGCCTTCTCCAACTAAGTCAAGCAAAAACATTGTTGAGGAGATTATGATGAAGTACGGGCTGAAGAGACCCAACCATCCTCCCATTGTGATAGCCAAGCCTATTCCTGCATCCTCTGGGCAAGAGTCTGAGATCCCTTCATCTGAGCGTTCATCTGCCCCTCCTCCCTCATCTGAGCCAGCAGTCATCTTCAGTGAGTCTAGAAAGAAGGCCGTTGCTAGGAAGCGTGCCAAGAGAATTATTGCCACCACTGAATCTGCTGAGAGTGAGGAAGAGACTCCATCTGACGTACCTGAGCAAGGAACTACATCTGCCCAGGTTGAGCAAGAAATGCCAGTGGTTCAAGCAGTTCCAATTCTGAAGGAAGTCAAGTTGGAAATTGAAGACATGACTCCTGAGGAATTCGAGAAGTTTGGGTTTACAGACAAGTTATCCTTTGGTCAGATGGCCTGCCTCGATGCTGACAGAGCAAGTGCCATGCCCACTCCTCCAATTAGCAAGAGCAAAGGGAAGAGTAAAGGTAAAGGGAAAAGGAAAGCCCAGGAAGTTGAGGAGGATCCCAACTTCCCTGTATGGAACGTAAAAATCCGGGCTGTTCACTATCCCAATGGAGTGGTCACCTACTTCGACGATGCTACAGGGTTCCCTGGGTATGAAGAAGTGGAGAACTTGAAAAGGGCATTCGAGGAGTCTATAGAATCAGAGAGGCTCAGAAGAGAAAGGATGAAGACGAGCTTCAGCGGATCATTGCCCAGATAGACTAGAATGTGCATGAGGCCGAGTTGGCCAAACTTCAAAAGGAGAGTGAAGAGAGACAGAAGGAGAGGGAGAGGAAAAAGAAAGACAAACTATGAACACCCCAACCCAAACCTTCTTTTAACTTAGAAATTTTTTTTTTCTTTTTCCTTTTGTTTTCATGCATACTTCATACTTGCTTAGTGTAATTTACTTTGTATATGTTATTTACTTGTATATGTTATTTGATTGTATACTGTAACTTTTGCTTATCAATAATATCTGTCTAACTTACTTGTTCTTATCTATTGCTTTTATACTTCTGAGAATCCTTTCATATAAATTTAATCGATAAAACTAAGTTTGTCATCATCAAAAAGGGGGAGAATGTTAGAATCTTAAGTTTTGATGAGGACTAAAATATGAAAGAATAGGCCAAGTACTTAGAAAGCAATAGGTTAACATAGGATCCCAAGTGAGAGTGCAACCGGATGTGGATTTACTTCCGGATAGACTAAGACTTGCGCTCCGCGGATGAATGGTTCATCCCCCAGCGGCAGCAAGTAACTCACTAATAAAATAACTTAATCCATGAGCACTAGATATACAAAACCTTAAGACTAAGCTATGATTCAACCGGAAGTGAAATTGCTTCCTGTTAGATTTAGACTGGCGCAGGATGATAGAATAGATATAACCCTAAGCGTCAGTGAATATAAGCCACGTCAAGTGAAAGTGCTTCCGATACTTAGTGACTAGCGCTGACTGTTGGATTGAAGGACACTGAGCGAGAGTGAGTGATAGCGAACAAAATCCTTCATCCAGTGGTTTTACTTCCGGATGTAGAAGTGCTTCCGGATACATCATAGACTAAGAGAACACCTACTGCATGTGACTATGTGCTTATATTGCTAAACTAACGTTCAAGTGCAGCACACTAAGTAAGGTTGCTTCCGGATGTGTTTTTGCTTCCGCAAGCAATCAGAATGTCAGAACGTTCAGAGATGCAGTGTCAGAATGCTTATGTCAGAGCAGAGGTGTCAGGACTACTTTTCAGAGATAAAGAAAGTCAACCCTGCTATGCATTGATGAAGCATTTATTGGGCAAACGGTAATATGGGAAAAACGGCCATATTCAAACGGCTAACCCACCTACCAAGAGTTCAAATGTTTGAAGACTATATAAAGGAGCTCAACTTCATTTATGAAGCAATCAATTATCTTTGAATATTCTTGAGAGAAGTTAGAGCGAGAAACTAAGAACATCTTCAAGCATTCAAAGCTGCCCAGAAAAGTAAAGAGCATTTAACACATCGAGTGATCCTTTTCATCTACATATTCTGTACTCTTTGTTGTTAAGTCTCTTCTTGTTATAAGAGCATTGATTGTACTTAAGTGTGTAACACCATCCGTTCTTTGAGAGAAATTAGTCAGAAAAATCCTTTAAGTGTAAAGGTTAACCCCTTGCTTGGTGTGAGGGGGAGCTAGTTAGAAAGGTTACAAGTGAGCCTGTGTAAAACTTGTGGTAAGGTTGCAAGTGATCCCGTGCAAAATGAGTGCATATCACAGATTTGCTCTTTTAAGCTCAACATTTCTCAGACAAATGAAGTGCCTATTTTTCTCAACATTTCGCAACAATTGATATAAGGTCATATTTCTTTGGATCCTTACAAATTAGACCTTTTTTAGGATCAATTCTAAATTTGGGTCAAAGTATATTTTGGAATCTTAGGTGCATGGCTTTTGCTGTTGTGGTTAGTGAGTAAGTGGACTGTGCTTTAGCAAAATAGGCTATGTCAAGCTTACTTTGAGCTATTTTCAAACCTTAATCAGTTACAATTTCATAGTAGATGATCTCACCTCTTTTTTCAAGAGTGATAATCTGTGTTTGATTCTGCATCGTTAAATATGACAGTTCACTTTGAATATTCTGTTTGGTATTCCTTCATGATTTTGTACTCACTCTTTCGTTTTTTTTCATTTGCTATTCTATTGTCTGGGATGGTCTAGGTGAAGGTTAAGAAATTGTTGGTCAGGCTAGCAGCAGCAAGCTTCGTATGTCCGCAACTTGCAACAAGAATTGCTAAAAGTGAGTCCTTGATCAAACTTAAGTTTAGCATTTTTTCGTTAAGAATTTGATTGTGTTATAATTATAGCAATAGAATTTCCTTTGAATATAATTGTAGGAATAGAATTTTATTTAGTCTGGAATTTTTATATCATAAATTTGATATAAAAAAACACATAATGTGGGTCATAAATATGATATGGTGAAGAATTGTATGTGGGTCAGAGTTTTTTTAGGATTTTTATTACAAACTATCTTTTTGTTTTAAATGTCCAATTATATACTACTACATATTTTCACTATGTTGAGAATGAAGTCAATGAATGATGGTGAAAAAAACTATACAGTATTTAAATTGGAAAATGCCCAATTATATACTACCACATATTTTCACTCTATTGAGAATGAAGTCAATGAATGATGGTAAAAAAACTATACAGTATTTAAATTGGAAATTTGTCTTCCCTTTTCATACTCCTCAATCCAAGTATAACGTAAAACACATTCTTTTTTCTTATCTAGACAAGCTCTACTTTTTTAGTCCAATGTCAGATTGCAGAAGAATGATAAAAAACAATTTTGATGTATTAAATTGCTGCTCAATAGGTTGTAATATGTGATGTGTTTATGGGGACATTTATGCACCAGCAATAATGATATTGAACTAGATTGTTGTTAGTTGTCGATGTGTATACCCTTTATTTGTAATTTATATGTGCAGTGGATGACCTCAAGCAGAGGAATAATTCAATCTGAAATGTTTGGAGGAGAAGGAACTCACAAGGGATTGCAACTGTGGATCATTTTAGATTCCAAAGATAAGATGTAAATTCATTTTCTAATCCATTTACTCCAACAAATAACCAATTGTAAACCATTCACTATTTTCCTGAATTAATGGTGCTCTTTTGTTTTCTTAACTCTGGATTGAACCAAAGTTATCTAGAACTTCAAAAGAGGATATACCAAAAGCACAAGATGAGGTTTTAGTGATGCTTATAGCAAGAGAATCAATGATTTTGGATTGAAGGGATTCCTTCCTCTCCTCCATTTTTTTATTAATTCATTAGTGGATTATTTTAGTTGGCTCAGTCCATAAAGCCATGGTCCACCTTTTATTTTCACTCCCTCCCTTTACAAGAAGACGAAGTAAGAAATTTTCAGTTTCTATTTGATTTGAATTTCTGGGTCTGTTTCAAATTTTCATGTTTTTTGTGTGGAATCGTCTTACTTTTCACACTTGAAACTGATTTCATATGTGGTTCAAATTAAGTATAATGTTTTCTAGCCTTATGTCATTTTACTGAAAAATAAATTGCCATCTTGGTGATAAATAAATGGTCACCATATATCTTTCGGTTTTCCCTGCCACTTTTGGGATCAATTATGGAGTGTCAATGCTCTCTCTTGCTTTGATGTTTCATCCGATTTCCTGTATAAAATAATTAATACTAGGAAATAATATAAAATGTTAATTGTGTTTTCTCTTTATCAATTAGTACTTTGGTGTTAATTATGATTTTCTGTATAAAATAATTAATAATAGGAAATAATATAAAATGTACATTGGTGTTAATTATGCTTTCAACCAATTGAGATCAACAAAAAGCAGCAACACTTTTTCCTCCAGGAAGAACAGTGCATTGAAGGTTTCAAATTCCAATTGAGATCAACGAAGATTCTACCTTTAACATATATCAAAACTCCCCATTGGCAAAGCTATTTCAAATTGCAAGACTGATTATTTGGGATGAAGCTTCAATGACCCAAACACTGTGCTTTAAAGTCTTTGACAGAACTTTGAGAGACCTAATGAAATGCGACCTTCCTTTTGGAGGGAAATGTATAGTATTAGGTGGAGATTTTAGACAGATCCTGTCTGTTATTCCAGGGGTGATCGTGTCATAGTCATTAACGCGTCTATGAATTCATCGTGCCTATGGGAATTCTGTACTTTATTCAAGTTGACACAAAATATGAGATTGAATGCAACAGACAATATGGAAAAAAAGGCAGCTATAAAGGATCTCAAAATGGTTACTTAAGGTTGGAGAGGGAAAATTAGGACACTCACAGGATGGTTTCGCTGAAGTTCAAATGCCTGATAGTATCCTTTTCAAAGACACACTGGATCCACTATATTCAATAGTTAGATCTACATATCCAAGCCTGCTTAACCATCTCTCATATTCAACATATTTCACAGAATGACCTATTTTATCCCTAACAATGACAATTGTAGACGAAATTAATGACTACACATTTTTCCTTATCTCACAAGAAACTGTCAACTAATATAGTTCAGACAGCATATGCAAAACAAATGATGATAACATTGTTGCTGAGGAGCTATATGACAGAATTTTTTAACACAATAAACTGCTCAGGAATACCACCACATAACCCTTCAGATTCCAAGATTCCATTTACAATGAACAGGAGGCAATTTCCAATCATCATTTCATTTGCTATGACAATTAACAAAAGCCGAGGTCAGTCATTGAACAATGTGGTGATATATCTACCAACTCCTGTTTTTTCTCACGGACAATTATATGTGGCACTTTCAAAAGCCAAATCACTTGATGGCTTAAGGGTTTTAATTTTGGATAATAGGAGTTAATAGGTTTGCTTAACAACTTCCAATATGTAAGTACATAATAGCTTATGTCCCATCAATTTACTATTTAATGTGCATACATCATATATAACTTAACAAGTTTACTCCATATTAATGTCACCGGGTACCCCGCGCAACGCGCGGGGTCGTCCACTAGTTAAGTTTTAGTTTCTATTAAACTTTGGAAAGACAAAGCTTGGTGAATCTTACAAGAAGTTCAATGGTGATGATTTATGATTCTTAAACTTTGAAATCCTATGGGTCTTAGCTAAATCATGTTTTAGCTTGTTAAAGTATTAAAAACCTTGAGATATTGTGATTAATTTGAAAACAAGTGTTGTTAAATGGTCCTAAAGTTTTGAAAGAGTTTATTGGAGTTAAATGGATGTTTCTATTGCCATAAATTCATGAATGATGTTCAAGTGGGAATTTTGGTATTACAAGCTTTGAAAATTTGATTTTGGAAAAATGTTTTACGTAGTGTAACTTTATTTTGAGAAAGGAATGATTCTTGTAACATAGTGTTACTAATTAATTAATTAACCTGTGACATCTCTTTTAGTTCATATCATTTATACATTATCCATGATAGAAAAGAATTGCCTAATACAATATGAATACTATCATGGATAATTAAAAGCTAACCATGTTAGAAAGGATTTGCCTAACATGGTTATTAAACACAACTAATTGATATTTAACAATAAATAAATATATATACATGCGGAAGCGAATGCAGACCTATAAATTGGCAATATACAACTCTGAATAATGTAAGAAACCTCTAAATCCTAATTCCCTTTCCTGAAGCTTGCACCTGTGCATGAATACCTGCAAAAATGTGAGTAATCGTGGGATGAGACAATTTGTCCCAGTAATCACCGCTTAACTCACTATAACAGTGAGATGTGCGGTAGTAAGGGCGTCTAAAGGGTACCACAGTTTTAAAATGAATATCTATATATATTTACAAGAACCAAGTCTTCTTCCATTTACCATTCTATAACCTCTATCACGTCCAAAATAAATCAAATTCAACTTCTCAACTCTCATCCACGTACAACCTGATGCTCTACTCATACCATCCTGGAGGCACTACGCTCGAGCCCTATATGTATTCCAAATGAGTTGACACTGTGCCCCTCTCAAATATGAGGGGGCAATTTCCCTCTCTGGTAAACCCATGAGAGGGAAACCCCAATCTGTCTCCAATCAGAAAGGGAGCAGTCCCTGTCTCCAATCAGAAAACTGCTGGTCACAGTCTCCAATCTGTTGACCATTGGTCACAGTCTCTACTCTGTCGACCCGTACAAATAACCGTTGATTGGCCTATCAATCGGTTATCATCGCGCGATGGTACATAATCTCAGTGTCATGCAATGATCACAATATTTATCAATCTCAACCTTATTCAAGACCTCAATGTCCATATCAGTGCAATGCACTCTTACAATTCCCTGTCAATATATCATCCACAACATTCAATGTTTCCCCTAATAATTCCTCCCACCATTTCCAATTCAACATCTCATTTCTATTCTCATAATCTATGATACATCTCTCAATATCCCTGTCAAGGTACCAAATCTCAATGTATATATACTCACACATACATAATCCAACAATACCACCAGCCAGGATACTACATATAGTAAGTCAAATTCTTTATATGAAAGTAATCATGTTTGAAAGGCACCCGCTAACCTATTTTGTAGAAAAATAACTTTCAAAGAAAATATATAGATAATGAGGGTGAGAAAGGATTTTCAAAATCCCAAACTAACGTCACCCTCAATGTTATAGTAAGGTAAGTGTGATTACCTGTCGCCCAGCAAATTACGAGATTCCTCACCCTTTTTCTTTATGCCTCACAAGCCACATCTTAGTCAATCCTATAATGAGGTTGTACAGAATGATAAATTAGTATCATTTCTACTTCGTGATGTTTAACGTCTCTCTTGTATTCCCTTTACTACCCAATCCCCTTTTTAATATTCAATCTTAGTCAAAATTCACAAATAAATAACCAGCGACAACAAATTATCATTACAACAACATTCACGCACCCTATACATAGAGGCACACCTTTTTGTATCAAACAACATCATGCTTAAATGAAAACACCTAAATACAAGCATACATCATTTTATCTTTCAAATCATAAATAATGTAATCCACAATAAGTGAATAAGTAATCAGCCGCTATTCTTACTTTAGTCAAATCCTAAAATCATTTAACCTCAATTCATTCCAAAGGTACTTGTACCAATTATACCTTAAAATAAGATTATCATTACTCATTCATCCAAATAAGATCAACTAATCTAAAGTCTATTAAATTTATGAAATAAACTACTAGAACTCATTCCCAATCGCCAACAATCCATTATTGTACCCGAACAACACCATTTCAAGCCAAAGTGGCTCACTATCATCATTATTCAATCTCAATCATTTAACACTCAAATTCTTGATCATCTAAAATCCCATTTACTCCAATCATTGAAAATATCTATCAAATAACAATTAGGATTAAAAGAACCATTAAACTCCTCATCATGTCATTATTTCATTACTTGATCCTCCATTTTGACTCTAGGCCATATCTCGTTTCACCACAAAATACTCCATTCATGACCAACTTAAAGTCTAACCAAATAAATACCACTAGTACTATCCTTGTGCTCCAATATCACTTTAGAAGTCAAAATTTAAGTTTAAGAAAAACTCATCCAAAGGATTTCTAATTAAAACATATCTTAATCAAACTCCAAACAAGAAACTTTCACATAGCATGAAATTCAACCAAAATGACACATTTATCACCATTAAATAATTCAAATAATCGAGAAAGAGCACAAATTTACCCAGCTTAACTAAAATAATTTATATGTTTCATCCAAAGTCACCTTAATCAAATTTATCTCAATCATTCACTATTCCATCATTCAATATTCATCTTCCAACTTCATCTAACAATTAAAGATCACCATTCGGATCCACATTAGCATAAATTTCGAAATCCCCCCTTCAATCCTCAGATTCTAACACTTTAATTTGTTAAACCATCATCCTAACCCAAAATCAGGCGGTTCCAAGACAAAATAGGCACATATTTGTTTTCTAATTCAATGAACTAAAATCAAGTCTCAAAACCAATAAAGATGACAACTTTTGTTCATGAGTTCTTGCTTTAACTTAATTACAGGCATTGAGCAAACACATAGCCAAGAACACTAAACACACGACAACAATTTATCATACACTTTCACACTCCTCATTCAACTAAATTTTCATTATAAAGAAAGATACCCGGTTATCCCAAGGTATTCTGCCATAACAGTAAGAAGAACAATACAAAAGTGCAGAATTTATACTACAAGTGTAAATATTTCCTTTTCAATTATCCTTTATTATTAAACCTTCTTGCACTTCTTTTATCACTTTAAACCATTGTTGGCCAGAGAAAACAGAACAATAGAGCATCTAATTTGAGATGAAAATCAACCATATACCCAAGAACTTTCACAACTTTAGTTAAATTCTGAAACACCTTCTACCACATAACCAAACCTACATAGCAATTACCACTGCAACCCCACATACCATCAAAACAACCATACAATGCAGAATAATACCAAGACAATCATAAAATGCAACACCACCTACTAATACCATCAAGAAATCATCAACCTGAATAATCACAACAACTTAGACCAATTTAAACAAAACTTTATGCGTACCAAAATTGCTTTTAATTCATTCATCATAAAGCTTTTACTACACAATAAGCTATAGAAGGAGAAACTACACATCTAAGTTCAGACTTTCATTTAATTAGTTAAGTTCACCCAAACTCAAAAACCCAATTGAAACCCTAACTCACAAACGGCTCAAATCGCAGAAGTTAAGGTAAGTAGAGTGTGCAAAATGCTTACGGAGAGAGAAAAATGGACCCCACACCCCCGGCCGCCGCGTCGCCCGCCGGAAATCGGCCACTAAAATGTGTAGGCCAAATAGAAAACCAAAATAAAGGAAGAGTGAGGGAAACGAAGTTGAAAGGGTTGAATGTATGAAAAAGATTGAAGAACAAACATGGCTTACCATGCTCCGTAGTAAGCCACCGTTCGCTGCCCCCAAAACCCGCCGGAAAACTCGAGCTTCGCCGGAAAATATGCAAGAACGGAGGAGCACTAGAAAGCCATGAATCTCACCTGGTTGCACAGATTTGAGGAGAGGAGAATAGATGCAAAAGAGATGGGTGAGGTTTGGGAGGTGAGAATTTGATGCGGGTTTAGGTGTGTGGGTGAGAAAAATCGAAAATGAGGGGCTGAACGAAGATGAAGAACGCGAGGGAGAGAAGTGAGGAAGGAGGAATGGTTTGATGGTGGTGGTGGTGGGGCCGGCGAAGCCGCGCGCGCCTTCGATCGGCCAGAGAGGGAGAGAAATCGAAGGTGAGAAAATGAAGGAGATGGAGAAATGGAGGGGGTCCGTCGGTTTTGGTGTTATAAGGGGGAGAAGACTCTGTTTGGTTTGGTGTAATAAGGGTGGTATATGATAATTTGTAACCCAAACTTGCCATAGTGTACTCATTTTGATTTAAAACCACTTAAACCAGCCTCCAATTTTCTTAAACTTCAAAATATTTTTAGCTTTACCACTCCCTCATATTTCAAACTCTTCATTTCTTAATTAATTATATGTACATTAATTACTTAAAATTTCCAAAAATATCCCAAAAATTCCTAAAAATTCCAAAATTTCCCAAAACACTCTCTAATTCTGAATTAAATTTTTCAGGATGTTACAATTCTACCCCTCTTAATGAATTTCGTCCTCGAAATTAGTAGAAATTATCATTAGATACAAAGAAATGGATAGTTACTTCCACTGATAATCCTAGTTTGAGTGAGAGAAAGAGGAATTTGAAGATAATTTGGGAATATTGAAGTCATTGGCACTGAAAATTCATTGCCCTAAGTGTCCTCCATGCGACACCAAAGAGATGATATCCTGGAATTAGAAAAACTTTAAACAATCTATTTGAAGTTGTTGATCGAAATTTCCTAAAAATAGCAGTCAAGTTCGACATATAAGAGATATTATCTTAGGATAAAGGTGAGATTACAGATACTAACACCAATTCCCAGGTTCCTTTAGGGATTGAAAAGAAGTGAAATCAAGTCAGATTGACTTAAATATATATAACCTTTGAACAAGGCTAGAAGTAGTACGTAAGAAAACTAGGTGCATAAATAACATTCTACACAAAATCACGATTAATCCTACTATATATGCAGCTTAATGAATGTATCCGTCAAAAATCACACAGCACAAGGTCTATTCCAATGCGAAATCTGATGCACAAAACAAGAATGATGCAAGAGTCTGATACATAATTAGATATAACCTGCACAGCAACTCTAATGCACTAAATCCAACAACCAATTTATGGTCATGTAATTAGAAAACTAAACGAAAGAATAATGGCTCAAATCATGGAAAATGAGAGCGAATCACACTGTGAAAATTATAGGGATCATCATGCATTCAAACCGTCAACTTAACAATTTCCAAAAGCATTTCATGTTCTATCACCATGATTTATTTAGCAACAATAACTTAAAACTTACCAAAAGATCTAATCACTTTTCAGAATTATAATTCAACTACTTCAATTTTCTCCTCAATTCAAAAATAGTGTACATTAATAAAACCACATATACATCACATAATAAGGCTAACAAACATGTGAATAACTTCACAAGAGTTGAGGTCATTTTCATACTAAAGCAATCCATCAAATCAAATTTCAAAAATTGATAGCCTTTTATAACTCAAACAAGAACTACCCTTAGTTGATCAAATTTCCTATCCTCACCTTCTAACTCCAATTATTCCATCAGCCATATTCAAAGGTCTCAATTCTCAACTGCTAAATATCACAACTATAGAATTTCATTTATTGGTAAAGCTTATAACTCTAACTCAACACATGTCTAGCCATAACCACTTTATGATCAACATCATTCCTAATTGTACTCAATTCCAATGAATCCATTACAAAAATGTTAGCTAGAGCTTTAACATAACCCTTAAACTTAACTAGCTTCTCCATCCATTTAGCTCAACCACGATCAAAAGAGTATATCCATTACTAAATCACGTTAAAAACTTCGTATTCAACATAGTATCCTTCTTGACCTCCCTACATAACCAAAACATTATTCGAAGTCATCAAACCATAGTTTAATTTCTAAGTATTCCTCTTAATCAACTTTAACTTAAAACCTAAGTTCCTCCAATCAAACATCAATCCATATCATTTTACCTCTTTAATACAACTAATCCATCTCGATAACAATTTCTCATATGCAACAGTAATTAACAACAACAAACTTACCTCATAAATTCCTCCTCCTTATGAAAATATTCTACCAATATTTAAGTCTTCTCAAGATTTCTTATTAACTCAAGACTTTACCAATTAAAATCCTCTTTCACTAGATCTCTTTTCTGCATAATTCTACCACCATTTATCTAAAGGTTTACAATTTTGCAAAAACCTCAACTAAGTAGTAGGCCCTTGAGTAGTATTCAAATCAATCTTCCTTCAACACAATCTAATTGATTAAATCTACACAACCCTCTATTACATATGTTTTATCACTGCTTAAATTTTTCTAAGCTTAACACGTAGAATCAATAACTCCCTTATTCAAAGATCATTACATGCAACAAAACAAAACACATCTACCTTTTAAAGCATCCAACTCTAAGCTTAAAATAATACACGAATCAAATTCTTCATTTTAGCCGCATCATTATCACCTTAAGTATTTTAAACAAATTCATAACATAAATTTTTTTTTTTATATCAAAAACTCTCCTTTAAACATTAGTGACAACTATTAAAACGTAAGCAAAGCAGATTTTCCTAAATGCAAAAGTGATTGAAGTTCATGAATTTCCAAGTTTACTACACAAGACCTATGTCATATATTAAAACATAAATATGCGTTGACCTTCTAAACTACTTGTTTAATTATGGTTAAGCATATTCTTAACTTCCTAGCAGCACTTATCATTAAAGTCAATTAGTCTTACACGTTCCAACAAGATATTGTCATGTTCAACATAACATTAAACATGAATAATATAGTTTTTCTAATAGATACACACAAGTCACAATTTATAAACAAGTTGCAATCAGATTTTTCAATTACATTGAGTTACTATCAAAGATTTTCATTTTAGACATAGCAGATTATTTACCTTTACTATCTACTTTCATTAATATCAATCATTCAATAAGCATCTATTATTCAAACAATTTCATCACTTATAAAGTTCATCAAAACTTTCAAGAAAACAACAACACTTCTCAAATCCCTAAACTCCAACATAAACAGGAAACCACAATCAAACCAAAGATCTCTTCCAACACATGAACAAAACAACTCAAATAATACAACTCAAATTCATCCATGAAGCAAACAATTTAACAAATCAGAAAACAAATAATAAACAAAGCAATAACTCTTCTTTCACATTGCATTAATTATTAATTGTTATTTTCAGATTTCCTTACTCCCTTAACCCAATAAGGGATCTTCTGATGCCTCGACTATGATTATGGCCGGCACATAACTATACTCGAGACCCCAGAGAAGCATCCTTATTTCGCTATTTTTCCTAAATTCTTATACATATCAATATTATTTCGTTATTCTTTCTATGTTCATCTCAATCTCTCCACAGTACCTATTTAATTTCTCTTATCACTCTCACAGTACCTATTCAATTTCTCTTATCACTCTCTCCCCACCACGGGATGAGCGATAATCCTCTCAAAAAGGCCAGATATTCATGCACAGAAGGAAGGGAATACTAAGAATGTATATTGCCAATCTATATGCAATGCAGCACAGTCCAGGGTTATCGTATACCAAATACTGATAACCAAGTTGTAACATAGTGTTACTAATTAATTAATTAACCTGTGACATCTCTTTTAGTTCATATCATTTATACATTATCCATGATAGAAAAGAATTGCCTAATACAATATGAATACTATCATGGATAATTAAAAGCTAACCATGTTAGAAAGGATTTGCCTAACATGGTTATTAAACACAACTAATTGATATTTAACAATAAATAAATATATATACATGCGGAAGCGAATGCAGACCTATAAATTGGCAATATACAACTCTGAATAATGTAAGAAACCTCTAAATCCTAATTCCCTTTCCTGAAGCTTGCACCTGTGCATGAATACCTGCAAAAATGTGAGTAATCGTGGGATGAGACAATTTGTCCTAGTAATCACCGCTTAACTCACTATAACAGTGAGATGTGCGGTAGTAAGGGCGTCTAAAGGGTACCACAGTTTTAAAATGAATATCTATATATATTTACAAGAACCAAGTCTTCTTCCATTTACCATTCTATAACCTCTATCACGTCCAAAATAAATCAAATTCAACTTCTCAACTCTCATCCACGTACAACCTGATGCTCTACTCATGCCATCCTGGAGGCACTACGCTCGAGCCCTATATGTATTCCAAATGAGTTGACACTGTGCCCCTCTCAAATATGAGGAGGCAATTTCCCTCTCTGGTAAACCCATGAGAGGGAAACCCCAATCTGTCTCCAATCAGAAAGGGAGCAGTCCCTGTCTCCAATCAGAAAACTGCTGGTCACAGTCTCCAATCTGTTGACCATTGGTCACAGTCTCCACTCTGTCGACCCGTACAAATAACCGTTGATTGGCCTATCAATCTGTTATCATCGCGCGATGGTACATAATCTCAGTGTCATGCAATGATCACAATATTTATCAATCTCAACCTTATTCAAGACCTCAATGTCCATATCAGTGCAATGCACTCTTACAATTCCCTGTCAATATATCATCCACAACATTCAATGTTTCCCCTAATAATTCCTCCCACCATTTCCAATTCAACATCTCATTTCTATTCTCATAATCTATGATACATCTCTCAATATCCCTGTCAAGGTATCAAATCTCAATGTATATATACTCACACATACATAATCCAACAATACCACCAGCCAGGATACTACATATAGTAAGTCAAATTCTTTATATGAAAGTAATCATGTTTGAAAGGCACCCGCTAGCCTATTTTGTAGAAAAATAAATTTCAAAGATAATATATAGATAATGAGGGTGAGAAAGGATTTTCAAAATCCCAAACTAACGTCACCCTCAGTGTTATAGTAAGGTAAGTGTGATTACCTGTCGCCCAGCAAATTACGAGATTCCTCACCCTTTTTCTTTATGCCTCACAAGCCACATCTTAGTCAATCCTATAATGAGGTTGTACAAAATGATAAATTAGTATCATTTCTACTTCGTGATGTTTAACGTCTCTCTTGTATTCCCTTTACTACCCAATCCCCTTTTTAATATTCAATCTTAGTCAAAATTCACAAATAAATAACCAGTGACAACAAATTATCATTACAACAACATTCACGCACCCTATACATAGAGGCACACCTTTTTGTATCAAACAACATCATGCTTAAATGAAAACACCTAAATACAAGCATACATCATTTTATCTTTCAAATCATAAATAATGTAATCCACAATAAGTGAATAAGTAATCAGCCGCTATTCTTACTTTAGTCAAATCCTAAAATCATTTAACCTCAATTCATTCCAAAGGTACTTGTACCAATTATACCTTAAAATAAGATTATCATTACTCATTCATCCAAATAAGATCAACTAATCTAAAGTCTATTAAATTTATGAAATAAACTACTAGAACTCATTCCCAATCGCCAACAATCCATTATTGTACCCGAACAACACCATTTCAAGCCAAAGTGGCTCACTATCATCATTATTCAATCTCAATCATTTAACACTCAAATGCTTGATCATCTAAAATCCCATTTACTCCAATCATTGAAAATATCTATCAAATAACAATTAGGATTAAAAGAACCATTAAACCCCTCATCATGTCATTATTTCATTACTCGATCCTCCATTTTGACTCTAGGCCATATCTCGTTTCACCACAAAATACTCCATTCATGACCAACTTAAAGTCTAACCAAATAAATACCACTAGTACTATCCTTGTGCTCCAATATCACTTTAGAAGTCAAAATTTAAGTTTAAGAAAAACTCATCCAAAGGATTTCTAAATAAAACATATCTTAATCAAACTCCAAACAAGAAACTCTCACATAGCATGAAATTCAACCAAAATGACACATTTATCACCATTAAATAATTCAAATAATCGAGAAAGAGCACAAATTTACCCAGCTTAACTAAAATAATTTATATGTTTCATCCAAAGTCACCTTAATCAAATTTATCTCAATCATTCACTATTCCATCATTCAATATTCATCTTCCAACTTCATCTAACAATTAAAGATCACCATTCGGATCCACATTAGCATAAATTTCGAAATCCCCCCTTCAATCCTTAAATTCTAACACTTTAATTTGTTAAACCATCATCCTAACCCAAAATCAGGCGGTTCCAAGACAAAATAGGCACATATTTGTTTTCTAATTCAATGAACTAAAATCAAGTCTCAAAACCAATAAAGATGACAACTTTTGTTCATGAGTTCTTGCTTTAACTTAATTACAGGCATTGAGCAAACACATAGCCAAGAACACTAAACACACGACAACAATTTATCATACACTTTCACACTCCTCATTCAACTAAATTTTTATTATAAAGAAAGATACCCGGTTATCCCAAGGTATTCTGCCATAACAGTAAGAAGAACAATACAAAAGTGCAGAATTTATACTACAAGTGTAAATATTTCCTTTTCAATTATCCTTTATTATTAAACCTTCTTGCACTTCTTTTATCACTTTAAACCATTGTTGGCCAGAGAAAACAGAACAACAGAGCATCTAATTTGAGATGAAAATCAACCATATACCCAAGAACTTTCACAACTTTAGTTAAATTCTGAAACACCTTCTACCACATAACCAAACCTACATAGCAATTACCACTGCAACCCCACATACCATCAAAACAACCATACAATGCAGAATAATACCAAGACAATCATAAAATGCAACACCACCTACTAATACCATCAAGAAATCATCAACCTTAATAATCACAACAACTTAGACCAATTTAAACAAAACTTTATGCGTACCAAAATTGCTTTTAATTCATTCATCATAAAGCTTTGACTACACAATAAGCTAGAGAAGGAGAAAGTACACATCTAAGTTCAGACTTTCATTTGATTAGTTAAGTTCACCCAAACTCAAAAACCCAATTGAAACCCTAACTCACAAACGGCTCAAATCGCAGAAGTTAAGGTAAGTAGAGTGTGCAACATGCTTACGGAGAGAGAAAAATGGACCCCACACCGCCGGCCGCCGCGTCGCCCACCGGAAATCGGCCACTTAAATGTGTAGGCCAAATAGAAAACCAAAATAAAGGAAGAGTGAGGGAAACGAAGTTGAAAGGGTTGAATGTATGAAAAAGATTGAAGAACAAACATGGCTTACCATGCTCCGTAGTAAGCCACCGTTCGCTGCCCCCAAAACCCGCCGGAAAACTCGAGCTTCGCCGGAAAATATGCAAGAACGGAGGAGCACTAGAAAGCCATGGATCTCACCTGGTTGCACAGATTTGAGGAGAGGAGAATAGATGCAAAAGAGATGGGTGAGGTTTGGGAGGTGAGAATTTGATGTGGGTTTAGGTGTGTGGGTGAGAAAAATCGAAAATGAGGGGCTGAACGAAGATGAAGAACGCGAGGGAGAGAAGTGAGGAAGGAGGAATGGTTTGATGGTGGTGGTGGTGGGGCCGGCGTCGCCGCGCGCGCCTTCGATCGGCCAGAGAGGGAGAGAAATCGAAGGTGAGAAAATGAAGGAGATGGAGAAATGGAGGGGGTCCGTCGGTTTTGGTGTTATAAGGGGGAGAAGGCTCTGTTTGGTTTGGTGTAATAAGGATGGTATATGATAATTTGTAACCCAAACTTGCCATAGTGTACTCATTTTGATTTAAAACCACTTAAACCAGCCTCCAATTTCCTTAAACTTCAAAATATTTTTAGCTTTATCACTCCCTCATATTTCAAACTCTTCATTTCTTAATTAATTATATGTACATTAATTACTCAAAATTTCCAAAAATATCCCAAAAATTCCTAAAAATTCCAAAATTTCCCAAAACACTCTCTAATTCTGAATTAAATTTTTCAGGATGTTACAATTCTGATAAGTTGACTTAGATTTGTTGGTGGCATTTGTATGATTAGATGATGATTTATTTGATTAAGATTGAGTTTGTGCAATTGGCCTAGAGTTGGAATGTGAATTAGTAAATGTTTAAGTGTTTGAATTGCGGCTTTTGAGATTATAGTTGACAATTTCTCTTAGAAGCTCGGGATATGGCTCTTAGGTTTGGATTATTTTTAAATAACCTTGTTTTGTATGATCAAGCCATTGATATGGAATTGTTGGCTTTTGGTTGAATGTACAGTCTTGATATTAGGTCTGTTGACCTCCGATCCGGCCTCACTATGGTAACAATTATTTGCTTCTGAAAGGTAACCACTTCCTTGTCTTATGGGTGTGTATGTGTGTGTGTGTATGTGTGATTGATAAATTACAGAAGGTCTGTGAGCCTTATTGTATGTTGGTGATATTGGGCTCTATATATATGAATCTTAAAGTGTCTATGAATATATTCTGCTGTGTGGATTGATCAAATTGATATGACTACTGAGACAAAATTGTGATGTGTCACTGTATAACTTTGCTAATAGAAATGCCTAAATTCTTGTTGTAAATGTGTGATATTATATTTGTAAAATCTGTTGGTTGATTTGGCGCTCTCTGAGCTTGTTGCTAGTACTTATGTTTGAAACTGATTCTTGGTGGTTCTGTCAGTTACTTGGATCTGTCTCGACAGAGACGTTTGCATCTTGTTGATAGTACTGACGTTTGGAACCGATTCTTGGTGGTTCTGTCAGTTACTTAGATCTGTCTCGGCGGAGACGTTTGGATCTTATTGATAGTACTGACGTTTGGAACCGATTCTTGGTGGTTCTGTCAGTTACTTGGATCTGTCTCGACCAAGACGTTTGGATCTTATTGCTAGTACTGACGTTTGGAACCGATTCTTGGTGGTTCTGTCAGTTACTTGGATCTGTCTCGACAGAGACGTTTGGATCTTGTCTATAGTACTGACGCTTGGAACCGATTCTTGGTGGTTCTGTCAGTTACTTGGATCTGTCTTGATGAAGACGTTTGGATCTCGTTGGATCTACCCTTCAGGGTGTTTGAATCATTCTTGTGGAAATGTATTGTTTCTTCTATGAATTATTGCTTTGACATATTATGGTTTCATGATAGATACTGATATTAGGATCTGATTGCTGTTTATGACTATTTTGTTATAGTTGATGGCTTATATACTGTATGTGTGCTTGCATAGTTGCATTGAGGCAAAATAGGAAGAATAAGTGTTACTGGGACTTTGTCTCACTGGTTGCTTTTCATTTTCAGGTTGAGTTCAATGTTAAATTAAAGGGGCAAAGATGCTAGAGGAAACTCACAGAATGTGAGACCCTTGAGTATTTATTTGTATTATGTATATTGCTAAACACTAGGCTAAGCATACATTCATATTCGCTTCCGCATTATAATTGATACTATGGATTACTGTATGGTAATATATTCTAAGACTTGTCCCCTCCCGATAAATCTGTGGTTTGAACCCTAGTGGTTTATTTATATTCTAGAATCGATATTCATATTGTAGGCTATTGTTTTCTAAAGATTAGGGATTTTACTAAATATGTTTGGCTTTGGCCGTTATTGATCGAGCTTGTGACTCATTTTGCGATGATGATCTTTCTTGGGTTCTTGGTTTTGACAATTGTTTAATTACCATGTTAGGCGTATCCTTGTCTCTAACATGGTATATTTGTTTCTCTTAATGAAGACACTCTTTTCTGTGTTATATACTTTCTAACATAGTTAGGTTAAATGAGTTACTCTTAAATGTTTAATAACCATATTAGCATTTAACCTTTTCTAACATGGTTAATCATTTATTATCCATGATAGCATTCTCAAATTATTTAGCAATGCCTTTTTCTATCATGGATACATTGTTCGAAATTTTATCAGGTTTTTCTATTAACTATGATAGATCTTTTTCTATCATAGTTAAGTTTGGATATTGAACAATATTTTAATTAACTAGGATAGAAAAGATTTTGATATATCATTTCCCTTTTCTATCATAGTTAGGGTACCTACTAATTAAGGATATAATTATATTTAGATTGTGTTAAAAATTGTAATTTTTTGGAAGGATGTTACAAAAAGTGAGGTGGAATCTCAGCTAAGACAAGAGAAGTTGAGAGAAAATGGAGATGAGGAGAGAGAAAGAATGGGTAATAATGAGAGATGAACATAGGATTAGGGTTTATATATGTGGATTAGCATTGGAATTAACTACAAATGAAATTTAAATTAACCCCAAATGCAAGGTAAATGTGTGTTTAATGGAGGGTTAGGCCGAAATTGTGTGTGTATAGGCATAAAAAGGTATAAAGGTAAGTGAAGGGAATTGTGTGAAATGGAGGGAAGTTAGTGGTGTATGTAGATGTAGAAATGGCTAGATTCATTCCTCCAAGCTCTCTCCTTTTTGTGCTTCTCCTCCTCTTTCCAAAAGTGCCCTTTGTGTAACATTTGGTCTTGGATTTTGAATTTTGACTCCAAATTACCCCTTTCAGTAAGTAGCAAATCCCTTGTTTTTTACAAAAAGGGTAACTTTTGTCCATATGCCTTTGCGTTCCTCCCAAAGCTTTTCCTTGCACTCCAAGAAGCGTGTGGGGCCTACATGCACGCCCCCTAGACATAAAAATTAAGAAAAACAAGTCAAATGTCCGACATGCCCCTAGTAACTTGTAGTGCAAGTAAATAAAGCAATATTTCCAAATTCTCTCAACATAGCATGCACATGATTAATCAAACAAATATGGATTAAAACCTCAATTTAAGCTCACTAATTCACCACATATGCACATGCTAGCTGTAACATCCCAAATTTTTAATTAAGCATAATAAGAAATTATTGAGATGTTATCTATGAGATTTGAAATCTTAGGGAGGAATTAATGATATTTAGGATAATCATGAAGATTTAATCTTAATTACTGTGAAATTTAAAGAAATATAGTTAGAGTAGTTATTCAAAAATATAAACTTTTGTGAAAGGTAGTGTGAATTTTAGATAAAATTATGATGGAAAGAAGGGGAAATAGGAATATATACAAACTTTTGGGCTAGAAATATAATTAAGAATAAACAATAGGATAGTTAATTGTAAATTTTCCCTAAATTATATATATATAACCACCTCCTTCCTCCTTTACAAACCCTAGCCTCCCTCCCCCAAACCGTCGGCTCTTCTCCCTCCTCGCCACCTTCTTCGATTTCCGGCTGTTTAGCTACCGAACTCCGACGGCGCCGGTCCCCTTCACCAACACGTCTTCTTCTTCCTCCCTACTCGTTTTCTCTGTTCTTCCTCACCTTCTTTGACGTTTTTCCGGCGACGTGCTGCGGTGGAAAAGGTAAAGCTTTGACCTTTCTTGCATTTTTCGAGCTATGCTTCTTGTTGATGTTGATTTCTCATAGTTTCCTCTTCCCTCTTAGTTGCTTTTCGGCCCACCACTGCTATGGCATTTACCGGCGAGTTTCCTGGCGACGACGAGCTCTTTTGGGACCTGCAAACTCGGGTCCAACTTTGTTGGTGAGCTTTCTCTCCAACCTTCACTTTTCTCTGCTATTTTGGGTGAGATTTGAGTGAAAGGCCAAACTGAATTTTGGGTTTTATCTGTTAATAGGCAGAAGTTGAAACATTAGATTTTGCTCTTATTGTTTTGAATGAACAATTTAACCTTGATCGAAGTTTGGAGTACTTTATGCAAAACCCTAAAGTTGTGCATTCACAAATCTGATGGGTTTGGGATATTGGTGATTTAAAGCTTCAAATTTTTTGATATACATATTTATTAAAGTTGTAAAATAAGTTTACATGGTTGATTTGTATTTGGATTGAAGATTTCCAAAGTTCCTCTCTCTCTCTTTTATAATGGCCAAATTGATATTTGGCAAGTAATGAAGGTCCATGTTTCATTTGGGTCTGATTTTAGCCGATTTATGATTAATGAAATGAAATGATATATGTTTTATGCTTGTATGTAATTGGTGATTATGGCTTGGTAACCAAAGTGTTAGAGATGTGTCCATGCTTGTTGGTTGAATCTTGTTAAGTATAGTAATTCTTGAAGTTTTATATGTGATTGTCTCGCATGGATGTTTGATTTTGAATTTGCTTTGCATATGTGATCTCATAAGGATGAAGTATATAATGATTGTTGCTAATGGGTTGAATGAATAAGAATCGATATTTAATTGGCTTATTGGGCTAGTTGGGGTGCTGTTTTGGATGTACAGGTGTGCTCACCATCACCAATATTATGTGCTATTTTAACGTTATGGTGGAATAAAATTGAATCAAAAAAAAAATATTGTGAGTTGTGAATTGAGTTCTTGATAACTTCTAAATTTGGGTATTTGGGAGTCAAATAGGTTTATACCAAGTTTAAGGGTTTCAAGTTCAAACAAGGTTTTCACACCCGGACCGAGCCGGACGGTCCGACCGGTCGGACCGTCGGCCGGTGACTAAAACGGCCCAATCACCTCGATTGGGCCGTTTTACTGTTCAAACCGGTTTGACCCGGAGTTGACCCGGGTCGACCGCTGTTGACCCGGGGTTGACCCGGGTTGAACCGCTTTTGACCCGCTTTTGACCCGGCCAGAATTTGACAACTGCAGAAAAAAATATATCAACAGAAAAAAAATGAACTTGATTAAAAAAATATCTTCATCCTAATTATATTAAGTTATTAAGTATTAACAATATTTATATATTTAATTTTCATTAAATTATTACGTCACCGGTTCGACCGAACGGTCCAACCGTTTCAACCGTTTCAACCATGACCCGCTCAGTTTTCCGGCTCGACGTCCGGCTCGGGTTTTAAAACCTTGAGTTCAAATTTGTGAATGTATAAGTGTGATTATGTACTACTGCGACTGTATATGTGAGTGTTTTGATGTGTTGGCTAATTTTTGTGGGGAAAACATGATTTTACTATTTGGTTGTGTGGCTAGGGTTGTATGCATATATATGTGCATGTATATATGTATGTGCATGTATATTGAAATTTGATTAAAAGTGTCAAATCTTGCTAGAAATTCCATGTCTCTTGCTTGGAGAATTATGTTTTTGCTTTGACTAAATACATGCCTATTTTCTTCGAAAGTTTGATTTTGGAGGACTGTATGGAATGTGTATCATTCCTTTAAAATTCTGGTTGTTGAAGATATTTGGAAGGTAATATTAAAAGAAAAGAAAGTGCAAAATGACATGGACTATAAAAATGGTTTAAGTTCACTTTTGAATAATGGGAATGATGTCTTGGATCTTCATAAATTTGGGTACGGATTGTGAAACTAAAGATGAAATGTGGTTTGTCTTTCTCTAATATATTATGGTTGGTAATTGTTGCTATTGTCGTTAAATTCTTGGAGTAAAATGACTTCACATAACTAGAAGTTAAAGTGTAGGGCTTAATTAAGTTTTAAGATGGTTGATTATGATGTTTGACTTAGTTTGTGATTCATATATCTTGCCTTGGAATAGATATATTGCTTATTGAATTTGCTTTCCTTTGATTGCCTTGCTTTTTGGATTGGTTTGATTTAGGACTTTTTATGTTGTTGTTTGGTTGTTGGTATAATCATGTGTGGATGGTGAATTTAACCTGGTTGGATGTATGCTGTCGTGACATGGTGGATTTTGATTGGTGTGATCATTTGGTTATCAACCTTTTGGGATTGAAAATTATTTGAAATGAGTTGTTAAAATATTCTTGAGATGTTAAGATGTGTATGATCAAAATGATTGTTATAAGATAATTAAATTAAAAGAACGGAAAATGGGTAGCAATATAGGTTCGAGAGCGACGTTATTCATTAATCATATAAATACGAATAATTGTGTTTGACTATTATTACTTTGTGTAATAATAGGAGGGATTAAGAGGAAAGTATTTGGAAATTCTCAAGGAAGGGTAAGGAAAAGCAATGGAGCGCTATGTTCCGCAGGTAATCACACTTAAAGTTGTTATAACATTGAAGGTGACGTTGGCTGGGATTTTTAAAATCCTTCGCACCCTATATATATATATATATATATATATATATATATATATATATATATATATATATATATATATATATTATCTTTGAAAAGTTATTTTATTACAAAACAGGCTATAGAGTGCCTTTCAAACACGATTATTTTCATATAAAGAAATTTGAAACACTATATATATATTATTCTGGATGTGGTTGTTATTGATCTGGAATTGTTGTGGAAGATATTGTGGATAATAGATTGAAAGGTGATGTGAGAGTGCATGATGATGATGTTGAGGTTGATGTTGAATATTGTGGATGAGATATTGACAGGGATATGGTGAGCATTGCATGACACTGAAATTTATGTACCATCGCGCGATGATAACTGTCGATAGGCCAATCGACAGTTATTTTGTACTGATCCTTTCTGAGTAGAGATAGGGGATCATAGGTCGACTGAGTAGAGACAGTGACCATTAGTAAACTGAAATGGGAATAGTCACCGACAACCTTTCTGAGTAGAGATAGGGGGTTGTTCCCTCTCTGATTAGAGACGGACTGGGGTTTTCTCTCTAGGGGGTTCCTAGAGAGAGAAATTGCCTTCTGAGTAGAGACAGGGGCACAATGGAAAATGCCTTCTGATTAGAGACAGGGGCACAGTGTCAAATCATATAGTGAAGATGGATGCTGAAATAATTGCCTCCGTGATTACACGATGTATCTATAGGTGAGTGTGAGAATTGTGGTGGTAGTATTGTTGTATTGAAGATAGAAATGTTGAAATTCGTTGATTTAGAAGTGAAAGAGATATTGGAGAATATACGGGAAGAAGAGTTGGATTATATATATATATATATATACGTATTACTGATTTTAAATTGTGGCACCCTTTAGACGCCCTCGCTACCGCACATCTCACTGTTATAGTGAGTTAAGCGGTGATTACTGGGACAAATTGTCTCATCCCACAATTACTCACATTTTTTGCAGGTGATCATGCACAGGCGCGAGCAACAGGAAAGGGAATTAAGCTTCAAAGGTTGTTTAGATTATTTAGACATGTATATTGCCAAAATGTATAGGTCTGCATTCGCTTACGCATATTTTTATTTGTATTGATATTAGTGGTTGATCGGAGAATTGTAATAGGTTGCTCCTTTTTCTAACCATGTTAGGTGATTCTTTTCTAACATGGTTAGCTATGAGAATTGTAGTAGGTTGCTTCATTTTCTAACCATGTTAGGTGATTCTTTTCTAACATGGTTAGCTATTAATTATCCATGATAGTGTTCAGGTTGTATTAGGAAATTCTTTTCTATCATGGATAACGATTATTATTAGGAAATTCTTTTTCTAACTATGATAGATTTATTGATATTATGGAAATCATTTTTCTATCATAGTTAGTAAGATATTATTGAATTAATCAGGGAATTAGTAACAGTATGTTACACTAGCTATGTAAAAATATATCTAATCACTCCCTCTTTCTAATGATGATGAAACATGAGTGAATATATTAGACATTTGAGAACAAATATGATAAAAAGTAAGGTATTTGTGATCACTCTTTGGCTCAATGCACTTAACTTCACCATAAGCTTGTAGTAGCTCTTAGTTCTCCACCCACTTTTATGCATGGCACAACCAAATCTAGGGGACTTTAGGGGTTAGATGGATAGGCTAATATGAATGGTGAATGATGGAAAGTAGTAAATGACCAATGACATAAATAAGTAACCACCACAAATACATGCAATACAATGAATCCAATTCCAATAAAGCATGCTACATCTCTCTCTTTGTTTTTTTTTTCTCAAGCACTTTGTGCTTTTCTCATTTTTCTTTACACTCTTATGCCTTTGGCATGCTCAAGCACTTTGTGCTTTCATTTCATTTTTTTTCATAGGCCTTCGGTCTTATTCTTTTTTTTTTTTGCTTTTTCTTGGCCTTTGGCCATCTCTCTTTTCTTTTTCCTCTCTCAAGGCTCTTGGCCACTTTATTTTTTTCTTTTTGTAGCATGCTTTTCACAACATACAACAATACAACACTAGTATAAATGCAAGCATATGCTATAGTCACTTATTCACACATTGGTCAAGGTGATAGAAAATAAAAGTGAATGGCCCAAAGGGGTTAAATCAAAGGATAATTTTTAGTTGGCTTAGTGTTTGGGTCAAAAAAAGGGTTAGAAATGAAATGCCCCTTTCATTTTCAATTATGCCATGCATTGTGATCTTGAACAAGAGTTAGGACAAGTTCTAGGAGGTCAAGTAGACTATTGGCCCACTCAATTCGGTTGGAGGCTTCTCACTTTTATGGCTTACTCTTATTAGTCACTTCCTCCCTAAGAAAAGTTAAGTGAGAAACTAACATCCTCTTTATAACTTAAAAGTGCCCCATGCAATGCCCTAAGTAATCATTCCAAAAATTCTACTTACACACTAGAGGATAATTCCATTTGCTTTCAAGAGTCATGATCAAGTTAAACATCCTACACAATCATACCTAAGAAGTCCAAAAATCAAGCGTGAAAGCTTTGAATTAAACCACTTTTAAGCACCATAATACATCCCCCCACACTTATACCATACATTGTCCTCAATGGACCAAGAAAATCAAGTAGGAAGATGCATTTCAAAGGCAAGGCAGCAAACAAAATGGTCGGGCAGTCCAAGCATACAAATGACCAATGCATGAATTATTCACAAAACAAACACTAAACACAACCTAAACACATGTTTATATAAATTTTTTTCCTTTTTTCTAAACAACCTATAACAACATACTAAAACATAAACCTAAACACAATCCTATTTTTTTCTACTATTAATCATCTTCCCCCACACTTAGAATAAGAACAATTTAAAGCAAGTAAGGGAAGGAAAGAAACAACCTCTTATGGAGGCTTGAAATTCTCTTTTAAGAACTTTGTGGTGTGTCCTTTGTTGAGGTATTCTCGGCCACCATCAAAATTTGTGGTTCGAAGCTTTCCTTGCACAACATGATCTTTGTACCTTTCGGCCTTCTCTTGGTTGGGAAGCTTCCAAGTGGACTTTGTAAGATTTGCACCCCTTTTCTTCTCTTTTGGGCGCCTATCTCTTCCATGGGCTTTAAGTCCCATGAGCAACTTTTGCACCTTCTTCTTTAGGACATCAAGTAGTGTAGGCTCACTCATAACCTCTTTCAAATCATTGCCTTTCAACTCAATGTTCCTTTGAAGAACCTTTAACCGGACGACAAGCCTTGTTAATTCTTCCTTTGAGAGCTTTCCATTGAAGTAGTCAACTTCCTCCTTTGATGCATCACAATCCAAGCTCTTCTTAAGATGCTTCTCGGCCTCAACCAATTCCAAATTAACGCCTTCCAAACTAGAAGGTTCCTCAAGCGCCATCATGCATTTCTCCTTTTCCCAATAATCCTTGTGCATCCAAAAAGTACCTACAACATTGATTGAGCCTATTTTTATATGTTTAAGCATGTGCAATTGAGCTTAATTAGTGTGATTTAATTGCTTTATATGATCATTATTGGTGATTTTATGTGCACATGCTTATATATAATTAATTGGAAAATATTAGCCTTTTTACTTGCATTTTAAGAAACCAAGGGTATTTTGGTCATTTTGACTATGTGATGCTTTTCTATGTGTAGGGGGTCCCAAATGGGCCCCACAAACCCTTGGGAGTGCTTAGGTGGCAAGGAAAAGGCTTGGAGGGAAAGGTAAAGGCATAAGACAAAAGTTACCTTTTTGTCAAAAATAAGGGATTTTCACATTACTAAAAGGGGTAATTTGGAGCCACAATTTGAATTTCAAGGCCAAAAGCTTCATGAAGGGTACCATTGGGAAGAGAATGAAGAACATAAAGAAAGGAATGAGGTGGAAGCTTGTGGACCACTCATTTATCTCACTTACAACTCATTTATCACTCACATTTACTATTTTACCCTCATTTTACCTCCTTCACATTTCATCTCTTTCCCTCACATTTCCTCCCACAATTTCGGCCAAACCTCCCTCTAATCACCAAAAATATCTTCTTGCCAACCCATTAATCTCACTTGACAGCTCACTTAAGTCCTAATCTACCTCATCAATTAAACTCCCACTTCATTTAATCAAACCCTAGCTCATTTTGACAACAATTCCTACACTTCACTTTCTCTCTCCACAACCATTTTCTCTCATCTCTTTCTTCTCCATTTCGAAATTTTCTCTTCACTCCATGGATTCCTCACGTTTTCTTCATCTCCTTCACTCCAAGTGTGGCTAGTCATCTCATCTGTCTCTCCAAAGGAATGTGCTTGTAGATCATCAACAAGAATGGCCTCATGTATGTGTATGCTAGTTCTTTGTAGGTTACAAGCTAGAGGTAAATTTTTACCTTGTGATTCCTAGATCTAGGTTTTATAAGGTTAGAACATTTAGGTTTTAAGTGTTCTACTTAAGTTTGGCTTGTAATATCTCTTTCTTTGCCTAACACATGAAAACCTTTGCTAATCTTTGTAGTTCCTTTGAGACATATGTTGCGAGATTGCTTATGTATGTTAAATTGGAGTGAATGTTTTTCTTAAGTTCTTGATTAGAGCTTAATGTTGCTTAGGTATGTGTTAAGCTAGGTAAGAGCTTTCAACTTGATTATCCTAATTAAACTCTCTTAGATTTCTTAGATTTAAGAGATCTTGAGGATTTAATTAGAATATATCAAGGTAAAAATATATATACATGAGGTCCAATTCACCAAAAGCACATAGTACTTTCGAGAGGGAGATACATCTCATTTCATTTCCTCACTTGATTAATTCGGTTATATTAGCCAAAACAAATTCAACCTCATTGTTATCCTAATTTGCGTGGCAATTTGCTCCTTGAATTAGCAAGATTTTACCTAAATTGAGAAAAGACCCTTACTACCACTAGCTACTAGTATGTTTGATATTGTATTGATATTGATTGATTCCTAGGGCGACATAGGGGCAAATCAATTGGCGCCGTTGCCAATTTAGGTTCATCTTGCTAGTTTTAGCTTGTAGTTGTCACATTTTAAGTTGTTGTTACTTGTGTGTTCATTCGGCAACTAGTGGATTTTGAGCATTATATTGATTTTGTGCATATTGAACTTTGCTCATTGTTTTCCTAGTTGTTTAGGACTGTTTTGATGCTATAAAGATTGTTTAGCACTTGTTCTATCTTCGGCTACATTGTGCATTTTGTGGTCATTGTTGAAATCTTGAGCTTGCATAATCTGTAGCTAGTTAATTGACTTGTTTGGAATTGTCTTTCACCACTTTGCAGGGTTTTTGGAAGGCCATCTAGTGTCTGTTCTAAGTCCTATCTCACAGGGCTTTTGTTAAGTTCATATCTCTGAACTTGTGCATGCTTCTTCGCATCAACTTTGCTGGACATTTAAGCACTTTCTTTGGTGCTTTATTTCTGGAGATTAAGGCTATTGATTCTGGATTTTGCTGGCTGTATACTGTTGGTTTTCTTTGCAGGGATTAAGCTCTAGAATTTTTTATTCTTGAGCTTTATTTTTACTGTGAATTAATCCTTAATTGCTAAGGCAATTTGAAAGCACTCTCTTGTGCTATTTTTCTTGCTTTTTCTGGACTGCTTGGGATATATACTGTTTGTGCTGGCTGGTGGTTGTTGATTTGTTTTGTAGGTCATGACATACTATTCTTGCTTCATTGAGGCTTGTTCATACTTCATGGGTCAATGAGGGCATTTTCAAGACCATATGCATCCTTCTCCTCTCAAGGCATAGCCACCAATCTACCACAATTCTATGGGAGGGATCACTTGAGTATGCATGATAATTCTTACCTCTCCTATGATGAGAAGTTGGTCAACCTTGTTGACAAGATGCATGCTCTTTGGCCAACCATGGAGAAGAATATGAGCAATAATATTTCGGCAATGCCTCCAAGACCTCCATTCCAAGAGCATAACCCTTCCACCAACACATACCATCAAGGATGGATGGACCATCCAAGCTTCAAGTGGGGGGGAGGAGGTTATGCTACTCCATCACATGCATTTGAAGATCAACAAGGGTATGCTCCTCAATGTCAAGATCATGACCCTTACCAAATGAGGCCTAATTCTTCTTGTGCTCAAAGGCCGGATGCGTATGCTTATCAAGAAGCTTCTCAATATGAGCCTAATCCACCTCCATATGGCTATGGGCAAAATTTTTTTGATCATCAAGAGCCTCTACAAAGCTTTGTTCCTACATAAATTGAGCAAAATGACTTCTTTCATGCTCAAGTGCCAAATGAGTATCTTCCTCAAGTTGAAGATTCTTCTTCCTCTTCTAGTGCATATGATTTGATGATGCAAATGTGTGCATCCATTGTGGATAGGATGGAGGAGTTGGACGCTAAATTAAATCAAATTGAAGAGAGTACAAGGAAGCAAGAGGACATTTGTTCATTTGCCTCTCAATGGCTGAATAAAAGGGTCGACGAAAAGGCAATGAAAGGTGACCTACCTTCCAATATGGTTGTAAATCATACTTCTTTGAATGACATGAATTTGGAAGGAGGAGTTCAAGTTGAATCAACTCCTTGATGAAGAAGAGCATAAACCTCAAGAGTGCCAAGAGGTTAATCCTAGGATTGAGATTAATGTTGCAAATCAACCTAGCACCTTTGAGTCTAATGGTGTCTTGCCTAGTGCTTCTCCTAGAGATGATGTTGATGATTTTATGCCTTGTTCATGTGATGAGTTGAGCATTTGTGTTGATTGTTATGAGCGTAAATCTTCTCATCTCATGGCATGGTGGAGGAAAAATTTGAAAGAATTACATCCAACCAATGATGATGTTGTCTTGTGTAATTCTACAATGGATGAGGTCACTTCTAGGGGTGATATGCATGTTGAACATCACTTAAATACCCTAGAAAATCATGAGGTTGGTAAAGAACTTGAAGAGGCCGAATTGCCACACTCCATTGAGAAGGAATTGGAAGAGGCCGAGAGCCTCATCCCAAAGAGGCCGAGAGGCTAGAGCTTAAGGAAGCAAAGAAGCAAGAAATTTTTAAAGAAGAATGCAAAGTTGAAGGTCAATTGGCACAAGAGCTTGGAGTTTCCTCTAATTCTCAAATCATGCATCAAACATCTCAAGGTATAATTTTTGATCCTACACTTGTTACCTTTCCTAGTCCATGTAACTTAGGGAAGAAGATATATCATGAGCTTGTTCAAAATGTGATCCTCGATTTGTTTTCTATGCTTGAATGTAATGTGTCATTGCTTGTTGTTCTTGAGCCAATGCCTACTTATGCTAAGCCTTCATATAACCTTTGCATATATAAGGAAGCATGTAGGTCATATACATTGTTGATTGAAAATGTGGTAGAACAACATGTAAGTCCCTTGAACTTGCTTTCACATGAGGTTTAGCACACATCTTTAGGTTCATTTGATTCTTGCTTGGTGAATGTTAATGATGCTTGCATGAATTCTCTTGATGATGATTCTATTATTGTGAGCATGCCTCTTGATGTTACTAGTCCCAAGCATGATGAATGTGATCTTGATGATGTTGGTACATTTACATACTCCTTGTCTTGCTACAACCCCTTGGAAAAGGGATGTTTGTTCAATTTTGTGGATAAAGCTAGGTTGGAAGGAGTGTTTCATCTCATGATGGAGGCCGGGTTGCATTTGAAAGAAGCCTTGAATTTTTATGCCTCATATACCATATTGGATTGGAGGAGCCGGTTGAGGAGCATGCTTCAAGAAAGTGCTTTGCAAGGAAACTCTCTTAATCAAGCTTTGATTGGACCTTGTTTACATGATGTGGCTCACTTGGACTTTTCTTCTAGAAGTGACACCACAAGTTTAAGGTGTTGGCCGATTGAAAGTTATTGGCTAAGTGCTTTGAAGGGACAACATCTTGCTAGATTTAAAATGCCTAATTTGACTACTATGTTTAATGATTATGTCTCTTCTAAGCATGTGAATCTCATGGCCTATGATGTTTTTCCTATACATGTTCACCTTGATTCTCATTATGCTTCCATTTATATATCCTCTTTGTATACCTACAACCCCTTGCAAAAGGGAAGTTTGCTATATGTTGTAGGTTCTTCTAGGATGCATAAGGACTATTGGGAAGAAAAGAAGGACAAGATGGAGCTTGCAACAATTCCTAAAGCGGATGATCCTAGCTTGAATGTGTTGAAGGCCGAAAAGCATCTCAAGAGGAGTTTGGAACTTGAAGCCACAAAGGAAGAATTAGATTTCTTCAATGGCAAGCTAACCAAAGATGACATCAAAGGGCTAGTGGTTCGCTTGAAGATGCTGAAAAGGAACATGGAAGTTAAGGGCCAAGTGTTGAAAGCCACAATGCATGAACCTACACTTCTAGTATTCCTTGCAAGGAGAGTTCAAAAGTTTCCCTTGAAACTACAAACCTTTTGGAGAGCTAGGCGGCCAAAGGAGAAGAAGAAGGGAGCAAATACTAAAAATTCAACTTGGAAGCTCCCATTCAACAAGAAGGCCGAATTGATTAAGTGGAATCATGTGGAAGAAGAGCTCACAAGTTTTCATGATAAGAGTGGTCAAGACATGCTCATCAACGGCTACACCAAAAACAAGTTCTTCAAAGAGAATTTCAAGCCTCCCTAAAGGTTGTTTCTATCCTTTCCTCACTTGTTTTGTGTAGTTTAACAACTTAAGTGTGGGGGAAGATATATGATAGTCAAAAATAGGATTTTGTTTAGGTTTATGTTCTAGTATATTGTTATAGGTTGTTAGAAAACAAAGAAAAAAAAATTATATAAACATGTGCTTAGGTTGTGCTTAGTATTTGTTCGCCATTTGTATGCTTGGACTGCCCGACCATTTTGCTTGTTGCCTTGATGTGTTTATGCCGTTCCTACTTGATGTTATTGGTCCCATTGAGGACAATGTATGCTATAACTGTGGGGGGTGTGTTATGGTGCTTAAAAGTGGTTTAATTCAAAGCTTTCACACTTGATTTTTGGACTTCTTAGGTATGATTTTGTAGGGAGTTTAACTTGATCATGGCTCTTGACAACAAATGGAATTGTCCTCTAGTGTGTAAGTAGAATTTTTGGAATGATTACTTAGGGCATTGCATGGGGGCACTTTTAAGGTATAAAGAGGATGTTAGTTTCTCACTTAACTTTTCTTAAGGAGGAAGTGACTAATTAGAGTAAGCCATTAAAGTGAGAAGCCTCCAACCGAATTGAGTGGGCCAATAGTTATTTCATCTCCTAGAACTTGTCCTAGCTCTTGTTCAAGATCACAATGCATGGTATAATTGGAAAGGAAAGGGGCATTTTATTCTAAACCCTTTGATCCAAACACAAGCCAACCAAATATTAACCTTTGATTTAACCTCTTTGGGCCATTCACTTTTCTTTGCTATCACCTTGACCAATGTTTGAATTAGTGATTATAGCATATGCTTGCATTCATATTAGTATTGTATTGATGTACTTATGAAAAGCATGCTATATGAGGAAAAAAATAGAGTGGCCGAGAGCTTGAAAGAAAGAAAAAGAAAAGAGGCCGAAGGCTTAAGAAGAGAAAAGAAAAAAAAAGAATAAGGCCAAAGGCCTATCAAAAGAAAGAAAAAAAAGAGAAAGAAGCACAAAGTGCTAAAAGTATGCCAAAGGCATAAGAGTGAAAAAAAATGAGAGAAGCCCAAAGTGCTTGGAAAAAAAGTGAGGTTAAGCATGTTTGATTGGATTGATTTCATTGTATTGCATGCATATGTGGTGATTACTTGTTCATGTCATTGGTCATTGACTACTTTCCACCATTCACCATTCATTATTAGACTTCCATTCAACCCCCAAAGCCCCCTAGATTCAATTGTGCCATGCATAATAATGGGTGGAGAACTAAGAGCTTTTACAAGCCTATGGTGAGGTGCGATGCATTGAGCCAAAGAGTTATCACAAAGACCCTAGTTAGGCATTATTTCTAACTTGAGAGATTGAGAGTAAACACTTAAATCCGGTGAGGAAAATCTCTATTAGCATTCCCCCTTAATTCTAGTTACTTGTTAAACTTGTTTTCACTTTGTATTATTAGATTTGGCCCATGTGATGTTCTAGGGAAAGGTTCAAAAAGATCAACTTGTACTCTATGACAATTCCATGTGCCTTCACTATGCTTAATGATTAAGTTAGCCTTTTTTCATGACTTTGCCTAAAGTGCAAAGATTAAGTGTGAGGGATTTGATTGAGCCTATTTTTATATGTTTAAGCATGTGCAATTGAGCTTAATTAGTGTGATTTAATTGCTTTATATGATCATTATTGGTGATTTTATGTGCAAATGCTTATATATAATTAATTGGAAAATATTAGCCATTTTACTTGCATTTTAAGAAACCAAGGGTATTTTGGTCATTTTGACTATGTGATGCTTTTCTATGTGTAGGGGGGTCCCACATGGGCCCCACAAACCCTTGGGAGTGCTTAGGTGGCAAGGAAAAGACTTGGAGGGAAAGGAAAAGGCATAAGACAAAAGTTACTCTTTTTGTCAAAAACAAGGGATTTTCACATTACTAAAAGGGGTAATTTGGAGCCACAATTTGAATTTCAAGGCCAAAAGCTTCATGAAGGGTACCATTGGGAAGAGAATGAAGAACATAAAGGAAGGAATGAGGTGGAAGCTTGTGGACCACTCATTTATCTCACTTACAACTCATTTATCACTCACATTTACTATTTTACCCTCATTTTACCTCCTTCACATTTCATCACTTTCCCTCACATTTCCTCCCACAATTTCGGCCAAACCTCCCTCTAATCACCAAAAATATCTTCTTGCCAACCCATTAATCTCACTTGACAGCTCACTTAAGTCCTAATCCACCTCATCAATTAAACTCCCACTTCATTTCATCAAACCCTAGCTCATTTTGACAACAATTCCTACACTTCACTTTCTCTCTCCACAACCATTTTCTCTCATCTCTTTCTTCTCCATTTCGAAATTTTCTCTTCCCTCCATGGATTCCTCACGTTTTCTTCATCTCCTTCACTCCATGTGTGGCTAGTCATCTCATCTGTCTCTCCAAAGGAATGTGCTTGTAGATCATCAACAAGAATGGCCTCATGTATGTGTATGCTAGTTCTTTGTAGGTTACAAGCTAGAGGTAAATTTTTACCTTGTGATTCCTAGATCTAGGTTTTATAAGGTTAGAACATTTAGGTTTTAAGTGTTCTACTTAAGTTTGGCTTGTAATCTCTCTTTCTTTGCCTAACACATGAAAACCTTTGCTAATCTTTGTAGTTCCTTTGAGACATATGTTGCGAGATTGCTTATGTATGTTAAATTGGAGTGAATGTTTTTCTTAAGTTCTTGATTAGAGCTTAATGTTGCTTAGGTATGTGTTAAGCTAGGTAAGAGCTTTCAACTTGATTATCCTAATTAAACTCTCTTAGATTTCTTAGATTTAAGAGATCTTGAGGATTTAATTAGAATATATATATCAAGGTAAAAATATATATACATGAGGTCCAATTCACCAAAAGCACATAGTACTTTAGAGAGGGAGATACTTCTCATTTCATTTCCTCACTTTATTAATTCGGTTATATAGCTCATTTGTTGTTAATTGTAGTTTTTAGCCAAAACTGAAAGAGGTGGATGCACAAGAGGGGGGTGAATTGTGCTACCAAATAAAACTTAAAACAATGAAACACAAGATTTTATACTGGTTCGGTCTACCTGACCTACGTCCAGTTCTCAACCACCCAGGTTGAGTTCCACTATCCCTAGGTTTTACAAACGGGTTCACCTGGAACCTTTACAACCGCAAGTTTTAGACCGGGATCACTTGCAACCTTACAACCACAAGTTTTACACAGGTTCACTTGCAACCTTACTGACTCACTCCCCCTTACAACCTGCAAGGGTTCAACCTTTACAAATAAAGGATTTTCTAAACTTAGTTCTCTTTAAGAATGGATAATGTTACACACTTAAGTACAATTAATGCTCTTAATAAATGAAGAGACTTAACTACAAAGAGTACAAGATAAGTAGATGAAAAGAACTCTCAATGTGTTAAATGCTCTCTTGCTTTTCTGGGCAGCTTTGAATGCTTGAAGGATATTCTCAGTTTCTCACTCTAGCTTTCTTCAAGATGTCAAAGTTGTCTTCATAAATGAAGATGAGCTTGTTTATATAGTCTTCAAGTATTCTCACTCTTGGTAGGTGGGTTAGCCGTTTGAATATGGCCGTTTATCCCAAGTTACCGTTTGCCCATTTAATGCTCCATTAATGCTCAGCAGGGTTGACTTTGCTTTATCTCTGAAAAGTAGTTCTGATAACTCTGCTCTGCCAAAAAGCACTCTGACACTGCACTGCTCTGCATTACTGAACGTTCTGACATTCTGATTGCTTGCGGAAGCAAATCCACATCCGGAAGCAACATCACTCAGTGTGCTGCACTTGAACGTTAGTTTAGCAATATAAACACATAGTCACATGCAGTGAGAGTTCATTTAGTCTAAGGGAGCTCTCTTACTTCCGGAAGCAATTCTACATCCGGAAGCACTTCTACTGGAAGTTGAGTTATGGCTTAGAGTTATACTTGCTGACGCTCGGTGTTGCCTAACCCAACAGGCAGCGCTAGTCACTAAGCATCCGGAAGCATTCCTGCATCCGGTTGCGTCCTAACTTAGTCTCAAGGATTTTATACTCCTAATGTTCTTAGACTGAGTTATGACTTAGTGTATTACTTGCTTCCGCTGGGGGATGAGACATTCATCCGCGAGCGCTAGTTCTAGTCCATCCGGAAGTGAATCCACATCCGGTTGTACTCTTACTTGGTTCTACATTAACCTAATTTTTTCTCTAAGTGTTTAGCCTGTTCTTTCATATTTTAGTCTTCATCAAAACTTAAGATTCTAACAAAAACAAATTCAACCTCATTGTTATCCTAATTCGGGTGGCAATTTGCTCCTTGAATTAGCAAGATTTTACCTAAATTGAGAAAAGACCCTTACTACCACTAGTTACTAGTGTGTTTGGTATTGTATTGAATATTGATTGATTCCTACGGCGACATAGGGTCAAATCAAACATAGCACAAACTTCCTTCTTTCAAGGGGTTGTAGGTAGGCAAAGATAAACAAAAAGGAACACAAGGAAAATCAAAATATACATGCTTAGAGGGAACATCATCATAAGATATGGAAATCAAGTGAGAGACATGAAATAGATCAAGATTGTGCCCCTTCAAAGCACTTGGCCAAGGTTCACCATTCGGCCACTTCTTGGTACTTGTGGTACCACCTCTAGAAGCAACGTTCAAGTAAACCACATCAAGCAAATTAGGCTCAAGCAAAGTTCTAGTCAAGTCTTTCCCTTGACAATTTCTCCTTCCATGCACATTCCTCATTCGGCTTTTCCAATCCAAGAGAACATGTGAGGAGTAACAAAACAAATCCTCCTCCAAAGGCAATTTATCCTCCATTATTAGAGCAAACACTCCCTCCAACCTATCCCTATCAACAAAATTGAACAAACCTCCCTTTTCCAAGGGGTTGTGGATAGGCAAAGAAGGAATGCATACAACAATATCACCAAGCTTATACTTGACACACAAGTGATTAACATATGATGGCATCATGCTCCCAATATAAGAAGATTCATTCCTAGTATCTAGCAAACATGCATCATATTTCACAATAGCACAAGAATCAAGATAGCACATGGAAGCATCATCATCAATCATGCTCATTTTCAAGGAATCAAAATGCTCATCAATCTTTACATGCATCAAAGAGTCAATACAATGCAAACCTAAATGAGAAAAATGCTCCTTAGGATGCTTTATGGTCTCAAACACCTTGAATTTTATCACTTCATCACCCACTTCAATGGTGATGTAACCATCTTTCAAGCTTATGATTGCATTGGCAACGTCTCAAGAAAGGTCTTCCCAAAATGAGAGGTTCATCTCGGTTTGTGTCCTTGGACATGTCAAGGATGTAAAAGTCGGCCGGGAAGACCAAACTTTGCACCTTAACAAGAATATCCTCAACAAAACCATAAGGTTTCCTAATAGAACTATCGGCTAATTGCAAAACCACATTAGTTGAGCTTATGTTCTTCAATCCTAGGGAAGCAAAAATAGTCTTTGGCATTACATTTATTGTCGCCCCTAGATCTAACAATGCCTTATCAAACTTATGATTCTCTATTTGACAATCAATTGTGTAAGCACCGGGGTCATCACATTTGATAGGCAACTCATTCCTAAACGTAGCCGACACATTATGCCCTAAGGACACCTTCCCATTGTGTTTAAAAGTTCTCTTATTTGTGCACAATTCCTTCAAAAACTTAGCATAAGAAGGCATTTGCTTAACAAGGACAAGCATAGGCACATTCACTTCAAGCTTAGAGAACAAATCAAGCATTTCCTTTTCTAATTGTTCATTATGTTTCTTCTTAGCAAGAACATATGAATTAGGAAAAGGAAGATGCTTAGGGTCAAGAATTATACCTTTGGGGGAAACCTCCCCTTGTTGAGAAGATGGTTGTTGGTGAGAAGACGATTCTCCAACTTTAAACTTCCCTTGAGCAATTTCCTTCCTCTTTGCTTCTTGTGAGCTCTTGGCCTCTTCAATAACCTTAGGGAGGCTCTCGGCCTCATCAAGAACTCCACCATTGGAACTGTGATTCTCGGCCAAAACAGGTTCTTCTTCATGAACATGATTTGCAAGAGTGCTAGAATGTTTTTCCACATGTACATCATCCTTCTCGGCCTCATGTAATTTGAGGTTCATCCTCCTCTTCCTCATAATCATAAGCTTGGCCATATTGCCTCCCACTTCTCAAGTTCATAGCATGAAGAGTTTGTGGATTAACAACCACATTGGAAGGCAATCCTCCTTTCTTAGCATCTTGTTCCCCTTGAGTGTTCAACATTTGAGACACAAAGGAGGTTATATTCTCTTCTTTCTTAAGATTCTCCTCAACATTGTCAATCTTGGACTCCATCCCATTCATCTTGGCCATCAAATTTGTCATCATTTCATACATTATATCTTGTTGAGAAGATGAAGAATTAGATTGATCAACTTGAGATCCCACCATATTATTTCTTGGAGCATAAGCAAGATTATCATTCTTCACAAATGGAGGAGGAATAGTTTGTGGAACATTCGGCCTATTACCTTAAGGGTAGGAATTAGGCCTCCCTTGGTATTGTCTATAGCTTGGTTGATAATGATAAGCATTGGAAGCATTGTTGTTACCTCTCCCCCACTTAGGTTGTTGTTGTGGTTGGAAGGAATTGGAATTTGAAGCTTGATTAGAACCTCCCCCCACTTGAAATTGGGGTGGTCCCTCCAAACCGGATTATAAGTAGATGAGTAGGGGTCATATCTTTGTTGAGGCTTTGCATTAGAGTACATGGCCGCACACTCCTCATAATATGGGCAATTTGATGATAGATGCATAGGAGAACCACAATGGTCACAAGAAGTAGTAACCAAAGCCATAGAATCATCAACACAAGTAGTAGGCTTCACAAACCTTCCAGCCATCCTACTCAAGCTCTCGGTCAACCTTTCAATAGAATTATAAAGTTTGTCATCTCCACTCAATGAGGCAACTTTAGGCATACCACCACCATATAGAGTATCACGGCCATAAAAATTTTTATGATTAGAGGCCATGGTTGAGAAGAGGTTCCATCCCTCATTGGCGGATAGGTTGAAGAGAGAGCCATTAGAAGCGACATCCACACTCATCTTGAGTTGTGGCACAAGACCATCATAAAAATATTGCACCAAGCTGGCCTTTGAAATGTTGTGATTTGGGCAAGAATTTACCAAAGTATTGAACCGACTCCAATATTCATAGAAAGTCTCTTGTTGTAGTTGTTGGACACCGGTGATGTCCTTTCTAAGCTTGGAGATCTTGGAGATTGGAAAGTAACGATCCAAAAACACCTTCTTAAGTTGCTTCCAAGAAAGAGTGGCATAATGAGTAGGAAGGTTCAAGAGTCACTCCTTGGCTTTACCTTCCCAAGAGAATTGGAATACCCTCAAAAGAACATCATCCAAGTTGGCAATTGGAGGCTTCATGGAAGAACAAGTATGGTATAGAACAAGCAAGTGTGTATGAGCATCTTCATGAGGATAACCTGTAAATTTAGGCAAATGAGCAAGAAGAGATCTCTTGATCTCAAAGTTAGCCGGGTTAGCATAAAAACCTTGAGGTGCAAATGATGCATATGATTGTGTAAAGTCCCTCATAGGTCTATCATTATCATCTATGTGCCTACCTCCATCATAATGATGCTCACCCTCTTGCTCTCGTATATCATGCCTCTCATGCTCATGTTCATGATCCCTAGCATCTCTCTCGTGCTCCCTATGTTCCTCATGATGTTGCCTTTTGGCCATGATGATATGATTATCTAAAATAGTGTGATGAGAATGTAATGGTGAAGTGTGCGGTTGTGAAGTGGATGTCCTAGCTTGAGTTTTCGCGTTTCTGCTCTTAGCCCTAATTTTGCTAATGGATTTCTCAATCTCTGGGTTTAGGGGCACTAAAGGAAGGTTAGGTCTCATGCAATGCAAAACAATGCAAGATGCAATGCAAGACAAGCGCACAAGCTAAATGATGGCTAGTGAATGAGTGTATGAATGTGTAGGAATGAAAGTGATGCAAAGGCACCCACTTAAAGCTTCAAACAGTGATGAATTTCGCTGCAAAACAAAGCACAAAACCACCAGCCAGCCAGCAAATATATCCAATCCAAAACAGTTCACAAAGTCCAGCAAATATTCAGTGCAAAACCACAATTAGCCGGTTAGAAAATAAAGGTAACTAGGGCACCTTTTTCAAAGTTATTGCTAACCAAATTTTCCAGAACAACCAGGCAGATTAAAAGTGCAATTAATCAGCTTTCAAACAAGCCAAACACTGCTCAAAACAGATTAGTACAACGCAAACAGTTTTGGTGCAAAGTTGAGGCAGCAAAAGGCACAAGGGTTGCAAATTATGACCAATTGACAAGCAAATAAGGCACCAAAATTCCAGAACTTTATATCAATCAAAAGGTTGTTCAAATCTGTTTGAAAGTAGCCAAAGATCATGCAAAACAGTGCAGGGTAAAGGCAAACAGATTTGCTCTAAAGTAAGCAGTTCCTAATGCAAGTTCTAGAAAAACAGGGCAATTTCAAAAATTCACCCCGGACAGTAGACAACGAATTTCCTGGCAAGTAATATGTCAAAAGAAAGCTCGAATCTTTTAGTTTTATCAGTTAAAACAATTTCAAGAAATTCGTTGTGAGTCAGTACCAGTTGTGAAACCAAGATCTCTGAAATTTCAGTGTTTTCCAGCCAGTTTCCAGCGAACAGGGCAGATTTGAAAATTTAATTCCAGAAAGTATATAATGAATGTTTCAACAAGTAATATATCCCTGGAAAGCTTAAGATGTGTAGTACAACCACTAGAAACAGTTTTGACAAATTCCAACTACACGAATCACAGTTTCAAAAGCAAGCAAGCTGGTCACACAGGATACTTCCAGCGAACAGTGTAATTTTAAAAATTAATTCCAGAAGCTATACACAGAGTTTCAGGTCAGTAAAAATAGCTTTGGAAAGGTAAAATCATGCACAATAACCACCAAAAACAGTTTTTCCAGATTCGAAGTACTTAATTCACAAGAGTAGGAACTAGAGCCCTAAGTAGAATAAGCACTTCACTGTTTTCCAGCAACTTCCAAATTAGTTTCAAAAATATAATTGGCCAACTAGAGCAGCCAAAATACCAATAAATGTCCAGCTAAATGTGCACTAACAGTAGGCAAATCAATGTCTAATCACAAATATTCTCAAATTCACAAACTAGCAAATATCCGAATAGAGCCAAAAACGAGAACAAATTAAACTTGTGACTTCTAACACCTAAACTAGCAAGATTCAACCTAAACCGGCAACGGCGCCACTTGATTCAAACTAGCAAAATTTATTCAATACTCAATTCCACTAGAGTGTAGTGGTGAGTAAGGGTCAAAACCACAATCTAGGTCAATTTCTTGCTAATTCAAAGTATATATGTCACGCAAATTAACAATATAAGGAGGATTGATTTTGATTTTTAACTACAAATATTCTTGCAAAAGAAACAACAATAACCGAATTGAGATGTGAAAATCAAGTGATGAATACTCCTCCTTCAAGCCTCAATGTGTGCAATCTCAATTGATAGGCCTCATGTGAAAATTTCATCTTAATATAACTAGGTTAAATTGGCCAAAACCTCTTAAATCTAAGAACCTTTGGCTAATTTAAACTAGTTAATCAAGAAGCTCTAGCCTTAACCTTGATGCATTTCCATAGGTGAGATAGAAATTAAAGCTAACTTCTATATAAAATTCACTTCAAGTATCTAGCAAAATGTAAGCACATATGATAAATCTCATGAAGCTACAACAAAAATAAACCAATCACACATGAAGATCTAAAACTAGAAGCTAGGTTTACAAGTTTGAAGTTTAAATGAACTTTACATGGAAAGCTCCATACAAAATCCTAGTCCTAACATACCTAAAAGGCTTTAGACATGAAAGAACTAAATGAATACAAACTTGAAAACCTAGAAAGTGAAGTTCTCACACAAGGCCGAGATCTATGAAACTTGAGCACACATCTTGACTTGAAGGAAGGAGATGAGAGCTTAGCCAAGCATGGAGATGGAAGAGATGAAGAAAATGTGTGAAGATTCCATGGAGGAAGTGAAAGTTGCGTGAGGTATGGTGAAGGAGAAGAGAGAAAGTTGAGAGAAAAGTGAAGATGAGAGAGAATGGGAATATAAGGGATTGTGTCAAATGAAGTGAGGTTAGGGTTAAACGAAGTGGTGGTTGATTAATGAGTTGGATTAACTCATTAATGAGTTGTCAATGAAAGGTAATGAGTTGTCAAAAGATATTTTTGGTGATGAATGGAGGGTATGGCCGAAATGGATTATGACTAAGGAAGGAAGGGTAGTTTTGGTATTTAGGTGAAATGTGGATGAATGTGGTCTCCATGATATCTAGATGCACTCTCCAAAGCTCCCTCCTTTTTCTCCTTTCCATTGTGCTTCCAACTTTGCCCTTAATGATGCATCAACAACTCCAAGTTTGAATTTTGAATGTGGAGCCAAAATTACCCCATATAGTAACATGCAAATCCCTTCTTTTTGACAAATGAGGTAATTTTTGTCTTATGCCTTTGCCTTTGCCACCTAGCCTCCTCCTTGCCACCTAAGCTCACCCAAGGGTGTGTAGGGCCCACGTGGGACCCCCCTACAAATAAAATACACCACATAGTCAAAAATGACCAAAATACCCTTGGTTTCTTAAAATGCAAGTAATAAGGCTAATATTCCCAATTTCAACAAGAAAGTATGTGCAATGATATATCCCAATAATGATCAAATATAACAAATAAATCTCACTAATTAAGCTCAATTGCACATGCTAAAACATATAAATTTCAGTCCAATCAAACTCCGGTGATGTCTTTCCGCAACTTAGAGATCTTGGAAAGAGGGAAGTATCTATCCAAGAATACCTTCTTGAGCTCATCCCATGACAATGTAGCATAATGTGTTGGAAGGTTCAAGAGCCATTCCTTGGCTTTGCCCTCCAAAGAGAATTGGAAGACCCTAAGAAGCACATCATCTAAATTAGCATTAAGTGGCTTCATGGAGGAGCAAGTATGATAGAGGCCAAGCAAGTGAGTATGTGCATCTTCATGAGGGAACCCTGTAAATTTAGGCAAATGAGCAAGAAGAGATCCCTTGATCTCAAAGTAAGCGGGGTTAGCATAAAAACCTTGAGGAGCAAATGATGCATAAGATTGTGTAAATTCCCTCATAGGTCTATCATCATCATGTAGTTGCCTACCCCCATCATAATGATGCTCACCCTCATGTTCTCTCCTATCATGCCTCTCATGCTCATGTTCATGATCCCTAACATCTCTCTCATGCTCCCTATGTCCTTCATGATCTTGCCTTTCGGCCATGATGATATGATTATCTAAAATGGTGTGATGTGAAGCTAATGGAGAAGTGTGTGGTTGGGAAGTGGATGTCTTAGCTTGAGTCTTCTCCTTTCGCCTCTTAGCCCTAATTTTGCTAATGGATTTCTCAATCTCGGGGTTTAGGGGCGCTAAGGTAAGGTTAGGTCTTATGCAATGCAAAACAATGGAAAATGTAATGCAAGGCAAGTGCACAAGCTAAATGATGACTAATGAGTGAGTGTATGGATGTGCAATGAATGTATGATGGTGTGAGATGTCAAGGCAACCACTTAAAACTCAAAACAATGAAGAAGTAGTCCTGCAAAACAAAGCACAAAACCACCAGCCAGCCGGCAAATATATCTAGTCCAAAACAGTCCAAGAAAGTCCAGCATATATCAAGGTAAAAAGCACTAAAGTGAGTGCTTAAATCTCCAACAAGAGTCAAAGCAATTAGACTCAATAGTAGCCCTGTGCAAAAGGACCAACAACAGCCAAGAAACACCTTCCAAATAGCCTTCAAATATGCACCTAAAAGTCCAGAATAGTCATGCAAAAAGAAGCCAAGAAATCTCCACAAAAACACAAGTAGTGCCACAAGCCGAGTAGGAAAATGTGAAGGTAACTAGGGCACCTTTCTCACACAAATTCCAAACCAATTTTTCCAGGACAACTAGGCAGTTTCAAAGTGCAATTAATCAGCTTTCAAACAAGCCAAACACTGCTCAAAACAGATTACTACAACTCAAACAGGTTTGGTTTAAAGTTGATGCACCAAGAGGCACAATGGTTGCAAATTATGATCAATTGACAAGCGAATAATGCACCAAAATTCCAGAACTTTATATCAATTAAAAGCTTGTTAAAAACCGTTTAAAAGTAGCCAAAGATCATGCAAAACAGCGCAGGGAAAGGGCAAACAGATTTGCTCTAAAGTCAGCAGTACCGAATGTAAGTTCCAGAAAAACAGGGCAATTTCAAAGGTTCACCCTGGACAGTAGACAACGAATTTTCTGGCAAATAATATGTCAAAAGAAAGCTGTAATCTTGTAAGTGTACCAGTCACAACAGTTTCAAAAAATTCATTGTGAGTCAGTACCAGTTTTGAAAACAAGTTCTCTGAAATTCCAGTACTTTCAGACAAAAATTCCAGCAGTTTCACAAATTCTTTCCAGCAATATTCCAGGGAGTTTAAGGCCAACAAAAACAGTTCCAGAATGCTCAATAAGTGCACAATATACACCAAAAGAAGTTTTTCAAAATTCAATATAGCCTAGTTGCAAATTAGGAATCTAGAGCCCCTAATGTATGCAATTTCACACTGTTTTGTCCAGCAACTTCCAAATATCTTTCAAAAATGATAATGGCAAACTAGAGCTGCCAAATTACCACCAAATAATGCACACAAGTCCAGCCAAGTAATGTGCAATCACAAGATAAAATAAATGTCCACCTAAGGCACAAAATCACAAGTAGCCGAACCAAATCACTAAGAACAATTACAAATTAAAATGTGACAACTTAAACCTAAAACTAGCAAGAGGAACCTAAATCGGCAACGGCGCCAATTGATTTAACCTTTTTATCGCCTAAAAGATTAATCAATACAAATCAATACTTGATTAACTCTTTTTGTCGCCTAAAAGAGCTAAGCAAATAAAAACTAGAATTAACTACAATAGCTAGTAGCAAGTCCTAGGTCAATTTCACAATTTGGTTAATTCACTTGCTTAGGTCAAATAATCACAAATTAACAATGATGTTGAGAGTGTTGATTATCAATTACTAAGAACAATTAAAATCTCAAATTACTTAACACTAGCCGAATTGAGAAACACAAGAAATCAAGTGAGAAACACCTCCCTCTCCAAAGTACTATGTGCTTAATGATAAATGTGACCTCATATACTTGCTATTCTTAGTATAACCTAACTAAATCTTTGAGATTCTTAAAGCTAAGAAATCTACAAGAGTTTAATTAGGTCAACCAAGCTAATAGCTCTTTGAAACCTTCAAATGTACCTTAGGCAACATTAACTCTAAATCATAGAGCTAAGAAAATCATTCATTCAACAAGAAACATACATAAGCAATCGCAACATATGATCTCATAGAACTACACAAGAATCAAACCCTAGGTTTTCACATACAAAGATTCAAAGAGAGATTTCAAACTAAAGTGAGGTAGAATACTTGAAAATACACATACTCTAGTCTAATGAGTCTTAATCAAAGAATTCACAAGACAAAAGATGAAAATAGTTTGAAACCTACAAAGAACTAACACAAGTACATGAGGCCAAATGTTGAATCTACAAGCACATTTCCTTTGGAGAAGAAGATGAGGAGCCTAGCCACACATGGAGATGATGGATGGAGGAAAGAGGCCGTGAGAAATCATGGAGAATGGTGAGGAGTGAAGCTTGGCCGAAAATGGAGATGAAGATGGAAGGGAAGAGAGAAATTGAGAGGATTTGGGAGAAGAGAGAGAATGGGAAAGTGAGGAATGAAGTGATTATGAGCTAGGGTTAGATTAAATGAAGTGGGAGTTTAGTGAATGAGTTGGATTATGGGTTTAATGAGCTGTCAAGGAAGTTAATGAGCTGTCCAAGGGGGGATTAGGTCGGCCTAAATGTGATTTTTAGGTGTATGTGGGTGTTAATGGCCAAGAGGTGTCATAAGGTGAAAGGAAGGGTATTTTGGGTATTAGGTGAAAATGTATATGAATAGAACCTAAATGAGGTCTAAATTCATCTCCAAAGATTGCTCCTTTTTCTCCTCTTTCTTGTGCTTCCAAAAATGCCCTTAATGAGGCCTTCAACATCTCCAAATTTGAATTTGAAAGTGGAGCCAAAATTACCCCTTTTAGTAACATCAAAATCCCTTCTTTTTGACAAATGAGGTAATTTTTGTCTTATGCCTTTGCCTTTCCCTTCAAGCCAAATCCTTGCACTCCAAGCTATCCCATAGGGTTGTGGGGCCCACGTGGGACCCCCCTACATGTAGAAAATCACAAAATAGTCAAAATGACCAAAATACCCTTGGTTACTTAAAATGCAAGTAATAAGGCTAATATTTCCCAATTAATATATATAAGCATGTGCAATAAAATTCTCCAAAAAATGATCAAATGTATCAATTAAACCTCACTAATTAAGTTCAATTGCACATGCTTAAATATATAAAAATAGGCTCAATCAAATCCCCCACACTTAATCTTTGCACTCCGGGCAAAGTCATGTAAAAAGACTAACTTAATCATTAAGCATAGTGAAGGCACTTGGAATTATCATAGAGTACAAGTTGATCTTTTTGAACCTTTCCCTAGAACATCACATGGGCTAAATCTAAGAATACAAAGTGGAAACAAGTTAAACAAGAAACTAGAATTAGGAGGGAATGCTAAAAGAGATTTTTTCCTCACCGGATTTAAGTGTTTACACTCAATCTCTCAAGTTAGGAATAATGCCTAACTAGGGTCTTTGTGATCACTCTTTGGCTCAATGCATCCCACCTCACCATAGGCTTGTAATAGCTCTTAGTTCTCCACCCATTATTATGCATGGCACAATCAAATCTAGGGGACTTTGGGGTTAGATGGAAGGCTAATATGAATGGTGAATCATGGAAGATAGTCAATGACCAATATTGTGAACAAGTAACTACCACATATAAATGCAATAAAATGAGCTTAGTCTAATCAAGCATGCTACATATCACTCTTTTTTTCAAGCACTTTGTGTTTCTCTCATTTTTTCTTTTTGCTCTTATGCCTTTGGCATACTCAAGCACTTTGTGCTATTTTTTTCTTTACTTAGGCCTTTGGCCTTATTCTTTTTTTTTCCTTTTCTTTCTTGTTTCTCGGCCTTTGGCCATTTTTTTCTTTCTAGCTCTCGGCCTCTCACTATTTTTTTTTCATGTAGCATGCTTTCACAAGATACAACAATACAATACTAATATAAATGCAAGTATATGCTTAAGTAACTTATTCACATATTGGTCAAGGTGGTTGAAAAGAAACGTGAATGGCCCAAAGGGGTTAATCAAAGGATAATTTTTGTTGGCTTAGTGTTTGGGTCAAAAGGGTTTAGAAATGAAATGCCCCTTTCCTTTTCAATTGTACCATGCATTGTGATCTTGAACAAGAGCTAGGACAAGTTCTAGGAGATGAAATAACTATTGTTAGAATCTTAAGTTTTGATGGTGACTAAGGTATGATATGGTCTAGTACTTAAGAGAACATAATCAACACTTAGGAGGGATTAGATGACATGGTTAGAATCCTGAGTTAGATCACTTGAGAATGCAAGATCACTTCCGGTTAGATTAGGACTTGCGCATGCGGATGAATGCTTTCATCCCCCAGCGTCAGCAAGTAAATCACTAGGGATTTAACTTAGTCCATGAGAATTAGGTACACAAAACCTTAAGACTAAGCTATGTTTCAATCGGAAGTGAGTTTGCTTCCTGTTAGAATTAGACTGGCGCAGAGCGACAGAATAGATATTACCCCAAGCGTCAGTAAGTCTACTTCCCCAAGTGAAAGCGCTTCCTGTTAGACTTAGACTGGCGCAGAGCAATAGAATAGTTAGTACCCCAAGCGTCAGTAAGTCTACTTCGCCAAGTGAAAGCACTTCCTATTAGATTTAGACTGGCGCAGGTTGATAGACTAGATATAACCCCGAGCGTCAGCGGAAATGCAACATCAAGTGAAGTTGCTTCCTATTAGATCTTGACTGGCGCAGACTGATAGAATAGATTTCACCCTAAGCGTCAGTGAATTCACCACGTCAAGTAAAAGTGCTTCCGATAGCTCAGTGACTAGCGCTGAGTGGTGGAATGAAATAGACTAAGCGAGAGCAAGTCATGGTGAACTAAATCCCTCATCAAGTGAATTTACTTCCGGATGTAGAAGTGCTTCCGGATACACCTTAGATTTAGGATCACCCACTGCATGAGACTATATGATTATATTGCTAAACTAACGTTCAAGTGCAGCACACTCAGTAAGGTTGCTTCCGGATGAGAAGTTGCTTCCGCAAGCAATCAGGATGTCTGAACGTTCAAAGAGATGCAGTGTCAGAATGCTTTTAACAGAGCAGAGGTGTCAGGACTACTTTTCAGAGATAAAGCAAGTCAACCCTGCTGAAGCATTTAAGAAGATGTTCCTTCCAACGGTAACAAGAGGATAACAGACACATTCAAACAACATTGTTACCTACCAAGCATGAGGAGTATGAGAACATAATCTGAAGATTCACTCAAGGTGTCAAAGCTCATACTGCCCACAAAAGTCAGAGTCCATAAGAGAGCTTCTGATAGCAAGAGAGGATCCAATAGCAAAGCACTCTTATCATTCATGGACAAGTGCTTGGAAGACAAAGTTCCTCTATGTGATAGCAAGCAAAATGTTAGAGTCCACGAGCTTCAGATAGCAAGAGAGCTTCCGATAATGAGTCTCTTAACATCCTGGACTTATGCTTGAGGAACGAAGTCTTCTCTGACAGCAAGCAAGAGTCGGACCGTACAAAATGTTCAGATGTCAGAACGACTTTTGTCAGAATAGTATTGCCAGAACAGTGTTGACAGAACAGCTTGGTCAGAGCACCTTTTTAGATAAAGCAAAGTCAACCCTGCTGTGCATTAATGAGGACAACGTAAACAAGGCCCCAACGTCTATAATCAAACGGTCTTATTGCCTCTCCAACGGTTAGATATTCAGAGGCTGGTATAAAAGGGATGTTCTTCATTTCTGAAGAAGGGGGCTTGAAAAAGAGAGAGAGAACAGAGCTTATTGTCTGAAACACTATTCTACATTCCTCTCATCTTCTACTCTCGGACTTTGATATGTAATATTCTTAGAGAGTGATTCATTTGTACTTAAGTGAGTAACATCATCCACTCTTTGAGAGAGTTAGTTTTGAGCTTAAGTGTTTAACAAAATCAGTTCATAGAGTGAACTTAATTGTAATCTTACATTTTGTAAGGGGGAGCATTTAGAAGTTTTCTAAATCTCCATAGGTTGCAAGTTAGCCCGTAAAACTTGCGTTTGTAAGGTTTGCAGGTGAACCCGTTGTAAAACCTGTGGGTTGTTAGGTGAACCCGTGCTCGTAAAACCTAAAGTGTAAAGGCTTCTCTTGTGCCCGGTTTAAACAAGAATAGTGGATTGGAAATCTCAGGTGTAGCCTGGGGACTGGATGTAGGTCTGGGTGACCGAACCAGGATAAATTTATGTGTGCATATATTTATACTTGATCATTCTATTTTGCATCACATAGCATACTGACTTGTGCATAGCATTATTTATTATCATCATCACCGAGCACAAGCAGTCTTTCGAAAAGAGTTTAAGTTTTATTCCCTCACCCAATTCACCCCCCCCTCTTGGGTGACAGCCACGAATTTCATTTGGTATCAGAGCAGGTCACTTGTTTAAAGGATCAAACGATCTCAAGTGCAAAGACCTTGGCTGATTTGGGTTAAAATGTTTTCCAAAGGCTTTGATCATACCATTCCACCTGTGTTAGAAAATATTGATTTTTGTTGGTGGAAAGCAAGAATGGAAAGTTTTATAAAATCCACTAGTTTGAAAATGTGGGATATTTTTGAAAATGATTTTGATTTCAAACCAAGAGGAAACTGGACTGAAAGGGAGAAAAATTTGTTTTCCTTAAACATTAGAGCAATGCAAATTTTATACAAAGGCTTAACTGAAAATGATTTCCAGAAAATCAAACATTGCTCTAGTGCTAGAGATATTTGGAATACTCTTGATGTGATATATGCTTCTAACCCATCTCTTGAAAGCACAGCTGTCCAAAGCTCAACTCGTGCTCTTTGTGGATCATCTACTGATGAGCTTTTGAAAACTGATATTGAGGAAGCAGACTTCAGTGAAGAGAGTATCCATCTCTGCCTAGAAGATTCAGAAAGTGAGGTATCTGGATCTGAAATTGAACTCTCTGATTTGCAAGATGCATACAATGAGTTATATACTGAATATTGTAAACTTGCAAAAGAACTTCTAGGCTTAAAAGAAAAAGATAGGAAACTTGAAAAACTAATTTCTTCTTCTACATCTAAAGTTTCCGAGGGTTCTTTTAAAGAACTAGTGGTTCCGATAGCTAGCCCACTATCGGTAGGGAAAACTTCAACATGTCTTGAAAAATGTTTTGATTGTAAACACGTGTTGAAGGAAAAAGAAAAGCTTTCAAAAGAAACTGAAATTTCAAAGGAACAAAAAGCTTTTCTAAAGAAAACTAATCATGATAATGATAGGAAGCCTCATTTTGATTATCATTCCATTATCTGTCATTATTGTGGTAGATTAGGACATAATTCTCACACATGCAGTCTTAGAAGAAATTCAAATGTGAGAAATAAGTTTGTATGGATTCCTAAAGGACAAGTAAGGTCCAGTGCTAACCATGTAGGACCCAAGTACAAATGGGTACCAAAACATTCTCCTAGTGCCTTACTTGTGCAGGAAAAATCAAGAGTTCCTCTTATCCCAAAGAAGAGAACTCGTGGTGATGCAACTGCTGAAACCCACTGGTACAATCATAAGAAGCTGTCGGCCACCACAAGGGACAATGGTTCTGTCTCAAGGATGAGCTATCACAAAGTTCCATTCAATTATCCTGAGAAGAACAAGAGAGAGTGGATTCCTCGATCATCATTGGAAAGGCTCTTGAATCCTACCTCTCAGAAGAAAGTGCTTCGAACCAAGGATAAGTATAGAAGATCTCCTTGGGTAAACAAGGGATCACTTAGCAACGAAGCATTTGATAGTAAAATCTCCTATGCTAATATTAGATGGACTTATTGAGATTTTACATTAAGCATCCTAAGATGTGAACATTATATTCATCATTGAAGAAAGCTTAAAGAAATAAGTAATGTTCATAATCTACATGAGATCCATGACTATCTTGATCAAAAACCTTGTATATCCTTGTGCATATAGTCATGATAGATTCACCATGCCATACACATAGCAAGTAATCTCTAAGTGCATGTGAATTACATATAGCCTACAAACTGACCTTCAGATCCAGACTTGGATACAAAAGGAAGGAACTATCTGATATTTTGTAGGAAAGGCAATCCGGAGGTTCAGCAAGACAAGGGTGAAGATGAGTTATGGGCTAAAATGAACAAGGAACATGAAACAAAATCAGAGAGAGATAGGCTAAGATAGCCACCCCTCGGACTTGACCAGGATGTCACTGCTGCCCTCAGAAGGGAAATTGAAATGAAGCGGATTGCCCAAGCAGGAAGGCTCGCCCTTGGGGAAGCCATCTGATTCATGTGCCCCCAACAGTCTGCTGGCACAGAGGCAAGCTTGAGATAGCACTGAGTGATCAACCTGCGGAGATACCCTCTGCTGAACCTGTGTCTCTCTCTGCGCCAGCACCTAATCTGAGTGAAGAGCTGTGTAAGAAGTATGGGTTCAAGAGGCGAGAGATGCGAGTAGTAGTGATCACCAAGTGAATTCATCCCTCTGCACCAGCTCCAATTCATCCTATTAGCCTCAACAGGACTCAGGACTGTACCTCATCTGAACAATTAGTCAAGTCTTGATAAGCATTCGTCACGCATAGATTTTGGTGCTGCTCTGAAAATAGAATCCTTGCATTGTCAACCAAAATCAAGCGAGCTACTGCTTGATGCGAATGGAGCTATGGTGATATCATTCTTACCCTCCTCTTTACTTGAATAATCTTTTGGGTAGTAAATGCATGATGAGCTTAACAGATTTTATTTCTCTGAAATTGATATGATTTCCCTTATCTGTGATAACCTTATTTTCTGTAAAAATGATCCTATCATATCAAATTCATTTTCTGATATAATGCATACTGATTTTACAGATTCAAGAAGTCTGACACTTTGAAACTGAACCTTCTTCAAAACCTACTAAATTTGTGCATGCTGAATCATTGTGTTCCAAGATTTCTGACATTGTTAAGAAGATTCAGAACTAGTTTCAAAATTTTGACACAAACAAAAAAACCTTCTTCAGAGTTTTTCATATGGTGTCTAAATCGTTTTACTCATATATGCTTAGCAATTTTTTTTTTTGGGCGCCTCTCAGAAAAGAAAATAGTTTATACATTCACCTTGATTTTTGAAAGATCCTTTTTGAAATGCAAACTTTCAAAACAGATTCCGATCCTCTTTAAACTTACATGACAACCATTCCTCATGATAGCATTCAAAAGTTATTTCTGATTTTCCATTTCATATGGTATCTCTTGCATCAAGTTTTTCAATGCATAAGCAGCTATGGGTTCGAGAACAATACATCCCTCTTAATTACATCTTAAGTTCTCAATCTACTAATGATCTCGATTCAAGTTTGTGGTTTAAGAATGTTGACACAGATTATTGAAGCTTGAACAATGAGAATGACCAAGAGAGAATGGCAACGAAAATGCCTCTTATCAAGATGTGTGGAATGGCTATACTAAACCTGAGAAACTCTCGCCAATACACATGAGCATTTCTATCCCTTACATATTCTGTTGTGAAATTTAATGGATAGTCTCTCTCTTGTCTGACATGCATTAGAAATCTTAGGAAATGCCTTGAATTAAACTCTGCTAGATCTGTAAAACATGGCATAGTATCACAAGCATGCTATAATCTGTATTAATTTCGAGCTTGTTGATATCCTAAGAACAATGAGATCACACTGACCATATCTAGAAGAACTTGAGCTAAAATTTGGAAATTATTCTCGTAATCACATGCTGAAATTTGGCTGTTTTTGTAAACCGGATTTAGTCTTGAAATCAAACTATTTTGTGAGGACGAAGATTTCTCAAAATTTCATTGTGTTAATAATTCACATGTCTTCATGATCTAACATGAACATCCTTGAGGCATATTTATTGAACTATACTTGCTTACGAAACTCTGAAAATATGCCACCTGTTTGATACTCGCTATACTATCACATTGATATTTATCTATGAGAGTATAAATGGAGTTCATATCTTGATAGTGAAACTATGTGAACGTGTAGACAATTTCAAAATTAGTTCTCACATAATCATTGCTCTTATTTTCTTAAAACCAAATTAGCAAGCATGATTTCTTAAAATTATTAACTTGTGCTGACTAACACAGATTGACTTGAATGTCCTGAGTATGGTCTCCAATGTTAAATCTTAAGTTCTTTCACTGACCATCAGGAAGCGCTTGCTTCCTCAAGCACATGCAGGACCAATCATCAAGTCTGAGCAAGGTTGCTTTCGCAACAATCAGCGTCTTCGATAGCAGGCCAACTATTGAACCATGGGAAGAGTAGAGTGACTGCCCAGTCATGTCCGCTTGTGGTTGTAGCTCAGCTTGCCGAAGCGAATCATCAAAGCACTTGCGCTAGGGGTTTCCACTTGAGATAGCACACCTCTTGAAGATGTCAGGAAGCATGCTTATCTGCGTATGATTCAGATTCCTGAGTCTAATAGAGTATGAGTACCCCTCATCTGTGGTAACATCTACACCTTACCATTTCTTACATATGATGCATACATGGCATTGGTAAGGGTGTCAACTTAGGATGTTTCTCTCAATCTGCATTGACTTCAAAATCATTCACTGTCTTAGAAAATCATCCTAGCTCACACATCTGTATCCTCTAAATGACATGCTGGAAAGTAATTGATAACATACCTCTCTTATATGCTTCCTTTCTTGATTTAATGATGATTAATCTTAATATAGAAGAGAAGTAAGTGGACATTACCTGTTAATGATCCCTTGAAAATAGAGAGTCACATGCTGTCATCGATAATAAACTCTTAAGATGCTGTGATGCAATTTGTTTGGAAATTATTTTTGGCACTTTTAAAAACACAAATTTCATTTGATTTGATTTCATTTCATATGGTATCACAAATTTCATTTGGCATTCAATCATTTCCTTTGATACCACAAGTTCAAACTCACAGATCTCATTTGATTTCATTAGGTATCAGATTTCATCTCATTTGAATTTTAAAATCACATATTTCATTTGATATCATAATCATCATTTTTAAACACATCAAAATTACTTTTGATATCATGTTAATCAATTCGAGAGGATCAAAATTACATTTGGAAAGAATTTTCACCTTCAAAAAGAAAACTGTTTTGTATGTTTTGATCTTAATTTAATTATGATTAGATTTGATGTATCAATATCTCCTTTGAAAAACATGTTTAACTATCCTACATAGTGTTTAGGGAAAATACAATCATTTAGGATCATGAGCCATTATTGCTGTTCCTTGTTAATTCTCGTACATTGTATTGAATAGTCTAGAACAAATCTTTATTAGCGATACATAGGGAGAAATATTAGGTAGAAAGCCCATTCCTAGGAGAACGATAAAAGTATCCCCATCCCTAAGGCTAGCTTGCACCTGTTGGATTTTGATGAAGCCAAAAGGGGGAGAGAGATGAGATGTCTAGAGATGAGATATAAGATGTCTAGCTAGAGATGAGATATGAGATGTCTAGCGAGAGATGAGACATGAGATGTCTAGAGCTGAGAGATAGATAAGATGCCTAGATTTTTGGGGAGAGAAATGGGGAAAGGAATATAGCTCTAGGATGAGTGATCTAAGTTTAATTATGTTCTCTAGTCATCTATGGGTTTGTCATCATCAAAAAGGGGGAGAATGTTAGAATCTTAAGTTTTGATGGTGACTAAGGTATGATATGGTCTAGTACTTAAGAGAACATAATCAACACTTAGGAGGGATTAGATGACATGGTTAGAATCCTGAGTTAGATCACTTGAGAATGCAAGATCACTTCCGGTTAGATTAGGACTTGCGCATGCGGATGAATGCTTTCATCCCCCAGCGTCAGCAAGTAAATCACTAGGGATTTAACTTAGTCCATGAGAATTAGGTACACAAAACCTTAAGACTAAGCTATGTTTCAATCGGAAGTGAGTTTGCTTCCTGTTAGAATTAGACTGGCGCAGAGCGACAGAATAGATATTACCCCAAGCGTCAGTAAGTCTACTTCCCCAAGTGAAAGCGCTTCCTGTTAGACTTAGACTGGCGCAGAGCAATAGAATAGTTAGTACCCCAAGCGTCAGTAAGTCTACTTCGCCAAGTGAAAGCACTTCCTATTAGATTTAGACTGGCGCAGGTTGATAGACTAGATATAACCCCGAGCGTCAGCGGAAATGCAACATCAAGTGAAGTTGCTTCCTATTAGATCTTGACTGGCGCAGACTGATAGAATAGATTTCACCCTAAGCGTCAGTGAATTCACCACGTCAAGTAAAAGTGCTTCCGATAGCTCAGTGACTAGCGCTGAGTGGTGGAATGAAATAGACTAAGCGAGAGCAAGTCATGGTGAACTAAATCCCTCATCAAGTGAATTTACTTCCGGATGTAGAAGTGCTTCCGGATACACCTTAGATTTAGGATCACCCACTGCATGAGACTATATGATTATATTGCTAAACTAACGTTCAAGTGCAGCACACTCAGTAAGGTTGCTTCCGGATGAGAAGTTGCTTCCGCAAGCAATCAGGATGTCTGAACGTTCAAAGAGATGCAGTGTCAGAATGCTTTTAACAGAGCAGAGGTGTCAGGACTACTTTTCAGAGATAAAGCAAGTCAACCCTGCTGAAGCATTTAAGAAGATGTTCCTTCCAACGGTAACAAGAGGATAACAGACACATTCAAACAACATTGTTACCTACCAAGCATGAGGAGTATGAGAACATAATCTGAAGATTCACTCAAGGTGTCAAAGCTCATACTACCCACAAAAGTCAGAGTCCATAAGAGAGCTTCTGATAGCAAGAGAGGATCCAATAGCAAAGCACTCTTATCATTCATGGACAAGTGCTTGGAAGACAAAGTTCCTCTATGTGATAGCAAGCAAAATGTTAGAGTCCACGAGCTTCAGATAGCAAGAGAGCTTCCGATAATGAGTCTCTTAACATCCTGGACTTATGCTTGAGGAACGAAGTCTTCTCTGACAGCAAGCAAGAGTCGGACCGTACAAAATGTTCAGATGTCAGAACGACTTTTGTCAGAATAGTATTGCCAGAACAGTGTTGACAGAACAGCTTGGTCAGAGCACCTTTTTAGATAAAGCAAAGTCAACCCTGCTGTGCATTAATGAGGACAACGTAAACAAGGCCCCAACGTCTATAATCAAACGGTCTTATTGCCTCTCCAACGGTTAGATATTCAGAGGCTGGTATAAAAGGGATGTTCTTCATTTCTGAAGAAGGGGGCTTGAAAAAGAGAGAGAGAACAGAGCTTATTGTCTGAAACACTATTCTACATTCCTCTCATCTTCTACTCTCGGACTTTGATATGTAATATTCTTAGAGAGTGATTCATTTGTACTTAAGTGAGTAACATCATCCACTCTTTGAGAGAGTTAGTTTTGAGCTTAAGTGTTTAACAAAATCAGTTCATAGAGTGAACTTAATTGTAATCTTACATTTTGTAAGGGGGAGCATTTAGAAGTTTTCTAAATCTCCATAGGTTGCAAGTTAGCCCGTAAAACTTGCGTTTGTAAGGTTTGCAGGTGAACCCGTTGTAAAACCTGTGGGTTGTTAGGTGAACCCGTGCTCGTAAAACCTAAAGTGTAAAGGCTTCTCTTGTGCCCGGTTTAAACAAGAATAGTGGATTGGAAATCTCAGGTGTAGCCTGGGGACTGGATGTAGGTCTGGGTGACCGAACCAGGATAAATTTATGTGTGCATATATTTATACTTGATCATTCTATTTTGCATCACATAGCATACTGACTTGTGCATAGCATTATTTATTATCATCATCACCGAGCACAAGCAGTCTTTCGAAAAGAGTTTAAGTTTTATTCCCTCACCCAATTCACCCCCCCCCCTCTTGGGTGACAGCCACGAATTTCAACTATTGGCCCACTCAATTCGGTTGGAGGCTTCTCACTTTTATGGCTCACTCTAATTAGTCACTTCCTCCCTAAGAAAAATTAAGTGAGAAACTAGCTTCCTCTTTGTACCTTAAAGTGGCCAATGTAATGCCCTAAGTAGTCATTCCAAAAATTCTACTAAAACACTAGAGGACAATTCCATTTACTTTCAAAAGCCATGATCAAGTTAAACATCCTACACAATCATGCTTAAGAAGTCCAAAAATCAAGTGTGAAAGCTTTGAAATAACCCCTTTTAAGCATCATAATACACCCCCCCATACTTATAGCATACATTGTCCTCAATGGACCAAGAAAATCAAGTAGGAAGATGCATTTCAAAGGCAATGCAGCAAAATAAAAGGCCGGGCAGTCCAAGCATACAAATGGCCTATGCAAGTATTATTCACAAACAAACACTAAACACAACCTAACACAAGTTAATAATTTTTTTTCTTGGTTTTTCTAACAACCTATAACAACACACTAGAAAATAAACCTAAACAAATTCCTATTTTTTTCTAACAAATATCTTCCCCCACACTTAGAATAAGAACAATTTAAAGCAAGTAAGGGAAGGAAAGAAACAACCTTTTATGGAGGCTTGAAATTCTCTTTGAAAAACTTCTTGTTGTGGCCATTTATGAGCATGTTTCGGCCACTCTTGTTTAGGACACAATTGAGCTTTTTCTCCTCATAGTCTTCCTTAAGCAATTCAGCCACTTTAGAGAATGGAAGCTTTCTAGATGAATTTTTGTGAGTTGTTCCCTTCTTCTTTTCTTTTGGCCTCCTAGCCCTTCCATAAGCTTGTAGTTTCAAAAGAAACTTTTGAATTCTCCTCTTAAGAACACTAAGTAATGAAGGTTCACACATATCTCTTTCCAAAGCCTTTCCCTTCAACTCAAGATTCCTTTGGAGCATCCTCAACCGAACCACAAGCCTTGTTAAATCTTCTTTTGTGAGCTTCCCATCAAAGTAATCTTGCTCCTCTTGTGACACATCAAGCTCCAAGCTCTTCTTAAGGTTCTCTTCGGCCCTTTTCAATTCCAAGCATGAATGGTCTTTCTTGTGATTCCCTACAACATTGAGCAAACATCCCTCTTGCAAGGGGTTGTGTGCATTCAAAGATATATGCATAGGAATACAAGAAATGGCAATAAAAGACTCAAAAGGCACATGCTTAGGAAGATCATCAAAAGTGAACTTATTTAAATGCTTAGAAGAAGCATTAGCATGAGACATGGTAACCAAAGAAGGCATTCTAAATCTAGCAAAAAATTGCCCCTTTAAAGCATTTGGCCAAGGTCCCCAATTCGGCCACTTCTTGAAATTTGTGGTACCGCCCCTCAAAGCAAGGTGTATGTGGTCCACATCAAGCAAAGTAGGTGCACTCAAAGTTTTGTGATGGAAATCCTCTTGCAAAGCACTCTTTCCTTGTGTATTCCTCCACCGGCTCTTCCAATTCAAGATTTCATGGGAGGTGTAGCAAAACATCTCTTCTCCCAAGAGCAATCTGGCCCCTTTCATAAGAGCAAGCAATCCTTCCACCCTAGCTTTATAAACACAATTGAACAAATTCCCCTTATCCAAGGGTTTGTAGCTAGACAAAGAAGATATGAATGTACAAACATCATCAAGGTCATAATTAACATGCTTGGTCCTAGTAACATCAAGAGGCATGCTTACAAGACTAGAATTATCATCAAGAGGAATCATGCAAGCATCTTTAGTATCCACCAAGCAAGAATCAAATGATCTCAAAGATATGTGCACAACATCATGTGAATTCAATCTCGAGGGACCTACATGTAGTTCTAACACATTTTCAATCAACATTTTATGTGGCCTACATGCTTCCTTGTATATGCAAAGATCATTCAAAGGCTTAGCATAAGTGTTCATTTGTTCAAGAACCACAAGCAATGGCACATTAAATTCCAACATAGAAAATAAATCAAGCATCATACCTTGGTCTAGCTCATGATATTTCTTCTTTCCTAAGTTACATGAACTAGGAAAGGAAACAAGTGAAGAATCAAGAATTGTACCTTGGGAGGTGTCCTCCCCAATTTGATGCATGATTTGTGAAGTAGAGAAAGATTCAAGTTCTTGTGCCAATTGCTCTTCAACATTACATTTCCCTTTAGAATTTTCAAACTTGTTTGCTTCAAAGGGAGTATGACTCTCGGCCTCCGCTTGTTTCTCATCATTTGAATGAGGCAATTTGGTCTCTTCATGATTCTCTTCATGTACATTGTTTGCTTGAGTGCTAGGGTGATTTCCTATGTTCACTTCACCCTTAGAATGGGCCTCTTTCCTTGGAGCATCACACAATTCATCATTTTGCTCAATTGCATTAAGAAACTCCATGATTATTTCATCATTAAATTCGTGCTCATCATTGGAATCAACAACCATAGCAACATCATCATCCTCATCATCATATTTGGCCATCAATTGGACTACATTCATGTCTTTAGGACGTAACACAATATTTGAAGGTGAACCCCCCTTTTTAACCTCCTCTTCACTCTTAGAATTGGCAAAATTAGACACAAATGTTTGAAGAGTGTCTTGTCTAGTTTCAAGCTTGTTGAAGTTGTCCAATATAGGTGTCACCATTTCGGCCAACCCATTGCCTCCACTTGGAAAGGATGTAGAAGCTTGTTGCACCTCATTTGGAGCTTTGAAATTCGGCCTATATCCATGAAAATATGGATTAGGCTTCACTTGTTGAGGAGCTTCTTGATAAGCATACATATTTGGCCCTTTAGTGATGGAACAAGAATTAGGCCTCATTTGGTAAGGGATATGTGTTTGATGTTGATGAACATACCCTTGTTGAGCTTGAAAATCATGTGAGGTATTAGCATTTCCTCCTCCTCCCCACTTGAAGCTTGGATGGTCCCTCCATCCTTGATTATTGGTTTGTGAGGTGGGATCCCTCATTTGAACTTGATGGCTAGGGTTAGAATACATGGTCAATTCCTCTTGACAATGAATAGGACAATTAGAGGATTCATGCATGGGAGATGCACAAAACTTACAAAAGGTATGTACCATGGCCATGGAGTTGGACATAGCCATGGAATTCACAGGCTTCTCAAGCTTCTCCTCCATTCTATCCAATCTATCACAAAGCTTATCAAAGAGGTTAGCCAACTTCACCTCATGGGAAATTGAAGGCTTTTCATTCATACACAAAGAGTCTCTTGCATAGAATTGATGATGGTTGTTGGCCATAGTGTCAAACAAGTTCCACCCCTCATTGGCCGAGAGGTTAAAGATTGAACCATTAGAGGCCGCATCAATGGTCATCTTGAGGTGAGGTAGAAGGCCATCATAGAAATATTGCACTAAGTTTGCCTTTGAGATGCTATGATTCGGACAAGAGTTGATCAATGTGTTAAACCGGGTCCAATACTCATAGAAACTCTCTTGTAGTAATTGTTGAACCCCGGTGATGTCCTTCCTCAACTTGGAGATCTTAGAGAATGGGAAGTATCTATCCAAGAACACCTTCTTCAACTCTTCCCAAGACAATGTAGCATAATGTGTTGGAAGATTCAAGAGCCATTCTTTGGCTTTTCCCTCCAAGGAAAATTGGAAAACTCTCAAGAGCACATCTTCCAAAGAGGCATTAGGTGGCTTCATTGATGAGCATGTGTGGTAAAGACCGAGCAAGTGCTTATGGGCATCTTCATGAGATAATCCTGTAAATTTAGGCAAATGAGCAAGAAGAGACCCTTTGATCTCAAAGTTAGCGGGGTTAGCATAAAAACCTTGAGGTGAAAATGATGCATATGATTGTGTGAATTCCCTCATAGGTCTATCATCTTCATGCACATGTCTACCCCTATCATGATTATTCTCTCCTTGCCGCTCAGCCATTATGTAATGTCAATCAATGCAACTCAATGCAACAACACACAAGAATGACCTAGGTGGATGTAAGTGAAAGTAGGTGGATTTATGCAATGAATGTATGATGGTGTGAGATGTCAAGGCAGCCACTTAAAACTCAAAACAATGAAGAATCAGTCCTGCAAAACAAAGCACAAAACCACCAGCCAGCCAGCAAATATATCCATTTCAAAACAGTCCAAGAAAGTCCAGCAAAAATCAAGGTAAAAGCACTAAAGTGAGTGCTTAAATCTCCAACAAGAGTCAAAGCAATTAGACTCAATAGTAGCCCTGTGCAAAAGGACCAACAACAGCCAAGAAACAACTTCCAAATAGCCTTCAAATATGCACCAAAAAGTCTAGAATAGTCCTGCAAAAAGAAGCAAAGAAATCCACACAAAAACACAAATAGTGCTACTAGCCGAGTAGGAAAATGTGAAGGTAACTAGAGCACCTTTCTCACACAAATTCCAAACCAATTTTCCAGAATAACCAGGCAGATATAACTAAGCTCATTTTATTTCAGCACTTTGAAGCAGTTTTTCCAGCAACTTTATCAAAACTTTCCAGAAAATTTCCAACCAATTTGAGACCAATAACAACAATTCCAGGATGCTCAATATAGGTATAACAACAGACAAAAACAGTTTTGCAAAATTCCAAGTAGTCCTATGTCAACTTAGGAAAATAGAGCCCCTAATTGCAAGCAATTACAAAACTGTTTTTCCAGCAACTTTAACAAAATGTTCAGCAAGCTTCCTAGCAATATTTTGGCTAACTAGAGCAGCCAAATAATCACCAAACAGTCCAATTAATTCAGCCAACAGTGAGCAAATTCTAGTAGTCAAAGAAAAATCCACAAGATGCTTCAAAACCTAGAGTAACCGAATGAAATCAAAAACACTTACAACTATGAAAATGTAACTAAAAACCTAAGACAAGTAAGAAATTAACCAAACCGGCAACGACGCCAATTTGATTAACTCTTTTTGTCGCCTAAAAGAGCTAAGCAAATAAAAACTAGAATTAACTACAATAGCTAGTAGCAAGTCCTAGGTCAATTTCACAATTTGGTTAATTCACTTGCTTAGGTCAAATAATCACAAATTAACAATGATGTTGAGAGTGTTGATTATCAATTACTAAGAACAATTAAAATCTCAAATTACTTAACACTAGCCGAATTGAGAAACACAAGAAATCAAGTGAGAAACACCTCCCTCTCCAAAGTACTATGTGCTTAATGATAAATGTGACCTCATATACTTGCTATTCTTAGTATAACCTAACTAAATCCTTGAGATTCTTAAAGCTAAGAAATCTACAAGAGTTTAATTAGGTCAACCAAGCTAATAGCTCTTTGAAACCTTCAAATGTACCTTAGGCAACATTAACTCTAAATCATAGAGCTAAGAAAATCATTCATTCAACAAGAAACATACATAAGCAATCGCAACATATGATCTCATAGAACTACACAAGAATCAAACCCTAGGTTTTCACATACAAAGATTCAAAGAGAGATTTCAAACTAAAGTGAGGTAGAATACTTGAAAATACAAATACTCTAGTCTAATGAGTCTTAATCAAAGAATTCACAAGACAAAAGATGAAAATAGTTTGAAACCTACAAAGAACTAACACAAGTACATGAGGCCAAATGTTGAATCTACAAGCACATTTCCTTTGGAGAAGAAGATGAGGAGCCTAGCCACACATGGAGATGATGGATGGAGGAAAGAGGCCGTGAGAAATCATGGAGAATGGTGAGGAGTGAAGCTTGGCCGAAAATGGAGATGAAGATGGAAGGGAAGAGAGAAATTGAGAGGATTTGGGAGAAGAGAGAGAATGGGAAAGTGAGGAATGAAGTGATTATGAGCTAGGGTTAGATTAAATGAAGTGGGAGTTTAGTGAATGAGTTGGATTATGGGTTTAATGAGCTGTCAAGGAAGTTAATGAGCTGTCCAAGGGGGGATTAGGTCGGCCAAAATGTGATTTTTAGGTGTATGTGGGTGTTAATGGCCAAGAGGTGTCATAAGGTGAAAGGAAGGGTATTTTGGGTATTAGGTGAAAATGTATATGAATAGAACCTAAATGAGGTCTAAATTCATCTCCAAAGATTGCTCCTTTTTCTCCTCTTTCTTGTGCTTCCAAAAATGCCCTTAATGAGGCCTTCAACATCTCCAAATTTGAATTTGAAAGTGGAGCCAAAATTACCCCTTTTAGTAACATCAAAATCCCTTCTTTTTGACAAATGAGGTAATTTTTGTCTTATGCCTTTGCCTTTCCCTCCAAGCCAAATCCTTGCACTCCAAGCTATCCCAAAGGGTTGTGGGGCCCACGTGGGACCCCCCTACATGTAGAAAATCACAAAATAGTCAAAATGACCAAAATACCCTTGGTTACTTAAAATGCAAGTAATAAGGCTAATATTTCCCAATTAATATATATAAGCATGTGCAATAAAATTCTCCAAAAAATGATCAAATATATCAATTAAACCTCACTAATTAAGCTCAATTGCACATGCTTAAATATATAAAAATAGGCTCAATCAATACTCAAATCCACTAATTGTATAGTAGTGAGTATAGGTCTTTTCTCAATCTAGGTTCAAATTCTTGCAAGTAAGAGGATATAATAGCCACGCAAATTAGGTAAGTATATGAGAATGATTTTGATTTTTGAACAACTAATTAAACCTAACAAAGAACAACAATAACCGAATGAAACAAGTGAAGAAATAAGATGAGAAGTACCTCCCTCTCCAAAGTACTACGTGATTAATGATAAATGTGACCTCATATACTTGTTAATCTTGATATAACCTAACTAAATCCTTGAGATCTCATAAATCTAAGAAATCTACAAGAGTTTAATTAGGTTAACCAAACTAATAGCTCTTTGAAATCTTCAAATGTACCTTAGGCAACATTAACACTAAATCATAGAGCTAAGAAACTCAATCATTCCACAAGAAACACATAAAAGCTAATCACTATACCTGTTCTCATAGAACTACACAAAATCAAACCCTAGGTTTCCACATCCAAAGATTCAAAGAGAGATCTCAAACTAAAGTGAGGTAGAATACTTGAAAATACAAATACTCTAGCCTAGTGAGTCTTAATCAAAGAAATCACTAAACAAAAAGTTAAATCTATCTTGAGATCTACAAAGAACTAACACAAGTACATGAGGCCAATTTGTTGTTGATGAACTTCAAGCACAATTCCTTTGGAGAGAGAGATCAAGGAGCTTAGCTAGACATGGAGGAGATGAATGGAAGAAGATTTGCGTGAGTTTTCATGGTGGAATGGAGGGAGGCTGAGAGGTTTGGTGATGGAAGGTAAGAGAGAGAGTTGAGAGAAAATGAAAGATGAGAGAGAAAGTGAAAGTAAGGGATATGTCACAAATGAGGTGGTAGTTGGATTAAATGAAGTGAGGTTGGGTTAATGAGAGTGTTTAGTGAGGTTATGAGGTGTCAACTGATGTAGATTAGTTGTCAAAAAGATATTTTGATGGTTATGGAGAGAGGTTAGGCGTGAGTTTGCTTATGGTGAGGGAAGGAAGGGTATTTTAAGGATTAAGGGAAAATGTGGGTATGTAGCCTAAATGAAGGGTAGGTTCATCCTCCAAAGATTCCTCCTTTTTCTCCTCTCCATTGTGCTTCCCATAATGCCCTTGGTGGTGCTTCAACAACTCCAAATTTGAATTTGAATGTGGAGCCAAAATTACCCCTTTTAGTAATGTGAAAATCCCTTGTTTTTGACGAAAAGGGTAACTTTTGTCTTATGCCTTTGTCTTTCCTTCCAAGCCAATTCCTTGCACTCCAAGCTATCCCAAAGGTTTGTGGGGCCCACGTGGGACCTCCCTACATGTAGAAAAGCACAAAATAGTCAAAATGACCAAAATACCCTTGGTTACTTAAAATGCAAGTAATTAGGCTAATATTCTCCAATTAAATCACATAAGCTTGCGCAATAATAATCACCAATAATGATCAAATATAACAATTAAATCACACAAATTAAGCTCAATTGCACATGTTTAAAGACATAAAATTCGGTCCAATCAAGCATGCACATGATATATACCAATATAATGACTAAAAATACCAATTAAACCCCACAAATTAAGCTCAAATGCACATGTTAAGCTATATAAAATTAATTCTAATCAACCACTAGAAATAGCCTCTTGACATTCTTGAGGTTCATCCTCTTCTTCATAATAGTATGGAATTGAGTCAACTTGTACTCCACCTCTCAAATCCATGGCCTTCAACCCCTTAGGATTTACCACAATATTTGAGGGTAAACCTCCCTTTTTACCTTCTTCCTCATTCTTCGCATTTGCCATTTGAGACACAAGGGATTGCAAGTTGCTATGACTTGTCTCAAGATTGTTAAACTTATTAATCATCACCTTAATCAAATCGGTTAACTCTCCATTGACATTAGAGGAAGATGTTGAAGCTTGTTGCATCTCATTTTGTGCTTGAGCATAAAAGAAATTGCCATGCTACACATGTTGAGGTACAAATCCTTGTTGAGCATTTGGCCTATAAGCATTGGAGGTATTATTATTACCTCCCCCCCAATTAGCTTGTTGAGGTTGGTAAGGATTTGAAGTTTGAGCTTGTTGAGCACCTCCCCCCACTTGAAATTGGGGTGGTACCTCCAACCCGGATTGTAGGTAGTAGAATATGGATCATACTTTTGAGGAGGCCAAGAATTAGAGAACATGACGGCACAATCCTCCCTATTAGATGGGCAATTAGAAGACAAGTGCATTGGAGAAGCACAATAGTCACAAGAAGTTGACACAAGAGCAATAGAATCATCTACAAGATTGATAGGCTTGACAAATCTTCCATCCAATCAAATCTTTCGGTTAGACTTATCAAAGCTTGATCATCCTTGTGGCGTCTTAGGGTTGTAAGAGACGGGTACTCTTCTTCCCATCGGTCATCGACTTATGAAGGGTTGATCATCATTGTGGCGTCTTGTGGCTAGGGTTGTAAGAGACGGGTACTCTTCTTCCCATCGATCATTCGGTTACTATTCTCTTGTCTTCTAGCCGATCCGGTCAACCAATTATATAATTTGGTATTAGCGCAATAGGTTGCTAAATTTCAAGTTTTATCTTCTCTTTGTTTTATTTGTCACATTTTTTTTCTCATCCACTTCATTTGTTTCTTCTCTTGTTTCTAGTGTTCTTTTTTTCCCACTTTTTTCTTCTTCCACCAATGTAAAAAAAAGAGTTCAAAAAAAAAAGAAAAAAAAACGAGTATTGAAAAAAAAGAAAAAAAAGGCAACAAAAAATGAAATTGGAGATTTGAGGACGAATCCTTTTGAGCAGGAAGGGAATGATGAAGATCATGCCATGGACAATGATAGGATAGAAGACCAACATGCTAAAAGATCTAAGAAAGATGGTCACAATATTAGAATCCCAACAAGAAGATGTACAAGGCCCATGTAGTGTCCATATTAAAGAAATTACTCCTTTGGAGGATATGCAAGAGTGACTTGTTCGCCAAGTCAATAAGCATCCATTATGATTGCATTTGATTTTTTTTAGTCTTTTATTTTATTTCTATAAAATAAGGCATTAGGTCATTGAATGTATTGGATTTTCTTTTTCATGTTTTTCCTATTTTGAAAATCTGACTTTTCCTTCAAGATAGAGTCATCGTGTTTTTTAGAAAGGTGCAAATCAAATTGTCAATTGTCATTAATGCACCAAAAAAAAGAACAGAATGGAATAAATTGAGAATTTTGTTTCTCTTGTGTGAGCTCTGCTCGCATGTATTCTTTCGAGAATATTAGACTTATCAAGGATTAATTATCCTTGTGGCGTCTTGTGGCTAGACTTATCAAGGGTTGATCATCCTTGTGGCGTCTTAGGGTTGTAAGAGACGGGTACTCATCTTCCCATCGGTCATCGACTTATCAAGGGTTGATCATCCTTGTGGCGTCTTGTGGCTAGGGTTGTAAGAGACGGGTACTCTTCTTCCCATCGATCATCCGGTTACTATTCTCTTGTCTTCTAACCGATCCGGTCACGCTATTATATCAACAAGAGAAGAGGAACCAAATGATCGATGGGAAGAAGAGTACTTGTCTCTTACAACCCTAGCCACAAAATAATCGATGGGAAGAAGAGTACCCGTCTCTTACAACCCTAAGACGCCACAAGGATGATCAACTTTTGATAAGTCTAGCCACAAGACGCCATAAGGATGATTAACCCTTCATAAGTCTAGTATTCTCAAAAGAATACATAAATGCGAGCAGAGCTCACACAAGAGAAACAAATTCTCAATTTATTCTATTCTCTTCTTAAATGTTGTACAATGCAAAACCTATTTATAGGCAACAATAGAATACCCCTAATTAAAAAAACAAACTAATAATTGGTGCATTAATGATAATTGACAATTTGAATTGCACATTCCTAAAAACAAGATGACTCTTTCTTGAAGGAAAAGTCAGCTTTTCAAAATAGGAAAAAACATGAAAAGAAAATCTAATACATTCAATGACCTAATGCCTTATTTTATGGAAATAAAATAAAAGACTCAAATAAAATCAAATGCAATCATATTTGATGTTTATTGACTTGGCCAACAAGTCACTCTTGCATATCCTCCAATGGAGTGATTTCTTCACACCACATGGGCCTTGGACATCTCCTATCATTGCCCATGACATGATCTTCATCAGTACCTATCCAAGAACACCTTTTTCAACTCTTCCCAAGACAATGTAGCACAGTGTGTTGGAAGATTCAAGAGTCACTCTTTGGCTTTTCCCTCCAATGAGAATTGGAAAACTCTCAAGAGCACATCTTCCAAAGAAGCATTAGGTGGCTTCATTGATGAGCAAGTGTGGTAAAGACTTAGCAAATGCTTGTGAGCATCTTCATGAGACTATCCTGTAAATTTAGGCAAATGAGCAAGAAGAGACCCTTTGATCTCAAAGTTAGGCGGGGTTAGCATAAAAACCTTGAGGAGAAAATGATGCATATGATTGGGTGAATTCCCTCATAGGTCTATCATCTTCATGCACTTGCCTACCCCTAGCATGATTAGTCTCTCCTCTTTGCTCTCTATGCTCATGTTGTGCATGCCTCTCACGCTTCTCATGATGATTTTTCCTTTCGGCCATTATGCAATGCCTATCTAAAATGATATGATTGAATGCAAGTGGTGAATTTTGTGGATGGGATGTGGATGCTTCTCAAGGTTTTCTATATCTCCCTATTCAAAGGTACATAAGTGGTATTAGGGATCATGCAATGCCACTCAATGCAACTAAATGCAGAATATGATGCAATGTACAATTACAAGCAAAATGAAGTAGTGAGTGAATGGATGAGTGATGAATGAATGTATGATGCAAAGCAGCCACAAATAACTTCAAAAAGAAGAAATTGTCCCCTGCAAAACAAACCAAAAACCAACAGCCAGCCATCAATATATATAGTCCAGAAAATCCAGAAAATAGTTCCAAAGAAACACTAAAAGTAGTGCTTCAAATGGCTTATGGAGTATGGTAACTTCCAGCCAAGAAAAGTCTTGAATTAGCCAAGATCAATGAGCTCAATTCCTGTAAAACAACCCAATAAACCAGCCAGGCAGCAAGATATAACAACAATCCAGATTATCCAGAAAAGAAAAATCCAGCAAGATAGCACAAGAAAGTGCTTCAATTTCCACTTCACTATCTCCTCCAAAGATGGAAGGATAAATGCCAATGAGTTGGCACAAAGTCAGCCACGTACAGGGCACTACAAACAGCCTCAAAAATGCTTAATTGAGCCCTGCAAATGAAGAAAACAACCTTGCAAAGACAGTCCAAAATATCCACACAAACAGTCCAAAACTCACGCTAGCCGGTTAGAAAATGCAAGGCAACTAGAGCACCTTTTACAAAGCAATAATTTCCAACCAAACTTTCCAGTCAATTTGGCAGTTTAAAAGAGCAGTTAAAGAGCTTTCCAACAAAGCAAAAACTGCTCAAAACAGTGCAATAGAAATCCAACATTTTGCCAAACGACAAGCGAATGATGCACAAAAATTCTAGCACTTCACAGTCCTCAAAAGCTTGTTAGAAACTGGTTAAAACCAGCCAAGACAGTTAAGTATAGCCACAAACAGGTTTGGTACAAAATCAGCTCTACCGATAGAATTTACAGCAAAACAGTGCTTTTTTGAAAAATTAATTCCAGAGAGCACAGAACGAGTTTCAGGGCACTTAATATAGCTGTAAAAAGTTTAAATCTTGACGAATATGCACCTAAAACAGATTTTAAAAATTCACTGTAAGTAGTTCACAATGTTAGGAAGAAGAGCCCTAACTTCCAGCGCAAGTTTCAACAAAACAGTCCACTTTCAAAAATTATTTCCAAACAATTTCCTATGAGTTTCAGTACAATAAAACATGTTTGAGAAAGCTCAAATCACACACAATATGCACCTGAAACAGTTTGAAAATATTCAAAGTATGCTAGTTGCAAATTAGGAAACTAGAGTCCCTAATGGCAAGCAACTTCCACAGTTTTTCCAGCAAGTACGATCAAACTTTCAAGCAATCAAGTGGCTAACTAGAGCAGCCAAATCACAACAAAACTACTCACAATACCCAGCCAAACAAGTATCTACAAAGAAAATGCACTAGATATGCAAAATTAACAGTAGCCGAATTGAACACCAAAAACAACAAATTAAGCAATGTGACAACCTACACAAGCAAGCAAGATGATTAAACCAAAAATGGCAATGGCGCCAATTTGATTAAGCTTTTAGTCATCCTTGGCTGATCAAATGAAATCAATACTCAAACTCACTAAAATATCAGATGAGTACAAGTCTAATCCACAATTTTAGTCTAATTCCTTGCTAGCCTATGAACATATGTCACGCAAATTACAAGTTGGAGAGTAATGATTGTCAAGTCAACAAACTACAATCATAACACTAAAAATATGAAAGTAACCGAATTAAAAGATGAGTGAAATCAAGAGAAGAAACCTCCTCCTTCAAGTTTCCAATGTGCATTAGGATGAATAGGCCATTTATGCTCATTTCCTTTTTTTTTTGCCAAAAATTTAACTTTCATTCATTAACTTTAATATTTGATCCACTACATGAGATCAAAGTAACAAAAGAAAATTAATACTACTACATAATAGAAAAGAGACGCAAATAATAACATAAAGTAGATAGGAATTCTCCCATTTTAGCCACCGGCATCGTGAATTTCCTCTCCTATATCTTTAGCTAAAAGGATCTCCATTTGTGGTGGAGGCCTATCTACCCAATTTGATGGGCATGACCTCTTTAAACAGGCTCTTGAAATCCAGTCTGCAACTGCATTAGCCTTTCTCGGAATCCATTCAAAATGATGGTTCCTTTTTTTTTGATCTTGCTGCAAGTATGTTATCAACTAGAAAACGACACCTCCAATCAGGAAAAACTTCATGTTTCGTCAGTATATTAATTAGATGTTGATTATCTGATTCAAAAACCACATCTTCAATCTCGTTATCCGTTGCAAACATTGTAGCTGCAACCATGGCTTGACATTCAGCTTCCAACGCAAATTCTGCTTTAATTATTTTTGCTCCCCCATCCAATAGCCATCCTTGCTCATCACGCACAACAAAAGCAACAGCTGTCTCCATCTTAGACTCATCAAAAGCAGCATCCACATTGAATTTCAAACTACCAGGATTTGGCTTTCTCCATTTAGCATTACCTTCATATGTGTCTGGCTTTGGAATTTGATTGGCTTCACTAGGAGAGAGACCATTAGCATTCCAATACTCTGCCACAATATTTCCTACATGATTTAGAATGAAGTTTGAGTCAATAGATATATTCTCATACAGGAATGTGCTTCTCGCTTTCCAAATTAGCCAAACATGGTAGCCAATAATGCCTTTTCCCAATCGTTCAGGCCTAGGTTTGTAAAGCATTGCTTCAACCATAGCCCAAAATCAAAATTATCTTCATCAAATAGTTGGAAATTAAATTTACTTCCAAACCAAATTCTATGTGCCCATGGACAAAAGCAAAACAAATGCCCAATATTTTCAATTTTTTCCTTGCAAATCAGGCATATATTTGTTTCACAACAGTTCCTTTTGAAAAGATTTTTCATTGTAAGTAAAGCGTTGGATAAAATCCTCCAGACAAAGCCTCTGATTTTATTTGGAACTTTTAGCCTCCAAAGCTGTTTCCATGTGTCAGCCATACTATTATTTGAAGATGAAGCTTCCTCACCTCTATTCCTATTTACTATTTGCTTTGCCAATTTATACCCTTCTTTGATAGTGTATTGGTTCCATTTTCCTACACACCAAACCCATTTATCATTAGCATTAATAGGTCTTTTTCAGAGAAGCCATGATAGCTTCTTTTTCATAATTTGAGATCCAATTCTCAATAAGAGAGAGATCCCAACCATCCATTGTTCTAATCATGGCCACTCTTGCATCTTTGAGGCATTCCATAGGGCACAATGAGAAGAGTTTTTTACCTGGAATTTCTGAAATCCATGGATCTCTCCAAATTTTAGTACCCAATCCATTCCCAATACTTGCTAGTATATTATCTTGAAGGACAGATCTTCTCTCCAAAATACTCGACCAAAGCCATGAAGGTCTAGTCCCCTTTCTTGCATTCAAAAAATTATCTTTGGGAAAATATTTAGCTTTTAACATCTACAACCAAATTTGATATGGTTCCTGCAAAATACGCCAACCAAGTTTTGCTAATAAAGCCAAATTAAATGCCTCAAAGTCCCTAAAGCCATGACCCCCTTCATGCTTATGTTTTCTAAGATTTGGTTCTGAGACCCAATGAATTTTATTTTTTGATTCTGTGCTTTTCTACCAGAACATTTTTTAATAATAGAATCAATTTGTTTCAATACACACTTTGGAAACATGAAGCAAGACATCGGATAAACATGGATAGCATTACAAACAGATTTAATCAATATCTCTCTCCCTGCATCCGATAGAAATTGATTTTGCCATCCTTGCATCTTTTTCTTCAGCCAATCCACTACAAAATTTAAAGAGCTCTTTATAGATCTTCCCCATATGATTGGGAGACATAGATAATTTCCTGGCAGCTCTGATGCATATACCTGAAATACATGCCCAATTTCCTCTTGAATCAAAGGATCTGTATTTTTTGAGATATACATGCCATGCCTTTTCATTTTCATATGATGAAATATTTCATGCACAATGATAGTATTATCTTGAATATGTCGATTTGGCACAAAAGCTCTTTGATTTTCCGGAATTAGTTTAGGCAAAAAGGGTCTTAATCTATTTGGTAATACTTTTGAGAGAATCTTATATATGAAATTGCATAGACTAATTGGTTTGTAGTCATTCACTGTTTCATGACAATCTTTTTTAGGGATCAACACAAGATCGTGGCATTGATATTTGTCAAGTCAAAACCATTAGTAAAAAATTCAGTTAGTAGGTTGCATACTTGCGGGCCAACAATATGCCAAAATTTTTGAAAGAATGCTCCAGTATAGCCATCAGGTCCTGGTGCTTTGTTGCTGCCCAACTCAAAAGCAGCTCTTTTGACTTCCTCCTCTGTCACAAGCTGCATCAAAATTCTATTATCCTCCTCTGTCAACACAGTCTCCACACTTTGTAGTACATTTTCAAAATTTCTTTTGTTACTTTTCTCAAATAACTTCTTGCCGAAATTGGCAAAGCAATCTCCAATTGTCTCCTCATCTTCATGCCATCTATCATCATCACCCCTCAATCTTGTTACTTTATTCCTACATCTTCGTTTAATTGTAGCCATATGGAAGAAACTTGTATTTATATCTCCAGCCTTTAACCACTGAATTCTAGACTTCTGGGCCCAATAAATCTCTTCTTGATTCCATACCTCATTTAATTGCTTCTTCAATTCTACTACTTCCTGTGCAATTTCATTGCTCCAGTCTCCTGCCTGCAAACATTGAATTTTATCCAGAATTTTATTCGCAATTTTGGAGCTATTTTTGAACTCCTTTTTTTCCCATTTAGTGAGCTCCTCTGCTAACTTCTTAAGACTTTGAGCAAAATCATCAATAGTCTCTTGCTCCCTTCCACTTTCCCAATGACTTCTTACAAAATCCACCAACTCAGGATGGCTCAACCACCTCAGGTCAAATTTAAAAGAGAAAGGGGTCATTTTTTCATTTGATTCCAAAGAAACAGCAAGAGGGCAGTGATTTGAACCCACTGCTTCCAGCACCCTACAGGCTCCATTTTGGAACCAAACTTTCCAACAACTATTGGATATAGCTCGGTCAAGTCGCTCCCATATAAAATTATTCCCCTCTCGATTATTCATCCATGTGAAATGACTGCCCTTAGTGTCAATCTCCATTAATTCTCTATTCAACATGAAATTTTGAAATTCTTCCAATTCTCTAAAGGATTTTTCTCTTCCTCCTTCCTTTTTGAAATTATAAAGGATATCATTGAAATCTCCCAATATCAACCAAGGTTTTCCTTCTTCACAATTTAACTTCTCCATTTGCTTCCACCAACGCAACTTTGCCCTTTCTTCATTTGGCCCATATACCCACCTAATGGCTCCAATTGATTTTCCTTCCAATCTACATCATTCATGTGAACAATATTATTTGTGATCAAACTGAAATTAATTTGAATATTCCCCTTCCACCATATTGCCATTCCACCTGATCTTCCAATTGGCTCTACATATTCACCAAAATTAATGTGCAACTTTTTCCTTATTTTCTCAATTTTTTCAAATCGCATTTTTGTCTCCGATAAGCAAACTAACTCAACCTTATATCTCCTACATTGGGACCTTATATTCCGAACTGTCAAGGTGGTGCTTAAACCTTGACAGTTCCATCCTATTATCATGGGGATGTGGTGACTGGAGAAGGCCACTCACCACCCCTTTCAGAAATTTCATACTCTTTGCTCACAGGACGTACCTTATTGATCGGCTTGGATTTTTTCCTCCTATAGAGCTTTGCCTTCTGTGGTCCCACATTTGATCCTGTTGTAAAGGGTAGAGGATCGACAATAAGCATATTTGCAGCTTCTGAATCTGAATTTGTAGTAGTGAAACATGAGGAAAATGAGAAGTTACCTCTTTAGCACTTTTTTCCTCTCTGATGCGTTGTTCTGTCATCCCATGTGATTCTTCTTTACGCAACTTTTTTATTTTTGTAATGGGAGATTCATTTGTGTCAAGAGCTTTTCTCTTAAGGTCCACACGTTTCACCTCTTGGGCTAGCAAGTTCACTCCTTGTTCAATATTTACTCCTTTTGTCTCCTTGTGAATAACATAGTCCACCTTATTACTTTCAAGATCCATTGGTTTATTCATTTGGGCTTCACACCCTTCTGGACCCTCTTGAATCTCTTTAAGAATAATCCCTGAAGGTTTAGCTTGGGCCCAAATCATACTAGTCCATTTGCTTAAAACCTTCTCCATATTCTCGTCAAAAACCAGGGACACATTTTTCACCTCTGCATTAACATTTTGTCCTTTTCCCATGTGTGAATTAATTATTCCTCCTCCTACCCCTTCCATCATGTCTTCTCTAGGTTCTGATTTATTCTTATTGGTCAGACAATTAATATTTTTTGGCATTTATTCCCTCCTAGTTCTCTGTGACTCTGCACTGTATCTACTTTGCGGCTCACCTACTTTGACTTTCTCATACAGAATTTTATTGTTCTCTTATTCCCCATTCTTGACTCTATTCTCCACCGTGCTCACTAATCCAGCATTCACCGGCGACTAAAAACAAGATTTCATCGGTGGCAAACACATCTTTGCGTTATACTTCTCTTGATTCTCCACTTCATTCAACTCTTCTGGATCTAAGTCACATGACTGATTATCATGGCCAAGTTTACCACACATGTAACAAAATTTTGTAAGCTTCTCATAACCAACTTGAATCCAAATTGGGTCTTGTGATATATTGCCAATCGAAGGCCTTTTAATATAGAAGCTTGGAACAAGAGGCCTCTCAATATCCACTTCAATTCTTAACCGACCAAAATTACGATTGACCACTCTACCTTCGCCTGGATCTTCAACTTCCATAACTTGACCTATTTGCCTGCCCAATAACCAGTAATTTGATAGCTTCCTCCCCTCTTGTCGTATGTTGTGCAACTGGACCCAAAAAGAGCAGGTTGATATTTTGATCTCATTACCTCCCTTGTAAGCATCTTTCTTCTGTAATGTAAGCAAGCTATTCTTTACCACCCAAGGACTCTCTTGCAAAGCCCTTTGTGCTTCCTCCAGTATTTTAAAATTGAAAGCAAACATATTCGTACTTGCATCCATACAAGTAATATCTAGCTCCCCCTTAGGCTTCCATGTTGCTTTAACACACTCCCTAACCACTGTTAAACTAACTCTATTCTTTGAAATAACCTTTCCTACAATCATCAGACCTTCTTCTCCAGTATCAAGAGGAGGCGACCACTCAAAACCCGATTCTTCACCCATAATCTCCATATTAGCAAGTATATTTTGAATTTGACTTTTTAGCTGACAACAATAGTGTAGACCAAGGTAGTTGAGGTTTTAAGAGAACAAAATGAATGTATTAATGGTTAATAGCAGGTTAGAAAAGAAGAAGAAAATAGAGGAAGAAGGAAAGCAGTCACTTGAGGACCGAAACACCAGTGGGTGTAGAGGAGAAACCCTAAAGAACTCTCATAGAGAGAGTAAGTATATGTCTTTCTCTTATATGCTCATTTTCATTTGATATAACTTGCCTAAATCAACCTATGAACCTTAAATCTAAGATTCCTAAGTTGATTTAAACAACTTAACCAAATTATCCTAATTCTATTCTCATACATTTCCTTAGGCAAGATAGATGCTAAAACTAGCTTCTATTTATGTAAATCACTTCAAGGAACATACATAAAGTACACATATACATGCACTCATGAAGCTACAAGTAATTCGCCTAACATACATGAAAATAGAAAATGTAGGATTTAGGTTTACAAGCTTGAGGATGAAATAGAAATTTAAATAGAAATCTCTACCTAAATCTCTTATCCTCATATGTCTAAACACTTAGAACATAAGAGCACTAACATGAATACAAACTTGCAACCTAGAAATTGAAAATTCACATACAAGGCCGAAGTGAAACTATGCACAACTTCAACTTGAAGGAAGGAGAAAGGAGCTTAAGCAAGAATGATGATGATGAAATGGAGGAAAAATGATGATGACGAGGCCATCTTTGCGTGAGAATGGAGAAGGAGAAGGTAGGTTATGGAGGAGAGAAGTTGACAAAAAATGTTAGGTAGTGAGAGAAAATATGTCAAAGAATGAGAGTTTTTGGCTTATATAGTGGATTAACATTGGGATCAACTCCAAATGACATGCAAATTAATCCCAAATGTCATGTAAATGAATTCTAAATGGAAGTGTAATCTCGGCCAAACACCAAAATGGGGGAAAAGAGAAGGTGAAAGGGGGGTAAAAAGGTAATTGTAGGTGATAAATGAAGTGGGTGTGGGATAAAATTGCCCTTAATGAGGCTCCACATTTGAAATTTGAACTTGGAGCCAAAATTAGCCCTTTTGGTAAGATTCTTTAAAATGCAAATTTCCTTGTTTTGTCAAAAGGGGTAATCCTTATCCTTTAGCATTTTCCTTGCCTCCTAGCCCTTTCCTTGCCCTCCAAGCTTCTTCCAAGGGTATGTAGGGCCCACTTGGGATCCCCTACACATAAAAATAATACAAACAGTGAAAATGACCAAAATACCCATAGTTACATAAAGTGTAAGTAATTAAGTTAATATTTTTCAATTCTTCACATAATAGCATGTGCATATTAAATAATCAATAATGAACAAATATGACAATTAAATCACACTAATTAAACACATTTGCACATGCTTAACTATATAAAATTAAGTCTAATCAATATAACATAACATGAACAAGAGAAAATGTCAATTGAATAAGAGAAAACCCTATATGAACACAGCAAACGACCGTTTGAACAAGGAAAAATGAATTTGAAACACAAAGATATAGCAATATGATTAGCCTTAAAGTTGCCTTGGCTTATCAAATGAAATCAATACTCAAGTTGCCTTGGCTTATCAAATGAAATCAATACTCAAGCTCACTAGGTATAGTGAGCTTGATGAGTATAGGTTTTTCCACAATCTTGATTCAATTTCTTGCCTAGTATATGCTCAAACTAGCAAGTAACCCCGCGGCCAGCGCGGGTAGAATTATTCTCAAAAATAGTTCAATGTTTGATTACTTTAATTAGCTTTATATGTCAATTCAATCCTTGTTTAAGGTTTGTTCACGCATGCCGATATTAATTTAAAAAACGTTTATCAAAATAAGGGGAAAAAAGAGATATTAGATAAGTAAAACAAAAAAGTTGCCATCAAATTCAAATAAGTTGCTGAATTGGGTGATGATGTTGTTGATGCAGATTGTTCCACCCCTATTGGCAATCACAAATAGTGACGGGGTGTGAAGAAAGAAAAGTAGCCCACTGTGGTTGTTAGTGTAATTGTTTTTGTGTCTGTAGCCCAAGACTTCCTCCGTGACCTTGAAAGAGGTGGAGAGATATCATCAGCAACATCAATAGCTTGTCCTGCAGGAATAACTTCAATTCCCTTAACATTCTTGGAACTGGCAGCAACATTATCATCACTCATTAGAGTATTAGTTTCAACTCCTTCTGGGGTCCTACAACAAATAACAGAGTAAAAAAATAAGAAACAAAAAACAATAGATAGTATTAACACTGATTATGAAGATAATTAAAACAACATTCGACCTCGACAACCAAAGGCGGATCAATTTCAAGAACCAAAGGTGGATCAACTTCAAGAACCAAAGGCAGATCAACTTCAAGAGCCAACTGATATAACAACAAACAGAAAATGGCAGCAGCATCAAAATTCAGTAGCTAAAAAGAAAACAAACTCCAAATCAACATAGCCGACTAAAAGGATAAAAAAATATACATTTTCACCACCAGCTGCATTAAAATTATCGATCAGGTTCCTGCAAACAATGAAGCGTTGAACGCTAATGCTCGATGTCTCGTGTTTCTCATTATATAGGTTTCTCTTAAGAGTTAGCTTCATCCTTCATCCTCCTACCAACAACTTCATCACACTCACTTGGGAAATCATATTCACGGCCATATTCACGGAAATGTTGCAGCAAGTTAAAACATGTAGATGAGAAATAAGATACTGAAACTATACAGAACCTTACCCTCGCAAGCACTTCCTTCATTTCAGTACCTTGAATCACATGTCCGTGCTCCCCCTCGTACGCCACAATCAGCACCGTTGGATCATCGGTCGCTCTCTCCACGTTCTTTCTCACCGGACACCCCCTCACTGTTCTGCACTTGTAATATCCTCTGCTTACCGTTTTCTTCACCTTATTTGTCCTGTAACTGAAAAATCATTACATATTAAACAGTGAACAAATTTATTGAGAAATTGATGAAATAGAGGGAGAACCTACTGATATAAAACAGATGGAGATCCAATCGTTTTATAAAACAAATGGTAACTGCTCAGCTCTTTCATGGGTTCGAGCGGCTAAGAGGGTAACCACCCCATATTAAAAAATGATCTTCCCAAGCCTAACATGCAAAAAATCAACACAAACTCCCTCCACGAGATCAGGGAGGGAAACTACATTTTGAGCAGGAACAGAAACAACTTCTTACGCTCCCTCCATCAATAATATTACCTGCAACAAAGAAAAGCAACCAAACAAACCAAACAAAAAGAGAGATAGTGTTGATGGTGTCCAGAGAAGAACTATAAGGCATTTAAATAGGACAACCATCTTGGTACAAAGGTTTTCTACCCTTGAGAGTTTTTATTAGACCATTGGATAATGAGGCAAAAGCTGATAACTTCCATATTATAAGAAATGACACAGACACGCAAAAAAAGGCTGAGTGCCCATGCTGACTATGAATTATCATTATCAATAAAAAAACATATAAAAATAATTTAGACAAAACTTATTAAGAATGTATACCAGATTACAAAATTCCATTAAAAGAGACAATTAAATTGTATTAAACTATAATGTTATAACTATAATATTATATTATATTTTATCGCTTAATGAATTATTGGATTACAGTTGAATTGAATTAAAGAAAGTGTTATAACTATAAATTTTATATTTTATCACTTAATGAATTGAAGTTTTACCTTTTATTGGAAATCTGACATTTATAAATTTTATCATATAATCAATTATATTTATTTTGTAAATTTAACATTTACAAATCTATTATTTAATAATGTTAATACTTATTATTTTTTATTTAATTCATAATACTCACTTCATTCCTAAATATAAGTTCATTTTCCTGAATTTGATTATATTAGGTATTCTAGTTAAGTCAGTCATTAGCATATGATATTACTAGTCTACCCTAACCATATATCTTTACTCACTCTCACTCTCCCTCTCTTTCTTTTTATTATAGATAAATATTGTTAATGTTTATTTGGTAAAAAATTGGGGAAAATTAGAAAGTTGCTTATATTCAAGAACAAATTGAAATTTTAAAGTGTTCTTATATTTAAAAACAGAAGAAATATGTTTTATGTTTTATAATTTATATTTTAAATATTACATTTATAATTTTATCATTTAATCATTTAATTTAATATTGTTTGTGCACCGTAATTATAGTATCTCAGCAGTCAGCACCCATATGCACGCAGGCAACCAACGTCATTCATGAATTCAAGGAGCTCATATATATATAGATATTTTTTTAACTCACGTGCAAATATGTATTCATTCTGTGAACAGGGAAACCAACTTCCCAGTAAAAATATGAAGAAAACGACACAGAGAAGGTGCGTTTAGCAATAACTGGTGGAAGAGAATTATAATACACACACCTGTATTTTTGTAACATTTGGAAGAACAATAGTGTGCACTTGAAAAAACAAACATTCACTAAATAATAAAAAAACAGACAAATCCATAACTAATACACACACTGTCCTAAAATATAAAAGTGAAAAGCACACAAAAAACCTTATTAAACTATCATTGTAATGCTATTTAGGCGTATTTAGTTAATAAATATTTTCCACTATTGCCTATATATAATATGATTCCTTTAAGAAACAAAAATAGATAAGCACTAATTAATCTGAAAGATATGTATGGGCAAAAAATTAAAAAGAAAAACATGACACAATAAGAGAATGTTAGATTAGTTCTTATATATAGAAGATAAAATAATCAAAATTTGAATTACCACTCTAGGGATTTTAGTTAGTACTATTATAAATGACAATCATAGATCATTGAGATAATAAATATTTTCCAATATTACCTATATATATGATGATTCCTTTAAGATAAAAATATGATAAGCACTAATTAATCTGAAAGAGATGTATGGGAAAAAATTAAAAAAAAAACCCATGACATGATGAAAGAATGTTAGATTAGTTCTTATATGTAGGAGTTCAAACAATAAAAGTTTGAGCTACCAATCTGGGAACGTGGGTAGTAATATTACACATGATCATCGTAGATTATTAGGCGAATACATTGAAGTGCAAGCCATAGTAATAGACTTTGATAAAAAAAAAGCCATGGTAATAGACAGCAATAAAAAAAAGGGCAGAATTATATAAAATAAATGCCACACAGTGTTCAAAGTAACATTGACTCATTATTTTATTACCCCGATATACTTGCGTGCTGAAGCAGACAACCAACCAAACAACATACGTCCAAAGATAGCACAGCACTCGCTACAGCAATGATCTGTTCTCTACAGGAAATTTGTGAAGAAAACGACGCAGAAGAAGAGCGTTTAGAAGCACTCGGTGGAATAGATTTATAAGAGAAAATGCCACGCAAATTAATAGTCAATGGAGTGATGAGTTTGAATTCACAAATCACAACTACAATGCTAAAAATATAGAAATAACCGAAATAAAAGGTTGACAATCAAATGATTAAACCTCCTCCTTCAAGTCTCCATTGTGCAAAAGGATTAATAGGTCTTGTATGCTAATTTCCTTTTGATATAACTTGCTTAAATCAACATAAGAACCTTAAATCTAAGATTCATAAGCTAATTTAAACAAATTAACCAATTAACCTTAACTTTATCCTCATATATTTCCATAGGCAAGATAGATGCTAAAACTAGCTTCTATTTGTATAATTCACTTTAAGAAACAAATAAAATGTAAACACTCATACTTGTTCTCATGAAGCTACAAGTGTTATACCTAACATACATGAAAATAAAGATGTAGGATTTAGGTTTACAATCATGTGGATGAAATAGAAACTTAAATAGAGATCTCTACCTAAATTTCTATCCTCAAATGTCTAAACACTTAGAACAAGAGAGGATTTACATGATTACAAGATTGCAAACCTAGTATTAGGAAATTCTCGCACAAGGCTGAATTGGTTAACACATTGCACAACTTGACTTGAAGGATGGAGAGGAGGAGCCTAGCTGAGAAGCATGGAGGATGAGAGGATGAGAAATTGTGAAGTGGAGGCCACAGAGGGAGTGAAAATGGCGAAATGGAGAAGAAAGAGATGAGAGAAAATGGTATGAAGTGAGAGAAAAATATGTCAAAAGTGAGAGGCAAGTGTTAGGTTTTGATTTATATATGGTGATTAGCTTTGGGATTAGCTCCCAAATGAAATGCTAATGCACCCTAAATGTCATATAAATGGGGATTTGTGAGGGAGGAATTTCGGCCACCAAGCATAAAAATTGGTTATGTGTGTGTGTGTATAAGGCCGAGGGGTATAAAGGGAAAAATGGGAGGAATTGTGGAATGTGAAAGTGTAAGTGGGTGATTTAGGCCTCAATATGGGGTAGATTCATCCTCCAAAACTCCCTTCTTTTTCTCCTTTCCATTGTGCTTCCAAAAGTGCCCTTTTTGAAGCTCCCAATTTGAATTTGGAGTTGGAGCCAATTTTACCACTTTTGGTAAGATTCCTTTAAAGTGTCTTTTTCCTCCTGTTATCAAAAGTGGTAAACTTCAACTTTATGTTTTTGCCTTGTCTCCCTAGCTCATTCCTTGCCACCAAGGGCATGTGGGGCCCACGTGGGACCCCTTACAAATAAAAATGCACCACATAGTGAAAATGACCAAAATACCCTTAGTTACTTAAAGTGCAAGTAATTAAGCTAGTATTTTCCAATTAATTACGTAGTGGCATGCGCAAATAAAATCCTCAATAATGAACAAACATAACAATTTAATCACACTAATTAAGCTCATTTGCACATGCTAAACAATATAAAATTAGGTCTAATCACAATAACCACACGAACAAGAAAAAATATCATTTGAACAAGGATAACCTCATATAAACACAGAAAAGGTAATATGAACGTAGGGTTTCCTTGTTAATTAATATTGATTGACACTTGTTCAAATGGTCCTTTTACGTGTTTAGACAAAGGCTTGCCTTGTTTAAATAAAATTTTTACTTGTTCAAAGTCTCATACATGTTTGTGTTTCACATAAATTATCACTTGTTCAAATGACCATTTTACTTGTTGAAGGTATCATACATATTTGCGTTTCATATTAATTATCAGTTGTTCAAATGGTCCTTTTATGTGTTTAAACAAGAGCTTGCCTTGTTCAAATAACCTTTTTACTTGTTGAAGGTTTCATACATGTTTGTGTTTACATTAAATTGTCACTTGTTCAAATGACCCTTATTATAGCTGTTCAAACAAAGGGCTTGCCTTATTCAAATGACCTTTTTACTTATAAAAGGTCAAATACATGTTTGTATTTCACATTAATTGTCATTTGTTCAATAACCCTTATAAGTTATAACTGTTCAGACAAGGGCTTGCCTTATTCAAATGACCTTTTAACTTATAAAATGTCTCATACATATTTGTGTTTCACATTAATTGCCACTTGTTCAAATGACATTTTTACTTGTTCAACATAGAGCTTTCCTTATTCAAATTACAATTTTATTTGTTCAAGATATCATGTATATTTGCGTTTCATATTAATTACCATTTGTTCAAATGACATTTTTACTTGTATATATTCTCATACATGTTTTACTTGCATCTCAACTTACTTTCATAAATATCAGAGTTTATCATGAAGAAAATGACTTGCTATCAGTGTTTGTAAGAACCAGACCGGATCGGGTAGTTGAACTGGTCCAACCGTCGACCGCTTCATATTTCGGATCAACGGTTATCAGGTCCAACCATCGGTTTGAGCAGTTTGACCGTGTTGGACCATGACCCAAAGCCTTTTCCGGCTCGCCTTCCGGTCCAGCTTTTACAACATTGCTTGCTAGGCTCCACATACAAACATGGGGAAATTAATTAGAGGTCCCATGGTACGGACATTAATTAAAATTTAGTCTCAAAAACTCTCCAAATTAAGTATACTCCCTAGCTACACTGCTTTAATTTTGTGAGTAGAATGACTATAATGTCCTTTAATTTTCCACCCTCTTTTGATTCTTCATCTGCCAACTCTTCGACCACCGTCTTCTTACCCTTCTTCAACTCTCCAAGCCGTCCTAGAACGGAATGCACAGGGAGGGAAGCACCCTCGTAGGCTAAAGTCAGATTGTAGATACCACCATACCTTTCTATTGGTGTCAATCAGAATTTTTTCTTCTCTTCTCTCTCTCTCTCCATTATTTCTGCAGCATCCACATTCGGTAAGTGATCCCTCTAGCATCCACTTGGAAGTTTAAAACTTTGCGTACTTATATGATAATAGAGAAAAACAAATAGATAGCTCCACATGCTTAAGGATTTTTAACTTCCGTTTATACCCCTAATCAAAAATGAACAAAATAAATAAATAAATAGGGCTTCACCCAAAGAACTTGGATTCAATCTTTTTCCGAGAAAAGGTGGGGGAACGTTCAATTTTTATTTTATTGACCGACTTTGGTTTTAGCAGGATTTTTCTAAACCATATGTTTGGTTGTTTTTGTTCAGTGACATTCCTTTTGTCAGCAATTGTAGTTTCTTTCCTTCTTTCTTTAAATTCCTGTAGTATTGGTCTGATGTTTTATTGATGTGATGTGTGTGTATTCTAATTTTTCATTATTCTCTCAGGTATTTTTGTGCGAGAATTGAAAATATTAATAACTTTTGAAATTTTATATTATTGTGAAGTTTTTGAGAAACCTGAGAAATTTTGATACACAAATATAAGAAGTATTCACTTTTGACAGCAGAAGCGCAGAAATCAACACGCTAAGGTGATTATGATGTCTTCTCAAAATGGATGTGAGAACCCTCACAATCAGCAGCAGCAGCAACTGCAACCTACTGGTAAATATCACTGGTTGTTCATTCATTTGATTTGGTTTTCTTAATCTGATACACAAGTAGGTTATCAACAACAATAAGAAGCCTTTGCCTAGTAAGTTTATCAACAGAAAAAAATTGAAGTATACGCTATGTGGGATGAGCCAATTTTACTGGATTAGGCAATTCATTAACTTTTATTGCCCTATTCCATGACTTCTGATGGGTACTGGAATAATTATAATTTGTATAGACTAAATTGTACCAGCTTATATGATAATTTCATGATGTTTGTAAGTTGGCTTCACAGGTGGAGCTCACCAGCATAGTGTGAACTCTGGAACCGTCAATGAGGTTGGATGGTATGTTCTTGGAGAAAATCAGCAGCAGGTGGGTCCCTATGCAATGTCAGAGCTGTGCGGTGAGTTCTGTCACCAATTTTGTGGACTGTTTCTAATACCAATCTACATTATGAGTTTAAAGGGCCAACCCAGTTCTATCTCCACTTGGTGAGGGTACTGGGGAAGGGAATATACTAGGTAGTTTTATGTGTGCTTTATGCATAGCCAGCTTACTGTTGAGTCAAGTCGGTCCTTCTAATCTACATTATGAGTTTAATCCCTGAAAATTAGAGTTTAGAGTGATATTAGTGGATAGCATTATTAGTGTTTTTTAAGTTCAGGAGAAGAAAGATAAGTTTCCTGAAATCTAGTATCTGTGTTGTGGTTTCTCATTTCTTGCTTTTGTTGTCTCTCCTCTCCTTTCTTGAATTTCAGTTCTACTATAAGTGAATAGCTCAATTTCAGACTTTCTGGACAATTGTTGCATGTTGATATCACTATTTAGCTTTTTTACTTCGTCTGCACAGAGCATTTTTCCAGTGGGTACCTTTTAGAGAATACACTCGTATGGTCTGAAGGAAGGACTGAATGGCAGCCATTGTCCTCAGTTCCTGAGTTGTGGACAAGAATTTACTCACAGGGTTCAAATCATTCAGATTCAGCTACTTGTATGCCTGATCTTTCTCTTTCTAACTCTAAATTTTCATTTTATTACATTCATTTAATCAATCTTGTATTTTACTAAGTGACCTATTTTTTAGTGTCTACTCATGATAATCTTGAGTTTGAGAGATGGCAGAATGAGATAAAGGAGGCAGAAGCACAATTTGAAGGGTCTGAATTTGGATCTTTTTCCAGTGATGTTGCGGCTGAAGTGGATGGTGGTTCTGATAGACCTTCAACACCACCTGATGGTGAAGATGAATTTACTGATGACGATGGGACTAAATATAAGTGGGATAGAAATATTAGGGCTTGGGTTCCTCAGGTTAGTGTATCGAATCTTTCTTAGCACTTGTCTTGTGATATATTTTTTTGATGATTTGATGTGTTTCTTTATTAATTTACTTTTTTATGAGTAATAGTCTTTACGGAATATTGGCCTTCCAATTTATGTTTTGTTTGATGAAGTCATTTTACTTTTGAATGTCTCTAGCACCTTTTGCAGCATATAGATGGTATAGTTTTGTAAATATTTTCCATTCTTGCCATTGATATATTTTTTCTTTTTTGAGTAAATAGGATTGGTTATTGTTGATAAACGTGGCTGTCACCCAAGAGGGGGGGGTGAATTGGGTGAGGGAATAAATTAAATCTTTTGAATCTTGTTTTCGAAAGACTGCTTGTGCTTGGTGATAATATTTACGAAGTAGTGATATGCACAAGTCAGTAAGTTATGTGATGCAAAATAGAATGTTTGAATGTAAATTTATGCACACATAAATTTATCCTGGTTCGGTCACCCAGACCTACATCCAGTCCCCAGGCTCCACCTGAGATTTTCAATCCACTATTCTTGTTTAAACCGGGCACAAGAGAAGCCTTTACACTTTAGGTTTTACGAGCACGGGTTCACCTAACAACCCACAGGTTTTACACCGGGTTCACCTGCAAACCTTACAAATGCAAGTTTTACGGGCTAACTTGCAACCTATGGAGATTTAGACAACCTCTAAATGCTCCCCCTTACAAATTGTAAGTTTACACTATGTTCACTCTATGAACTGATTGTGCTAAACACTTAAGCTCAAAACTAACTCTCTCTAAGAGTGGATGATGTTACTCACTTAAGTACAATAAAGTTACTCTCTGAAAAATATCACAAATCTGGATCTGAGAGTAGTAGAAGATGTGTAGAATGAAGAGTATGATATATCAGATACTTTGTTCTGTTCTCTCTTTTTCTTCCATGTCTTCTCTTCTGAATGAATGTCTCTTTTATACTCGGCTTCATAGGCTTCTGTGGCAGGTTGAATATGAACGTTTGAATAAAGCCGTTAATCCTATGTTACCGTTGAGAAGTGCATCTTCATTAATGTTTAGCAGGGTTGACTTGCTTTATCTCTGAAAAGTAGTCCTGACACCTCTGCTCTGACAAAAGCATTCTGACACTGCATTTCTTTGAACGTTCAGACATTCTGATTGCTTGCGGAAGCAACTTCTCATCCGGAAGCAACCTTTCTGAGTGTGCTGCACTTGAACGTTAGTTTAGCAATATAATCATATAGTCTCATGCAGTGGGTGATCCCTAAATCTAAGAAGTATTCGGAAGCACTTCTACATCCGGAACTAAATTCACTTGATGAGGGATTTAGTTCACCATGACTTGCTCTCGCTTAGTCTATTTCATTCCACCACTCAGCGCTAGTCACTGAGCTATCGGAAGCACTTTTACTTGACGTGGTGAATTCACTGACGCTTAGGGTGAAATCTATTCTATCAGTCTGCGCCAGTCAAGATCTAACAGGAAGCAACTTCACTTGATGTTGCATTTCCGCTGACGCTCGGGGTTATATCTAGTCTATCAACCTGCGCCAGTCTAAATCTAATAGGAAGTGCTTTCACTTGGCGAAGTAGACTTACTGACGCTTGGGGTAATAACTATTCTATTGCTCTGCGCCAGTCTAAGTCTAACAGGAAGCGCTTTCACTTGGGGAAGTAGACTCACTGACGCTTGGGGTAATATCTATTCTGTCGCTCTGCGCCAGTCTAATTCTAACAGGAAGCGCTTTCACTTGGGGAAGTAGACTCACAGTCGCTTGGAGTAATATCTATTCTATCGCTCTGCGCCAGTCTAAGTCTAACAGGAAGCAAACTCACTTCCGATTGAAACATAGCTTAGTCTTAAGGTTTTGTGTACCTAATTCTCATGGACTAAGTTATTTCCCAGTGATTTACTTGCTGATGCTGGGGGATGAAAACATTCATCCGCATGCGCAAGTCCTAATCTATCCGGAAGTAGATCTTCACCCGGAAGCACTCTTACTTGGGATCCTATGTTATCCTATTGCTTCCTAGGCACTTGGTTTAATCCTCTATATTTTAGTCTTCATCAAAACTTAAGATTCTAACATTCTCCCCCTTTTTGATGATGACAAACCTAGTTTTATCGATTAAGTTCCTAAGGAAGGATTATCAAGAGAATAAAAGCAATGGATAACAACAAGTAACTCAGACAAATATTATTGACAAGCAGAGGTTACAAGTCAGAGTTATGTAATCAAATAACATATACAAGTAAAGAATGTATACAAATAAATTTCACTAAGTATGAATGAAAATATGCATGAAAACAAAATCAACAAAAATATTTGGATTGGGGGTTAGAGTTTGTGTCTCTTTTTCTTTTCCCTCTCTTTCTGCCTCTCTTCATTTTCCTCACGCTCACTCTGGTTTATCTGGGCAATGATCTCTTGAAGCTCTTTTTCCTCTTTTTCCCTCCTGAGCCTTTCTGATTCAATGGACTCCTCGTATGCCCTTTTCATGTTCTCCACTTCTTCATACCCAGGGAAACCTGTAGCATCGTCGAAGTAGCAGACTTCTCCATTGGGATAGTGTACAGCCCGGATTCTCACATTCCATGCAGAGAAGTTGGGATCCTCTTCAACTTCTTGGGCTTTCCTTTTCCCTTTCCCTTTGCTCTTCCCTTTGCTTTTGTTAATTGGAGGAGTGGGCATGGCACTTGCTCTTTCAGCATCGAGGCAAGCCATCTGACCAAAAGATAATTTGTCAGTGAATCCAAATCTCTCAAATTCATCAGGGGTCATGTCTTCAATTTCCAATTTGACCTCCTTCAGAATTGGAACCGCTTGGACCACTGGATTTTCTTGCACAACCTGAGCAGATGAAGTTCCTTGCTCAGGTAGGTCAGATGGAGTCTCTTCCTCAGACTCATCAGATTCAGTGGTGGCAATTAACTTCCTGGCACGTTTCCTAGCAACGGCCTTCTTTCTGGGTGCACTGAATCTGGCTGCTGGCTCAGACGAGGGAGGAGGATCAGAAGATTGCTCAGATGAAGGGACCTCAGACTCTTGCCCAGAGGATGCAGGAACAGGCTTGGCTATCACAATGGGAGGATGGTTGGGTCTCTTCAGTCCCCACTTCATTATGATCTCCTCAACCATCTCTCTACTTGTTTTATTTGGAGGAGGCTCCGATGATGACTCAGATTGTGAGGATTGTTCATTCTGCCCATACACAACCATATCCCATTGTGGTCCTTGCTCAGCCGCTTTCTTCTGCTGCATGAACCGGACGGCCTCTCTTCTTATAAGGCTCTCTGCACCACTCAGCCTCTGAGACTCATATGCACGACGCAGGGCGGCCGTGATATCTTCATCAATCCAGAGTGATGGCTGGCTGAGGGCATCCCTTGTGGCCATGCTTAGACGAAGAGTGGACATAACATTTCTCCCCCTTTTGTCATCATCAACAGGGGTGAGTGCCAGGGATGGAGTGGATGTGGAGGAGGATGGAGGTGGTTCAGGACCAAATTTCTTGGGAGGGGAGGGTGATAGGGTAGAGGTAGAGGATGTGGGAGAGGATAGGTGTTCAGGAGTTTGAGGAGAGTCGGGGAAGCAACTGGAGGTGACAAAGAGATCCGTATAGGGATAAGTGGAGGAGTATGCTTTGTAATTGGCGGAGTCAGGGGTAAAGGGTAAATGGTCATCGGAGAGTGGTTGAAGGCGGGGATACTCGCCGTATGGTTGGCTGAGGGGGTGAATGGCTGTTTCAGATCCTATGGGTCTAGGGCTTTGATGGGTTGGGTTGGAGAAGCGGAGTGGAGAGCGTGTAGGGGCACCTGGTCGTGTGGGAATGGACGAGGATGAGGATGATGAAGGTGAGGATGAGAAGTTTCTAGGGGAAAGGCGTGGAGAGTTGTGAGGTGAGTCTTGGGTTTGGTGGTCATGGGTAGGTGAAAGTTGGGATTGTTGGTCATTGTTGGGTGATGGTGGGGCTTGTTGGTCATTTTGTGGTGGAGGCTGAGGTTGTTGAGTGTTAGGCGGAGGAGGAGGTGGTAGTTGAGGGTGATTAGGAGGAGGAGGAGGGTTTTGAGGAGGCGGAGGAGGAGGTGGCAAGTTACCTTGTGATGAAGGTTGGGGAATTTGTAGGTGCTGGAGGATGAGGTCTAATTTTGCATCCACCCTGGTAAGGTGATTCTCAAGTTGGTCTAATTTTGCATCCACCCTGGTAAGGTGATTCTCAAGTTGTCCTATTCTGTCCTCGAGCCGCTGGATCCGCTCCCCTTGGTGCTGGAAACCAGCTTCACATTCAGCACGGAGAGGACCCACCAAGGAATCAGTCAGTCTCAACAGAAGCTCTTCCTTTATGTCCTCGGCAAAGGCCCTAACAGAAGCTGGAACCCTTGCACTACGGCTTGGCCCAGCATGTGAGTCAACTTCCTGATCTCCTGCTCCAGATGCAGAGGGAGCTGAAGTACCAGAAGCACTACTGGCTTGTGAGCGTGAGCGAGTGGGCTTAGGAGGCTTGAAATACTTGATCCCCATCCTTGCCACATTGGTTGCTCCCACAGGCCTACACTGGACATTCTCTTCTTCCACAGCAGATGTAGCTTTGATCAGATGCTTCTCAAGAAGGAAGGCAATAATGGTGGGATAGGGAAGATAACCTGACTTGTCATTGCTTAACCAGCGCTGAAGCTCTAGGCATATCAACTGCCCAGGGTTGAAAGGCTTGAGCGAGAGGAGTCTAGGGAACCAAGGGTTGTCCAGCAGTGTGAACTCGTTGAAGTTGCCTCCCTTATGAGTCATTATCCGGGAGTAGATGTAGTACAAGAGCCTGTTAGAATCAGACATCTTGGACACCTTCTTGCTGTTGGTGCCATACAACTCCTCGAGTTCCTCCTTGCTGTACTTGTGAGACTCAGGGTAGATCCATTCATTCATATCCTCTTCTGTGATTCCCATCATCTCATTCAAGGTTCTCCAAGTGAACCTGAAGGTTCTTCCTCTTACAGTGGCAGTGAAGGAGAGTTTGTGGACTTGCTCTTTCCCATCCACCTTCCTGTACTTAGCTCTGCCTGAGAGGGATTGGCAAAAGACTCGCAGGACGTTGACGTTGTAGTCCTGGTTGATGCCCAGCCAAGGCATATACTTTTCCAAGTAAGGGCGCAGATGAGCAAACCCTAGTTCATCCAACTTGTCCAGATTGATGAACAGGCCATGATTGAAGATGGGAATGGATGTCTCAAATTTGGCGGATACACCCTCCAATGCCCCATCTCTATAGACTGTGGGATCATCTTCTTCCTCAACCCTCTGCCTCTTGGAGGAAGGCTCCTCAGAAAAGTGAACCTTCTTTTTCTTTCCCTTTCTCTGAGCATCCCTCTCTTGTTCAGAACCCACTGCCTGTTCCACTCTACCAGAGGTTCCAGGCTGACCCTGAACGTTTTCATCCTGTCCCTGTGATTGCCTAGAACCTTTATGGCGTTCATGATGTTCTTCATGATGTTCTTCATGGTGCCCAGATTTATCAGAATGCTTGTGAGTGGATTTCCCAGATTTCGACTTGTGTTTCTTGGAAGAAGAGGTTTTCTGGATGACTGGGTTGGATTCATGAGATCCGGCCATTTTTATATGAATGTTGTAGTAATAAAAAGGATGAAATGCGAGAAATGTGTAAAGGAGAAATGAAGAACACAATGGAGAAGATGAAAAGACTTTTTAGAGAAAACGATGCGAGTGAAAAAGATGTAGTAAAAAGTGAAAATGGAAAATGACTTCTATTTATAGGTGAAACTTCTTGAGGATAGAATGGGCATAGTCTTTCAAATTTTCACACATTGGGTAACGTAAGTTTTTACGTTGGAACGACACACCTGATGACACGTGTTGCTTCAGAGAAGGCACAGCGTTTCATAGAGGAAGTTGAAACGTTTTCTGAAGTGATGTGTCCCTTGATCTGACACTGGCGCTCTTGATCATATTGAATTATCATCCAGCGCTAGCAAAAGAGTATTCGGAAGTGATTTTGCTTCCGGTTGGACAGACGCTCCTGGTTGCCTTGAGTAGTCATTCAGCGTCAGCACGAGAGCATCCGGAAGTAGTTTTGCTTCCGATGGTACTTACTTAAGATTTAACTTTGAGTGACTCGTTGATGTTCTCTCTTGTGCATCCACAGCGATCAAGCTTTCATAACTAAAGCCATATTTGCGTCAAGTAGAGTTTGTTTGATCTTCTCAATTTCAGGAGCAGTAGCTCTCGGAGCCCAGTATGAACAACAACTCATTCTGATTTGATACATTGCTCTGATCAGGTATGATCATGAAAATTGTTGTTCCTTCGTACCTTCTTTCCTACAAAATAGCAAATGATTTCTCTTTCCCATTTTTCAGTCTCCAAACTTGGATCTGACTGGTCAGTTTGTAGGAAGTATGTGATTCTTATGCTCTTAAGAATTATTCACTATGAATATAGCATTGCGAATCAACTATGACTATATGCACATGGCTTCTGATAATGATAGTCATAGATAGCATGTAGAGTATGAACATTGTGTGAAATATCTTATAAGCCATATCATGTTCATGCTTATGATGCTTAATGTAAAATCTCAATAAGTCCATCTTACATTTGCATAGGAGATTTTACTGTTGCATGCTTCAACCTTAAATAATCCCTTGCTTACCCAAGGAGATCTTTTATACTTATCCTTGGCCTGAAGCACTTTCTTAGGAGAGACAGGATTCGCAGGTTTTCTCCATGTGAGTTGAGACATCCTCTCTCTTTTGTCCTTCTCAGGATAGTTGAATGGAACTCTGTGATAGCTTATCTCTGAGACAAGGTCTTTGTTCCTTGTGGTAGCGCACTGCTTCTTATGATTGAACCAGGTAGTTGCAGTAGTGACATCACCACGAGTTCTCTTCTTTGGGACAAGAGGGACTCTTGATCTTTCCTGCACAGGTAAGGCACTAGAAGGGAGTTTTGGTACCCATTTGTACTTGGGTCCTACATAGTTAGCGCTGGACCTTACTTGTCCTTTGGGGATCCATATATATTTATTTCTCACATTTAAATTTCTCTTAAAATTGCATGTGTGAGAAATATGACCAGTTCTACCACAATAATGACAGATAATGGGATGATGTTCTGAATCAGATTTCTTATCACTATTATGGTGGTCAGTTTTCTTTTCAAAGACTCTATGTTTATTAACTTTTGAAATTTCAGGGTCTTTCGAAAAATCTTCTTTTATGAGTGGGACTTTGGACTCCTTGGTTGTAGAAGAAGGAATAAGTTCCTCAAGTTCCCTATTCCTTTTTCTTAAGCCTAGAATTTCTTTTGCAAGTTTACAGAATTCAACATGTAGCTCATTATACATATCTTGCAATTCAGAAGTTTCAAGTTTAGGTACCTCATTTTCTTCAGCTTCTGAATCTTCTAGGCGGAGATCCACTCTCTCTTTGCTGATACTAGCTTCTACTACATCACCATCCAGTAGCTCATCAACGGTGGATTCACAAGGAGCACACAGTGAGCTTTGGACAGCCTTAACATCAAGAAATTGGTTAGAAGCATACATAGTATCAAGAGTGTTCCAAATATCTATGGCCCTAGAGCAATGTTTAATTTTCTGGTAATCATTGTCAGATAAACTTTTGTGCAAAATTTGCATTGCTCTAAGGTTTAAGTAAAATAAGCTTTTGTCCTCTTCTGTCCAATTTACTTTTGGTTTGAAATCAGAGTCCTTTTCAAAAACATCCCACATTTTGAAATCAGTGGATAGTATAAAACTTTTCATCCTTCCCTTCCATAAGTAAAAATCAGCATTTTCTAACACGGGTGGGATTGTATGATCAAAACCTTCAAAACACATTTTGTAACCCAAATCAGCCTAGGTCTTTGCACTTGAGATCGTTGGATCCTTTAAACAAGTGACCTTGCTCTGATACCAAATGATAAACGTGGCTGTCACCCAAGAGGGGGGGGTGAATTGGGTGAGGGAATAAATTAAATCTTTTGAATCTTGTTTTCGAAAGACTGCTTGTGCTTGGTGATAATATTTACGAAGTAGTGATATGCACAAGTCAGTAAGTTATGTGATGCAAAATAGAATGTTTGAATGTAAATTTATGCACACATAAATTTATCCTGGTTCGGTCACCCAGACCTACATCCAGTCCCCAGGCTCCACCTGAGATTTTCAATCCACTATTCTTGTTTAAACCGGGCACAAGAGAAGCCTTTACACTTTAGGTTTTACGAGCACGGGTTCACCTAACAACCCACAGGTTTTACACCGGGTTCACCTGCAAACCTTACAAATGCAAGTTTTACGGGCTAACTTGCAACCTATGGAGATTTAGACAACCTCTAAATGCTCCCCCTTACAAATTGTAAGTTTACACTATGTTCACTCTATGAACTGATTGTGCTAAACACTTAAGCTCAAAACTAACTCTCTCTAAGAGTGGATGATGTTACTCACTTAAGTACAATAAAGTTACTCTCTGAAAAATATCACAAATCTGGATCTGAGAGTAGTAGAAGATGTGTAGAATGAAGAGTATGATATATCAGATACTTTGTTCTGTTCTCTCTTTTTCTTCCATGTCTTCTCTTCTGAATGAATGTCTCTTTTATACTCGGCTTCATAGGCTTCTGTGGCAGGTTGAATATGAACGTTTGAATAAAGCCGTTAATCCTATGTTACCGTTGAGAAGTGCATCTTCATTAATGTTTAGCAGGGTTGACTTGCTTTATCTCTGAAAAGTAGTCCTGACACCTCTGCTCTGACAAAAGCATTCTGACACTGCATTTCTTTGAACGTTCAGACATTCTGATTGCTTGCGGAAGCAACTTCTCATCCGGAAGCAACCTTTCTGAGTGTGCTGCACTTGAACGTTAGTTTAGCAATATAATCATATAGTCTCATGCAGTGGGTGATCCCTAAATCTAAGAAGTATCCGGAAGCACTTCTACATCCGGAACTAAATTCACTTGATGAGGGATTTAGTTCACCATGACTTGCTCTCGCTTAGTCTATTTCATTCCACCACTCAGCGCTAGTCACTGAGCTATCGGAAGCACTTTTACTTGACGTGGTGAATTCACTGACGCTTAGGGTGAAATCTATTCTATCAGTCTGCGCCAGTCAAGATCTAACAGGAAGCAACTTCACTTGATGTTGCATTTCCGCTGACGCTCGGGGTTATATCTAGTCTATCAACCTGCGCCAGTATAAATCTAATAGGAAGTGCTTTCACTTGGCGAAGTAGACTTACTGACGCTTGGGGTAATAACTATTCTATTGCTCTGCGCCAGTCTAAGTCTAACAGGAAGCGCTTTCACTTGGGGAAGTAGACTCACTGACGCTTGGGGTAATATCTATTCTGTCGCTCTGCGCCAGTCTAATTCTAACAGGAAGCGCTTTCACTTGGGGAAGTAGACTCACAGTCGCTTGGAGTAATATCTATTCTATCGCTCTGCGCCAGTCTAAGTCTAACAGGAAGCAAACTCACTTCCGATTGAAACATAGCTTAGTCTTAAGGTTTTGTGTACCTAATTCTCATGGACTAAGTTATTTCCCAGTGATTTACTTGCTGATGCTGGGGGATGAAAACATTCATCCGCATGCGCAAGTCCTAATCTATCCGGAAGTAGATCTTCACCCGGAAGCACTCTTACTTGGGATCCTATGTTATCCTATTGCTTCCTAGGCACTTGGTTTAATCCTCTATATTTTAGTCTTCATCAAAACTTAAGATTCTAACAATTGTGTGAGTAGCAATTTGCTTAATGACAGTAAAACTGACAATTTTGTTAGTTGAGATCTTAAACTAGCTGAAAACTACAGTATTATTTTATCCCACTTAGCTTGCTCTATTTACGTCAGTGAAAGGTAATTAAATTATCTTTACCATGCATGAAAAATCTTCATTGACAAAAGTTTTGCAAGAATTTATTATATGAAGTGACCTAAACCAATTCTAGGAACTTCATTTAGAAAGTTTACTCTCCATGGGTATATATACATACAGTCATCTATATTTTCATAAATTTGTGATTGCATTGGGAGCTTCCATTGTGGGTTTTTGTAATGTTTAAATCTTGTTAATTCTTCATTTGGAAATTGCGCTTGTCCATTATCTTAGGATATGTCAGGCTAGAAATGCTTATCTCTTTTGTTGTTCTTATCCTTGAAACTCATTGCACTTTAGAAAAAAATATCTCTTTCCAACAGCTTACCTTCACAGTCTTGTTTTAGTTATCTTAAGTTTGGTATATATTCTAGAATATGAACCAATTTGAAGAGTGGCTGCTCTCACAAGCTGATTCTATGTTAATGGAATTAAATAGTACATTGAAGTTATTTCAATTATGTGGTGTTTTCTATGTTGCAGTACTCGAAATGTTATTCTTCTGAGCTAGGACCTATATGTTTTGCTATTAATGTTTTATGCACTTCTACATCTATGCAAAGCAACTGCTGTTATCCATATCTATAATGACCTTGCATTTGTTTTTAATAACTATTGTTCATAAAGTAATTTTCTTTTTACTATAACATTTAACAGGAGTACGCACCTGGCAGCAATGAGCCCTATGGAGTGGAAGACATGACTTTCTTGGAGGAGGAGGAAGTTTTCCCCTCAGTTACTGATTTGGATGCTTCTGTAAAGGATGATGATTCAAAATTAAGTAGTTCTGTGGCTTCCTTAAAAGAAGAAGTAAATATTACTAATACAGAAGCAGAAGGAAAGAAAGATGGAAAGAGGAAGATTTCTGATATACAAGATGATAAGAAGGTCCCCTGCCCCTTGTTTCATCTCATCTTATTAAAAGGCACCCTCTTTATTTTAGTTGCTTTCAGTTAGAAATGTTGTATCATCTTTTTAACTGATGACGTCTCCTATTATGTGATTTCTGTTTCAGGAAGCTAATAAACCTCCTAATAGTTGGTTTGAGTTAAAAGTCAATACACACGTTTATGTTACTGGATTGCCTGAGGATGTTACCAATGATGAAGTAAGTTTTAATCACTGCCCTAAACTGCGTTCTCTATTTCTTGTTGCAAGAAAGTGACAGGGAAAATATGTCGTAGGTTGTGGAGGTGTTTTCCAAGTGTGGCATTATAAAAGAGGTATAATCTTATACCTTTATTAAATTGATCTCAATTATTGTTGACAGGCTTGACTGTTATTTGTTTAGATGTATTTTAGGGTATTTATATGGCAAACTATTTAATCAATAATACCTCACAGAGTATGGACAAAACATCTCTTATGGATGATTAATGAATGCTTGGTTTCATTCTTGTAATTGCTTGTTTTGGTTGTCAGCATCATCTAGATTATTTGTCCTTTCATTTTTGGCATGTTCTTACCTAAACTTGTAGCCTAAAGTAAGCACACTTGGCCACACAACTTATACTACTTGTCACCACTTACTAATAGTCCTCAGGGATCATTTTGTCATCAAATTATTTATAGAATGAAAATGAGAGTCTACTCATAGAGATGGCATGTTGTCTTGGAGATGGCTTCATGTGATTGTGTGTATTTTCTAAATTGTAGGACCCTGAAACCAAAAAGCCTCGAGTCAAGCTATATGTTGATAAAGAGACTGGGAGAAAAAAGGGAGATGCACTGGTCACATATCTCAAGGTAACTCTCATCTTACTTTAATATGGCGATAACATAATTGTGGATGGGGTTATACATTATGTTGATTCTTACTAGGAACCGTCAGTGGCTTTGGCAACTCAATTATTGGATGGAACTCCTTTTCGTCCGGGTGGCAAGATTCCCATGTCTGTAACCCATGCTAAATTTGAGCAGAAAGGTAGTCATCATTTATTGTTGAATATTTGATGTGATAGCCTCTAACTTTTGTGCGACATTCTAGTTATTTATTGGGATTCATATGCTTGATGGCTCTTTCTTCAAATTTGCAGGAGACACATTCATAGCCAAACAAGTAAATAATAAAAAGAAGAAGAAATTGAAAAGAGTGGAAGAGAAGATGCTTGGCTGGGGTATGTGCAGCATCTTATCAAAAATTGCGAATAAAGAAAATTGATTGAGTTATGAAATATTTTGAGTATAACAGCTCGGTCTATTATTGATATGTGTCAAATACATATAAATTCATTTTGTGTGGAAACAAATCTAATCAGATTGCCTAAAATCTCTCACCGTTAGAAATTATGAAAATAAAGTTAATATTTCCTATTTTATATTAGTAGAATATTAGTATATGTGATGGGCCCATGGCATCATGGGCCTATGATAAAAGAAGGCCCAAAGTGAATGACAATGATGTAATGAATGTAATTAGAAAGGCAACAACAAAATAGTTAGTTTGTTATGTTGTAGTTAGCAAGGCAACAACAAAGTAGTTAGTTTGTTATAGTTTGTTATGTTTGTTAGGAGGTTGAGGAATGTATAAATAGAAGAATTGTAGATAGAAGAGGTTATGCTTGTATTTTGATAGTTGGAGAGTGTGTGCCTCTATAATTGCACATTAGGCCTTGTAATTGTTCTGTAATCCTCTTTTGAGGTGATACTTTGATTCTTAAATAATACTACATTGGTATATTCCCATCAAAGGTATCAGAGCAGTTCGAATGGGAATGGTTAATAATCGAAAAATGGAATCAAGACTTGAAGGATGTGAATCATGTCTGGGTCAAGTAGAGCAATACATGGGACAATTGGAATCAGATGTGGGAATGATGAAAATGGACATAAAAATGATGAAATCAATGCTGCAAGATGTCATGACAGAATTACGAACGGTTCGTAATTCGGTCCATTCCAAAGGCAAAGAATTTCAAGAAGAGAAGAAGTCGAATGAAGATAAGGAGCAAGAAGGAGAATCTTCGGTTATTATTCAGGGGACCGATATGGATGCAATCAAGGCGAAGTTCGAGAGATTCATGAGACTATTTCAAAAAGAGAAGAAGTCGAATGAAGAAAAGGAGCAAGAAGGAAAATCTCCAACTATTCTTCAGGGGACAGAAAAGAACCAAGAAATTGAAGGCGATGTTCTTGAAAAACAAGAAGTTGATGTAGTTTCAGGTATGAAAGACAAAATTGAAGATGACATCGTTCCAAGAATGCAAGATGAACTTGACGATGACATTGTTAAGGTTCATCGATTGGAGGCTAAAATTGACGATGAATACACATGGAAGCAATTTTTTCAAGAAAATTTCTCTGTTGAAAGAAACCAATTGAGTCAGCCATTATATTTCATGACCTTGATGAAGGACGCAGATAAAGAAAATCACCAAGACAACTGGATATTAATTAGGGTTCACAAGGCCCATTGGGGAAGAAGTCCTATTTTTAATTGGAGAGGTAAATCGGTTGTGCTTGATTATGGTGAGGAAAAAGCTCAAACCATCTATAATGTATCGCAAAACCCTAACCAACAATCAAAGATATGACGTTCAATTTCAAATTGCACGAGCTTAATTTCCTTCTCCTCACAGTTTGCAACGTCATCGACTAGAATCGTGCAAGATGATCAGGTTGAAGATGCACAAAATACTGCCAACAATTTCTTCTTTAATGAATCCTATGGAGTTACCTGCTTGGTTCTTGCAACTCAAAAGTTCAAGATTTCTGAAGGGGCAAATTGGAAGGTCACATCTAAAGGGTATTTTGATTTTACTCAATTTTGGTCTCTTCTTGTTCGTGTCCTCAAACTTTTATATTTCTTGAGGTATATCCATGAAGTATTATATTTTTTAGAGACTAAGGTTGAAAAAGGACAATCTTCCATTGGAAAGGAATTAATTGTTGCTCTAGAAATTTTCGCAACAGAGTGGGTGCAAACTGGCATTATTCATAGTGGATTGGCAATATTATATGATGGTTTCATTAAGGACATATCAAATTTTGTAAAACCATATTAGAGGCTGATTAAGCATTCAAATTTTACTGGAGCTTCTGGTTTTATTCAACTTCGGTCTCATGTTGTTCGAATTCTCAAAATGTTAATTGAGTTTCTGGATTTTGTTCCATATGCATTTGCAATGAAGAAGGGTGGTTTACTATTGCTGAATTTTTTGACGATCCTAAAGAAGGAATTCTTGAATCCGTTATTGCTAGCTTCTTCAAATCATTATGCTTATTTCCAGCTTTCAACCTTGAGGACAAGGTTCGACTTGTTGGGGTGTGTATTGATGGGCCCATGGCATCATGCGCCTATGATAAAAGAAGGCCCAAAGTGAATGACAATGATGTAATGAATGTAATTAGAAAGGCAACAACAAAATAGTTAGTTTGTTATGCTGTAGTTAGCAAGGCAACAACGAAGTAGTTAGTTTGTTATAGTTTGTTATGTTTGTTAGGAGGTTGAGAAATGTATAAATAGAAGAGTTGTGGATAGAAGAGGTTATGCTTGTATTTTGAGAGTGGGAGAGTGTGTGCCTCTAGAATTGCACATTAGGAAAGTGTGTGCCTCTATAATTGCACATTAGGCCCTGTAATTGTTCTATAATCCTCTTTTGAGGTGATACTTTAATTCTTGAATAATACTAGAATAAGTTTACCTAATATGATTCCCTAATACAATAATTCATAATTATGACAAACATATTGATGGAAATATACCAATGAAATAATCATCGGACTGTACAGCCACCTTTGTTTCCACATGGTCCCAAAGCTAGGTTAAACTACGTTTGGTCTGATCCTTAGGCACCCATCTAAGTTGTCTTTGTAGTCACCATTCCTCTCTTCTTGTTTGTCTCTCCTAAAAGAAGTCACAAAACCCAGAAAAAATACCTCCTCTTCTGTTCAATATCCTCAACTCTCACATTTGAACCTCTCAGACCCTAAACATGTCAGATACGAACACATCTCACCAGATCGGATCTCTATCCTAATCCGAATTTCTTGAGTCCTCCAGTTCGAGGCGAACATTTAGATGCTATCCCTGTGGATCTCAGCTCGAGATTTGAGGTGCTGCTTCGGATTCAAGTCGCTCCCTCAGTCCAAGTTCGAATCCCGAAGTCTGGCCATCGTTATCGTCTGATTCGAGCCGCCATCGTCAGAAATGGAGGTCGAATCGTTGTGAGAAACCCCAAGAGTTAATGTTCGTGTTCGTGGCCATGGGTGTTGTTCGTGGTTGCTGTTCATGTGTCTTTCATTTTTTTCCGTTTCCTTTTTCGTGTTTTTGTTTCTGTATTTTTAGGGGTTTCCATTTTTTTTTAAAAAAGGAAAAAGGTCTTTTATTTCTAGTGAAAAAAAATCAGAAAAAAAGAGTCAGGAAAAAGTCTTTTTTAAAGAAAAACAAAGAGAGGGAAAAAAGGAGAGAAAAATTATTATGGAGTTTACCCCAAGAATGGTGCTCCAGTTATTGATGATAGTGTTGTTTCTGTCAGTAATGAGCAATTAGCTCATGTAGGTCGAAGAGAAGACCTCTTCCTCATTTGGTAAAAAAGAGTACAAGCCACCGGCCTCTGAGACTCAACGAAGTACAAGCCAGACAGACTGGCATTTAAGACCTGAAGGATTTGCTGTTTAACCCATAGGATTGAAGTGCTCTTACAATAGCTGAAATAGCGTGGTAGTGCGTGAACCACTCACATAGAGATCTCCCCCGGTAGTTGAGATTTATGTTGAATGAAAATTGAATTAATATGACTACTGGTCTGCTCCTCTAACATCTAACACGCTAAAACTGAAATGATTTTGTGAAGAGAATCATTTTTACTGGCTACTCTGGCATTTCATAATAACTCCATTCTCTGGATGCCTTGACCTGCTGTAAGCATAGCATATCTAGTAACCAGTACTGATATTTGTGCCAAAAGTAGGATTGATGTCTTTGTCAAAACAAGAAATTTCGATTAACTCCAGTTCATCTACTTGTTGAAATAATTATATTTCTTACCATTGTCATTGTTGTTAGTTTGTTTCTAACATTAAAACTTATGTTTAGTCAGGATGCTTTACATTGTTTACTTATGGGCTTTTTCATTATTGGTTAGGATGTTTTGCTTAGCTAGGATGCATATTATGGGTTTTTGGTGAAGTAGGCCACTAATTGTATTAGGTTCCTTCCCTATATATAACTTTTTATTGAAGAAGGAAACTTTTCAGTAATTATTTGGTTTAGTTTCTATTTGACATTTGTCAGCTTTATAATATATTTATATTTTGGTCTTATTTGATGTTTAAAAATTTATTAATAAATTTCTTATTTATAATGCTATTCTGATGGTGACTTGATCATCTTTGTTGTATTGTATAGGTGGCCGTGATGATGCCAAAGTTTCAATTCCAGCTACTGTCATCCTTCGTTATATGTTCACACCTGCTGAATTAAGGGTTAGAGTTACTTCTATAAGCAGCTAGAATTCTTGACACTATATTAAACCAGAATATAAAATGGGACTATAGTATATGTTTGGTCCTTTAAGTTTGCATTAAGTTTCATTTTATCCCTTGACTTTTTTTACACATAAGTTTTGGTCAGTTGGGAGGCTCACTAGGGTTAGTCTCTAATGTTCATTAAGTGTATCTTTAGTTTTTTAATCTTAACACTGTTAATCTCTAAGTGAAAAATGCTCACTAAGAAAATTTAAATAATCTTAACTCTGGAGTCTAGAACTTCAACTAATTTCTGGTATTAAAATTTAAAAAAAAAATAAATAACATATTATAATTTAAAATTTCTGGTATCTAATTTAAAATTTAAAAAGATATTTAACATATTATATTTGTATATTAAAGCTTGTTTTGTCATCTTGTCATTGTTCGATTTTGTTGAGTCAGTATTTTCCGTTGATGAGATGATCAGTGTTTGAACTAAGGGACTAATATACAATTTATAAACTTAAAAACTAACTAAAACTTGATGTGAACTTAGAGCACTAAAGACATGCCTAAATCTTAAAAGAGTATTCCTTATAACTGCTATGCTGGAGAAAACTTACTTTAGTCAGTAACCGGAACCATCCATAACATAAACGAAAACTCCTTGATAGTGATCTTCCTGATTAAGTGAACTGCATAAATTTGATTTCTATAAAAAATTCTTACCATTATGGAGTTTTATGAATATTTTAGTTGACATGTAAATTTTTAAATTCCATATAAGTAGCATTATGTTTTGATTTTAGATCATTTGAGAAATTTGTGGGGCTATTCATTAATTGGGTGACTGTTATGCGTCCATGTAAAGCGCTATAAATTCCTGTAGTATTTAATGACTAAGTCATAAAAGTACAAAATTTTCCTCATCATTCTGCCTCTCAGTACTCTTTATAGTTGTTATTTAAAATTAGATGCATGTGATAATGTAAGTATGTAATTTTATCAATGATAGTTATTCAAAGAGAATTTTTTATTACAATGTTTTTGAGAACTGTAAGAAATGTTATTTTTTCATATTCCTTCTGTCATTATTGGTGCTGCCTAGCTTAGTTCATTCTCATGCTAACATCGGATATTTTTTAATATGCAGGCTGATGAAAATTTACGTTCAGAACTAGAAGATGATGTTAAAGAGGAATGTGTAAAGCTTGGCCCTGTGGACGCTGTCAAGGTAATTTATTTAGGATGAAACTGAAGTGTACTTAATTTTTTGATCTCATCAAACTTCATATAGTGAGATTTAAATTTACAAGTGTTAATGACAAAGAGTTAGTAGCAGGGTAAACAATGCATGTAAAAGTTGTCTTATTCTGATTTTACTGGAAAATTATAACTTAGTTTAAGCATAACTGACTGACTTTTTCTATTTATTTACTTGTGAAAATTCATACAGAAGAAACAGTCTCTGCTTTATTTTTTTCTTGTCTAATAATATCATTAGCAGTGCAATTGATTTAATGATCAACAAATAAGTTAATTTGATTTGGAAAGTATTGGGATAATATTGCAGCAATCAAAACTAACAATGAGTTGATGGGGAGATTGAAGGCGTAAAAGGAAGGGGGTTGAGATGGAATATTTTGTTTGGTAATTTTTTATGAGGACGGAAAAAGAAACAAATATATTTTCTAGAGAGCTCACCTAAAATAGGCTGAAATCCCCTGTGCGGTATACTTTGTAATCCTCCCTTCTGAGTGCAGAACGTGCATATAAAATGCATCAGCTTTTTATATACAGTGAATGAAAGCAGAGTATAGACTCTAAATATTGTTGGTAGTTTTTCTTGTGGGAAAGGAGTCTATAATGTCTTGGACGAGTTGTCAGCATTGGTATAACCACTTTGTTGTCACAATTATTGGAATTAAAAAAGGAGATGGGAACTAATAATGCCAGACAAAATATACCAATGATTTTTGTTCATATGGAGAACAGATTTATATGTTCGAATCAAAGGAAGAACACTATACCTATAATCATATGGTGATAGAAGATCAATCTATCCAATTGAATAAACCCGGCCTAATCATGTAATAAGGGGAGCACAAGAGAACCAGACGTTATTAGGATTTATCATGGGTCTGCCATTACCGACTGATTTGAGCCCTGTAATTTCTTCTGAGGATTACTTTCCTTCCTTGTTACTTTATAATTCTTTGTTCTTAAAAATACCTATAAAATTCAATGGTGATTTTGCCTGCATCAATGTCCCACTGTTTTCATAAATGATTGCATATATTTTCATTCTGATTTTAAAAATTATTCAATTCTTCTGTGTTAAATATTCTTATGCTAATTCTTGTCCCTAAACTTGCTCAAACGTTTTATTCAAACTTTAACCTGTCACTAAATTCCTTAGAAAACAACATTGATTGTCTCTGCAGTTGTCAAATTTGGTTTCCTGTAAATGTATTTATTGTTTCTCCCTTGTATTTGCCATTTGGTCATAAATTAATTCATTAATTTGTTGTAGAATTAAGAAAATACTATTCTTTGTTTGAGTTGCCTATCTGCTGCTCAAGTTACAAGCTATCTTTGCCTGCAGATTTGTGAGAATCATCCTCAGGGTGTTGTATTAGTCAAATTCAAGGATAGAAAGGATGCTGAAAAGTGCATAGAAATGATGAATGGGAGATGGTAAATTGATTTTTCATTTGTTTTTCTTAAACATTTAAATTTTGTTAATAATGTATAGTGGCATGATTTACCCGGTTAATGTGGCTCCCCTTGGTTGATATCTACTGTTCTATCAGACAGTTATCTATCAGGGAAGAAACTTTTAAAATAAATGAAACTAAATTGAAGTGTATATGAAAGATGTGGTAGATTGGCCTACCTGAAGCCCATATTATTCATTGGGGGGATTACCGAGGTCTTAAGCAAGGGACTTAAATACCAGGAAGTTCCAATGTGTGAAGAGTATAAATATGGACAAGTTGCATTCTCACAATAAACATGTTATCATTTTTTGTACTGAATTTTGTCACTGCATTGTCTTTAGTTGTTTTTAACTCCGTGTTAAGAGGGAGAATTGTATTTTTAAATCTCATGAACATGAACATGGTTTAATTGAATCCATGTGGCTGACCCCACTTAGTGGGATAAAGTTTTGTTGTTTGTTGTTTGTATTGCCTTTAGTCATTATTGCATCCACTTCAGTTGTTATTGGACTTGTGGGAAATGAAGGCTCTTTCTTCTGACCTCATTGTAACTCCCCCTTTGTAGTTCTATTCTTATGGTGATGTCATGGACAATTTGAAGTTTAATAATATGTTGACAAATCAGTTTTAGAATTACTTCATTTTTGCAAATGCCCATGGTCTCTTCCTCACTTAAGTTCAATTCTCTCTCGTCTCTTTTATTTGTCTTTTCAAATGTTTTTATTTGTAGTGAGAAAGTTTCTTATTATTGTGGTGGTTTTTTTCCTCATTTCTTATGTCAGGTTTGGAGGAAAACAGATACATGCCAGCGTGGATGATGGTTCAGTTGATCATACCGCCATTCGGGATTATGAAGGAGATGCCATACGACTGGAGCAGTTTGGAGCTGAACTTGAAGCCGACTGATTTCAAACACTTGATCTGGCTTTTAGCATTGGCAACTCTTTGGGCGTGTCATGACTTTAGCTGTTGGCTCACTATGGAATGCTTCTATCGGATTAAGGCCTAGTTGTGTGTAACTTCCGTTTTCTTGAAACAAGTTCCATTTGTGGAAGCATGATTAGCTGCTGACAAATTCCGTGATGTCAAATATGCATGATCATTAGGCTAACCCATTTAGGTTGACTATATACAGTATTTAGCAACATAATTTTTTATTTAGCATTTTTAGACACAAGTACACAAATATGGCGTTGCTATTGGGGCAACTAAGTATTTAAAGTGTCTTTGTATTTGCTTTTAGGCCCGTTTAGTTGTAAGAAAAGAAAGTGGAGAAATAGAAAGTGAAAGTGTGAAGATGGAAAGTAGAGGAAATAAAGAAAGTAAACTTTGTGAGACACAAAAAAAGTGAGATGGAGAAAGAAAGTTTGTGGGTCCCGAGATATATGTAAATGACATAAAAAAACTCAACTTTTCTCACTGTCCATTTCCTTCACACTTTCCATGTGCAACCAAATGGGTCCTTAGTCGTCATTTCCATGGAGCGCCAGAAATGGACTTCTCACCACTTTTCTGTGGGAACCCGATATTGGGGGTGGCAGGAAATGAGTTGTAAGGACGTTCACCAACCAAACGGGTATGTACTTAAGTGAGGAGGATAGAAAGCAAACTAAAGCCTTGTGTATGACCATGTAATATTGTGACGACGAGTTGTCACTTGTCACCTCATGAAGGGTAAATTTTCGCACATGATATATGGGAAACAAATTAAACCCATTTCAGAAGGAAAGAAGGAGGATATCGTATACATGCATGTACTGACAATGTCAATAAATTAGAGTTTTCAACAAAAAGTAAATTTTGAAGGCAAGCGTTGATTTCACATAACTAAGAATGACGCAATCAAGGTTATTGCTAGAGTAATGGCGAGTTCATCACGAGACCCTCTGCTTCTTTTTCTGCTCTGGAAGATTACATTTGTTGTGCTATTTGCACAGAGAGAGAGAGAGAGAGAGAGAGAGATGTACATTTAGTTAGTTATAATGTTAAAGTATACTTTTAATATCTTATCTTTACATCAAATTTAGTCTTGGTCCCTTAAGATTGAAAAGTGTGCTTTAATTATTTTTTGTTAATCCAGTTTGTTTTAACGGAAAATTTTAACTCTAACAATTTAAATGGGAATTTTATAGTTAAATGCTTATAAAAATGGTTAAAATTTAAAATATATGAATAATTATACTAAATAATTGAAATTCAAATTTTTGTCAAAATTCAAATACAAAATCACCGTTTAAATTTGTTGAGTTAACTTTTCCTATTAAATGAAAATAATAGTGTTAGTAAAAAAGAATCAAAAGTGCATTTTTTAAACTTTACATACCAAAAGTAATTTTTTTTGAGAAAAGGCAAAGTGGGATTAATTAAAGTAAATTACATAGTTCTTACAAAATCATGAAAATGAAAAGGGAAAGTGGAAAATTGATCGTCTGCAAGCAAATTAATAGAAATAAAATTAGAAGGACGGATTAGAGAAGCAATATCTCTGGCAAGGACATGTGAAACTGAAGAAGCCCAGCAAATGAAGTCAATGCTATGCTTACGGACATTCTAGATATTGAGATACTCCTTTGGTAATCCCGACTGGTATATCCAATTGAGAACAATATCAAAACAACCCATAGCCGCTCAAAACAGATTAGATCCAATATAAGGAAGAACGCTGAAGTTTTCACCTTTTGACCAAAACATTCCACTGTTTGTCTGAGAGAAATTAGGCGTGGTTGAGGCTTGATCACCGGCTGACACACTAGTCTTATTTGGAAAAGCTAGTGTAGAGAAAGCAACTAGTGACTGAGAATCCCTAATAAATGTCTTGTGGGTGAGGAATACGATCCCCATGGACAATTTGATTACGCTTCCTCCATATGTCATTCAAAAAAGAAATGATGCTCTTAAGAACAACTTCATCTTTAGATGAGATTAGGAATTCCTTAAGTCATGTCAATAGACGAAAACTAATTTTGATGTTAACATAAGGTCCAAAAGTATATTTTAACCTAGTTATAATATTGAACTCATATTAACTAGTTGTGGATCCATGGCGCAATGGTAGCGCATCTAACTCCAGATCAAAAAGGTTGTTGTTAGATACACCTTGAGTTTAACACCTTTTCTGCGCCATCCTTCTCATTTTATGGATCTGATTTATTTTCCGGTCATTTATTTCAATTGCCGCATTGTGTCGCTTTTTTCCATCAGTGTAATAATCAGTTTTAGAATATGTTTGTTTTCGATAAGAAACTCTTCTTGGTGTATTATTAGCTCAATAAACGATACACCTATTTAACAAGTTCATTTCTCTGAAAAATTTCAGCTTTTATGAAATAACTTGATCAACCCCATTATCCTTCGTTCTCAAGGGCTTTAAACTTATGCCGTCTTTGAATTTCATCCAGTTTTGGGAACATGTGGATAGGATTATTTAGTTAGCCAATTTATTTCACAATGCAAGTTTGTATGTGTTGGTCTTTACAATTATTTGATTTATTTATTGTCATTGTCATTTTATTTCACCTTCCAACAGACCGTAGTAAGTTATGGAAATACAGACTTATGGAACTCCCTCTCATGTACCAAACATTTAACTGACTAAATGAAAGACTACTATAAAAAGTTAAATAACTCAATAATCAATCCGAATTCTCTGTATTAATATTAATAGAAGAGATTGGACAAAGTGCATTTAAAACAATATTAAAGGACAAAGTATAAATATGAGAAAAAATCACACATATTGTGTTATTCTTTTCTGAATCTACAAAGGCAGATGCAATTAAATTAATCATCCTAAAAACAAACGTAAAAACAAAGTCAAAATTTGTAAGTCAGGCTCCTGAAAAATTTTTCTAGACATTTTCTGATGCTTTCTTTGTCCTGAAACTCCCAAGTCGTAGATTAGATGATTGTCTTTACCTGATTGTCCCATTCCCAATGGATGAGGCCTTGCAAACGCCAGCTGATGTGGTGAATGGAACATCTTTATAACATGCAATTAGCTCTGCATTGGTGCGCAGATCCACCTGCAATGTTTCCCATACCTTTTTCTTCGGGTTCAAGAGTTCATCAGGAACACCCTCGTATCCCGGAAATGTAACTCGCTCTCCAACATTAGCAGAGATAGGGGGCTCAAGCAGTTCGACCTGAGTGCAAAACCACAAGGATGTTTTAGGAGCATGGAGGAAAAAAGATGGATGATAAAGGCATTTCATAGATGTTACAAAACCAAGGGAGAACAAATGCTTCAAGAGGCAAGAGATCAAGTGGATGAAAAATAACAGATTATGAAGTCATATTTTTGATTGTTTCTCGTCAAAAATTGAAATTTCAGTAGATGATAAATTGATGATGCCCCAACTAACTCTCACAAAACTGAATCATTTAAGAGTAAAGGAGCAAATCTGGCCCCCAAGTAACCACCAAGGAGCGCTGAGTACTCTAAACTAACCACAGGCCCGGATCTGTACCCCAAGTAACCAAGATGTTAAAAAAATACCCCGGTTGGACGGTCAACTACATTTGACCGTTAGTATGCCTACGTGGCCGCCACGTGAGACCGGTTTTGCCACTTGGCGCCGCGTAGGATAAGTATGTGGGTCCCACATTAAATAAAAAAAAAAAGTTCCCTCCCTCTTCTTCAACAAAACCCGCCGAACCCCCCCCCCCCACCCCTCCACCTCCCCCCACCACACACCCCACCCCCTTCACCGCCCTCCATCCCTTCACCACCCGCCCCACCCCACCCCCTTCCCCTTCACCGCCCTCCCTCCCTTCACCTCCCACCACCACACGCCCGCCTCCCTCCCTCCCTTCACCACCCGCCCCACCCCCTTCACCGCCCACCTCCCTCCCTCCCTTCACCTCCCCCCACCATACACCCGTCTCCCTCCCTCCCTTCACCACCCGCCCCACCGCCTTCACCGCCCACCTCCCTCCCTCCCTTCACCTCCCCCCACCACACGCCCGCCTCCCTCCCTCCCTTCACCACCCGCCCCACCGCCTTCACCGCCCACCTCCCTCCCTCCCTTCACCTTCCCCCACCACACGCCCCACCTCCCTCCCCTTAAAAGTTAAAACCATAACCCAACCCCCCTCCGCTGGAATTCTCCCTGCCGCCCACCACCATCTCCGATCCGACCCCACAGCACCGCCATCGCTAACAACAACCTCCAACCTTCTCTTTACAGAACCCAAAATCACCAGCACCACCTTCTCTCATCTTCTCTCCTCTTTCTCCGACCACATCCGTCGCCGGTGAACAGTGATGCCTAGCCACGAACACGATCTGGTAAGGGAAGAAAGAAAAGGAAATCGAAGCTTTTTATTTTCTGGAAAAAGATTCGAACTTTGGGTTGATGGGTGGGGGCGGCGGGGGCATGGTGGTGGGGGGGCGTGGCGGCGGAGCTGTGGTGTTGGGGGTGGGGGGGCTGGGGAGGGAGGTGAGTGGGGGGGGGGGGTTTGGGGGCGGACAGATTTGGTGATGAAGAGGGGGGGATTTTTTTTATTAAATGTGGGACCCACATTAACTTATCCTACGTGGCGATGACAAGGCGCCAAGTGGCGGCCACGTAGGCATACTAACGGTCAAACGTAGTTGACCGTCCAACCGGGATATTTTTTTAACATCTTGGTTACTTGGGGTACAGATCTGGGCCTGTGGTTAGTTTAGAGTACTCAGCGCTCCTTGGTGGTTACTTGGGGGCCAGATTTGCTCCTTTACCCATCATTTAATTATAGTCTATAGATGACATAATGCTAGACTACAACAAACTCAAAAGCAGAGTAGTAAATTTTGACAATTACTGCATTAGACAAGGAACGGACTGAATGACATAATTACAAGATTACATCTATCTAAGATCACTCGAATGTTTAGTCAATTCACAGCATATGATCATGGAAGAGAAATCATTTGATAGAAAACACAGGTAATTTAAAGCACAGGAAAGGCAAATCCAAAATCTAAATATCACATGCAAAGGCATCATCGTGTTTTTTCATACCTTGGTAGCACTTTCAGCACAAAGAACCATTGCTTGGGATTTAATTCCCCGCATGGTTGCTGGCTTTAGGTTACAGAGGACCAACACCTTCCGGTTCTACAATGTAATTAATCTGTGAGTGAACTTATAGAGAAAGTAGTGTCTTCCAAAGTGGTAAAATTTGCTATAAATTAAATGTTTCTTTAATTGACAACTACCTGCATTTCATCAAGTGGTATATACTTGACAAGGCCACTAACAACAGTTCTGGGTTGCTCTTCACCCACATCAATCTCTTCAACATAAAGTGAGTCTGCATCGGGGTGTTTTTTAGCATTCCTTATGAGGCCAACACGAATGTCAAGCCTTGGTATGGAAATTTCTGGTTCAACGGCTGAAACAACAGCCTTGCTTTTGCCTTGCTTTGAGGATTTAGTTGATTGGCCTTTCTTTGCACCTCCCTCTGTTACAAACAGTAACCCCAACTCAGCAAATTTCCACAATTTTTTAAGCCTTTAAGAATGACGCACTAAAACATAGAAGATAATTGCAATTGAACATTTGTATGCTCAAGGGTTCAAAACATCCCAAGCTATGATTAATCAACAAAAGCCTGAGATACCATCAGCCAGTTGTCAAGAAATGTGAAGTTTGTAACACATTGAAATGCATCTGAATTGGACTAACATATTTCACCAATATGTTACACAATTAAACATAAAAAACCAAACAAACATACACCGTTAACAATTTCTTTCTATTTTTGTTTCCCTTCAGAAAAATTTACACCCTCAATATTCTTGCTTCCTTCTCTTTTTTGGCTGAGAATCTTGCTTCCTTCTCATTTCTTTCTATTTTTCAAATTTTCAGATGATAATATCCCCCTCTTTTTAATAATTGTCTCTCACCATTAACAAAAGTTCTTCTACCATGAAAAGTGAAATATAACCTGAAACTTTAGTTTTCTTCAGTTCATCAGCAAGCTTTCCAGCCTCAGCTCCTGCCCGCTCAATCCTGTCTGCCTGACTTCCAGCAAACTTACTCCTATAGTATTCCACTTCTTCATCTTTCTGGTAAGCAAATTTCAATACATCAGTAAATTTCATCAAAAGGACTATTGTCTATTCTTCCGTTACATATTTCAGTGAGCATGACATACCAGCTCTTTGAACAATGGTTGAGGTATCCCTATTTTGTGCCCAGCCCTTACAATCTCCCAAGGTCTTTTTAGCCTATCGACGTCCCCTTTTTCATCACAAAGTGAATCATGGACCACATGAGGCAAATTTAGTTGCCTAAATACCTTCAATTCCCATCAAAGAGTGATAATGAGAACAACCTCAAAAAAACAATCAGATTTTAAAAAATAAATATCTAAGTCCAGTAAGACAAATACAGTTAATCTACCTCAAGAGTAAAAGATGGCATAAAAGGTTCCAATAAACATGCAAGAAGATATACAACCCCAACCGCAGTCTTCATCACTAGGCAGCAAAAAGGTTGGTTTTCCTTGTAAAGACGCCAGAATTCAGTTTCCTACAGAATTTCATTGAAAATAAGTCACATGTCAGTATGGGTTTCAACCAAACAGCCAAGAATAAGCAGAAGCAACTGCAAAAGTAGAAGGTAAACCCAAAATGGTTAGATAAACAACAAAATCCAAGAATAAAAAAGCCATGTGACATTCATACCTGCAAGTAACCATTACCCTCACTGGATATGCTCATTGCAAGTTTCAATCCTTGCTTTAGTTTAACCTTCATAGATTGTGGAAAGAGATGCCATCAAAATGCAATAAAAATTGGATTTAAAAAAGGAATGTGACACATGATGATGGTAGTTTCACATTATAGTGACCAACCAAAAAGAGCTCAACCAACCTTCTCCATTGCTTCTATATATTGCTCAACATATGTAGCAACTTTCTCAGCCAGTTTTTTTGTTGGTTCATGAGACTCAGCTGTTACACCAGCAGGAATGCTAGGGATAATGGAACCATATCCTTGACCTAAATAAGACAAAGAATTGAATATTAAAAGAAAGCCCAACAAGACAGCAAAACACTCATTGCTCCCATAAAAAAACAGAATGGAGACACTGACGTACAGATAATAATGCAATTGAATGGAGTGATGATTTTGTTTATAAAAAACAAAGTTCTAGGAAGTTATTAAAACAGTTTAGAACGTAATACAAAACTTATTAAACCTTTACTTGATTAACAATAAAAAAATGTGAAGAACTATGCATCAGAAATGAGAACCAATGAGAGCAACAAATCACAACCTTTAACTTCACAAATATTGTGATCAAAACATATGTTAGACAGTTGCTCCAAAATATAGCGTTCATGCATTCCACTTGAAATAACTCAGGCGCTAATTAGTTGACAGTTTAAGGACCAATAATTCAATAATTCAACCAACCTGAGGGTTTTGCAACGAAACTCAAAACTCGGTTGATGAAATTGCCCAAATTGCTCAGCAACTCGCCATTTAGCTTAGCTTGTAAGTCAGACCACGTAAATAATGTATCTGATACCTAATATGCATAATCACATTCAATGTGATTAGACTAGTACATATAAGAATACTAAGAGAAATAATAGAATTTTTGTATGCTTTATGAATAGAATTACCTCAGGCCTATTGGTTAGCAAGTAATATCTCCAAACCTCAACCGGAATGTTAGTGTCTTTAGCATCATTACCAAACACACCTATGCCTTTGCTTTTAGAAAACTTCCCTAGAAAACATAAAAATGAAGAACGCAGTTGGTCAAAACTTATCATATCAAGACTCAAAATGATAAACACTTTTAGAGAAGTTCAGCCACACATCTTTATCCATCACCTTCAACTGATACATGAAAAGCTATCATAAGACAGATTGCTCACCGGCTTCATAATTTAAGTATTCAGTAACACTAATAGTCTTCATTAGAGTCCAATTATCACCAGTTCCAAGTTGAGTACAGGGGAACATCACCTGAAGCAAAATATTTACTATGTTACAAATATTTGACTAAAATAAGCTTGAACTTAATACACCAATCATAAATCCACCTATCAAGCATGGTTCAAACATAAATTTGTGTCAAACACAGGTCAGATACCCATATTGGTTGCTATATTTCACTTTAAATTACATATGGACACTTTATATCATGTCATGGTGCTATATCCATGTCAATGTTGATTTTTCCAAAATTCATCAAGAAATTGGATGCTATGCTGAGATGATAACAGAACCAGATACATTTAAAGGATATAAAACCAAGCAAACATAACGAAAACAATATAGCAAAAAACCCTTAAATTGAAAAATAATAAATAGTTAGATTTTAATGCCACAAAAATATTAACAAAAATACTTACAGTGTGGAATGGCACATTGTCTTTACCCATAAACTGGTACAACTCCACATTCTCCGGGTTCTTCCACCATCTCTCCCAATCAGATGTGTAACATGAAGTGATTGAGACATATCCAATAGGTGCATCAAACCAGACATAGAAAACCTGAAAAATGTATTGTTAAATAGAGTCAAAGATCAACTATTATCAAAACAAGCTTTAAAACCCTGTAAATGACCCAAAAGATGAACAAAAACAGACCTTGTCACTGTACTTCTCATGCGGAACTGGGACTCCCCACTTCAGGTCTCTGGTTATACATCGTGGTTTCAATCCTTCTCTAAGCCACGAATTTGTTGTCTGGACAGCATTCTGGCTCCACAACCCCACCACTGACATCTCGTTTATATATTTTTCCAACTTATCCTTCAGCAGAGGAAGTTCAAGAAACAAGTGGTTTGTATCTCGAATGCGTGGAGTATTTTGACAAACCTAGCAAAGAACATCCACGAAAACTATGTTAAAATCTAACCCCATATGTTGTGTTGATTTTGTCGAGAATGAGAAAGGGCCAAAGAGGAGGGTGAATAGGGAGAAACACTAAAATATCAAAGATATCAATGTTAGTTTTTAAAAGAAACTTGTATTTTTATGATGTAAAGTTCAACTGAATTCTGGTGAGATTGTCAAGTAAAGATGTAGCACAGATCAATGAATTGGAAGCATTATGAAAATGACGGTGAAAAGAATAATAAAAAGTGACAAATTCCAACACAAGAAACCGATCCATTACAATCAAGCAATCCACAAAGAGAAACCCTAAAAAATCAAGATTTGTTTTCACTATCGGTACAAAGAACCACTTTTCTTTGAGGTTAGACTTACTATCCATTAAAAGAAACCCTATCCCTGAGATTTCAATCTCTCCATACAGAGGGAACAGGAATGCACAAGAAAAATCCCTCTTAAAGACCAGATTTTACAGTAAAACAACAGTAGACGTAGATGAGGATTAGACGTGCAAGATTAGTAATCGTTTTCCCATTCAAATGATGATGAATAAGCACTATTGACATAAATGCCATTAATCATGCGAGATACAATTTAGAAAGCCAATAACTTGGTAACTTGTGTTATAGACTTAAAGAGATGATTGGCATGCACAGAACGGATCTTCTTGAGCCCACATCACTCACTCATGTGACATGTCATCAGGGAAAGTCAAGTGTTAGCAAATTTCAACAAAAGATATAGGCATGACAAGAGAGGCAAAAGAAAGAATATAATGTCAAATAGAATCAAATCGTAATGAGGAGCTGGAAGGGAAGGGTTGTACCTTGCACCTAGGAGTTTTCAACTCAGTTGGATTCAAAAGCTTCCCACATTTTTCACATTGATCACCTCGTGCAGAATCATACTCACATCCTGGAGTTGGGCAAGTACCTTCAACAAGCCGGTCAGCTAAGAACCTTTGGCATGTGTCACAATAAAGCTGCAAGGTGAAAGGGCATATAAAGTAAAGCAACTAGTCTGATCTCATCCTTTTGATCTTGAAATCAGGAAATTACACTCAAATCATCAGTGAAACAAGTAAAGAAAAAAACTTCTAAATGACAGGAAATCAAATAGCTGCACATAATACATAAACATAATAGAAAATTCAATACCTGTTGCATTGTGTTCTCTGAAAGCCAGTTGTTCTCCAATAATCTCTTAAAGATTGCTTGGCAAACTTCAGTTTGCTGGGGGGCCGATGTCCTTCCAAATTCATCAAAACTTATATTGAACCAATCGTAGACCTCCTTATGAATAGCATGATATCTACAAATAGATAAAGAGAAAAAAAATAAGTAAACTTTTGCTTTTCTCTAATGCCATACAATTCTGTTAAAGAAATAAAGACTTGATGGAAGAAAAAGACTCAGTTCGTTTCAAATTTCAAACAGAAACATCCGTAATTAACAAAGTTAAATACTATTAGAAAAATATAATGTAGGTACAATCAAGCATATAGTTGCAGTGCTCCTTTCAGTCACTGACTAGTTTAGTCAGAGCCAGTAAACCTGTACAGCTAATACTAAAAGCTTGACTTAGCTAATCCGTAAAGCCTGCGTATAACAACTACAGGAGAACTAACAGAAACCAAATATAACAGAAATAACAAACACCTGGGTTGAATTCTGAAAAAAAAAATACAAAATAACTTCATAACAAACAAATACTTGTCACAAATCTCTTTGGGGGAGCATTTCTCTTCCATGGCTTTAGTCTCAGTTGCCGTTCCATACTCATCAGTCCCACAGATGTAAATGGCATTATATCCACGGATTCGACAATATCGAGCAAAGACATCCGCACTCAAAACACCTGCTCAAAATCAAATTACTATTCATGCTCACTTCCAGCATGACCACAACTGAAAGACCAAATAAATTGTTTGCCACAAATTGAAAAATAAATAATTAAATATGCAGAGTATCAATAAAAGTAATTAAACCCAAACCATCTCTTCAATTACATGGAAATCATACATAATTCATTTGCCACAGCAACTGTCACTTTCTTATTATGTTTTTCAGTAACATCATGCAAAAAATAGTCCTATACAAAAAAAAAACCTTCGACACTCCAGTAATACTCCACCGTACATTTAATAAAGAGGTTCAAAATTTATAGGTTCAAAATTAAATATATAGGTTCAAAATTAATGGAGTACTCCCTCCATTCATAAATATATAGGTTCAAAATTAATGGAGTACTCCCTTCATTCATAAATATAAGATCACTTTCCCTAATATTTGAGCAGATTAAGGAAGCTAGTTAAGTTAGTTATTTACATGATATTACCAATTTATCCCAATATATACCTTTATCTCTTTTGCTTGTCATTATAGATAAGCATTGGAGGGTTAACATGGGAAAAAGTTGAGAAAAGTTAGAAAGTGATGTTATAATTAGGAACGGAGCGAGTATTACAAAAGAAAAGTAAACAAAAGAAAGACGATTTTTTGAAGTGAAGAGAGAAAAGAAAGAGAACTAACATCCAATGATGTTGCCGAGATGAGGAACATTGTTGACGTAGGGCAAGGCACTGGTGATGAGGATGTTGCGCTTGCCCTCAATAGGAAGCTTTGGGGTTTCAGGATTGTGGCTTCCCATCTCGAAGCTCAAAGATTCAGAGGATAGGAGGAGTGAAGCTGATTTGTTTGATTGTTTGTTTGTGTTATGTATCACACGAAGATTTGGTATGAAATAGGGCACTGCCTTAAATGGCTGCGATAGATGAAATTGAGAGATTGAGTATGAGAAGACAGAAATGGGAGCATAGGGAAGAAGAAGGTGGGGATTTTATTAATCGTTAATTAATTAATCCAAGTTTCACGCCTCACAACATTATATTCTGCCCTAATCCAAAAACATGTGGGTTTTGGTTTTTTTGTTTCTTTCTTTGAAAATGGTTTTGGATGTAAATTTGTCCGAGGTTGTGTTTGGTGAGGAGCCAATAGGAAGTGACTTGGTTAGAGATTATACTGAAAATATAAGACATAGTTGATTTTATTTGGGAGAGATTAAATTTACATAAAAGGTCATCAAATTATAATCTGGCGGGTTGACGTGAGTAGTAAGTACTCTCGTCTCTTACGCAAGTAATTGGGGGTTCGACCCCTACCTCTAGCGAATGGAGCAAATTCACAGGTCAGCTGTATACCCGTATATGGAACTCCAGAACAACGAGAGATTTTACTCACTTGACACGCGGGGGGATACCCTTGGATAACCAAAAAAAATGTCATTAAATTATGACATATTCACTTCTTTCCTAATTATAAGATCATTTTCCCTAATTTGATTAAATTAATGATGATAGTTAAGTTAGTTATTAAAACATGATATAATTAACCTACTCTAACCATATACATTTATTCTCATTCTCTCACTCTCGCTTGTTTATTATTGACAAGGATAATTAAGGTTTATTAGTAAAAGAGTTGAGACAAATTAGAATGTTTCTAATATTTAGGAAAAAATTAAATTTGAAAGTGATCATATATTTAGATACGGGGGAGCATTTGATAAATTTTTATATTATCCATTAGTTTGTAGGTCAAATAAATTAGTTTAAGGGAAAAACTAAGTCAATTTAAAATTAACTTATTTTAGTTTGTAAGATTTTGTAAAAAAGTTGTTAGAATCTTAAGTTTTGATGAAGACTAAAATATGAAAGAACTGATTGACCAATTAGGAAGAATTAGATTAGAATTAAATCCTAAGTTAGAACACAACCGGATGCAAAATCACTTCCGGAAGTCTTAGAGCTAAAACAACATAACTGACACTTGCGGATGTAGTACATGTTAGAATCTTAAGTTTTGATGAAGACTAAAATATGAAAGAATAAGCTAAACACTTAAAGAGAATTAGGTTAATATAGAACCCCAAGTAAGAGTGCAACCGGATGAGGATTTACTTCCGGATGGACTAGGACTAGCGCTCGCGGATGAATGTCTCATCCCCCAGCGGAAGCAAGTAATACACTAAGTCATAACTCAGTCTAGGAGCATTAGATGTACAAAACCCTTGAGACTAAGTTAAGATGCAACCGGATGCAGATTTCCTTCCGAATGCTTTAAGGCTAGCGCTGGCTGTTGGCTTAGGTAACACTGAGCGTCAGTGAGTATAATACAAAGCCATAACTCAACGTCCAGTAGAAGTGCTTCCGGATGAGGAATTGCTTCCGGAAGTAAGAGAGCTCCCTTAAACTAAATGAACTCCCACTGCATGTGACTATGTGTTTATATTGCTAGACTAACGTTCAAGTGCAGCACACTGAGTGATGTTGCTTCCGGATGTGAATCCGCTTCCGCAAGCAATCAGAATGTCAGAACGTTCAGAGCAGTGCAGTGTCAGAGTGCTTTTTGGCAGAGCAGAGTTGTCAGAACTACTTTTCAGAGATAAAGCAAAGTCAACCCAGCTAAGCATTAATGGAGCATTAAAATGGGCAAACGGTAACTTGGGATAAACGGCCATATTCAAACGGCTAACCCACCTACCAAGAGTGAGAATACTTAAAGACTATATAAGTAAGCTCATCTTCATTTATGAAGAGAACTTTTGACATCTTGAAGAAAGCTAGAGTGAGAAACTGAGAATCCTTCAAGCATTCAAAGCTGCCTAGAAAAGCGAAAGAGCATTTAACACATTGAGAGTTCTTTTCATCTACTTATCTTGTACTCTTTGTAGTTAAGTCTCTTCATTTATAAAGAGCATTAATTGTACTTAAGTGTGTAACATTATCCGTTCTTAGAGAGAACTAAGTTTTAGTAAATCCTTTATTTGTAAAGGTTGAACCCTTGCAGGTTGTAAGGGGGAGTTAGTTAGCAAGGTTGCAAGTGAGCTAGGAGTAAAACTTGTGGTTGTAAGGTTGCAAGTGATCCCGTTCTAAAACTTGCAGTTGTAAAGGTTCCAGGTGAACCAGTTTGTAAAACCTGGAGATAGTGGAACTCAACCTGGGTGGTTGAGAACTGGACGTAGGTCAGGAAGACCGAACCAATATAAACCCTTGTGTTATTATTGTTTGATTTTTATTTGGTAGCACAATTCACCCCCCTCTTGTGCATCCACTACTTTCAGTACACATCCCACAGCGGAAGTCAATAACATTCTAAGTCAAAACCTAGTCTAAGTAGGACTGCTTCCCATAGCAAAAATGCTTCTGATAGCATATATGTTAATTACTGCACTTGATTATATATATTACTCTGTTAGACTAACATTTGTGTGCAGAACTTAGTTTCACTTCCGGAAGCAAATGAGCTTCCGATAGTATATGCTCTTAGCGCTGGGTGTAACATATTGTTACTAATTCCCTAATTAACCTGTGACATCTCTTTTAGTTCAATAATATCTTTACTAACTATGATGGAAAAAAGAATTTCAATAATATCAATATCTCTATCATAGTTAGAAAAAGAATATCTTAATGACTAAAACATTATCCATATAGAAAAGAATAAACTAATACAACACAGCTGTTATCATGGATAATTTATTGCTAACCATGTTAGAAAGGATTTGTCTAACATGGTTAATAAACAAAACTAGTTGATATTAAACAATAAATAAATATAAATACATGCGGAAGCGAATGCAGACCTATAAATTGGCAATATACAGCTCTAAATAATATAAACAACCTCTACTACCTAATTCCCTTTCCTGATGCTTGCGCCTGTTGATTAGACCGAAATTTATATGTCTAAGCATGTGCATTTGAGCTTAATTAGTGAGGTTTAATTGTTATATTTGATTAATATTGGTGATTTTATGTGCACATGCTTATAGGTGATTATATGGAAATCCTAGCTTAATTACTTGCATTTTAAGTAACTAAGGGTATTTTGGTCATTTTTTACTATGTGGTGTTTTTCTCTTGTAGGGGGGTCCCACGTGGGCCCCACAAACCCTTGGGATGGCTTGGAGTGCAAGGAATTGGCTTGGAGACAAAGGCAAAGGAAAGAGACAAAAATTACCCCTTTTGTCAAAAACAAGGGATTTGCACATTTCCAAAAGGGGTAATATGGAGCCAAAAATTCAAATTCAAAGTTGGAGGCTTCATTAAGGGCAAAAAGGGGAGCACAATGACTTGGAGAAAAAGGAGAGAACTTTGACAATGCACCTAGACCACATTAGGACCACATTCACTCACTTTTTACCCAAATACCAAAACTACCCTTCCTTTCCCTTCATATGCTACCTCACGGCCAAACACACATACATTCACCTAAAAATCTGAACTTGGCCGACTTAATCCACCCTAGACAGCTCATTAATGAGCTAATCCAGCTCATTAATCCCACTCACTTCCATTTTAACCTAACTACCTCTCATTTGACACATATCTTTCTCTCTCTTCATCTCATTTTCTCTCACTTTTCTCTCATCTTCTTCACCATTTTCTCACCAAAACCTCTCGGCCTCTTCTTCTTCTCCATGGATTCTCACGCAAATCTCCTCCATTTCCACATCTCCATGTGTGGCTAGGCTTCTTCTCCTCTCCTCTCCAAGGAAAAGTGCTTGAAGAACTCACATTTGGCTTCATGACTTTGTAATTTTCTCTTTTAGGTTTCAAGCTAGAGGTACATTTTTGCCTATGTATGTCCTAGATCTAGGCTTATATAGGTTAGATCATATTCATTTTAGGTGTTCTACATGATTTTAGCTTGAGAACCTCTCTTTATTTGTTGAGAACATGAAAACCTAAGCTAGATTTTGTAGTTCCATATATGTTCATGTATGCGATTTGTATTCTTGAGTATGTGTGGAATGAATGAGTTTCCTAGGTGCTAGATTTAGCATTTAGAGTTGCTTTTGGTATGTTCTTGGCTTAAAAGAGCTTTTGGCTTGATTAGGTTAGTTAAATGCTTGTAGATTTCTTTGATTAAAGAAGTCTTAAGGATTTAACTAGTTTAATTAAGTGTGACAAAGTTGTGAAGCCTAATTAACCTAAGGCACTAAGTACTTGGAGAGGGAGGTGACTTCTTATCTCATTTCTTTACACTTTTCTATTCGGCTAGTATAGTTCTTTGTTAGGTTAAATTTGTAGTTAAGAAAAATCAAAATCATTCTCACATACTTAATTTGCGTGACAAAAGTAGCCTAGAATTTGCTAGATTCAACTTGAATTGTGGAAAAGACCTAATACTCACCACTAGTCACTTAGTGGATTTGAGTTTAGAAAATCTTTGATTGACCTAAAAGGCGACATTTAGGTTAAATCAAGTGGCGCCGTTGCCGGTTTAGGTGAAATCTTGCTAGTTTTAGGCTTTAGTAGTCACATTTTAATTTGTAGTTGTTTTTGTTGAAGTTGGACATTTTGTGATTTTGAGCAACTTTATACATTGTGCTTCATATTTGTGCTTGCTCATTATCATTTTGCATATTCCTGGACTGTTTTAGTGTGTATTGGCTGCTCTAGATAGCCAAAATCTTGCTAAAAAGCTTGCTGGACATTGTGTGCATTTTGCTGGAAATTGCTCTGAAAATACTGTTTTGACTGACTCACTGTTTTCAAAACTGGGAACAATATACACTGCATTTTTGGAAACTGTTTTTACTGGTAAAACTAGAAGATTCAAGCTTTAATTGGATATATAATGTGCCAGAAAACTCATTTTCTACTGTCCGGGGTGAATTTTTGAAATTGCCCTGTTTTGCTGGAATTTTCCTGCGGACCTGCTTACTTTGGAGCCTATCTGTTTGATCTTATCCTGCGCTGTTTTGCATGATCTTTGGCTCATTGGAACCAGGTTTGAATAAGCTTTTGATTGATATATTGTGCTGAATTTGTGGTGCAGTATTCGATTTTCTAGAGGTCAAAAACTACCTGTAATTGTGCATTGTCCTGCTCAATTTTGCACCAAAACTGTTTGCATTTTACTTATCTGTTTTGAGCAGTGTTTGGTTTGTTTGAAAGCTGGTTCTTTGCACTTTATATCTGCCTGGTTATTCTGGAAAAATTGGTTTGGAATTTGTGTGAAAAAGGTGCTCTAGTTACCTTCACAATTTCCTACTCGGCTAGTAGCACTCTTTGTGTTTTTGTGTGCATTGCTTTGCTTCTTTTGCAGGACCTTGCTGGCCTTTAAGAGAGCATATTCAAGCATTTATTTGCTTAATTTTGGAGCTGTTTGGAGCACTATTTCTCTGTCCAAAGCTTTGGACAATTGCTTTACAATTCGGTTGCATAGGGATAGCTAGTGAAAGCACCTCTCTTGTGCTTTTCATTTACTTTCTCTTAATTTCTGGACATATTCTGGCTGGTGGTTGATTTGTTTTGCAGGGACCAATTTGTTCAATTTGAATTGTTTGGTGGCTGCCTTGCATCATACATTTCATCATACATTCCTTCATCACTCATTCATTCACACAATAGTCCATTTTGCTTGTGCACTTGCCTTGCATCTTCCTTTGCATATAGTTGTCGTTAGTGGACTTGTATGAACCCTTCAACCACACTAGTGCCATTAAATAGGGAGATCAACAAAACCCTAAGGGAACTTAAGAAAAAGAAAAAGCAAGAAAGGCAAACTCATAAGCAACATCAAGCATCCACTTCACAACCACACACTTCACCCTTACATCCTCATCACACTATTTTAAATAATCATATTATTATGGCCGCTAGACAAGAAGCTCATAGAGAACATGAGAGAGAGGCTAGAGAGCATGAACATGAGCATGAGAGGCATGATAGGAGAGAGCAAGAGGGTGAGCATCATTTTGAGGGGAATAGGCAATTGCATGATGATGATAGACCTATGAGGGAGTTCACACAATCATATGCATCATTTGCACCTCAAGGTTTTTATGCTAACCCCGCTAACTTTGAGATCAAGGGATCTCTTCTTGCTCATTTGCCTAAGTTTACAGGTTTTTCTCATGAAGATGCTCATACACATTTGCTTGGCTTATACCATACTTGTTCCTCCACGAAGCCTCCCAATGCCAACTTGGATGATGTTCTCTTGAGGGTATTCCAATTCTCCTTGGAGGGTAAAGCCAAGGAGTGGCTATTGAACCTTCCTACTCACTATGCTACTTTGTCTTGGGAGCAACTTAAGAAGGTGTTTTTGGATCGTTATTTTCCTATCTCCAAGATATCCAAGCTTAGGAAGGACATAACCGGTGTTCAACAATTCTCCCAAGAGACATTCTATGAATATTGGAGCCGGTTCAATACTTTGGTGAACTCTTGCCCCAATCACAACATCTCCAAAGCCAACTTGGTCCAATACTTCTATGATGGACTTGTGCCACAATTGAAGATGAGTGTGGATGCCGCTTCCAATGGTTCTATCTTCAATTTGTCCGCCAATGAGGGGTAGACTCTTTTCTCAACCATGGCCTCTAACCACCAAAACTTCTATGGCCGAGATGTTGCCTATGGTGGTGCTCCTAGGGTTGCCTCTTTGAGTGGTGATGACAAGCTTTACAATTCTATTGAGAGGTTGACCGAGAGCTTGAGTAGGATGGATGGCCGGTTTGTGAAGCCTACTAATTTTGTTGATGACTCTATGGCTTTGGTTGCTACATCTTGTGACCATTGTGGTTCTCCTATGCATACCACATCTTCATGTCCATCTTATGAGGAGTGTGCGGCCTTGTACAATAATTCTAGGCCTCAAGCTAAATATGACCCTTACTCCTCAACATATAATCCGGGTTGGAGGGACCACCCTAACTTCAAGTGGGGGGGAGGTTCAAACCAAGGGCAAGTTCAAAATTCCTTCCAACCACAACAACAACCTAAGTGGGGGGGAGGCCAAAATCAATCTTCCAATGCTTATCCTTCTCAACAAGGCTATGGTACATATCAAGGGAGGCCTAACCCTAATGTTCAAGGGTATAGGCCGAATCAACAAGCCTATATTCCCCCTCCATTTGTGAAGAATGATGATCAAGCTCATGCTCCAAGAAACAATGTGGTGGGTTCTCAAGCTTTTGTTCCTCCATCTAACTCTTCAAATTCTCAACAAGACATGATGTACCAAATGATGTCAAGCTTAATGGAGAAGATGAATGGGTTTGAAGAGAGTCTTAAAAAGCAAGAGAACATCACATCCATGATGTCTCAATTAGTGAACACTCAAGCGGAGCAAGATGCAAAGAAAGGAGGATTGCCTTCTAATGTGATGATTAATCCACAAAACATGCATGCTATGCAATTGAGAAGTGGAAGGCAATATGGCCATGCTTATGATTATGAGGAGGAAGAGGATGAACCTCAAAATCTTGATGAGGCCGAGAAGGGTGCATTCAATGAGGAAGGCCACACTAGCCTTCAAAATGACTTGGTTGATGATAGTTTGTATAGAGAGGCCGAATTGAATCAACCTCTTGGTGAAGTTCCACAAGAGGCCGAGAGCCTCCCTAAAAAGTGTGAAGAGGCCGAGAGCTCCCTAGAGCAAAAGAAGAAAGAAATTGCAAAAGGGAAGCTCAAAGTTGGAGAATCTTCTTCTAAAGAGCCATCTACTCAACAAGGGGATGAATCCCCCAAAGGTAAACCTCTTGACCCTAAGCATTTGCCATTTCCTAATTCATATGCTTTAGCTAAGAAGAAACATGATGATGAATTGGAAAAGGAAATGCTTGACTTGTTTTCTAAGCTAGAAGTTAATGTGCATATGCTTGTGCTTGTGAAACAAATGCCTAAGTATGCTAAGTTCCTTAAAGATCTTTGCACTAACAAGAGAGCTAGTAATGCAAGTAACAAAGTCCAACTTGGGACTAAAGTTTCATCTCTCTTGAAGGGGCACTTGCCCCCAAAGTGTGGAGATCCGGGCTCTTTCACTATTCCTTGTCAAATAGGGAATCTTAGCTTTGGTAAAGCACTTCTTGATTTAGGGGCCGCCATTAATGTCATGCCTAAGGCCACTTATCTTGCATTGGGGCTTAAGAACTTGAGTGATACTAGTGTGGTGATTCAATTAGCGGATAGGTCCATTAAGAAACCTTTTGGATTTATTGAGGACATTTTAGTGAGGGTGAGGGAACTAGTTTTTTCGGTGGACTTCTATGTGCTAGATATGACTAGTGACACTAGGTTGGATGATTCTTTGATCTTAGGAAGGCCATTTATGAAAACGGCCAAGATGGTGATAAGCTTAGAAGGGGGGTTTGTTACAATGCAAGTGGGGAACCAAATAATAAAGTTTGATGTGGGAGAAGCCATGAAACATCCCCATGAAGACTATTCTCTCCTAGGGTTGAGTGTGGTTGATTCTTTGATTCATGTGATTTGTGATGAGCATGTTAATTCCTTCAAGTTGAACATGTTTGATAAATTGAATGCTCATTTGTGCTATCATGATTCTTGTGCTAGTTTGATTTCTAATACATGCTTGCATGATGTTCATAATGATTCATCTAGCATAGGAAGTGTAGTAACCGAATTCATGGATTCCATGCATGTGAACTATAACTTTGATGATGATTGCACATCTATTTCTTCTATGTCAAGCTACAACCCCTTGGAAGAGGGAAGTGTGTTCAATTTTGTAGGACATGAGGAGAATGGGAAGTGTGAGTTTACCAAGGAAATTGAGAATTCTAGTTCACAAGGGTTTGATATTGAAGAGTATGAAGCTTTGAGGAGAAGCCGTTTACACAAGTTAAGGGAGAAACTTTACTTGAAAGAGCATGTACTTGTTGATGATCCACAAGCTTCTACCTTGCTTGATCATGGTGATTTGAGGTTGGATTTGAGTTGTGAGGCCACAAACTTGAGGAGTCCGAATTGTTTTGATAGAAAGAAGGAGGAACCGAATTGCCTTGAGGGTTTTGAGGAGTTACCGAATTGTGATGATGATGTCTATGAGCCTCAAATTCTTCAAGTTGAGATGCACACCTTGATTCCTTCTATTGTTGAGCCACCTACTTTGGAGTTAAAGTCTTTGCCACCTAATCTCAAGTATGCCTATTTGCTTGAGGATGAGAAGCTTCCGGTGATTATCTCTACTTCTCTTTCTTCTCTTGAGGAAGGGAGGTTACTTGATGTGCTAAGGAAGTACAAGAGGGCCATTGGATAGACTTTAGCCGATCTTCCCGGCATGAGTCCAACAACTTGTATGCACCGGATCTTGCTTAATGATGATGCTAAGCCGGTTAGGCAACCTCAAAGGCGGCTAAATCCCTTAATACTTGATGTTGTGAAGAAGGAGGTAGAAAAGCTCTTGAGTGCCGGAATTATATACCCGATTAGCGATAGTGAATGGGTGAGTCCCATCCATGTGGTGCCAAAGAAAAGCGGGTTAACGGTGGTCAAGAATGAGAAAGAAGAGCTTGTTCCAACAAGGGTTCAAAATGCTTGGAAAGTTTGTATAGATTACCGGAGGTTGAATGACTCAACAAGAAAAGATCACTTTCCATTGCCATTCATTGATCAAATGTTGGAAAGATTAGCCGGCAAGTCGCACTATTGTTTTCTAGATGGCTTCTCCGGGTACTTTCAAGTTCCTATTGCACCGGAGGACCAAGAGAAGACCACCTTCACTTGCCCCTTTGGGACATTTGCGTATAGGAGAATGCCTTTCGGTTTGTGTAATGCTCCCGGCACCTTCCAACGTTGTATGATGAGTATTTTCAATGACTTGTTGGAGGATGGCATAGAGGTGTTTATGGATGATTTCTCCCTCTATGGAGATGGTTTTGAAGCTTGCTTGGTAAATCTTGAGAAGGCTTTAGTAAGATGTGTGGAGAAGGGTTTGGTGCTCAACTTTGAGAAGTGCCATTTTATGGTGGACAAGGGCATTGTGTTGGGACATCTAGTCTCAAAGGAGGGCATTCAAGTTGACAAGGCCAAGGTTGAGGTAATCTCTTCTCTACCCTTCCCTACTTGCTTGAAGGAGTTGAGGTCCTTTCTTGGACATGTGGGCTTCTATAGGAGATTCATCAAGGGATTTAGCCAAGTTGCTTCTCCTTTATCTCATTTACTTCAAAAGGAGGCCGAATTTGATTTCTCTAGTGCTTGTAAGGAGGCCTTTGTTGAGTTGAAGTCAAGGCTTATTTCTCCTCCTATCTTGGTTGCACCTAATTGGGAGTTGCCTTTTGAGTTATCTTGTGATGCTTCTAATGAGGCCTTGGGGGCCATGCTCGGCCAAAGGCATGATTCTTTGCCTAGGGTGATTGCTTATGCATCTAAGACCTTGGATAGAGCTCAAAAGAATTATACAACAACCGAGAAGGAACTTTTTGCCATTGTGTTTGGTCTAGACAAATTTCGGCAATACCTACTCCATTCTAAGGTCATCATATTTACCGATCATGCGGCTGTCCGGTATTTGCTTTCTAAGCAACAAACAAAGCCTAGACTTTTGAGATGGATTTTGCTTCTCCAAGAGTTTGAGGTAGAGATTAAGTATAGAGCCGGAAGAGAGAATCTTGTAGCCGATCACTTGAGCCGCTTGCCATTAGATGTGGAAGGTATCGATGACTCTTCTCTTGTTTGTGATACTTTTCCGGATGCATTATTGTGTGCTTTGAATGCAAGGAAAGATCCATGGTATGCTCATCTTGTGAATTATCTTGTTGCCGAAGTCACTTCACCTTCTTTGAATAAGCATCAAGTCCAAAAGTTGAAAAGGGATGCTAATTATTATGTTTGGGATGAGCCACACTTGTGGAGGTTATGCAATGATCAAATAATTAGAAAGTGTGTGCAAGATGATGAAGTTCCCTCCATCTTGGAGTTTTGTCATTCTTTAGCTTGTGGAGGACACTTTGGTGCTAGAAAGACTTCAAGGAAGATTTTGGAGGCCGGTTTCTATTGGCCTACCTTGTTCAAAGATGCTTATGAATATTGTAAGTCTTGTGATAAGTGCCAAAGGTTTGGAAGCTTGGGGAAGAGGCATGAGATGCCTCAAATGCCGATGCTATATTGTGACCCCTTTGATGTTTGGGGCATAGACTTCATGGGACCTTTTCCACCATCTAGTGGCTATACATACATTCTCTTGGCCGTGGACTACCTTTCTAGGTGGGTGGAAGCCGTGCCAACAAGAGCCAATGATGCAAGGGCCGTTTTGAAATTCTTGAAGTCTAATATCTTTTGCCGGTTTGGAGTTCCTAAAGCTTTGGTGAGTGACCAAGGTTCTCATTTTTGTAACAAGCTCATGACTACATTGCTCAACCAATTTGGAGTCAATCACAAGGTTTCAACACCTTACCACCCTCAAACTAATGGGGAGGCCGAGGTGTCTAATAGACAAATCAAGAACATCCTTGAAAGGATTGTGAAGCCAAGTAGAAAGGATTGGAGCTTGAGGCTTGAGGAAGCTCTTTGGGCCTATAGGACTTCATTTAAAACTCCTATTGGCATGTCTCCTTATAGGTTGATTTATGGCAAAGCTTGCCATCTTCCGGTTGAGTTACAACACAAGTCTTATTGGGCGGTTAAATCTTGCTTGGATGATATGGATGCCGCGGCTATGGAGAGGCAATTGACTTTGAGTGAGCTTGAGGAGCTTAGGAATGAGGCATATGAGAACTCAAGGATCTTGAAAGAGAAGACTAAGGCCATACATGATAGTGGCATTTTGAGGAAACAATTTAAGGAGGGTGATCTTGTCTTGTGCTATAGGGTGAGATTCAAGTTTTGTGGAGGAGGTAAGCTTAAAGACAAGTGGCAAGGACCTTATGAAGTGCTCAAGTCCCATGACTTTGGGATGGTTGAGATCAAGAATCTCAAAGATGGCCGAGTGTACAAAGTCAATGGCCACTTGCTCAAGTTATATAAAGAGAACTTCAAGCCTCCATAAGGTTGTTTCTATCCTTTCCTCACTTGTTTTGCTTAGTCTAATATCTTAAGTGTGGGGGAGGACATTAGTTAGAAAAGAAATAGAATTTTGTTAGGTTTATTTTCTAGTATGTTGTTTTAGGTTGTTAGAAAAACCGAAAAAAAAAATATTATAAACTTGTGTTAGGTTGTGTTTAGTGTTGTTTTTGTGAATAATTCATGATGGTCATTTGCATGCGTGGACTGCCCGGCCTTATCTTTGCTGCCTTGCCTATGTTTTATGCCTTCCTACTTGATTTGATTGGTCCCATTGAGGACAATGCATGCTTTAAGTGTGGGGGGGGGGTGTATTATGTGCTTAAAAGTGGTCTAATTCAAAGCTTTCACACTTGATTTTTGGACTTATTTGGCATGATTGTGTAGGAAGTTTAACTTGATCATGACTCTTGAAAGTAAATGGAATTGTCCTCTAGTGTGTAAGTAGAATTTTTGGAATGATTACTTAGGGCATTACTTGGGGCACTTTTAAGGTATAAAGAGGGTGTAAGTTTCTCATTTAACTTTTCTTAGGGAGGAAGTGACTAATTAGAGTAAGCCATCAAAGTGAGAAGCCTCCAACCGAATTGAGTGGGCCAATAGTCAACTTGACCTCCTAGAACTTGTCCTAGCTCTTGTTCAAGATCACAATGCATGACATGATTGAAAATGAAAGGGGCATTTCATTTCTAAACCCTTTTGTCCCAAACACTAAGCCACCAAATATTATCCTTTGATTCAACCCCTTTGGGCCATTCACTTTTCTTCTCTATCACCTTGACCAATGTGTGAATAAGTGACTATAGCATATGCTTGCATTTATATTGGTGTTATATTGTTGTATCTTGTGAAAAACATGCTACATGAGTAAAAAAAAATATGGCCGAGAGGTACTTGAGTAAAAAAAAAAAAAGAAAGAAAAGTGGCCAAAGGCCAAGAAAAAGAAGAGAAAAGAAGAAAAAAAAATATATAATAAGGCCGAAGGCCTAAAAGAAAAAAATGAAAGCACAAAGTGCTTGAGAAAAAAGTGAGGTGTAGCATGCTTTGTGGGAATTGGATTTATTGTATTGCAAGTATATGTGGTAGCTACTTGTTTATATTATTGGTCATTGAGTACTATCCATCATTCATCATTCATATTAGCCTTCCATGCAACCCCCAAAGTCCCCTAGATTTGATTGTGCCATGCATACTAATGGGTGGAGAACTAAGAGCTATTACAAGCCTATGGTGATGGTTAAGTGCATTGAGCCAAAGAGTGATCACAAGTCCCTAGTTAGGCATTTTTCCTAACTTGAGTGAATGAGTTAAACACTTAAATCCGGTGAGGAAAAATCTCAATTGGCACTCCTCCTTGATTCTAGTTGCTTGCTAAACTTGCATTTGCTTTGTATTCTTAGATTTGACCCATGTGATGCTTTAGGGAAAGGTTCAAAAAGGTCAACTTGTACTCTATGATAATTCCAATTGCCTTCAATATGTTTAATGATTAAGTTAGACTTTTTGGATGACTTTGACCGGAGTTCAAAGATTAAGTGTGGGGGATTTGATTAGACCGAAATTTATATGTCTAAGCATGTGCATTTGAGCTTAATTAGTGAGGTTTAATTGTTATATTTGATTAATATTGGTGATTTTATGTGCACATGCTTATAGGTGATTATATGGAAATCCTAGCTTAATTACTTGCATTTTAAGTAACTAAGGGTATTTTGGTCATTTTTGACTATGTGGTGTTTTTCTCTTGTAGGGGGTCCCACGTGGGCCCCACAAACCCTTGGGATGGCTTGGGGTGCAAGGAATTGGCTTGGAGACAAAGGCAAAGGAAAGAGACAAAAATTACCCCTTTTGTCAAAAACAAGGGATTTGCACATTTCCAAAAGGGGTAATATGGAGCCAAAAATTCAAATTCAAAGTTGGAGGCTTCATTAAGGGCAAAAAGGGGAGCACAATGACTTGGAGAAAAAGGAGAGAACTTTGACAATGCACCTAGACCACATTAGGACCACATTCACTCACTTTTTACCCAAATACCAAAACTACCCTTCCTTTCCCTTCATATGCTACCTCACGGCCAAACACACATACATTCACCTAAAAATCTGAACTTGGCCGACTTAATCCACCCTAGACAGCTCATTAATGAGCTAATCCAGCTCATTAATCCCACTCACTTCCATTTTAACCTAACTACCTCTCATTTGACACATATCTTTCTCTCTCTTCATCTCATTTTCTCTCACTTTTCTCTCATCTTCTTCACCATTTTCTAACCAAAACCTCTCGACCTCTTCTTCTTCTCCATGGATTCTCACGCAAATCTCCTCCATTTCCACATCTCCATGTGTGGCTAGGCTTCTTCTCCTCTCCTCTCCAAGGAAAAGTGCTTGAAGAACTCACATTTGGCTTCATGACTTTGTAATTTTCTCTTTTAGGTTTCAAGCTAGAGGTACATTTTTGCCTATGTATGTCCTAGATCTAGGCTTATATAGGTTAGATCATATTCTTTTTAGGTGTTCTACATGATTTTAGCTTGAGAACCTCTCTTTATTTGTTGAGAACATGAAAACCTAAGCTAGATTTTGTAGTTCCATGTATGTTCATGTATGCGATTTGTATTCTTGAGTATGTGTGGAATGAATGAGTTTCCTAGGTGCTAGATTTAGCATTTAGAATTGCTTTTGGTATGTTCTTGGCTTAAAAGAGCTTTTGGCTTGATTAGGTTAGTTAAATGCTTGTAGATTTCTTTGATTAAAGAAGTCTTAAGGATTTAACTAGTTTAATTAAGTGTGACAAAGTTGTGAAGCCTAATTAACCTAAGGCACTAAGTACTTGGAGAGGGAGGTGACTTCTTATCTCATTTCTTTACACTTTTCTATTCGGCTAGTATAGTTCTTTGTTAGGTTAAATTTGTAGTTAAGAAAAATCAAAATCATTCTCACATACTTACTTAATTTTCGTGACAAAAGTAGCCTAGAATTTGCTAGATTCAACTTGAATTGTGGAAAAGACCTAATACTCACCACTAGTCACTTAGTGGATTTGAGTTTAGAAAATCTTTGATTGACCTAAAAGGCGACATTTAGGTTAAATCACCTGTGCATGAATACCTGCAAAAAATGTCAGTAATCGTGGGATGAGACAATTTGTCCCAGTAATCACCGCTTAACTCACTATAACAGTGAGGTGTGCGGTAGCGAGGGCGTCTAAAGGGTACCACAGTTTTAAAATCAATAATGCATAGATATATATTTCACATTTTCTTTCATCCATCACCTAAATGTTAGAATCTTAAGTTTTGATGAAAACTAAAATATGAAAGAATTGGCCAAGTACTTAGAAAGCAATAGGTTAACATAGGATCCCAAGTAAGAATGCAACCGGATGTGGATTTACTTCCGGATAGACTAGGACTTGCGCACGCGGATAAATGTTTCATCCCCCAGCGGCAGCGAGTAACTCACTAGGGATTTAACTTAGTCCTTGAACGCTAGATATACAAAAGCTTAAGACTAAGCTATGATTCAATCGGAAGTGAAATTGCTTCCTGTTAAACTTAGACTGGCGCAGACTGATAGAATAGATATAACCCCAAGCGTCAGTGAGTTTACCTCGTCAAGTGAAATTGCTTCCTGTCAGACTTAGACTGGCGCAGACTGATAGGATAGATATAACCCTAAGCGTCAGTAAGTTTACCACGTCAAGTGAAAGTGCTTCCGATAGCTTAGTGACTAGCGCTGACTGTTGGAATGAAATACACTGAGCAAGAGTTAGTGATGGTGAGCTAAATCCTTCATCAAGTGGATTCACTTCCGGATGTAGAAGTGCTTCCGGATACACCTTAAACTTAGGGAACACCCACTGCATGTGACTATGTGCTTATATTGCTAAACTAACGTTCAAGTGCAGCACACTAAGTAAGGTTGCTTCCGGATGTGATTTTGCTTCCGCAAGCAATAAGAATGTCAGAACGTTCAGAGATGCAGTGTCAGAATGCTTTTGTCAGAGCAGAGGTGTCAGGACTACTTTTCAGAGATAAAACAAGTCAACCCTGCTATGCATTGATGAAGCATTTATTGGGCAAACGGTAACATGGGAAAAACGGCCATATTCAAACGGCTAGCCCACCTACCAAGAGTTCAAAATGTTTGAAGACTATATAAGGGAGCTCAACTTCATTTATGAAGCAATCAATTATCTTTGAATATTCTTGAGAGAAGTTAGAGCGAGAAACTAAGAACACCTTCAAGCATTCAAAGCTGCCCAGAAAAGTAAAGAGCATTTAACACATTGAGTGATCCTTTTCATCTATGTATTCTGTACTCTTTGTTGTTAAGTCTCTTTCTGTTATAAGAGCATTGATTGTACTTAAGTGTGTAACACCATCCGTTCTTTGAGAGAACTTAGTCAGAAAAATCCTTTAAGTGTAAAGGTTAACCCCTTGCTTGGTGTGAGGGGGAGCTAGTTAGAAAGGTTACAAGTGAGCCTGTGTAAAACTTGTAGTTGTAAGGTTCCAAGTGATCCCGTGCAAAACTTGCGGTTGTAAGGTTTCAGGTGAACCCGATTTAAAACCTGAGATATAGTGGAACTCGGCCTGGGTGGTTGAGGACTGGACGTAGGTCAGGTAGACCGAACCAGTATAACTCTTGTGTTGTTTCATTCGAGCGTTATTTTTTGAAGCACAATTCACCCCCCCTCTTGTGCATCCATTACTTTCATTTGGTATCAGAACAGGTATTTCTCACTCGATTCCAACGAATCAGAAAGCAAAGATCCAGTAATGGATACAGACTATTCTTTACCAGATGTCTCTGTTCAACCCAACAAGCCCCCAGGCTTCGATGGGTACAACTATCCATTCTGGAAGTTCAGAATGGAGACTTATATCAAGTCAAGTGACATTAGACTCTGGGACGTAATAGAACGAGGGGATCAAACTCCACTAGATGAGGATGGATTTGCTAAAGTGAGAGCCAGATACACTCCTGAGGACTATGCCCTAGTCCAACTGAACCATCGCGCCATGCACTACATCCAGTGTGCTCTCAGCCCCAAAGAGTTTCACAGGATCAGCCACCACAAAAATGCTAAAGATATGTGGGAGGCTCTTGAGGCTGCTCACTCTGGAACCAGGGGAGTAAAAGCGAGACGTGTTGAAATGCTGGTGGAAGAATTTCACAAGTTCGCCATGCTAAGTCCCACCGAGCCTATCAGAGAGCTGGAGCTCAGGTTCACCCATCTCATCAACAATTTGGCCTCGCTGGGTAAGGATATTCCTGAAAGAGAGCAAGTAAGCAAGATCCTAAAGATCTTGAAGGGTGACTGGATCACCAAAGTAACTATCTTGCAAGAAGTGCAAGGAGAATCAACCAGCTCCATCACCGCACTATTTGGCTCTCTTGCTGAATATGAACCTACCTTGCTGGCTATGAGAGCTCCTCAAGCCTCATCCAAGAACAAGAACCTTGCTCTCGTTGCTCCCAGCAAGGAGATCAATGATGATGATGAGGATGATAAGGAGGAAATGGACGATGAAGAGATGGCTATGATGGTGAGGAAATTCAGGAAATTCTTCAGAAAGAAAGGAGGCTATCAGAGAGGTGACTCCAGCCAGAAGAAGGGATACAAGAAAGAAAAGGTCCCTGTGTGCTTTGAATGCAAGAAGCCTGGTCACTTCAAGGCTGAGTGTCCCAGCCTGCAGAGGTCAAAAGGCAAAGACAAAAGAAAGGCCCTTGTCTCCTCCATTTGGGTAAATAGCTCAGATGAGGAAGCAAGTGATGAAGAAGAAGTTGGGTACCAAGAGAGGTTGGGTACCTAAGGTTGCTTGATTATTTCAGGTGTGTCTCAAGGCATCCAAGAACCGAAAATGGTACATCGATAGCGGATGCTCGAGACATATGACTGGAGACAGAGACAAGTTCAAATCTCTGGTGATCAAAGATGGAGCCACAGTGACCTTTGGAGGAAATCAAAGTGGTAAGATCACTGGAGTTGGAGAAGTTGGACCAGTCAAAGATGTCTATCTAGTGGACGGTCTCTGTCACAACCTGCTGAGCGTGAGCCAGAGCACAGACAAAGGAAATTGGGTAATATTTGATTCAAATGAGTGCATAATAGTTGATAAGCAGGATCTGAGTATAGATAAGGCCAACTTAAAATGCAAGCTTAAGGCAAACAGAAATGGGAACCTATATACTTTAGACTTATGTCAACAGCTAGAAGAAAAATGTTTAATATCTAGTGACGAGAATAGTTGGCTTTGGCATAAGAGGTTAGCTCATGTCAATTTTACTCAACTGGATATGCTAATTAAAAATGAGCTAGCTATAGGTATTCCCTCTTTTTAAGTTAAGCATGATTTTATTTGTGAATCCTGCCAACGAGGGAAGCAAACAAAGTCCTCGTTTAAAACCAAGAAGAGAGTCTCCACCAGCAGGCCCTTGGAACTAATCCACATGGATTTGGTTGGGCCAGCGAGAGTAAAGAGCTTGGGTGGAAAGCTGTATGCTCTAGTAGTGGTGGATGACTATTCAAGGTTCACTTGGACTATGTTTCTTGCCTCTAAGCAAGATGCTTTTGATGCTTTTGTTGTCCTGGCTAAGAAAGTGCAGAATGAGAGAGAGCTCAAAATCACAGCCATAAGGACAGACCATGGAGGAGAGTTTGAGAACCATAGCTTCTCTGAGCTATGTGAGCAAAACGGCATTGAACATAACTTCTCAGCTCCGAGGACTCCTCAACAAAATGGAGTGGTAGAAAGGAAGAACAGGGTTCTGACGGAGATGGCTAGAAGCATGCTCAATGAGAAAGAGGTTTCTCAAGTGTTCTGGGCGGACGCTATGAGCACTGCTTGCTATATCTCCAACAGAGCCTATGTTCGTAAGGGCTTGGACAAGACTCCATACGAGCTATACAAAGGGAGGAAGCCCAACATCAGCCACCTCAGAATATTTGGATCAAAATGCTATGTGCATAACAATGGGAAGGTAAATTTGGGTAAGTTTGATCCAAAGGCTGATGTAGGTATATTCATAGGATATTCCCTTAGGAGTAAAGCATATAGAATATACAACATGAAAACTAAAACTGTAGAAGAATCCATGCATGTTGTATTTGATGAAACTCCTACATGGGGACAATCCACAGAGGATGATGGAATACTTAATCTTCCAAAACTACCATCATCTTCCTCACCACCAAAAGAAACACCAACAATCCCAAAGAAGAAGATGAACCCAATGATGAACCTGGAGTGCAACCCGTACCTGAGGAGGCACAGGTGCCAATAGCTAGGAGACATCACATGGATCATCCTCTTGATCAAGTGCTTGGTGATGTTTCTTCTGGTGTCAGAACTAGAAGACAAGTTCAAAATGAAGTTGAGTTTGGAGCATTCCTATCTCAAATCGAACCAACTTCAGTTGAACAAGCTCTTGAGGACTGGGACTGGATTATTGCCATGCAGGAAGAGCTAAATCAATTTGAGAGAAGTCAAGTTTGGGAACTAGTCCCAAGGCCGTCTCATCAATCCATAGTAGGGACCAAGTGGGTCTTCAAAAACAAGCTAGATGAGACAGGTCAAATCACAAGAAACAAAGCCAGACTAGTAGCCAAAGGATATAACCAAGAAGAAGGCATTGACTATGAAGAAACTTTTGCTCCAGTTGCTAGACTCGAAGCAATAAGAATTCTTCTAGCCTTTGCATCCATGAAAGGTTTTAAATTATATCAAATGGATGTAAAGAGTGCTTTTCTTAATGGTTACATCAAGGAAGAGGTATATGTTGAACAACCTCCTGGCTTTGAGGATCATAAGCATCCCAAACATGTGTATAGATTAAAGAAAGCTTTATATGGCCTGAAACAAGCTCCTCGAGCTTGGTATGAGAGACTCAACAGCTTTTTGCTGGGCAAGGGTTTCTCAAGTGGCAAATTGGATAATACACTGTTTATTCTTCACAAAGATAGGGATATGTTAATTGTCCAAATTTATGTTGATGATATTATATTTGGGGCAACTAACGAAAAGCTCTGTGAAGATTTCTCTAAGACTATGCAGGGTGAATTCGAAATGTCAATGATGGGAGAACTAACGTTCTTCCTTGGCCTGCAAATCAAACAGAAGAAAAATGGAATCTTCATCTCCCAAGCTAAGTATTGCAGAGAACTACTCAAAAAGTTTGGGATGGATGAATGCAAGGAGTATGACACTCCCATGAGCACCACAACTGCACTCGATGCTGACGCAAAGGGTAAATCTGTCAACCTGCCCATGTATAGGGGAATGATAGGTTCCCTCTTATACTTAACAGCCAGCAGGCCTGACATTCAATTTAGTGTAGGCATGTGTGCTAGGTTTCAAGCCAACACCAAGGAATCACACTTAACATGTGTTAAACGTATCCTGAGATACCTTGAGGGAACACAAGAACTTGGTCTTTGGTACCCCAGAGGAAACCAAGAGTTCTTGTGGGCTTATTCTGACTCTGACCATGCAGGATATAAAACAGATAGGAAGAGCACCAGTGGACAATGCGCCTTCCTTGGTGGTTGTCTGGTGTCTTGGGCCAGCAAAAAGCAAACCTGTGTGTCCTTGTCATCCACTGAGGCAGAATACATTGCTGCAGCAAGTTGTTGTGCTCAAGTGCTGTGGCTGAAGAACCAACTAAGAGATCTTGGCTTGGAGTTCCCTGAGGCACCTATTCTCTGTGACAACACAAGCACTATCAGCCTCGCCAAGAATCCGGTTCAGCACACAAGGACAAAGCACATTGACGTCAGACATCACTTCATCAGAGACCATGTTCAAAAGAAGGATGTTAAGGTGCAGTTTGTCCCCACACAACAACAGCTTGCTGACATCTTCACCAAGCCTCTGGGGGTTGACCAGTTTACTAATATAAGAGAGGATTTGGGGATGGTAAACCCAAATGAGGTGTAACTTCTATTTATTATACTTGGTTATTTTAAAAATTATAAGAATACTAACTTAGGCATCGGAGTGCCAATATATGTTTTTGCAGGTGCTCAATGTTAAATCTTAAGCAAGTGCAACCGGAAGCAAAACCACTTCCGGATGAACACTCACTGACACTGGATGATCAAGTCAAGAGAGTGCCAGTGCCAGCCCAAGGGACACGTCCTTCAGAAAACGTTTCAACTCCCTCAATGAGACGTTATGTCGTCTCTGATAAGATGAAACGACACGTGTCATCAGGTGTGTCGTTCCAACTTAAATTGTTTACGTTACCCAATGTGTGAAAATCTGAAGAGACATGACCATTTTACCCTTAGTAACTTTACCTATAAATAGGGTGTCATTTTTCACTTTCACTTTTTACTTGCATCATTTTTCACTTTCACCATTTTCTCTGAAATTCTCTTCATCTTCTTCATCGTGTTCTTCATTTTCTTTTGCACAACTTTTCGCATTTCATCACTTTTACCACAACATTCATACAAAAATGGCCGGATCTCATGAATCCAACCCAGTTACACAGAAAACCTCTTCATCAAAGAAACACAAGTCAAAATCTGGGAAATCTCGGCATGACCATTCTGGGAAATCTGGGCATCGTAAAGAACATCGCGATGAACATCAAGAACTTCATGAAGTTTCTGGGCAGAATACACAAGGGCAAGATGAACAAGTCCAGGAACAGCCTGGCCACTCTGAGCGAGTACATGAACAGGCTGAGACTTCTGGGCAAGAGCAGGCAAGGGAAGCCAAGAGGAAGGGGAAAAAGAAGAAGGTTCAGTTCGCTGAAGAGCCTTCTTCCAAGAGACAAAGAGTTGAAGAAGACGACCCTACAGTGTACAGAGATGGGGCGTTGGAGCCAATTGCGGCAAAATTTGAGACGTCTGTCCCCTACTTCAACCATGGGCTGTTCATCGATCTGAACAAGATTGATGAGTTAGGGTTTCCCCATCTGCGCCCTTACTTGGAGAAGTATATGCCTTGGCTGGGCATCAACCAGGACTACAACGTGAACGTCCTGCGAGTCTTCTGTCAATCCCTCTCTGGCAAGGCTAAGTACAAGAAGGTGGATGGGAAAGAGCAAGTCCACAAACTCTCCTTCACTGCCACTGTAAGGGGGAGGACCTTCAGGTTCACTTGGAGGACTTTGAATGAGATGATGGGAATCACAGAAGAGGGTATGAATGAATGGATCTACCCTGAGTCTCTCAAGTACAGCAAGGAGGAACTCGAGGAGTTGTATGGCACTGATAACAAGAAGGTATCCAAGATGTCTGACTCTAACAGGCTCTTGTACTACGTCTACTCCCAGATGATGACACATAAGGGAGGCAACTTCAACGAGTTCACACTGCTGGACAACCCTTGGTTCCCCAGACTCCTCTCCCGCAAGCCAATCAACCCCGGCCAGTTAATCTGCTTTGAGCTTCAGCGCTGGATAAATAATGACAAGTCTGGCTATCTTCCTTATCCCACTATCATTTCCCTCCTCCTTGAGAAGCATCTGATCAAGGCCACATCTGCTGTGGAGGAAGAAAATATCAAGTGTAGACATGTGGGAGCTACCAACATTGGGAAGATGGGAATCAAGTATGTCAAGCCTGCTAAGCCCACTAGCTCAGGATCACAGGCCGAGAGCGCCTCTCAGACTTCAGTCCCCTCTACATCTGGTGCAGGGGATCAAGAAGTGGACTCCCATGCTGGACCAAGCCGTGCTGCAAGAGTGCCAGCCTCTGTGAGAGCCTTTGCTGAGGAAGTAAAGGAAGAGCTTCTCTTCAGGCTGCCTGACTCCTTGGTAGGCCATCTCCGTGCTGAGTGTGATACTGGCTTCCAGCAGCAAGGGGAGCGCATCCAGCGGCTCGAGGACAGAGTGGGACAGATCGAGAATCATCTTGCCAGGGTGGACGCAAAATTAGACCTCATCCTTCTGCACCTACAAATTCCCCAACCATCACAAGGTAACCTACCACCTCCACCTCCTCCTCAAAACCCACCTCCTCCACCTCCTAATCACCCTCAACTTCCCCCTCCTCCTCCACCTAACACTCAACAACCTCAGCCACCACCACAAAATGACCAGCAACCCCCACCATCACCAACCAATGACCACTAATCCCAACCTTCACCTACCCATGACCAGCAAACCCAAGACTCACCCCAACACTCTCCACGCCAATCCCCACTAAACTCTCCATCTCCACCTCCTTCACCCATTCTCACACGACCTGGCGCTCCTACACGCTCTCCCCTCCGCTTCTCCAATGAACCTTCCCCCCATTCTGAACCTATCAACCCCAACTCTTGACCAAGAACCAACCCCCTGGCCGAGCAACTTGGTTTTCACACTGCCATTCACCCCCTCAGCTAAATATACATAAGAGACTATCCTCGCCTTCAACCACTCTCCGATGACCATTTACCTTTTACCCCAGACTCCACCAATTACAAAGAATACTCCTCCACTCATCCCTACGAAGGCCTCTTCGTCACCCCCAACTGGTTCCCCGACACTACGTCACCCCCAGAAATTGCCCAACCTACCTCCTCCCCAGAGACCTCACCCCAAAAATCTTCACCCTCCTCTTCCTCCACTCCATCCCTGGCCCTCACCCTCTTTGATGATGCCAAAAGGGGGAGAGATGTGATGTCCACTCTGCGCCTGTCCATGAGTACAAGGGATGTCCTCAGCCAGCCAGCATTATGGATTGATGAAGATATAGCAGCAGCCCTTCGCCGTGCTATGGAATCTCAAAGGCTGGGTGGTGCAGAAAGCCTTATAAGAGGAGAGGCCATCCGGTTCATGCAGCAGAAGAGAACGGCTAAGCAAGGACCACACTTGGAGATGGTTGTGTTTGGGCAGAATGAACAATCCTCACAACCTGAGTCATCATCAGAGCCTCCTCCAACTAAAACAAGTAGAGAAATTGTTGAGGAGATCATGATGAAGTGGGGACTCAAGAGACCCAACCATCCTCCCATTGTGATAGCCAAGCCTATACCTGCATCCTCTGGGCAAGCGTCTGAGAGTCCTTCATTTGAGCAATCATCTGCCCCTACTCCCTCATCTGAGCCAGCAGTCAGAGTCAGTGAGCCCAGAAAGAAGGCCGTTGCTAGAAGACGTGCCAGGAAGATAATTGCCTCCACTGAATCTGATGAGACTGAGGAAGAGACTCCATCTGACCTACCTGAGCAAGGAACCTCATCTGCCCAAGTTGAGCAAGAAACTCCAGTGGTTCAAGCAGTTCCAATTCTGAAGGAAGTCAAATTAGAAATTGAAGACATGACTCCTGAGGAATTTGAGAAGTTTGGATTCACAAATAAGCTATCCTTTGGTCAGATGGCCTGCCTCGATGCTGACAGAGCAAGTGCCATGCCCACTCCTCCAATTAGCAAGAGCAAAGGGAAGAGTAAAGGGAAAGGGAAAAGGAAAGCCCAGGAAGTTGAGGAGGATCCCAACTTCCCTGTATGGAACGTGAAAATCCGGGCTGTTCACTATCCCAATGGAGAGGTCACCTACTTCGACGATGCTACAGGGTTCCCTGGGTATGAAGAAGTAGAGAACATGAAAAGGGCATTCGAGGAGTCTATTGAGTCAGAGAGGCTCAGAAGGGAAAGAGATGAAGAAGAGCTCCAGCAGATCATTGCCCAGATAGACCAGAATGTTCATGAGGCCGAGTTAGCCAAACTACAAAGGGAGAATGAGGAGAGACAAAAGGAGAGGGAGAGGAAAAAGAAACACAAACCCTGAACCCCCAATCCAAACATTTTTTTTTACTTAGAAATTTTTCTTTTGTTTTGTTTTCATGCATACTTTCATACTTGCTTAGTGTAATTTATTTGTATACGTTCTTTACTTGTATATGTTATTTGATTGTATACTCTGACTTGTCAATAATATTTGTCCAAGTTACTTGTTCTTATCTATTGCTTTTATTCTCTTGCTAATCGTTCCTTATGAATCTAATCGATAAAACTAAGTTTGTCATCATCAAAAAGGGGGAGAATGTTAGAATCTTAAGTTTTGATGAAGACTAAAATATGAAAGAATAGGCCAAGTACTTAGAAAGCAATAGGTTAACATAGGATCCCAAGTAAGAATGCAACCGGATGTGGATTTACTTCCGGATAGACTAGGACTTGCGCACGCGGATAAATGTTTCATCCCCCAGCGGCAGCGAGTAACTCACTAGGGATTTAACTTAGTCCTTGAACGCTAGATATACAAAAGCTTAAGACTAAGCTATGATTCAATCGGAAGTGAAATTGCTTCCTGTTAAACTTAGACTGGCGCAGACTGATAGAATAGATATAACCCCAAGCGTCAGTGAGTTTACCTCGTCAAGTGAAATTGCTTCCTGTCAGACTTAGACTGGCGCAGACTGATAGGATAGATATAACCCTAAGCGTCAGTAAGTTTACCACGTCAAGTGAAAGTGCTTCCGATAGCTTAGTGACTAGCGCTGACTGTTGGAATGAAATACACTGAGCAAGAGTTAGTGATGGTGAGCTAAATCCTTCATCAAGTGGATTCACTTCCGGATGTAGAAGTGCTTCCGGATACACCTTAGACTTAGGGAACACCCACTGCATGTGACTATGTGCTTATATTGCTAAACTAACGTTCAAGTGCAGCACACTAAGTAAGGTTGCTTCCGGATGTGATTTTGCTTCCGCAAGCAATCAGAATGTCAGAACGTTCAGAGATGCAGTGTCAGAATGCTTTTGTCAGAGCAGAGGTGTCAGGACTACTTTTCAGAGATAAAGCAAGTCAACCCTGCTATGCATTGATGAAGCATTTATTGGGCAAACGGTAACATGGGAAAAACGGCCATATTCAAACGGTTAGCCCACCTACCAAGAGTTCAAAATGTTTGAAGACTATATAAGGGAGCTCAACTTCATTTATGAAGCAATCAATTATCTTTGAATATTCTTGAGAGAAGTTAGAGCGAGAAACTAAGAACACCTTCAAGCATTCAAAGCTGCCCAGAAAAGTAAAGAGCATTTAACACATCGAGTGATCCTTTTCATCTACATATTCTGTACTCTTTGTTGTTAAGTCTCTTTCTGTTATAAGAGCATTGATTGTACTTAAGTGTGTAACACCATCCGTTCTTTGAGAGAACTTAGTCAGAAAAATCCTTTAAGTGTAAAGGTTAACCCCTTGCTTGGTGTGAGGGGGAGCTAGTTAGAAAGGTTACAAGTGAGCCTGTGTAAAACTTGTAGTTGTAAGGTTCCAAGTGATCCCGTGCAAAACTTGCGGTTGTAAGGTTTCAGGTGAACCCGATTTAAAACCTGAGATATAGTGGAACTCGGCCTGGGTGGTTGAGGACTGGACGTAGGTCAGGTAGACCGAACCAGTATAACTCTTGTGTTGTTTCATTCGAGCGTTATTTTTTGAAGCACAATTCACCCCCCCTCTTGTGCATCCATTACTTTCACTAAATCCTTCTGTCACGTCTCAATCAACTCAAATTCATCATCTCTACTCCCCATGTATCAATCAACATCCCTCAGTCAATTCCACACTAACTAAATTTCATCTTCCCATACTCCAATCAAATAATACTACCACAACAGCTCTCACACTCACCTACAGATGCATTGTGCCACCACGGTGCATTCAAGCATCTATTCTTCACTATATGATTTGACACTGTGTCCCTCTCCATAATGAGGGGACAATTTCCCTCTCTGGCAATCTCCAGAGAGGGAACCCCAATTCTGTTTCCATTACAGAACGGGAACGGTTGGGCTCTCCACTGCCAAACAACCGTAGGTCACTTTCTCTCAATAAGTTGACCTATGATCCCCGGTCTAATCAATCCGAAAAGGATCATCAGTACAAATAACTGTCGATTGGCCAATCGACAGTTATCATCGCGCGATGGTACATAAATATCAGTGTCATGCAAACCTCACCATATCCCTATCAATATCACATCCACAATAATCAACATCATGCACTCTCACATCACCTTTCAATCCATCATCCACAATATTACATGTTTTCCCTAATAATTCTCCCCACAATCTCCAATTCAACATCTCATAACCTATGATACATCCAATCCATGATACCTCTCAATATCTCTGTCAAAGTATAAACATTTCAATGTCTATACACTCACATACACAATTCCACAATACCACCAGCCAGGGTACTAAATATAGTAAGTCAAATTCTTTGTACGAAAATAATCGTGTTTGAAAGGCACCCGATAGCCTATTTTATATCAAAGTAAGGTTTTAAAAGATAATATATATATATAGAGGGTGAGAAAGGATTTTGGAAATCCCCAACTAACGTCACCCTCATTGTTAGTAAGGGTAAGTGTGATTACCTGTCGCCCTTAGCACTTGGGTGTTCTTCCTTACCGTTTCCATGTAGATTTTCCTTCAAGTATCTTCACCATTATATAATCCTATAATGATATGATACATAATGATAAATTAATATCATTTTCACTTTATAATAGTTTGACGTCTCTCTCGTATTCCATATTACTACCCATTTTCCCCCTTCTTAACTCCAATTCTCTTACCATTTTAGATTTCAAGATTATCATTTACACTTTCACATGTTATTGCCAGCTTACACTACTTTACAATCCACAACAACAATCCAATATAATATCAATGCAGCCAAGTCATTACTACATGCTCATTAACAAAACAACCTAATCAACAAGGAATTCAAAGATTTCCAACCTTTTACACTTCTTATAATTTAAATCACAATATGCAGCCAAGCAAAAACACTGCCAGTAATAAACCATGTGATTCAGCCAAAACATAAACTTCAATCAGCAGATCAAGGAGCCACATAAATTTAGAGAACTATAGCTATTACCTAAGATTCAAATAAGGGAAAAATTCAGGTAAATAATCAACCCAATAGGTCACAATCAATTATCAACAATTCACCAATCAAAACTTTTACCATACAAAAGAATCCATATTATCTTCTCACCAATTAATTAATACATATTCCACCATCAATTCATCCTTGACTCAATTAAGTAACATTCTTAAAAAAATAATAATAATCTCTCATCACATCAATTAAGTCACTGCAGCATAACACCAAAAATCACACTTTTATTTCCTATTTTATTAAGTCACTTTACTCAGTGAATCTAACAAAACAATGATATAAATGCTCAACCATAAATCAAGAAGAATAAACAAAACCCAACTCAACTTTAATTTCACACTTCATACACAATTTTCACCCTATCCCAAAGCATTATTCCTGATTGATATCAAACATCATCTTACTTCTCCCAATACCATTTACATTCCAGCAAGGGGAATAGTGCCAAAAGAAACACAAAACCATCCGACAATGTACCCTTACACCTATTCCAAAGCAACTAAAATCCTTTAACCTATCATCATTGGCAAGGACTCTCAAAATTAGTCATACATATATGAAATCATCAATAACAACAAACTGACACAAATTCCTACAAACTAGCATATGTGACATCATGAACTTCTTCTACGTCCATTATTGTTTCCATTTTATCAAATAAAGTTCATAAAAGACATTCCTTTTTATTCCTATTACTGTAATTACACTTCCCCTTACAATCCATACTACAATTAGTAGAAATCCACAGGGGATAACTATTATGTCACTCAACTTTATGTTTCATTTTCTAGTGTCTTCTAATACTTCATTTGAAATAACTTAAATGTGAACCATGTGCAATAGAAAACAAAACAGAAAACAAGTACTTAAGTTAATTATTGAAATTGCATCATACAACCAAACCAAAGGAAGCTAACTACCATTCACAACATACTTTAAAGTCTACATGATAAGAAATCATACACTTTCAACAGTCTTTCTTCTTTATTCAAGAAGGCAGAAAATCCAACAAACAGGATAAATCATGCTTATCCCAAAACCCATCGAAACTGCTAACACAAGAGCAAAGAAATAACACAGAAAAGTTCAGCCTCAACAATTTTCTTTGTTCAAAACTGTTCAGCCATTGGACACAAAAAGAGACATTCATAAATCCATCAACCCAACAAAGTACACACACACACACACACGCATATACAGCTTCACACACACACATACAGAGCCGGGAAAAGACCGAATCAAACTAAACGATTCCTCAATCAATAATTTCAATCCCTTGTCTAACAACACTAACTAAAGATCCTGTTTGGTTAATTAGAAATCTTAAAACATGAAACCCAACTCGGACCCCCTCACATTTCGCCTAAAATCACAGTAAAGAAAAAGTAGAAATGGAGCAACAAGCTTCACCTGAGTTGCAGTCGAGTTTCCTACGTCGACCGCCTCACCGTCGCCGGAAAACACTTCGGAAGAAGCTATTGAGCCAAGAAGGCCGAAACAGAAAAGCCAAAAGGAAAGGAAAGTAAGAAAACAAAGTTGTAAAGAAGAGTAGCTAAAGGAAAACACAAAATAACCGAAACTCATCTTATCCTTGTCGCCCGCTGCCGCGGCTCACTGGAAAACAAAGAAGACAGCGGAGGGAGGGCGAAAAACGAGGAAGACAAGTAGGGAGGAAGAAGGGGTCTTCGGGTGTGAGGAGAGAAAGAGCGAAGGAAAGTGATGAAGAGTGAGAGGGAGCCCGACTCCGCCGCACCTTGAGCCGCCGGAGATTGTAAGCAGGAGGCCGGAGGTGAGGAAGAGGAAGGAGAGAGGGCGACGGGTTAGGGAGGAAGGAGAGTTTTCGGTGGCTAGGGTTTGTGAAGGTGAAGGGGGGGTGATTATATATATAATTTAGGGAAAATTACAGTTAATTACCCTAATGTTTATTCTTAATTATATTTTTCGCCCAAAAGTTTATATATATTATTTTACTCCTCTCTTTCTATCATACTATTTTCTAGGTTTCAAAAATACTTGTTCATAGAAGTTTATGGCTCCAATTAATCCTTTTAACTATATTTCTTCAAATTCTAAACTAACTAAGATTTAATATTCATAAATTGCCCAGAATATCCTAAAATTCTTCCTCGAACCCTTAAATTTCCTTAAGGACACCTCAATAATCTCGTATTATTTTTAATTTAAAAACTGGGATGTTACACTGGGACTTAGACTAACACTTGCAGAACAAGACTACCGCTTCCGGTTGCACATGATCATCCGACAGCGAGAGTACAAGAGACAGAACGTACATATGCTCAGAAGTCAGAACTGCTTTTGTCAGAGCAGAGTTGTCAGAGTTGCTTTTCAGAGATAAAGTAAGTCAACCCTGCTGAGCATTAACGGAGCATTAATGGAGCCAACGGTAACAAGGGTTTAACGGACATATTCAAACGGCATTGTTACCATCCAAGGATGTGGAGTATTAGTGGATGCTATATAAGGAACAACTTCATCATTTATGAAGCACCGAACAAAATCTGCAAAATTCATTCAAGCATTCAAAGCTCATACTACCCAGAAAGTAAAAAGTTCAAGAGAGCACTTATTACCTTGAGAGTTATTCTTTAGTTATCTTGTACTCTTTGCATTTAAGTCTCTTCATTTATTGAGAGCTTTTATTGTACTTAAGTGAGTAACATTATTTGTTCATTGAGTGAACTAAGTAGAAAATCCTTTGTTTAAAGGTTGAACCCTTACAAGTAGTAAGGGGGAGCAAGTTAGGTTGTAAAGGTTGCAAGTAAGCCCGGAAAACTTGTGGTTGTAAAGGTTGCAGGTGAACCCGTTGTAAAACCTGTGGATTAGTGGAACTCAATCAAGGGATTGAGAACTGGACGTAGGTCAAGAGTTAAGACCGAACCAGTATAAAATTGTTGTGCGTTTTAATTTTATAAGTTTTATTTTGTAGCACAATTCACCCCCTCTTGTGCATCCTCACTTTCATTTGGTATCAGAGCGGGTCTTCCTGACTTGATTCCAACGAATCTGGAAAGAAAAGATCCAGTGATGGATGCTGATCAGAATACTCTTCCTGATGTCTCGATGCCTCCAAACAAGCCCCCTGGTTTCGATGGGTACAACTATCCATTCTGGAAATTCAGAATGGAGAACTATATTAAGGCTAATGGCCTTCGTATCTGGGATGTCATAGAACGTGGAGATAATATTCCATTGGATGATGAAGGCTTTGAGAAACCTCGGTCCAGCTTCACTAATGATGACTACTACAAGGTCGAGCTGAATCACAGGGCCATCCACTACATTCAGTGTGCGCTAAGTCAGAAGGAGTACTTCAGGATAAGTCACCACAAAACCGCAAAGGAGATGTGGAAGGCTCTTGATACAGCTCACTCGGGGACATCAGGAGTCAAGGATAGAAGAGTGGAAATGCTAGTGGAAGAATTCCACAAGTTCATGATGCTTCCTGATGAGTCGATGAATGTCCAGCCAAATGTGCACTAACAGTAGGCAAATCAAGATTTATCACAATTATACTCAAGTGCACAAACAAGGAAGTAGCCGAATGGTAAGCAAAATGTGCAACAAATTAAATTTGTGACCACTACACCTAAAACTAGCTAGAATCAACCTAAATCGGCAACGGCGCCACTTGATTTAACCTATTAGTCGCCTTTTAGGTCAATCAAAAATTCTAAACTCAAATCCACTAAGTTAATAGTGGTGAGTATTAGGTCTTTTCCACAATTTAGGTTTTATATCTTGCTAATTCCAAGGCAAAAAGTCACGCAAATTAACAAGGAAATTTGAGATTGATTTTATACTAAGAGCTACAACTAAAATGCTCAAGAAAATTAAAGTGACCGAATGTAAAGAGTTAAGAAATGAGTTTAGGAACTACCTCCCTCTCCAAGTACTAAGTGCCTTTGATTAATTAGGCTTCATAACCTTGTCACACTTAATTAACCTAGTTAAATACTTAAGACTACTTTAATCAAAGAAATCTACAAGCATATAACTAACTTAACTAAGCCTAAAGCTCTTACCTAGCTTAACACATACCTAAAGCAACACTAAATACTAAATCTAGCATTTAGGAAAAACATTCACTCCAATTTAACATACATAAGCTATCTCTCAACATATGTCTCAAAGGAACTACAAAGATTAGCAAAGGTTTTCATGTGTTAAGCAAAGAAAGAGAGGTTTTCAAGCTACAATCATGTAAAACACCTCAAATCAAGGTGTTCTAACCTACACAAGCCTAGATCTAGGACATACATAGGCAAAAATGTAAAACTAGCTTGAAACCTAAAAGAGAAAATTACAAGATCATGAAGCCAAATGTGTGTACATCAAGCACTTTTCCTTGGAGAGGAGAGAAGAGGAAGCTTAGTTGCACATGGAGATGTGGAAATGGAGGTGGAATGGCGTGATCTTCATGGTGGAATGGTGCTTTGGCCGAGAGGATGGAGGTTGAAGATGAAGGAGATGAGAGAAAGTTGAGAGGAAATGTTAGAACAGAGAGAAAGTGAAAATGAGAGTTAGTTAGGTTAATGAAGTGGGAGTTAGATTAGTGAGTTGGATTAGTGGGATGATGAGTTGTCAAAATGGGATTATGGGTTGGCAAAAGATATTTTGGTGACAATGGGAGGTGGAGGCCGAAATGGAAGTGAAGATAATGTGAGAGGAGGAGTATTTTGGGAAATGTAGGTGGTAAATGAGTGGTAGGTGAGAGAGATGAGTGGTCCAAAGCTTCCTCCTTTCTCTCCTCTTCATTGTGCTTCCCTTTTTGCCCTTAATGAGGCTCCTCCTCTTTGAATTTGAATTTTGGAGCCAAAATTACCCCTTTTGGAAATGTGCAAATCCCTTGTTTTTGACAAAAGGGGTAATTTTTGTCTTATATCTTTGCCTTTGTCACCTAGCCTCCTCCTTGCAACATAAGCACTCTCAAGGGTGTGTGGGGCCCACGTGGGACTCCCCTACATGGAAAATTCATCACATAGTCAAAAATGACCGAAATACCCATGGTTTATTAAAATGCAAGTAATAAGGCAAATATTCTCCAATAAATTCCAATAAGCATGCGCAATAAAATATACCAATAATGATCAAATATATCAATTAAATCACACTAATTAAGCTCAATTGCACATGCTTAAACATATAAAATTAGGTCTAATCATATAGTTTTTGCGTTTTAGTGACAAAAGTCTCTAGAGTGTGGCACTTTTGGTCAACAAACACCAAAAGTTGGACAAATGCATCACCATAATTCGTTTTAAGCCCAATTGCACGTTTTAGCACTAAAAGAAGCACAAGTTTGGATTTTGACCATTTCAATCTAGTTTTTGCGTTTTAGTGACAAAAATCTCTAGAGTGTGGTACTTTTGGTCAAGAAACACCAAAAGTTTGACAAATGCATCACCATAACTCGTTTTAAGCTCAATTGCACGTTTTAGCACTAAAAGGAGCACAAGTTTGGATTTTGACCATTTCAATCTAGTTTTTGCGTTTTAGTGACAAAAGTCTCTACAGCGTGGTACTTTTGGTCAACAAACACCAAAAGTTTGCCAAATGCATCACCATAACTCGTTTTAAGCCCAATTGCACGTTTTAGCACTAAAAGGAGCACAAGTTTGGATTTTGACCATTTCAATCTAGTTTTTGCGTTTTAGTGACAAAAAACTCTACAGTGTGGTACTTTTGGTCAAGAAACACCAAAAGTTTGACAAATGCATCACCATAATTCGTTTTAAGCCCAATTGCACGTTTTAGCACTAAAAGAAGCACAAGTTTGGATTTTGACCATTTCAATCTAGTTTTTGCGTTTTAGTGACAAAAATCTCTAGAGTGTGGTACTTTTGGTCAAGAAACACCAAAAGTTTGACAAATGCATCACCATAACTCGTTTTAAGCCCAATTGCACGTTTTAGCACTAAAAGGAGCACAAGTTTGGATTTTGACCATTTCAATCTAGTTTTTGAGTTTTAGTGACAAAAGTCTCTAGAGTGTGGTACTTTTGGTCAACAAACACCAAAAGTTTAACAAATGCATCACCATAACTCGTTTTAAGCCCAATTGCTCGTTTTAGCACTAAAAGGAGCACAAGTTTGGATTTTGAGCATTTCAATCTAGTTTTTGCGTTTTAGTGACAAAAGTCTCTAAAGCGTGGTACTTTTGGTAAACAAACACCAAAAGTTTGCCAAATGCATCACCATAACTCGTTTTAAGCCCAATTGCACGTTTTAGCACTAAAAGGAGCACAAGTTTGGATTTTAACCATTTCAATCTAGTTTTTGCGTTTTAGTGACAAAAATCTCTAGAGTGTGGTACTTTTGGTCAAGAAACACCAAAAGTTTGACAAATGCATCACCATAACTCGTTTTAAGCCCAATTGCACGTTTTAGCACTAAAAGGAGCACAAGTTTGGATTTTGACCATTTCAAACTAGTTTTTGCCTTTTAGTGACAAAAGTCTCTAGAGTGTGGTACTTTTGGTAAACAAACACCAAAAGTTTGCCAAATGCATCACCATAACTCGTTTTAAGCCCAATTGCGCGTTTTAGCACCAAAAGGTGCACAAGTTTGGATTTTGACCATTTCAATCTAGTTTTTGCGTTTTAGTGACAAAAGTCTCTAGAGTGTGGTACTTTTGGTCAACAAAAACCAAAAGTTCAACAAATGCATCACCATAACTCGTTTTAAGCCCAATTGCACGTTTTAGCACTAAAAGGAGCACAAGTTTGGATTTTGACCATTTCAATCTATTTTTTTCGTTTTAGTGACAACAGTCTCTAAAGCGTGGTACTTTTGGTCAACAAACACCAAAAGTTTGCCAAATGCATCACCATAACTCGTTTTAAGCCCAATTGCACGTTTTAGCACTAAAAGGAGCACAAGTTTGGATTTTGACCATTTCAATCTAGTTTTAGAGTTTTAGTGACAAAAGTCTCTAGAGTGTGGTACTTTTGGTCAACAAACACCAAAAGTTTAACAAATGCATCACCATAACTCGTTTTAAGCCCAATTGCTCGTTTTAGCACTAAAAGGAGCACAAGTTTGGATTTTGAGCATTTCAATCTAGTTTTTGCGTTTTAGTGACAAAAGTCTCTAAAGCGTGGTACTTTTGGTAAACAAACACCAAAAGTTTGCCAAATGCATCACTATAACTCGTTTTAAGCCCAATTGCACGTTTTAGCACTAAAAGGAGCACAAGTTTGGATTTTGACCATTTCAATCTAGTTTTTGCGTTTTAGTGACAAAAATCTCTAGAGTGTGGTACTTTTGGTCAAGAAACACCAAAAGTTTGACAAATGCATCGCCATAACTCGTTTTAAGCCCAATTGCACGTTTTAGCACTAAAAGGAGCACAAGTTTGGATTTTGACCATTTCAAACTAGTTTTTGCATTTTAGTGACAAAAGTCTCTAGAGTGTGGTACTTTTGGTAAACAAACACCAAAAGTTTGCCAAATGCATCACCATAACTCGTTTTAAGCCCAATTGCGCGTTTTGGCACCAAAAGGTGCACAAGTTTGGATTTTGACCATTTCAATCTAGTTTTTGCGTTTTAGTGACAAAAGTCTCTAGAGTGTGGTACTTTTGGTCCACAAACACCAAAAGTTCAACAAATGCATCACCATAACTCGTTTTAAGCCCAATTGCACGTTTTAGCACTAAAAGGAGCACAAGTTTGGATTTTGACCATTTCAATCTAGTTTTTGCGTTTTAGTGACAAAAGTCTCTACAGCGTGGTACTTTTGGTAAACAAACACCAAAAGTTTGCCAAATGCATCACCATAAGTCGTTTTAAGCCCAATTGCACGTTTTAGCACTAAAAGGAGCACAAGTTTGGATTTTGACCATTTCAATCTAGTTTTTGCGTTTTAGTGACAAAAATCTCTAGAGTGTGGTACTTTTGGTCAAGAAACACCAAAAGTTTGACAAATGCATCACCATAACTCGTTTTAAGCCCAATTGCACGTTTTAGCACTAAAAGGAGCACAAGTTTGGATTTTGACCATTTCAATCTAGTTTTTGAGTTTTAGTGACAAAAGTCTCTAGAGTGTGGTACTTTTGGTCAACAAACACCAAAAGTTTAACAAATGCATCACCATAACTCGTTTTAAGCCCAATTGCTCGTTTTAGCACTAAAAGGAGCACAAGTTTGGATTTTGAGCATTTCAATCTAGTTTTTGCGTTTTAGTGACAAAAGTCTCTAAAGCGTGGTACTTTTGGTAAACAAACACCAAAAGTTTGCCAAATGCATCACCATAACTCGTTTTAAGCCCAATTGCACGTTTTAGCACTATAAGGAGCACAAGTTTGGATTTTGACCATTTCAATCTAGTTTTTGCGTTTTAGTGACAAAAATCTCTAGAGTGTGGTACTTTTGGTCAAGAAACACCAAAAGTTTGACAAATGCATCACCATAACTCGTTTTAAGCCCAATTGCACGTTTTAGCACTAAAAGGAGCACAAGTTTGGATTTTGACCATTTTAATCTAGTTTTTGAGTTTTAGTGACAAAAGTCTCTAGAGTGTGGTACTTTTGGTCAACAAACACCAAAAGTTTAACAAATGCATCACCATAACTCGTTTTAAGCCCAATTGCTAGTTTTAGCACTAAAAGGAGCACAAGTTTGGATTTTGAGCATTTCAATCTAGTTTTTGCGTTTTAGTGACAAAAGTCTCTAAAGCGTGGTACTTTTGGTAAACAAACACCAAAAGTTTGCCAAATGCATCACCATAACTCGTTTTAAGCCCAATTGCACGTTTTAGCACTAAAAGGAGCACAAGTTTGGATTTTAACCATTTCAATCTAGTTTTTGCGTTTTAGTGACAAAAATCTCTAGAGTGTGGTACTTTTGGTCAAGAAACACCAAAAGTTTGACAAATGCATCACCATAACTCGTTTTAAGCCCAATTGCACGTTTTAGCACTAAAAGGAGCACAAGTTTGGATTTTGACCATTTCAAACTAGTTTTTGCCTTTTAGTGACAAAAGTCTCTAGAGTGTGGTACTTTTGGTAAACAAACACCAAAAGTTTGCCAAATGCATCACCATAACTCGTTTTAAGCCCAATTGCGCGTTTTAGCACCAAAAGGTGCACAAGTTTGGATTTTGACCATTTCAATCTAGTTTTTGCGTTTTAGTGACAAAAGTCTCTAGAGTGTGGTACTTTTGGTCAACAAAAACCAAAAGTTCAACAAATGCATCACCATAACTCGTTTTAAGCCCAATTGCACGTTTTAGCACTAAAAGGAGCACAAGTTTGAATTTTGACCATTTCAATCTATTTTTTTCGTTTTAGTGACAACAGTCTCTAAAGCGTGGTACTTTTGGTCAACAAACACCAAAAGTTTGCCAAATGCATCACCATAACTCGTTTTAAGCCCAATTGCACGTTTTAGCACTAAAAGGAGCACAAGTTTGGATTTTGACCATTTCAATCTAGTTTTTGAGTTTTAGTGACAAAAGTCTCTAGAGTGTGGTACTTTTGGTCAACAAACACCAAAAGTTTAACAAATGCATCACCATAACTCGTTTTAAGCCCAATTGCTCGTTTTAGCACTAAAAGGAGCACAAGTTTGGATTTTGAGCATTTCAATCTAGTTTTTGCGTTTTAGTGACAAAAGTCTCTAAAGCGTGGTACTTTTGGTAAACAAACACCAAAAGTTTGCCAAATGCATCACTATAACTCGTTTTAAGCCCAATTGCACGTTTTAGCACTAAAAGGAGCACAAGTTTGGATTTTGACCATTTCAATCTAGTTTTTGCGTTTTAGTGACAAAAATCTCTAGAGTGTGATACTTTTGGTCAAGAAACACCAAAAGTTTGACAAATGCATCGCCATAACTCGTTTTAAGCCCAATTGCACGTTTTAGCACTAAAAGGAGCACAAGTTTGGATTTTGACCATTTCAAACTAGTTTTTGCATTTTAGTGACAAAAGTCTCTAGAGTGTGGTACTTTTGGTAAACAAACACCAAAAGTTTGCCAAATGCATCACCATAACTCGTTTTAAGCCCAATTGCGCGTTTTGGCACCAAAAGGTGCACAAGTTTGGATTTTGACCATTTCAATCTAGTTTTTGCGTTTTAGTGACAAAAGTCTCTAGAGTGTGGTACTTTTGGTCCACAAACACCAAAAGTTCAACAAATGCATCACCATAACTCGTTTTAAGCCCAATTGCACATTTTAGCACTAAAAGGAGCACAAGTTTGGATTTTGACCATTTCAATCTAGTTTTTGCGTTTTAGTGACAAAAGTCTCTACAGCGTGGTACTTTTGGTAAACAAACACCAAAAGTTTGCCAAATGCATCACCATAAGTCGTTTTAAGCCCAATTGCACGTTTTAGCACTAAAAGGAGCACAAGTTTGGATTTTGACCATTTCAATCTAGTTTTTGCGTTTTAGTGACAAAAATCTCTAGAGTGTGGTACTTTTGGTCAAGAAACACCAAAAGTTTGACAAATGCATCACCATAACTCGTTTTAAGCCCAATTGCACGTTTTAGCACTAAAAGGAGCACAAGTTTGGATTTTGACCATTTCAATCTAGTTTTTGAGTTTTAGTGACAAAAGTCTCTAGAGTGTGGTACTTTTGGTCAACAAACACCAAAAGTTTAACAAATGCATCACCATAACTCGTTTTAAGCCCAATTGCTCGTTTTAGCACTAAAAGGAGCACAAGTTTGAATTTTGAGCATTTCAATCTAGTTTTTGCGTTTTAGTGACAAAAGTCTCTAAAGCGTGGTACTTTTGGTAAACAAACACCAAAAGTTTGCCAAATGCATCACCATAACTCGTTTTAAGCCCAATTGCACGTTTTAGCACTATAAGGAGCACAAGTTTGGATTTTGACCATTTCAATCTAGTTTTTGCGTTTTAGTGACAAAAATCTCTAGAGTGTGGTACTTTTGGTCAAGAAACACCAAAAGTTTGACAAATGCATCACCATAACTCGTTTTAAGCCCAATTGCACGTTTTAGCACTAAAAGGAGCACAAGTTTGGATTTTGACCATTTTAATCTAGTTTTTGAGTTTTAGTGACAAAAGTCTCTAGAGTGTGGTACTTTTGGTCAACAAACACCAAAAGTTTAACAAATGCATCACCATAACTCGTTTTAAGCCCAATTGCTCGTTTTAGCACTAAAAGGAGCACAAGTTTGGATTTTGAGCATTTCAATCTAGTTTTTGCGTTTTAGTGACAAAAGTCTCTAAAGCGTGGTACTTTTGGTAAACAAACACCAAAAGTTTGCCAAATGCATCACCATAACTCGTTTTAAGCCCAATTGCACGTTTTAGCACTAAAAGGAGCACAAGTTTGGATTTTAACCATTTCAATCTAGTTTTTGCGTTTTAGTGACAAAAATCTCTAGAGTGTGGTACTTTTGGTCAAGAAACACCAAAAGTTTGACAAATGCATCACCATAACTCGTTTTAAGCCCAATTGCACGTTTTAGCACTAAAAGGAGCACAAGTTTGGATTTTGACCATTTCAAATCTAGTTTTTGCCTTTTAGTGACAAAAGTCTCTAGAGTGTGGTACTTTTGGTAAACAAACACCAAAAGTTTGCCAAATGCATCACCATAACTCGTTTTAAGCACAATTGCGCGTTTTAGCACCAAAAGGTGCACAAGTTTGGATTTTGACCATTTCAATCTAGTTTTTGAGTTTTAGTGACAAAAGTCTCTAGAGTGTGGTACTTTTGGTCAACAAACACCAAAAGTTTAACAAATGCATCACCATAACTCGTTTTAAGCCCAATTGCTCGTTTTAGCACTAAAAGGAGCACAAGTTTGGATTTTGAGCATTTCAATCTAGTTTTTGCGTTTTAGTGACAAAAGTCTCTAAAGCGTGGTACTTTTGGTAAACAAACACCAAAAGTTTGCCAAATGCATCACCATAACTCGTTTTAAGCCCAATTGCACGTTTTAGCACTAAAAGGAGCACAAGTTTGGATTTTGACCATTTCAATCTAGTTTTTGCGTTTTAGTGACAAAAATCTCTAGAGTGTGGTACTTTTGGTCAAGAAACACCAAAAGTTTGACAAATGCATCACCATAACTCGTTTTAAGCCCAATTGCACGTTTTAGCACTAAAAGGAGCACAAGTTTGGATTTTGACCATTTCAAACTAGTTTTTGCGTTTTAGTGACAAAAGTCTCTAGAGTGTGGTACTTTTGGTAAACAAACACCAAAAGTTTGCCAAATGCATCACCATAACTCGTTTTAAGCCCAATTGCGCGTTTTAGCACCAAAAGGTAGCACAAGTTTGGATTTTGACCATTTCAATCTAGTTTTTGCGTTTTAGTGACAAAAGTCTCTAGAGTGTGGTACTTTTGGTCAACAAACACCAAAAGTTTCAACAAATGCATCACCATAACTCGTTTTAAGCCCAATTGCACGTTTTAGCACTAAAAGGAGCACAAGTTTGGATTTTGACCATTTCAATCTAGTTTTTTGCGTTTTAGTGACAACAGTCTCTAAAGCGTGGTACTTTTGGTCAACAAACACCAAAAGTTTGCCAAATGCATCACCATAACTCGTTTTAAGCCCAATTGCACGTTTTAGCACTAAAAGGAGCACAAGTTTGGATTTTGACCATTTCAATCTAGTTTTTGCGTTTTAGTGACAAAAGTCTCTAGAGTGTGGTACTTTTGGTCAACAAACACCAAAAGTTTAACAAATGCATCACCATAACTCGTTTTAAGCCCAATTGCTCGTTTTAGCACTAAAAGGAGCACAAGTTTGGATTTTGAGCATTTCAATCTAGTTTTTGCGTTTTAGTGACAAAAGTCTCTAAAGCGTGGTACTTTTGGTAAACAAACACCAAAAGTTTGCCAAATGCATCACCTATAACTCGTTTTAAGCCCAATTGCACGTTTTAGCACTAAAAGGAGCACAAGTTTGGATTTTGACCATTTCAATCTAGTTTTTGCGTTTTAGTGACAAAAGTCTCTAGAGTGTGGTACTTTTGGTCAAGAAACACCAAAAGTTTGACAAATGCATCACCATAACTCGTTTTAAGCCCAATTGCACGTTTTAGCACTAAAAGGAGCACAAGTTTGGATTTTGACCATTTCAATCTAGTTTTTGCAGTTTTAGTGACAAAAGTCTCTAGAGTGTGGTACTTTTGGTAAACAAACACCAAAAGTTTGCCAAATGCATCACCATAACTCGTTTTAAGCCCAATTGCGCGTTTTAGGCACTAAAAGGAGCACAAGTTTGGATTTTGACCATTTCAATCTAGTTTTTGCGTTTTAGTGACAAAAGTCTCTAGAGTGTGGTACTTTTGGTCCACAAACACCAAAAGTTTCAACAAATGCATCACCATAACTCGTTTTAAGCCCAATTGCACGTTTTAGCACTAAAAGGAGCACAAGTTTGGATTTTGACCATTTCAATCTAGTTTTTGCGTTTTAGTGACAAAAGTCTCTACAGCGTGGTACTTTTGGTAAACAAACACCAAAAGTTTGCCAAATGCATCACCATAACTCGTTTTAAGCCCAATTGCACGTTTTAGCACTAAAAGGAGCACAAGTTTGGATTTTGACCATTTCAATCTAGTTTTTGCGTTTTAGTGACAAAAATCTCTAGAGTGTGGTACTTTTGGTCAAGAAACACCAAAAGTTTGACAAATGCATCACCATAACTCGTTTTAAGCCCAATTGCACGTTTTAGCACTAAAAGGAGCACAAGTTTGGATTTTGACCATTTCAATCTAGTTTTTGAGTTTTAGTGACAAAAGTCTCTAGAGTGTGGTACTTTTGGTCAACAAACACCAAAAGTTTAACAAATGCATCACCATAACTCGTTTTAAGCCCAATTGCTCGTTTTAGCACTAAAAGGAGCACAAGTTTGGATTTTGAGCATTTCAATCTAGTTTTTGCGTTTTAGTGACAAAAGTCTCTAAAGCGTGGTACTTTTGGTAAACAAACACCAAAAGTTTGCCAAATGCATCACCATAACTCGTTTTAAGCCCAATTGCACGTTTTAGCACTAAAAGGAGCACAAGTTTGGATTTTG